>JADFDV010000076.1:265399-2665399 GCA_019097775.1 Moniezia expansa | reverse complement strand
TACGATTTATACACAATATGACAAAATTTGAAAACCAAGAACTGTAAAAGGGAAACTAGAACAAATGATTTCTATTTCTAATCTGCATAAAAACGTGCCACATTTAAAACTAACAATGTAATTTTTATTTGACTAGCATTTTTAGCAAACATTTGAAGTGAATTAACATAATATGTAGAAAATCAGAGGGTTGCACAAAATTAATGTTTTTGTGCTTACGTTGTCTTTCTCTTCATCACTTATGGGTTCCCAAGTGAATGTGAGTCCCCAGTCAAACCCACCTCGAAGATAGTCGGCGGCAGGATAATTTCGCCCATTCTCTGTAAACGCGCTTATAAATGGACTCAAAATCAATAAGCATGGATTTGATTCATGCAGTTCATAAGAGAGAAGTCGAAGTACCAACGGCTCCAGCCAGTTCTGCTCAAATTTAATGTGCGAATCCGTGAAAACCAGCACTTTTCCTGAGGCTATATTGGTTCCAATTAAACGTGATCTAATAAGTCCTTGTCGCTCCCTATTATGTACGACTGAAATCTTAATAGAAAGTACAAAATGAAATCAAGGTACTAAGAAAAACATTTAAGGCCCTAGGGAGTTTTGCACCCACCTGAACATCAAAAGCGCTCGATTTCAAGTCGATTGCTGGTTGGCTGAAATCGTCAACTATTATTATTTCCTTTAGAAGGTTGTGTGGGGTGTTCTCGAGAAGGCTTCTAAGTGTATTATGTAAAATGGACTCATTTTCATTATGTGTGACGAGAACAACCGACACGGAACAGGGTGGAATTTCAGGGCCAAAAGCTGAGGCGGTATGGGCTATCCATCTGTCACATTCTTTCTTGTGATTAATATTCGGATTTTCAGCGGGCTTGAATGGGAAGATTTCAGCGAACCTGTACTGATCGTCAGAACGTATTAAGGCTCCCTGAAGACGTTGAGATGTTTGAAAATAAAAGATAGTAATCCACAACAGTGAAAAAATTGGAATAAATATTGTCCTTTGTGGTACTAAAGACATTCAGGTGTTCCTAAAATAACAAAACGAGCAGACCTTACATCATATTGCGTAATCGGGCGATATAATGTGGTGAAAGCTTGATGATTGCCAGTTTGTATGGCAGCATACGCACAAAAAAAATTAATTAGCGTTACAAAAATCATAACAAGAAGAAATGATTTTTCAGCGAAACGGTTATTTGAGCATCAATCAAAAAACAGTGAATGGAACGCAAATAGTTTTAAGGCCACGCTTGTAAATAAAACTGAATTTGGTAAGTCTATTACTAAACTAGCAAGAATTTGAGGCCCTGTGCCATCACTTGCCCAGTTGGATAATACAAATGCACTAGGTCAAGCCAGCCATTTCACGCGCTTCTCTGAAGGACAGTTTAAGGTCGCATAGCGAAGCAGTGGTGGATGCACTAAAATAATATAGCCTTTGTGGAACTGATACACAATCTTGAGCTTTACTTAAATTAAAGTTGTTTTGATTAGTGGAAAGCACGTATAGTTCTGAAAGTAACTTTTTGGAGAGTTGCTTGAAAGTTCTCTTCTCCGGCAAGGCATAATTTTATATATTACCAACGGATGTCAGCACAAATCTAATAAACCTCACCTAGTCAAAACCAAACCAAAAATTGTGAGGATATGCAGGCACAGAAACTAAATTATTACCATTTAACTCCCTTTAATATTTGTAGTTTTTTGCATTAATGGGTTAATCCCTCACTTTTTACATAAATCGATCTGTTCCACAAACTGAAGGCAATTCACGAAGTAATTCTTAGTTTGTTGAACAAAACGTTAGTGAGAGGAGCAAAAATAATGAAAATGCCATTTGAGTCTAGTTTTCAGTAAAACCGAAAAGGTACCAACTTACAAATTAGTAGTGGGACAATACGATGTATTAACAATATGAGAAGTAACAGATATCATGAATTTAAAAGATGCAGGCAGGTGGGCTCTGTGAGGATTAGATGGTCGCACTAAATCGCTTCCTCCTAACACAGTGAAAAAAGAATATAATATTGAACATATGACGAAATTAATTTTACTAACACGAATTAATAAAAAACATCAGTCCGGATATAAATACTTAAAAATATTCGTATATGCCGCTTTCAGTGAAGATAATCGTGTGAGAGCTTCACGGGTCAATCCAAGGTCATATTGGCTGACATCGTCCCAGTCAACGCTATTCAACTGAAAGGAAAGTGGTGCTAACAATCATTTTAAATCTAAATATGAAAGCTTTGGTCGACTTTTACCTCAAATCCATTGTTTTCATTTAGTAAACTGAGATCTGAACCTCCACATATTCTTGGTTCTAAATTGAACATCTGCGTGACCTTAGTTTCTTCCGTGCTTAGGTCTCCCTGATATTTGTTTTCTAATAATCTCACATTGTATTTCAAAGTATTATGTAATACAAGTAGAGCAGTGAAGTCTAGAATGAAGAAAACTGGGTTAGGTGGAATTCGATGAAAGATTAACTTAAAGGGCCATAATACCTGAGTGTTGAATGAACCGAAGTTTCTGCGCCATTTGAAACCGGCGTTCCCTTGGTGATTTATCTTCTTCAAGAAAACTTCATTAAAATTTAAATAGGAGGAGTAAGCATTGTACTTTAATTGATTTTTTAATTCGGATCATTACCTGTCTTGAGTTGACAATGAGTGAACTGACCTCTTGAAATTTTCCCTGGTAGAATTTATTTCTAAAACACAACAGATTCTGGAATAATATTATGAAACTACCTTCTATAGAGTCGTCTTTCAGTATATCTATCACTTGGGAAAGGATTTTACCGCATTCTGTTCTTTTTTTCTCCTCGATTTTCTGAGAATCCATCCGTTGTCTTAATGATTTCAAAATTATTTGGATCGATACTGAGCCTCCAATAGGAAAGTATGTTCCGTTTATACGCTTCAAAGCAATATCTTGTTGATTAAAGAATGCCAGTAATTTAGGCGGCAAATATTCCAGGGCAGATGAATAGATATCGTTGGCGATTCCGAGACTCTGCAACGTGGAATACGGGGAGAGTGAGCACAAGGAAGCTTCCTCGGTAGATAAAGAAGAAAGCGCTCCTGCAAAGTCTTCTCCGATCTCAGTGACTATCACTCGATCAAGAGCTAGATCACATATCCTCTGAAATACTCTGCCATCAAGATGGGGAGAACTTAAATCCAAAATTCAACTTACGGTGTCATTCGGGTTCCAATAAATTCAACCAGAGCTGCAAACCAAACGGGTTGCGATAACGTCGTTTCAACACTGAAAAGTCGCGTGTCATTGGCCCTGAAAATGTGTTTGCAGCTCAGAAAAGCATACCTTTCAAATAATAGAGTGAGAATATTAGTGAAACAGTCGCTGTTGAAGTCTGCTTCAGCAAATACTTCAAAACAAGCCTTATAGACAGCAAAAACTGATTCCCATGCAGTGGCAGACTGGTCAATATCGCTCCATGTGGTTGAATGGAGGATTGGTTTGAGAAGCTCGCCGTTATCATAGAAAGTTATCTAGAAGATGAGAATTTCATTTGATTCATTGTTTCAGCCATGATTGAGGCTGCTAATTTTCCAGATTTTCCCCTTGACAAATGAATCAACTCACCAGAATTATGTCCTTCTAGTAAAAAAACGGTGGGATCACTTTTCAGGATGGATGGGTTCCCCAAGGGCTAGTGTTCCACTCGGTTGAAACTTCATACATCAGACATAGTTGGGGAGCTGTCGCCTCCTATCCACACGGAATTTCTCATAATACCCTCAAAAATACTCAGTCCCTAAGCGCTCACTAATGCAGGTTTGTAGAGATAAGGGCTCTTTTATAGCATATTTTCTGAGTTCTAGCGGTCAATCTACTGGAACTAAGGTGGTGAATCTTTGCCGTTTGATTAGACGATCAATCCAAAGTTTCATCCTCCGTTATCATACCGATTTACTTTGCCTAAGAAATTCGTGACATCTACTCATAGAGAGACGGAGCATTGCTTGCTACTTGATTGTTGCCCATGAAATTCTAAAGCATTGATCTAGATTATACATATGACGAATGGAACGCCATCCTATCCACCTATCCTGTCAATCTTGCCTCACGTTGAATAGCTTTGAAGTGCTCCAGAATCAGAAGAAAGATAATGCTTTCAGAACATCGTTACCTATTAATAGCTCTTAGGGGACGCACTAAAGTCTTCCATAAAGTAACCTGTTGACACCGATCCTAGTCTAACTTCTGGTTCTCCGGTCAACATGGCACACGCGAGTCAAACAAGAATAATCCGGTGCTGGAGTGATATTGACTGGCTAGTGTGTATTATGTCTCGACAGTGTCATGTCTTGCCACTCTAGAGATGTTGATGTGGATGGTTATATACGACCACGGAACACCTCCTTCGGAGCCAATCGCGGTGCACATACACCAACGACTTACAGTGTTCGGCAAGTCAGTGCTATCATCGAACCATTTCATTTGCGTGAGTAGGGCTCGCATCATATCACATAGACAGAACCTTTTCTCTTATGCGGGATTAGCACCTCTTAATTTATCAAGGGCTTTGTCATGGGAGAAGTCGCTTTGGATCACAAACGTTTCTCTCCCAATTACAGCCAAAATGAAGGGACCTAAACCTAAAATTCATTTGCCTTAATGGTTATGCGCACAACTTAGGTGACAGTTCTGCAAAGTTCGAAATTTTCCGTATACAGGCGGTTGAAATAGATAGACGCTACGATTGGTTAGTGGGGGTAGTCTAATTCTGCCCACAGTAGGAACTTACGATCAGTGCGCCTATTGGGTCAAAGTAGAGGTTGCTTCCAAAATGTCTTAGAATAGCCGAAATTCTAAAATATAAATAGGTTTAAGTTGTTTAAAACTAATAAGTAAATAAATCTACTCTTGGGCTTCCTTAGAAGAGGAACGGAATCTCTTTGAATCAACGATTTTAAGCCAATTAGTGCACTCAAATGGAACACTGAAAGCATTATTTATTAATCCAGAGTAGAATCCTTTGGCATGAAGCCTTGAAAATAAACAGAATATTAGTTAAGATGACAATTTTCGGTAAGAAATACGCATCAAGAATCAACCTACTTATGGAGGATTTCAGTAGGGGCACCAATTACAAGGAGACATTGCGAGAGCATCATTGCAGAGGAATGAATATTCTGTAAATCATGGGAGAGCAGTCCTTCGCCAAAAATCTCGGATTCCGACTCCGCACAGCGGAACAGAAGCTTGTGGGTTTCGTTTAAAGCGCTCCATATAAACGCTCTTCAGTATTAAAAAGAGAATAGTTATAGACGCGCATCAGATCAAGTTGATAAGTGCAGATCGCCTGAATTTTTCAAAAACGACTGCCATTTACATTAAAATGATTAAGAACAAAACAAGATATCTCTATCATATTTAATGTTACGGCACTGTCTTTCTTTGAGCGACGTACGTCATGTCTTTTATCTCTCCTTCATTTGAAAGATTCGTGTTAGCGACTCTCTGAACGAAATGTACCAACATTTCGGATGAGATGCGAGTGTAAATTTGACGTGCCAGACCAGCAGGAATAGTTGAACAGAACGTTTTCCATGTTTCGTCCATAAACCTGCTCCACTCACTTAAACTGAGCTCATTACGCTTCTCATCGAGATTAAAGGTTGTCAAACCGAAATCTTCCAAGTGCAGTGCTTCAATTACTTTATCAAATGATTGATGGGATGAAGAATCTAGATAAACGAATTTGGAATGGCGAACAGCCACCTCTGCAATGCAATCTGCAAGCTGGCGAATTACCGAATCAAATTGTTTTGCGCAGCGGGTCAGTTTGAAGACACTGAATAAATCAAATTGAAAAACTGATATTATATATTTATAATAGAAAAATTACAGATACAAGCTAATTATATGGATAGTTATATGGAATAAATGGGTCTTGACGACAGTTGCCTGTTATTCATGTAACAGTTTCATTATTGTTTAAAAAATAAAAGGAAAAAGTTCAGAACATTCCTAAAAAGCTTACATTTCATCGGCAAAATCTGTAGAATTTATTGATCTTCCGTTCAGAGCAGTAAGATTTGTATCTTGAAGCACCGAACACATTATTTCGCAGAGATTTCTAAGCATCAGGATATCAACGATGGCAGAAGACATTGCCTTGATATGCTTTTGAACTTCTTCTGAGCTAGATGATTCCTCGCCATATACCATTATATCAACGATTTGGGGCACTAGCCCGGTGTTTTGTTGGGCAGAAGCTCCACAATCTCCGGAAAAGAAGTTTATTAACGGTTTGAAAAGGGCTAGAATAATGTCTTCAAAGGTATCGCTGCTACCGGAGTCGCAAGACATGGCGAATGCAAGAGCTGTCGGCAGAAGCTTGTCCAGAATTATTTCACACAAATTCGAGATACTCTGAAATGAATGTCAAAATGCAAAACAACGGAGACTAGAATCAATCGGATAAATGTATGTTTACTAAGTAGATTTAAGTAAAAAAACAAGCATATACTATATTTTCTTACAGAGCTTATGAGAAGTCCAGATATCGGTAAACCCACAGCTGCGCCGACAGAAGAAAGCCAGCCCGTACAAGCAGTAGATATGGTAGCTTGTGTTCTATCCGCGGATTCACTTGTGACTGGTATGCTGGGGGTCAAAAATTTTCCATACGAGGCCGAAGAGAAGTATCGCATATTTAACAGCATAAAGTGAACGGAACCATTTGTATTTTTTTCAGGGGAAAATTTGAAAATTGTAGAGGAATCAGCCAATTTTATGGTTAAGCAGGTTTGGATTACGATGCGTGACATTTCGGCCGCGAAGGATGGCTGAATCTCCTCTGGGATCAGCTTTCTAATAAGCTTCAGTTTGCGAATATCCGGCCATCCAAGATGAGAACCTAGATGAGGGTAAATTGTTAAAATGCCAAACTGACTAATTTGGCGAATTTCTAACTCCAGGGGCTTTTCAGGTTTATGGCCTTTCACCAAAGCTAATTCGATCCCAACAAGCGTACAGATTATATTGCAAATATCGTCAAACTTTGCATGAATATCAGTCGAAGCAATTTTATTCTAAAATCAAGGACTTTAATTTTAGGTGAAGAAAGAAGATATGGTAAGTGACTAAATTTCGCAACTCACTTTCAGCTTTTCAGCAATGTCTTCAATGAGACAAGCCACATTTTCTTTGCAACAGAAATGTTTATTATTTTCTACGCATACTCGAAGCATGGATAACGTCTGCAGCAATTTTCGATAATCACAATTGAAATAATGCAAGTTTTCGTTGAGTCGATCTTTGAAGAATTCGCATATAATTTCATCAAAAGTCTATAAATGAAGGGATTTGAAACGGACATACGGGTGCACTCACTGGCTGGTTAGCACCCCAATAATCTAACCATTTCGATAAGCGTGAGGCGTATTCACAGATTTGTAAAAAATTTTTATTTAAAAGAAGCAAAAGTGATTCGCGAACCAAGCGCTAAAAAATGAATATTTTCTATTTTACCTTCGTGCTGGAGAGTTTCGGCAAAATAGGATAATCGCTGAGTTCAATGAATAAAAGCGTTGCAAGGCTAAGACTATCATTCGTAGATAATGGAATGACCCGAACGTTCTTATGTAAATATAATATGGATAAGCAAACCTGCTGAAACGGAATAATGTGATTGCAGGCATTGAGCTCACGGAGGGACGGAGGAAAATTATTTGACAAATCATGGTCCAACTTTACCTCAATAAGATCGTAAAATTTTGTGGCACTGAATTGAATAATATAAACCAATTTCATACTGTGCAAGAAAGTTTTTCTTCTCATTTGTCAGGAACAAACTAAAACCTGAATGAGCATTCATTTCAAGATATTTTATTTTGAAATATCACCAATCGGCCCCCATCTGATGAATAACTTATTTCATCAGTGTAAACAAAAATAAATGTCCAGAGTGTAAGCCCCCAATCTTTTGTCACTTTGGGAATTATCAGTTGATTCAATTTATAACAATGATATATAAGGTAACTTTCAAACCGATATTTTTTACATGGGCTGCCTTCAATATTATGAGTGATTCGTAAGGGGAGCAGATATACTGACAAGTCTATTACAAATATTTATACCTATCAAACAAAGATAGAAATTACATTTTTTGCATTATTTTAACTTTTATTTGGAAATGTTACCGAGTTAATTTTCCGTTACTTAAAATGAAGGAAATTCAGATTTCATTGTCATTATTAACAAGAAAAAATTAAATATGATTAAAGGTATGTAGAATCATTGTCTTCGAGTCGTCGTCTTAAATAACCAGCAACAAAATCATGCAAATACTGCACTAAGAAGTATGAAGTCTAGATGAAAATGCCGAGACGTGTCAAAGCCAATTAAGGGGGAGAGTCGACAGCTTTTCCTGTTTGCGCTATAGAGCTGAGTTTTAAAAATGCTCATATGAAAAGGGGACTGGTTCTTCTATCATTTTATCTCGTTGCAGGATCCACAACGGTATATGCTCATATTTTCACTAAGGCTTCCGGCACTTGGTTGATAGAAATTTAAAACTCATGGTTTGATAGTAATGTTCCTGTTAATACACAGAATTTATTCCAAGATAAACGGAACACCTAGTATGCGCAGAACAATGTGGGAAAATATATCGTTAACCGACCGCAAATTTGAGCTATAATACCTTCTGACTAGGATCAATATCTGAAAGCTTATTGACAAACATTATTCTCGATGGAGAAGAAATTGGTAGCATCGGTGAAAATTAGAACCATCCATTCGATTCGATATTTATCTCTCTTTTACTTGGAGTCATTTGCCCTGCCACTGAGATTTTGGCTTCCAAAAGATCAGTCTCCTCGAGAGATAACGTGCCTTCAGTGTATTAAACCACATATCGATCCGGCTAATGGATAAGTTCCGTGAGAATGGTATTATCACTGAGAACAAGGAGAAGGTGGGGATGAGATTTGCTGATATTTTAAGAGCCCTTCAAGAGTCAAAAGATACCAATGATAACCGTAATTTTTTTGACCAACTCATCTATATAAGCAGAAGAAAGACAAGATGCCATTTATTTGAGCTACTAAAAAATAATGTAGAGTGCTGTGCAAAGGTAACTATCGAAACCAAGGCATTATATTGCTGCAACAAAATTAACCCTGCTCCAAGGGATAACAATGTATGTGTCATCACTTTATTCAATCTTAACCATAATGATCAGTAACATTCAGCCTAATAAGAGGATATGAAGAGTAGCATCTCACGAAACCAAAAAGTGCAGTTTGATCATAATTTGAGCCACACTACAAATCACTTTGTAAGTTTCATTTTGGTTTATGATCCATTGATATTTTCCCTTAGCATGACGTCAAGATGGTTTTGCTTCCTCATTTTATGCAAATTAATATAGTCGAGCTTTCCTACATGCGTTTAAGGACAGCCATTTTGGTGCGCATAAACAGACTTCTTAGCTATGATTCACTATGTTGCAGCATTTCACTACTTTTGCCATTAATGCTTTAATTTAGTTTTGCATTTACTTATTATTTTCTAATGCTTCTGCAAATTTGCAAGCAAAGCGCCAAATCAAAGTTTTCATTTGTTTATCGCCACATTTGTCAGGGGATTTTATGAATAGTCTTGTTACGATTTATTGAACTAGGAAGGACAGATGCCCGAAATCTAAATTTGACACATTCAGATTCTCAAGGATGTGTTATATTTTTAGATCGAAATGCAACACTTGAAAGTCATGACATTGTGGAACAACATGACAGCACAATGGGGTCAAGTTTGTTTAAAGTCAATAGATGAAATCAGCTTGTCATAAATTTGAACATGTTTGAAAACGTCAAAAAATATAGCATATAGCATAGATGCTTAGCTAATTGAGTTGAAGTTAACAGGTTTACCCATGTTATTAAATGGAACTAGTGAATTGGAATAAGAGGAAAATAATTTACAAAAAAATTCAACCCCCGAATCGCATAAAAGTATACTGACGGATAAAGCCTTAGACCGGTAGTTCTCAATGACCGTTTAGTACTGCCCATCGGCCACTGCTGCCATATTCGCTCCAGTTAATCCTGCAGACATTGCGCTTTGTCATCTAGACGGAAACGAACAGAAGAGCAACTTCGATTTGAAGGACTTCCAAGTCCAGTAACCGAAGGGTGAATATCATGTTGAGAAGACGTCAAGGCAAACTCCAAAAGCGAAGAAGAGAGAAAAATTTCACCGAACTCCTATAGTGACTATTGAGAATACGGGATCATGACAGCTCAAAATGAGTCGAAAAAAAACACAGAATAAACATAAAATCTACGAGTTATGTGCCATTTTAAGCCATCTATGAATTCATTTTGTTTAAGCACGTTTGCTTTCAAGTGAAAACTATCCAGGTAATTCTACAGCATCAAATTGCAATATTGAACTGCTTGACCGATTCTTTAGTACGTGGCTTGAACGGCCAGTGAAGTTGAATGCCGGTCGCGGTAAATATAAAAGCAGAAATAGTGATCTCCACAAAAGGAAAACGCCAGCATTTTTAGGTTCCACGAGAACGGTTCCAGCCTCGCCATTGCAGTACCACGGGTAATCCAAACACAATGGACTATTCGTTTTCCCGCTTCACTATATGAGTACCAGGAATTGGCCTTCTAACCACATATTTATATTTTAACACGTTGCGCCGAGATCCTGTCCAGACATGAATTCTCTCCCCTCTCCGAAAATTCAAAAGACGGATTACTTATGCCCGATATAGTAATTGGAATTAGACCAGGGTCCTAATTTATGTCATGACGATTTCTCACTTGTTCCTTCGTGATGGCCAGACAGTTTTAGATTAAAATCGCTAATATACTACAGTAATTTATGGTTCCCAAATTGCCACCCCACTTTTTTGGGAAAATAAGTTAAACACTTCCCTTTTTTGGATTAGTTCTTTCAGATGATAGCTCTAAAATCTATATTAAAAACACAGAGATTTATTGGTTATGACACTGGATAAAAATAACTATTTTGTTGAGGTTGAACAACGAGCTATTAGCGACTGAGAAGACTGCTTACCTCAAGCTATTAGCGTTTATATCATTGAAGACTTACCTGTGGAACAAGGAAAATCATCCCTAAGTTAGAGGAGAATTAAGATCCACCTGAATGGATTGAGATCTCATTTTCAGGAAATGATTTTGCAACATCATGATCTCTACCAAATTTGTTTACGGGCTGAATTCGCTTTTAAACAGTGTTTACGTAAATAGACAACTATTTAAACACTTTCTTTTAATTTTTTTGGTAATTGAACGCTCAGCTCCCTTCTTTCTCCCTGATCAAAGAACTCTTGGTCTGCCATCCATTTATGTTATGTTATCTACTCAACGTGAACGGTCATTTCAGTAGCAAGATAAACACAGATGCGTTTTGGGCTTGTGTTGTCTAACTAATCATATTCATACGCAAGTGTTACTTGGAATTGTAAATTCAACGTTTGTATCTTACTTGTATTGTAGGATAACGTTAGTTCTCTCAGAGACTGTTAGATAGGGGAAGAGAAACGTGATTTTATTAATATGATCAAAGGATACAGTAGATGATCATCATGCTATCAAAGGGAAAATGGAATGGGGAGGAGCTCCTCTTTTAAATTGACACTGGATCTAAGGGCTGGATATCTGATGGCGGTGAGAGAGTCATCGGAAAAAATGGAGGTTGACCAAACGAACATGCAATGTTGATCTACTGACAGTCGGTGGCCAATTAAAAATAGGATCAAATGGTTAAGATAAGTCGATGCTGAATATAATCAGGACCCTAAGCGTTAACTGACTGATTTCTCCTGGCTCTCAAGAAACCCCACAAATTCTCGGTGGACTCCTCGGCAAAGGCGGTCCCTTAATTCAAGTTTGATCGCTAAGTGAGGGGCATATGAAAAATAAAGTTAGCAATTTAACCATCAAAACCTAACTAGCAATTTTCGTTTAGAACCATAATTTTGCATTTAAACCACTACAGTCAAATTCTCTTTTGTTTATGGTTCTAGGCAGCTACATTTGCTACTAATGCACTACAGTAAGAATTTTGGTTTGTATTCTAGAATGATTTAACAAGATAGTACTATACAGGCTGAAAATACTGCATAATTTATCAAAACTTATTTAAAATTCAACCCTCTCCTCCTCGTAACGCTATACCGGTTGCTGACGAAAGGGAATTATGGTACACCAACTTTGATAAATCAGTCCAATTATGATTTTTGCCCTGCTCACCGATCTTAGATTCATTCTTGTTGGTTTACTGCGGTAGTAACCAAAAAAGAAACGAATTCGCCGATGCGTTACCCAACCCCTAAGTCAAAAAGAGTTATTCTCTTGATTGTCTTCTTTGTAATAAGAGCTGATTCTACCATTTTATATAAAACATCACCTTTGTAGAATATCCATGCTTCGACGGCATCTAAATGCAAACCCATATTTACGGAGTGCTATTTCCAACCATCATCTTGAAATCTGAATTTCCAAATTGACCTTTTATCCGTAGACTAGGAGGTTAGGAGGTCATTCCAACAACTGGACACTCTGATATAGGTTTCCAGTCCATGTCGTCTTAGGAGGTGAAAGAATCTTGCCTAGGCGAATTTCAATTCTAATAACCTTCAGCACTTTTACAATCATCTTTCGAATTCAAATCATTTGCAATATTTCCAGACGCGTCTACTATTCATGATCAATCCTTTTAATATTCCATTTTATTTCACAAATGATTTTATTCAAATAATTAACCTTCTAATTCTTTTCTATTTTATTCATTTAGATTATATAAAAACATAGTGGACCTGGCTGAGATGGGTGATCTACATTAGAAAAAGCAGAAAACAATTTAATTTATCCTTCTATCTTTCAATGTTTGCAAGCTTTAACAAAAAAACTGCAGAAGTACTTAAGAAAACATACATGAAGAAGTTGACTGTCAAGAAAGAAGCAGTAAATTTAGCAAATTTTGGCGAGATTTTGTCTTAAAAATTGCAGAATTGCATAGAAGCCGCGTCTGATTTTCAATGTTAACAAACAAATATATTTCGAGGGACATATTTGCCCGCAGTAAATGATTCAAGTCTTTGTCCCAACGCTCATTAAGTTATTGGGCAGACAGTTTCAAGAGATCGTTTTTTTTCCTTATAGAATATTTAGCATTTCTTTATCATTCCACATTTACACAAAAACAAATAACTTTCAGTTATTGACGTCACGTAAAGGTATTTATTTACCCATTCTGGTATTATTTATGTGCGAGTCAACACAATGTTTATTAATAGAAATGCGAAGCAGGTGGCACAACGTTAGATATCCGGATAATGTACTCCATAAGGGATTACTGCTGGGTTTTTGGTCTGTGTTCACAAGGTAGTAGCTATAATACGGTCTCGTTTAGCCAAGGAATCAGTTGGTTATTCATTATGGACGCAAAGGCAATAACAGTGGATATCGCATACATTTTACTGGAAACAAAGTGAATTCTAACATGAGAATAAAAAACTTTGAGGGAGACGAATGAATCCACTAGGTAAAAATACCTTATAATTACTTCAAATGTCGCATTTTAGGAAGCGTTAGTCCAATATTATCAGTTAAGCGTCAATAAAATAATGACAACTGATTCTCTATTGCCTGATGTCATAAAGTTCAGCATTTTTAGAAAAAAAACGGATCAAAAAAGTGTAAAAATTAATTAATGATTTGACACATGAAGAAAAGGAAACCTGGAATTGCTTTGAGTTTATATAAAATTATAAGCAATATGCACATTAGTTTATGTAGTAAATCCAATCCAGTTGGCAAAGAGTATAGGGAAATAGTTCTGTGTAAAAGTACGATTGAAGAGTAGTGCAATATTTGTGCAAAAATTTGGAAAGAAAATGAGGTCTGTTTTGCTAAGTTTGTGGTGCAGCCGATCGGGCTAGAGCCGGATGATACGCAGATTTGAACTGGGTGAATGAGGCAATAACACTGAGGAGTGAGGTCCTTTGCTCCGGCTCCGTTCCGAAATACATCAACAGAAGAATTATTCCACACATTGTTGTAATGATCGCGAGGCAGTTTAGTGCACAAGCCACTAACCCTAAACGTTTGGCTTTCAGGAAACGGGATTCTGCTACTAGCCATAATCCAGATCTCACCATTTGTACCGCACTGGGTTCTGGACTTAATAATCTATGAGCTTTCAAGCTTAAAAGCATCGAGAATACCCCTAGGAATATATTAATGAAGATTACAACCACACAAGACATTGAAAAGTAAGATATTCTTTGGCGAAGGTCCTGCGATACTAGGACATGACGTTTTTCTTCAGGTGGACGTCTTCGAAAGCAGCATTCCTTGGAGTAGAGAAGTCCCATTTCGCTGATATATTTATTAGGGCAGGGCGCAAACTAATAAAGAGGAGCTTGAACCTTGAAGAGAACAAACTGCAGCTGCGATCACTTACTTTAGTCTCCCGCTTGTAGCCAAGCCAATCACGATTCAAGAATCGGTGAACCAATTGCATTAGTGAAAAAGTGTCTACTCTCGGCTGACTGAGGTGAGAGAAACAGTTCGCTTCTCATAAAGTGAAGTACTGCTTTTTAGGACCACTCACAGTCTGCTCCTCACTCATCATTACACGATCTTATAGGAACAACGCAGCTTGGTCGAATGCTCTAGTACAAAACTCTGTAATTTTAAAGGCGAAATTGTCATTTTTGTGAAATATTTGCCATAATCATCTTAATTTATAGACTGTTAGTTACTAGACAATATTCATCTAAATGCGTTCATTAGTTTTCTTTAAGGCTTAGTTTCAGATTGTGCTTATTTATTTAAGGAGTTGTTCATGAAGTCCCCCTTCATTACGTTTCTTCGCACTTTATTCAGCTTTCCAATAAATAAATAAATAAATAAATAAATAAATAATAATTTGCTACTGTTTACAAGCAACTCAAATGACAAAATGAGTCAATTTTTTTCTGAGTTTTCGTTAAAGTAGAGTTACTTATGGCAAGACATGAGATTTTAAAAGATCCATTCCTGTGCCGATCTGTACATTTCAAATGCAGACAGAGTGCGTCGTTAGTGTCAAGACCGATCACATTGTGATCTCGTATTTATGGGGACGAGATATGGGTCACTGTCGACTTATTTCGTGATGTGTAAACTTGTTCCATCAATATACGGCCTCAGGTTCATTAAGCTATGTAAATCAGGAGTTCTTTCAAATCAGAAATTGCCTTTTTACTACTTAAAAAAATCTAATTCTTGCTGGATTAGTAATATTTATACTGGATAAAAAAACCATAAGGATGAAATTTCCTTTATTACATGAACACCGAATTCGAGAGCTAGATGGAGGCATGACAAAGGGAGGAGTCAAAGAGGGAGATGAATGGCGACTCCGTTATCCGAAATTGAAGCTTCGTCTGCCGAGTGCATCGAATCTGATCTTACGAAAAAATTCTCTTCCACCTGATGAATATTACCAGTGTCGCTGTTCGTTAGCAAATGATTATGAGAACAAATCTTGGATTAACCACCGAAAAATTTTTCATAATTAACTAGAAGCTCTTTTTATCAACTGCGAGATGTTGGTGTAAAAATTAATGAGCGGTGGTCAGTCCCGCTACAATCAAAGGAGCACATTCATGGGAGCAACTGTTGTGATCATTTCGCCTGATTAGAGCTTACTGGAATCCTTAATACGGTATCAGGAATAGTGTTGCCTCCGTGGGCAAAGAGGAGATGAGGACTTTATTAATAGCTTTGTTAATACTTTTGTCAGATTTCCTAGCTGTTCTCGAGCTTAATTCACTCTGTGATCATCAATCTTCAACACTTGGTGCATCACTCGGAGTGGATCTTCTTTTAATTGACTACCGTATCTACAATCTCGGCATCTATTGGTGATCGGTAGTAGGAATTAGGTGACCGATTAGGTGATCACTACAAACTGAAATTTCGAAAAACTCAACAAGTGCTTGTGAGAAGGCCATAAGCTGAAAGAATGGTGCTGATTGGTGCTAGTCAAGATAGAGATTCCTCAGGCAAGACTGTTTCATAATCACTGCCCCCTTCCAAACTCTCTTCTTTTCTTGAATTCACCATGTCAGTATTCCTACAGGCACCTACACCGGCAACATCTCCAACCATACCTTGAGCCGGTTAATCCATGTTGACTTGAATTCTTGAGTTTATTCTTATAGGTATGACTTCAGGTAATAAGCATTTCGTTTTTTTAACATTTTTGGGATATATTTTACTTTCCGTTTCGAAGTACATGAGTCAATGAATTAAAACAAAACAGTGAATTCTTTTGCTGAGCTGGCCTAGTTAATATAAGGGATTACCTGTTATCTAAAATGTATCTCTGACATAAGAATAGCTACTCTTTTTGCGTTACTTGATAGACTAACTCATCAATATCTTCGACTAGCATGCATTTTTATGTGATTTTTTTATTTTTTATTTTCTTTCCACCCATTAGGGCAAGTCCCATGGACTTATTGGGGGTATAACAAAAGTACAAATATCTTTTATAACAAGTAAGTACAATAGTTAACACAGGACACAGTAAAAACTTTTGTTGACGTCTTCGGCTGTCTGGTCTCTCCTCTGGCGTGGCTTTGTCATACTGGTAGCAGTTCAGCTTCGTCCGTCTTCATGTCTCCTACCAGAAATCTTTCAAAATTTTGATGGAGACTACGTTCATTGCTACATGCACGTGTATTCCACAATCCAATAAGAAACCACCACAGAGTTGCCTCTGGGGTTACCGGTGGTCACCAGGAGGAGGTTAAGAGTAGGTTTGACCACCTGGTGGCTCTGTGATAAATATTTTAAGCATCACCACCACAATAGCATTCTCATGTAAAAGTAAATAGGACGAAAGTAAAGACTACTTTTTTACTACGGAAGCCCTGATGGATCTCCAACTTAAATCTTAAAGTCTCGTCAGTTGCTCTCATAAAGAGAAGTTGGATGCCTCTGATTCCGCTGCACAGGCATCACTTTACAAGGGCGAAAAACTGTTAAACTATTATATTTCTTAAATAGGCAATACCATTTGAGAGGGTGACCAATTATATGGAATGGGGTGATAGTGAATCTACCTAAAGTGGACCCCTGCAGAAGTTGATTTAAGTTTGTTTATCCTGGTTTTCAATAAAAAAATAGGTTGCATATACGCGAAATAGGTGAAGCCGAAGATTGAGAAGTGAAATTATTCCCTTGAATGCCAATCTACTATGGCTATCCATGATATCCTTATATAAGAACATTCTCTTCCTCAGCATCCACTTCGACGATTTGTGTATTACTTCAGATAATCGGATCTTGCCATCTCTCGGACTTACGATCTTCCCCTGTTAAACCAAATGGTTCTGTCCAGCCTTGCCAATCATTCCACCCGTCGGCCCAAACTGAGAAGCTCAGTTTAATGTCTAGTTGAAACCTGTGGTGATTAGGAGCCAAATAATTCACTTAAGTCACACGGTGCATCGGAGCACAATGAGAATTACGTTGAATTCAATTTCTAGTGTGTGATTGCGGCCCAACACAGTTCCATAAGGGAGTATTCTTATAACCAAATTTTTAATATTAAAATAACTTTTAATGCATGTGTTCAATCATTCCACTTATACACTTTAATTTTTCTATGCAATTTCAGCGTATGCAAGCCAAGCTACATTTTAGGGCATAACAGAGCTATTTTCAATTCAGCAAACCATCTAAATAAAATCTCAAAAAGGTTAAAACTAAAAAAAGAGTTTATAAACAATTTTAGTCGAAATGTGCCTAAAAAGGCCGTTTTTGTGGTGACCTTCCATAAAGAGCTCCTTTTAATTAGCTTTATCATACCTAAAACAAAAGAAACGAATTTATTACTAAGTTGTAAATCAGATGCTTCGAAGTTAACAATGAAGGAGAATTGAGAAATCAGGTTTTGAAGATTCACAAATTAATCTTATTTATGGGACTTACGGGAATATGATCCTGAAGGACGCAGCTACCCGGTGAGAGCACGCTGGTGACATTCAGTGCAGCTTTGGGGGTTTGGTTAAACAATGCATCTGAAATTCCCATTAATAAATCTGCCTCAATATACGCAGAGAGCCTTGGAGAGCTATTTACCATGAATTTCAGTTCCTGATACGGTCAAATAGCGCGCATGCTGTGTATGACAAAAAGGCAAATAAAGAGATATAGACCTGTTGACCTGTATTTGTTTAGCTTATTAGTTGGCTGTTGAAACGACTAGAAAGGGATCTAATCTTTTATTTCCTTTAGTTGGAGCTATCCAGGCCTTCATTAAAGGGAAGGTATCTTTAGAAACCGTCTTGACGAGAAAGAAAGGAGATTAATGCAGAATTACATTATCAGTTCATCTGCTGTAACATTGTGCCATCCCTTACAAAGATTTTGAATTTGATCTTTCCTACATAACCATTTGATGAAATTCGAAAGTTTAAACTTAATGATATCAGTAGAAGGTGGGATGATTAATAGAAATGAAATCATCTTATTGAATCCAAGAGCGAAATTGATGGGACAAGAAATCACCCACTTCCTATGGCATGAGGAATTCAGGTTTCATGATTCAACTAAGGTTTCATGGACGATCTGTTAAAACATTTATTAGAAAAAAACCGTATTCTATATTCATATTTGAGATTAAGTGAATACGTCAACGATTCAGAATTCTCCTTTCCCCTGACTATGTTTCAGTTAATTGATTGGATCGAGCTGGCAGTATCCGGTTAATGACCGTATCTTTCATTAAATGCAATCTTAATTTAGAAATCTTAAACCCCAAAAATACTAATTGTATTGACGCAATGAACTTTTACCAAATTTTTTTACTAAATATCTTTTTTTTCAAGCCGGAGATTGATGAACATCGAATCTGGCGGAAAGAGCAGCTTGAGTAGCTATTCTCGTTAATGTGGTCAAGCAAGAGGATTGAAGGTAGTTCAATAACCTTGGCTCTAGACTTTTATGCATATTAAAGTCAGTATACATAGTTGATAATTAGGTGGTGGTTTCTAAATTTTAATATTTACTCGAGTTTACAAACGTGTGCCCGGTTTCCCTCATGTTTTTGTTTGTTATACTGGACTGACAAACTGTACTTGGTCAGACCTTTCCTAGCCCCTGAACCTTTCGCACATTCTTTTGAGACCCAGCAAGGCTTGGATGGGAACTTCATGAAAAGAACATTGTGCTGGATATTGGTTAGCCAAAGACTACGGATTACGATTTGAAATGCGGTATTTTAATCAAGTTATTGCACTGATCACCTTGACTAACTTCGTTGTTTCCATCTATGTTGGAAGTAGTTAGAAACGGGAGCTTTTTAGATGGCCTGCTCTTGAGAAGTTATACTCCGATTGGTTCTGAATGTAAACCTTTGTGGCATCTGTTACGAGTAGCATGTTGATAATAAGATTTTATATCAATTTGCTAAAGCAAATAAGGAGGCCGCTGCTTCGTGACTGAGACAAAGCATGTAATCTGTTGAGCTTAGCCGTGCTGCTTATACTGAGTTAATGTCTGTACAAATTAAGAGCTACAAATACCCTTTCGAACGCAGGGAGCCAACCAAGTGGCTAGTATTTCTTATATATTCAGGAAAATGTTAGTCTGGTGAGATGAAAGGATGGTTAACAGAAAAGCCTTATCTAGTAACATTTTGAGAAATTAAAAAAAAGATCGCTCAAAGCTTACATATGGCCGTCAAAGGGTGGCGTGTACATGTGCAATGGAAGGGATATTCCCGATAAAATTGTATGAGAAAAAAGTCGCTCTGTACTAAAAGAAGCTCGTGGTCCTGAATACCCTAAATAGAATTTAAAAGGCAAACAACTCTTGAAAAGGATGTCCCTCTTCTGAGTCTGATGAACTTCAGTGATTCTAAGATGAAGGAAGGCAGAAAAGAGCGCACTAGACTCAATAAAATTCAAAAATAGGACTGTGTTCACGAATCATAGTGCACTTTTGATTATACACTACTGGCAAAGCTTATTCAGGCACGCAAATCAAATATATGAATATATATTTATATATATAAAACCAAAGATTTATAACACGCCAAATGACAATAATAAAACAGATATACTCTAACGCTGTTTATACATCGAACAAACTCTGGAATGGTATTAATCACATCGAAAAACGTCAACTCCCAAGTTATATTATTTCAGACCATTTGTTCCACTCAGTCTCCATGTTCACCTTTCCAAATTCAAGTTCCAGATGGGACATATATGGAAGCTCACATACTTTTGCATCGAACTAGGAGCGATTAGGTCCTGTTTAGCAAGGCTAGACTTCTTCCATAGTCACCGTTTTTTATTGTATTAAATACGATTGACTTTGCAAAAAATGGCAGGCAAGTACCAAAGTAATTAAAACTTCCACTCATGCCCACACGAAACTGTTGAGTATATGAAGATTGAACATGTTTACATGTGCGACTGATCCAGGAAATCGATACTAGCGTGGTTCGGTTTGACACCCAATGATCCCTCTTTATTTTGCCATAGTCACTCTGGATAGTACATCTAACACCTGGATTTGCGGCACACTCATTTATAAATGATCTAAATCTGCTGTTCCACTTCAACCCGGTTCACATAATTTAAAGTCTGGCTGAGAGTTTTTTCCTTAATATTGACTATGATTTCTTTTGAGCGAATGCTGCAGCTAACTTAGCTGTTTCTTAGTCGAACCATGACATTACTGGCTCAGATATATCAATTTAAGTTTACGAGTAATATTCCATTCAAGTTAAGGAGGATTGTTTGGATTAAACTGAGCTTACTATCTGCAACAACGAACATATACTTACAAAAAATTTTTATCAGGATATATTTACGGGATTTTAATTGTTCCAGCAGTGAATTCAGATCATAAATGAAAACGGCCGTGTATGGTTTATTAAAAAGCAATCTTTTTGAGCTAAACATATTTTAAAATAAAATTCAATCCATGCTTTACCAGAAAAACTGCTAAGAAAATGGGCAGGATTAAATTGAATTTTATTTTGTTTTACTAAGCAAATGGAGAAGTCAGAGCATCAAGCGATATTTCGGTAGTCAGCTGTGATAGCGATGTCGTCTCTAGTATTCTGGGCTTAACAGGTTACATTTATTGTTTTATTAAGTGGTTTCGCGTCTTATAATTACTTACAAAAAGCTTTATCTTTGCGACTGATCTTTAAGTATGTCATTTTTTGTATCGGTTCTTATCTGGTAAATCATGTTGAATTTTCATGCTGCCTGGTAAGAGCTGTGACAAAATTTGACCATACTCCTTTTTATTTGTACAATCTTTGATAACAGATTTTTCATATCTATAATGCAAGAAATTTATTGTATTTTCATGAGTTTTCTTCTTAGCCTCATACGGCTGTTTTGACCAAACATATATTGAACCTTGTATTTGTTGCATAACATTACCGTTTTTGGTTGTTAGCTGTCACCTTTTTGTCGTATTGAATCCGCTTTTATTGTTTTAGCAACTTATTCTAAGGTTCATTTAACTCCATAAACGTTTTCCATCAAGGCCTTTTCTCCATATGTTTTTCAATCACTCATTTACCATCTACTAGTAAGATTGTTAAATACTTGTAAGCCAAATGTATTTTAGAGAGGTTTGAATGCCAAAACTCATGCGAATATTTGGTGATGGTCAATTTAAAAGCATTTTAGGTGCTTATCTTCAAAGAAGTTGCATGATTCCCCAACACTATTCTTACTTCACATACACTCTTTAAAAATCTTTAAGCTCCATTTCTGGAAATGGAAATTTTCTTTTACCAATTTTCATGTATTTTCGATGCATGTGATTTTGATCTCAAATTTTGATCCTATTCTTCTATGTTTTCCGAATTGTTTTAAATTTGTGGGCTTGATTTGCAATCACTGAAATGATATCGAACACATTAAGACCTTTTTGAGGGCATGTGTGTTTCAAACATGATATTTCGTATTTGAACTATAGTCCTGAGAATTTACAAATGAATTTTTCTTTAGTACATTAGTTCGGTTATATAAACATTCGACAAAAGAATATTCCTCAGATGTTCCGCTCCAAGGTACTACCATGGCTTTACAACCGCCCTCGTAAACCATCATATTATTATGTTGCGATAATTCTCATGTTCATCGGAGAAGACCCGACAGAACCAAATGTGTTTTGTAGATTTATATTGCGAATTGGACTATTCTATCTAGAGTACTTTATCGTGATCTCTTGTCTCTTTACAATTCTTTCAATTTATTCCAATCGATGCAATATGAATATTAAAAAATTTGTGAAGCTTCTCTTTGAATAATGACATCACGAGATTCCTTTTAAACACATAGAAGTGAAACAACGCTGAACTATTTTCCAAGAAAATCCTTCGGCGGTTCTTAATTAAAATCTCTGTGTTTTTGTAACTTCCCACCACTTAGCATTCTTCTTTTTGGCAACGCCTTCTGAGATTTACATTTAAGATTTAGGTAAGTTACTATTCTTTGCACTATCTAAGAGGGTGATTTATTAAATGCAAATAGTTTTACCACCCGCCCACAACGGACACTATTATTTTTGCACTTTCGATATGTGCATCCTACTTGCTATCTTGATCAAATTCGCTATGATGGATGCAAAAATAAATAAGTTTCGTTTACAACTTCAAAATAAATTTAAAACAAAAGTACGATAAAATCCTGAGTTATGAGATCGGTAAAGTCACGATGCACAGCGGTCGCAACAAATAGTCAGATTGACATAGGTCAAATCTTTATCAAAATCGTTCAATGCCCTTGATGTTTATTTGACCTAAAACTAGATATCACAGAACCTTCAATATCAGATCATAACTGACTTTTCTTGTAGTTACTTCATGTTTTACAGGTCCCAACTATCAAAAGGTACATATTATTCCATCTTAAGTGCTCGTACTCGGAAATAGATGTATAATACAATTTAGTAGCTTCTGCGCATTCTGCACAACTGGATGGGTTTTTCTCGCGAATCTTGTATTCATTGACATTCACTTATCACTATATGAATGAAATTTAGCTAATGGTTTGGTAAGAAGTAAAGAAACAGAGGCCAGTGACCAGAAAGGGCAGATATAGACGACGCAAACTGAATGTGACCAGTTAACTAAGTTCCTAAATAGCGTTTGGCGCGCATGCCTAGCGGTGGACGAATCTGGCGTGTCGTAGCCCTGCGTATGAAATCAGCGTACTGATTGGTTAGGCCTACACAAAAATTGCGCAAAAGATTTGCCAAGGCATAACAGCCACTCACGAGGATTGGAGCAGAGCGGAGTGAAGCGAAAGACGTCACACCAGGCCTTGCACAATCGCTTATACTCCCCCGGCGAGATCTCTTCGACTATCGCCTCCAACTCCCCACCTAACACCCCCTCTCCTGTCCTCCCTATCAACTTTTGTCCGCCTGACTACGCCGATTGGTTGGCCGCCGATACCGTGTAAGGGCCGAATCTCTGTAGTTACCTCAAGTCAGCTGGATAATTGATGTTTGAATTGTATAATTACAGCGTTGATTAGAAAAATTTGTTTTGGAAGACTATGACATGCTTGCTCTTGGTGTAAAACGCATTGGTTTTTGTATGTCTTGACTTCGTTTTCCGAAAACATCAAAGAAGTGATTTAGAGAATTTAGAGTTTAAAATGCTTGCAATTAATCAAAGTCCAAGCGGAAGTTCACCACCCCTATCTAATTTAATAGCAGTCTAAATTTCGTGGCCTTCTATCAGGAACTCAACAAGCAGCTATGATGGAGTTAAAGTGCGAACTTGAGTTACCTCATCGTTTCATTTCTATAATTTAGTCCTGTCTGACACTTTTGACTCGTTGAAAGCCCACATCCTTACATTTGAGAAAACAAGTGACAGTGTTTCGGACATCTAACTAGTTTAAGACCCCCTAGATTTTAAAAGATCTTCCCCTTTGCGTAAACGGCGATATCACTCTTTATATTCTAAGGCCCCTTTTGCTTCATTCTGCACGTGTTTGATGCGAAATTCTGGTGAGCATTATGAGGAATTCGGGAAATAGGCTTTGCCTCATTGTCCATTGCCTTGCCAACAAAAAATTGCCACTCTAAACAGAGGCTTGAAGCTAGTTTCCTCTAATAATATAGAGTTAGCCATCTTCTTGAAGCTATTTTACCGCCAGACTCCCATATTTAATGTCCCCAAGATCGTTTCTTTCCTTTGTGCTTGAAGGCCGTTTTGCTCCTGATCTTCTGGTAATTGTGTAGATCGCTTGTTCATTTCTGCCATCAGCGTGCTTTAAAAGAACCTACTTTCATATCTCATCATTATCGTGCCACTGATTTAGAGAACTTTTCACACACTCACTCTATTTTATTATCAAATGCAGTTATAAACTTTTCCAAGAGGATATAAGAGTTAGTCTGTTGGTTGGTTGCTGCTTTGACCCATCCTTTATAGGAACATAACCTTTCAAACCTCGTCTCTGGCATCTAAAGAACCGACTCAATCAACAAACCGAGGAAACAAACTTTTAAATCCTGTAAACATTATGAAGAATACAAGTTGTCGTAAAATGTCCCTGTAGTTTCTCCACACCTCCAAATCGACGTAACACGTGAGAATACGACTGGATCAATCTGGACTTTTGATTACTTTGCCATATTCTAATTCTTTTTCTGAATAGCGAAACAAATCATTCAACATGGTCAATAGGAGGAAGAAATTCAATGCGTCAATAAAATCAAAAAAACAAACCTTATATTTGTCTGTGAATAGTTGTTATAAGAAAGGAAGCTCTAACCTTTTAACTTCAGCAGTCACAAAGGTCTGTAGCTTCCGAAAATGGAAGTATGTGTTTAAGCTGTATTCTGAATAAGTTCTTCGAATAAGTTTAATTCCAAGGCAGAGTCTTCGATTAGGTTACAAAATATGGCCGTACCTTTCAATTCCTTCCCTTTATGTTACTCCTTATTTTAATATTACTCCTAAATTATAATGCTATTAATCCATTTCTAACAGTTTGTTGTTCAAGAAACTTTGAAATTGAAATTTACCATCGTATTTGTGAAACAATATGGCATTTACTATTTAGATTTCACTTTGATTTACAAAATCGACTGTCAGAAGTTTATATATGAAATAAATGACTGGGTTTTTCTTAAATCATTTTACTGTAAGGCAATCTTTGGTTTTGAAACAAATTGCTTGCATTTTTGGCCAAAACAGTTTTTTTGCAAATTTTTTCACCCACTTGCTGGTTTCTACTCACTTCAAGGCGTAGATGCCATGCTTTCAGCATTTAGGCACTAACCGTAAGTGATGAAGGAGCACAGTTAAATATATTGTCGATTTGAAGCTTTCCGCGTTTTTTTCTAAGGCGTTTAAAGTCAATCCCATTTGAATCAAATCCACAAACTGGAATTTTCACCACGATAACAATCGGGTCTTTACATCGTAAACTAAGCTCATGAGGTGGTTGTCTTTGTCATTGTGGCTTTTATTCGAGGTTATTTTGCACTTTTCGACCATCATTATTCCTTTTATTTATTTTCCGAGGTATTAAAAGAAGTTATTATTCAAAGTACTAGTTAAATTACCGTCTTACAATAACACCGGATGCTGATGCGAAGTAGTTATTTAACAATAATTGAGTGCGTTTACAAACTGAGAATTCTGAGATTGTCTCAGTTCCGAGCAATAAGATATAATTTCAAAGGTAGGAAAAATAGGACTGATAGACTCAAACTGTGTCTGACAAGAATAGGAACTTGAGAAATGGGCTTGAGAAGGACTTTAAGGTGCTGAACTATCCTGCATGCCCGCTGAAAGTTTGTTTCGCGACCTAGAAAGATTAATAGGTCAGAATTCGTTCATTTTCGACCAGAAAGTCACAGCTGATCTTCAATTTACAGGATTAGATGATACCGTCTTCCCAAGCGAAATAAAAAACCGCCCAATAATGCTACAAACAAAGTTGATATCTTATGAAGTTTCCATAAATCACACTCTCTCTAGGATTTTGTCGAGTTTTGCCATCCGATTCTCCATAACTTGCGAACCTGCGAATTTTCACCAGATTTAGTTAGATGTTTGCGTGGATATAACAACAGAACAAATCTGAAAAGATACCTCTGTGAAACAACTGACTAGCCACATACCAAGGGGGTTCAATAAATTTCACTATTTTTGGAATTCGTTAAAGCTTAAACTCATTGAGGGTATAGAAGTGCCATCTCTTTCCTTTTTTTAGCTAATTCATCCCCATTTGGATATTCTTTTCAGTCTTTCGATAAAATCAACTAAGATGCTCTCTAGGTGCCTTTTATACCAATATAAGCTTTTGAGTCTTGGGACAAATCGCATACTATTACTAGGAGTAATTGTGTTGATGCGATTCCTGCTAGTACTCGTTTCGCTCGACTTCTTCCTCGTTTAGTTCTCTCCTGAATCATTGTTTGTTTGTTTATTGAACTTAGAGGTAATCTCAAGGCCCTATACATGCATGTATTCATTCGTTCGTTTAATTATTCATTAACTCTACAATACTAGAAAGCATTTATTTGTGTAAAGCATGGTATTGAGTAGATTTGCTAAATTAATATGTGCAAACTTGAGAGCAATTAGCTACAAAATTCATGCGATACTTCAAATCATTCAAAGTGAAATGATATGGAATAGCTGGAAGCCGACTGCAAATAGTTACCAAAGGATAGCAATTTTTAGATGCCTTCCGCTCGTAGGGCTCTAACACTTGGGGCGGCAAGTTTCAATTTGAAATAGTTTATAATACTGTTATGGTGATGGGGCTGTGGTCAAACTGAATTTTAAGCTAGCCATTTATTACTAAAACATTACCTTACTGTTAATACACTGAATAGGAGGAATGGTGCTTAAGAGAGGTGGTCAAATGCTAGACTGCACAGATCTCATTAGCCGCAATGTTCTGTTTCGCGTCAGGAGCGCCTTTAACGACCGTGACGCCCACGAACGTTCCCACGGAATGGTCATTTCTTTCATCCTCTTCTCTTATTCTTCGCTATCAAATACTCTTCTTCGACAGTTCAGACAAATCATGTGCCTTGGTTACCCTCCGAGTGAAGACCACTGATGTGGTTTGGGCTTTGTGAAATAATAAATTTTAAATACATGTCATTTAGAATGTTCACCACTGGCGCTTATGCGAAGTTCAGCTGTGGGGCATTGGATCCGACCAAATGAGGCTGAACCGTAGAATTCAGCAACACCGCATAGACAGCCTTTGAAGGAAATGCCCGTGACAACCTTTTGGGATAGTGGAACATTCTTTAGCCAGACAGCATAAGTGTGGCAGTACACATTTATCACTATTAACAAGGCCGTTATTGAATGACTAACTCCGGTTGTCTACGAATTCTGGAGCTCCGGTTGGGAGTCACATCTGTCACGTGATCAGCGGTGTGTTTAAAAAAATTACCCGTATTTTTGTCCATTCAAAGCAGAAACTAAAGTGTCTGAAGTCATTCAACGAAAATTCAGGAAATATTTTCCTATTTCCGTTATGGTGCTTATTTCGTCTTCAATCAACTGCATCCAGTGATACAATTAAAAGAAGAATTCAACTGCTTTTTATTTAAATATTAAGTGTATCGAATGCTGGTTGTTTTCAAGTGCCACCCAAGAAAACAATGCTTTTAACTAAGCTTTTTAAGTTTATTCCAGTGTAAATAATCTAATTATATATTTGAAAACTGTGCTATTTAATTTTTGGAATAACTGATTATTAATTTGAATTGAGCGGCATTTAAAAGCCGAACAAAAATTTATTTCAGCATTTTATTGGCGGTTCATTGATTTGCCTGACCACGTACGTAATCGTTAGATGGTATCTACTTTTAATGTTCTCGTGCCGAGTGATCGAGCATAAACGGCCGGTGATCGTATCATCGGCATGGTAAATACTCAGATTTTGCGTTTTTACGGTTGGTGATGTCATGTTGCTAGCCATAGGTGGAAAACATCGTTTGTTTAATTTTATTCAACAGCCGAAATTTGTTTTATCTGATGAATGGCAAATTAACTACAACATGACCATTTTCGAAGGAACCTAAAAGAGAACAGGACATCGGAACTAGAATGGACCCCTTGGTGCCTCGTCTCGGTGTGTAATTGCCTTTCGTTCAATGGACGAAGGCCCACTCCTTCCAGAAATGCAAGAAGTCTAGTAGCTTCACAAAAAAATGGTTTTTGAAGATGTGGAATCTTCACGCCAGCCCATTTTGATATCTTTAATACTTTGAATTTAAGTTATTCATTCGTAACTTTTCACATTTAAGAGTCCATGTTAATGTTGAAATGGACTGCCGATTCGGACGTTAGCCTTTCTTTCCAATCAATCGAATTTTGTTGAATTACTGCTGGGGCGATGAGACCATGGAGGGATCAGGTTTTAAACTCAATTTCCAGCACAGATCGAGCCTTAACACATCCATTTTTACCTACTTAGACCTGTTGTAAGCCGTTTCCGGGAAAAATAGGGATTCTCACTGTTTTCCAATTTGAAAAGTCCACCCTCTAACGGGCTCTTATACTTTTGGCTGGACTTTTCTAGTCCAGCTTTTAATATCAGCACAACCAGTTGCCAAACAATCGGGATTCATTGTTGAACCAGGAGCAAAGTGTCTTGGCCTTCCTGCATGAATTTCTTATATTTGGATTGCTTCTAATATTCAAATATGATGTACACAAAATCGATAAGGACACATCGTCTGGCTCAGAAATAAGGAGGAACCTAGAGGGATATATCTCTGCCAAGAACCGATTAAATTCTAATTTCATTTAAAAAACGCTTCACTCCGTCCTGCTATTTAAAGATGTTCCTAAACAATTTTCTTAATAATATTAAAAGACCAAATCTGGGGATCTAATGAATTGGTCTTTTAGTATTTGAAAGTAAATAACTATTCATTCGCTTATGTACACCCTTCATCTATGCATTCAAGTTCATTCTAAAGGCCAAATTTTGTCAACTCCACAATGAATGTTCCACTCCAATTGAAGAAAAGCATGTTTATATCGTCAACCCTGAGTAGAGAAATTTCACAATTCAATCAGACAAAGGGCTTGATTCTGATCTGCTCTGAGACTTCAATAAGCAGTCGATTATGCCATCAAATCTTGAAAATGGATGACGAGGCTCGTCTCCTAGTTTTTGGGAAATGAAGAGAAATTTTATTCTTGGAGGGAATCAACCATTGAATACACCAAGGCTCGCTCGACTTTCATTCTCAACTCTCAATGAAACTGTATTATCGAATGTACTCCATGTCTAGTAGGTTTTCAACCATGTTTTTCGGTAGACCAAATTTCTTCCAAATTTCTCCCAAAGACCTAACGATGATCCTTGATTAAGAGTGGTTGATCAAATCGTATTGAATACTTTGAATCGACTTAAATGTCGGCTCCTAGCATCATAAAATGTGAAGTGCTGGTTTAGGCGCTGATATTACAATCCAAAATTTATTCAATACCAGAGACTTTTCCTCTCTCATCCAGGCGCTTCTTTGACAGTCAGGCATAAGTTGTCCGCTTGAGTTTCACATTGTGTCTGACAGTGATATTCTTGGATTTACGAAATTACACTTGGAGCTGAAGTTGTGTACATAAGGCTACTTCTGTGAATACGACCATGTGTAGTATATGATGAATTAAGTTATTTTGGCATCTGTGGAAATTGATGGGACGGTATTCCGAAGGATTGAATCCGAATTTGGCAACATAAACAACTGGATTTTGAAAAATATTCCATATTTTATTATTGAAAAAACTCCGACCTTATCAATGCTGCACCTTTTTATTTTTTCCTCACCTTTCGACAAAGGACGCCTGTTATTTTATGTCCATATTTATGAGTGTACCTGCATTCCAGTGACGATCAGTGGGAGGCTTGTTTTAATATTAGAATCCCATTTCAATTTGATTACGAGGTCCTATTCTCATTCTGAAATTCTCCACGAAATAGCGTGCGCGGGTTCTCCTTGATCTGTGCCTAATAAAGCAGTTTTTCAACAAATTTCTGCAGCATTTAAAATTATGCACAGAAGAAGCTGCGATTTAAAGCAACTCAGAAAATGTGAATATGAATATGAACCAGGAGGGGAGCTAGAAATACTTGGACACTTTTGACCCTTTACTGCCTTGAAATTTAATAACTCGGCGAATCAGAATTGGATATTACATCTGCTTTTATGCCTCTAGTATTCGTCCAAGTAATTAGACTTTTATAAAGATTAATTTGCTTAGATTAACAGAAGAACTATTACTTTACCTCATTTCCGAATGAACTGCTAATAAAAAGGGTATAGTTTCGAATCAATGCCGTAGTAAGCATCGTCCGTTCGGTTCGCAGTTCGCACCACCTAAACTACTCTCTGAGTTGATTATCCACTTCGAAAAACCATTCCTCCGTTCCATAATATTTCACCAAATTTTGATGCCTCCTCTTATTGAGGATTCCCTCCACCCTATCGCTTTATAAATGAGAGGACTATGAATACCGTGGCGAATTTTCAGAAGGCTGATGGAAATTGTAGTGATCACTTGGACCTTTAGTGTTCCATGATCATTATCAAGTTTCATCTTCTCATGAGAGGCCCTGAGTTATCGGTATAAGCCTTTCTAGATCTTAGGGTGATTCCCCCAGGATCTATTCTACGAAACTCTTTTTTCGGAAAGGGGACGTGATGAATAAAGAAACAAAAGAGATCATAAATGCGGAGTGATAATTAATGGGAACAAAAACAAGTTGAATTTCGTAAATCGATAATGTATGAGACAAGATCCTTATTCATACCCAGTCCTGTTAACAAGTATCCAGATTCATCCTAAGAGTGGACGATCATATCTGCCCAGTGACCTCTTTGACCACGTTCAGAAATTTGGTTAGAAGAATGCTTAGGTCGAGAAACACTAAGTAGTTCTTCATGGGGCTTTCTTAACCTTACTTTTTTATTGACAGATTATTTTTTGATGATAGGTTTAGAAGCTCCCTTGGAGAGAAAGCCGAATAATATACTGCGACAATTCGCCAAAACGATGAGTTACATTCGATGTCTGGCGCGTCCTATCCAAGTTAACAAAACTGATTAAGCTTCGTCCGCGAAGGACAACTTAATCCGCCATGTTGTTATCTACATCTGACCATGCATAGTTCATCGAACGGTTCTCATACATGGAGCCCTTTGATGTGCCGGACGTCCCTCCATGCATTCCATTTTAAAATATAAGAACTCGAGGCGAAGTGACTGGTGAGGTCTTTCTGCATTGAATGTGACTGACTGACACCCATTGCTCTTTGAGCTATATGTCCTACATAGACCTCTCTTGGTTATCTGGCCTTCCTCAATATTGAGACTGGTGTTCTCTCAGCATCACTTTAAGGTAAGTGTTGGATTCGCTGTCACTAAAAACCAACAACACTTTGAAAATTTTAACCACACTACACAGATCTACTGACAGAGAGTGTACCCAGATTTGTTTCAGAATTCGACGGTACTTGCGATATTTTTTTTAATCGTTGCAACATGGACAGATTATGCGCGTGATTAATTTAAGGAAGGAGTAAAGCTAACTATTCATTCACCCTTTGTGACAAAATGCATGAGATTTAATAAAGTATTTCATCCTGGTTGAGTCTTATCAGAATCAAGATTCGTCATTATCCATTTCTGATTAGTTTAATTACGTGGCTACACATTCCCATGCCTTAAATGATCTTTACACGATTCCGCCATCAAATTATCAGAAGAGAGAGCAATTTCAAGTAAATTACGTCTGTGAACGTCCATTGAAAACATCTGATAGTCCCACTTGGCTATGAACTGCGTCCAAGAATAAAAATGAGAGCTTCCGAAGTGGAGTTCGAAGTTGTGTTCCTCTTAGGACATTTTGCTTAAGCAAGAATCTCCAAATCACGAAGCATAAAGTTGTGAAGGTGTGCCTAAATTAATAATTTGCTTAGAGAAATTACTTAAACTCGAAATAGGCATTGGCAGACTAACCACCTTGCAACCTTTGTTTTCACAGCTTGACCTTGCATCTGCACGTTGCAGACCAATTTGCATAGCATGGTTAAACACGCCAAAGCCACATGCTGGTCTTTTATTCTGCTCTCGGATTGCGGTCCAATTCTAGCTCATTTAATTGGCCTCTAACTTTAGGATATCATAATAACCATTTGATGTTATCACTTGCGCTCTGTAGTTGTTGAACACCTTCGGGAAATAGAAGTGATTGAATGCTGAATATCGGCTAGTTGATTTGTCCCAGGGGTGTGAACTTGGAGAGCAAAGTAAACACCGATGAAATCTGAATACCAATGTACTTTGTCATCACTTTCGTCAAACGCATTCTTTTAAGCTTCAGGCAAGCTTTCTCAGTAAGTAAAAAAGCTGAAAAACTTGCCGTAATTGTCAAGGTTTCAGTCGTTTAATCTAGTCTGGTCATGAGTTAACTTTTAACAGATTGAATCTTTTAGCAAGTTCAACTGTACTAAAACTTATGTTAACCATTTTCAATCGAAACCGAGAAGTAGTGGATTTCGAAGTTATGGATCAGAGGTACTATTTAATTGACTGCCTTTGGAAAGAATAATCTGTAAATTGCAGCGAGGAGCAAAGCTTGATCACTTAACTGCCCTTTTAGCTTACACCAGGTGCCTAGTCAAACTGGTCCAAGCTGATGCAAAAGTACTCTTATAAGCCGATAAAGTGGACGTCTTTGTTTGAAAAATCCAGATCCTTCCATTACTCTAGAAACGGAAGTCAACCAAAAGGAGTTTGGCCATTCAAAGTCTACGCGGCACAACAATTTCCGCTGCGTGGTTGGAAAGGCACAAGCATTTTAGAGAAACCACGTATAGCAAATATCTCAAGATAGAACTCTCGAGTCAGTTATGCATATTATTCAAGAAACAAATCATATGTATGCAAATTAAAGGAGTTTCCAAGTAATTATTGTAATCAAAATGATATTCTATGTATACGGCGTATCCCCTTCAAGCAGGCAAATCAAAGATGACTTATTGAGTAAAAGTGAATCTATTCCCTTTGAAGCTCACGTCAATGTCAAAGTGCCATATTAATCATCACGCCTTGAATCACATAAGTACAGATTTTGAAGTCACTTTACGATCCAAGCATCGCTTTGGTTTTACCACTTACCTTTATGCTTGAAATCATGAAACAGATTTTCCAGGTTCATCGAAAATTTTGAACGTTCGCCATACGAGCTCTCTCCTTCCGTGGCCGATAAGAAGCTCTGTTCTTTGAATTAGCTCCCCTCCGTTTTTTAATTATAATTGAAAAGCAGAAATTCTATGGAGCCTTCCATTGTCATTATTGCTTACTTTGATAACCAGTTCACTATCTCATGTGGACTATCTAGCCTACCGAGTAGTAACTTACACCGAATTCCACAGTTAATCATTTATCTGAATCCGAGCTATTTTATCTGACATGATGCAAGACCGCGGGGTGAATTTATGACTTTAGCGCCGAGTATTTATACCGTTGAGTTCAGGCCATGGCGCTGTGCACTCTCAATGAGGTGGGCATATGTGTGCTATTGAGAAGTCCATGCCGCGAGGAGAGAAATTGAAAACGAAGCTGAATAAGCACAAGAAGTGCGGATAGGAAGTGAGCACACACTACCGTACTTGTTCAGGCGCGCACAAGTGCGGTGATATTAACCGCCCACGAGTGCACGCGCAGGCAGGCTGCTTGTGCTAAGGTCGAGGAAAGGAAAGAAAGAGGCAGCCAGATAGAGACGCAGACGAACACACCCCCACAAGCTGGTGCTTAGCTGTACTTAGGCAGGCTTAGGCTAATACGCCTGACTGGTGGATGTGCAGTATGACGTGCCATTCTTGGCAGAGATAATTCAGGCCTTACGTAATCCTCTCGCTCTGCTACAGTGCGTACGCATTGGCTGATTGCCAAGAAATTTGCGACTGCTTCTACTTTCATATCTTTTGCCAACTTGTTTTGTATATATATGCACATATATATATATGTATGAGTGCATACTTTTCTTAGCGGAAGGTCTGCTGTTTTTTCCCAATTCGTGGGGTGAATAACAGGCACCAAAACCTCGATCTATAATTTTAAATCTCCGATATACATGAATGGGTCCAACTCCTCTTGTCTGATTATCCAAACCAAAAGCACTTTTCTTGCCTACAGTGATACCTTCGCGCATAGGTTATTTTTGAAGTATAGAGGCAGGGTATTTTGCAAGGTACAAATCAAAAGGCACTTGTTTATTGATTTGGCCTTGAGTGAGCCAATGGCGTTTATGGGTACTATTTGAAATTTCGCCAATGGATTTCCCCTAAAGGAATTATAAAATTGACTGAGGGAAAAACTAGGAACCTGATAATGTTCCCACTGTACATTAATAAACTTTAACATGTCCGATGTCTCGACCTTATATCACTGAAGTTGGAGTGACTATTTTCAGAGGGTAGCTAGGATTGTCTCTGTCTCACTGAATTGAAACATGGTCAGGTTAAACTGATTTGGTAAATAATGATTTAAATAGTAAGTTTTTTTGGCACTGCAAAGCCGTCTAATTTAAGTCGAACGTTGAATTGTAAGTAATTTAGCTCTAGTCTTACCCCCGCCGTTCAATCATAGTAAATAAGAAAATCATCCAAAATAAATGGGGCATGTTAGAAATTTGGGGTTTCTTAGGCTTTGATTTTCAGAGGCAACCAAAATTTCGTCTCCAAATGAACAACTCATAATATTGTCCTCTTTAGCTCCTTATTTGCATGATGCTAGCCACTCAGGCCCCAGACACCACTCTTATAACTGGGGATTCCCTTCACTTCCCTACCATCTCTCTTCAACCAGGTTGACTAGGCTAGTAAATGCTATTTATCAAAACGCAGTTCCTGTCTGGAAGCCCCTTCTTGCCAGGTCCAGAAGTTCAATCGCGGAGGCTCGTAGATAGCATTGTGATAGGGTTCTTTTGGTGCCTTTTTTAGGTTCCTCCTGTATCGATTGGGTAGATCATTTACTAATTCTGCAAGAGGTCAAAAAACCAATTTATTTATTATATGGATTGAACTATTCAGGAGAACGCTGTTCGTTGCTGCCGCCTTTTTTGGTGAATAAATGCCCTAGTTTCGAGTATCACTTAGTTAAACACAAGGTGACTCACACCACCCATTCGCCCTCGTATTGCCACTGTCCAACAATTCCGGGTGAAGGGCAGGGTCCAGAAGCTTGACTGGCAGCGCGAGAACTAGGCATAATGCATCCCACATGTCAGCACTTACTATGGGTGCGTCTGACAGCTGATTATTCAAGTGACACCACAATTAAACATATGTTTTTGGGCCCCTAACAGAATGTGTGATAATTTCGTGAATTCGCCATTGTAAGTTGGATAGCCTACGCTGATATGATCGTGGGCATGGGGTTAATTTAACAAGGAAATTCGGCCTATACGTTCCAAGATCACTTGGTATGCTTAAACGATTTCATTTTTTGATTAACTTCAGGTACTAGTATTATGCCTAAATTTGGAAATGCTTTGAACATATTGAACTTTCTGCTTGGCTACATACACATGTGGCAGAAGTGGATAAACGATGTTTACCAGACAATCAAGCTCATTATTTTCATTTATTTCGCCTAAGCTCGCATTAAATGTCCCTTAAAAATTTAATTCCTTAAGTCAAAGCCTGAATAAAAGTGATACTTTTAGTTATAGGATAGGCCAGGTGGTGTGAATAGGATAGGGCCTTATCTGTTCTCTGAAAATACTTGTATAGTTACAGTCTTTGTCAATCCAACTTTTGTCAGCACATCGCTTGGGAGGCATCAGGTGCTCCTGCCTCGGATTAATCTGGCCATTTTTCCTCGCTTGGTATGCAATACTTTCATATTCGAATAAACATCTCGTGCACTCACCCATCAAAATTTTCAGCTTCAACTCCGATCGCCCTCAGTACATGGGCCTGGCTTTTCTTCAAGTTAGAAGCTCTTACATTTAACGCCGCCAGTGTTAAACTGGTGGTCCCAAGGTCAGCTAGTTGATTTCAATCCTACTGACAATCCTCACTATTCGCAATCCCTCATTTACCTATAAGTCTGACGTTAACACCACAAGGAAGTGGGAGTTAAGTTTCTTATGACGCCCGCAACCTCGAGACTACGAGCCACGTGCTCTCAGTACCAGAGTACACATTCTTCAATATGGCAAATTTTTTTCTGAATTTCTGGCAGGTAAATCTGCTCACTTTTTCAAAGTTCTCACAAACTGGTATTGTAATCACTGCCCTTCGAATTTAAAACCATGCATTTTAGTGTCAAAAGATCTTTCAACTGAATCCACAATGTTTATTTCGAAAAATTTGGTACTAACTTAAATATTCTAATGCTTTTTATTTATAAGACTCTTCACTTGTAGTATGGTTATCCAGAGAGGCACTCAAGCTATTCTCCGTCCAACAGATGTTTGAATGTAAGTCTTTGGTAGCCATATTTTCTCATCTAATTGATTCCAATTCGCGATAACGGAGATGTACTTTTGTATTATTGTCATTAGAACTGACAGAGCCAAGGCATTAATTAAAGAGAAATCCACTTATCCTCAGCGTTGGTAATCTTGTCAACATAAAATCACTTTGAATAATAAGTTTGAAGGAGTGTAAGCCCGACTGAAAACTTCACGACTCCCCAATTATATTCTTACCTTGACTTTCGAGATATCTATCCCGGAATTTTACTGAGGCTTCAATCTCAATAGAACAACTCATTCATAAAGTCCCTTTTCGGATCGACCCTTTGTGGCCGACCACAATATTTCCAATTTCGGTTTATTCTATGGCCTTATACTGCTTGATCCCACAAATTTTCACATTATACTAGTAAGGACTAAGCAAAAGATTTGATGATCTCTCTACGTGTATAAGTGATTTACTTAAGGTCCTGGGTTTAACTACCCGTTGGTTTATTTGATATCGGAAGGTGTTGCATATCGGCCAGCGCACCATACTAATTTCAAAAATTTGTTAAATTGAATAGTTGAGTGCCAAACTGAACGATTATGCACACATTCATCATATCTGAAAATGTCGACTAAAACTTGTCCACACATATATAGCCGTCGACTCTGTTAAAATACCCGCGAGCTTCTTGAGCTGCAAGTGTATTTTCATTTCATGTATGCCGAATTTCCAGAAAAATGAAAAGATAGCTAAGTTCGCTGGCTTAAGTTGAAATAGGACCTTGATTATTTCAGTCCCATGGCTCTCTATTTCTCGAATCAAACAATTTTTTATCCAGAATTAAATTGGATTATCTATGGTGAATCAAGTGGTAAAATCCGCACTTATGGAATAAATATTTCGATCGATGGGTACAGAAAGCCGAAGATCAGTCAAATTCATCCGCTGAATCCAAGAAGACGCAGACCTTCAAGCAACTCTTTATTATGATGGCATTTTTCCATGTTGTGTTTGAATCATTTTATCGAACCAATCACTTTGAAGAATAGTTAACCCTCAAATGTAAGTTTCCCATGACCAAGTGAAGATTATAAGTGCTGATGGAGTTTTTGAAAAAAACGGCACTTCAGAATACAAGATTACTGATCGATACCTGAAATCTCATCCCGGTCATTGAATACGTTGATTGGCAGCTCTCTCAGGAGCTCTTTTTTCCTCTTCGAAGTTCCAAAGCACTAAGCTCAGATCCTGTGTAACGGGTTATGCTTACTGAAATGAGTTCCTCTCCAGAATCCTCCTATTAGGTGTTCTTTTAAGAACAATGCACCGTTTGAGCTTTTTGGCACAGTGTGGTCTTTCGACTAACGGAAAGATTGAGTTAAAATTAACTACTGATCCGTGTGCCTTTGATTTTTTTCTTAGGCTTGCATGACTTGGCTTCGTTGCCAGAGCACGCAACTCATTTAGGTGGTAGATGGAGCCTCTGGAAGTTGAAATAAGAAATCAATGTGGAAACAAACTTGGGAAAGAAAGATACTACGCTCATTGTTAGAAAACCCTTATCTTAGAGAGAAAATACCAAATGTAAATGCACTGTCCGTAATCCGCTAGTATCTAGTCTGGGCAAGTATTGACTTATCTTGTGCATCGGATTGGGACTTTTCAGCAGAAGACTCCTCAGTTGGTCTTCTCTATGCAAGCTAAAACCTCACTAATATTGGAGATATATCCATTTCGCTGATTCTTGGCAAATGGTGACTACTGCATTTAGAGTGCTTTAAACACTTTCAGTATAGCCATACTCGTTGCCTTACAAAGGAGTGTCTTCTGTTCTTAGATCTCCCAGGCTAAAACCGGGTGCTTTAGACCCACTGAATGTTTTTTTGTTATTTAAAATGCCGCGACAAGGAAATATCGAAATTCAAGGCCAAACGAATGACTAGTCTTAATATGGATGTTTACAGTCACTGTATGCGACTTGTCGCCGTTTGCAACATGAAATGATATTAAACTCGTCGCCGCGACACAAAACGTAGATTTTGTCATTCTAATTCTCTCTTACTCCATAAAATTAAGTTACATTAAAAAAAAATGAGCAGGAAAACCTCAGCAGTCATTTCGACCATCCAGTAAACTATATTTTGCATATGATCAGAAATAATCTTAGAACAAGGCCAGACTTATGCTTTTACAGTAAAATGTAGGCAAGAATTAGGCTCATTCTCTCACAACGATTTCTGTTTTTGAGGAGTTTTCTCAGCTAATCGTCTCCTTCCACTTTCAAATTAAGTGAAATTATCAATGAACCTCTACAGGAACATTTCAATTGTCATTTAATAACTGAAATTTTCCGCGCGTGTGCTTTGGGTAAGAACTGTGGATGAGCTACAACTTAATAGAGCTAAGTTTTAATTTTGCCTTTTCCTAAATCATGCTGATCGGTTAGAAGGAAATTCAGGCCTGGCATCGGTTTGGTTCAGAAAACTACCATGTGACACTTTTCGCCCCTTCTCAAGCATTAAATCACGAGTTACATGATATTGCCAAAAATGAGCACTTTCCACGAGCCCTCCCATAGGGCATGCGTCCCTGATTTTGGTTGGTCATTGAAATAACTAATTGCCAGCGAGGAAAGACTACTGCCATGCATGTAGCAGCCATCTAAAAGTGTGAGTGCGTGCGTGCGCAGTAAGACGTACGCAAGTACACGGATAGAGAGAGAAGGTCTATTTGGCACGAGACGACGTTGGCAGCCCGCCAACTCCCACACGAGGCTAATGCAAACAACACAAATAATCTGGTGCACGTAATAGGCGATCCATGTAACGCTTGCGTGCGCAGTGCAACTTCGCAGGCACGCATGACACATACCCGCACTCACGTTCTAGCGCGTAGGATCAGACTTTGCGGGAGTCGTATCGTATGCTGCCTGGTTCCTTGTTTTGATACACTGTGCGCGTGCACCCCCGGGCATTGGCGACCAGCCAAACTCTCACAACACGCGCACTCGCAGTATCCACAATTTTTGTTGTTGTGTTCAGAGGAGCAAAAGAGACTGTTTGACCATTACACCGCAAGCAAAATGCAGTCGACATAGTAGCCTTTCGTCTAGCTATTAGATGAAGTGATTGCCAGAGTAAATCATTCGCGCACTGGCAGGCAAGTATCTTGTAGCTGCTCAGAATATGACTGGAACGATGGTCCGAGTGTTGGAAACCTGAAAAGATGTGAAATCTCAGGTTCTTAAGGCAACAAATCCTACCCCTTTGGTTTAATTAAAAAGACTCAAGCTTTGAGCGTTGGTTTATAAAACCTGAAGCTCACTTGCAAGAGAAGAAACGTATTCCACTGATCTCATTCAGAATGCTGGATGTGTCATGTATAAGTAGGTGCGAATTAACTTTTAATCGGTGAGTAGGCAATTCTAGGACTATTTCGGTCCCTAAGACAAGCCATTAGAAAAGTAATTTTTCAGATTCCAAACTGTCTCTCAAGAAATAATTCAGTATGGCTATCAAATAGATGATTGTTTCGAAACTCACAAAATCTAGAGGTGGTTCAGATGATATTTCCACTCATTCGGTTACAGAGATGGAGAGTGAATATCTATAAGTAGGTTTCGATGGTAATCGCCCTCAACAAGAACAAAGGAAATCAGAAGGAGAAAAATCTGAATTGATAATACAAACTGTTGTCTTCTGATCCTTTTAAATTACCTGAAGTAGCTAAGTAGCTAGGATAAAACACCCAATTTTCTTCCAATAAAGCTGGAATGAATTCCATCCAATGACAAGAATCTTTCAAGCGGGAGGTAGACTGAGGTCTACGATCAGGATTGCCGAAGTAGTCTCAAGAGTCTTCTAGTTATTACATCTCTGGCTACCGCAAGACAAGACATTTGTGGCCCGTGTTTAGGTGAGCCATCATGTTGCCTGTAAAACAATCTCTAAAGGCATAAGTGGGCCTGGTTTGAAGAAGAAGACGAGTAGCATACTTGGCTGAGAGATTCAACAAATAGTTAGGAGGGAGTAGCGAAGATACCTTTCATGAGGATGTTCAAAACTAATGTTTCTTTTGTTTAGTTTTTCCTCTATGTTTCTAGTTTGTTTTTCAATATTTTCAAGAATTTAATGTGAAAAATTTTCCTAACTATTAATTTTAAAGTATCTACGAGAGTACTCCAGACTTTTAGTTGGTGGCATTTGCACTGAGACTGGTAGGAGGAGGGGAAGTCAGTTGGGAACTTTTTCATCTGACACCTTTCAAGTTACCTCTTAGTGCAATTCAGAATCGGCCCCTCGAGTCTTACGGTATATCTACGCTTGAGTTCACATTAGGGTTCTACATCACCCTTTGCTTCAAAATTCAATGGAAGTCTAGCTTTGGACTTCGGATACGTATTTGAGCCTTCCTTTCCGTATTCCCTGAAATTAGTCAGATGTTTTTAGTCTAAGAATTTCGCTCCGGTGAAGTATCATCAACGTCTTCTACTGAACTGGCCAGGAAGCATTTGATTATATAAATCGGAAGTCCTAAACGCCAATGACTTGCCATATATGGATCGCATGCAATAAAACGCTGCCAAGTTGAAAAGTTTATGAAACTTTTTGCTAGATTCCACACACGTATTGGATGATGTTACCACTTGCATGGCAGTCACTGATACTGTTCGTTAGATATTGAAATGGTTTACACTAAAGAGCCTGAGTGAAATGTCAGGTACTTACCGTTCAAAACTACAGCATTCGGATTTTATTAATCTCAATAGGTTTAATTTAATATAAAACACATGTATCATTGGTATCTGCTTTATCTAAAACTCAGATTTTAGAAACTTTATTTTACAAATTGGCCATGAGGTACATCTCCTACACGAACCTCGCATGATTAAAGTAATCTATGCCATGGATGTAATTCTTGAATAAGCAGAAATTTTGTGACCATATCATCTGTTGGAGTAAAAATGGTTTGTGCTGAAGTAATTCCTCTCGCATTTGCGATAATTCGTGTTCCTTTAAATCGAATCAAATGAAGAAAAAAACTGACTTCGACCTTTGTTTATTCCATGAATACAAAGCTGACTACCACACAGAGTTGCGATTTTGTTAATCAGAGAACATTTTCGCATGAAAAATTGATTACCTAATTTTACTACTTTTATATGTTAATGAGTAGTACGAAATGCTCGGTATTTGAAATAAATGACAATCTTCTGTCTAGAAAGTTTGCGCGATGCTACCTTCAATAAGGTGACCAAAGTAAAATTTGCAAATGCCTGATAGTATATTCTTATATCAATCATGTTACCAGCCAGATTAAAAGCGATAAGAAAATGTCAGTTCAATTACTGGTTTACTTAGCTTTAATTACAGCCGTTTTTGGGGTTAATGAAAAAAGACTTGAGATACTCTGTATGCTTATCAGGGTGTAAATATATGTACATCTTAGCGTTCAAAATTTTGCGTCACTGTCCAGTTGATAAACATATCCAACGTCATAACCACGAAGGCGCCTGATTATTTGCAAGTCTGGCGTCTCGCACCCTAACGTTTGTTACTTTGGGGTCAGCGAAAAAGATCTGAATAAATTTTCTCTTCAGTTGATAATGAGTGTCAGCAAAATTAGCCACTGGAAAGTATTTTAAGTTTACCCCTCTTCTTTAGCTCTTCCAACTGCCCTGCATTTGGCACCAGTGCCAAAGACGAAAAGACATTTACTGCTGGCTAACTTTACGTCTTGGCTATTTTTACACAAGAACGAAACCAGATCACTTATTTCGTCTACGTGTGAATTTAGATGCAATTTGAAATAATCGATAACCAATACGGCTTTAAATAAAAAAACATTATATTCAAAACGAATGTTTTTCTACAAGTTATTTAGAATGATAAAAATAAATGAATTAAGGCTCATTTCAAGATTCGCACATTTTCCCGCCTTTTCACCTGGAGAAACTTATTATTAAATCAATGACATATTATTAAACCTTAAGATTTGCGAGCTTACGAATGCACATAAATTGTGTAAGTGTAAGAATTGGTTATTATATATTTTTAATTCTTCAGTTTGAATCGAACAAAAAATAATTCTGCTATTGTAAATTAGTACGCTCTAATCGAGAAATAATGTTACCAATCGTTTTTTTAGGATTTAACGTAAATTATATCAAAGTGTGATTGCTTTCGATTCTCATTTGACCTTGGCAAAGTTCAGTAAATATTTACAGTGCTACGGAATGTACAATGTGATCGGCTTACGATATCTTGCAATTGCAAGTCCTGCTGTTTCGGATTAATTTCATCTTTTGTGCAATAAAACACATTTCAAGGACTGAGCAAAGCTCAAACGTTTGAGCACCGAAAGAAACGAGTTTATTGGCATGATAGCGGCTGCTTGTGTTAATGAGCATGAATTCGAGGTTTGGTCACTAAATTATTTCTCGGATGGTATATGCTGAAATTTCGTACGGTTTCACATAGCTTGACTGCACCAATGGGATTTATTTCATAATAAATACACAAAAGGACAAACCATATTACCGAGCCGATGAGTAAAGTATCGATTTTTCGTGATGAGACGATTGTAGCTCAGTCGCATGACCATGTTTATTTCGGCAAAATTTCCCCCTCGTCATTCTGGCAGGCGTTCGTTTACTCGCGCGAGTTTCGGATGCAGTTTTCTGCCTGCCGTCTGCCGGAGCAGCAGTAACGTGGTGGCGACCAATCAAACGGACAATTTTTTGGCGAGGAGCCAAACCGGCAGAGCAGCAGTACTAGTCATGTAAAAGATGTAAGCGCGAGAACCATCAATTCGCATTAAGAAGGGTGGAGGGGCTTCTCAGAAGAGTGCAAATGACAAATAAGGACCGTCTTAAGGCAAATACTAATGCAACAGGCATATCCACTACCCTCTATCATCGAGTTCCTAAAAGGTCTCGAAAGAATATCAAGCGAACTTTAGGGGTCAAATCAAGCATGTTAGGCTAATTTGGTATCAAAAACTATTAAATTGCGACTTGAATAAAATGAGAAAGGTGCCATAAAATAAGATTTTAGTAAATCTTTGTCGAAATTCACTCTGAAGTTCTATACAGTTTTCCTAATCGACCATATCTCAGTGATAAATGCAAGGCAAATGCTTTATTCCAAATAAGTAAAGGCTAAAAAGAAAGGATTTGTTTACAAAATTTTTCTTTCATTTAGTTAGGAAGATGTAGAGGAAAAATTATTGTTGTGGTAAAGGTGCGGCTCAGACTGTTTCTGACCTTGAGAATACACCAATGGAACAAGAAAATTTCAACTTGAGACCACTTGCGCAGTGACGCACGCGTGGTCCCACTGGAAGATTCTTTTGTGATTTAACGGTTGATTTCGCTATTCTCCCACTGCTTTCACAAGTGGTGGTCATCTTCTTCCATTAACTAATTCATACAGCGCGGTAGCAAAATGTGATTCGTCGACCGGCCGACCAGTGCAGCCAGTGGCCCAGCTGTCAAAAGAAACAAAGTCTTGGAACCATTTTCATGCCTAAAAATCGAAATTTCTTCGCGATTAAGCGTGTTTTTCAAACAAAGGCAGTAAACTCCATGGAGCATATAGTAGGGTAATCTCATCTCATCGGGAAACCTCATCCTTTACCAAATTTATTGAAACATTAGCTCTAGGGCCTCCAAACAGTGCTCTTGCTGCGTGAAATAAATTTGTGTCAAGGATGCCCGTGATACTGGCAAGGTCCAAACAAGGTTATCGCTGCAATAACTGCAAAATACGAATTTTACCACCCCCTTTTTTGTGATTTCGCGCTGGTTCTGAAAATGGGATGGAAATAGTACCATTACATAACAAGAACGGCGGCCGAGAAGATTGGTGGTAAGCCGAGTACGCTCAGGGCGTCTAATGGAATACCCTCATTATAGGCTGTGGAATAATTGATCGCCCCAGGCAGTGACTTGCATTACGCCTTCGGTCGAGCTGAGCTGCTATTTGGATGGGAGTGGGAGATGACGGAAGGCCAATCCTTGTTTCTAATGAGCATTTCTCGTCTTGAACACATCTTTTTAACCAGCTCTCTGTAATCTGTGCGCCGCGATGGACATGGAAGTTTATTGTTTTTGACCAGTAAATGGAGACCACAAAATTTGACTACTGCCTTTATGAAAACTTACCGCTAAGAACATGCTGTGCTAAAGCTTATTGAAGGCATCTGTTAACTGCCCCATTTGAATAAGCTCGATGTGAAATCAAACCTCATGGTACAGGAGCCGGTTTGATCAACTAAGACTAATCCCTTAGCTTCTGTAGTTTAAGGCTTACCAAATCCAATTTTGTATATTGTCAGCTTAAGGAGGCGATGATCACAGTCAACCTCGATATTTTGGACGAGCGATTCTAGTTCATTTCCTCAAAGTGACTTCTCATATTCTCATCCAAGACATCAACTCTACCGGTGTACACTTTGATTGAGAATTTCTTATCTAACACTCAATCACTCATTAATTGGAAAATTTTGGCTTTATTGTCTGAATCACAGAATAGGCTTCTAGTACTGCTAATAACTGAGCTCTATGCTATTCGAGGTGTAGGATATTTGAAGATTTGAAGGTTTACAGTTTAAAAAGGACATGTGCAATAAAACTCATTCTCGTGCCTTAATTAGAGGTCTTTAATGAAAAAACTGAAAATATCTTGCTAAAAATATTGTTAAGGAGTCTTTCTATTTGTGGTAGTTAGACTCAAAACTGCAATAATAGCCAAGAGTTTCAGGTTCCAGGCTTTGCCTACCTTTGCGCTATTTTGGCACTTTCGGTGCCCATTTTGCTGTCTAAGAGTATCCAAGAGGAAGCAACGCATGAATCCTGCTATGGAAGTGAAATATCGCAAATATTTGGCAGTCTCAGTAACTTTGAAAACAGTGACTTCTAGTGTGATGATATATAACAAACTTGGTTTGTTTATCTCGACTCTTATCGAGAAGCCAGCAATTTTAAATTTCGAGTTTCGCGCAACCGGCTACAAAAGCACTTCCATGATTTACCAAAGCGTTTTCGTAAAAGCATTGCTCACTTTATTTTAAATGGACAGTAATTAATCATGTTTTGGTGCCTTTATTATGTTTATTAGAAAAAAATTTTAAAATAAAATAGGAAATATACCCTCCATTTTAGTCTCTACGTCTTATTTAGAATAAGTTTAGGAAATATTTATCATTTGTTTTAATGATAGATTAAATGTATGTCTCGATGCTCAGAAATCGAAGAAAATTGTCTTATTGCCATTTTATGGAGTGTAATTACGATCCCAAGGCTATAATTAATAATCATAACTGGCACCACATGACCTCTTCTAGGATTTGGACTTTGGCGCTATGCGTGCGAAGTATTGCCTCGTAAAGTCTACTTTTAATCGAACCGAGCAGTTTATTTTTCCATATAGCTAATTCATATTATACGCACCAAATTCAACATCTCGATTGATAAAGACTATCCTATCCTGCATGTCGGCATTATTGGTTGATGCAATACGTTGAGCTTATCCACTGCTGTGCGGATTTTTCTTTTGAATAACTTTGTGTTTCGATGTTCGATGATTGCATGCAGGTGCTACTATTTTAGTCTGCGTTCAAATCCCTCAACTAGTCAACAATTACATACTAGAGATTGCTGTTAATACTGTTGCCAATTTTTCGTTATCCATTAAAAACGCGATAATTACAGCCATTTTAATTAATCGAGATCGGTTCACAATCGGCAGGGACAGTACCTCTTGACATCGGGTCAAAGTAGGGCCTGATCATCTGGAAGGAGCATCAGGGCAAGAAGTCTCCCAAACTCAATTTTGGAAGGCAAACTATCGTGTGCATCATACTGAAGAGTACACAGCAGTGTTTAGAGGACGGAGCTTCAGGTAAGTCGCCTAACAGAAACTGCCATGAAAATAAGCGAGTGAGCGCTTCGGGTTGGCGGGAGAAATCTAATGAGCAAACCATTTTCCGTTAACTAATTGGAGACTTTGTAAGGAAGTAAATGTACCTGCCTAGGTGGATTGCAGGACTTGTCTGGGAATTTAAGTAGCTGGAGACGGATTTTTATTGTTCTACTGACTGGTTTAATCATGCAGCCATGCAGCTTCCACAAATCAAAAAATACACTAACTCTTAAAATTTTGGATTAACTGAAGTTAACAAGACTCCAAAGAAGTTGTAGTCGAAGCCAGTAATCACTTAATAGTCCAGCGTTCTGTTTTTGAATCACGGTTTTTACAAATTGTGGTTACGACTCAGACAGGGCTTTGATATAGTTAGCAGTCACGAAATTGATTTCAATGACAAGTCACAAATCACTCTTTGTAAGTTCTATTTGGAATACACTTGTCCTGATAACTTTGCAGGTGTTCAGTTGTATCAACAACAATGATACTTCAAAAAATACAATTTGAGATATCAGAGTTAGCATTTTAAGGTGAACTAACTTTTACAAGTCACTGAAAATGCTGATAAATAGTCAGCTTTCCATAATTATGAAAAGCTTGTCGAATGGGCGTACGAAACAGATTTTGAAGTAGAAGGCGGGATGAACACTCTGAAAACGAATTTCAAAGCACTAAAACAAAAGTGGGAGGAAGGGGGGAGGCGAAGCTCTTTGGTGCAGTATGAGCGCTGTAAGGATCGAGGGCATTCCAGGACACGAATACAGTGATTATGAATTGATGCACTTTTTTCTTTTAGTGTTGATGGATTTAAGGATCCGAGAATGCATTTAATATCGTCTCTCATGGCACTATTTATGAGTATTCGTCGTTGACGAAGATAAATCGTTTCGACCCTTTATTCTGGTGCAGTGATTCGAGGGCCAGTTTCACGGAAGGCCCTCTGTTGGACACAGCTCAATCAGCTCGAGCTGCACTAAGGAGCAGATAGTCAGATTTAGAAGCTTAGAAAGTGAGCTTCTAAAGAGGTAAATCAAAGAGAATAGTTGCTCTGAAAAAGACAAAGGAGTTTTTAACCCCTTTCACTCTTCCTAAAAGACAGCGCCCTTAATTTCACAGAAAACGTTTTATTGTGACATACTTTCCTAGACCAGCGATATTGGAGTTGTTAAAAATGAAACCGCTTGATGATTTTCCATGATTTTAATATTATAGACCGGTAGATTTTAACCATTTGTGTCCAATTTCAATATAGGTGTATATTGGTGATCCTAATTAATCGAATTCGTGTTTTAACTTGGCCATTTTATGGCGAACAACATATCCGAATCTGTCGAAAAAGGGGCTAAATGCTTCATTACGTTTGCGCTAGGATATTCAACATGAGTCCTTGAACCTGTTCTAGACAAATAAACAAACTTTGTGGGCTTTTATTAAAATGGGGCCGCCTTCCAAAGGATCCGATTATGACTTCGAAGAGATCGGAGCATACCATTTACGAGCTTGCAACAACTGCAAAATAAATTCAGAATCCCAGTATTCGCAGAAATTCTTATGCGCTTAACTTTTAATATTTCTAGACTTGTGATCGAACCAATGCCTTTGGATATATGTAAGAACTGACTATCGCCAGAATCCACCTTAATTAGACCAGGCGCCATTTTTAAAATTTGCATTTGAAGCTTTTCTGCTCTTGAACGATTCTCTAGGTGATGTGTGTTTGAAACCCACCAGCACATGACGGTTTTACGATCAGGTGCATTTGTCGGCCCAAGTATACTCTCCTTACCGGAAAGAGCGTCAAAATATTGGAAACGATGCCGTCACTTAACTATATTGAGTTTATCTGATTACTAAATACAAGAACAGTCAACTAGTCCGTCACCAAAAGGAATTAAAAACGTAAAGGCCACATTTCTTCCCAGCTTCTTCTCGTTAGCGTTCTTCCAAAGTCTTTCTGTTTAACTCTGTCTATGTCCCTTTTTAGGAGTACACCGAGATCAACGTTCGTTTATCACGAAAAAGTAGTCATGATAATAGCATTTTAACGCCATTTTTAGTGTAATTACGGAACTACTCGAATTTGAACAGTGTGCCCATCGTAAGGAGAATAGGTTCTTTGTTAGAGCATCCAGCGTTTAACACCGACACAAAACATCGATTGGCGTACTCCTTCCCTTATTTTCATCTGCGTCCTCATAAATGACGGTCTCGTCTATCATGTTCTCTTTGCCATCTTCGCCGCGACGTGTCGACCCTCTTATCGCCTCACTTTAGACGGACAAGTGCCAATGAACATGTCAGTTACGTAAGGCCTGAATTAGGGTTTTGAAAAGGCGTTTTCTGCCCATATCGTTGTCTCTGTGTGGCTGACGTTACATTGAACAGATTCCTGATGAAATGAGGGTTAATAGTTAGTGATCTTTGGTTTGTCTAATATCAATCTATTTCTTATAATTATATAAGGGAATCTTCGAGAACAGACAGTTTCTTTGCGATGGCTTCAATGTATTTCCATGAAATTTTTCATTCAAAGCATACGAATTAGTTTATGCTTTCAGTATTAGCACTACTATAATTTGTCAGTTTTGCCGACCGTCGTAACGGTCGACTGCCGAATCTTCATTTAGCCTCTGTGTTGGTATTTGCACTCCTAAAACTAGAATGTGAATCGAAGTAGACCAGGCCTAGCCAGAACCTTTTAGAGATAGGTCAAAGACCAATAGCCCTCTCTTGTATTATTACAAAGCTAACAGGTCTTTATTTGAAATGCTTTCGCTACTACTCAATCGCGATTGAGTCAAGAAATGCGCTCCATGGTTATATACTGCTATTCTTATCCCCACGCGGAACGCCACCGTATTGTCGAGGCTTGTGAATTAAACTAGTTGGATTCTTAGTGTTCGACTACTACCTTGAGAAATTCGTGATTGATATATGACCTTCGGGTTGGTTGGCACCATATCAACCTCTAGTTACTGTGCCATACGAACCAGAAAACAAACTCTTCTGCAATAGAAATCAATCGATTCTCCAATAAGCTTGTAAATTAAGCAAGTGTTCAAAATCTTATTAGTTCCACTTGGGGGATCGAATCGATGAAGCTTAAGAATTCGGTCTTTTTAAGTATTGGAGAATTCAAACGAAATGAAATAGCATTCTATAAAACTTTATCTATAATCATTGTGTCGGTGGCGTAGTGATCATATTGTTAAGATGACGAGGATTCTAAACCTTATTATTAAACCAATGACTCAAACTCAACTAAGGAGCAGCCAAATGAGAGGCATTTGATGCAATTCCTCTTTCCTTGATAAGAATAGGATCTTTTTCTCTGACCATTGGTGAGGCATTACAATTGTTTATGTTCATGGAAGGCATGAAATATCCAGGCAAAATATGTCAATTGTTATTCGAATATTTTATGAAATGTGAAACTGATAAGAAAAATGCGAATCCAAGGGTTTCAGCGTTTTGTGCTCGGTCGAAATAGATGCACTAATTCGTGGTTAGATTTTTTTATAATGACAATTGTTATGGGGATGGGGATCTTCGTAAGTGGACTTATTTGGCTAGTCATGCAATTTTCAGTGGCACTGACCAATTGATTGTCAGTCCAGATCACTATATCTTGATGGTGCCTGGTCAGCAGAAATTGAGGTAAGGACTAGGAAGGCCATAGCAAACTCTTGTTCACTTATGCTTTCACAGAACAGCAAAGTAATTTGTGAATTCTAGATTATGGATAAATGAATCCGATAAATATGGTGGACTGAAAATCGTGTAATTCATTGGCATCTACCACTGAACTCATGACGACCAGTGTCATGGAACACCAACTCCATGACTAGAGCTAGTTCTACGGCAACAACCACAAAGAGGTCGTTAGCATAAACAACGGTTCTGATAATAAGTGTTTCCTTTCCGTGTTCTACCATCTTTGAGTTACATGAAAACTCCAAAATCACTCATCGTTTGAAAGTTAGCTTTATGCTTACATTTCAACTACGTCGAAATCCTTACGAATATACTTAACGCCAACACTGAAGACTAGGTGTCCATATCACTATTTGCACATCTCTACCTCAAGCCCAGAAAAGCACCAATCTTCGACTCCTGCTTTGATCCATGTGCAGAGACTTAAACTTGGTCGTAACAAACCATGTTTGACCGTAAAGTCCAGTGGGATATATAAAAGAATGCTATCATTTGTGAAAAACATTTACCTCCTGCTGAGAACAGATCCATCGTCACCGGACTGTTGTTAATCGATCCACTATAAAACTGGAGGTTCGGCAACTAGTGAGGTACGCCCTAATTTTATCCCAAGTTTAAGCATAAGATTCATTCACACTGATTCAAGAAAGAAATATCTTCCAGCATTCGGATAGCTGGATCAATGCCAATCAGAGAAAACACTTGGAAAACCAAAGATATTCCAAAATCTTTACATACACACACACACACACAGAGAAAAAGCCAACATAATTTCAGGAAGACGAAAAAGATGTCCTCCGATAGATAAATGGATACAAAAAAATAGTGAAATAATGACTTGCGTCGGGTAAAGATACCGTTGAATTAGTTAGAAATAAAGTGATTACGAGTTAGGATGGAGAAGGAGACGCTAAAAGATACCACTAGAAGTACCAAGTGAGTGGAATTGGTGGTCTAGAAAGTCTCTTGGGGGTCTTCGGTACATTCAGCTGTAGTGTGAGAGTCGAAAACTCCGCAATTGTCGCAGTACAGTCGATCACCCGATGTGGTGACATGCTTCGCCAGCTTGGGTCTTAGAGAAGCTCGACGACCATCGAAACTTGACCCGCCATCGGGACAGTGTTCAGTGTCGTGCAGATCAAAGATTTCACAGATATCGCACCAGGATCGCATCTTTGGCGCAGGTGTTTTCTTCGTCTTCTTCCCATTTGGCTGCTCGCCTGATCTATCAAATTAGCAGATATTTAAACTATTAATTAAAAATAAATTGAGATAGTGGTTGACTCCTAATTAAAGGCACAGTAAGCTAATGACAACTATCTATTTATCAAGTTCAATGGTAAAAGTAAATGAATCAAAACAACTTCTCTGATGCTATAGAAAGGAGACTGATTAGAGTGGATCTCTCTTCCAGAAAGAAGTGTCCACCGAATTTCGGGATATAGATCTCGCCTCTAAGAAATTGACTGTTAAGATCCACAACGTCAAAAAAAACGCTATTTGTGAGGAAGTTGAACTTTCCACTTAAATTGCAGCCTTTAAAGTGGTGGGTAATGAATTTTGAAAGATTAGCCATCTGTGCTACCATCGAAGCAAGTTGCAAAGGGGTAGATAAGAAGGGAAACGAGAAGCAAACCCCGAGGATGTTTGCAAGATTAGGTAAACTGAAAAAAATAATGGCGTCGAATTGAGGTATCCGGGAGGAAATTCGATGCGATTAAATTCCTTCTGGTCATTCCTAGTCAACTCTTCTATTTCACACTTAAACGCCGTGTGTTAATATTCTATTATATTCATTTGCCATTCAAAGATTAAAATTTTTATAGGAGTTTTAAGTGAATGCTAAATTAAACTGATTTGAAACAATCCGTTGTTAATCGGTTAATTGCTTCGTGAGTTGAGTCAAGTAAAATTTCTACTGCCCTTTCTTACCGAAAGGTACGTATTTGACGCCTAGAGGAGATTGGAGACTTTTATACTAACAGTAGCTAAGGAGTCGAAAAGTTTTTAATTCTAAGGATGAGAAAATGCGCATTTGGTTACCACGAACCACCAACTGAAATTTCTACTAAGAACACAGTTTTAGCAAGCCAGTTTAAGCTGATCAACACTCTTCTCTATGGCAGTCAAATATTGAAGTTATCCAACGCGCTAGGATTTCTCCAGCGAAGTTCATTGATTGGCTCGAGACCCTGGATATATCCAGAGAGAGCACAGGACTTCCGCATCCATGAGTCTCATTAAGTAGCCATCTTTGCTGATACTTCGAGATTTTGAATGCCTTAAACTTGCGAATCACTTCTTCAGTGATCTATCTTCGAACTAACCTAATGGATTGAGACCATTCTAGCAGACAAATGATTCCACAACCATTTTGATTGCCTCTATTACTGTCGATGAGATTTGAAAACATAATTCCCTAACTGTCAATATGGTGCTATAGAGCGACCAAAAACTTGTTAAAACTGTCGATCTCATCAATGAAAAGTGATGGCTAAGCTAATGCAAACCAAGGGAAGGTCCACAGTAGACTCCAACTTAGGGGGGCACCAGGAGATTTCAAAGGGACAACAGAGTCAGTCGATCTGAAGAGAACAAAAGAGTGGATGCTCGAAAAGCATTATCGAGGATAAATTGTCTGGTAGTATCTGAGAGCCCTGCACCTACAATTGAGTTTTAAAATCACAATGTCGTCTTAACAATCCTATGCTTACTACCATTCCTAATAACGATTCCACTAGCCGTCTAAGTTTATCAACTTAAGTGCATCCAACTCATTAAGTCCCATTCAGAACTATGTTTCAATGACCCTGTGGAGTTTGGCAGCTGCTATAGAATAAGTGCTAAAGTATAAAAGCTAGGGAAGGAAGGGGAATACACACAGCACAGCAGAAATCCTTTATTGGATTAATCGTCAAAGCAAACTAAGACACAGAGATGACGTCAAAATTTGGAGACGCGACGCCTAGTTTCATATACAAAAAAGACAGAAAAAACATGCATCAACCCCAATTAAGATCACTTAAGGTGAAATCACATACAAGTACTAGATAAGTTGAGGCAGGGGAGTAAACTTACCTCATTTTATCTCCGGGAGTTGAGATGGCTGCACGAAGGCGCTGCTCAAGCTCAGCGTTTTTGGCGTGTAGATCGACTATGATGGAGTTGAGAAAGTTAACCTGGCTATCATAGCTGTCGTTGTTTGATATACCAGAAGCCGTGCGCGGGGTTCCTCGACCGTTCGGGACCGAATGTGGTGATGGTGAGGACGCGTTGCCTGAAATGCGAAAGTCAAGAAACCGTTGCGTTTTTGCCCACTAATTTTCATTGAAACTTGATGAGAAAGTCAAAGTAGAGTCTGTGTGATGTCGTACAGTATGTTAGACTAATCTGCTTTAATCTGACGGGTCCCGAAAGGATAGATTCAGAAAACTTATTTAGGTATGGCAAAGAGGGGTAAAACAAAGCCAGTAAACACGCTTTTCTGATGTGACGCAAGCCTTCGAGAAAGGAGAACGAGTGAAAGAAAATTGGACGTGCTTTCTGAGACAAACCAACAGGGGAACTGTCTATGGGGATTCGCGTATTTCAGAATCTGCTATCATGACCACCGAAACGAGAAACCGGTGCATATTTCTAACGTTCAGAGAAGGCTGCATCAGCATCTCGAATCGTGTTTTCCCGATATCATCCAAAGTGAAACGAATGATATTATGCGATGGAGGAGCAGAGGATACTCCAGTGCCCGAGGAGGAGGAGGAGATAGGACTCCAACATTAGATTCTTCTAATAAACTTTCTGTCCAAACTCAAATGCCATCTGTTAAACTTGCATACTATTCCTGTCAACACGCGAAGGATAAGATTTGTGAAAATTGAACGATAAGCAGGACTTAGTCTGAACATAGAACGGCGACTGGATTGAGCCGAAAAATTTTAGATTACAATTTTTGAATGGATGAAGTTCTTTATGCAACTGAGTCATCTTTTCTCGGATCGGAAGAGGAGGGAGCAGACAAAAAAGATGCCTTTTGAAACAAGGATGCAGCTCCTTCTCCTTCACCCCTCCTCTCTTCTCTTGCAAACCACCACCATCATTCCACAAAGAGGAAGACTAGAGCGCAACAAAAAGGGCTTTTGACAAATGCAAATCTGAGGCAGGCATCAGAGGAGAGGGAGAAGAGATAAAAAGCGGAAGACGTTAAATGCATAATTAACCTCCATTCCTGTTAGCATATTAATTTGCTCGCCACCAAACAAACCGCTCTCCCTTTATTGGCCCTTTTTCTTCTTGGGGAATGAGCTTAAACAAATTCTGATACTGTAGAAGAGCCCACTAAATCTCGGAAACTTTAGTTGCAAACACGGTAATGGTGCTGAAGAGAACGAATGTTCTGAGTTTAGCAAACTGTCCTAATGTTGGGAATTAATTCATAGACTGGGAGTATTCATGCTACGATGATTGCTGAACATTTTGAAGAAGCTAGAACGTATATCTAGGAGTGCCTGTTGATTATTTAAGACGCTCAGAAAATGAACTTTAGTGTCAGTTCTCAGTACGTCGACGTGGAGGCAAATGGAAGACTTGGCTGTCACCAGTCAAATCTACAGACCGTCTAAAGGGCTTGAAGCTATGAGTTATGAACCAACGTCGTCTTGGCATAGTATCCTTTTCATAGAAAGCGAGCCTCAAGTGTATGCACTCAACCGATGGAATCACAAAGTTTGGCTGAGTTATGCCACCAGGCCGACAAATATACATCGAGAAATGTCTATGATTGGCCCGAGATAGGACTTGGCCATTATGACTCATCAAGTGGAGAGCAGACTTGAATAAAATGGTTATCGAAAGCAGTTATTTTCCGTGAAAAAGTGACGATCCTTCAAGAGATCAGTTTTCCAAATAATTGCGAAGCTCAGCTGATCAAGTGTTGGTCTGTGCTTCTTCCTCAAAATCAGCGAATTCAGTATCTGAAATAAACCAAAATAGCATTCTGCTGTTGATAGGGGTACCGCCAGAAGAATTATTTTGGCGGTGAAGGAATATAAAATTAGATATTCTGGAGACTTAATGGTCTCTAACAAACCCTACTTTCAAATTTAACAGCAAATCAATGAAATGTATGAGTTCAGCCGCCCGTCATGCACAAGCCAAGCGCTGGGACATCTATGTGTGGAAAATCTTACAACTTCTTCCCCTTTAGGAAACAGCCTGCATCAATCTAGCTTAAAATATGAACACAAGGTGGTTGTGGTCCATCAGAACATGAAAGAAAACTTTTCAGGTTATGAATCTAGTCACACGCCAAGTGAGATGTTGCTTTAAGGGCTGCAAAACCATTAATAAAATAAGATATCAAACGGAAAATGGGGTTTGAAATTAAGAAAGTAACAATAGGCAGTAGATTAAAGTAATGAGGATTGTTGAACCTACAGGAGGAGGGCTTGGATTGGGCCTCCTTTTCAAAGCGCTCCACTTTCTTCTCAGCTCGACGTACACGTTCCATGCAGATACGTTTCTCTGTTTCAAGACTCGTCACTAATTGCATTTGCTTGTCCTGGAATTCTTCATGCTGAAAGAAATTGATATAATAAACAAAAGATCTACCGCAATATTAATAACAACATAGTTCTGACTTGTTAGCAATCATAAGTGAATCATTGGAGTTAAACTGCGAAGATGTGAACAGGAACTTACTTCTGCATTTGTGCAGTCTCATTTAAAGCGGTAATAATAGTTCTCAAACCAAGTTCAGATGCGAAAAGACTCGCGATGAAGCCCCCAAAAACCAGCAAAACTGCATCTAAAGTAAGTGGTCGAAACGTATGTGAAAACTGCAACACAAATAAGGGGCTAAGAACCACCTCCCCATGATATCTTGGAGTTACATTGATCCCTGACTTGGGTTAAGACTCGACCTAATACTCATAAGATAATGGTATGCAGGGACATGCTTATCAAGCAGTAGAGACGTACTAGACTGATTTCAACATGGAAAAGGTAAGAGAGTCGAAACCCCAGATGAATCCCTAGACAATCATTTCCAAGAGGTTAGGTGGAAGAAACTCAATAGAAAGTTGGAAGTTACTATTTAATCTTTCATTCCTGATTCAGTTATGAAGACAAAGATTCTAGAATGGTGAATCTACCACAAACAACTAACAATTCAGTCGACTTCTACAGATCCGAGTTTTATAAAATTACACATTGATGATGAGCAGACATATGGCAGCAGTCTTGGAACATGTTTTTAGACATAAATAGATTAACGACTATTAACTGTGTTCAATTTTTCCAGGTCCTTACTAAGCAAGTTTTGCAATACATAATCTTAGGAATAATAAAATATACAATACCCAAAATTTAACGGATTTCAGCTCAAAAAAATTTCAGGACCTCTGACCTGGAGTTTCTTCCAGTCTTTCTCTAAGTCTAGTCTTTACATTTTATTTAAGTCACCGTTAGTAGAAATACAAGGTACTTCGCTTTGAACGTCATCTGACCATACAGAATAAAATTCGAGGCGGATGATCTGCTTCATTCTGATATTTTTATCTTATTCAGTCTGGCAAAAGGCGATAGTGAAATCTAGAATCGAAATCCGTGTAGTTTAAGGGAAAAGTATCTACCTCCAATAATCTTTTACTTTAAAACGTCATCAATACCAAAAAAAGTCTTTTAAGGTTCTCCAAATACTATTAATTAAAACTGTAAGACCCAGATCAACTGTTAAAACACAAAATAATTATTGGAAATTCCCTTTTAGCAATACTTCGGAAAGTAACTCATTGAAAGTTAACTGTCAGGAGTATGCTGATTTGTACTTTGGCATTTAAGAAGATATCTTAAGTAAAACCATTAGCCTTTAATCAAAGCTTGGGGTGTTATACAATGCAAATTTTTATAGGAAATGTCAACTAATACCTTTAGTGATTAGCTCTCCGACACCGAAAGAGCACCATTAACCTGACACTAAGCATTCCTTTAAGTAAAGACACGAAAACTACACTTGATAAAACAACCCAGCCGAGAGTGCTGGGCTACTCACTTAACCTTCACGATTATGTGAAAAATTAAAAAACCAAGGCTGCTCCTTTCTCCCCATTATATGACGTCTCTATCTATGGCCACATAAATTGGCAACTCCTTGAAGATGCGCATTTGATTTTAGAGAAGCGAAAAATCATTTTCGTACAGACGCAGCAACGGCACCTATCCCTCTGTTTTGCCCCGTGGAGCGCAAAACCAGCTTTTTGGTCTTTGCAAGCAGCGGATTCTCTCTTCTCCACTCCTTCACTCGTGCTCTCACCTAATGTGGAGCTAAGAGCTGCCTGCTCGCCTCTCTGCTACTTAGTGAGTTGATTGAATCCTAGGAGAAGAGCGGTCTTTTTCATCTTTAAACTTTACCTGGAGCTGCCTCAAAAAATACAGTTTCAGCTTGGAAAACTGAAAGGCCGCAACCATCCCCACTTTTCTATACGGGGGGATAAAGATGGGTTGTGATTCCAAGGATGATGCTGAAGGTTAGTAATGATCTAGAATTGATAAAGTCCACGAAATAAAAAAATGCACAACTAATGACTATATTGAACAGGAAGTCCAACTTCAATATGATTAAATTTACACATACGAAACGGTGATTACGGATGGTTCGTTTACTTATAATGACTCAACTAAAGTTCAAAACGTAGAAACGGAGTTTTGTGATACCAGACAACCCTAACAGAGACAGTTTTAAAGTATGGCACATGACTAAAGCACATTAGTACTTGGGGTATATAGCAGAATGTAAAAAAAAGGTATGGAGAGATCGCTTGATCAGATGAGAGGAAGGACGAATGAGAAATCCTCAAATTAGCGGAGGAACGGTCAACTGACAGAACGGGGAGGATGGAGTGGATGAGATGGCTGTTCAACGATTTTGAGGAGTCTCCAGGAAGCCAAAACAAGAGCGTTAGCCATGACAAGTGAAACTACTTTGAATGGCACTCACTCAAGCTGTCCCTCTGGTTTCGTCCTGTCTTAGATCACTTTAGAACTCTTATCGTTTTTATTAACAAACAAATTAGGGCCTAACGAGCTTGGATGACGAAGTCCGGAGAATCGGACGTTAAAAGAACAATGGATCTTCGAGCTTGGTGGTGCGAGTGTAAATTAGAAAAATGTTGGACAGCGACGGTTGACCTACCAAGTGGTCATCATGAGATGAAGCACCCGATAAACTTCTGGATGATCACTGGGAGGCCATATGAAGGGGCAAGAGCTTAACAAATGATTGACAGAGGAAGACAACTACTGCTACCACACTCATAAACCGGAGGAAATTTAACCCATGCTTCCTCGAGATCTAGTAGTGGTGACGTCGGCCAACCAGATGAGACTAGTAAATAACAAGGGCAGTGAGCACTATTGGAAATGACTGGCTATTCTCGGCAAGTCGATCAACGCGATGGTTCAGTGGACCCGGCCAACGTTAGGTACTTCAATCCTCCGAAGAGGACGAGATGAACATTCGAACGAGAAACTTCAGCGAAAACGGGGAAGGCTATATAAAAGCAGCAACGAGTCAAGGAAAAGCACACCATCCTTGTATCATCCATTAGACCCTAGTGGTATCGCACTATTTCTCCGCCAACAACACTAAGCGCAAGGAACGCCAGGGTGGGAATGTAAGGAGTTAAAAGACATGAATAAAAATTAACAACAGGTCAAATGGATGAGAAAGAAGTTTTCTTGTGAAACAACCGTTGACAGAAATGCAAACTATTTTAAAGTCTCTATATGCAATTTGTGATTCGATTTCTTGCAAAGCAACTCAACATTTAGGTGACTAAAACTGATCTTAGCGAATCCAATACCTCACCTCCGGCTGGCCAAAGCCGACGCAGATGAAAGCGTCATCCCTCCCCCAGTCCTTGTAAACAAAAGACTATTCTGCCAAATATGTTTCCTCGGGAATAGGGTGCAAGGCAAAAGAAATGCAAGGCAGCGCTAAAACCACACGACGAATACACACTGACCATCGACCACGATGCATGGTCGTAGATAGCTACAGCAAAAAAAGACATTGGGGCTAACCAGGGAGTATGTGCGCTCCCAGAGTGTGCCTTACTTTGCTCTCTTCACCTAATGAGGCAGAAAAGAAAAAACGATCGACGCAAAAGGCTGTCGAGAGGTGATGGAAAGAGGGCTTGTGCTTTGCTTCCGTAATCACTGCTGCTATTTTCGTTTGATAGGGGTGTAGGCGCATGTAAAAATCCTTTTCGTTTGAGGAGACCAGTTTTTTTTTCAAGGATTTGTGGGATACAAACGCATCTTTAACTTGATATTCATTACAAACTGAAAGTCATATTTAACAGGTTTTACAAAAGTCAGGTGATTTAATAGGGAGTTCAACCAAGGCTAATTGCATTGATTTCCGACATCAAGACTTCCAGCAAAATAAAATTGAAATAGGTGTCAAAGCCATGCTATTGCGTGGGGCCTTAATAAGAGCTCTAGAATAAGTCCTACTTTATCATGATGCAGAGACGTTTCATCAACACTCTTAACTTGATTCGACTTTAGCTTAGCACCTTAGGAAGGTACTATCAAGCATTGCTTCTGCATCCTTGGATGCAGGTCACCCTAGACTATGACGACCCTCCATTGAGTTGACTAAACTCTATGAATTACTCATCCTTGGTTCACTTGACCATTTTCCTTTCATTTTTTGCAATTGTCAATACAAAACGGATTAAGGAAACAGCGAGATGGATAACTAGTACTGCCTACCAAAGGCTTCAACAAAGTGAATTTGCTTATGTTAACCTCTGGCAGTCATTTATGTTGTTTAGAAGCTTTTTATAATAATAAATGTTGCTCTATATCATCCTCAAAGAAGGGTATCTCTCCAGATTTTACCGTCTTCTTCTGGACAATTTGATTTTCCGATCGTCTGTCCTGGACGCTTAAAATAACACAAGTGTTCAAACAGAAATCGACTGACTGATGTTGCAGATTAATAATAGTGGTTTCACTTCAAATTAACGAGGAAGCATGAACCTAATGCGCAATAATAAAACTAAATGCCTTATAGACTCACGTCTTTAGCCAGTTTGAGAAGTCGCTCCTGGAGAGATTGGAGTTCCAAGTTTTTCGACTCCAGTTGCTTGAGTGCAGTCGCTGACGACCGCTCGGCCATTTCCGCTCTGTAAATTAACCAAAAGAATATTAACGATCCCATAAATGAAGAGCCATTTTGAGATTGGAGAAAAAGGAAGAAGCTGAGTAGAGGAAATACCCAAAGGAAGGAGGCATTTCAAGGCCAGTAAATGCGGACCAAGACTAATTAGTATAACTAATTTTAGCCCGATCTTTTGCCCCCAACTATCCCCATGTATGCATGCCTGTTTGACGAAATTTTTCGCATCGTTTGTGTGAGGTACGAAGCGTATTTTCACATGAAAGCTGAAGGATTAATTTGAGAATAGGATGCTGGATTCACCTAAGGTGAGTACGGAGAAGCATCATTTTTCGATTACTTCCAGAGCAAAAATTCGTCAGCGTCTTTTAGAGGTGCCAGTATTCTAAGGTCCCTAAATAAAATTTCTGGCCCTCGTAGACTCTAAGCGTTTCGCTCTGGTTCAGAAAAAAAGGGAGAAAGTTGACCACAGGCTTGCAGGGCCATTCAATTATGGAGCCTGAATTGCTGACGGAGACAATCTCCTTGAACCAACGAAGGGGACTTAGAATACGAGAACTGCTTTGCACGTTGGAAAGCTGGTCTTCAAAAAGAGCAAGAAGCGTGCTTGCTCATATCCTTGGCTTGTACTTGTGCTTGTGCTTGAAAAAAGGCATGTCCGAGTTTAAAGTTCTGGCACAGATGAAACTAATGCAAAAACTCTCAGTGGAGAATCTCTTCGCATGCCAGGTAAAAAACCGCTCCAAAATGAAAAAAAGACTATTATTAAATGATATTTTAATTTAAATGTTTTGTATTTCACTCTTTTAGCCATTTGAAGGTCCCGAAGAAATTCATCGGAACTCGTTTAATTTTAGTACTTTTTTCAATAGAAGCTGCATTTGATGAAATAATGACAAGACAACCCGTAATAACCATGGCTAGGGAAGATAGTTGTTTAGTTGAGAAAGAGATATTTGACTATGCGATTTTCGGTTTGGTGATTAATTTTTGTGAGACGTGACTACTCTAGTGGGGAATTTGATTTCGCCTGCCTATTGCGCAGTGGGTCATTTCCCACAAGATGATAGGATCTCTATCAATCTCACTCTCCACCATGCCCTAAAAATGGTCGGTAGGAATCATCAGATAGAGAATCATCTCTGCGTTTCGGCCAAATGTGTGTTAGCGGCCGTGAGAATGAAGGGATGGCTAGAGAGAGGATGACGCAGCATGTCGAGACACTGGCAACCACCCTACCCATCTTTCTTAGTATTTTGTCATTTGGCGCCGAGGGGTTGATTATTTCCGAAGCTTCTTCCGCTATGAGTCATAATAGCTCGGCGCCCATATAAAACCTCCCACCTTGTCCAAAACGTCCCTTTGGACTATGTACTACTTTCGTCGTGCCGCTGATTTCAAAGGTCATCGATCTCATAGTTGGACACCTAAAAAGCAACAACCACTGGAGATTTAACCCATTTAATAGGTAGCAGTGCGGTTGAGTAAAGGGATGATTGAGTCAATTATCGCCATAGCCTCAGACAGCCCCTCTGACACAGAATGCATAAATCTCCCCTCTCAGGAGAAGCGTGATTACTAAAATTATCGAATCTGTCATTCAAGCAAAAAATAAGACGTTTAATCAAGGATAAAGTTCCGGAGCTTTAAGAAACTTTATACAAGAAATAAAACAATTGTTTCTTATTTTGATCAAACTAGAGCACTTGCAGCTAGCAAATTGATTGAGAAATAGCATTCGATATCCATCCTAAGGGAAAGCAAACATTTTATCAAAATAAATCGCATGAGATCAATGATTCTATTGCTAGGGACGTTAGCGACTTGGTAATTACACTTGAATTTATATATATTGAATTTCTAGCCTCGTAGCACTCTCTCCAACTCTTAATGACACAATCATTTTCAATGAGTAAACTAATGACTATTAGTGTAATTGAATTTAATTTAAATCACAGCGAATATATGTCTGGTTAGGTCCTTTTATAAAAAGATTGAGATGATCCTTTAGCGCGAATTGTGCGCTGCTGTGAATAAGGCGGACAAGCTCAAGCCCTCTGACCTTGAGTAAACTACCGGCACTGACTCAAATTCGACAAGTTCGAGGAGGGAATTCTTTCAAGCATGACGACATTTCGGCAGTTTCAGGGGATAGTTGCTAAAAGATCCTCAGGTTAAATGACAGGGCGATCTAAATGACGATGGAGATTTAAGGGTGAAGGCCAGACGGAACACCGAAAAATATCGGTCCTCTGCTCGAACTCATTTAATTATAAATTTTGCCTGTAACATCATAATTGCAGCGATCATCTGAATTAAGGACGAACGGCAGATCGGACTATCGACGCCACCGGCCTGTCATTCTGGATCGAGACTATCTTTATGATGACCTATGGTGTGATTAGCTCCAGTGCAGTCCAGATTTCTATATCGAACAACGTCTATTGCCTCAAAAAAGATTCCAATAAAGGCGGATTGCGTGATGCGGTAAGCCTAGAACTAATTTTAAATCAAACAAAATGCCAGTTCTTTTACAACAGGGTAGAAACTGAGGAACTTAGTTAAAATTAGATAATTCAAACCAACACACTAAAAAGAACTAATTAACTGGCTAATTTCATGTCTTCGAATGTTTGTATGACTGGATTTCTCCGTCTATGTGCACTTATTCAGCGGCCATATTACCATAAAGCACTAGATACCAGAGCGAAGAGCAGTAAAAACGAAAGGCACCAATAGATTTGCCAGGCACGCAGAATGAAAGAGAAATCGGAAGTGACGAAGCGTAGAGGAGGAGGAGGATGACCTCCCGAGCTGTCAAAGTGGGATAAAGATGACGCAGTTGCCTCCTCGCACTTATAATTAAAAGCATGCACGCTTGCCATATTCTACTCACTCTGCTTCGCATAGAAGTAAAGAATTTCCTATATTGTTGAATAACTAGCAATGCCCTACGACTTTTTCTGGACCTCTAGACATTTTATAATTCAAGGCATCCCTAATTACTGGTAAGCATTCGGCTGGACAGAGGTGAAGATGATCAAAAGTAATTTCCCTCAAATCTTTGGACGAGCTGACGGACGGTGGTAAGCATCTAACTCTTGAAATAAAATACTTTAACTGATTGTTCGCATTGCCTTTTATCAGAAACGGTGAAAGAAGACGCACCTGACATGCATAAACAGACTTCATGCACACGAAGATTATCCCTGGTGATAGCAGTAATAGTATAAGAAAATTATGTTGGCGATATCACATATTTAACTCTGTAGTGACTGATTTTACATAGCCTCAAAATATTATGCTGAATGAGTCCCCCGATGCCATAGAGCACGGGCGGTCAAATCTTTAAGGGCTCCTCACGTAGTCACTTCAAAGTGCAGAATTCGTCTCGTATGAAATTGGTAGGCTGGTTACCACATTCAGTTGCACCGCAAACTGAACCAAAAAGTCCAATTTCAAAATGTGCTCCAACAATGGCAATATCCGAAATCCAAACATATGTGTTAAAGAACTAGAAATTACCTAGGCGAACAACTAACCAGGAGCAATATACCTCCAAAACAAATGAATGACTTGACTCGCCATGAAGTAACTACAAGTTTGAGGACTAATGGATTTCGTCAAAAAAATTTTCTTGGTCATTAATGCATCCATGAAGTGAACATATCTTAAACTCACCGATAATTGGCTTCATCCAAAGCACGTTGCATTGCCGTAATCTGTTCGTCAATCTAAAATTCAGATAAAAGAACATAGTTTTGCCATGTTTTTTTTCAGAGCATCACCTCCTTATTTCTACACAAGATCAACATTTATCCATCCCTCTGTACCTTGGGACTAGATCATTTCACGCTTCAAGGCACATGGCTTGCTCAGAAACGCAAAATAAACACCTTAATCTAAGAATTTGGAGCCCTTCTCAATCAATATTACGATTAAGAACTCACTGAAGCTATTGACGAAGCCGATTTCTTGAGAGCTTGGTACTCTTCTTCCACCTGGGAGTGCTGAGAAATGAGAGACTTGATGCGAGCCTCTGATGTTGCGCAGTGTTTTTCCAGTTCTTCACTAAATGAGGAAAGAAAGTAAACAGGAGAGGACAGCAAGAGTTTTTGGCCTAATCTAGGCATAAAAAATCATCCATATAAAATTCGTTTCATTCATTCATCCATCCATCTGCTTAGTATTTATTAAAATTAATGTAATGCTTCGAACAAATCAAAGAATAGGTTTGAGAAAACAAATAAAGCTGCCTTTATTCTTTTCGACCTTCTTCTTTCCATAAATAGGGATGTGTGATATGATCCAGTCTATTGACAGTCTGTTTCTGTTCTTTTAATGGAAGGAACGGATGATAATCTTTAATGCATTTTTACGCCATTCCTTATTTTTTTAAACCCTAAACCTTGATTTCTTATTTTGAGTCTTTCATTCGAATGAAAATTCTCCAATGTCTGATCACTTGTTCTACAGTTTGAATGTTGACAGATTAGTCCCCTTTTGCGTTTATCTTTCAGATATGCCTGAGGCAAGTCATCTTTTCCACAAACTCGCACCCATTGGATCCAACAGGCTCACAATCCGTCAAACAAAATGAGGAACGGAAGTCTCATTCAGGGCGCAGTCAATAGACCAGACAGTAGGTTATTAACATATAGATCAGTTGAAGGAAAGTAACAACAAGTGGACACCGAAATACTTTGAATATCCTGTCTGATTTCATATCGTCTTAACTGTTCAATATGGATGCGGTTTGGTTCATTAGAAGGAAGAATTGTAGTGCGGCCCGCTTTCCGGAAGACGGTGCAGTTTCAACGCGCTCATGTGAAAGCACACAGCAGCATAGAAAGCACAAATTCCGAGTGCTGACGTCATAGATGACAGAGAGGTGATCACACACGCACACTCACCAAACCCATAAAATGGATACACTCGCTGCTGTCCGCATAACTGGCTTGTCCGATAGCCTGGCTACTTGCCTCCTTGCCAAAACCAACAAAACTACCTACCCTATCAATCAAGAAGGCTAATAAAGGTGAAGGCGGGCGGGAAAGCATAGCTTTGACCGGGAGGAGTGCCCCGATCATGTGGCTTTACTTACTTATGAATTCGAAGATGGGTCACACGTTGCAAAAGCTCCTCATCGGAGAGGGCTAGACACTCGTTGTGGCTAAGAGCAGCTTTAAGCTCATTTAATTTCCGATCACGCTCATCTACAGTGGCACTGAGGTCATTTTGGAGTTTTGAGAGCTTCTGTGCGTATGATTCCGCCTCACTGCCCTTTTGATCTAGGGATTGTTGTAACTGAAAAGCATAATAAATTTTTTACTGAAATGCTAGCAGTAGAATTGTTCGTCTAAATTGAAGAAAAAAACTAACCAAAAGGATCTCTTGTTGGCTTTCAGATAAAGAGGTTGCAAGTTGACAGCGCTCAGCTTCTAGAACCTCGAGGCGTTTTCGGAGCTCCTCAGTTACTAGAGCCTGAGCAGGTGTCTCCTGAGCCTTCTGAATCTCCAGCTGAGCTTGAGTGAGAGCAGTCATTTGTTCTATGGAGGCGGCCTGAAGACACGGCAGGACGCAGGGTGAGGGTGCATGATCAGACCAGCGGGCGAATGATTGCAAAGAAGCGGTGAGGACGAATGCGATGGAATGGCAATAGTGGCAGTAACCACAAAGACCCACCAAACATCAAAGTCCGCGAGTGCAATGACAGGTAAGTACAAAACGTTAACAGCTGAAGAAGCAGGTAATATCTAAGTTTCTAGTTTTGTTATAGTATAGCCTTTTGATAGTGAATGTCCTGCCAACTCCCAGACAATGAATTCCAAACATATTTCAGCTATCTATCTTAGCCCTTAGGCAATAGATTTTACGATTAAGACAAAAATTGATGAAACAGTATTAAATCTCCAAGAAAAATCAAAGTGAAAGTGGATTTGGATTTGGTGAATAATAACCGAACACCAGTTGGATTAAACTTGTCGTATTAGATCATTTCACTTTAGCCAAGGCCTGCCGTAGCTGCTCCTACATTGAGAAGAAATAAGAAAGGGGAGAAGATAAATATCTTAAGTCTTTTTGACCACACTACTTAAGTTGGCGCGAGTAGCGAAAGAAATGAAAACTGAGTGCTAACCTCCTTCTGAGCGAGTTCGGCTTCTGCCTCGAGAAGCTTGAGGCTCATTTTCTGCAGGGCTTCAGTAGTAGCTTCATCGGGTTCCCTTTCCAAACCTTTCAGTTTGCGCAGCTCTTCAGCCTTAAATAGAGAAAATATTAGACAGATAGCGTTCTTCACAAACCTCCCGCTTCGTGCGAAATAATGCAGCACCATGGAAGCGGGTGAAATTTTCACCATATATTCATGCATCCGAATAAGGAAATATAGTTAAGATGGTTTCACTACCACTAACCCTAACGTTTTAAATTAATACCAAAATAGATCCCATTAATCAATGTCTTACCTCGCGATTTGTGATTAAGTTCGGCAGTAACGAATATCATCACTGTTTGAATATAAGCGGCTCAAAGGTACGAGTCGATTGGCATACTGCTTACATCCAGATAAATGGATATTGAATCGGTCCCCATGAAGGTGTTTGAAGTAGACCTATAGATATGCACTGATAGTCATACCAACGCCCTGCCTTAATTCATCCAGAGAGAAGAAAAGTAGCCAAGTCTTTCAAGAGTAGTCCAAATCCAGAGTAATAATGACCTAGACAGCAGATTTGGAAAACTTGGCAGCACGATGTCATCCGATATCGAGAGTGTAGGTCATGATGCGAACACACCACAGAACGGACAAGAGTGGCACTAGTTGGTTAGAGGCTCGAGCATAAAAAATTTATCCATTCATAAAATATGGTAGTCTTAGAGACGTTGCTGAATCGTTCTAGGGGTTTCTTCCTTACTTCCAGCTCTGATACACCTTGCCCCAAGTTGCGAATTTTTCGTAATAGACATCACAGTCCCAACAGGTTGATATATGAGTGCTCTCTGCTAGCAAGAGCTAGGATTCATAGACCTATATAAGAATGGGACAAAAAGCAAAAATGTTTGTACATAGTTCAGGGCCTAAATGAATTTCTCGTCTCTCTAAACACGGAGTCGTGGGAGCCCAGAAAAACAATAGGAGCACAACATCCCTACTGCTTTCTGAGTAGCGCAAAAATCGGTTAAACAGTGACATTTAATTGTGATCCAGTATACAGTTTATTAGGTCAAATGTCTTGCTCCCCTAATAGGCAGCATGAAATAAAAGGATCAAAGTCAACGCCTCATTTGTCATACTTGTCCGCCAAAGTACTATTAATGCTGCGCGAGAAGATTGTTGAACAATAAGAAAGTCGAATTTGAAATTCGCTTAGACTGAGCTAAATGTGGTTGTTAATAGGGATTACTGAAATGTTCTTTACTACGAAACTAGTGGTTTTTCTTACCAAGTTCTGAATGCAATCTACAAGAACTGCGAGCATCCTAATGGTGAGAACGACTAGTAAATTTGATAAGCGCATGTTTGTTGATAAGCTCCTAAATCACAATAGCGTCAAGGTGGATAGTGCCGAGTGCTTATGTGGACGGTGGGGGAGATCTAGGACAGGACAGTTAAAAATGACCAACTGTTAAAAAGATGGATATTGTTGAAGATTCCATTCCTATGGAAAAATAGACCAAACGGGCTTGAATGCATTCTCCGATGATGAAAGAGAACATGCTAAAAAGGAAGATTCTGAAACTTCCTCATTTGCAAGAATATGGTAAACCGACACCCCAACTTTGTATGGTTCTCTGCTGCTATAGGAAAATAAATAACTGAAGAATACTCGGTATACAAATGCCCCAATTTTAAGGATTACCAAATCCTGACTTGGTCGAAAAGATATCAACAGTAATAATTCTTTCCTTCAAATACGAAAAGAGAAGTTACCAAATGGAGGCCTAACCTCAAACCTGCTATTAAACTACGTATGACAACCGAAGATTGAATTAGTTCATATTCCGTCGAAAAGATAAAATTACTTCAAACTTTTCGCGAAGTTCGATCAATCAAGAACATTGAAAGATTCATCGGAATGCGAGGCCTTTAATCGCCTTCATATTTCTACACGCGAAGTGCTCTCAATCGTACATAAATTGGCGCAGGCAACGTAATTGGCGTATCTGTATCATATCATGTTTCATAGAGGTAGGCACAACTTGTAGAGGCACCGACTATGTCATAGGAGCTTAAGTCACTCACCTCCCCAGATCTCTTCCAAATCAACTGTAGTCTAGAATACAGAGTAAAAATTATCAAAGGAAGCCTGATTAACTAGGGACGAGATCATCTCATAGATTTGTCTCTCATAAACAGACCTCCTTAATTCAATCTAGGAAGATCATCTTCTAGTCCATCAGCAAAAAATTCTTCCTCTGCGCCATCAGATGCAATATGCAATTAGTCAATTTTCTCTTGAGAAAAAAATTCGGGTTCGAGCTACGTACTCACCAAACCAAGGAGACGTTTGGTCCACTTTTCCCAGTCTTCAGAGGCGACCTCCTTTTCTGTCTCGATGAGAGATTGAACTTCGTTAAGGATAGCATCAGGCGGCAGTGTCCGAAGGGAGGACAAGGGATCTACAACAGTCAATGTAGCAGCCGCCTCAGCATCAGCTTTGCCAGTCTCCAGCGCCGCGATCTGCTTCTGCAGCTCGGACACCTTTGAGCGCATTGATATCAATTCCCTAATGAGGAAATAAGGCAGAAAAAAACGTTAGGGCTGTGAGTATATTGCCTGCGACTACACGCGGATTTGTTGTTGCTTCCCTAATAAAGACAGATTTTCAGCGGGATAGGAATCACCTGAAAAACTGAATCTTCAAGAATTTATCAGCTCATTTGGGGGGGGGGGAGGGAAGAGGTATAAAATAAAGAGGCAGCCAGTTAGATTACTCCAAGAGGCCCCTAAGTAAAATGACACAAGGAAGTTCGGACGCGTTAGAAATCAAACAATACGAAAAGCTTCGATTGTGTAGAGCATTTAATTACAAAATCTGAATGATTTGCCCAGGCCATCTGCTGATCTAAACGACGGAATAAAATTGTCTCCTGATTTGCAAGGTCGTCGTAAGTAGGTGGATCCACATTGAATCCAACCTTTACATCTTTGTGGTAGCCAAAAGAGTTCTGGATAGGGAATAGGTTTTGACTTTGCACTCTTGTCAACTAAGGAGTACCAAATCTGAGAGTTGAGTCAGATGGGACGTCGGAAGGAAGTTAGTGATCGTTCGGGGGGGAAGCTTCAGGGTGAGTAAATCAATATGATGACTGAATTTTACTCGAAGCAAAAAACAAATAATTCCCTATCCATATGTCTGCGCATATTTTACTCCTTAACCATTTTTAGATAATCATTTTAATTCAACAAGAAGGGATCATGGACTGAAAAATAATTTAAATGGCAGATAAATGCTGAAATAGACTGCTATCGGGAACATCCCACATCGCTAATAAAGTATTACGCACCAGGAGGACTTTTAAGGAGAGTACTGTTGGAATTCGTATTGTAAGAACTTTCTAAATTAAGATCAACAGTACTATTTGATGCAGAGGGAGAGAACAAAGCGACCTAGAAGTGTACTAAAATCTTTACAAGCTGCCTAGTTCCTCTGCAGCTTGTTTTTTGAATAGGAACAGCGTATTGAAGCATGTGTTTTGTAAAAAACTGAATCAAATAGAGTGCATCTGCGATCTAGCAACTTGAAGGCCTGAAAGTGGGAACTATCCATTCTCTGCTCGACTTGACAATCCTTGTGTATTCACTCTTAGGTAATAGCCGTTGAAATCGTAAAACAGATAATCAAAATGGTAACTGCCATTGGTCAAGCCTTAGTCAACAAAAAAAGGTTAAATGGGATATCCTCAGTCAAAAGCTTGGTACTGAAAAATTAGAATGTGCACAGAAATCGAAATGGATTTTCATGCGAGAGTACGTGTGGTGAGGTGGGAATCAGCTCACAAAATAACATTTTTGATCTAAAGACTTATTCTCTCCATTAATTATTTCCTTCAGGAAAGGTACGAACGACTACTGGGTGGGTAAATATTTCCGTCGCTAAGGAACATTGCTTGCGATCTCTGATGCGTATAAGACTGTAAAACATGTGTTGGTGCAAAGACGGGACAGGAGCTTCGAACTAACTGAAAGAAAAATCTTACCCTTCGGCTAGAGCGAGCTGGGTGACAAGAGAATTGACCTCCTCATTTTTGGATCGCTCTTCCTCGGAATTGAGAAGAGCCTTTTGTTGATTCAACGCGGCTCTCAACTCTTCCTCAGTCGCTTTAGCTGCCTTTAGCTCCTCTTCAGCCGAGGCCTGAAAAATAGTGAGTTGGTTAGTTTAGATGCGCAAGAACAGACTGCGAAGTTGTTCTCACCTTCTCAGCCAGCTTTTGATCGGCTTGTAGGAGTTTCTCTTGAAGTCCAAAAAGTTGAGCTTGCAACTGCTGGATTTCAGCGTCCTTTGCAGAGAGGTCGATCTTGTCATTCATGAGCTGGAGGGAAAAATAAGAGAAATGCTAGAATGAACGAAGTAAGGAAGTGATGATAAATATGTAGACCTACTGTAAATTGCTCTCCTTGCATGGCTACTAGAGAGGTTTCCAGTTCAGCCATTCGAACCTCAGCTGCAGCTAACTTGGCAGCAGTTTCAGTAGAAGGAGTGAAATTGATAGAAGAAGTAGCAGCAGCAGCAGCAGCAGCAGCGGATAACTGGCTTTCCATGCGTTCATTTACCTCCTTGGCAGTAGCCAACGCTTCTTCCAACTCGAAGATTCTCTCCTCCACGTCAATCTTTTGGTTCTCAAGAGTGGTTTTCTCAATCGCCTCCTCTTCTAGACGAAACTGTAGCTCTTCAGACTTCCTGAAAATCAAAGGGTGAGTCAAATATAGTTTCTTAATGTAGCAATGTTGGGGAAACAGAAATCATCAGCCATACTGACGCACTGGTTATTCCAAATCAAAGGTGCACATGGCAGAGATCCGATTCATCATATAGTCAGTAGTCATAAGAGATATTACAAAGTATATGTTTGATGAATACTTTTGATCGGAACAAGATTCTAAGACTTTTGAGGCTACCACCTGAGGCTACCACCTTGGATCCTAAATATACGTAGAAATTTCAACTAATCGTTAAATAGAAGACGTTTTCGCGTTAATTCAATTCAGCGAACCATAGCCGAAGGAAGCAATCTTGATTTACCGCTTATCCTTAGCAAGTCAAAAGAGAAATAAGAGAATGGAACTCACTTGACCTCTTCATGGACCTTCGCTTTGAGGGTTCTGTTTTCGTCGGATAGCTGCACAGCTGCTACTTGCAGTTCTTCTATTTGACTTTGCAAGTGTCCGATCAAATCGCGCTGAGAGACAGCCTCCATTTCGAGCTAGGATAATACAACAAAAGGCGTTCAATCCAGATCAGAAGAAAAGTAGAAGGCAATAGTACTTGATTGTGATTTTGGACGCTCCAGAATTCAAAGGTAAGGCGGTGAGTTATGGCAAAGGTACCACCCACCGAAAAAAGTTTTTATAAAAAAGCAGCAGATCAAGTCCAACTGAGAGTAGCCTTAGCAAAAATGCTTAGTGCTCAGTTTTAAATACAAAATGAAAAAAAGCATTTAGGTTACATCAAGAGGAAGGCACCTTGAAACCTAACAGTGCCTTCAATCTACAGGATCATGGCTACGGTGACTTACTCAATAAGGTCAGTAACACTCCAACAGATCTAGAATCTTCAATGCTAAGTCCCAAAGACTTACTCTGCCATCAGAATATGTAAGTATATAATGTATCTTCTCATAAAGGCTGCCGAATTTCAACTGTTTAGAGCGCTGCCACCTCCAGCATTACTAATCCCCTTCCGTCGCTTGGAGTATATTCGGTTTTAAAATAAACGCAGACATTAAATACCCCGGCTACTGAAAGCTTTTGAGATAAGAGTATACAATAGAGAACTTGTGGTGAGGTCTTGCAAAGAGGGAGAGATAAGATCATCTACAAGATGATGGTCATTAATATCACCTTCAGGTGCGACAGAACACGAAGCATTGCATTAAACGAAATTACGTCCCGAAATTAATTTTCTTCCTCAATCTCACTTCCCTCTCTCAAAGGTCAGAGCTAAATGAAGAGCTTAGATAAACTTAAGCTCAATTCACAACTCAGGGATTTCAGTATTAAATAACAAGGTGTTCTTACTGCCTCACGTTCGGTGGTGACTTTGGCCAGTTCAGTGCGTTCAATCTCAAACTCCTGCATCAGTTGTTCGATATGCGCTTCCTTTTCCCTAACGACACACTGAAAAAGCAAGATAAAACAAGACGACCTCAAAATGCCAATTTTTGACCAAGGGCATCTAACTACGATGCTAAACTAATATGTGCTAAATGGAATGATATTGACCTTTCTTTCCTGAAATAAAGAAAGGTGCGTGATCACTGATAAGAATAACAAAACAATACTTTTTATAGTTGGCGGGAAGTGTCAGGTACGTACCTCCAGAGCATGGAGGCTTGGGCCAGGAGATTTATGCATCTAAAGCGTAAAAAATGGTACAAAAGAGACGAAATAAATGTACGATTTCTCCACTCTAGAGCACTTAAAACCGACCTGACCAATTGGCCTTGTTCGTTGACGAGAAACGGAACTGAAGTTCGACCCTATTGAAAGCAACGACTCCCGACTTCCTCTACAGCAGATAGAGCAGGTTTTCTGGTATGCTTTAATCAGTATTTAATTCTGTGTTATACAGAAAGGAAGGCATACGCTTTTCTCAGAGGTCGAACAGGCGTTTTTCCACTGTAAGGTGACACTTTCGAAAGCAGAGAGAAAAGACCATGATTGAGCTTGCAGCTGAAGTACCTAAAAGGCGAAGGGTAAAATAAATTGTAAAAAGCCCTACAAAGCCAAGAACAATACTGCTTGCACGTAGATGCTCGCTTAAAACATGTGGACACTCCACCTTTTGATATAGGATCCCTGCAGTTTGGACGCTATATATCACAATGAATATAAATGAATCTTTGGATGTTTCAATACACATTAAATAGAAGGATGATTAAGAAGTCACAATCCAGACTGTCACCCTAGTCGGTCAATGATGAAGACTTTGTACGCTTTCCCAGATCTCAACATCATTTCATTCCGAGGTTTGAGCAGCAATGCCAAATCCCACTCTAAATGCTAAGAATACAAGTTGCTAAATACCACGGATCTCTCAGGCCAACCGAAACCCACGTACACTCACATCATTGATGGTAATAATCTATTGAATGGATTATTAAACTAATTAAGAAACCCCATCAGACGGAAAAGAGGCATAAAAGTACGAACCTGCGACCACTGACCGAGCCATCGTTCTTGCCTAAAGGCTCGTCTAATTCAACACCGACCCATTCACCGGCCTGGAAGTCGGTGGTTCCAATGTAACGAATAGTGCCAACACGGCCTCCAGAGACCTGGACACGATCTCCGATTTGTGGGAAACTGCCACCATCTCCAAAGCTCCCTCGAGCGGAGATAGACTCCCCCGTGATTGGCATCTGAGAAGGCGATGCCAGTCCAGCGAGGCCACCTGAGGCCCCACTAGTTTTCCTCACAGATGGAGTGGCCTGAAAAAGAGCCGAACAGAAAAGTTTAAAGGAACTCAAAGACGGGTTTGGGGGGGGGGGGGGCAGGTGGAGGGAGAACTAAAATTTCGGAAAGATTTCAACGCACTCGTCCAAATAAAAACGATTTGAAGTTAGGATAGGATTACTTATTTTCGGTGGTGGTGTTTAATCCTACTCAACCACCTCGTGGTGACCACCGGTAACCCTAGGGACAACTGTGCGGGCCAATGAGAGAAGCGGCCGAATAGGACTAATCACCCATCGGACCTACAAATTCAAATTGTGCAAGTAGAAGTACAACCTGGTGCAGCCTGATAAACAAGGTACGACGTAAACACCTGGATTCGTGGTCTTCAACAAGACTAGAAAGTGTGTGTATGCAGCGATGAGTGGAATCTCCGCCAGATAGTTAAAAAGATTTCTGGAAGAAGTATCAAAGACGGACAAGGTTACCACTACGCAGTATAACTGAAGTGGAACTGCCACCTGTACGTCGAAAGCATGCCAGAGAAAGGACCAGAGAGCCGAAAACGTCGATAAATGCTTTTACTGTTTTCTGTGTTAACTGTTGTACGTTAGCTATTGTAAAAGCCATTTGTACCTCTGTTGTACCCCCAATAAGTATTTGAGGGTTGCTCAAATGCGTGGGGATGAAATAAATAAATAAATAGAAAAAATTTTCGCTGATGTTTAATAGTCTTCCCAAAGTAATAGACTGATGGAATTATTTCTCCTCGGCTGTTTGTCATTTAGAATCTCAATGAGAGGATTCACTTTTTTTGAGTTATTAGTTACACGTTAATTGATCATACATGAAAATCTCGAGAAGGAAAAATTCCCAAATGCAGCAAGGATGAAGTAATTTATGCAAGAGAAATTCTGCAAACGTATGAAAGTCCTAACGAACATGAATAATGCATTTATTCTGATAAAGATATTCCTTTAGAGACAACACCAAACCCTAAAAGGAGTAAAAAATGTATAATCGTCACAACGTTCCTGTTGTCAATAGAAAACTAAAACTGGGTGCAAATAATAACCAGCGTGGAGAGCGTACTTCATAACTCAGACTGAGAAAAAAACAGTGGATGTGAAAATATGTCAAAAAGTGTTTGGGCGGAGCCCAGAAATTTAAGAGTAGATATTGTCCATGCTGTTCGACGCGGCGGTTAGAGTGCATGCATTCAGAAATGTTAAATTCACCCTAACCGCAGTCAGAAAAGCAGTTGGAAAGATCACTCATACTAGATAAATGCTTACTCTACAAGCCATTCTTCACGATCCATGTTGCATGTCAACAAACTGTGTGCTGATTGTATAAAAAGACTTTTGTAAACAATTAGTACTTTGATAATAAAAAAGAGGTTGAAGGCATTGCAACAGCCAACATTAGGAGTGATTCTTTTTTCCTGTATATTCTGATCATCGCAGGGTTCTTAAGCGCTCAGCGCTGAAATGTAAGCGAAGATGCAGGAAGCACTACAATATAAAAACTAATTGGACACAGCAGTCAAGAAATTGGATAATAACGTCAATCGAGACGCAGAGCAATAAAGTGACGAGACATTAGTGGCTTGGGTGCTAATTTCCTAACTTAATTCCAATTATTTCCAGGACAAGAGCATCGACACAATTAAGGCCTGAGAAAATGTAAACGGAAAAATTTATTTACAGGCTGGTGTTCAGGACTCGATTTTAGGGCAATATTACGCGATATGTACGTTGTAAATTGCCGATCTAATAACCTCAGCTGATTGAATATGATGCAGATACACAGTACTCTGATGAGCAGATACAAATTTATTAAGTGTGGATTATCTCATTTATACACATCGGTAGTTCAGTCAATTTCGTCTGCTAATGATAAAAAGGCAGAGAAACTTGGAATCTAATAATATAAAATATACGATGTGATCGATCAATCGTTGAGGATAGAGTTTCGAAAGAAGATAAATAACGAAAAAAACCTTCCGAGTTAAATATTACTATTATTAAAAAAGACAGAAAATCAAACGAAGTTTCTAGCGGTTAGAACCAGATAGATAATGTAAATAGATAAATAGATAAAGTAAATTCATATGGATAAGCGAGAAACCAAGATGTAAAATGGATAATAAGCACAGCAAGTACAATAGAAAAGTAGGCGGAAAGTGCGGAAGAAAACACAGTGATGTGTACAACAAAATAGCTTCTTTGAATGAGCTGAATAGTCTTTACTAACAGCTCTAACAAAAATGAATTAATGTTAAATAAACCTTAGCGCCACTTCACTTTCAAGGTAACTAAACGCAGGGAACTTAGATATTTCGCCAAAGCAGTTATCATAAACGTGGTTAATTGAAAAAAAAAAGGAAAGTGCGATGCCTTTTAAAGGAACGGAAGATTCATACCTTACAAAAGCAAATACAACTTACAAATGTTTCCGAGACAGGGGCTAAGCCAATACGACGCGTAAAAAGACCATGAAGAGGTTCACATTCAAAGTATCGAACGCCATCCACACTTCCATCGTTTTTTCCATTGGGGGAGTTCAGCTTGATTCCTGAAGAAGAAACTCAACAACTAAAAAAACAGTCAAAAAAAATTAGAACGCATAAACCATCTTAGATCACGGAGAGCGTTGAATATATGCCTATAAAATATCGTGCAGCTGACAAAGGAATGGTAAATAATACAACATCGAACAGATATAGAGCCAGGTAAATGCATTACCTATCCATTCACCCTGAGCGAATTGTGTGTTTCCTATATAAGCAATGGTGCCAACTCGGTCGGCATGGTTTTTAACGTAAACCACGTCTCCAATACGAAATTGATACGTTTGTGTAGAGTTTGAAAAATTCAAATCTTCAAAAGCGTTACGCTATTAACAAATTTACCACATACCTGTGGAAGACATTTCGAATTTCTAGGATGATAGGATATTATCAAAAATCGAACGGTCACTTCGGTAAAGTAAAACAATTAATACTTTCAATGATCATGCAGCAAATCTAAAACTTAAATGTCATATTATTTTTCTAATATTAAAATATTTACTTACTATTTCGAGGACTGTAGCTGCTTAATATGGCATTATCAACCACTGCTTATACAAAGTAAAAAAATCCATTCGAAAATCAAAAGCTTAAATTTTTCTAGTAATTTTCGTGCGTCCAACACAGAAGCTCATAATCTACTTGTATTGAATTTAGTTTAAAGTTTCTTTCAGCCTCCTTCGTACCTTCTGCAGGTCGGTGTCCCGTGTCGTACTAGCATACAATGTGTTCAAAACTTCCATTTGCGTTCATGGGGAATTTGCCATTATATTATTATTGTCTTTCCATTTTTGATCCTTCTTGTTGTTTTTTGAAGTTCTTGAGGTACTTTCTTTTCGGCTTTAGCATTCCTATTATGGATATTTTTGTTGATGAGCTGCAGAAGAACAGACGATATCAAAAAATAATGCATCTTGGTGAAGGTCAATTCGCAAACGTCTTTCTGGCTCGGGACATTTCCAGAAACGGTGCACTTGTTGCAATCAAAAAGGTAAATACCAACAACATCTTCGGTTTTATGATTCACGTAGGTTAAAGCTGGTCCCAAGTGGGTTTTGGAAGACGGAATGAACATATCGGCTATTCGTGAGGTGAAGTTGTTGCGTGAAATGGATCATCCGAATGTTATGGGCCTGATGGACGTTTTCAGTCAGGATTTTAGTGTGTGTTTAGTATTTGAGTTTATGGAATCTGATCTTGATGCTATTATTCGAGACGCAAATATTGTTTTAACCTCGGCAAATATCAAGTCGCTCAACCTACAGGTTTGCTAAATCCTATTTAATCTTCGCGGTTCTATTCTTAGCTACTAAAAGGAGTCGAATACCTTCATTCAATGTGGATTCTCCATCGTGACTTAAAACCAAACAATCTGTTTCTAAGTCCACAAGGAGTGCTCAAAATCGGGGACATGGGTCTCGCACGTCATTTCGCTGCTTCTCCTACTCGACCAATGACTCATCTTGTTGCCACCCGTTGGTACCGTGCTCCTGAGCTCATTTTCGGCTCTACTCATTATGGTGTTGGTATCGATTTATGGGCTGTTGGGTGTATAATCGCAGAGTTTTTGCTTCGAGTTCCACTCTTCATTGCCGACACTGATTTTGCTCAAATAGACAAGATTCTAGAGGTCGCTATAAAACTTTGTCAGTTTTTTTTGGTAAACTTCGTATTTTGCATCTATTTTGTAACTTTTTTTTTTCAGATAACCGGTACCATTGAGGATAATGAATGGCCAGATGTAAGCCGATCAAAGAACTACATATCCTATAAACCTCGTCCCCCAATACCCTTCTCCCAAATCTTCACAGCTGCCAGTGACGATTTAATCGCCCTTTTATACAGTTTGCTCGCGCTTAATCCAGACGATAGAGGGACGGCTACTTCTGCGCTGGCTTCTCCCTACTTTCGAAATCGACCGGCACCAACACCAGAGGCCCAACTACCTAAGCCCAAGAACACCATGGTTGCAGGCTTACTCCAGCAAGAAGCTCGACAAACTATGGCGCCTGTCGATCCCATCTCAATGTTCGATAATGTTGAACTGAGTGATACACCTCTTTATCCCAAACGGAAAAGGATTAGTTAGGTGAGACTTCCTTTGTTGCATCCGTTTGTATATACGCATATGTATCTATATAGTATTCATTCTGCCATTCCATGCATTCTTTTTTTCTGAATAACACTGCTGTGTTTGGTCATGTTTCGATAAGCGAAATGCGTACTAGCATGCGTCTGCTTAACGGATAGATGGGTTACCTAGAATACCTCAGTCATCTGCATGATGTCTCAAGCGTTCACATTAAGATGATCCATTTAGCCTTGTGGTACCACTTGGGTGTTTAAGTTCGTGGAGTATTGTTAAAATTTATTTAGATTCGAAAAAATACGCAGAGAGATCAGGTGTGCAGTTCTTTTCTAGCTTGACCTCCTTTGCTTGTTCATGCACGGTTTGTTTGGTTGGTTTCGTTATCAAATTGGCCTCGCGTCGAACTCAAACGTGTTGAAACGATCTGTGATCTGAAGTCATTTTGCTTGCAGTTATATCTCTATTACTAGATATTATTCCCTGCAGATAGTTCTGCCATAGATCCGCATCTCGAAAATTGAATTCATTAATGATTACATGCAACAAAGTATTGATATTGTCGCCCTGCAATAAGCATCATTTCTGTTCATACGTGATTGAGACACTTCAGTGTGCGATTCAATTACAACAAATTCGTTGATTAATGGCATAAAATGGTGATCCTACCATAGAGTGCATCCTAATTTCCATAATTTTCAAAATACTGTGACTACTAATGCCCACTTTAGCAAGTATACTTTCAAATCTCCAGGTCATGTGGGTGGGAGAGCCTAGTGGGCTAACGGCGAAATCATCTAAATACTGGCTTAGTGACTGGACCATCCCATGATAACCAATCGCTGATACACTGGTTCTAGGGTCTGTGAGCTGAATTGACCCTACCATCATGGCGGACATTCGAGAAAGGGAATCGATTTGACCCTGGTACTCATCCACTATAGTTTACTTTGCCTGTGCAGGGAATTCTTGGCTAAATGTAAAAGTGACTTGGAAAATTGTTCACTTAGATTAACGAGGGTTGATTTACACACAGTACAATCAAAATTTTCGTTTTATTTGCAAAATAACTGAGAGTCAAAAATGAATGATTCACTCAACAGTCTAAAGTTGTTTTTACCCTGATTTTTAATATTTGATAGAGACATTCTTCCATTCTTGATAAACCTATTTGCACCTTCAAAACAGCAAAATTTATTGATCCATACAACCTTATGGAGATGTGCATCCTATGACAAGATAAATGTGGGACAAGATAAATGTAGAACTGCAAAACACTGTTACAATCGTAGTCGCCAGAAGTTACTATCGCATCGGATAACTCAAACACAGTAAGCTATTGTCAGTCGTGGGCAAAGGATGAGCAGGAATACTTTACGACCCCTTCTAACTTAGGTTAGGCATTCTCAAGTTTATTTTCGAGATCCTCTTCTCTAGAACCATTTCCTTTATTCCTGGCAAATATTTTATCAATGCGATCCTGGAACTTGCTATTTGCCCTGCTGCCCGCTTCTACGATAATTATCCAGGGAGATATTTAATCGAATTAAACAATCAGGAACACTAACGCAAGCCAACATGGGCTGACCGAAAATTAGACATTATAAGGGATTTCGGGATCACAATGGTGCTAGAACACTAAAAACGCAATCTCTAACGCTTAAATCATTTAAAACAGCATCCCTCATAAAAAATAAGAGACCAGGAAACAACAAGGTTTACTAGCTATCGACATCCAAACCAGAGCATTTTCTGCAGGTGATAGCAGAGACGCACGAAATGTGTGACGACTTGTTACCAATCATCCTAGTCTATCAAAAAGGAAAATAAACACTTACGCAGACGAAAATGCACCCACACAACCCCTTCCAGTAACAAAGATCAACATGTGTATAGTACAGTTTAACGCGGACTGTCATTATATCAAAATAGATAAACCTCCTTCCATCATCATATCACTTTTCTTTAACAATCATATAAAATGGAATAAATCAATAAATGCAATATATGTTTAAAGCACTGTATTACGATTTTGCTACAAAATAATAGTGTATTTGATGGCATAAATTCCCGTAATCCTCCGCAAATACGTGGATACATTACTGGAAGCCTTCCAGTATTTGCCCGAAGCGTTGGACATCCTGGTATATGTCTGCCATTGAAATTGTCCGTACTGAGAGCAATGTAATCTGCAGGTTCAAGTCATCCTTCACGTTCTAACAAGAACCAATGATTAACTATCAGTAAACATCATTTAACCAATGAAATTACCAAATCAAGGACTATTGCAGTAAATGATCTTCAAGAAATTTCAAATGATGCACCAAAAAATCGAAAACGTGGAAAAATCAATTTTGCAATAAGGGAATTCACTGGCACGTGTGAACCCAACTAAGTAAAATTTCGGCGTAAATACCAAAGCCAAACTTTTTTCAAAAGGAGCTAAAATGAGAAATAGAAACTTCCAACCATATTACGTGAGTACCGGAACACTACATTTAGTGGAATTTCTTTAAATCGACGTGACACTAATGTAGAAATGCAAGTGCTCAAGACATAACGATTCTCATAAAAAATTTATAGGCAATTACAAGAAGACAATTGGAAAGAGATCTCAGGGGAAGTTGGGTTGCATTCTGAGATTGAAGACCCATGTATAAATTGGAAAGAAACTTTAAGGATTTTGAGAGGATAATTTCATCCTTTTCCTGAAAAAAATTCTTTAAGTTTCCTTCAGCATCAACAGAAACCTATATTAAAAAGAAAAATTCAACCACTCCATAGTTCAGTGCTTTCCTATAATTGAGAACAGCAGCGTACCTCAGATTTAAGCATGAATTTGACGGATTCAGAATCACAAGAAAGGTTCAGAAGAACTGTGAAAGCCTGACGTCTGATAAGAAAATTTTCACAGGCGGCGAAGTCAAAGAGTTCCGAGAAATGTCTAGCAACGGCATTCGCAGAGTCATTCATCATCGCGAAATTTCCCAAAAGACGGAACAAAGCGATCAGCTCATTATCGCTCAAGGATGGCAGTTTACCGTCAAATAAGCGGTCAATTTTCGACTAAATTAAACATTCAAAAGAACTCAAACGAACCTCTAAAAGTGTTCGTACAGTATCGTCAACAATAATGTTTGTAAAGATATTTAGTACATGAACGTTAACAGATCGCAAGAACTCTCCGTCGCCTCCGAGAGTTAATTGGGAGAAAAGGTTATCCAGAATTATCGATGATCTGAACGACGGCTGATCAATCAAGTAAACGAACTGTAGCTACTATATTGACGTTGTCGTTCGAAATTTGGATAAGCGTATTCATTATCTTAAGGAACTTCGTAGTATTTGCAGCCGGGAGTAAGAGTAACAAGTGTTGCAGCTCTGCTGATGATATCGAGGAATTCGTTTCGCAATCGGTTGAGTGTACAGTCAGACTGAGTGGATTAGATTTCTTCGAAGATTTAAAGTGCTTTTTGGAAGGCCCTTTGGCTTTATTTTGGGTTGGAATGGCATTTAAATGACGATATATTAATAAGATGCCAAGAGTCATCGCGGCAGCACCAAATAAACCGATGACATAGCAATGGGAAAAACCCATCAATATATCTTTCCTGAAAAAAAAATCCAAATAAATTAATACAATAAGTACCAAGAAAAGAACACTAAGGAAAGACTCGAACTAAAAGAATTGAGCGCTAATTGGGCCTGTTTAAAATAATGGCTTTTATTTCAATCACAAAAGGGTAAGTTTTATATACTCTTGACAGACTTATATAACTGAATAGTTTTAAAAAATTCTGTTCAGAAATAAAATTTGTTGATATTTGGCACTAAAATAGTAATTAATAGCCATGTGAACGGCTTACCTCATAGTAAGTTAATAAATGTAATGATACAATTCGTTTCTTTTGAAAATGTTTAAGCCACGTAGTAAAACGTCTCTAAGAGTATTGCTTTCCGAGTTGTTTCACACAAATTAGTTCATTTCACTATTTCGAAACACAGGTTTATTCTTGTTAACTTACTTGAGAACTTGTAACATTGAAAATTTGATTTAAAACATTAATTCGCTATGAATAACGGAAACTCATCATGTAATTCAAAGAGTTAGATGGTTATACAACCCATTAGGCCACGTAGTTTGATATACATTAACAGTTTGAAATCATTTAGCACAATGGCTCAAAATTAGCCTTTGGAAGGGTGGGTCATCGTTGTCGGTCATCAACAAGAGTCGATATAACCTTAAGAAGCTACGAAGGTGGTTTGCTAAATTTCGATAAAGATTCGCAAAAATAAAGATTATTATATGCTCTATTACAACAATTTAATGACCTTCCCTTTAAAGTGATTGATAAAGAAAATGCTGTAGTGGCTGTTCTGGTAAGTTACAAGGAATTAATATTACGGTTTCTAGGGTTGAAAACCGGAAAAAAATTGTTTTTTGTAGGCACAGCGAATGTATAAAAATGTTTTTTATTTTTAATTTTTAAGATTTCAGTGCAAAATGAACACTTTTGGCAAAATATTTGAAATGAATCTGTTTTAATTACTGATGGATTCCCCATAATTTAAACTTCTGCTAGTTCGCTCTATTTGCTTGGCGTCTGAACTATGTCGACGACTTTTAAGAAAATTGGTGTCTGTCCTGAAATAATTGAACTCCTGCACGATAAAGCAATTCTCATTCCTTCAGAGGTTCAAGCCGCCTGCATCCCTGCAATTTTGAGTGGTATGACGCACTTTCTTATGATTGCTTAGGTCATGATATTGTTGCTTGCGCCCAAACTGGATCGGGAAAGACAGCTGCGTTCGTCATCCCAATTTTGCAGGCTCTGATGATTGAACCTAGACCATTTTACGCTCTTATTGTCACTCCAACTCGGTGAATTGATTGTTTGTTTATTTTAAATACCCTTTTCGTAAGCCTTTCTTTGGATGTAGCAACCACCAATATTTAACTTTGTTTTAGCGAACTTGCTCATCAAATAGGCGAGCAGGTTTCTGGTCTTAACCTAGTTCATGGAAATTCTATTTGTACTGTCCAAGTTGTCACCGGTGGTCGGAGTATAATTAAACAAGGTATTGATCTTTCCCGTTGTCCTCATGTAATTGTCGCCACTCCTGGCCGCCTGGCTGATCTCCTCCGAACTCAAAAGGCATCCACTATCTCTGGCTCAAACCCTGAATGGAGCCTTTCACCCCTCAAAGTTCTCGTTCTTGATGAAGCAGATCGTCTTCTGGAGGACAACTTTGGCGAAGATCTTGCGGAAATCATGTCCGCTCTTCCTCGTCGACGACAGACTCTTCTCTTCAGTGCCACCTACAGCGACGCTGTTAAACAAGCAATGGAATCTGCAAAAGCTGCTGCCATCGATGAAAATCGCAGACCTCCGATTATGTGGCAGTCGAAGAGAATAAACCAATCTACTGAGGAGAAATCTGCCAGTTCCACAACGGTAGATACCCTCTCTCAATACTACCTCATCACGAAACCTGAACTAAAGGATTCCTTCCTTGTCTACGTAGTTGATCAATTCCTAATCGAAAACCCTCATTCTCTGATTATCATTTTCTCCAACAAGTGCAAATGGTGCCATCTTCTTGGTATGATTATGTCCTCCGTCGGGATTCACTCTGTAGTTTTGCATTCCTCAATGTCTCAAAATGATCGAATTACCGCGTTATCATCTTTCAAATCGAGCCATGTCAGGGTATTGATTGCTACTGACCTAGCAAGCCGAGGATTAGACTTTCCTACTGTTGATGCAGTGATAAATCACAATGTGCCCATTCGTCCGAAGGACTATGTACACCGAGTGGGCCGTACCGCGCGAGCCGGTAAAGCTGGAATGGCCCTCACTTTGGCAGATTTGTTTGAGATTAACAGACTCAGAGCTGTGCAGGAATATATTGGTGCGTTCATGCTTGCAATCTTCATGCTTTTTGTCTGAACAGACCATCATACTATAATTAGATAATGAGTTTAGAATTGCATCATTAACTATGTATTATTATAATGTTTTCTCCTTGAAAATCCTTCATCTGTCGCAATGTTCGACAAGTCCTTCCTCAGCTTGTCTTTCGTATTTATCACTTTGATCAACTAAATTTTTTTTAAAGTTAAATAGGCTTTGATTTACCTGTCGTAACTTTGGGGGCGTCTTTCCTCCAACTTTGTACAGCTGTGATTCGAAATTAGGCATTCAGATTTGAAGACAGGTTCGTATTTGATAGGTACTCGGCGCTTAGATCTCATTTACTCCAAGCCAATTTTCCAATGTTGGAATTTTTCGTCCATATTTAGTAGTTTACAAAGTATTTGCTGTTACTGGCCGTCAATTAATTACCATGTTATAGCCTTTGCAAATCGATAGGTTTCAATCTTCAATTCTAAGCCAGAAGTTTTCCATGGGTTTATGCTTTCGTCTAGGGCCTTGGCATTGTGGTATTGATTGGAATTCAAAAAAAGATTTATGCATTTTTAATGAAGAGCTGAAAAAGGACATCCGATTGACTGTTGTCTGTTTATATTATTAACCTTAAGCTATCAATCAACGTCTTTGAACCTCATTGTCATTATGTCACCCTTTTCTTTATTCCGGATTCGCACTACTGAATGCCACTGAAAATTGGCCAAATTCATGGCCCTATTGGACCTCCAAGATTGAAATATTCTATCGTCAGAAATTCAGGCAATTTTCACATTTGAGCAAGACGAAAGCTCAGCTTCAAAGGTTGCTGGTTGCTTGGCTGAAAAGTCGCAGCTGTCGTGATATCTCTTGACTACACTGCTTGTACAAACGTTATTTAACAATGTAAAGTATTTAATTGATGTAATCGAAAACATAATATTCTCATTTTCGCAACTGAATTTAGTTTCATCTAAGTTCGCACCTATGCCACCTGCTAGTCTAAACACGAATTTCGTTTTACAAGTTCCACTTTAATTTTATTTTTCATTTTCTCTGCGGGTAGGCAAGGAGCTGCGGAGATTCGAGGTGAACGAAGCGCAAGTTGCAAAGATCATTTCCGAAGTCACTGTTGCTCGAAGAGCTGCCGAACGTGTAAGTTCTACTCTTCCCATTTTTATTCTCACCATTGCGCTACTGTAGAAACTTGACGAGATTCGCTTCGACGAGAAACGAGAGATAATCAAAGCGAAGAATGTAAGCTATCCACTTTATCCTCCATTTTCCTTCAATTTAGCTCCTCAAGGCACAAATTGCTAAACGCGAACTTCAAGAGGTGCAACATCGCAGTTCAAGAAAGAAAAAAGCCAAAACCCATTGAAACATTTGGTGAGAAACCTGTCCTTGTAAATTTATAAGGTTGTAAAGGCAGTCCCGCTGCTTATTTACCACGTATTTCGTTCATTCCATTATTTTACGTCCTATAGCGCAGGGATATCAATTATCTCTACAATCTTATTTATAAGTCTTAAAGGAGTGGGTGCTTTTACTAGTAGCTGTAGATCGAGAGCAAGTGGTAGAGAGAGGAGATTGGCAATGTATATGGCTAACGCGCATTAGAGACTAAATGACGCTAATAACAGTGGATAGGTGGCGAGTTCAAGAGGGGATCGGCCTAGGCTAACATTTCTCTAGCAGTACATGGCCTCCTCAGCGACCACCAAAGCCCTATTCTAGAACGACGGTTTCAATATCGCTCGTTCGATATTTTCGGTTCTTCTTTAGGCACGGACGTTCCCTCAACTGAAAAGCTTTCACCTTCAATCCTTCCTCAGATGCAAGCTAAGCTCTGTAGAATGATATCCTCAGATAGATCTAACTACGTTGACTGTCATTTCCAGTCAACGTTAGCCCTTCAATAACGGATAATCAGTGTCATCGTCTTGCATTTTTCGGATTTTTCATTACTTGCTAAAAATGGGCTCCTTCCTTGCAGTTATCACCTCGAACGTTTTTGTTTATTAGTCTTCCTATTAGCAGGCTTATGGTCCCGTCATTTTAACCCCATCTTCCGAGTTTTATAAACTCTCTTGGGCCAGATATCCCCTTTCGAAGAGCTCGTTTGCACCAGCTTGTACCAAACTTTCTTGCGAAGTGCGTTCCTTCGTCTTTACCAACCTGAGATCTTTTATCGACTCACCAGACCGTAGTGTTGATCCTCACTAACCGCCGCTCGTGTTGCCTCATGTCTACCTGAGTATTATCTTACCACCAAGCGACCTTTAGCACATTGACCACGCCAGTTCTGAGCTTTTAGCTTTAGTTCCTCTTCGAGTTTCTGTGTCGACTTTCAGTAAATGGTATTGCATCACAGACTTGTGGCGTTCTCTAAGACTAGGAGGCATTCTAGCGAGGACTTTAACGTAGGATGAGCCCAACTGACAGAATCAACGGTCCAGACGGTCTTATTTCAGCATAATCAATATTCTTACTTATTATTTGTGAGTAGAAAATGTTTAAACAAAGTACTCTTCCATGGGTATCACCATTCATTGGAAGGAACAAGTCAACTCATAAGCTTATCAAGACACAAATTAACTAATTTACATATATAATACACACCAGGGTCTCTTCTATACACAAAAGCAATCACGCTCATACACGTTTAAAGCGCGTTATAGGTTGGTGGGGGTGGGTTAGCGACAACGGAGGAATTCGCAGACGCTGAAGGAAGTGAGTTCGACGCAGAGGGCACCATGTCTAAGTAATGGAAATAGGAAGACTGGTGATAAGGCGTTAAGGGCAAGTTAGTTCCAAGGTGATGCCAATCTCCACCATTTCGCTGTTCACTGGCTACTGGGAGGTAGGTGATGGTTGAGGTTCGACTGATACCACCTTCTAGAGGAGCGGAAGCGGGAGAATAAACCGATGGAGTGGTGTAGGCAGGGACTGGGGTGGATTGTGGGGGCTGTGGTTGAGTTACAAGGTAAGGGGATGTCGCAGGCAGGTATGACTGGTGGGCTACTGGCTGTGACTGAGGTGGATACGAGTTCATTGAATGACCTCCCAATTTGGCCGAATAACTATCATCAACCGAAGCAGCACCGAAATCATACTGGAGAGGATTAGTATCGGAAACATAGCTCCTTTGGGGTTGAAGTTTAGGGCACTGCATATGGCTACCCCAGTATACTCCATTCTGATCTTGAAGAGGTGGTTGGGTCAGTTGACTGGCGTCAGTGGGTGCAAACGTGGTGGAATAGGAGACTGTTGAGGCATCCACGCCACCACTATTGGCAGCTCGTAGACGTCGAACATAGCCAACAACGTAGTTAATTTTTGCGCTGTATGGATTGACAAAAGCGGATAGAGTGCATTTGACGGGGACAATATCCTGCTCCGATTTGGATGTTGAGGTAGAGGATTTGGGGGGTGAGAAGATTGTCGGCGGACGCAGATGAAGGTCTATTTCAAATTTCTGGCCGTTCGAGTTCCAAACTAGAACAAAAAGTAAAAATCATCTATATAATCCATTATTCACGAAAGTGGACGATTGTATTGATTTTGCCTTTGTATTTGCATGTCAGATGTTAATGCACTATCCAGCAACAAAGCGGAAAGAACATTTTTCAACCAGTTCCGGAGTCGGTCAAATCCTCACCTCATAGCGGCCTGTGTTATGGAGGGTGGCGGCTATTAAGGAATAAAAGTGGAAGTAGTTTGAAAATGAAGTATCAACACGGTCTCAAACCAGCTTCTGTGAACGGATTGAGGAAGAATAGGACTATACGCAGCCCTACGTTTGAAGGACGATTTCTCCGTGCGTGCTCGCAAACTAGATTTGGACCTCAGTGGTTGTATCAAATATCGGTCAGTAACATTTGCTAACTTGAAATAGGCAACTGAGTACAACAAATCTGACGAGAATATGTCAAAGCATCGCAGTTGCTTAACGATGATCAAGTCTAACAGAAAAGGAATTTAGCAGACAATATATAAATGCTAAGTTGTATAATAACGTAAATGTTTAAATCCGCATTGAAGGAAGGAGCCACTCAAGAAATCTCGGAGAAGTGAAAAGTGCCCTAGACTTTGCCTCTGTGGTCAGTAATTAAAGCAATATAAGTGGGTTTCAATGCGTTTTGAATCTGCCGTTTGATGAGTTAGGTGCGCTTACGACCTCTATGCCACACCGACGCACTAAGCTCCGGATATGCTTAGTTCTTTTTTTACCTACCGTTGGGGGTATTATTCTTATCTGCAGCTGTTGATGGCAGTCGCTTTCGCTTCTTTTGAATGCCGCTTCATTTACACTTTTGTTACAAATAGCCCTGTGCGATGATGATCTCTAAAACGACATCCCATGTACTTCGACTTTCGGTTAAAGCTGGTGCAAATTATATTTAAATGTGAGCAGTTAGGAATCGAAGCTACAGATTGCGCCTCTATGTGAGATAAGTTAGTAGCGTGCAAAATACAGAATCAATCGCCACTCTGACGAGGTTGGCAAACATAATTTTAAACGATACTCCTGCAGATACACAAATTAGTTAGTATTGAAGGAGAGGAGCCATCACCGAACCTCCATCAGACCTAAGAAAAGCTTTGAAAGACCCAGAACTCGCCCAGATAGACCCAAGCTTGTTCGATTTGAATTTCAACATTTTGAGCAAAGGATGCTGCCTGCGGCGCATCGCAAGTCAAAGAAATTGAAATTTTCAAGATCGTGCTGTGTATTGCTCTTTGATGCAACAGCGGAACTAAAAGTGATTCAAAACCTGCCAAACTCCGTGTATGCCACAAGCTTTATAAATGGTATCTATGCCGTTATTCCTGCAATAACGGAAGGTGACTGGCAATCGTCAAAGTTGCGATAGGACATCGCACAAAAAAAGGCCGACAATTGGAACTGGAACTTCATTCTCCCCACAATCGCTTTTGATAGGAAAGGACAAAAGGGTCGCAGGCCCTGAGGGATGAAGTAAAAAGTGGTCATTCTGAGAATTGGTTAGATCAGGGACATTAGAAGAAGAAAGCAAAGGCAATCGCCGGGAAAGAGCATAGATGGCACAAACCAGGATATCTAGAGACTCCTGTACCCTGAAATGAGCGACTACCTCAACCAGTGACTACTACTGTTATTGCCTTATCTCTTAAACGGTGATTACATAGTGAGTGGTACGTCGGATCAAAATGCGCATTAAATGAGTTAGGAGTCGCTGTAGGGGCGAATTTAGTACCCTAGCATTAGGTGTGGGTTTGTACGCACCACAAGTGAGCAGCCGTAGAAGCCGTATCAGCAACGGTCAGCTAGCCACAATCGAGGGGAGCGGGGGGAGCACAAAACGAGCGCTGAAGTGGAATAACACACACAGGCAGACTCACAAACACGGGGTAAGCAAATGACTGGCCCTAGCCCTGCATACACCGCAAGAAGATTCGCAATGTGAACGTGCGCGCAGAATTCTCACCCCCTTTCCCTCCACCACAACGCCGCACCGCACCCACGAACATAAAATATCGACTTGCGGTTAATGTTACTCCTGCGTGAGGCGGAAGAGGCAGGAAAGCAGGGAAGCGAGCGAGTAGGAGGTGGCTGTAAAAGGGAGGGATGGGACAGAAGAGGAGGGGGCCGCGGAGGAGAGCGGTGTCTCCTTTCCAGACGACTAGTCACATGCACTTGGTCAAATTAAAGCACAACAGACACCACTGTTACGTTGTTGTTACTATGGCCTCTGCTACTTAGGAAACGAGCAAGACATTCCCTCAGTACTCTTTAGCCTAAACCTGAAGTGGTTGTGACTAAATGACACTTTTGCATGTTTAAACTCAATCACTTACTCACCAGTCCCCTATATCGCTTTCTCGCTCTTTCACATACACGTAAACGATTTCTAATTAGGGTGCTTCCTGCATTTAATCGATGAGAAAATAGCGTGCAGAGTAGGGTGGGGGGGGGGGGGGTTAAAAATTCACTACTGTTGGAGAAACATGAAAAACATGAATACTCATTCCTTTAGGTGGCTTCAAATATAAAAAAGTGCAAATTATGGCATTACCTTGGTCGAAGAGAGTGGAAAAACGAGAGCGTTCATCATCTCGGACGATGAGATTTGTGAATGGTTCCCCAAGGAGGCTTTTCTGAAGAGAAGCTGGGTCAGAAGTGGGAGCGAAGACATTGGCGATGTGTTGGTCACAAAAGTAGACTCGCTTATCCTCACCCAAGCGCATTGCAAATTCGTGGTGTGGGCGTGCTGAGAGGTCCGCGGCATTGGGAAGATTGGTCAGATGGAGTCGTGCTAATCCCACGAAGTAGTTGGGACTCGAGGCGGACCCGACTGGTGCACTTCCAGTGTCTAGACTGCCGTTTAAATTCTCCGTCTTTGAGTGATCTGAACAGGAATATTCACTCAATTGAAACGACATAGTGATGTTCGTGAGCTGCCGTGTCATAATGAGAACGAACGTATTATTAATGAAGAAAGCGATTTCACATCGATACGCTGTTTTCTAATCTGCTCTGAAAGATTTAATGGCTGATGGCAATTATCAAGCGCACTGAAGTGCTCAAATAAAGTGGCCCTTCCAGTGTAGATACCTGAGGACAAGCAGAACACGACGATGCGGCAGTGTATAAGAACACATGTCTAACACATTACAACTACCAGGCGAGCGGGCGGGTGGGCGGTTGTCCGACTAGCCAGCCAGTCAGGCAGATAGCTAACTAGCCATGAGTCATCAATTCTCCTGCGACGAATAAAACGTTAAATTCACTGTACCACTAGGGGTGCAGTATATGCCCTGCATGAGAAAGATTTACTAAACTATTTCCCACTCAGCCGTTTGAGGATCCTAGACAATCCGTCAGGACTTGTCCTGCCAGTGGTGTTTCAAGTTTATAAATACCTTGGTTTGAAAAAGGCCAAAATGCAAGAAATACCAGAAAGCACATACATTGCAGCGATATTTAAAATGCGAAAAAACAAGCATAGTGAGGATCAAGAGGCAATAAACAGTTCTTGAAGAGGATTCGCGCTGGTCATAGGTACAAGGGGAAATATATATAAAGACAATCCTATTTAAGTATACGAATGTAAAAAAGGTCAGCCAATCGTAGGAAGATATTTGACGCCGACAACTGAGTAGTCCGAAATGTTTCGAATAAAAGCTAGTAATTAAGTACTATCGCTTGTAAAACAAAAAATGAAGCAAAGACGTACCTAGAAGTGAGACTACAAAGTTTGTAACAGAGCGGGGAACGGAGTACCCATCTTCATTAACTGTCAATGGGGCTTCAATATGCGAGGATGGGTGCTTGATAAAGCCCGTTACGTGCATTAAAGCGTAGCTTTGTTGATGAGGAACAGCAGAGAAGTCCGCAGCCTCCTCATTAAAGGAATCAGCTGCAGAGAGAACAATCTGCTGATGCCTTAAGCGATTAAGTCGAGCCATGGCAGAAGCAGAAGGTGGAGGAGCAATCGAAAGACTACCAAGTTTCATTCGACAAAGGAAGCCACGGCGATCATCTGAGATACCTGGCCGTGATTTCACTAGAAAACGAAAGATATCGATGAACTTAACTGCAAGAACTTCCTAGAAATATACAACCATATAACAACTTACGTCCATCACGTTTAAGCATACCAGATTTGAGATCCAGAGTACGTGACGTTGAGCCGATACTTGAGCTATCAGGGGCACCGTGGAAATTGGTTCCATTTGAGGTGGAATCAGAAAAGGAGTTGAAACCAAAAACTGCACAGGAAGAAACCCTCTGGATCCCAACAAGCTGCTCTCGGATCTTTTCAACATCGACGGGATGACAAAGATCATAAAGAGTGCTCTGGTACCAGTCCGACTGTGATAAAATATGCCAGTTTATAAAAAACTTAATAAAATTGCAAAACTAAATTCAAGGCTATTACCTGAGAACAATAAAGAACTGATGAAACACTATCAGACACATATATAATTCTTCCAGTGTCACACTGGCAAGCGAAGAGAAAACCATCAGCAGCCTAAAAGGTAAATTCATATTGAAAAAAAAATTCATAATGATCGTTAAAATAAGCGGACCGACCTCCAAAATCAAATGCCTAAGCTCCTGGTCGGTTAGAAATGATTCCTTAAGAGAGTTATCGGGGATATTATTTCCGCCTAAAATATGAAGGTAGGGGCAAAATCAGTTTCTATAAACAAATAATCAAACATTATGAACAAAAATATATACCGCGAAGGTTCTTTAGGTGTCCAACGGCCATTCTGAGAATTGTCAATTTATCGGGACGCCGAGACACAGAATTGCATGAAGGCAGCATTTGGCATAACTCTGTGATGTACGCAGACATCTTATTTCGCCGTCTACGTTCTATTTGGCAATGGTTTTCTCTTGCAGAACGCTCCTTTTCAAGTTGTGCGTACGCATCATCTCTAGTTGGCTGCAAACAGCCACCACAACCAGAATCTTCACAAATACTACTTGAGTTAAATTTAGTAATGTCCCTTACTGTTGGTCATTTGTCATATCTGTCATTCGATATATAATGCAGCGATATAAATAAGGAACTGGAATTCGAAATAAAGAATTAGTAATTAAGGAAAAGTAAACAAAACGACAAAACCACATCCACCGCACTTCGTGGGACCTAACGGAAATTCAAAAGCGAAGATAGTGGATTAGTGGTCTTTTGGTGAATTTAAACAAGGGTTGCTCATCTTACTTACCTCATCGCATTACTGATTCATTCATTTGTGTAGAACAATGCTAGTCTCATTTGATGATTTCCATGTAAGCAATCATCACAGCGGCACTTTCTTAAATTTTTAATGGGGTATGAGTAATTTATTTGTACTTACATTAAACCTGCTCGCCTACGGGTTATGGCAAATCATACTTCAACTGCAATTAAATGACGAAGTTTATCAAACCAGTATGCACAGTTAACTATCAATTATTTTCACCCGCAACAGTAATGAATCTCGGACGAGTCTTAGTGTCTGTATAAATGGTTTTTTTAGGCCATTTAATACAGTCATATTTTTTTGTTTTTACCTCCAAAGATTTTTCAACGTTATGAAATTTGTCAAACCAAGGTCGAATATTTCAAGCGCCTTTAATGGCTTTGTCCCGGATGTTCTCTTTAGTCGGGCTCGTCGATGCCATTCGTTTTGCCTGGAGGGAGGGCATTTTTAATAGTTTCTTTCACTTCTCTCGTTATTGTTTTAACCTCGTCGTTTTCACTTTCTTCGGACAGAGCAAATTTGAAACGGTAATTAAGGATAACACTCCCGGTTTCTCCCGGACAATTAGATTGGGTACGCTGTGTGTTTCATATTTCTTCTAGAGAAAATGCTCATTTTCAGCAACAATTGTATGATACGTGATGGGTTGTATTTGCTTCCATTACCCAAATATGTCCCGCTTGTACTCCAATATGAGGACATTGATAATAGCTCGTAAGTTTTATATAACTTATAATGATAATAGTATTTCGGCAGCCCTCAAGCGTTCTGTTGTTCAGATTCGTGGTTATCATAGTTTAGTATGTAAGGCTAAATCATTGAAGGATGAAAACTTTGACGCCTGTAATTTCAAGCACATCGAACTTTTGGAAGAAGTAACTGACCCTTATCAATCAAAGTTGTTTAGATTTGGCAAAATTTGATCCCCAACAAACCTTTCTCTTTAAAAAACAAATTTTGGTCAGATGTCGGATTTCAGGGTAGTAACCCAGTTACTGACTTTCGTGGAATGGGAATGCTCAGCGTAGAAAATCTCCTGTATGCATTTAAGGTCGGTAATCAACCTCTCTGTCTAGTTATTTTGTAAAACACCACAACAAGATTGCCTCCAGCATTCTCTCTGCATCATTGCATCCCAAATATTGGTAAATTAGGATAAACTAACCGTGTTAGGTACCCGTTTGCGACAGTCGGAATAAATCTCTCCGCCTTGACCTGGCGTCTACTTCAAGACGGAGCTCTTAAGACGCATTTCTACAACTCTTTTACTGATTTCCCCAAGCTGAAAAACCTTGACGACGTCTATGGTAGGCTACTTTTCTTAATGTCCCTAATATGTAGTTTGCATTTTTGTAAAATTCCACCAATTTTGGATGCAGCGACTCCGAAATATCATGCAGTTCAATTTCCATTTGAAAACCTTCGAGACTTCTCTGAGACGACAGCTGCAAGATGAAGGATTCTCATTTACCACTCCTAAAAGCATACGCAATGATTCGGAACAAATGGATACTCAATAAACGTAAAAAGGGTTGCGTTTTCATATCGAAAACTATACACAATGTGTTCTATGTACAATGTTAGAGCATTGAAGGTGGTAGTTCGGGCCCTTCAATATCAGCTTCTGCGATTTTGTCCAGGCTGGATCCATCGTAATGTTCCCGAGCATTTTTCTTCAAAACTGACCACTTCTCCTCGAATTCCACCGTCTTCCTTCGAAGTTCTTCAAAGGAGTCTTTTTTAGGCTTTCGCCATCTGTCCGTCGATTCGCCTAATATTCCCGCGAGCACCTCCTGCCGAGGAATAAAGAAATTTCATAATCTCTAGATTGATTCTAGCCTCGTTGAGAGCTGTAAGCACTTTAATTTATGATGAGTCCCTTTGGACTCCGCATAAACGAAAGATTATTGATACCGAGAGGCTGTGTCGTCTGCCTATCCAGAAGTAGAATTCAACAAATAGTGCAATGATATCGGATTTACCCGACCGAAGTAGAGAGGGAAGTTGGACCAGTCTTCGATTATTTTGGCATAGCCACCGCCGTCGATACCAAACTCGACAGCGAAGTAGCCGAAATTAGGAGGAACTGCGTTGCGAGCGCCTAGTCCAGGTTGTTTCAGACTCATAATACGCCTGTTTTGATCCCACTCCGACCCCAAGTCAAGTAGGGCTTTCTACAAGAAAATGTAATGGCGATCACCATTTATGGTCATTTAGAGAGACATGCTAAATGAATGCTCTTGGAAAAGGGATTCTGAAGATGTTCAGAAAGAGAATCATGCTGAGAGGAGATTAAAGGGTAGCTGTCAGGAGGAGAGGTGGTCACTCAGAGGCCGGCTATTAGCATGAAGTGGAATAGTGCGCGAAAAAATTTCATCTGCCGCGATGACTGACAATCGCTGTCATCCTTCGCAGCTTGATATTATTTTCGTTCTCAATAAAGCCATGATTGTCCAAGGACACCAAATCAGTCACACGGCATGTCTACCACTTGAATCATTGACTTACCCATTGATCGAAAACGTGATACAATTTTTGGGCTAAATAATTAATCTTTTAGAGACAACCAAACTAGCTCTCTGAATTTCACCACGCAGCTTATCCTTCTTGATTCGAAAGAAAGTTTCATTTTTTTCGAGAATTAGACAACGCACAGCGGACAATTACAGATAATTAATATTATCAAGAAAAACTCACTTTATAGTAGGAAGGCAGTTCCTCCATAATCTCTCGATTCACAGGAAAACATTCGATTCGACAGTGATGCTTGTAGGAGTCGGGATATCCACCGATTTCCATGAAGACGCAAGAAGCTCCTTCACCCTTCCATAATTCAGCCATGCGGCAGAGATCTCGCCTGAAAAAGTAAGCTTCTTGCACAGCGTGCTCATCGACACGGGTCATCGCCCCAATGTGCTCTAATGGGGCCAGGATACAGTGACCCCGGATCAAACTTGCGTGCTCCGGTAAAGAGAGAAACATCTGTGGAAAAATGCAATAAAATCATAACAGATGAAGACGCGTTGAAACGATAAATGTAAAATAAAGTGCTCACGCGCTGCCCAACGCTCATAACTAGGTAACGTGGGATTTGACTCATGCAAGAGGAACATTTTGACTCAGCATACTCCCTCCTTTTATAATCTAAAGAAAAGATTAAACAAACCACAATTCCTAATGGCTCCTACCGGCTATAGCATCCGATTTCATGCGGTGCCTAATAACTGCCTGAGATTTGACGCTTTCAATAACAAAAGCGTTATCATACTCATCGTCAGCACTACCTGTGCACTAAAAAATGATAAGAAAAAACGCAGTATTACCCTTCCAGCAAGTGACACGAACACGTTGTCATAGTAGTTTTTCGATTCCAGCTTTTCTTGGCGAAAGAGATCCTCCACTGTTCCACCCTCATCATCATCTGGCAAATACTTGATTCGCCGTCCCTGATAGTTGACATTTTTATCTTTGTAACCACAGTCACGCGAACCACAGTGGTACTGCTTGGTGTGAAGTGGAACGTCACGGCCCAGACCGTCAACAGTGGTGAGTTGAACGACTTTCTGCGAAGACCTAACCTTCATTGAAGGTTTTGCATTCTTTGTCAAACGAACTTTAATATTTCGTTTATGCGCCTCACGAAGTTTATCCAATTTCGGCCTCAGTTTCTTTATTTTATCATTATCCCCCATCAATTCGGCCTTCAAAATTTGGGCAGACATTGCGTTTAAGTCATCTTCTGTAACATATCTTTCTTCCACTTCTCTCACGCACCTGCTAGAACTCTCCGCATGTTTATCCTCAATAGCATTCGTGCTGGGCTCATTCTCGAAACTCGGACGATCCACTTCCGAGTTACTTGGAGGACCGTTTATAAACCTCTTGGCTATATTTGGATCCTTGTAATTTATTGGCTCAGCCTTTTTCCAGCCTGATAGCGGCCTTCTGTCAGTGGAAGTCGCTTTAAGATCGACCTTCGAAGAGACCACCCGGTTTAGCATGGCCTCAAATAGATCATCATGAGATTTCGACTGCAGTCCTTGGATTCGATTGTCGTGGTTGCATTTTTCGTTTTTACGAGGTTCCTTCACTTCCCATTCATAACTATCAGAACCGTTAGAAGAATGACGCCTTCTCTTCGATTTACCCATCTTTGCAGCAAACGCGTTAAAACATCAGCATTTGCCGAGAATGACCTTGAGCAAATCAATTCAAATATAACTAAAGTTTGAACCTGATACTCAACGACTAGTTGTGATTCTTTAATAAAGATTTTACTCATTTTTAAGTAGTTAGACTGGATTCTTTTGCGCAGGGTTCATAGTGTGTTATGACCAAGGATTTTTCTGGCTGGTTGAATTTTCAAATAGAGCTTTCGCTGACTGTCGTGGAGTCTACCGATCTTATATCAGGTGTATTGCTTCTAATGGAACAATTTGTAGGTAACCAATTCGCCCTTCGCTAACGTCCGGGCCGGAGGATTTTAAAATTACTAATTCTCAATCCTTACATTTAGCACAAATTTGTTTTTCCAAATTTGTTCATCTTCTGATCCTAAATGAGAGAAAATTGGATTATTAGTATTATAAATGAAATAAAGCTGGGATAAGAAACATAACTAATTCACTTGTTCTTTCCATTTGGCAAAGCGCTCAGATTTTAAAGTAAACACCAAAGGCTGGTAGACAAATGTATGACCTAAGCATAAGATCCTTGATTTTTCGAGGTCTCATTAATACTTGAATGAATAAGCTAGTCCGATTTTTATAGAGACTAGGTTCTAATTGGATGTGCCAATACATTTGCCTGTGTTGCTGAGCTTCCTGACATATTATCTGGTTCGTTTGTGCTATTCAGTCAATACTGATGGCACATTTGTAAATTCTTGAACATTATTCTGGCACTGTATACAACAGTTAAATTTCCTAAATGGGTTTCAAACGTCCAGAGGTGTGATAGTTATATTCATTTGAGCTTGCTGCTTTTAGGAAAAAACGATTTTGTCTGCGATTTCAAAGCTTCGCCTTGGTTTCTAAAACGTTCCCAATCATTCTGTATCATTGCATTTCACTGCTTTATTGCACATTTTCTTAGGGTTCGACTGTATGGCTAATGAGATCTCGAGATCTCGGGCCAATCCTAATTGACATTAACAAGGGTTACTTTTGTGATTCGCACGTCTTAGTAAATCCAAAATTCGCATTTAAAGTTCCGAGCAGTGTATTGCCTTTCGTGAATATAATCCCAGCACGTTTAAGACTGTTTGAGCCTAGTGTTTTAAGAATCGGCTTCATGAAGAGCTCAATAGTTATGGCTTTGGCAGTAAGGGAAAACTGAAGTTTTTTCTTTGTAATTCCGAATCTTTCAATTTTCAGCTTGGTTTTATCATCATTATGGGTTGTCGTATCAAAAACTTAACCAGTAGGGTCAGCCTAGGACCAAAGTACGCAATCATGTGTCCCCTAGATTGGTGCATTTTCGCTAGTTTTTATCTGTCACGAAAGAAGTCACGTCTTACTTACAAATGGTATTTAGTATTGATGTTTCTGTGTAACTCTTCCAGACATTCATTTGTATTTCCTCTTTCCCGGTAGTGACATGCTCGCATCCATGCACCCCCTAAGGATCTATAGAATGCCTTGACTGAACGAACACGTGACTTTTTCCGCCACGCTTATTGAGCTTAAATAGAGAGCAATTTAATTTTTTTTTGCTCTTAAAAATGCAGCTAACATCCCATTTTTAATAAATAATGAGACCATATGATTGAATCAGAATATCTTGAAATGTATCACAGGCAATTAGCAAGTTCTATCGTCATCCGACTTCTATAAATAGCGACTAGGCATTACTAATTCAAAATATCGATAGCCTATGGGCATTAGAAAATAAAACTTGAGTTTGGTATAAACACATGAACATCCTAATCATTTATTCCGAATTAGAATTTAAGGCTTAAACTAACTGATCGACGTGTTAACTAAAAGCTTTTTTGTACGTGATTGCATTAACCTAGGAAGGTAACAAAAACAGATGCAAAAGGAGGCATAAGTGAGTATTCTGGAATACTTTCACTCCCAAGCAAACCTGAGTCAGTAAGATCCCCAGATGGCTACAAAAGCTCTTTTAAGATTGTAATTTCAGCGTTCAGCTCAAAGAATTCGAAATGACTGTCACACATTAAGATTTACTTTCCAGGTAAAAACGAAAGGAAAAAACGACGGAAATAAATTGCTACAACTTGAGATGTTCTCACTCAACTAGCTAACCATGTGAACGTGGAAACGAATTCGCCTAACTCTTGCAGGATCAAGCAAATAGCACTGTATCGTTGTTTTTAATCAAATAAAAGAACAACAACCAGTATCCCAATATATACGAGCAGTTTTCCGATACGATTCATTTTAATCATTGTCACCGCCTAAAGTCTGAAGTTGACTAAATATGTCACCGTTAGTAAACTCTCTACTACATGTGCATCACCATTTCCAAGAGACCAGCCTCTTTTAAATTCATCCATTATCATTAACTTTACTAAACCAGGTCACAGGACTCACCAAAAGAGCATGAATTGGATACCTCATGCCCATGTGATGAAAATTTTCAGTGATTATGCATAATCTTTGAAATCTTTGTTTAGCCTAGATTCGAATCAACAAATTCACGAAAATTAGATTTGAATATCAAACCGCGAATGATGAGTACTGACCATAAATTGAAATGCAAATCTGTGATTGGAAAAATCCAAAATGGTGACAGAAGGGTGGTACTGCTTAATTTGCTAAGTGATGGTAAACATTTCAACGGTCAACTGCAATAATAACAAAGAATCGTTGCAATTACAGTCGGTTATTAATCCGCATCCCAATTTTCTTCTATTTTATCCCACTAGTTGACCAAATCACGACCGGCTTTCCTATATCTCGTTCTGTTGTAAAAGGACATTTCACTTTGGCTCATGGGTGAAACGATGAAGTACTGAGAGAGCTACAAGATTGCAAAGTTACATGGATTAAAATGAGACTTCTATTCTTTCGAATGCTAATTCTTTGTGAGGTGGTTGTACTAATGGACAACGACCTGAACGGCTCAAATTAGTAGCTGGCTATAATTAAATAGAGGAAGGATCTTCCGGATTCTAAATAAGAAGCAGCCTATCTGATAATAGGTGAATCAGCTGAATTCTTGGGAAAATTGAGACAGGGTTGATGAGAATAACTATTAAAGTTAATGAATAGTTAAGAATATGAGGGAAGGCTAAGTGGAAGTATAGGGCAAATGCTTAGTATACACCCGCAATCACTGAATGAAGTATATATGACAATTAACCTTACTTTTGTGCTTGAGGGGTGGAGATCTGAGTGCACAGATAGGGTATTAGCATCATTTAGGCAAACGATTTTCAATATAAAATCATTTTCTAAGGCTTTTTAGGGAAAGGCTGCAATATTACTCAAAAACAATGTTGATTTTCTTTCTTTTGAAAATTTCTTATTCGTATCCGAGTAAAATGCTGTTCTTAAATTGTTTGTTTAAGTCTATTAATGAAGTGAAGCTAACTTTAAGTATTTCGATTAATTGACCTTGGTAATGTCGCAGTACACTGTCCCTAAGCCTATATTAATTGGTGTCAGTGGAGGCGCCGCTTCTGGGAAGGTAATACGTAGTCTGATTTCAATAGCATTCTAGAACGAGACGTGTGCCAAACTAGTCGCTGAACTCAACAAGAAAGCTGTTGGGAAACATACTATTGTTCTTTCTCTTTATTCTTTTTATCATGAGCTCTCTGAGGAGGAAATAAAGTTAGCTAAAAGTGGAGAGCTTGATCTTGATCACCCTGGTTGGTTTTTTTTTCTTTTTTTTACTTCTTAGATGCATTTGATTTTGAGGCCCTTGCGAACGCTCTTCGACGGATTAAAAATGGCGAATCTGTAACTCTTAACTCTTATAATCCGGAGTCATTCTCAAAGTAGCGTAAAATATGCTCGCAATAATATATAGTTCGAAGCAAACTGTTGAAATACCAGCTGGTATCGATATCGTTTTCGTAGAGGGCACTCTTACCTTCTACAATAAGGAGATTCGAGATATGTTTCACCTCAAAATATTTGTAGAGGCCGATGCAGACACACGACTCTCTCGAAAGGGTTCGAAATATTTTTATTGATAGTGTTTTCTAGTTCTTCGTGATGTTGTTGGCCGGAGACGTAGTCTTAAATCTGTCCTGGACAACTATTTCAACTTTGTGAAACCTGCATTTGAACAGTTCTGTTTGCCTGTAAGTGTGAGAATTTTCGAAAATTTATCTGTGACTTTTAGACCAAACAATACGCTAATGTTATTCTACCGCGCGCCTCCGAGAATGAGGTTGCATCAGATATCATCATTGAACACCTCCTCCAGTCAATCTCCTCAACTCCTCCATCGGCTCCCAACTTTACCCGTAACCTCCGTCTTCGAAATCAGTCGGAATCCGCTGCCTCTGTGACTTCTATTCGCCCTCATTGAGTCAACCTTATCTCTCAGATCTTTTCTGACCCTTAATTCCCTATATCATAGCTCTTTAATGATCCATTCACATTTGTCAACTCCAGACACTCCTCTTAATCCTGTTTCTTCTTGAACCTCCCTTTTACGTCAGAATGAATCGTTTTATTTTCTCCTTATTGGTGTGTTCGTGTATGCCATACTCTGCAAATATTTTTACCTGGGCCATTCGTTGCTCAAAATCGATCGATTTAGAAATGTTTTCTGAATTTTTTTAACTTTACTTAAGAGTGTGTATTCGTGCCCGAGGTGGAAACTTGACTCCCCACCTAGCGTCAATGCCGATGTTGTTATATGTATATTGAATTAATTCCTACTTCTGTAGAGCACTGAATGCATGCGACAGTACCATTGAACGGCCAACTCAGCAAACTCAATGACAATCTTTTGAATGGCATTTCTGATTTTCGACTCGGTGAAGTGTGATACATTGTGAGACGTCGGCCGCCGACTTTTGTGATGGTTTGATGTTTGTGGCTATATTGTGGATGGAGAAATCGCACACTGGGTTAGATTATTTTGACACCTCAAGTGGTTTTCTTTATTGCTATGATTAAATGCGGAGCTTTCGTAACATCTGTTCTCCTTTCGCTGGTTCAGATACTTTATTCGATTGATATGCAATCCAGAGAGCAGGTTTATAGAATCATGTGCGGGATTATCTACTTCCGGAAGATTCTCTGACAAAGGAGTGATTACACTTTATGCACGCCAAAGATTACTAAAACCTCATCTAGGCTCTCTCCTTTCTTTACACCCTGTGGTTCAGCTGCCATTTGATAAAGATCAGTGTGTCGTAATTGACGAGATTCTCCTGAGTTGCATGGTCTCAAATCAGTCTCGAAAGTACATCGGCATACAAATCCTATGTATTATGTTGATGAGCCCGGATATTGGATTGCAATGTCAACATGGACGTGTTGGCTATTGCCTAGATACATTTCATAGTTACGATTGAATGGCTTATTTCAAACATGCTATCAATTGTCGGGGAATACCTTAAAACTCTCGTGATGGAAAGAAAGGGGGAAATGCAGTCGTGGATAGTACATGTCAAGATATTCCATTATGAGTTGTATTAATTACAAGATAGTAGAATCCGCCGATGAAGAGGGTGTGGACCAGAAGTGCGGCAATTGTGCATACATCTTGGATCAGTAGGAAAAACTAAGTTAGGCCATTGAAGGTGTCGGCTGATGCGTTCCTGCTTTAATGACTTGGGCTTTAATTTACAGCGTACGGTGTAGGATTAATTGTTTATGTTAGCATGCGGTCAAAAGGCTGTGCTAGCCAATCTGCTTACGTACCGTCTTGCGAATAGTGATTGCTGAAAAATGCCATCAGATTAAGAATCTGAAGGTTCTATGTGATGTCGCTTTGACATTTCATGCTCGGCCTCCACATGGTGGCCTCTGAAAGCCCGAAGGGTTGTAACATCGTATCACAACTGTAATAGAACCTGAGGACTCGGTGATGCCTGTGTGAGCATTCCGTTAGAGGAATGAAAGCTTGTCGTTACTACAAATATTAGTGGTACGCACCAAGGAGATATACCCGAGTGGAACATCAGTCAAGTGACGTTAAAAAATGGAATCTCCAAATCTCACTGAGTCTGACTAGTCCTGCGGGTAGGGATTGTGGTATTTATTTTTAGTTAACCCTTCGACAAGATAGGACATTCAGGTATGAAATGAATGTAACTTCGATCCCGGACACAGGCACAAATATAAACAAGTCGATTACTTACAAACAGTTGATGTGAGACTGACCTTGAACTGCAAATAAAGCACAACAGTGCCTCAGTCTAGGCCGATAGTGGTAAGAAAAGCTAGATCCTGATTTCACGAAGGGTGGTCAGTCGGACTCTTATAGGGTGTGCTCTTGATAGAAGAAGTGAACTTGCGATTTAAAGGAAAATTTACAGGTATTGTTCACTTGGGTGAAGACGGTGGTATGATGGAGGTTGGACAAGTCTTATTGCATTTCGACCGGCCCTGACTTTTGACTATAGACTGAGGTAGGCGCCAGTCAGTTAATCTCGACTGTGTGGGACATCAATCGTGGAGTCGCTGATTTGATTGCTTGTGCCATAAGTAAAAGCATCGATACCACAAAAAGACGATCTCAATTATACTTCAGCTGCTCCTTCAGGCACTCTTTACAGTGACTGACAACTTCTATTCTTCTTTTCCGATCAATCAATCTTATGTTATATACAATAGCGAATGATCGCTCAAGTTATAGATACCCTGAGACTTATTTTAGATGCTCCTGACTCTATTGAAAGTTAGTCTTTTCTAGTTCGTGAATATTCTGACTAATTATTGGACAAGTTTTTGAAAAATATCCACAAGCCCAAATCGAAAATATAGAAAAATGGATCTCAGCTGAAACTTACATTTCGATGATCAGAAGAAAAATCTCCTTGACTCTCCAAACCTTGGCTGAATTTAGGGTTTCATCAGTGGTTACTCGCAAAATGTCAGGATTCTGTGAAAACTGATCAAAGGTTTCATCAAAACTGATGTAAATTATCATAGATACCCAGAGTCCTCTTTAGCATGTTCCTCCTAATGATGTTTAAGCTAAACCTGATATTTGATGTTTCCTGATCTTCCAGATTTCACCGGTTTATAGCGGACTAAAAGTGAACTCACTTGATCATGCTAGATAACATCTAGAAAATTTAGAATTAGAAGGTGCGTAGCTCTTTTTTGGGTTTTTAGAACAGAGGTATTTTGATAAAGTCGTCTTAGGGGTTCACGGGGTAAGCAGTCATTTGGAGTTCATCAAATCAAATCGAAGTAAAACCTAACAAAAACACGGAAATAAGTTTCCTTCGCCATTCATTAAATGCATGTTCAAACGCATTTGTGCCTTCTAGGTTATTCTGAATTTTGTTACCGTAGAAATTAACTTACGTGCTTTGTTATTATGTTTCGGGTACTGGTTGTCTCACGAGACTTCACGTGGCTGATAACATTCCGTGCATAGCCGCGCTTGGATAGCACTAGGACCAGCGTTGTTGTATTACACACTCATTTCACGAGGGGGTACGAACATAAGTTCACATCCGAAATCTCTGTCAAAGAGTCCACCAATCGTTAAATAACGAGAGGCTTCCCTTCTGGAGCCTATAGCAAAGAGCTAGAAGATCGACTAAGAGCACACGAGTAAAATTAGACCTATTAAACAAATAACTTAGTTCTTAAATGTTCATCAAAAGTGCCTCTTCTCCTACTTACAAATAGTGTCGGCTATAATTAATCGGCGCATATATTGAAATGTCTTCTTTGTCTTGGCATATCTGTAATTATTACTTCTATGGGTTATTCACTCGACCTTATCCCTGTTGCCATCTCTCACAACCACATTACCTACATAAGAGTCTCGCTGACTCCTATGATCATAATGGCATCCAAGCTCTTTTGGCGCTTAATGTTTCCCCATGAAAAATAGTTGTAAAATTCTTCCTCTGAACAAATACATGGGTATTGCCAGTAAAATTTCACTTATTTGCCCCCTTCTCGAAAACCTTCGAGGAAGTTGGTGCATGATAAGAAGTAACCAGATCTCACTTCTAGTGTTTCGGATCCAAGTAATCCAACATAGTCCAGGTCCATCAAAAACATAGGTTGGCTGCTGTTTAAAGTAGAAAACTCGAGTGTCTATTAAGACCGGTCAAATAAGATTAGACATAGATATTGAAAATTTTGATGTATCTTGATTATGCGATTTGTTTAATTTGTTTTTCAACGATTCTGCATCACATCGTCCCTGGAACTTTTCGGTTTTCTGTCCCTTTTCTTCAAGGTGGTAGGTCGATGGAGCGAACTCAGTCAACAATAAGCTTCTGATTGAAGTGACCCGAATCACCTAACCCTAAACAGTCCATTTAACAAAATATAATCTTTTGTAAAATAACGTAAGTGAATCCTAGTACACTAAAGGACATTTCTGTAGTTTTCAAAGAGTATTGTCAATTTCCGCTTGTTGATATAAATAGAGCAATGAACCCTAATTTCCAATGAATTCCAGTTTTGTTTTGTTTAAACAAGAATCTTGGCCTGCTTTTTTGATATAAAAGAACTGTGATCTCAAAATATTTTATTTGGCTGGGTATCTGATCGAGTGGTAGCTCACCAGTCACGTATCTCGTCGACTGCTTAACGCATGTAAAACATTCCTAAAGATACCATCAATTATTCTGCAAATCATACTTGCTTTGTGAATTTTAAAGAGAATAGAATGAGCAAGTATTCTCATTTAGAAACTCGTATTCCTTTATGACAGCCATTAGTATAAGCGCTTGGCAGCAACCTGGCTGGTACAGTTATCAAAAGTCCACAAAGACTTGCAATAAATAAATCATTAAAAGCAATTAATTAGTCGAATATAAAAATTATGAACTAGAATATGATTGTGGAAGTAAGTACTTATTCGTTTTAGTGCTTTAACTTATTATAAATACTTAAATTGGTTCGATAAAGTGGGGCCCAGTGTGAGGCATTTTAATTATCTGTTTCGATACTTGCCACGGAAAAACTATCTTAAATGCCAAGAATTTATCAATTTTCAGCATAAGTGTTAATGGCGGGGACAAAATGGATAGCAGAATGGGGATTCTCCAATCTGGGCTCAGGCGCGTATTTACTACTAATATAACTTGCGATCTTATAGGAATTAAAGCAGATTTTCACAATGGACTCCAAGAGCCTGCAAGAATGTTTGAAACGACAATTTTTATTGTTGCAATTAGGCCTACATAAGCCTTTTCCTTGCTATTAGAAACCCTACTAACGAGTCAGAGAGAGAAGTGCACATGGACTTGTTCATTAGCAATTCAAAAGAAACGCATGAAAAGGCAATTAATTTCAATTCCACCAAAATTATGACTACAAAATTGTCAATTTTGCACACAATTTTTTTTTGAGTAAACAGCGATTGAATAAACAACCTCTATTTTTGTAGGCTCGACTGGCCTAACTGAAACTGAAAGTTTAAACAATGAATTCGATCAAAAAATGAGCTGCAATTACATGATTTTGAATTTAATGGGAAGAACAGTCCACAATTTCGAGAAGATTTTATTTACAACTAGGCTGGATAAGCTCTAGTTGCTGTAGAGCAGGTTCAAGTCTTGCCCAGCCGGAGAATAGGAGCCTCAAATTAATGGTCCAAATTGAACGCTTAATGACCCATAAGTTTTGCAGAAAAATAAAACAATCTTTAATTTACGCCACATACTTTTAGTAAAGTGCAAAAAGCAAACACCACCTCGTTTCGAAATGTTGGGATCAGTGCTTTGGTTCGGTCATTTTGGGTCTACCAATGACGTTCATTTCCTGTTGCTTTAACAAGTCTCTTTTAACAATTATCTTTTACTTTTCTGTGATTTTGGGCATAGTTAGAATAAACCCATCCTCTCGATTTCTAGCAGCAAAATTGTGCATTCCATTATAATTCTAATCGTTGAAAGCTGTTTTATATTGTTCTTCAAAATCATTTAGGCAAGAACGGGTCCATTTGCGTGCATTTCTACACTCTTCCGATCATAAAACTAGGGCGAATTTCATAGAATCAAGGACCGTTTCCTGCGAATGGAATTCATCGACTACCAAGGATTCATGCTGACAAAATATGCAGTAAGGGTGGAGATGAAAGAGCTCTCGTAGGGACTGAATATCTGAAAAAGTCGCTTATCACTAGAGTGGTGAGAAATCGGGAGTACTCATTCCTTCTATCAGTGGATCATTACGATTCGGCTTCTTATCTATGCACACATTCCTTGTCTGCTGATCTGCAATCGATTTCCTCAAGCTAATTTCCAATATTCGTTTCTGAAATTGATTTACTTGGTTTGGTTTGTGAAAATTGGGCTTTTTGTTTGAGATGGGCGCTAAGTAGATAGTGCAAACGTAATTGATTCCCTAATATTTTTTTAGACCCAATGACCCGATACGTTCAGATCGAGTCTCTACGCTGTTATCGGACTGGACTGTGGTAGCACAGTGAGGAAAATACCCGGTTATGAGTTAAAATTTGTACAAATCAATGTGCTCATATTCCGAACACACTAAACCAGTATCTTTAGCATAACTGAATTGTTCCAAAGACTCACCAAGTAACCTGGGAGTCACTATTTGTAAGTCATAGGTGATCGGAAATTATAACAGACGTTAATACGATGCTTGTTTTAACTCCATGTTGGACTTCTGGTTTTCCTCTTTATTTGTTTGCATAAAACGATAACTATTGTTTTACGTTGATAATGGATCTAATCAGCTCATCGTGGGCTGTAAATGCAGCTTAATCATTATTGTTGTCAAAGCATCATCATCATCATCATCATCATCATCATCATCATCATCATCATCATCATCATCATCATCATCATCATCAAGAATGCCATAGTCCATAAGTTCTACCGCAATTTTATGGCAAAACAAGGCAAAATATGTAAGCGAACGCTATAACTTACTGTCGCTATCTTTCGTATCTCTTCCTTTCTAGCTTTAGGAAAACTGTTTTGTGTCAATTAGAAAGCATCTCTATTTATACCATCAGAAGTCTCCCAAACAACGGCTTGTTTATTTCGGTTAATCAGCTTCATACGGGTTTCGATTAATCGTTCATTGTAGGGCTGTTCACACACAAAGTTAACCTAGTAATATCCATTTCCCTGATAAATATGCTGTCTACAATACAATTACTAAGCAACTCCTTCTGAACTTTACTTTTTTAAAAAGAGCAGAACTGATATAAAATGCTATTGTGGTAAAAACAGACGTAATGGCTGCTACACAGAGTCGACATTTTCAGAAGTTCTGTCCAGTTCCTGGATACTTCCGAATTTTAACAGAGCCGGAAACACTAGATCTAAAATGTTAGTCGCCTTGCGCTCCGGTCAGTATCGCAGAATTCGGCATTGAAGTTTAGCTAAAATTCTTGATCCGCTTTCGCCTATTTAAATTGAGAATTAATCACAGCACTGTTATATTCATTGCCATAATATCGTTAGTCCTCCGCCAGTTCCTCGGATTTCCTTTCCTTAACTCCTCCATAATCCGTTTGAATAAGCCCGAAATGGGTCATTAATTAAGTTTAGCAAGTAAAATAGGGATCCTCTTAATAAATAGGCAAATTTTGCCAAAATTATTAGATTCTGAGAGCATTTCAATCATATCGAATCTCAGCAAAACATTCTACTGTTTTTTGTTCAGTGGTATTTTTATGGTAACAAGAGAAATGGGGTCATGATCGTATGTGAATATCAATGGCATTTCATTATTTCCAGGACTTGTATTGCATTGGATTCCCAAGAACAAGCAATTAAAATTCAAAGAGCTGGAAGAAGGGTCTTAAAATCAATCATATTTTATTTAATTTTAGTCCATCTGAACTAGTGAACGAATTTTTCAAAGTTTGTACGCGGAAATTTTCACTACACGTATCTATGAACGAGTTCGCTGAGGAAAGCAGCAAGCGTAATTGGGCTAACATTTGACGATCAGGTTATTGTGTCACTACACTTCGTATAAGTGCAGAGCTGGTCCTTAGATGTGTGGATATTGCTAGAATGTGCGTGTAATTATACCATAAATGCATTCTTGCACCAGAGAAAACTCGTCATTGTTAGGTCCGACTCGCACTCGCAGTTACTTTCGTGAAGGCACTTCCATACATGGATTTCGTGCTCCAATCTAACACCCATTACACCAGAAGTTAACTCCTGAGCCTTCCATTTCGGGTTTGGCTACCTTCGAATATTGTCACCGAGCTTCAGTTCTAAATCCTTACAAAATTTAAGAGGTTTGGGCATTTAAAACGAAATGTGAGGAGGCAGACACTCCAAACTCGACGTAACCATTGACTGTATAGAAATATGCGCATTTTACAGAGCAGTAGTGTGTTAAATCATTCTTTCCGGCCTCCGAACCGACAACCAAAATAATCTAATGTAAGATGATCGCAGGACTGAGTGCCAGCTTGAAGAAATATTAAGACGATGCGGATGTATTCTTAATTTTTATGATCGAATTTGATCCAGTTAACCGCTTTTACTATATCGTGCACTATTTCGATGATACCAGTGCAATTTAAGTAGGTGCATCTGAACTGACACAGAATTATTGTGTTTACATACAGGACTTCCATTTAACAAGATGTGTCATTGTGGAAGCGGCAAATTTACCTGAGATTATCGGCTTAGGAACTATTTTACAACAAACACCGTTTTCATTTAGTCGACGCGTAAACTTAATTGAAAAATCACATAAAGCACCTTTTTTCAGCATTTAATTCGACGGTCTTGCAACTGACCGACTACACTTTACCGCAATATCAGCTGGAATTGAGATGTCTCCAGATGGCTTCTCTTCATGAACCATACAATACGTCAGAATGACCGTTTATCATTCTTGACGTCCAACTTCTTGTCTAAAATTCATTACAGCTACCAGAGAGATTAGAATTTAGCACAAAATCTTAGGTAAATATGTTTGGATTTCCTTCATGGCAACAACTGTCAATGTTCTTCTACCTGGTGTTCATGGACATCAGCAATCACTACTCATAAAGTAAAGAATATGGATATCGCGATTGTTCACTAATAAAATATGTCACAACAAGTAATTTTAGCCGATTTTTTAGAAACATTTTTTGCCCTCCGTGTTAGATACATATTAGTGCCTTCGCTTATTAAACAATTTCCTGATAATTATAGAATAATAATGAATAATAATACAAAAATATTAAATTAATTGTCATAGAGATGAGACTACTTGGTTAATCAGAGTCATTATAGCAACTGGAGTTCATAGTGTCGATGCACACTTCGTTGTGAAAGATTGAAGATGGAAGGATAAATTTATTTCTATGATGGGTACATTGACATCATTCCCTCCAAATAAGTGCAATAACGAAATTTAAATACTAGTCTAGTAGGAAAACAGATTCGACAGTCATCTTTTTCACCTTTGGTTGAGGGGAGCTTGTCAGGTGGTCAATGTGGGACTCTGTGAGGTCTAAGTTTTCAGGTGTTGTATGATTAGATTTCTGTACTGACTGAATCAGTATGCTCAAAGGGAGTTGTTGCCGGAATGTGTAGGGAAGGATTTAAAGTTAACATCGAATCAATCGAAATAACTGAGTGAAGATTTCACCTGAAAAGGGATTGGATCGCTGCAAGCAATTTCCAACAGGCCTGAGCATGGTTCAGCCAATAAGGTCAAATTGGGTGACCTGGAAAGCGCCAGGTACTAGGTAGGAAGACATGACTCATGCCAATTGAATGCATGTTTGCACTCTGCGGTGGAATTCCGGCTACTAGATTTGAAAGTTGTTATGTACACGATGAATGTTAACGTACCTGTTCGTTTAAGCGAACACTCATTACCTGTTGGGCTATATTCTGTTTTCAAAAAAAGGCGAACACATATTTGATTACTCAGGCTCATTAACAAACGACTAGTCTCCGGCTTTCGTCATACCTTCGTTTGAATAATTGGACAGTCAAGTCCTTCTAATTTAAACATGAGCCATGTAGAAAGCAACATGTCAATGCTCATTCACTTTTAATCATAATTGTCCTCTCCTATTTCATGAATTCTACTTTCTGCAGTTACCTCTTCATTCTAGATGCCTTTAATCTCAGTGGCAAACCCATCCATTCTGCTGCTTGGAAGAAGAATGGCACGACTTTGCTCCAGCTTATGAAAGGCGACGTCCACCACATGCCACTGTATCTTCAATTCTTTCATGCCTAGGTTGTTGACTTAGTGGTACATTAATTGTTTCAATAAATTTAATTTCAAAGTAGTTCAAATAGTCCACGAAAATTAATGCTATATTTGTTCAAATTCACAACTTTAGAATGTAACTTTTTCAGCCAAAAGTTTACCTCGAAGTATAGAAGAAATTACACTTCACGCGCTGAATTATCCTAAATTTTTCAGCAAATTCGCGAATAAAGCTTAAAATATGCCAGACCTGTGTAATTTGCTATACTTCTAGGCTTATTTGGGTTAACAAAAAGTGCTATTTACAAGTTAGTCACTTAAATCATTCAATAGCAGCTATGATTTACTGGAGCATTACTAAGCGAAATTAAAGAGGATTCGTTGTACGGCCTGTTGTATTGTAAATATTCAGGGAACGAAACGTCGTTCCTAACACCAGCATGACTTGAAAAATCTGCAGCGAATACTTTGAAAAAGGAAGGTTTTATTGCATCTTACTCGGATTTTAAATGCTATTATTTAATCAAAGAACAACTGAAAAATCTCATAATTGAAGCATTGAGACCGAGGACGATGAAAGAGACGTATGCAGTTGGGTTTCCATTCCCAATAGTTTATTGCAATCCTATTAAACTTTTGGAAAATACGAGATGGAGGGTGTGTGAAATGATAAAAATCAGATATCGGGTAAGCTTCAACACCCCAAACAATAGGAGCCAGCGTTATTGGGGACATAAAAAATTTTGTAAAAAGAATAGTGATAACCTTTTTGTGATCAATTTGTAAGTTTGTCGTGGCTAGAATAAAAGGACCGTGATCGACTGCAACCGTTTTTCGTATGTCTAAAAAAAAAAGAGGAGGCATACCAGTTGATTTGCAACCCTTGGTAGTGACGCAGTGAGCTTCACGCGGATTACTGTCGTATAAATTTCTAAGGCCACAACCAAAGGACCATTTGAAAAATGGGTCGAGCAAAAATTACTTATTAGTATTGGTCATTTTTTTTAATAAACCCAACAACAAATTAAGAAATGAATGGAAGTAAAAGCAATCGCTTTTGTGCTGAAAGCGATCCTGATACCAAGGCCTTTGAGACCGTTAGGTGCATTTGTGTGCTCGTGGAAGTTTATCCCGCCGTCTAACCAGTGGTTCCCAAAATCATTCGTCAGCCTATCAGCGCAGCCCTTCTGTTATTCGTTACCATAGCATAACTGCACGCGCTTCGTGCAAAGGTGCTGGAGTTCATACATGCAGCGAGTGAAATTATTGCTTCTGTGGACGCGCGAAAGTGATTCACGCACGCAGGCACGCCTGCACAAGCGTACATCCACATGCTAACCACGATAACCCCTAGCCCCACCACCACCAGCCTCGCCGACATCACATTATCATAGCGGCTAGCCGCACGCATTTGTCTCCTGTAATTGTGCTCATACGTGAGCACACACATTTAAGTATTTAAACACAATTTCAAGTTTACCTGCATCAGAACGTGGACAGTGAGTTAGTTCGTACAGCCTCTCTTGACATCAACTATGTCAATAGCCTCTATGTTGATCCCACCAACTGTGAAGACCGAACTATCCCCGGAATATCCGGAATCCGACTGCCAGCATCAATCACCCCAAAAATCTACTCATGATGCGCAATCCCAACAGCGAACACAGGACTGTGATAGGCCAACAGACTGTTCTGCTTTTCGTCCAAAACTACCAAGAAAACCAGCGTCAGAGGGTTTTTTAATAACACCACCTGTTACTATCACAACCTCGGGCTTGCCCAGTGCTTTCAAGGCTCCCCATTCAGTACCATCTTTCGTCAGTCTTGGAAACGCCACTGCCGACGACCTCTCTTGCAAAGCTTACTACGGATCTCCCGACACCCCGGAAGTTGAAGATGTGAGCCATGCATTGTTGATTAACCCATTTATATATTCATTGCTATAGTTGGAAACTTATATATCCTTTACCTCAAGTATATTGAGCAATCAAATACCTGGTTGACCAATTTTCATTCCCAATATTCAACTTGAGAATTCAACGACTTCCTAAGTACAAATGATGTTTTGTCAAGCTCAGAAAATTTATGGAATTAATGCCAGACGAGAAGTCAAATTTATCATTTATTTGTTCCGGATTTGAAATTTACCTCTTTTCGTAAGGTAAATACATGGACTTTTCAATCCCAACCTAGCAGTAGTACAAAGGAAATCCACAGATTTTCAGTCCACAGAATAAATGAACTGAAATGACTGCATTGAAGTACACTTTCAGGAATTACAATGAATGAGGCAAAAGCTATCGTTAATAGGAAGCGCGTGGTCAAACCCGAAAATTTTAGGTCTGCAATTTTATCGTTCTGTGTTCTTATAAGTGGATTTCCTTCCTTCCATTGCCTGAAAATTCATTGATGGCAGGCAAGCGAGTTACAAGAACATTATCGTCTGGAACAATGCCCCTAATAAACGGGTTGGATAAATTTTTGGTTAATAGGTAATTTGGGTGGATACTAAAGTCTTTCCAACTCACAAATGCGAACGCGCGCGCAGGCATTCACAAAAACAACACGGAAGCATGGCCGGAGAAGGGCGTTAACGGAAATCCGTAAAGCTAAAAAGGGAGCAGCGAGCACAATGCGAGAGCTAGTGAGCGACCAGCCGTAGCGAAAACATGACCTGTCTGTGTCAAGGGAAACTTTTGCGATTATATCACATCCTTAAGGTGGAATATCTCGAGATTTGGAAAAAGAAAGGAAGAGTGGAGTAATTAAACCCATGACTTTATCAAATTGAGGGTTGATCATTCCATGCAGAAATGACATGACTCCCATCTGTAATTACATAGCGCGCCGACACTGGTCTAGGCAGAGAATATACGCAAAATCGGACGTCCCTTTAGATTGCTTCTGTTACTGAGGCTACTCCGAGTAGGCTTAGGGGTGCGTATGATGGCGGGGTGAGAGGGAGTGTTAAGAGAGACAAGATTTAGAAAGGTGCGCATTCGTGGCAAACAAAGGAATTGCTAATTAGCGGTCCAGTTAGCCCACAAGCCCTCGCCCCTTTCTGTCGCCTTTAACAGTAGCAATCGCGTATCTGAATAATTTATCTGCGGATACATTTCGCCCGGGAAATTCGTCCACTCCCTCACGTACACTTGGCGTCAACAGTGGCATTGTATGTGCCTACGTTTCCGTGTACGAAGACGCTGGCAACACCGCCTATCCTCCTCACCGTCTCCACCTCCCCCCTCCCCCCCAAAACTCCTCACACTCATCCCTCTCCCTTTCAATCCCCATTCTCGCAACACCTGTAAAAAGCAGCAGTTTTGGGGAACAAAGTGAGTCGCTCTTGCATGCGAAATGAGACACTTTTGCACTAAATATTTTGCGGATTTATTGATGTTAATCAAGACAGTTCTCAGCTCAAAATCATGAAAGATACCATTTTTAGAGCTCATCTTCTAGTTATCACACTAGAGGAGACCAGTAACCGCAAGTGCCCTTGTAAGCCAAAAGCGTTTATTTGACCAAAGTTATGCAGATAGACCGTGTCATTTTCCGGTGACCTTACAACTAAACGTCCGTTTTCCTCTGACCTTAAAATTGCACATCCATAATCCGGCACGTCAGTGTGCACAGCCTAAATCAGAATTTAGTTAATCTGAGCAGCGGCCAGTGCCCTCGTGTCGAAGTTAAGTTAGTGTTTATACTCAAGATGAAGACGAACTGGATTCGGTTGGATGGTCCTAGAACTACCCTGAGTTCTACCACCAGCTTAATCGCCCTTTTGAATCTTTTAACCCCTTAAGCTTTCGAAATCTACGCTTCTGATTGACTTACGTCACGAAGAAAGTTAAAGAGCGGCGACCACCGAGGAAAAGTTGACTGGCGGCAGAGTTAATAGTAACTGTTTGACTCCCTACCTCCCTCTCTCGTCCTCCCCCAACTTTACTCATCTTTTTCGGCATTTTATTCATCTGCATTTCAAATTAAGTGCCTCGCATTTCCTGTGGCCACCCACTGGTCCCACTAATATCCCTCTCACTCTCTCGCTTTAAGTCGTTAAGTTTAAGTAATTAAAAAAATTCATCCTCCAAAAGTCAATTCGGTAAATGTATCGCGAATTTTAAGGCTCAAACTCTGATAATGGACACTAAACTAAGATAGTTGACTGTAGCCTATCGATTAGAGGAGTGAACTTATGAACTTTGACCTCTGTCCCGATTGCATATTTATGGGAGTTTATACGATCATTTAAGACAGCTAAAGTCTGCAGTCCATCTGGGCGCAATTCGATACCGCATGTTAGAAAATGTCTATTGGAATAAGTGGTTTTTAATTTCAGTCTTTAGAGCGACTGGGTGAGGAAGCACTTAAAATGGTGGGCTAGAGTTGATTTCAGCAGAGAGCTGATTATGCGGAAATTCTCAAAAGGTCGGAGGCGTTCAGTTTCCTCAAGTATTAAGGCACAGAATCGCGAAAGTTTAAATCCTTTGAATATCTGCGGACTTTCAATGTCAGAGTTCCCAAACATCTGGTGGTGTTTGGATGGCCACCCACTCTCACCAACCTTTGACCTGCTTCCCATCGAGATGCCTGACCATCCAAATATTTGAGGCATTCGCCCTTTTTTTATTGCGAGTGTTTATGACAAAAGCGCTTGTTTCGATGTTGGTTTCCTAAGATAAGGTCGATTATGATTATAACCTTACGGATTTTATTAGAGGTTTCCGCCGAATGCTTGTTTGTCGAGGCCATTGAGTGGCGCATTTTAACATATAAAGGGTGGCACTTGCCACCAAGCTTTATTTACGTCTCATCGTCGTCACAATGATGGCGACTTTTCAAGTTCTCTTCTGGCTGATCTATAATTCACTGCTACAACGAGAACAACAGCTGCAAAGCCAAGATCAGCAGAAATTGGTTACATAAAATTCATTGAAGCTTCAATATGCTCTTTCAATCAAGCATTTTAACTTTTTCTTTATTTTCAGTTGGAGATCGACACAACAAAAGGAAAGGTAACACTTTGGCAATTTCTTCTTCAGCTCCTAATGGATCCACGCTACTCGGATATCATTCGATGGACAAATAATACAGGCGAATTCGTCCTTCTTAAAGCAGAGGAAGTCGCTCGATTGTGGGGCTTGCGAAAAGACAATAATCATCGAATGAATTATGATAAACTTTCACGGGCTCTGCGCTACTACTACCAAAAAAATATTATCCGCAAGGTTCAGGGTCATAAGTTTGTCTATCAGTTTATTGGTCTGCAAAGCTTGAATTTATCCAATCGACCGCAGGGGATGGAGAGGGTTGCAATAGATTGCAGTCCTGTTCCCTTGGAGCAAGCTAAACACCAAAGACGACAGTCTGCACCCAACAAGCCTTCGTTTAATATCTCCTCAGAAAGTGCATTCAGTGGTTATTCACCATTCCCAAAACAAGCTGCCCCTTTCGCGGAATCTCATACGGCCCTAAAGCAGCAACCACACCAACCAATCCCAACACCACAGATGCTTTCAACCAACAATCAAGATATTTCCAAGCCGGATCATAGCACTTATGAACAGATATTCCCAAAAAATCTCATTCAATCTCTAGACTGTGGAACCTTCAGTACATCTACGCCCATTTGTTCTACATCCCTATCGACAAATAACACTTCCTCCTCTTTCCATCCGATTTATTCGAATTCCGCTCGTGATCTATCTAAACTCTTTGCCAAGCTCCCCAAAAATAGTGAGTCTTTGCATTTGCCACTTCGGGTGGATGAAAATATGTCAGACACTTTGGATTTCCACGCCTGCAAAGAGAAAGCCCATGCCTTTCTACCTCATGATCGACCTACAAAGCGCTCCTGTTCCCCTGATTGCCACTGCAGATGCCATAATGCACTGACAGCACACAAAGTCTGTGAAAATCGACCGATACATTTCAATCTAACTGCAAACCTTGCTCAGTCTCATTCAGCAAATGCTGCGAATCCTGCTGTGGGAATGAGAAAACCCCGACCACTTGACTGTTGGCCTTCCATAAGAGGTGGAAACCAACTTGAAGATCACTCGGCGATGCAATCAGGAGTTCTTGATCAACGATCTATCTTGCACTGGCAACGCCATTTGATCAACATGAATCGATTTAAAGAGCAAATTGAACGATTTTCGGTGTGGACAAACGGCGAAGAAAAGAAAGTTCTTTCTCTACAACCCCATTCTATTCCGCATCTTCAGCCAAATCAAAAACAGGCTGATGCGGTATTTCGGCCATTCGATATCCTAAAAGTCGGCTCCGAGGCCATGGATATTGAACCAAGTTGTGTAGGGGAATCATCTCAATGGTCTTCGAGTAGTGAGAACCAAAGTTCTTCCAGCAGTTGTGGAAACAGCGGAACTGGCAATTACATCTGGATGCCAATCCAGGTAGACCTTGTGGAGCATTTCATGTCGATGATTTCGCAGACCATTCAAGATAGCAAATCAAAGGAACCTCCAATGGCCCATTCTTCGTCTAATCCTTGAAGAATCAAATAAATTGTCTCAACGAATGACCATTGGCAGTTTTATTTATTTTCCCTCTATTTCGTCACTGTCCATTCCCACAAACTTTATTTTATGTATAAATATTTAATTATAATAGAATCATAGTGTATTTAGCCAGAAAACTTTTACTGTTAATGTAGATCGGGATATAATCATGACGCATGCTGCCCATAAGTGAAATTTTTCGGTCATATAGCCTTATTTACTTTAAAGTAGGTTGCAAAACTTCAGAGAAGGTAATTCAGTAGAGTGGCAAACCTGCACTCATCTTATTTGGATTGTCAAGTAACTTGGAGTCATCCTGCTACTGAACATTCTACCTACCTGATCAGCTGCCCAGGAGGAACCCAAATTGTTGTGTTATTATGCCATCGATGTGTGAATCACACTATTCGTTCGCCCTAATGGAAAGCATTATAAAATGGAAACCGCGAGCTACTAAATTTGAGGTAAATAAATGTTGCACCTATGAAAATTCTATAGTATTCAATCCAAGGTGTCCAGGATTCGCCCAGACGTTAAGATAATTCACTAGGACTTCTATGGTTACCAAGAGCCTTCCAGTTTAATAGCCGAACAATTGTGCGAATCATCAACCTTAGTTTCATTTATGGAATTTCTATCTATCCGTCTATCAATCTGTCAAACAAGAAGTGGAATAAACTCCGGTAGAACTTGTGAACTAGTCACTCGTTTATTATTATAACATATCATTAGGTCAGCTTTTCCAATCAGTTAGTGAGTTCACAAATTAACCTGAGCTTGACTGAATGTGAAATGAACATATAATCGAAAAATTTATAAGTGCTGAGTAGTTGATTTAAGATATTTTGAACTGTATAAATATTGAGAAGAGCTGCTATCTTCCGTTGCTAATTTTTTTTATAGCATGGGAGTGTCGAAATGGTTTTAAAATGACCGCTTCCTTCCTCGTCCACTTAATGGGAAGTGTGTAGCACCAGCCTAACAGGCAAGGTGAGCACATGCAATGAGAAAGATGGTGAGGAAAAAGCCAGGGTGAAACCAGTTGACGCCCACATCATATTGTCGTTTCTAAAGGGGCGAGAAGGAGAATGTGCGAGAGTAAAAGACTTAGAAGAAGCAGAGCATTACAGAGCAAAAAAGTTGACGTCTAAAACACTGCCATTCATCTTTGCTGGTTACTTGGGACTAAGTGCTTTTATAATCAGATGCGTTTCAACTAGATGCTGCTCCCCAAGTGACTCGACCGCTCAAGTATCGAATTAACTTCCTCTTCTTGGGGGAAAAAAAAAATCCTAAAAGGGTCGAATTTCTCGCTTAACCTTTTAGGTCACTAACTATAAGCTGATAGGAAAGATATACTTAATTAAGTAATTACACTTTAAATGTAACCGATGCTTGTTTAAAAAAAATCGCAGAAACTAATTTATATTAAAACATGCGGTAACAGATACTTAGTCATAAATAAAGCCTGTCTTGGATCATAAGATAAACATGAAAAAATTTATGATTTGACAAAAATAATAAGCTTCAAGGTGATTAGTTAAAATAAAAGTGATTATATTAGGTTGTTAGGCTACCTACAAAAGGGATAATTTCAAGGATTTTTAAGTGGCTACTTGAAAACAGGAGAGCTTTTTCAGATACCGCCATAGGCATCTTTGATAAAATCTGTAGACTTAAGATACTCAAGTCATGTGCTACTATGCGCACCCGTGACAGCTCAGTCACACAAGAAATGTAGGGAATTTCCCATAGTCCATAGGAAGGTCGAGTGCTTATGATGATCGAAAGACCTTAAATTTACTGCTATCTTATGTAGTTCCTAGTACTCGTTGCACCGGAAGGTACAATTTCTATTCTTAGCAATCGCAGTCTTAGCATTGTGGTCTCTAAATTACCATCAAACTCCATCATTTCATTCGCTACTCATTATGGCCTCGTGATAGCAGATAAGTTTTTATTGTGACTATAATATTTTTTTGCAAAATCCTTTTATCAGCCTAACTATTTCATTGGCAACAAAGTTACATCCCCAAGCGCGGAATTCACTTTAAAATCAAGTTTGAAAAAGCTTTTAAAGCATTTTATGTTATTATCCATCAACTTACATTTACTACAAAATTATCTCTCATGATTAACATTTCAGGAAGTTGAATCGCAACACCTCAGATCCTCTTGCACTAACATTGGAAGGTCGTTACTGTCAAATTAATCTATTTCAAGTGCTTAAGTCATTGACGTGAATACGAAATACCTCTGATATGCGATTGCATTTGGAGTGCAAAAAAAAGACTGAAGATTTGTTTGGATATTATGCCGGAGTGTGGAGTGAGGTAAACATCCTGAGACTTCTAGTCTCCCTACTTGCCCTGGAACGCGATTTCCGATATCGATCGAATCATGGTTTTAAATTTAATTATCAGCTCACATTGTTGCAGCCACATTAGAATGTTCCACATGCACAGGTGATAGATGGATCAGATGTTTTTGTTATAATTAAGACGAATCAGATGTCCTAGCAGAATAAATTCTGATATCTTGATAAAGATTTGAAGACTCTGATGGCATCAATGCGTAAAATACCGATTTTGAAAGCAAATGTTCTATCCATTTTCGATGACGTTGGTTTTGTGGTTGAGCGGCTAGTCTTCTCGTCTGAAGGGCCGGAGATATTGAATAGATTAACAGAATGAAGCAACTGCTCAGCGCTAATTCTAATTAAGATCACAATCTGGAAGTTTATGTGGGTCCATTAGCTCGCACCGACATAGTTCAGTTCAGTTTTCAAGAAGTGACAATATCTGGCGAAATTCATATTACCATCAATGATATCACAGTGCAAGCAAAACAAATTACAAACGTTCCGATCAGCAATATTTGCCAGAATGGAAACTTTACATTTGAATCCCTGTAAAATATTTACAAACGGAGAATGATACACATGTGATCATAAATAAAAGACAAAGTTAATATATGTAAATATTCCCTCTCAGTTGGCTAGATAACAAAATCGAGTAACCAATTTGAGTAAAAATGATGTCCGCGGTCAAGATATAACGGCAGGAATGACGTTCTTCATTACCCAAACCCTGCTAGTAAAGGATGAAGATATCTCCTAAATTACAAAGACTTTCATCACAAATTTTGCTTTTAAATGCGGCATTAATGTTTATTTTTAATGAGTTACTGATTTCAAGTATTGCGGTTCTCTAGCGATTGGTCATTTGGCAAATGGACGTAGATGAACGCAAAAATAACGTAGTGATAAGATGCAAATTGTATCGCATTTATGTGTGTGTGTGTGTGTGTGTGGGTTTGTAGAAAATTCTGAAGGAATTTCAGAGCTGATAGACTCGGTCGCTCAAAACTAAAGAGGCAGCCAAATATCACTAAGATATCATGTCAATAAGTCCTACCAACTGAGGTATCTACTCAAAAATGCTCGGTAAATGAAATAAAAAGCCGGTATTCCTAACTAATGACTTGACCGAAGGATTTAAATTACTTCGATTTGTTCAAATAGGATCAAGGAGCGACTAGATAACTGAATTCCTGTACCGTTAACTGCTGACAAATCTACCAAGATTAGCGATAAACTGCGCTAAAGGGAAAGCTTTGTCATTGGCAACGTCAGTACTGAATTAGAAATGTATTAAAAGTAGCGATTGTCAGTATCATGCGTTGACGTCTTTCAAAATGACTTTCTAAAGAGATTGTCAAGGTGAAAATTCACTTGTTTTTCTGATGATCTTCGTTAGACTGGATCAATTAGTAGAATAGCTACTCTAAAATATTCCCAGCGTTCCATAAAATTGTTCGATTTAAACCATTGGCGATGATTTAAAAATTGTCAATCACTAAGATCTTTAAAGCAGCGCTCTCCTTTAGAACACTGGCTTTGTTGAGCTAATAAAAGCAAGCAACACTATATCATCAAATTTTAATCTAACCGATAGAATTTCTTCAAAGTTTCTGGAACTTGTTGACTCCAAACTTTCTTATCAATGGGACTGGTGCTCGCCCATATTTTGCTCGTTGCTATAAACTCAAATCTGTCAGTTGCCATTAATTTTAAAAATATACTTTGTGCTGGTGATGCAATGATCGGAAGCATTTGATTTATTTTCCCTCACCTCAAGACACGAACTTTAGAGGTACATCGGAAAAAATGATGTGGATGTCGTCTTTTAGATTCTAGATTTCTGTTGAAGTATAGCTCCTTCTTGTATCCATTTTCTAACTTTATTGAAGGTAAATAGCGAGTCGTTCACAGTGGACGTTTCCTTCTTTAATGATAAAGACTTTTGTATGCGTAAAAGACAGATGAAAAAATTCTCATTTTTATCCATGATATCGATATAATTTAGCTATTTGCAGGATCAGGGGTATAAAAAAGACTCATGTTTATCGCACCGTCAAGACTTTGGAATCATAGGATATTGTTTTTCTTATTGAACCTACCTACCTACACTGATGCAGACGCCAGGTGCTTGAGAACAAGTTCCCATCTCCAAAGAACATTTTCCTCATTCTTTTAGTTAAAACTATGCTTCAACTTCTGGACTGAAAGTTAGGGTCTCGAGAGTACTTTATTTTAAATAAACCATTCTCATAAGGAGTAGCTCTTTGGATTTAAATGAATCAAGCTTTCAAGATTATTGGTTTTAGGCTGTGGTAGAACACCAGGTTATGTTAAAAGGACATCAAATTGTTGATGGTATTCAAGTTAGCTTATTTATCTCTCCCTATTGGGTGGGTGATGGTGTGATCCTGATTTTCGCCGCAAAAGGAATCAATTTACCACTGACGTGGAACTGTTGTTGAGCAGATATAAGTTTAAGCATTACGATTACATGCTGTATTCAGTTGCATCGTTTTAGAAAATAGGCACCAAATATAGAAGTGGAGCCATAAATATTTGCGTATTCATAATGTTTAATGGCATACTTAATCATTAGGTCCATGGTGATAAGTTATTCTTCCTAGAGTTAGTTACCCTTGAAAATCTGTGGGCAACAGCGTCTTTCTTAGTTAGTAGTAGCAAAGAAGGCTCTAGGTTGAAGATTGGACTGAACATGCTTAATGCAGCAGCATAGCTAATCTGAGAAATTTAAACAGTTAGGGAGACAGGCATTGGACCTCACTGACTGACGAGCAGTTCAGTCTCAACTGATCAAAGAATTGGACGATGACATTTAGGCATGCTTTGGCTATTCGTGGGTATCGCAGAAATTCAAAACAACAATACGCTTAATATTTCCCGAAATCAATTCAACTACTGATGCTCCTCTAAGTATAGCAGAATGTCTTCGACGATTTAGGTTTTGGCAGATTCAATTAATTTTCCATAGGGCCTTCAGACTTGGCTGAAGCGCAACTCATTTCAATGAGTGGTACCTCTCTTAAAGACTTCTGATGATAAGGTTTAGCGCTTTTGTAGTGATATAAATCGCTATAAAAACGCTTTCCCTTTGTATACCGCGGGCGTGACTTAAATTTTCTCAACTTCTAATGTAAATCGCAAGAGAGGTTTTTGGAAAGTATAGACAATCAGTGTGCAGGCATGGGAGCACCGAATTGTCAGACAAAAGAGGTAAGATTTCGATTCGTCAAAGTAAATTTTTTTGAGGGTTCATTTATCGAATTACTCTTCTCTAAATTAAACACTATAAACCATTTCATGCACCACTGATTCCAAACATATGAGCTCAAAATATGAATGTAATAAAATAGGCACAACATGAAATAATCGTTATTAAAAAAAAACTATATCTTTTTTGGGAAACTGGTCGCATGAAGCTGAAAAGACCTGCTAAAGGGCACGTGAGAGATAAAAGAAGCTTAAATGCAATTAAGACCTCAGACTTTAGAAATCATCCCAGTGAAAAAAAAATGCATGAACGACTATTTTGATCATATATTTAAAAAAAAAGGACTGAGAAAGATTGCATCATGCCAATTTTAGCATTGAATTTGCAGTCTCAAATGTAATCTATTATATATATGACAATCATAAATACAAAATTGACCAATTGAATGCATATGGTCAAGGAAAAATCACTTTAGTGACAGAAGTGCCACATCAACGGAAAATTTTTTGCCAATCTGATATTTGATTGGGTGTTTCCCGCTATCCCTAGCTCCAAAGGAAGTACGCCACAGTGAATGAGGATATGGCGGTGGGAAGACTAGAGGAATGCAGGTCGAAACATTTCTTGTTTCCGCCTTGAAACCCTTTCCCCATTGTCTACGGCAGCAATAAAGTGACCCCGCTTTGAGCTTTACAATGCTCCCTATTTTAATCCAAATTGATTTGGAGAAAAATAGCATCTAAATCTGACAAAACTGCTATTTAATTAACATTTTTTTCCTGCTCGTTCATTTGGACGTGTCCCATCAATTAGGTCACCTTAGCGAGCGCAATATGTGAACAAACCAAGTATTGATTTTTCATCTAAGGCAATAAGATCGATAATTTGCAACGCCTGAAACAACGTGCCCATCTTCATTCAGCATGAATCAAAATTCAAAATTTATTAACAACTAAAATATTCTTGTGATTGATTTTGCGATGCGACGAAAGGCCAGAAAGTGCCAAGAAAGGGGCACTGGAGTAGGAAGCGCCTTCTACAGTATCTGCATTCAGTAGGTGTTAAGAAATTAAGTCACTGCCGAAAATGTGGGCAAAATTAGCACTCAGTGATTTGGCCTCACATAGCGACGCATTACTTTGATAAGTCAGTTAAGCTGACCGCAATGAACGAAGGCAACTTTCTTAAAATGGCAGTGAATAATTACAGAGAGAAATATTTAGCTTGCCGAACCTCCTTTTAATTCTACCCACCTTAAAATTAAAACAAACCAATCGTACTTCCTGTCAGGAAATAGAACAGGAAACGCGATCCTGGAACTTTTAGTATTTTTCCATTCTCGATACCACTCTCACTCCTGTGGTAGAATTAATTAATCTCATCTAGAGCATTCAACGGCTGCGGTTAGATGCGGTTGCAAACGCTAGAAACGTTTGACTTTAGTTGTCAACAGCTTTTTAATTCAGACATTAAATAATTTAACTATTATTAAATAATTAAATAAGGAACATTATTCTCAATGTTAATGACTAAACACGAGAACAAGATGAAGAGTTTCCGTGACGTTCTGGTACTCCAAAAAGTAGAAAGACAAAAATCAGGTGCGTTTGCTTCTGCTTTATTCGCTGGTTCCCAGATTGTAGAAAAATCTCATATTCCTCAGGAATGTGCAACTCGATCGCTATATACTTTATTGTCCAACTTCACTTTCATCATGACTTACTTCAAGGACACAAAAAAACTTAACTTTGATGACCTAGCGCAACCCAGGAAGGGTTGGTACATTGTGAGGCAATCAAAGGTCATTTTAACCAATCAGGGAATTTCAGGGTCACAATATGGCGGGATTACCACCATAAATGTTGTTTCTCAAAATTCGCCCTACTTAGTAATATCAATGATCTGTCATAAAAATCGCAATTTTTAAATACCTCTGTGATTGAGAAGTGAACTAAATTATTGAAATGAGTAGCATCAGAGCTAGCCCCCGATTGAGAGCAATGGAAAACAAACCGGAAGGTTGAATTAATGACCTAAACTTCCGTAAAGGAAGAAGGAATCATAGGAATCTGCGCTAGTGGGTAATTAAGAGTCACTATCATTTCCGCTAATAAACCATTAAAAATATTCCTACTATCGCATTATACATACATTTGTGAAAGCAAATTTTTATTTGCTTTGTGAATGGCCAGTTTACTCTCAAGCCATGATATCCTTACCATGAACAACCGGCAAAAGTTATATTTCGATTAAGTAATTGGCACAGAAAGGATAAAACAATGACAATGAATTGCCTAAGACCTAACCTGATTGGCCACCAACTTAGTTAACTAGATTAAGGTCATTCAATATTACTTACAATTTAAGACTAAATAAATTCTTATTACCTTCTTAATTCGAACAAAAAGACTAGGCTATGCCCCAACCTGGCTTCTATGAACTGGAAAAGTTGGTTGTTTAACATGTTGAGGATACCATGAATGGTATGATTATTATCAAATGTGCGAATAATCTAAATAGGGAAATTAGCCGAAGACGAGGCAGGACTAAAATTGAAACATTCTATTAAGAGAGTACATTTATTCTTCTCCTTTGTTCTTGCGGTTGAAAGCTGGTAAATGTTTTTACACTCAGTAAAGTTACCGATACCTCTGACCTGGAGTACAAGGGTAAATAGGGAAAGGCCGGCCGAAAGCGGAGAGAAAGGAACATCTTAAGTAAGACTTTTTTGTGCTGTTACGCCTGCCATTTAGGGTTAAAAGCTTAAAGATTTCCTCTAAATCAAAACCTAAGTGAGACGACAACTATCCCTTAAAATTGCATTCTGTAGGAACCTACAACCTATTGCAGCGCTCATGACATTCAATACCGCTACCAGGATCCAGGATGAAACAGCAAAACTGACATATTGTATCAGCATGATTCTTGATTCGCCTTGGTAACAGTTTGGCCATCAGCCCAACACCTGTTTTGTTCGAAGGGGATGTTTGTGAAATACTACTGGCGAATCTAAAATGCAACTATCTTCCTCAGTTTCTCTCGTCTTTTTAAATAAGAGTCTCATATTTTGAAAGTTCATTCCCACAACTTTTTTTCCAATGTAATAGGATCAGGACCATCTACAGAAGTAATCTAACCATAACATCAATCAGGTATTCATCCTCTTCTGTCCACATCGTTTTGAAGGCAGTTGCTCATTTCCCGTCTTGACTTGGTTAAGGCCTATAATTCATGACGGCATTCTCTCAATTGATTTAGTGTGGTTGTGCCTACCAGTTTTCTTCCAGACATGGAACAGCAATCAAAATCGGCTGGATATCTGTGTAAGACATATCTGGAGCATCACCACTCGCTGGTCCATCCCCCATAAAAACATCTAACTTAATGGGAAGGGTGCTAAAAATTGACCTAGGACTCCAGCATTATCAGACCAGCTTTGAGAGTGTGCCATGAGAGATTCAAAGAAGAAAGACAGAGCAACTTCATAACAGTCTTCCAAATTTAAATAAAGTCATATGCAACATGTCTGCTTGACCGATACATCATTAGAACGGAGGTATTTAGATTACATTCGACTACTGACATTGCCTAATGGATTCATTTGTTTATTCCGAGTTTACGTGATCTACAGTCTACATTTTCCAGCAAAGCAAAAGTCGAGTAAGTACTTTTGGCTTAATCAACTCTCTCAAACAGTTCTAGTCATCAAATTTTCAAATGAGCACCTTTTTCTCATGTACCTTGGGGACACCAAATTTGCAAGATTGGAATGGATTTTGGTTCTGTTTGGTGTCAATTTCTCAATACATTGGGAAAAAAATTTGGAAAACTGCAATGGATGAGGCGCTACAAATATACGATACTTATAAGTAGGTAGAATGGAACAGACTTCGGAGAGTTAGTGATTCAACAGAAAGACTGGATCTCGTCCAATGTTTTCTTTTAGATCGTCCTGCATAATTCGCTCCTCGTTGTGCCTCAAGAAAATCTACAATCTTTCCTCTTAGAAACACTCCATGTTTAGTTACTCCGTAATTTTTCTAGATTTCATTGGAGAGTCACTCGACTATTCAGTCAACAATATCATCGAAGAAAGCAGTCAAGATATAGAGCTTTTAATAAAGGAAATGAGTAAACAGAAACGTAATAGCCGATTCTAAACGCGCACATTTCTTAGTCTCCGGCTTCAATTATGTAGTATAGCAGCTCAGGGCTTTCGATTGGTGGCTGAAGGCTGTTAACTTCTCTATTATCTGTCATAAGTGCTAATTGCAATTTCTCCCATACCCTGGCTTTGCTTTGCCAGCCGCCCACCTTTCGACTTAGATGGCTCATCCTTGTTTACCACTTCAGTTCACATGCTGTGATATGAAAATATAGGCGTTCAGTTTAATATACTGTTGCCCACTGCTAAAAATGTGTTTGCATAGGTGGTCAGTCCTACTCTCTACCTCCACGTGGTGACCACCGGAAACCTCAGAGGCATTTTTGAGGGCTAAGGAGAGGGGCGGCCGGATAGGACTGATCTCCCACCGGACATTTGAATACAGTATTTGGCAGCGGAAGTGCAACTTGAGTTCACCAAGAGCCTCTTAAAACAGGTACGACGTAATACCTAGATTCATGGCCTGAAACTTGGATTATGGAACGTGCGCGCCTGTAGCAATGAATGGACACTCTGCCAGGTAGTTAAAGAGACTTCTGGTAGGGGTATGGAGATTGTCGCCCTAACGGAAGCTCGAATGAAATCCTGCTCCTTATATATCGATAACTATGCTTTCTTTGACTCTGGACACAGCGAAAGCTCTGGTTAAAAAGGACATAGAAGCTGAATTCAACCTAGTCTTAAACAGACTTGCCACACTAACACTCCAAATTGGAGGAGTAAAAGTTGGACTGATGGGATGCTATGTTCCGACCGAGTCCACCAAGGATGCAACAGCTAAAGAATCCTTCTACAAGCTTGTGCCAAAAACCTATAAACTACTCCTCTCTAAATGTATACAAATTATTATCCTTGGCGACTTCAATTGCAGATTGGGCTCTGATGCTCGTCGGTCCATTTACTGATCGAGAAAACACCACAGAGAACGGACTAACTCTGTTAGGCCAATGCCGAAATATAATTTAACCGTAATGAATACTTCCTTTCGGAAACCAACTTCCCGAAAATTGACTTCGTACCATCCTTAAAGGAAAGATACTAATCTTGACTTTGTTCTGATGAAAAGGTCAAAATTATTCCTAATAAGTGAAAATCGAGCTTCCAGAAAAGTGGATGCAAAGTCTGATCAATGCCTACAAACAATTATCCTAAAGCTCAAATCTCACATAAGAAAGCGCTTGGGAAAACAAAAGAATAGAACCTTGATAGAGGGGACAAAAAGTCAAAAGCAAATGTGGTAACTGCTTAAAGGCCTCAAACAAACAAGGCAACCGAAAGATATTTACTAGGCACATCTCAAAATGGAATTGCCTCAGGACCCATTGACAACCACATAAGAGGATATCCTGAAATCTATAGAAAAGTCTGCTGCCGAAATTGAGGGGAGAAAAGCTAAGTGAAAGAAATACGGATGGTGTACCGCTACACGTGAGAAGAAGGACAGAGAACTCCCGCTGCGAAAGCAGTTGAGAAGAAATCGGCACTGAAACCCATCCCAAGAAACGTTATTGAAGTACAGACAGCAAAGAAACAGGGTGAAAAATTTTATTCGAAAATGGAAACGAACTTATCTAGAAGAAAGACTAACTTGCTTTCCAGTAAGAGAGAGAACCTTGAAAATCCCTCATTAAAAACGATGATCTTCAACCAAAAGTTTCACAAATTTCAATGGAGGAGATTAAGACAGCTAAAAGTCCAGGCGAAAATGGAACTAGATCTGAGTTACTGAAATGGGGTGCTCAGTATCTAAATGCCCACCTTCTAAAGGTTTTCAATGACTTCTGAAATGGAACCACTCCCATACTTTGAGTCTGGATTGATGCTGAAGTTGTAAATATCTACAAGTGTGAAGGTTTGCAGGCAGACCCTGCAAATTACAGCTCAATCTTCCTTCTGGATCCATTAGGCAAGTTATATGCATCTATTCTGTGCCAACGTTTGAAGCGCCACCTTGTCGAATTACAATCAATAATCCAATTTGGATTCTGCGAAGGAAGATCCACCGAACAGGTTTCCCCTCACTCAATAACAGTGCGGTTCAGACGATTAATCACTCGGGCAAAAGGTCGCTGCTAAATCATCTGGAATAAGCAGGTGATCTTTGATCTATGTCTCGTTGCGCCAAACAAAGTGGCAGCCATCAAATTAATAGATCCTCCTGCGATAACGTTGCATAAATACAGAATGCAAATACTAGTGAACAGAACCCTCAGGCTTAAGGTTAGTGCCGGTTAGGATCAAACGCTTCTCGAAGTAGCAGGAATGTCATTTCGATGTGCCTCATACTTCGAATACCTTGGCTCTATAATTCAAGACGCCGGTGAGCCAGATGCAGCAATAAAAGCATAATCAGCCAAAAGACAAGGCACCTAAAACGACTACGACCATTTCTGCGCTCAAGAAGTCTCAACAACGCCCTGAAAGCAACTCTGGTGGGTATTTTTGTCGATCCTATTGTCACTTATGGATTATCTACTATTACCTTGAGAGTAAAGGATAACATAGACTACAAAAAATATAAAATACCGCCCAACGTATGATTTTTGGATTGTACTCGTGGAAAGCCAAAACCGTAGAGGAACTAGGATAGGAGTTGCCGATGCGTAATTTAGCAAGCCTTATACAGGCAAAGGGGTTGTACATTGGGAGTTCGAATTTGAACAAAGACATCCTGATACTCTCCATACTTGAGAGTAGATTTGAAAACGGGGAAACAAAGAAAGTCTCACATACAAGGAACTGGATGCTTCAATTAATTAAAGATGCGAAAGAAATGTGACAAGAGCATTCTGAATCATGGTTACTTGATCAAAAGGAAAGCCTCGAAGGTCGAGATGATGATTATGCACCGAGATTGAAAGGAGAAAGGCAACTTGATATTGTCTTTCATAACGCAAACTGCCGCAGATGCTTTGCCACAACAAAGGAGATGCTAAGACACTTAAGATAAGATCATGGAGAAGAAGGAGACAAAACTGAAGAGATACGGGACCATGGGATGAAGTCCTCCCTTGAAAACTGCCCTAAAAGATACAGGACTCAAAGGTGGGTAAAGAAGCATGTTAAGGAATGTCACCCTTCGGTTGCAATAACACAAAATAAAAAAGTCAACAGCGAAAAGGAAAGGACCGAATTGTGCACTAGGGAAAGTAGAAGAAGTTGACTCGATGGGGGAAGAAATATCGAGTGAAAGGCACGAAAAACAACCACGAGGAAAAGAATTTCCAGCAGGATTAACTCCACAAGTGACCTATCTCGGCCGCGAACAACACCACCCAGTAGGAAAGGAATCACAAATCGCTATTATGTAAAGCGCAAATGGTCGCCTATGAGAAAAGAAAACCTGGATAAGGACAAACAGAGGAGGACGATGGTCGACCTTAAGCGATACTAAAAGGTGTCGAGGACATAGGAGGTACCACAAAGGAGTGCAACTGACAAATGAGCCGCTTCTGTGCGATGAAACCATGCGGTGGAGGGACCAAGGAGGCAAAGACGTCAATTCATCAGTTATATTGCTGTGTTTATATGTTTAACTGTTGCTCAAGCTCTTTGTATTTCTGTTGTACCCTCAATAAGTCCTTGAGACTTGCCCAATGATTGGGGATGAATAAAAAAAACTAAATTATTTCCCATTGCTAAGATTGCGCTTGCATATTGAGAGTAAATTTGAAAAGCTTTTAGAGGTGCAAAATTACGTAATGTCCGCAAGATAAGCGTTAGGGTGAACAGCTACATGTCAGGCCATCAGTACAGCAGTTGCGTACCTACTAAAAGTATACAAATCACTCACAGATTAAATGAGATTAGAAACGCCATCCCCACCTATCAAATGGGTGGGAAAGAGGAGTCGATTATGGAATGCCAAGAAGTGTACCAAAATGAGATTTATGGGTTCCAGTATGTTCATAGTTGGGTGTGGCATTCGACTGCAGTTGAAGATAACTAGATAAATTTTGCGAGTTTTGTCCTCACCATTTTCTTGCACTTAAAATAGCACCCACTTAGGTATTCTACTCACTGCATACTGGACCAAGATTCATCCGTGAGTGCACAAAATTTGACTCAATTACTCTTGGGAGTTACGTCATTTCCCTGCAATCAAAGGCTTCTACTAAAGCTGTAGGAGCCGTTATTATTCAAGAGGAACTGATGATTTTTCATTATGAATAATACGCTCCGAACATCGAATGAAACGAGATTGAAGCCTATCAGCATCTTTCCAGATAATGGAGAGACAAACCGAAGGTCGAATTGGAAACCCTGCGACAATTTCCTTTGAAATAGGTTTGAGTTTAACTATTTCTTTATAATGGCATTTATACTTCTGCGCAACGTCAACTTAGTTATTCAATCGGCCTAATATTCATCAAAAATGAATATTCCTAAAATTTCAAATTGTGTCAAATAATAGGACTGAATCCAAAGAGACAGAATCCCTCAATCGACTGTCCGGTTCATAAATCCAAAACACCGCCATCACAACCCACTTGGTCATTTTTGACCATTTTCAACTATTATTTTATTTCCCAAGGGGAAAATAGGAAGAGATTTATGTCTACTCAGAAGACCCGCCTTTTAGTGGCGCTTCGCATTCTTGTCCGATACTTATCAGCACCGGCGAGTTTGTGGAGACTTTCAGAGAAACAATAAACCGGGATGAAGGAGGCTGCGCAAAGTTGTGGGGCGTGCTGCGCAGATACAAATGCAAACGTGAGGTAGGCTAAAGAGGAAGCAATCCCACTCTTGTTTCGACACCAGGAAGGAAGGTTAGTTTGAGGATTGTGTGATTTCAATTTAGATTTAAATAATCTTTTAAAGCGGCTACTGTGATCTAATAAGATGAAAAGCGAGAATTAGGAATAAGCAAATGGGTGATACAGACTGCAGAACGAAGCACCCGTTTAGAAAATTAGCAGAGTGGCAATTGGAATAGGAGATTGAGCTAAGAGTCAATGTATTTGTGGGTAGATGAAAGGTGGTTATCAGCAAGAGTGATGGTAAGTATGAGAAAGGACAATATTTGGTGGTCTGGAAAAGACCTTTTGACTAATTATCACAAGAACTCGGCCGTGGAAGATACCTTACTAGCTAGTTCACGACTGTTCCTCTTAACCCGTCGCAAAGAACTTCAGCGGTAAAGCAAGGTTGAAATTATGATTGTGTGATTACTTAATCAAAAGAGTGGTTAACATTTAGCCAACTTATCGAATAAAAACCTATTTAGTTGAATTGCTTATCCATGCTGACTTTGAAGCCCAATTAAGGAGAAAGAGGCCTAGGATGTCAATGGGTTCAGTGTTTAATTGGTGTCTCTGAGCTCGAGTGAGCCAGCGTGTAATGAGCAGATAGGCTGGAACAAATCGGCGAGAATATTGAAAACTTAGTGGATGATCAATGCCCTGAACTCTACTGCATTTCTTCCTTCTCTCAGGGTAGAGGGTGTTATACGATGCCTTAAGTCATAGAATAGATGTAAACAAATACAGTTGGGTGTCGCCAATAGAATTAGACACAGAGTCAAGAATATAAATTCTTCGAAATTACTCCTCTCTGATTCTAATCAATGTATGGCGGTTAGAACTACTTCGACATATGTGGAACTAGTAGACCCATGTAGTACCCGAATTCCAGCTCCTTGAAAAGGTACACGAGCAAGCATCTAATAAGTTTAAGAGCTCTTAATAAAGTCCTTTTGAGAAACTGCAGGCAAATATGCAAACAAGATGCCCACCCATTCATTTGCGATGGTCTATTTCATCCTAAGGTCAAATCGTTTTCTGAAACTATCGGAATTTATTAGTCTTATTAAGATAAGGGTCTTTATGGACTGTGGCAGATGTAACTGATCAACCCTTCACACGCTCTGACAACTTGACATAGACGCCTTTCTTAGTCTAGCGCAGCATACATTCCGATATCTAACACTATGCACAAGTTACCATTTCTGTGTTTTGAGTAACAAAAGTTGTTATATGCTGTGTTAGCAGAAGCATGATAGGGGTCAAAACAAAAGGTTAAACTTCAGCGAGACTGCTAGGAAACAGGTAATGTATGGCTAGTCAATACTATAAGGTCAGATTATACAGTGTTGTAGATCCATAGGGGATACTGATAATCTGTGATAGCCTTCAAGGTATAAAAGAGTCCAGAGTAAATTTGGTGGGTGGATGTTCCTTTTTTCTGTCATTTTTATCCAAGCAGAAACAGTACCACTAACATAATCAGACTGGACACAGCGACTTGTATTGTTATGCACTCGGTTTTAACATCCACGCGCACCAGTGTCCGTAAGGGCGCACACTTCCGTTCGTGCGGCCGCGCGTGTATCTCTCCCTTCCGCTTGTCTTCCCACTGGCTAACTAGTTACACAACCCAACTTCCGATGGCTGTTTTTCTCCTCGTTCATACACTCCACCTCACACTCTTATTCTGTTTTCCAAGCACAAGACCCGGAAGGAAGACCGGGACTAGGAGACCTAAAATGGGGTGGAATAAGGGTCGAAAAGAATGAGAATGAGCTGAAGAGCGCTGTAACCAAGCTAGCACGTCAGTGATGCGCGCACGGCGCTTGTCAGCCGAAAGGCGGAAGGAAGAGAGGGATGGGGAGCGGAATTTGACCAGATGTGCGCTCACGCACCCTAACCAGACAAAAATATGGCAAGCCAATGGATGGTCGACTGGTGTTTGAGAACCGGAAAAACGTCAGCCTCCCCTCTTATGATGTGAAAGAGGGATGTGTTTGCCAATATGGAAGGGGTCAATCCATGAGCGTCCTCCACCGTTCCGGAAGCTGAGCTTTTCTTCTGAACTTCCGTCAAGTACGGAAGAAAGGAAATGAATTTCCTCTTCCGTTTTCATTTGCCGAAAGTTGGAGTCAATGAACCTTTCAAATTCGCACATTTGAATGCTACGAAATCTCCTGTTTGGCGACTTTTCAAAATGCACATTATTAGCACTGTTAGAATTGTACTTCCTCAAGAGCGAGCTCCAAGTGGTTTTACCTTGTTTTGCTACATTTTTATCGGACTTTTATTTAACAACATGGTATAAATAAAAACAGCTAGACCGAAAGAAACCGATTAGAAGAAACAGAAATGAACAAAATTTCTCAATATTAAGTGATGAGCAATTAATTCGTTCTTATGTAGTGCAAATAGGTGTAGAACTAGTGACTACTTTGCCTAATACAGACCATCCTCAGTGGAGGACAATGAAAAAGAGAATCGTTTTCGAGTACTAGATTGCACATTTGTCATATTTAGCTATGATTTATGGACGGACGCATGATTTTGCCACATAAATATCTGGTTTCGTTCGCAAATTGCCGCGATGCTCATTTTTGTGAGAATGAATGTAATTTGGACTCCGTATTAAAAATGCCCCTTGTTGGTTAAAAGCTTATTAATAATTTAACCATTCATTCGAAATGCATCAAAATCAGAACTTGAACGCTTTGAATGGGCTGGACAACCAACAATCAATCAAAATCTCGAGGTCCGCTGTTTTAAGTCGAAACGCACGTTAATTCTTCACTGACAAACGTTTGCTGAATTATTGCGATCCTCAATCGTTGCATGTTTGTTCATATTAAGTAAGTGTTTTGAGTGAAAACGAATCTTATTGGGGTGCAATGACGAAAAGATTACCCCACGTATTCAGAAACATTAAGAGTACTTGATGTAGTATCAAAGCAAATCTTAAGAACCTATTCGAAGGCTAAAATCGGCTAGAGGCGAATTAAACACAGATAAATTCAAGACAAAGTAACGAATCCGGTGATATTCTTGTAATGGTCTGCAGCGAGCGCGCAGGTTTATTAGCAAGGCAAACGAAACGGAAGGGATACTAGGAGGACTTTCCCAACCGCATTCACGGCCCATGCCCAGACCCGGATCGTCACCCCGTTCGAAGATCCGGTTCTTCGATTTCCATCAAGCATTACGAACTCTTTGATCCAAAGTTAGCCAGACCCATTGAATCACAGTGATCAGTTGTGATGCGTTGCCCATTTGTAGAGCAATTAACCTCTGTCCTTTATGTTGAAGAATTTAAACTTATCCGTTTTTCAGTCCAAAATGGCATGGCTCAGAAAGTATCTTTCCGACCAGCATACGAAGGATTTCCTATCCTGACTAATTGTCTTCTGTTTATGGTTTCACCAGTAGCAGTTCAATGTTCTCGCTGGACAAAGAGTCTGGTTCAATGCGCTTTCAAAAAATTACTTGCCTCTTCTGCTTGAATTTTGGATTTGGCTAATGCTATTCATTTCTTGGAAGAAAAGTTATTACAGGACATTTTAATCATAACCTAAAAGTCATTCTGCATCATTTTAAGCCTCTCTGATCGAAAATTTTGCATGAACACGAGCGAATTCAGTTGCGCAAGTTTGTGGTGGCTCCTTTTCACCTTTCCTGCTAGGAATGTTCTAATTACTTTTCAGGCGTCGTCTGTGAAATTGAAAGAATTAGACGAACTAATTTAGTCATGCCAGTTACTGGGAAAATGAGAAGTAGAAACCCGACCTTCAGCTCTAGGAGAGGATTATCTGATCTCAAACAAATGAAATAGAGGGGCTTCTCAAAGAAGACAGCGGTAGATGCAATCCCAACAGAATAACGCTGTCTTTTTAAGCAGTAATCTATTCTGAAAATGTAATCTCTGGATATCATGACCATAAGAGCTTTTTATGACAGGTCCCCATGGTATTGTCATTGGCATTCTGGCAATTTTGAAATTTTTTTGGCCAGACGTTGTACCTGAATGAATTCAAGACAGATGAGTCACGGAGTGCAATCAGGTTAATGGAAAGAGCCTGTCATTTCCGAAGATGTACATTATATTTCCCTGATGAAACATGTTGATGAGAACGATGAGCAACAGTTAAGGAAGGATAGTAAGGTAGGAGTTTCGCGAACAGAAGGATGCACTTTCGTCAAAAAGGCCACTAAAAATGGGATCCTGAGATTAGGTCGTTCGAAGGACGAAGATAGAACTGATCGTCATTGAATGAACTGACTGGAAAAGAACAGTGGTGCTCATCGTGTTCTATCGGGATAACATTAGTGCACCATAGGAGACCTGTTTGCTCTATAGTTTGCCTTCTGACCCAAAGAAATCAAGAGTCTAAGGGTGCATTACATTAAATAAAGACCTAATAAAATGATAAATTTCGTAAAGCTGTCATCGAGTACAGAAACTAATTGACATATTCCCGAAGCTTAGAAAAGGAAAATTTCTGATGAGGTTAACCTTTTGCGATAGAACTCCCTGAAGCCACTAATGCCAATGTGCGTTGCTCACAGGACGTGGGATTTGGATTTCTTTCGTGACATTCCTACTGCTACTATCCATGCTACATGCATTTAACGCATTCCATGAATGCTTGAAGTCCCCACCGCTTATAAGGCTAAATTTAACATTTTCTCTTAGCTCCAGTGTAGTTCCTCTTATTCGTGTGGCGCTTGAAGGTAACTTCCTTCCAGTCTCTTGTCTGCCTTTTGTGAACCTCCATATCTGCCGCAAAACTAAAAACATCTGACTTCGTTCATTTTGTTCTGGTGTTATTTAAAAGACAAAAAGCCCTCTCATAAAGTGTTTTGTGTGCCCAAATTCGGGTTGGTGGTTGAAGGGGAGATGCTAGGCGTGCGAGGCATTAAGAGAGGGTGGTAGTGGAAATTTAGTGTTTTATCAGGCGATGAAATCGGTGCCTCAACGGCGCATAAATCGTCCCATTTGGCCACTGCTGTGAGTTGGTATCTGATATATCAATGCCTGATGTCTGGACGTCCCATCCCCTGCTTCAACCTCTCTACCGCAAACCAACTGATTTCACACGGCATGCGCGGGCACACGTTGCGAGGGCAGAAGATTAACACAACTGCCATTTCTCCCTATCCTTAACTCACCCTCCTCCGCCCCCTTTGCCAACGCTATAACTTCGGAATTTGGAGGCTACTCGAACTGGGAAAAGACGATCGGGAATGGAAATAATAACATTAATTTGTTGATTTATTCGGAAAGGTGGTGGAGAGGCATGGCAGAGCGAGCCGAACGATTCTCACCCCCTTCCAGATCGCCTGCCTGGCCGTGTAAAAGTGAAATTTATGTTCCTCGCACTTCTCCCTATCACGGAAAATGACCGAAATCAACATGCAGAAAATCAGGAAGGGGGGAGCTGGGCTAATCGGCGGCTACCGTTGGTAAGTGGGTAGATTTTGGTTCTCTTAATTAGCGTTTTCCAACTAATGTTTTAGCTGAATTTTAGTAACTTATATCATTGTATCACTAGTTTGGTGTTTAGGACACATTCACTATTTCAATGAATTTCTAAAAAATTAGCACCTTTTCACAATGAAAGTTATCTATTTTTCTTACAGACTACTCCTGTTTTACCTTTCGTAAAATTCATAGGAAAGTATCTTAAGGCACATGAATAGGGGCTTTCCATTACGGTGCTTTCGGTAGCATAATTTCAATGCCAATTCTCCATGGATAGTCCTGTCACCACGAATCTAGTGGATTACAGTAATCAGAAAGCAAACACTCACCAAGTTTATAAAATATATATTGCTTATAGCCCTCCCGAGGCAGAAATGGAATTTTATCTAGACACATACGAGACTATACAGCACATGAATTTAACCAGCTCATTAATGACAACCACCCTAATTGTCGAAGCGATGGTAGCGGTGGAGCTAAAAGTTTAGTGAATAATCTTTAGAACATTAAAGGACTATCCAGATTTTTTTTCCATTTACAGGTATATGTTCAGAGACGATTGTACAACCCCGATGTGTGTAATTTGACCCGCAGTCTTGTACAACTATTTACTATGAATTCCCGTCTAGATGGCGGTTCAAGTTTATGATCCTATCCAATTGGTGGATTGTCGAAGAAATTCTTGAATCAGCCACTCGGCACTTTGAGAGGTTCGTTTGGTAGTGTCCTTTTATTCCTCACAGTTTTGTATAGAAGCTAAAGTTGGTCTTTTACCTTTGCCGATGCAAACCTTCAGTCCGATGATTTTTCTCGAAAATTTAGAGTGTATACTTAACACCGATTCATGCCATTGTTTGTTCAAAAATGATCCCAGATACATTCAGTTTTCTGCTGAGACCCTCTAAAAAACAATATTCATCCACATATATACAAGTGTAAGCATTTTTTCCGATCGAATTCAGCTTTTATCGCAGTAGCCAGGAAGAATGTAAAGCAATGATATTTGGTCCAGTGAAATTCAAAGTGAAAAAAAGGCCGACACAATGATCAACGTAAAATCACACTTGAAGCTAATTCTGGCCCCACGCGCCAACGCACATTGGGTAGGTCCAGTCATTTACAAACCAATCAACAAATTCGAGCTTAATATTAAAATCAGGCCAAAATAAAGGGGTTTACCAACGATACTATCTAATTTATCCATTTTTATCTCATTCAATGACTAGTTGAAACAAAAATTTAGAGAGTACTCGCCGAATAAGGTATACATGTGCTCCAACTTGTTTTAATGTACCAAAGCTTAGGAACAGGGATGGGCAAATTTTATTCGACAGCTGCAGCGAAAAATGCGGAGGTCCTCAGGCTACAGGACTAGGAGCTACCTAGCTTTCAAACCCGAGCCCGAGTTTACTTCAAAATCAATTAGATCTGGGCATTAACACACTGGATAAACTGCTGCTTTAGAGAAAAGTTGGGAGATCTTCGATCAGCGACCCACAAGCTTGGCCAGCGTAGTCATTAGTAAGTTGTTTTGAAGGAGAGGGAGGTAACTGTTCGAACCTGAAAGGGCCAGAAGCAATCCTGCAAGCGAAATTGCATTTTTTAAGAACTGACTTTCTCCAAAATATGAGTTGATGCTTTTGGCGGTAGCAGTTTACCTTTATCAATCAAAAACTAATGCAATCAAATGAAATTGAGAATAGTTTACCAAGATACCAATAGAATGGACTGAATGGGAGGGTAAACAGAGATGTATCCATCGTTAGGATACAGAGTCTCTTTTAGTGCATCTTTTCCTAACTGCCCCAAGTGAGCCTTTCCCTCATCGCATAGGACATCCTAGTGATCAACCATATATCAAGCAAAGAAGTCATCTCCAAACGATCGTAAGTGGTCCAGCATGTTTTAAGGTTCTTTCGACAGCAAGTACAAAGACTCGGTGCCACCTTGAATAACAGCATTATAGATTTCTATTTCCGTCGGGGACAAATCAGAAGCCGTGGATTAGATGATCACGAGTTCGGTAATGCCAATCATACTACTGAAGTAGCCAGCTAAGAGAGGCAAGACCACCACAGCCAAAACCTCAAAAGGGACCCAAGCCTTAAAACACCATCAACGTTTTGGTTCGTCCAAATTAACTTTAATTGCTTGAACAAAAATTGCGCCACCTCACCAGATAATTTGAATGAAAAATAATTTCAAATCTCTTCTGCAGTATCACCACCAGTTTAGCGCCCAAAATATTGCAGTTTATGCAACTAGCGAATTAGTCCTCTTAAAGGTGCCAAAGTTATGAATTCAAAACTGAAACTCCCGCAGCAGACGTTCCTTTCCCCGCACTTGGCCAAACAATTTGAAAATCTAAATCACGTTGCTCCTTTCAGTCAAAAATGGCAAAAGCGTATTTCATTAACAGTCACAAGCAAAGTTCTCAGCCCCAGAAAACAGTTTACTGCTACCTAGAAACGTACAGTTGGAGAAATAGGCGCTGTATTTCATTATCGTGCTCTTATCATGGGTGGGTGCGGGAATAAAACGAGAAACAAAAAATACAGCATGAACATCAGCAATGGATGAATTCTGACCGTGTTGTCTCTCTGTCGCAAGGAAGAAAGTGAAGGGGAATGGAATTTTTCTCTGCCTAAGTAGAAATTTCTTCGAAGTGCTTAGCAGGAGGTAATAACTAATTTAGACTAGAAGAGGTCAAAAATAACCCTGGCTGGCTCAAACTTCTGCAGTAATTCAAGGAATTTATACTGCAATGGTTTCGTTTTCAACGCAGTGGTTTATTGAATATTCCAGATAAGCCTTGAGGAGTTGCCCTCCACTAGGTCAATCCAAAGTTCGGTTTTTGGAGCAGATTTTGCAGGAATTTAACTTTTGATACCAATGGCAACAATGCATAAATTTAGTAGGTTACAGTTAGGTTTTGACTGGGGAGTACCTGGGGTTAATTTCTGTCTCTATGCTTGCTTGCACAACTGCATTATGCGAAACTACCCCTGTCCAACGAGGGTAGGATAGTCTATTTTCTTGGTTCCTAGATTAGATAAAAAAAATTCCCGATTTTGCGAAACTCTCGTGTTAGAATCTCTACCTCAGCCTATTTATGATTTGCTTTCAATTTTAATGTGGGCACAATGTCTCTGTCAATTGACAGTAAACGTTAAATTAGGGTTGCGGTTTTAACAGTGTAAATTCATCAACCAGTAAAAGACAAAACGTTATGAGAATGAATGAATAGTAGCACTCAAAGTAGATTATTGCCATACTTTTCCTTAAGGATTACTGAGTGTAATAGCACTGGGAATTATTCATGTTGTCCACAAATCTTTCTTTCAGTCATGATGGTATCAGTCCAGAAATATTGCATGGCCTGGTGTTTCAAAATGCTTAGTATTAAATGTACATTTTATAATCTGAAAGGATTCAATTCGATCCCTTCCATGACTGAGATATACAACCTGAAATCTTTTGAAACCAGTTATAAGAGATGCCAGCCTCCGCCAAGATCTGATCAGTAATTCATTAGCTAGAAACAGGTATTTAGGACGTATTTAGGGGTTTCTTTACTCACTCCACCAGAATGACAGTTGTCTTTTGATGCCGTTATCATTGGTATATACCCGACTTATTCAAAAACCTTGATTTGAAGTCCACCTACGCAAGGGGTACAAAAAGCATCTAAACTCTCCTCTTTTATTTATTAATCCTAACCTTTATTAGGAAGCGAAGTGACGCACTCAATCAACCAGCAAAACCAATCGTGGCCACCTCTATGGGGCTTTAAACAATTAGAGGAACATAGCCCAGAAGTATTGAGTCTATGATCACTCCAAGAATTTGAAACCACCCGTTTGTTGGAAAACCGACACTGATCATCATGCGACGAATTTTTATGTAAAAGCTCGTTCTAACCCGCAAAGATTAGCTAACCATATTTCCACCCTTTAATCATAATGTCAATTCACTGATGATCCACTAATACAAAATCCACAGTCCTCGTTATCTAGCGATCCCCTAAGCGGAGGCTAGTGAGATCATTAGCAACACGAGAAGGTGGAGACGTGAAAACCGGTCTATAGCGAGCCGGAATCCGAGGAAGTGGTTGATAAAGAGGGAAAATGACTTACGAGAGCCTAACGTAATTCTTAGCGGGTTTTGGTAATTTTTCTCTCTTATATCTCAGTAGGACCCGCCCAAGACCTGTTTAGTGGATTAACTAACTGCCCTAATTATTTCTTAAAATTGAATATTTTAAGGGAAAAGGTGACGGCACCCATATTCCACCAATAAGAACAGGTTTATAGAGCACTTCTGAAGTAATTTGTTGCTATTTACTGCTGTTGATAAATTTGGCTAGCCAAGTATGGGACGAATCCTAGGCGGTTTTGAAGAGCGTACGCGAAATGGAATTCACGGTAATAGGTCATTAGTAAAAGTGTCTCGCAGTTTTCAAGTTCGAAAAATCCATCTCCTTTTGATGAAATATAATCCAAATATTTCTCCTTGTTACAGTCCTTCAGAGAACCAAACGAGGACGTCTGCCAGTTTGATCTACCTGACTATCATGTTATCCAGGCTTGAGGAGCAGTTCCAGACATTTACGAATGGTAAATGTCTTTTGCAATAGAAATTTTTTAAATAACGACAAAGTAAAAGAACTTTTCAAAGTTAAGCTCTCATGATGAACAAGCCATTGAATGCTTGGTATTAAGAAGGAATCTTAGGACAGCAATTTAACAATCTATTTAAAAATCAAGTTTTTGCAAATATCGACTCTCCTTTCAAATACTCTGAGGGGAAAAACGAAAACATAAAGATCGTTTGAAATCTTCTCCTCTGAGTGGGCAAATCACTGTTAGTCGAATAAAATTAGATGACAAGAGGAGGTCAGTGTTGTTAAACTATTAATCTCACTCGTCCCAGACATCATCAGTCTACCAAACCAAGTCGACTATGTCCGCAGCACCACTGCCATCAGAAAGTCTCCAAGGAATGGGAGTTAAGACAGGATGAGTAAAGAGACATCATTAGGTCAAACCGGAGTTCTCATCCCACGGTTGTGGTCTCAGACTAGGCAATTCATTGCGCACATACACCTACACACAGGGCCATAAATAAGCACAATGCGTCCCCCAACTTATCTACTCACCAGCCATTAATATCTGATCGTCATAAACGCGATTTATGGCGAAGTAAGAGCAGAAATCCTGCCTGTACTCGTGATTGCCTTTACCTGATAATCTAAAAGCCAAATCTCTCCACCTCTTGGCCGCGCCAGGCAGGGGCCACCTCAGCCCCACCCCCTTCCTATGCTCGAAAGAAGAAGGGAGTGGTGGTGGTGGTGGTGGCGATAAAATATTGCATTTTCTGCTCATGGCTATCTCTTAATGCGTTTTCCAAATGGGCCTCTTAGTATGGATCCTTTTTATATGGGAAATTAATAACCAGTCTTTGATCTATTACTTTCCATACCGATCTTGCCATATTTAAATTACCTTGAGTTATGCTTCTGTGTTATAGTAAATATGAAGATTTTTGGCAATGCGAAGTAGTGATTAATCACAAGGTTGTATTTATTAATTTAAGGCGGGGATAATTTTTTAGTTAATCAGTTGATGGGTGATCGAAGGTCTGAGTTAGAGCATTCCCTACTAGAATACAAACTACTTGCAGAGCTTATGAAACAGTCCGCTTTGCTAGAAAGCATGAGCTTGATTCCTGCCCAGGTAACTATCTAAACATATCTCAGAAATCCATACGAATAGGAAATCCAACACAAGGTAGCTGTATTTTTCCCTCTTTGTTAATCAGAAACACTCAAAAAATAATCTTGGGCTAAGAGAAGTGATTCACCTAGTCTCGCTCAATGTCCTACTTAGTCATCTTGATTTTGCCATTGTCTGCTCAGAGACTCCGTCGAAGCTTTTACCCGTAACGACCACTTCGCCTTCTTCGATGTCCTACACATGTTTGCTCGTCCAAAGGAAAAACACGACGTCCCTTCGAAATGGATTCTTTCCCTACATTTGTTACTTGCATGTTGGACCGCCCAAGCCTCAAGTGGTGAAGGACTATGCAGCTCAAACAAAACGCTCCTAATTTCAAAGCCGACCCACCAATTGACTGGCGAAAGGTTTATTTAAAGTGTATTACCGGGTTGACCTCAATCCAATAGGCACATTGTGCAGTAGCTCACACTTCCCCCTAGATACCTCGTAGTTGTCTTTAAGCTAAAGATTAGCTACTTAAACAAAAAACAACGGTGCAGTTCAAGCTCAAAGTGCCATTAGATAAAACACTTAATTTCGCCGAAGGCACGTCCAAGTCCACAACTATAGCAAAATGGAACAGAAAATACGAAGGATAAAAAAGTAGGAAGGTCTTTTTTTTCATTTCATTTTAAACACCCCTATATTTAATAGTAAAAAGGAGAGAGAGAGAGAGAGAACACAAACACACGAACCCAAAGCAGATATGGGGTTGGAGGGGGGAGAGAAAAAAAGCAGGCACCCTTGTCCGAATACATAATATAAAAATAAAGGAGACGAGAGGTGGAGAGACATCTAGCACTGTACATAATGTCGAGATAGACGCGTAAGCAATTCGATTGCCATTTGTTTGCAAATAATAGTTTTACATCTAATACACGAAAGGGAGAATAAATGTATTGTCCTAGGGGAAGTGGTGGGATTGAAAGAAGACGGGCTGATTGAGCTGCCGAAAGGGAAACGTTCAACCTAGGGGGTGGTAGTGCCTGTACGACTAGTCATCGAGATGTTTCGCCGGCGCTTCTTATCGGGAATTGATTTTGAGGAGAGAGACCGTTTCTTGGACTTAAAACCAACAATATAGTCGGGAGTTTCTTCCGCCTCCTCGGTGTCAGAATCGCTATCTTGAGAATATGATGGGAACATTTCCGCGTGGTCCTTGCATATTACCTGAAGCAGAAAAAGTAAACTCAGAATCTCATCATAAAACCGAAATATTTGGATCGGAAGTGAAGAGCTTACCCTGGCATGGTCGCCGGGTTCAAGAGGCGGGATTACTTCAACACTTCCTTCTACATGACCGGCGCAGTAGGAGACGTTGCACATGCAACAGAAAACGGTTCCTGGTGCTCCACATATACTACAATGATGCGTCGGACAAATCCATCGATCTAAAAGAACGAGATTGAATTGAAGCCACAACAGATGAAAAATGAAGTGAAAGCTTTACGATGCTTACTATCAATAACCCTGTTTGCGAGAAGGCATTGGATGTGATACGTCTTCTGGCAATCGGATCTAGGACACATCAGACCATACTCCCCGTTTTTGCCAGCACATGCGACGCCGGACTTTCCGATTTCAATTATCTTGGAGACTACCTTATTGCACCTGTGTAAAAAGAAAGTCAATAGCAGTTGGATGAAGATGTGACAAGATTAAGATGACCATTTCAGCAAAAGAAACCACTCAGTATCGATAGTAGAAAACTAATATCCACCAAACTTGACCAGCCAACCACTCAAAATACAGCTGGAGAGGAAGTTGATTATTGTCTCCTAGAGCCAAACGGGAGAGGGTACCTGGAGAAAGATCCACTCACTGTTATTGTCAGGAGACACCCAACCCTGATTTATGATTGACAGAGGGCAGGCTCGCCTTGAATGAGATAAAGCAAAATAATTAATTGTGCCAAGGTGGTCAATCCTACTCTCTACCTCCACGTGGTGACTGCCAGAAACCTCAGAGGCATTCCTGAGGGCTAAAGAGGGGGGTGACCGGATAGACCTAATCACCCACCGGACATGTGAATACAGTATTATGCCAGCGGAAGTGCAACTTGAGTTCACCAAGAGCCTCTTAAAACAGGTACGACGTAATACCTAGATTCATGGCCTGAAACTTGGATTATGGAACGTGCGCGCCTGTAGCAATGAATGGACACTCTGCCAGGTAGTTAAAGAGACTTCTGGTAGGGGTATGGAGATTGTCGCCCTAACGGAAACTCGAATGGAATCCTGCTCCTTATATATCGATAACTATGCTTTCTTTGACTCTGGACACAGTGAAAGCTCTAGACCGAATAATGGGTCGCCTTTCTGGTCAAAAAGAACATAGAAGCTGAATTTAACCCAGTCTCAAACAGACTTGCCACACTAACACTCCAAATTGGAGGAGTAAAAGTTGGACTGATGGGATGCTATGTTCCGACCGAGTCCACCAAGGATGCAACAGCCAAAGAATCCTTCTACCAAGTAGTGGCCAAAACCTATAGATTATTTCGCTCTAAATGTACACAAATAAGGTAAGACGTATGATTCTTGTGTGGATGGTATTCGCGAAGAGCCAAAACTGTAGAGGAACTCTGAGAGGAGCTGCCGATGCGTAATTTGGCAAGTCTTATACAAGCGAAGAGGTTGAACCTATGGAATAGTTTGAAAACGGACAAAGTTGGCCTGATATGCTCCATACTTGAGAGTAAATTTGAAAGTAGGGAAACTAAGAAAGCCTCTCATACAAGGAATTGGATGCTTCAATTAATTAAAGACGTGAAAGAAATATAGCAAGAGCATTCCGAATCATGGCTGCATGATCCAAAGGAAAGCCTTAAAGTTCGAGATGAAAATTACACACCTAGATTGGTAGGAGAAAGGCAACGTGATACTGTCCGTACCAACACAAACTGCCAAAGATGTTCCGCCACAACAAAGGAGATGCGAAGACACGTAAGACAAGATCATGGGGAAGAAGAACATAAAACTGAAGAGATACTGGACCGTAGAATAAAGTGCCCTTTTACAGACTGCCTTAAAAGATACAAGACTCAAGATTGGCTAAAGAGAGATATTAGGGACTGTCACCCTTCGGTCCAAGTCATAGAAAAAGAGAAGCCAACAGAGGAGAGGAACGAATCAGACTGCAGTAGAGAAAGTAGAAGAACTGAACGCGATGGAGGAAAAAGATAAAGTGAAATGTAAGAAAAAAGACTGCGAAGAAAAATCCAACCGGCAGGATGAACAACACATCTGCTCTATCATGGCTGTGAATAACTCTGACCCATACACGGCCGATGGAAATGAATATCTGGATAAGAATAAAAAGACGAGGACAACGAGGTGCTGCAAGATGTGTAACCGAAGAAACCATGCCGAGAAATGGCCAGGGAGCCGAAGACATCGATTTAACTGTTTTATACTATGTGCAAGTGTTTAGCTGCTATACAAGTTCTTGTATTTCTGTTGACCTCCAATAAGTCCTTGGGACTTGCCCAACGGATGGGGACGAATAATAAAAAAACTTGTGCCAAATAGCGCCTCTTGATAGCTTCTGAAGTGAGTGATTTAGCTATGAAAATTAATAAGGGATTTGAGCCCATTGACAATGATGTTAAGATTCCCTAATATAGAAACCAACAAGTTGGAGACTCTTTAAAACTAGCCTTTAGAATTCTTTTGAACTAGACTGTCACAGCCTTATGTCTGGCACTCTGTTTTATAGCCCAACATAACACATCTAGAAGAATGATCCAGGTATTCATTTTGAGGCTTTCGAGACTTCTCTAACAAAACTATAAGCTGGTGGGAATGAAATTCAAGCTTGAGGAAATGTCGGATCTAACAAGTCCAAAGAATGCTTATATTTTTCTGAAGAACATCCTGGAGTTACCTCACTTGAATGGCAACCAGAATCTCTTAGGAATTTAAGTATACCAATCGCTGTAGAGGAAATCAGCAGATATACAAGAAATGATTTTTGGGAAGGGAAATCCGACGAAACGAAACACTTAGTGTGTTAATTGGAAGGTTGCTTCAACGTGGTCAGATGAAAAGCTCACTCCCGTTGAATTACGAGAAGAAGCCAAGACTTGCCTTGCCGTAATTACAACTATGCCGTTCTTTGTCCTTAATAAAGACAGGGAACATAGAAACTCCTGAGTAATAAAACGAGTTGATGAATTTGTTCAACGTGCCGCAATTTATAAATAAAGAACCAAGTGCCAGGAAACGTTGTTACAGAAAAAACCTCTCCACACTTCAGAACACTGTTGAGCAATTACTAAGATCGACCCTCTCGAGCGTTCAGACTTCATTGCGTAGCTAGAATTTAAGAGATGTGAGGTACAACCAAGAGAGCCAAAAAGTAATATAACTCACCTGGGACAAAAACTGTCCTTTTTCGTCGCAAACACTGTTGAACCGTTGGTAGAACTATTGTTCGTAGTCAACGATGCAGTGGGAGTAGCGGAGTCAACAGACACTGATCGAGATGATCTTCCATTGAGCTTGGTACCAATGTCACCGTTTTGTCGTCTTGTGACAGATTTGATGCGACTAATTGACTTCTTTTTGGCTTTCAGACGAGCTTCCTTTTCAATAATGCGAAGAGCGTCGCCTTCCCTATCATCTTCACCACTTTCTCCAGACAATTGGGGGCGATCCTTGGCAGTTCCCATGATACCCTGACAATTCGGTGCCCCACAATGGCACTTTCCCATTGAGACCCCGTTGGCGTAGCTATTGTAGTTAAATGTCAGCTCCTCACCTGCTTGAATGTCCCTATAAAGTAAGAAATCCAGGAGCTTATAAGCACTAATTTACAAGAAAAATGCAGAAATAGGTCGAAGTGACTTTTGGGCTCACCGTAAGGCAAAAAGGCCAATTCGGAAATCTCCTTTAACATTCCAAATGTGAGCACTCAAATTGGGATCGCAGGAATGATTATAGAAGCGACTCAAATTGCCCTTAGGACCAGCATCCACGTGACGCTGGTCCAGAGCCATGATGTATGTACATTTGACGTTGTTCTCTTTGGCAAAATCAGTACGACGACGGGATTCCGCCTCGTCTATCAGTTCACCAACGTACTCGTTTACAAATTCATCCTAGAAAAATGAGAATAGAGCACTAAAACACGCAATCTAGTTAACGAGTTAGAGTATTAACGAAAAATTAAATTAGACTGACCGTCGGAATGAACTGTTGGGCTCTGACGCCCCATCCTCGTCGAGAGTCAGTGTAGAATAGTTCCTGCTTGGGATACGTTCGTTGCGTGAAAAATTGGTTCCGGCATAATGATCCAACACTGCAGTTAACACAGTTCGTAGAGCAAATGCGGTTAATACAGTTACTGTCCAAGCCACAGGGATTCGCTTCCGTGCAGGAACAACGCTCAATTCCATTAACGGAATCGTCTTCCCTCGCACGGATCTTTACATAACCCACCGGCACATTTGTCTAAAAATGATTTGAGAGGATACAATTATTTTTATTTGGCTTTTATATTCCTCAATTAACTTTTTAAATGTGTCCCTCCCTTGAGAGACGCAGACGTCCCGCAGATAAATTGTAATCGCTACATAATTTTTCACTGGTTGTATCCGGCTCAAAAGGAGAAGGGTAAGGGCAGGAGTAACTGCGACCTCTGGAGGGGTGAATTCGAATGAGAGGATAGGATAACTTAACCACTTAGACACAAGATTAGCACAGGTGTTAATAAGCTCTGAAATCAGGAAACGACAGCCACATCCAGTCGCCACCAGGGGAAAAACAGGAGAAAAATTCAAGATGTGTGGACAGAATCAAAGTGTTTCCGTCTGTCCATAAATGTGGAGGAGACGAAGGTGGCCATGATAGCATCATCCTTATGGCTCCAATCAAGGCGAAACATCACACCATACTCTGAAATCCCCCACCCCTCTCGTGATAACGAATACAAGGCCATAATCAGCAACTACGCCGTCGTCGACAACAACTATCAAAACGACGCTATGGGGGTATATCTACATCTCAGATGGCCTGAGTACAAGAAAGTTAGCGAGCGAAGGGATTGGGGCAACGATTACGACTACACCAACTAGGTCTCAGTGAAGTGCTTTTTTGGCCCCTGCTTGTTGATGCAGACGCAAAAACCCATATGCGTCGGAGAGGTGGGTATTATCTTCCATAGACTGATACCCACTTTAACTGATAATGCGACACTATTCTTCAATAACCGAAAAATTAGCCACTGTTTTCATAGGGCTATTCAACACCCAGTAAAGAAATGTTCCAAATGACAAACGTATCTCAGGGATAAAATCAGAGAACTAACGCCGAAACGTCTTGAGTCTGCTTTGAGACTAAATCAGACTCCAGTTATCTAATTGCTCCCCAAAGCGCAACGATCATGATCTGACATATCTTAATACCTAGATCGACAGAGGAGATCTAGGGCGTGGAAATTGAAAAAGAGGAGCAATCAGAAGAGCTCGAGATGACAATAAGAATCAAATCATACAATTCCAAACTAAAGGACGTCTCTAGGTTAAAAATACTGAGCATACCATTCGGCCAAGAAAGAAAATGAGAACTTGAGTGAATAGCAAAACATACTAGAATGCTCAGCCATATTGGCTAATGTTAGTCCAAAAGTGAGTGGTCGAAAAGGAGTTTCTCAATTAGAAAGACACCAATGCATCTTCCTCCTTCTCAACTTATAAATCGGCATACACTTTTTTTCAACAAAGGCTTGGATGTCAATATCTAATCTGGTGTCAGCCATTCCTTGGGTCGAAACAACGGATGCAAATTAGAGCTTAAATGTTCTGGTCATATACTTAGGATTAAGTCCGATGTCATATTAGAGTTGTGTATATTGCTTTGTAAATGTAAGCTTGACTGAAAGAATTAGTGAATCAGCTTGGTCACTAAAGTTCATGCCTAAAAGTCCATACATCCAACTGATTCCTATGTATATCTACAGTAAACATAAGTGAAACTAACTGCAACGACCATCAGAATTTTCCAAAAAGACGACGATTTTCAAACTAGAGTGATTATAACTGATTCAGTAAACCGTAGTTAATCATCATTCTTCTCCAGTCCAACAAAGGACAGAGAGGACCCAGAGGAACGTAGTTGAATGAAAAACGTCCTATTCGCTGATTTATTTATGATAATAATTTGTGCCGATCCTCTACTTCTCTAAGAATATCACTTTTAAGTTAAAGTCTAAGGCTGAGCATGGCTCAAAGAAAGCTGAAGGAGTAGACTATTAGTAGAAGCGGCATATCCGTCGGGAAAAAGTTAAATGACACACTTTTTCCCGTCTCTTTATGTACGAAAAAAGATGGAAATATTGACTTTTTTAATACTGTTCTGCACCCATAATTCTGCACAAAATAGAGATTGTAGATAGACCTTTCGCCTCCCCCACCCTAAAGTTCCCGTTTGTGGACACAATGGCCTGCGAAATGAGTGAAAGAACACACATCCGGTTGACTCTTTTTATGACTCTGTCGGCGACGGCGGCGGCGGGTATCCGATCTCCAACCCGTCCAACCTTTACCTAACCGGGCGAATTCCGGTCGAGACTTACCTTGACTTGTACGTAGTATGCCGGTCGATCCTTCTCTGAGTATAAAATGCTCTCACGATATTCCTGTCGTGCGGAGAGAGCGACACCAGCCTTTTGAACTGCTTCCAAGAACACACTATTTTTCCTGATATTGAAAGCAAGTCGTCGGTTACCCTCCCTATTACTTCCGTGGCCGATACGACGATTTGCGGACCGATATTGTAGTCGAGATCCTGAGAGATTCAGCCCCAGAGCCTCTCGTGATGATCTTGAAAAGAAGAGCTCTAGAACCGGATCTGGATCCTCGAACCTGTATGCAGAGATGAATTGAAGGCAAGTTAATTAAAATGCCGATCGTAGCGACTGCAGAAAATAATTTTGTGAAATTCAAGGTGTGGATATTGCTTGAAGTCACGAGCGCCTAATAACAGCCTTGGTGGAAGCAAATTTGAAAATCCTTTGCACTAAGATGAGATGGAAATAATTCCTTTGAACAATTAAACAACATACCCTGGTGGTACGCAGGTTTCATTCAACTCTTGATCAACATCTTCTTGAGTGAAGTAGTGCACCCTAGCTCGAGTAGTCCACAGACAAACAGGGAAGATGCAAGGATCACTTGTTCCATCTCCATTAGCCTTATTTATGGGCAAGTTTTGGACTTTGTGCGCATCTGCCGACGAGATGGCGTTGAAAGGTGTGGCCGATTTCAGACCAAAGAGACGGACGGCGAAAAATCCGAGGCGAGTTTTCAATCCTAGTTGGGTAAACTGATCTATCCTGGTGGAATGTTTGTAATGGAAAGATCGGGGATGGAGAATCTCACCCGGCCACCAGATACCGTTCTTGCAGTCTTCTTCGACGTCCTCTGGAGGGAAGGTATGTCGAAGAAATTGAAGTTCGGGAGAGAGAAATTCCCAGTTGAGAGAATTCAACTGCTGGAGAGGTTTCAACGGTGGTACGCGGATCCAGACGATTTCGCCATAACAGGGTACTCGACCCCTCTGGCAAGATGTACAGTAATATTTCTCGTCTAAAGTCATCTAAATAGAAAAAAAGGAGTTGAACCAGAGTAGTATTGGGCCTATTTACTGGATAAAATCGCTACCGGTAAGATTTGCGCGATGGGATGACGCGGCTCCTATTTGAAAACATAAAACAGCTTGCCAGAGCACTATTTCGATCTGAATAATTGAAGTAAAAGTAGGGAGAAAGTGGCGTTGAAATGGGAGGGTCACTTTAGACATTAGAGTTGAAAACTCACAAGGACCTCAAAATAGAGATTCACAAAGACCTCTATTACGATGGGGTTAAAAGATTCCTTGTGGGAAAATACAATATAATAATGAAAATGAAAAAAAGCAGTGCAAAATAATCGAGAAACTTTAGTTGAATGATTAAATGGGTAGGTGAAATTAAAAAGAATATTTGCTTAAGACAATACTTATTCAACAAGTAGTCGCGAAAAAAATGTCTAACTTCACCGTTTCTAGTCTCCAGTGACAACAGCCAACCCCAAAGAAGGTGCTGTTCGAAACGACAACAGAACGTAGACTTCACGGACAGAAAAGTTGTCGAAAAGCTCAATCTAGAGCCGGTTCACGAGTTTAATGGATTGGAATCAAGATGGCTCCACTAAGGCCGCTGGTATTTGCGTTGGTGTACGGCCTACACCCTACATAAAACATACAAGCGAAAGGATTTGATGCAGCATCGAGTGGCGGCCCAAAATTATCACTAACTGAAAAAATTTGACTTTATCAATATCATGATAAGATTAACTTAAATAAGAGACAGGACAAAAAAATAGAACGACTGAGAAATTATGAAAGTCAACGAGAAACTTAAGGTCTAGGAAATCTCCAATGTCAATTAGACTCCCAGGAAAGTCGAACGAGGAAGAAAAGGACTGCGTCATGATGTTCATCAAATTTCCAACGAATTAAACGAGCGCATGCACTTAAGTTAGCAATTTTGCTGCTTTGAGGGGACTTAATAGGGAATCTGAGGGATATGTTTTCACACAAAAATTGAGCACAATAAGTAGTCCCCACAGCTTTTGGTAAAAGTAACGTGAAGATGTGAGTAAACAGTCATTAAAAAAAAATACCTCATTTTTGAATATTGTTTCTAAATATGAAATCAAGGTAACTCTTGAACGATAAGTGATCTAATCCTCTAGAAAAATAGCTTTAGTGTTTTCTTTCAGCAAGATCTTTCCTCAAATTCCTCTTCTTTCAGAGCCCTTTCTCAATTGTAGCGTCAACTTGGAACGTGTAAGTTGACAATAGACCGCTCATTAGGCGTTTTCCACCGCACTCGCGAGCCTATCCTGGTCTGAGGTCAGAATTACAAGATTCCAGACGAAGCAGCAGCAAGCACATAAATTCATTCTTGACGCAAATAGATCGAATATCAATAGCGTAGCATTCAAAACGATGGATATGGCACCCTAAATCAATTTAGTAGGTTGCACGAGATAGGAAGGAGAAACGTTGCTTCCGCACCTCGTGATCGACAAATGACGTGGCAACAAGTAAAAGCTCACCATATAACTTTAAATAATTTAAGCAAATAAATAATGCAAAAAAAACTAGTGAAAAGGGGATTAAGTGGATGCAGTCCAATTTTTAAAAAGGAACACGATGATCAAGAGTTTGATCAAAAAAGAGGATGACCAAAAGTCACTAGCAAAGCTGTGGCACTGAGACAAGTTGTTTAGGAAAATCGAGAATTCAAGGGGCAAAAGAATGCCACTTTCAACCAAACACCTTTAAAAGGGATCGGGCCAAACAACAAGGAACATTCATATGATTTATAAGTGTAAAGAACCTCGGTAGTTAGCTTAGTGGAAACCCCACCTAGTTAAAATAAAATGGGGCATTGAAAGGTAGAAAACGTTTTGTAGTCAATGAATTAGACCCCTGAAGGTCAGCAAGTTGATGTAGAGACGTTAAACAGTTGGAAGAACTTCAAACATGATGCCCGCACTTACACACTTAAAACAATTTTGAAGGTCGACAGGTAAAATCGGTCTAGAAACACTTGTTCGTTCCCTGAAGGCTAAGAAAAAGGCGCAAAAGACAAATTGGAGGCCTCTAGTGGGCGATTTCCCCAAAAATAGTACTAGAGTAGGATGGTCGAGGACATTACTATATAACCACCGCGGGTAATTCTGGTGATTCGAGGCCTCAAGTGGGAGTGATGTGTTCTCTCGATAAATAATCCCATTTCCCTTCCCTCTCTAAAAACGATAAAGGTTGTAATTCTCCCAGTTTTTGATAGCTATGGCTGTTAATAAAGTCATCGTCAGGCCCATTCTTAAGTTGGAATATTCTCTTTGTTGCTAAATAACATTCGGAAGTTATATTTTATTCGAAATCCATTGTGTTCACTCCATCTCAATAGGGAGAGGGGGGCCTGTCAATAAGGCGGTTTCAAGAAAAACATTCAAACGACTAAAAGGATTGACTGAATACGTAGCGAAACACTAAGGACAAAACTGGTCGTATTAAGGTTTCAACGGGTATAACCGATATGGTTAAATTTTCAGCGATGTGTACGAGGAAACTTTAACAACAGCAAATCAATAGGAAAAGAGTTTTGTATTAATAAACTTTCTTAATTTGATGATTTGAGTGAAATGACATTTCTAAAATAACTGAGGCAGGATCGTAAGGTAGGAATCTATACGAATTGATGAAAATTACAGGAACGGGCAATCAATGAAAATTAAGTTCGCACAAAAAGAGATAACATATTTGCTAGTTCAGAGGGCATAGTAATGGCTAAAGAGAAAAGCAGGCCAGGCAAACAGACATTCAAATAAAAATTGCAAGGCATCTGTCGACTTGATAGAGCCTTGAAGCAAGCATGAAAAATGTAACCATCTAAACGCGAACTGAACTAAGAACACAATGGCTTTAAGCCTGTAGATGCACTGATGAGACCCAACAATAAGCTTCGGAGACCACTATGCACTAACCATATTTCGAAATATGATGCTGATAGGTTGAAAACCTATCGAAGTACTTCGGGGTGATTACCCACACTGATTAATGCAGGTTAAGGAAAGACACAAGGTACCTTCTATTTCCCTAAAGCAGGAGTTGGAAGAAGCCCTCTTTCAACACTGATGCGGATTCATATTACATTATCTCCATCTAGCTAGATATGCGAGTGTCACCGCGTTAACTTAGCCATCAACTGGGAAAACTATATGCAACATAGAATCTGACCGCGTAAGATGAGGAAAGTGGTTTGTCGAATATATCATTGAAAACTTGATATGACAGATGTTGGAGGGACAAGTGACAAGAGCAGTTTTAATAGGCATCAAGACAATGATGGATGGGTTTACCGTATGTACTGTACTTTGATTCCTCCTCAAATGAGATCCTGATTTGCTGAAGGAAAGTAAAGTATTTCTATTTTAAATAAAGAGGAATTGAAACCGTAAGTGAAAACTTCCGAATACCAACAAAAATGACGACAAAAGAACAAAGAAATTTAGTTTACTGCAAATGCTAAGCGCACCTTCATTACACTTTATTAACTCCAATAGTAAAGTGGCGAGACTTCGATGGATGAATCAGGAAAAGTATCTAGCCCTGATGGTGGTCAATCCTACTCTCTACCTCCACGTGGTGGCCACCGGTAACCTCAGGGTCAAGTTTGGGGGCTAATGAGAGGGGCGGCCGGTTAGGACCAATCATCCTCCGGACGTATAAAATTAGATTATGCCAGCACAAGTACAATTTCTTACAGCTTGGAACACCGGATTCAGGGTTTCAAACTGGAGAGTGGAATACACGTGCATGTAGCAATGAACGAAGTCTCCATCAGAATTTTGAATGATTTCTGGTAGGAGATATGAAGACGGACGAAGATGGACAAGATGTCACGAGGAAGCTGAGCTACTACCAGTATGACGAAGCCACGCCAGAGCAGAGACCAGACAGCCGAAGACGTCAACAAACATTTTTACTGTGTTCTGTGTTAACTATTGTGCTTACTTGTTATAAAAGCTATTTGTACTTTTGTTGTACCCCCAATAAATTCTTGGGACTTGCCCTAATGGGTGTGGAGAAACTAAAACATCTAGCCCTGATTCCACAGAAAAGTTTCAAACATTCGTAGTGCAAGAAAGAGTAAAACGAAACGCTACGAAAAAAATACGGAAACTAGTGGTGAAGTGAATTCATGAAATAGCAGATGATAAAACCTTGAGTTTGACTGAAAAAAGGAAAGTCAAGTGTGGTAAAGCAGTACACATGCGATGAAATTTAGCTGTAATTATTTGCTCCCACTAGACACCAGATTTTCCAGCACCTAATTGGAGTGAGTGGATGGGGAGCGAGACGAAGGACAGGGGGTTACGATCAGTCTCTTCCAAAGGTGTGAGAGCGAGAAACAAGATCAAAGTGTAGAACAGAAGCTGTTGCGCGCCAACCGACGACCGCAGTTTCGACTGGACATCGCAGATATTATGTTATGGGGAGCAGGAGGGAGAGGTAGAGAGGGGCGGAGAGGAGTTTATAGGCTCGCCTCCTACTGGATTCTGCTACCTCATGCTAAGAGAACATTTGGCTCCGTTTCAACATGTGGTCAGAGTTTGTAAAAAACGTACTAATTTGCTAATTTTTAGCATACCAAAGTTGGAGATAGTTGCCTCGAAATCGGACTTCGACGTGGCCAAGTTATCATGGTAACAATTATCTTGAAAAGTGATAAGCAGCCAAGTTGGACCAGGCTTTACTTCCATTGAGATCGTATTTAACAACTTGCAGGCATTGATGTCGAAAGTTCTGCTAATATGATGACAAAATCAAGAAGCCTGACACCTTACTGAATCATTTCCATAAGGAAGACGCCTTACAGTCTTAAAGTAGGAAAAAAGGACTAAGGAAATAAATCTGCCCTCCGAACCAACAATGGCCCCATCCCGTTTGAAGATGCCTGGTGAAGAATCACTTGGTTCATTTTTATGCCACTGATTGAGGACCTCCCATTCGGCTTTCTCCATGTAAACCAGCAGTTATTCAGTACTGGCGATAATCACTTGGCGTTCATTGATGTGCTACATCGCGAAAAGGCATTCAATGCACATTCAAGACCTAAATCAATCGAAACACGAAGGCCTCTTGCAAATAAGCATCGCATTAAATGTGAAGTGCTGACATCTAAGTGGCAAATCAAACGCAAATAATATCAATAAAAGTTAGCCAAACTTGAACACTGACATATAGTCGGTTTAGATATAATCAAAGCCACCGTTCTCGAGACAAAAAGAGCTTTGAGCGCTCAAAACATCCGGAGAATTCAAGTCCCGTAGGAGAGAACAAACTTCCGACAAAGGGGGTACACCACCAGCATTAACATTAAGAGATAACTATCTCGGCCCCCCCGAAAGGGAAAGGGAAGGAAAGAGGCCACAGTAGGAAAAAGCACTGCGCAAATACCGCCGATGGCGCGAGTAGTTCGTGTACGACTAAAAGGATGTAAATTTTGGGCAAAACATAAGACAGTCTTTACAGATAGCGCCTTTTTTACAATCAACGGTGTCAAGAACGAGTGTTAGATTAGAGATCATTTGACTAGATTAACTAACTCCCTATCGAGAAACCCGACTGCATGTTCGCGAAATACTTCCAAGCAAAAATTTAAAACATGCACATAAATAATTCAAAACGGAGGGAGAGAGATGGGTCAAAAAGACTCGCCTTGTCCTCGAACAGCGATTCGGCCCCATTTTTTGTTTTCTGCAAAGATTCAATTTTTTCAATGCCTCAAGAGGAAGGGGAAAGAGGGTTCGGGGCCGTGGAAGAAGCGCGTGACAATAACTTTCAATTTTCAGAAGAGGATAAAAACTCTTCAAACATGCAAGGGAGGAATGGACCAGAAAGATGCAAAAAAAGTGACAATCATCCAAGGAAAGATCAGACTCACATCACTGAGGCATTTTTCGTGGAAGGCATTGGGGCACCCTTCACAGCAAACAAGTTTGCCGTCTTTGCCACAGATGACGCACCAGGCGGTGTTCGACGGACGGAAGAAGTACTTCAGGATTGAAAACTCGGTGTCGGAGATTAGGACTTTTCTAAGAGCCAACCGCTCATAAAGATTTAAATCCTTACTGCCACTCCTCGAAGTTTCGGAAAAACTGGATGCAATCTTAAGCAAACTCTGTGGTAGACGGATCAATGCATGTCGTGGACATATAATCCAATACCGAGAAAGCTGCAAGATAAACAGTATTAAAAAATTAATTCTACTTTAATTTATTAAGCAGACACTCAAAATGGGTTAGAAATTGGACCATCTTAATGACTGGATAGTACGCCTTCATAATCCAGTTTACTAAAGTAGAATAAGTAGTGTGGTAAAATAAACGCTGTGCCACTTGAACTTCGAGGTAATCAGCTGGTAAACAAAGAGCAATTAGATTGGTCCTCAGGTGAGCTTCTTCTGCAAAGCAAAGACATACTGTCTCAAAGTGTACTAATAACCACAACCAACACAGATAAATAAACCGAGAATGTTTTCACAATGGGAGTGACCATGAGAAAACAGAACATATTTACCCAAACAGATCCAGCCGGAATGCACCACTCATCTGAGTGATAAACCGAGGGACAGAGCGCACATGAAAAGAAGAATCTGGTGGCATAGGACCAAATACCACGTTTTTCAACGTAACAAGTTAGGCAGGAGTGTGCAGGGCAAATAAACTCATCTCGCCGGCCTTCCCGTGCCAAGTACTCGTAAATGGGGAGCCGGAGACAAGTATTTCGGTGTATTCCCCGAAAGCAGGTACTCCGAGAGCAAATGCCAAGGATGCTGCCGTCTACCCTTCGACCGTTAAACACTGGCTCCACTTCCTAAAAGCAAGTAATTTATAACAGAGCATTTAAAGGCTAGCAGAGCAAAAAAATGATACCTACAAGACAGTGAGAGCATTGGTTGACCTGTGCAAGGCAAAATTGACAGAAAGCTTCCTCACTAGTGTCATGTTGCGAGAGGCAGGATTCGTGGATAAATCGAGGGCAGTTGTTATTGGAGCATTTAACAAGAGGTCTGGCACATAGATCGAAGTCGGATTTGGCGAGAGATCTCGCCAAAATAGCTTGGTTTTTTGAGTAGGTTTTAACGTGATCGTTCGTCAAAGGACAAGAGCGACCCATTCCCGCATTGTCAACATTTAAATTATTTTCATCTCTCTGTTGAACGTCATTTTCTTCACAGTCGTCACGTTTCTGTTGCTTCTTTTCATACCAACCCGGCTCCAGACATTCTGAACAAATATACATTGCTGATGGTCTTCCAGTGAAAACATGAAGCAAATCCTCGTAAGCATATCCATCACGTGGAAGAGTAGTTACCTGAACGGAAGGAGCCCGGTAAGTCCCTTAGAACGTAAATCGACCAATCCACCATAACGAGAGTTCAAGGAAACAGTTCAATAATTGATGTGAAATTTGTACTAACCTGACGTCCATCAAGAACTTTGACGCGAGTGCTCATATTCCTTCGAGAGACTAAAGTAAAACGCGATGGAACGTTAACGAAATGGCAAAAAAGGAAAGTATTTACGCATATAAAAACATTACGAACTCATTTCAATGTCTTCCAAAGGTATGAGGACATCTCGACGTGCTTTGTCTTCCTTCTCCCAAATTTTTTGATACGCCGGTAGTGACAATCCTAACTGACGCATTCTTTCGGCGAGATCTGTATAAGGCAACGGTTCCACAAGGAAATAAATTCGTTTCGCCCGAATCCAGTAAAGCTCCTGTGAGAAGGGAATTTGAAATTGGGCGATATAGTAATATCGTCTATGGGTAGCTCCAATACATGCTTTCATAAAATTATCAAAATCCCGTTCAGTTTTAGGTGCACGCAGATTCTTTTCTTTCACGTAGAATGACCCGTCGAACACGAGATGATTAGGAGGACAAATAAGCATGACTCGAAAGGCAACTACTTCCCTGCCTTTTTTCGTTTTCATAAGGACAGCAGTCGAATCGACAATAACTGCAGGCCACCAAGGAGTTCTGTATTGCGCTGGGAGCAGAGCCCAGGCAAGAGCACCGGGAGTTAGATTTGAAGCTCTCCAAAGTCGTCCAGGAGAAGTCGCCCGGCACGACCGATTGTGTCTAATAGAGCGCTGTCTAGAGGAGGGTCGGTCAGAAGCGGCACTGTATCCAGAAGAGCTTGAATCATCTGAAGCATCGCTCAATTCATCGTCTTCTTCCTCAAAAGATTCGTCATCCGAATCGTAATCATGCCGATCAAGAAGTGGAACACGATTTTCATCGATAGTTTCTGTGTAGTCAACATAAGCCTCTGTGTCAAAAAGTTCAGAAGGGGGTGTCGGAGGTTCAGAATCTACGATTTCAGGAGAGTAAATGACTTGGTTCCCCCACTGAGTACGATACTCCACCCTAGGAGAGAAAGAGATCCCAACATTCTTGTCTTCATTTTCGGAGTCGGAATCGGGTAAGACTTCCCGTAGTACTTGGTGAAAAGCTTTCTTGGGTTTTTTAAAATGCTCCTCAGGGGGATCCATTAAACAAAAGTTTTGAAAAAATCCTAAAAAGATAATGCCTATTGGCCAGGTGTAAGTACAACAAAATAAAGTAATCAAAAATCGTCAAAAAGAAATTTAAGATACGTTTTAAGGCACATTTATTAAACAACAGCTTTACAATTTCGTTGGAACAATGTCTGGAAGCACAAAAGCCTTGCCCAGTTTTTGAAACTCCGCCCTACAGTGATATTTACAGTATGCTATTACCTTAGTAAATTTGAAAACTCTTCTTCAACAATATCGTCATCCCAATTGTCTTCCCATAGGGAAATTTCGCCATTATCATCAGATAACCCAGTAGCACAATCTAACGAGGGGAATGTTTAACAGTCATTCGCAAACCATCGGCAGGAAATTCTTCGAAGTCGTCATCTGCTTCGAGAATTCCTAAATCGACGATAGGTTTAACCTTGCTGGAACTGTTTTCATCCTTAGAATTGACAGCCATGAGCAGTGGTTATGCAGGTTAAAAAAGGCAATTATGAATCACCAAAAGGTAGTTCAACCAGGATAGCGCCGTTAAAATTTGCTTATACTTTCAGATCGTATCTTATTTAATTTTCCGAAAGCCTCTGGATTTTCATCGGAAATAAATATATCTTTGTCAAAATGGGTTATTATTTCATTTTTTTACTTTATTGATTGATATTGATCACGATGTACAAATATTTATGCGTAATGAAGGCACGCACCATGACCAAATTATAGACATTTGTATACACCTTCGGTCTTATTCAATGTCATTTCGTTACAATCTATACCATCAAAATACTACTTTCTTGAACTTTATCTAATGAAAGTTAGACTTCAGAAAACATGCCAACTCTTTGAGATATCTACGGTTATATGCATCCATTTTTGTAGGCGTTAGCAATTGCAGCACTATCGATAACCTCTTGGAGAGTTTTTGGGGTTTCGGGTTCTAGCGTGTTTAAAAAACATGATAATATTTCATAATTCGACGGAAAGTTCAAATTAGTTACTGACTCAGATTAACGTTTCTGTCTGTTGACGGATCTCTGATCGTGATCCGTTATATATGACAACACTAATTGTGTTCTCATGAAGCATCATATATTGGGACGTTCTCTTAATAAACAACTTAAAATAAAAAAAATGTTCATAGGGAGTTGTCGATTGTGGGTGACACTTGAAGTGTCCAAGGCCAGTTTATCGTCATGAGTTTGAAATATTTACATTTGCAGTAACCAAAATAAATTATCTTCCAAAGAATAAGCACTTTCGTTTTCAAAAAAGTACGCATTATAAAGATGTTTCTTAGGCACATTATATGCGGAAAAGAAGAAATTGACCAAACGTTAGATTTCATTGCAGAATCAACAGCTATAAAAATATTTGGCCCAGATATGAATATGGAATATAAAAAGAAGTGCTTTCAAACATGACATTTATGACTGCCATCATCAACTCAAAGAATAACTTCGGCTAGTAGGAATCTTCTCTAATTTGCCTCCTACCTGCCATCCGCTTTTGAGTTTCAGCTGTGATTAAGAAATTTATAGGCAAGGGAACTTTTACTTGTTGTAACTTCAAGACCGGGAGCATGGTATTTCAAAATTCCCAAATCAATAGTGTATGCGTGAAGCTGTCACGATCAGCTTTGAAGTCTTAATTATCGAGAAATCTGATGTAATGTTATTTACAAAATAACGGCGGTAGTGCCTCAAAGGGACCGGCATTTGACGTAACACTTGTCTACTGCACGGCTTGATCCTGCTGCCCGTTTCCATATCATCTATCCAATTTCGACTTCAGCTCCAAGTATCGCCAAAATCAGTTGGAGAAAAGCAAATTCATCTGCAGTTCAATAAATAGTCCTCCTTTGGTTTATGCACTATAAACACCATTCTTGTTATAAATCATTACAATTTTGTTCTCAAAATCTTGCTAACTTAACGTCGAGGCTTGAAAATTTCCTATAATATGGATCAGAGAATGTGTAGCGCCCTTTATATCGTATATAATACCTGTTGCCATCTGAAACTTCTGCAGACCAGTTAGATTCTTAATATCTATAATACACCACCATAGAACAAAGATCTCACTGTTCATTATTTCATTATTTAACGAATTTTTTTACGTTTAACAGGACAAAATAGAATCGCAACATAAAGAGCTTAGATATGTTCCAGTGGCAGAACTAGTAGATAAGATAACTTTTATACAAAATAAACATTACATTTTATTTATATTCAAGGCAGTTTGATGGCCTGTCGCAAGAGTAGTTTAGTTCCATTTTTTTAAATCAAACCACCAACAACTGAAATATTCATTATTTTTCCAAGGTTTAATGAATAAGGTGGCAATCGCGTTATTAACATTTCCTATGTTATTTGTTGACACATTTCTGGAGGCACTAATGCGAATATAAATTCATGAAATAACAGGTTACTTTCTTTTCAGAGAATCACTTTTTTAATTATTTTATCCCGGCTCAGATTAAATGGAGCTTGTTTGACATGTTCATAAAGATAGTTTGTATATTTCGAATAGTTTGGGCGGCGTGATGAGTCTAAGACGTCAGCCTTTTCACAGAGTTAATCCAACTTATGTACCCCCGAGTCGGCACACCATTTTCATTCGCGGTCTACCCGGATCAACCAACGTAGACGTTGTTAAGTAAGAAAAGCTTTTGGTTCTTATCAATACAACGTAGAAACCACTTTTCCTCAGAAACCGACACAAAATGTACCGTTGAGTTTTTCTCGACATCAGAAGATAGAGTTCGGTTTTCTGTTGCAATTAGATTCAAAAGTCATGAAATCGCCAGGGAAATGCTTGAAAGGTAATCGTGTGTACATTTTACTCCCCTCGTAGATACAATGGCAAAGAGCTTCTCGGTCATCCTGTTGAAGTTACCTGGTTCAAGGATTTAAAGAAAGCCAGAGCTCGCGGTATGATTGATATTTTTTATATTTTTCATAGCATTCGAAGAACAGCGTCATGGCAGATTTCGTGCCCTGAGGGAATTTAGGGGAAATAATAGAGGTTATCCTGAACGTCGGGGTCGTGGCTATTCACCTAGCCATGGTAGAGATCGTTCATATTCTGGAGGCCCATCGTCTAGTCGAAATCTCAGTAGAGGACCTTCTGGTTCCTCTCACTCTTCTTCACGTTCACATTCTGGCTCTCCAACGCATTCTCACAAACGGTAAGTCCATTGTCGTCAGTGTAGTTTATATGGCTTTGGTAGGCGCATAGGGCCAGATGCTGAGGGCGACTCTGTTCAGGACAATGATAACTACCCAAGAATTTCGCGTAAGAGACTTGGTAGGAGATCACGAAGTGCTTCATCTCGTTCGCGTTCATCATCCCGTTCCATCTCAAATCGCTCATACTCGAATCATGTAGTTCCAGCTCGAAGGTCTGAACAGGCACCTAGGTCGCCAGCGCATTCTCGCTCAAGTAGATCCTTTCCTTCTCATTGTCGCTATACGTTCAGGTTTTTCAAATGCTCCCCCTCCTCCTGGTAACGAACACGGAGGTAGCGGCTTGCTAAATAACTTGATACAACTTCCCTCTAAACGCATGACTTCTCAGCCATCACAGTTCCGTGGCTCTGCCTCTCAAAGTCGTTCTGGATCATCTCGTTCACCGTCACCTAAACGACAACACCAGAGCCAAAAACATCGGTCTCCACTGCTGCCTGGTTTGATCCCGTCGAACTCGAAGGATAAATCGCCGAACAAAGAGTAAGGAGAGCTTCTTTTTAATATTTATATTTTTGGTTATTGTCCAATAAGTTCAATATTCTCTTCAGTCCATTACCACTACCTAGTCTTTCTGGATCTAATTGGCGTCCATTGAGTCTTGCTGAGGAAATTTCTGATGAACCTGCAACAAGATCTATGTTTGCTGCTTATAGCAATGACAAGCCGAAAGTTATTAATAGGAAAATCATTCTCTCGCCTTTAATTCCTCAAAAAAGTTGCAACAGGTCCTCGGAAATGGATACAGAAAATGATCTCATTAGTTCGAGAAAAGGAGGCACCCTGCCTGCCGATAATAATGGTTTTTCAAAGCAGGATAAGTCTTCAAATTCGAAAGATGTGCTTATTCAAGAAAAAAAGACTGTCATTGAAGAGGTAAGTTGCTTTTGTCTCCTTTTTCTGACATTATTATCTAGTAATTAGTTTTTTTTCTTTTTCAGCAATATAAGAAGGACTGTGAGACCTTTGCTACTGTCGTGAAGATGTTTATCAGGTTCGTTGGTTTTCTAACCAAATCCGATGTATTTGTTTTTGTGAATGCGTGAGTTCTAACTGCTATTCCCACCAACCTCCTCACCCTGCACTTTCTTTCAGCCTCCTACCAAGGATTGGTTTTTCCTGGACTTGTTATTTCCCATTTCCACATTATATACTCATTTTGAAAGAGAGAGGGAGAGATATGCATTTTTTCAGTGAAGAGGCCAAATATGCACTACTCCTTACTTCTATTGTGTTGTGGTGATGCCTTATAACGATTCGTTATCCCTAAACCGATTTACATATTTCGAACACCACCCATGTATTCTCTGCGGTGGATGATGCACATTGCCTCCCTCTTTCTCCTTATCGATTTTCTCGGCTACATTTGACCCAGATGAGGCTTATTGTTTAGCCCATCGCAATCGTTGATTGTGTCTTAGCACGCTCGATGGGCAAGTAAGTTTGTTTAGTGTCCTCATTATTAATGATGTCCCCTCCCTCCCCCCTTGAAGATCTATCTATCGCAGTATACCTGCTTGTGATCATCTAACACTGTTTCTATCCCCACTTTTTTTAGTAAGGACAGTGCTTTGGAGGAAAAGCTGTTGCCTTTGTTGAAGAAGATTCTGCATGAACGTGGTCAGCAGAGTATTGAAGAGTTACGGGTTTACATTGAAAGCCTAGAGGAGACTAGAAGAACAACTCAATGAATACCTTGATCGTGAAAAGCAGTTTCTGTCGTAATTGTCGTGCCTCTATACTTTACAAACTCTTCTATCGCGCTAATTTAGTTGTTTGCCATGATCCTGCAAGTGTTGTTGTTTTTAAAGTAAGGTGAAGTGTACAGTCATAGTGGAATATATTTGACTGCTTCCCTTTTTTTTCTTTGACTGCATTTGACACAGTTAAAGCGTTACCGCGGTTCATTTATTGGGAAGGTCAACACCAACAGAGTTCAGGTTGTGTATCAAATATTCGCCTTCCGGTGGTAAATTGAAATCAACTCGCAGAAAATTATTCCTGAGGAAACTATAAACTGATATAAAAGAGTGAACTGAGACTATTTTTACCTCTACTTGAATACAGAATTTGGTGCGTTTAAAAAAGCGTATTCAGGCATACACACAAACATAAGGTTATGAAATGGGTGAAGGTGTCGAGTACGGACGGGATGGGGCTTCATGCTTTGGTGTACATGGGAAAAGTGGCTCACGTGATCGTGGAATCCAAATCACTGAACGAGGAAAAACGCAAAGAAGCCCAGCCTTAACAAAATGACTTCGATCATCCTGTGTTCTGTGAGAAAGTTAAAATTGGTATCAAGTCTGGTCTACTAGCAACGAAACGAACTCTGCACGAATGCAAAACATGAATAAATAGCTATTTTTCGCGGCAAATCATCAAAGTCAATGATACCCATTCGATAGCTGTGGTGATCTGGAGCTTCAAAGTAGATTTTACCCTCTTCACGACTGTGTATACGCTTTTATTTGTAAATTTACCTTTATTTGCTTATGTGGACATTCACTCGAAGTTTAGCTCTGTTCGTTTGCAGATTTGTACTACACCACACATAAATAACATTAACAGACAATGTGCAGTGGAATACTCTTTTCTAAAGCCGTCATAACTCGGTGTAACACGACACCAAAACCCATTTCTAAAATCGCGCGCATTGGCGTCCCTGTCTTCTCTTGAATGGGAGAAATGCCTGTTTTGGAGTGACAATAATATTCTGTATGCATGTGCACACCAGCCACCTACTCCTAGTTGCTTGTTGGCTTCCTTTGGCAGGTTCACAGGATTTGCACTGCTACTAGGTATAGCGTTATTTTGAAAAAAAACAACATAGTTAAAAATCAATAGAGTCTCAAAATCTTGAACACAAAAGCAATGGTTTCTTAATACTAGGCCATTTTTTGGCTGCTATGGTAACACCAACGAGAGCCTATTCATTCGTTGTTTGACAACCCACAAGAACTTAAAAATTAAACAAGGGTGAGACCCAATCTCACCAAAACAGACGTCGAGTTTCTGGTCTACCTTTCTGAAAATTCACAGGAAAGCCACGTTTTTTCTATTTTTACATTGATAAATATCCAACAATAAAAATTTATCAAATACTTATGATCAATATTTGACCCAGAAGCATAACCAAACTGTGACCTTACGATATATGGAGTGACGACCACGCAAGCGATGCATTAACTACTCCAGTGAATCTCCGCCTCTTCGTGGTGCGAAGATTAATATTGACCGTCGTTAAGATATCGATGGCCAAAAGCAGCTCTGGAGTTTGGAAAATGGCCAGGCATGAAAGCCAGTATTACTAACAATTTTGATGTCTGTAAATCCCACCGTTTCTTACCCTCTTGTTGCACTGAAACCAGTGGTCAATAGGAACAGGTGGATTATTCGAACCTCACCATTGCTCTCGTCTGGTCACTTACCTCTTCGGATTAATCTCCAATCCTTCCTAGGATTATCACTGCCAGTCTCCACTTACTTGGTAGGTTGGCATTACTACCGTAGGACTACGAAAAACTGAGAATAGTTATGTGTCGTTATACAGCTAAGCAGTACATTGGAAATGATAACTTTGAACACAGTGTCTGAGGATTCTGCCACCTGGGCGGCTTAGCACCATACTCTATTGGAATGTTTCCAATCTCAGAAAGTTGTCAGATCTCCAAAATCATGTTTCTGTGAGAATAGTGCAAATTCAAGGCTACTGAGCCAAATGTATTGGGGGTCACAGCCTTATAGTGCTGGACGCTTGAGCAGGACAAAGCTGACGCGAGAGGACTTTTAACTCCAGGATGGAAAATCCTGCGTCAACCAAAGGTAAATGCTAAAGGAATATGATCAATCGGGATCCATAACATGAATAATTCTTTGCTACATTGGAAAGAATAAACCATTATAAGCACCGTTCAACGTAGAAATTGCCCGGGAGATGAGTCTCCCTACACGCCGTGTAGTGCTTCATTTGTGGCTAAAGCCGATGGAAATTGTTCCGAAAAATGACATTTTGCTCTTTAGGGACTTCAAACTGCTTGCGTTCCTAGACGATTTTCAAGGACTCTTCCTGATGCCAGATAAAGTACGTACATAATTTTTCTAATCAAGGCTGGCATGAACTAATAAAAAGACGACAATACCAATGAAGCGATTTGACTAATTACTTGTTTTATTAATCCAATACCGGAAGCGACTGAAAAATCAAACGGAACTGGATGAGCCACAGAGCGCATCATTTAACAGGCGAAAATTCTGATAATATTTACAAGGTGATGAGCGGTCTCTATTCGATGAATGACATCCGTTCTAATGCCTGTCTTTGTACCTCTTTGTATTCTTCAGAATCGATGTCGTACAAGGGGTTCCTGCAGCGCGCTAGGATGGTCTCCAACTCCATACCAAAAGAAAGGTCAACCAGGAAGTCAAACTCAGCAACCATTGACTGAATACCTTCCAATCTCTCCCACAGACGCTCCTTTTTCTGTTCAACCGACTCCTCGTCACCAGGTTCGGACGTAGCGTTTGCCAACACGAATCGACTCACGAATTCTTCAGTCTGCAGTTCTGGGTGTCTTCGACCTAATTCCATCATCACTGCCAGTGCAAATTGGCTGGGCGGGTTGGTGAAACAAAGATCAGTTTGGAACCAGGTGTTAATGATCTCATAGCCCTCCTTCTTCAGAGAGGTCATTAGTTCTGTGGCTACTTCATTAGTTATGGAACCGTCTTTTGTACGATTATAAGTAATGAGTTCCACTAAGAATCCGAGCAGCGCACGGTAGGGTGGGTGAATCCACAGATCGTATTGGAGTTTGTCCATAAGGAAGAGCTCCGATCGGGAGATAAAGTCATGATAACGCTGTCGATTGCGTGGAATGTACCCGACAAATTTATTCAAACTGATTGGATAATCGGCTGCTTTGAATGCCAAGTAGAGAGCCGTCAGCATTATTTCCCGTGGAGAATAGTCCATTACAGAATTATTAAGATAAAAACGCTTCAAATACGTTGCGGCGAATCCAAAAACCTGAATTAAAAAAAATATAAAGAGGTCGGTTGGTGAAAATTGTTAAGCTGTCAGCCGATGTGATACAACCCAGTCATGAGAACAGAGCCGCTGTAACCACTAGGCAATGTCGGAGGTGCAGGTAGCAGTGTAAAGACGCGTTGCAGGCACCACCGACTGGACAGAACCTAAATTTTTTACTTTCGATTCTGGTCTCCCCTGCATGTATGATTATAAATGGTTTTGAGGCTTGACCAAAAAGATTTTGCTCAAAAGATTGAATATGAATGAATACGAATTCTTAAAAAATCGATGGAGGTCTTAGTCGATACAAAAAGCTTCAATGAAACGGCGAGAAACGATAAAACATAATTATACAAATAAATTTTAGAGAAGCCTGTTAAATGCACAAACTGCCAGAATTCTCAGCTAAAACCTGATGTTGAGTAGATAATAATAATACCACTTGTAAAGTTAGGTAGATTTAAACCCCCAAAAAGTCAGATTGATTTGAATATCAAGGACGGAATTTGTGATAACATCATTACTTTTTTGAAATAACAATGGGAAGATTACAAAAAAAAAGTCTTACATCAGCAGGCAGGTGGGGATCGTCAAATTGCTCGAAAAACTGCTTCATTGCGAAGATATTCCGCTTTACAATGATGAGCTCGTCTTCGGCAGTAAGAAAAGTCGGCTCTGCATCAACACGGCCACCAGCCTCCGATTTCGCTCGAAATTGCTCCGCAAGGCGCCTCCTTGCAGAGCTGTTGCAATCTTGCCGCCGGCTGGCTAACTCATCTACTGATAACAACCAGTTTAGGAGTTGTGAACTAGATGAGTACGACTGTGGATAAAAAAACACTACATAGACATTTTGGTAGAGTCCAAGCAAGTAGCTTTAAGACCTACTGTAAGGCTCAGGTGGGAAGTACCTATAGCTAAGTTTACAACGGCAGAACATTTCCATATTCTTAGAACGGACAAACACAAATGGTAAAAGCATTATTGAGGAAAAAACGACTCATGATGCAGAACAATGTATTGAAAGGAATACAGGAAGAACGTCGGTTTAGAACGAAGCGACATTGAAAAAGTGGAAGGAGCTTATTCCTGTTCCATGGGAGTGGGTCCAACGGAATCGGCAGGACCAGCAGAATCAGTTTCATCAGCCTGGGGTTCTGCAGTTCGCAGAAGATAGGGCTCAATAAGCTCTTGTGGATATATCATGAAGTCCTTGTCCTTTCCAACAATAGATAAGGCGCAGTTCTGAAAAGGCCAACCGTCAAATAGCAAGCACCCATATATTGTCAAATAGATTTCAGATAATAAACTCACCTTGCTAGATAGTTCTGTTTCGGCGGGAAGGCATCCTTTAAGAGCCTTCAAGCCATGGACGATAAGTTCATCGAGACTACAGTTAGGGAATTCGTCAAGGTGGCGCTCGAGATAAGTTCTGGCTGATTGTGAGCGTGAACCGACGGCAAAACACTTACAATCATACGCATTCGATGATGGACACTATTGATAAGAATTGCAATAAGGGAATCAAACATACCAAGTAGTGAACATGAGGACCCATTTCATCATAGCCAGTAATGAGCATTCCTACTCCGAAAGGCCTTCGACCATACTGCTGGGTAGGAACTTGCATTTTTAAAGATATCTTGTTCAGCAAACGAGATACTGGGAGTGGTTCACTATATGCCCAACGATTATCAGCACATTCCCGGCGCATGTGTCTGGCAAGAAGAAACCCATCAGCAGTCAGACCAGTAATAGCCATTCCGATGTGAGAATCGATAGGGATCAATTTTTCTTGATAAGATGACAATTCTGATGGGGCCCTTTTAAGAGCGACAATGACGCAATATTCTCCGTTCTTTAGAGCAACCGCAGCTGAACCTTGTTTTACGGCTTCCATTGCATATTCGATTTGGTGAATCCGTCCCTGAGGACTCCAAACCGATACATCATGGTCGTACTGATTCCTGAACATCTTGCCCCCTCCAGGCTAAATAAACCTAAAAGCTGAGCTAATCGCAATGGTGCATTATTAATGGTCCACTCAAAAATGTTGGTCTAGCATTTGTCAACTTGCATTATCAATTATAGAACATAAAAGAATCAATTAATTTTTATTATTGCAAAATGAAAAGCTAGTATTTAAGAATTGAAAATTAACTATCTGCTATTTTATCGGATCATTTTCTAGATAGGTTATTAACTCCTTCAAAGCGTTCAAATTTCTCTGATTTAAACAAGGTGAGTCTATAAATTTAAGGGCGGCCCAGCTAAAGTGAGCCAAGTTTCTTCCGCCTCGGCTTCATTCAAGGCTCGTAGCCGGGTTAGTATTGATACCTTAAAAGCAAAGGGGAATCTGAAAATATTTTTAAAAGTTATCAACTACGAAAGTCTCGTACTCAACATTATATAGACTTCCTAAAGCGAAAAGTAAAACTCCGGTATATTTAACTTATAAAAAAACGACAGAAAAGTGAGGTAGTTTTCAAAGCTTGGGATTGAATGGTCTGAACCGTTAAAACTCCATGAATCCACGGTTCCAAGCGGAAATTCCCAGAAAATCAAATTTTGGATCTAAAGTTATGCTAACTGAGCCCTTCAGCCCTGCTGCGGTACAGAGCACCATAAATTTTTCGAACACAGCGTTTGCTGAGTCACAGTGACAAAGGTATTTCGAGAGATTATACGCGGCAAAGGTATAGACACAAGATGCTCTGGGAGTATACGGGCGAAAAGAAAAGCACTGGCAAAGCTCAGCCGCATGAATCGCGTTGTTCATCTTTGGGGTGAAGTCACCAAACACCATTGCAGTCCCAGATGCACCATGATGGATATCAGCCTTAGCCGAAAACGGAATCATCTTCCATTCTTTTCAATTTCCGCATCGCCCAAGAAATCCCAAACCCATTTCGAGTAACTACTCGTGCACCGACAACTAACTATTCACCCTCGAGCCAAATATTAAACATAGCTTCTAAGTATTATTTGTAAGGCATCTGTATTGGGGAATTTCCGAACATTTAATCAGCAAAAAAAAACACCTACAAATACGAAATTAACCTCAGTCCATTAGGTTTGGTTTTCTTCAATTTCAGAAAGGAAATTAAACATAATTCCACCCAAGGATTTACACAAATATTCACATAGAATGTACACAGTCGGGTGAGAGGAAGTTGGCGAGTATGAAGAGCAGCCTTGTCACTGGTTAGATTCTGCCAACCCAATTGAGGCCTCAACAGGGGGAACGCAGAACAACCTACGCCCCATACGCTTAATCTTCACCTTCAATGGTCTCAATGTACTCATCTTGCTCCCAGTTTCCGATCCACCGATCTCATCAGAGTCGCCTGGAGTCGAAGTTGTGAAGGAATTATTCGAAGTGCAGAAAGTGAGAACGAGACGATCATCCGAAGCTGGCCGAAGCATTGGAGAAGTTGGAGAGGGAACAGCTTGGAGGGTGGGAGGTGAGGGAGTATTCGCCACCGATGAGGCTGAAGTTGCCCACCCTATCTGAAGTGTGGGCGGTGGTAAAATGGGTTGCTTGTGTTCATTTTCATCTCGGACAAACCACTCGTCTACATCATTAGTCACAATCACTGTATCCGAGTCCGACTCCTGAAAAGATCGTTTCCTCACGATGACCAAACGTGGAGGAGTAGCAGAAACCGTGGTGGAGACAGCAGGACACGTACTGAGAGAGGAACAAGTAGAAGAAGTTTCTGGAGAGTCAATGGAAAGATCGATGTGGATAGGCTGGAAAGAACGGCGAAGGAAATAGGTAGTATTGTCGACTCTGGTCGAGGAGGCAGGTGTGTAACGTGATCGAGAGGAAGAACAAGATCGCAGGTATCGAGGTATTTCAAAGGAAGCGACTTCCTCTCCGTGCATCATGGGGACGGTCGAGGAAGAAGATGACGAACAAGGTGATGAAGGACAAAAGGAAGAACACTGCTGCGCTGTGCCCCCTGACGAACAAAAAGAAATAAATAAATAATCCCAAACTTAAATATACAAGACATCCGTTTTTGTAAAACCAGTTTTCCAAGAAGCACCAGCGATTTCCGAAATTACGCAGATATTTCTCCAAAAAATAATCAACAACAGTGAAGCAAGGGTCATATATAGGGGTTTCGGAAAGATAATTGATCTAACAGTGAAGTAAAAACCTGAAAACAAAAACGTATACCAAATCGATTTATTCTGCTTATTAAAGCCCCGCACATATCGACGGAAAGTGTTCCGGAATTCCTCTCTTCAGGAGAGAGGGTGATTCGAAGTCCATTTGACTGAGAACTTCTTTTTTATCCATGCTGTCGTAGGTCAACATCGAACTGACACTGACGATTCTTCCTACTACCAGATATGAAATTAACCTTTCCAAAACAATAGATGTCAATAGACAATAAGAACCCTGAAACTAGAAGGTTCCGAAATTTGCGAATCAGAGATTGAAAAAAGAGAAATAAGACAAACAAAATGAAAGCTATTCTAAGGAAAACGACAAAAAGCCTTTATCAATGGGCCTATGTTCCGCAAAAATTAATGCTTCAAGTCTTTAGGTAATTGAAACATTTTGCTAATGTACTAGGATGAGACAAACAGCGGATTTAAAAGCATCAGGACTGACTCCTCGTTGTTATCTCAACAGATCAAGCACAAAAACATTATGTTCTTGAATAGTCGGTTCTTTCATTCAATCATCTGTTCTTAATATAATGGAGTGTTGAAAAGTATTAAAATGCAAGTTGGAAAAGTGAACAAGAGGAGTCCTAGCAAGGATATGCACTTTTTATGGATAATGGCTAGCGATCGCCAACACCGAAATGATGCCTGAAACGAACAACGAACACATTATTTGAAGAAAACGTACCCCAGGAAGCAGAAATCAGCGAATGTACCGGATGATCCGGTTCATTCTTCTTTTCGGCTGCAGCCAATCGTGCAGAAATCCTCTCTGAGAACCGTTTCCTCTTCTGAGGGGCCTCCAAATCCACCTTTTTCACAGGTCGTTCACTGCTTTCTGATTTCCTCTTCTTAGTAACTGGAGCAATAGAAGAAAGTGATTGTACAAGAGGAATAGATCTCCGAGTTCTTAGGACCACACCAGGTGATGTCGACGGAGATTGTTGTTGTAGCTGTTGGTATCGAGGATGATGGCGAATGGGAATGAATCCTCTCTGTTGCTGCTGTTGAGTGAGATTGGAAAGCACCTCAGAAAATATCTGAGTCTTAATTCGGCTGAGACGTGAGTTGGTATGACGGAGACTGTATGAGCCGGAGTTGACGACACGTCGCGCCAGGCCAGCAGAAAGACCTTTCATAAGGAGGCCACTGGCAGCCATAGAGTCGGCTGTCGGTGATGGTGTGGATACAGGAGAGTTGGTGCTGATGGTTGCCAAGGCAGCGATTGAGTTGTCTTGTTTACGCAAATGCGGTATGGAGGCACGATGAGCTGAAATGAGAAGACTTTCTTAAAATGCTCTTCCACTCGGTTCATAAAACTTGGAAAGAACTTGGAAAAGTCACTTTCAAACTCCATACAAGCTATTACCCTAATTTCATGATAACTTATTGTAAATCAGTGGGACCCGATCAGAGGAATCACTAGACTGTAATTACAATCAGTATCCTAGTTATAAAAATTGAAATAGTAGTGGAATACACCAACTAATGTTCAAAAGCAGAGAGATTTAGCGCAAGGTCGAAGGAATTGAGGCGAATTTAGTAGCACGAATAATAGAGAGAAGGCTTTACCAAGTGTGTTGGCCTCAGTAAGGGAGGCAAAAAACACTTGCTCGAAACTTACAAATAAGAGAAAATCAGACAAACACACATTAAAAACTGCCTGAGAAATCGTCTCCATAATGATGTGCGAGGTTTATGAAGATACAAAGAACCGAAATAAGGCTTGTCTTCCAAAGGGCTTGCCGAAATTCGCCTGCCACTAAAACGAAGCGGAAAGGAAATTTTCTGTAAAGGTCAACGATACCGCAGACTTTTGCTCCCGGGAATGAAGAAATGAAACACATCTTTAAAAGGGTGCGACGTAAAAAGACAGAAAATCTGGAGGTGGCAGGGATCCGACGAGATAGTATCCCATTGTCCGAATTCTACTAAACTCTATTGAAAGGTTTAAAATTAAAACTCTGGCGAAAGCTACAAACTAAAGTGATAATCTCATACGTGCTAGCGACAGCCTTGGAAGGATGTGAGACTTATGGAGAAGGCTGTACAACTTTAAAAATAACTCAAAAGTTAATCAATGGTAAAGTAGCGCTAAAAAATTCGTCCTACCGGTCCACGGGAGGACAGAAATTGCAGAAATATATACTGTTAACAGGCACCAGAGCACAGCGATCTCTAATTATGCACAATCAATAGACTGATCCGATTATTTCATACTGTTTAATATTCTTAACAATTACGCCCTTCTCCTAGCATAGTAGAGTGACAAGCGATTGGATCTACTGTGGTTATTCTCAAGCCGATGAAGAACACTTCCTCTCTACATTTACTGCTAAAAAACCTAGTTTCAAAGTCTCAGCGACTGTTTTATTTGGATTCTGCGGAAACTGAAACCGCCATATCATAAACAATATGAACATGGGGTAAGAGACGTTAGAAAAGAGGTTAATGGCATTACGCAAGCAGCTATTAGATCAAATACTACATTTTGTGACTTAGTAAATTATCTGTAGACAACCCTGTTTCGATGACGGCATCTACGGGAGTAATATTACTATCAATTTTGTTCGGAAAATGAGCAAGTATCTGATATTGACGTTCCTGGACCCAGATCAATATATCCGAAGTAGGGGCCTTGAAACATGAGAAATTCGTGATTCAAGTACTGGATACCTCTTCTATAGAGTGAATGCCAGAGAAGCTCAAAAAGTTTTTAAAAAATTACTAAATCGACTACTGATAGTAAACGCACGAATTGTTTGGCTTATTCTAACACTATTTCCTAAAGACATACTGGTTCATGATGAAATGTGCCATAGCGTTTTCAAACCAGGACTATCAGGGAAAGTATACTGGAAAGATCTTCAATTAACGGAGCGCCGAGGATGGGGATGTATGGAGTCTCTGGGAGGTCTGCATTTATCATCACTAAAGTTCGTGTTCGTTCGCAGCAAAAGCTTACAGTGAGGTGTCATCTGGTTGGCCTAAAATAACACTGTCCATTTAGGGATTTTTGGGTTGGATTAATTGGAAATGCAAAATCACTTTGCCTGGCCTATACAGCAGAAGGATCTCATGTCAAATGATCACAAAATGTACTTCGCACCGTGACCTTAACTTCGTCAGCATAAAGACGATTGAGTATAGGAAATCAAAAATTTTTAACCGCGTTATGCCACCAGTGGCAGTAAAAGCAGCGAGAGAATATTTTTGATGCTACGTAATTGGAACTAGCTGTAAGTGCACACACTAGCAAATCAGGCCAAATGATATAATGAAGAAATAAAATAAGCTAAAAGTCCTAGCAGAGAATTTGGAAATGCGAATTCTTCAAAAGGCAGGAGAGCAACTTAATTGAATATAAATGATAAAGGCATAACTGCTGCAGTTGAAATGTTAAAGATTCTTTTGGGGGATCAGAGGACGCGATTCATGCAATTGAACTTCCACCTCAGTGGACCGAAAAGAGCGTTTGCGTTAATTCGTAAATGAATTATCTGAAATATCTGAAATACCTGCAAGAAATCCACTTCGATTGGAATGATGTTCGTTTGCTTAAGCGTTTCGATGCACAGACAAACCCGGACGAGAGGAATAGCAGGATTCTTTCTATGTGAACTGCGGTTAACGATATGCCTATTTTCAACGCAGTATGTGGAAGCACAAAACGGCTAGAGGGATCAAAATTGTGTGACTAGAACCATATTATTAGTTGCGCGAATTCAATCATAAGCATTCTAGCTGAAAGGGCATTATTTTAGCAACGGCAGCATTAAGACAAAGCCGAAGTTTGCAGTCAGAGACATAGAATAAGACCCTGAAGAAGTATTTCAACTACCAAGAAAATTTTGGCTATTAAAATCCTTTTCACTAAATGTAGTGAAGGGCATTATGAAACATAGACAATCTACGTTACGTCACGCTCATAACAAGTAAACAATGAGACAGACGACTAGACGCAAGAGAACACTAGATTGAAGTTCCTGAAGGTTCCAAAAGACTGACAACAGCTTAACCTGAAAGATCGAAGATGCGGTACTGCTTGTTGAGTACCTTGGGGCAAGTCGTGGTATCATATTAAATTGCCAGTAGTTAAATGACGGTTCAGAATGAAAATGGCGAACGTCCAATAATTGATGGAAAATAAACTTTAATTCAGACAGCTAACCTTGTTTAAGACGTTCCCTGATAGTAGCAGTAACAGATTCTCCTGGTGACCGAAAAGTGGCCTTCGAAGAGGAAACTATTGAGATGGGAGTGGAAGAAAGAGAGGCCGAAGACGCAAAAGAAGAGCATTTTGAGGTCGGCCCCGGCAAAGCCCCAAATTTTCTTGGAGAAGCGACAGCAGGAGCAGATGCCTCGACGGTGAAGGAGCCCTTTCCCAGAAGTTCACAGGTGAAACACTCACAGCTCGCATTGTTGGTATCGAAAAAATTTTTTCCGTAAAAGATGTAAATTTCATCGCCAATTTTGATGTCTCGCGTCGCTGTTAGACTCATTCGATCATCTCCATCACAACTTATGGTAAACTAAAAGTGTGAAGGTACTAAAGTGTCACATTACCGATAACCACAACCGAAAGATCGATTTGGAAAGAAATAACATGAACAGAGTGACTTGCCTCACAGTTTGGTTTGCAGTCATGGTTGACATAAGCAGCAGGACCTAACCATAACTGAGATTTCTGTTTGCGAGAGGAATACATCACAGAAAAATCATTTTCTTTGTGTCGAAGGAACGACCTTTCCTCCTCTTTGGTCAGCTCGGCAATGCATCCGACGAGTGTGGTGATCTTTGAGCCTTTTGACCACTCCTTAGTAGCAAAAATTGCACCTCCAATATGACCTTCAGAGGAATAGCGACTGCATGGGACGATTTTAATGCCTGACCGATCATCAAATAAGAGAAGATATCGAAATATCTAAGAAATCTGTAAGTTCTTATTCGACATACATGGTCGCGAAATCGGAGGTCATCTTTCCAGTGTTGTTTAATCCCTACATCTTCGCTTATTAGTTGTTTGTAAGCCAACTCATAGTTTTTATGGGATTGGAAATCCTTTATAATATCTTTCAGGCGTTCGGTTACTCGGTTACTTATCCGAATACGCATACTGATGAATATGACGAAATAAATCCAAGATTACCATGTCATTTTGTGTGTCTTGAACCCCAAAAAAGGGTCTACTGTGATACTCGTGGCATAATCGTCGGCTTCGACCAGTTCACGCCAACTCATTCGACGGGACCCATCTATAGTGGGCAATTTGAGATCAGGCCGTTTGGCCATGAATTTCATCAAAATATACCAGAAATGATATCAAGTAGAATTATGCCACAAGAAATAGAGCTAGTAGATTCAATAGGAGCACCTCATTTCTAAGTAAAAAAAATGAACCAATAGGCTTAAAGGGTAATTGTGACCGATTATACTTCGCAGGCCAATAATATTATACTGATGATATTTAAGATTTCTTCTCTGAATGTTAATTTATAAGAGAACATTTTAAATGTTAGAGCTTCAAAATGTGTCTAATTTTGCTTGTAACTAAACTCCAGGCAGGTGCTGTATGAACATTACAAAACATGAACCGAAGTCTTCCAAATAATATTGACATCAGTGTTAATTTAATCGCAGTTATCAATAATACCTATTAAAATATTTCATCTATTATGCATTTCTGTTAAGATTCCAATGGATCGTTGGGTCTCGGGATGTACCAGAGTGTGGAATGGCATGCAAAACTCAAATTCAATTCATCATCTTAACGAATTCAAAGCGAATAACGTTGTCATACATGATGAAAAGGGCTAATGCAAGCATATGAAAGCCGATTTATAAAATATTGAAACGGATTACTGACTTATGAAAAGCTTGTCGAAAAGACTATTTCTAGAGAGCATATTTTCATTTCTTACACACTTGGTCTAGTTTGCTTGTCGCAGGCAAACGTCTGCTTTTCCCAATGCCTAGCAAAGACAGTCTTCATGATCATCAATAGAATTGATGAACTTAATTTCTAATGACTTTTGTAAATTCGGCTCACAAATTTCGAGGTAAATATAGATTCTGTAACGAAATCACTAGTCACTCAGTGATGTGGTCGGAGAAAATTTCTTGATTACAATTCATTGATTTTATATTCCGGATAGAAAGCTGTCAGAATTGTATACCACCATCGGCTATTAATGCACTTTCGATATACTAATTACATCGCCGCCGTGTTCGTATATGGTAGTTTGCGGTTGCCCCATTTTGCCGTAATAAATATGCTCATCATCTGGATATCTTAAATATATTGTAATGGGCTGACATTGTTAGATCATATCTTCTGAGTCTACCTTTATGATCAAATGATATGTTGATTTGCAGCTCAATATGGGTTCTGTGTTCGGGACCGTCTCACCACACGACGTCACCTTCTTAAGATCCGATATTCTCGTACGTTTTTCACCAACGGTTCGATATATTTGTTGTGAGAATATTCCATCTCATGTATTTTTCAGGGATCTGATGAAGTTATCGATCATCTGCACGATCGACAGCCCAACTTAGCTGAAACAGCTACTTCTCAAGCTCCTGCCACTATTTCTCTTGTTCCACCAGCTCAAACCGTTAAACAGCATAACCTAGGTTGTTGATATTGTATTGCATCTATTTTGTCAGCGGGTGTTAGGTTAATACCTTTGTTCACTTTACTCTAGAACCCGTTTACGAGAAAAAGATCGATGTCTCTACATCTACTCTTCATGGACTTACTCTTTCATCTGAGGAGGCCGATAGAAAATTTGACAACCTTCTTCGGAGACTTGGTGAGAGAGTAAGTTTATGGTTCCTATTTCTGTTATCATATTTATTTTTGAGTAACATCACTTTTTTTCAGAATGATTTAGCCCTTAAAATGGCTGAGGAAGAATATGCCAACGTTGTCGACCGCCTTCATGCTAAATATCTGTAATTTCCTCTGGTAACTTTGACAAAGCGTGGTACTCTTTTTCACTTCTAAGTTATTTTTATTTTTGTCTTCTAGAAAGCATTCTCCTAGAGCTTGTTGTGTCGATGCCCAAAAAATTGTCATGGATTGCTACAAATCTAACGGACAACGTTCCCTGAATTGTTCCAAAGAGGTGGAATCTTTTGTTCGTTGTGTTGTCGCATTCCGCGCCGTAAGTTTCTAGGTCCCCACTTCTTGTACTCACTGTTAGTCATGCTCCTACTCTGTTTATCTTATAGGCACGCGCAAACAGTACCACGGCCGATATTCTGTGAAACCAGCTCTAGTTCGTCGACCCTGATTGTTAGCGCTTACGTAGGTTTCGTGTAGATATAAAACCCTTCAAAACGGATAATAAACGTTATTCTGACAATCTTCTCTGCTGTTTAACACTGTTTCCACTGACATTTCATTAGTAGCGGCAACTATAGTCTTATTTTCCTGACTGCCTGATTGTCAACGGAAAGGTAGAGATATAATAATTAAGTTTGCGTTATTTGTTGAAACAGCCACTGCAAGCGACCTTGGAGAACAGGAAAAGTCATGGGAAATTTGAAGGAGAAGTTTATTCGGAATAGAGCACGAATATGGAGTAATATGACAATGGTCATCAAAGGCAGAGACGATACTATTGATGGTGAAGATCATATATTACGGCCAATGAAGGCGTGGTTCGGGCAAGATGCGAAGGATCTATAGAACAAGCGGAAGACCAACTAGATAACTCATTTACAGAGGCGGAAGGGCTTTGTGAAAGATATTGTAACTGCACCTAACTTTATTGATTCCCTTTAATTTACAGGAAAAAGAAAAGCGCCAGCAAATGCTATCACTAGCCCGAGACCGTCTATTCTCATCCTAATGAAAAGGAAAGTGTGGCGAAAATGTCAATCCATTTTCCCCCAGGCATGTCCCCAATGCTGGCCCTCCCACCTGAATTGTTGTGCACGACTATTTCCTGACTAGTGTTGGGACGAATGACTGAGCGTTTTGCCAAATGCCTTAAAGCGGTAATCTGCAGAGGGTCACCTACACACACACAAAGCCATTTTACAAATGCGTGATTTCCGAGAAATTTGGTCACTAAATAAGTTAGGTAGCTTCAGGAATTTTTCTAATTGGCCGGCTTGGTAGCGGGGGCGACTAATTAAATAACTTAAAAGCCGAAAACGATATTTTCGTGGGGCACGGTTTTTTTGCTTATAAAAAGGCATCTGAAAGACGTGTTGATTGACACTACAAACCAGAGCAGTAAGTTGAGGACAATAGTCTCAAAGAACGGCTGAAATTCATGCAAATAATAAAAAATCATGTCCTAATCCTCAACAATTACAGCTGCTGCTGGTCGGTTGTCAAGGCAAAGGTGGGGCCAAAGACGCTTAGGGGTGCATTGACACCTGCGTCATTGAGGCAATGAGTGGTGTTTGGTAGCACATTAATCTTACTAAATAATGAAGTTTATGAATACGAGGGCCCTTAACACATACTTGGGCCAGCAAAATTTTTTGCTTTGTGCGTCATCGAAAATAGTAGCGAGCGCACAGTCGTAAATTTAGGACATGAGCAGAATGAGTCGGTCGCTGAAATTTCCCTCTGTGGTGTAACTACAACTGTGAAAACAAAATAAAGGAAGCCAAAATTAAGAGTAGCCGGTTCGTTCTCCCAGCGAAAAAAAGGATATTCAGTTGAACCATTAGGACACATAATTTTAGCATCTTTCGGTTCTTTGGCGAAGATATTTGAGGTAGAGGGATTGTAGAAAACAAAAATCCACATGGAATGTGTTCAATAATTAATTTAGAAGTAGGTAATAGGTCTTCGAATTCTTTCCAAGAGGCTGAAGGCTGTGTTTTATCACACAAGAGCCTAGCTGGTAAATAAACGGCACACAGATTCAAGTTTGAACGCGTGGCAGATCAGAGTCGCCTAAATGACAATTGTCCCCCTCCTTTCGATGCATGGTTCTGAATGTCAAGAAATTGGACCTACATGAGCAATTATGACGAAAAGCAACGACTAAAGTCTAATCATTCACTTCCTGAATGCAAACTGCCGAAATTTCCACACTATTTCTTTTGCTATTTTTCACGCTCCAAAACTTCAAAATGTCCAACAGTAACACGCATTTTCCAATGTAACACGATAACGATTTCGGCTGGTTAAAATATGGGACATTTTCTAGTACCCCCAAGGCATCAATTCAGGCTCCTAACACTTGTAGAAAAGCTGCGTTCAGAGTGACTACTGCACTGTTAACCACTTCGTCTCTAATTATCCAAATCACGAGAACCGAATATCAGGGCAGTTGACAGTCAGATTTCTCGGAATCACAGGCCCTAATTTCTAAATCAAGGAAACACTTGTTTAGTGCTTGAATTTTATCATGAATAGGAAGTGTCAGGCCCTCTACGAGTCATGGTTTTCAAATAACCGCTAGGGCTTTAGCTGAGGAAGCTGCTGCACTGGATATCCTAAGAGCTAAAAAGCAACTGTTGACTCTAAAGTTGAATCCAGCCCCAAAAGCAAGATCTTTGAAGCGCGGAGTAGAAATTCTAATCGAACTGGCAAATATGTGTGGTCTATTATTGGTCAGAGGACGCTCTGAACAAATTAGTGTCCCTTTTGTAAGAAGAAACTGATTATGGATGGATCTAAATCAGAGACGAATTTGGTTTAGAGGGCTCCAGTCTGTTCTTTAGCAAGGAAAGAATATAGGCCAATTCGGATCCATATTCTTGAAGAGACAGTCCCAAATTCCTCAAATCTATGAGGCAATGATAAGTAAGACAGACATTCACCGGTCATTTTAATGAATGGTCTGAATGTTGATTACATAGTTATATGGGGGTGTTTCATTGGGGTGTAGAATCATTGGGACCTTGTGTGTGTACACAACACACCAAGATTACTATAACCAAAACGATGCAAAGAACGCGTGGTCACAGGCCACTGTGGCCAACCCGTGCAATCTCTCAATACTCCGAGATTACTGATCAATAAAAAAGGGTTCATGAACCAAATAATTCCTCATTTGACCTCACGAGTTCGTCAAAGCTGTCAAAAATTATAGATGTATTATTAGAGAATTGAGGCATGGGACTAAATTCTTATAAATGTAATTCAAAATTAACATCAATGAAAAAGCCCTTCTCAATGCATTTTAAAACATCCACCCTGGATTCTATCGACTTGTTAAATAAACAAAAGTACTCACTGACTTGAAAATCAATTGAGCGATCTGGTATCCGAAGACGCTGTAATTATTTGTCTGATTTAAAAGAAATCTGTGCGTAAAGGAATAAGATGTGATGAAGCTCATTAAGTCCTTTGGTTTCCTACCAAGGATGCATGAGGGGCAGACGGTAATAACCAATCTGGCATTCTGACCTTATGCAAATATGAGAAGTGAAAAAGTGAATAAACTAATTGCATCGGTGCAATCAGAACCCAACTTCTCATGGCGTATTAGACTACTACTGATCTCCTCGAGATTTTAGCAACAAACGGCACTAGGGGTCACAACAGCTGCGTGCGGGTATCTCAAAGGTATTTTTGCGATCCCAGTAACTGACTCCTTTTCCAGTCTTTCCAACCACCTTAATTTGGCCTGCTTGCTATGTAAAATTACTTATTTCCACAATTCCTTCTCCCGAACTAATCGAAATACCAACAGTTTGAAGCAGCCTTTTCCGAAAGGAGGTAATACAGCTTAAATATTTAGCCACAACAATCCAAAAAAGATAAAACTACTCTGGGTTGACTATCCGACCGACACGATAACAGGAGGCTACTTTTGTACCTTAATACGAGACTGTTTTGTTTCGCCATCCATCAAATTGTTAATGTTATTGGTGAGAAGTCGCAAAATGAAGAGGTATTCCAAATCGAGCCTGACGCATTTGGTCCTAGAAAGCATTTGCTACCGCCTATTGATGGCAGTATATTTTCTCTTCGAGTAGCGAGGCATCTTCTGTGTATTGTGGGCAACGCGAATTAAACTACAACAGACTGATATCACATTCAAATTAATTATTTGTTCACCATATTCATTTCAAATCCAAAGCTTCCGCTGATATGCCCACACAGACCAAAACTGACCAGGATCTCGGATCAATAAGGGCAGCTCTCAAAACCCACTTAGTACTGGTTGAATAGAGGCTGTGTATGGAATTGAATTCCAGAAGCGTGAAGAGTTGCACTCTGTGGACCTATAGTTTCAATCAGTGTTTGTATCTCTCTACAATTCAGCCTATATTTGACGACATAACTGACCGCGCAGAATGCAAATAAGCAATCCATCAGTTTCAGTGAGCTACATAAGCCACAAAAATATCGGACGCGACTTCTCCGGCTTTAAGTATTTTTCATGGTAAAAGTAGCGCTTCTTCTGAAAATAGGTAATACAGGTACCAAGATGTCTATGATATTTTTTAGGTAATACTTGCAGTAAGTTCCGTTTAAGTTGAGGGAATATTTGTTCAGTCAGCCAAAATATGTTAGTCACAGACTGAAGCAGTATGAATCGAAAATCTTGACGATCTGATGATTTTCGAAACCAGAGGAACAGGCGCGGATATTTGCTGGTATCAATCACAATATGTGCCCTCGACGCCAATTACGCAGGGCAAGAGGCAATCATGTGTATTTAAATGGGTGCATATAAATAAGGAGCTATGTGTCATTTACCCAGCCTCCAGGATGCCTGAGGGCAAACGTGAGTTATGGTCTTTAATTCGACATTTGCTGCAAAAAACACCGCGTTGGTGTGAATGCCCACCAGAACTGCAAACGAAATGAACACTCAGTGCACCAGCTGGACAGATGCTTTAGTGATTAAGGGCTCCTAAGGAAGGGAATTTATGGAATGGTTGTGCTGATAAGTAGTGAGCACCATGCGAAGCAGGTTAATGGTGCAAAAATCGATTTAGCATCATAAACAAGACATTCGAATTTTATCTAGGTCTCCCGTGCTCTAGTTTGACGTTGTATCATGGCACTACAGACAACATAATCGTAATTCCTCTCCAAAGACACTGCCAAAGACCTACCCTTAAAAGTATCAAAATTGGTCGAGAAATAAACAAACACCCCGATCCTAATTTTTCATCGGCTACAATATCATTGGTCCGCCTCAGGATCAAACTAGTAATCACAAACATAGTGTTTAACACAACAACAATTTGAAGTGCTCATTATGTATTTAAACTAATAAAAGCCCAAAAACACATCAGAGAGAGGCAGAGGCAAGAAGGCAAGAAGGGGATGATAAAATTAATTGGACGTCGGTAGCGGCGGTGAGGGGGTGGATTCTCGTACGACGCGAAAAAAAAATCCTTCCATGCTACTGCCATCGCCAAGGAGCTGAGGATTTTTACAAAGCGCTTTCCCGTGAACAAGCCATGTATATCGGGGCTACTAGATGAACAAAAGAAAAAGGGCACAAAAATTAAGGCGATAGTATGTTCCATGTCACGACAAGGTAGGTCACATTGATGAATACAGAGGCAAGACAACAATAATCATTCCAGGGGATAAAAACCTAGCAAATTTAGACACTAACTGGAATGAGAGGACCAATTGAATTTGGGTTTCGTAGCACAATACTCATTAGGAAAATTCATTTTTCATCAGCTCGAGTTCCGATACGTTGTCTAGATAGACAGGCCATGTTTTCCGTAGGAATGGTCAATGCGGTCTTTTCATACCGATAGTGCTCCTCTATAATCCGAGGCAAGGTTGAGATTCATTGGAATTTAACTAACGGCCCCTAGGAAGGAAGACTGTTTTGTTCCCAGTTAGCCGAAAGTATGTCAACTTAATCAAGCCCACCTTTTTCAGGACATAAAATATTCAGTACTGGAGCCAGGCATTTGCTGGAAATCGCCGTGATTAATTTGCAATGATCTTGTCAAAATTTTTAGTGAACACTGTTGCAATTCATCTTTCATCGCCTACTTTGTCATCTATTAATGGGCCACCTTTGATGCGCCGATTAACTTCAAAACGTCGAGAACCAGGTAGACTCATGATTATGGAAATTACCATGGTTTAGCTTCTAGCGTCAGTTGAAGAAGAAATACTAGTGTGGTGCCCCGTTCGTGAACTGTGTCTCGTATACAGTCGGTCTACAAAAGAGCATTGAAAAGTGACTATTTCTTTAAGGTGCCCTCCCCTCTCCAGGGATAAACATCTGATAGTTATGCAATGCATGCCTCACATCCCGATTGCCCTCTTTATCCATGTGCAGTCCACCTCTATTTCCGTTCGTGTACGCACATTAGAAAGACCATATTGGAGTATGCTGCAAATCTCTACGCATTCTCAGCCTCCTCAGGACTCATAAATACGCCACAGGTAATTTACAATTTAATAAAGTATTCCTCCATTTCGAATCATTGAAAAAGCAAGATGACGAGAATGAGAGTCAAGATTAGGTTAGCGGTTAGAAGGCGTATGAGACGATAGTGATAAATAGATAAGCAGATAAATAAAAAACGATGCGTGTAGGCAAATAAACTAAGTTAGAATATTACCTCAAGTAAAGGGGCTGATTCCTGTAGAATGAATAAAAAAGGGAAAAAATTTCGTAAATTTTGTGTTTATAATGATAATTCCAAGATAAAACTGATCTTCCAATGATGAATTCGAAAGAAGTTGACTGTCCTACTCAATATATTCAGGGCGACGCAAAGAACTTCTTGATTTTGAGGGAGGATAAAAGTGATTGGGGAACCCTGCCAAGAAATGACCTGCACCAGTTGCAGTCCAAAGGTCAACTTAAGGCCAATGTGACCTGCCGAGATTCTAAATGGACAACTCTTTGCTAGTGGTAGAGGAGAAATAAACAATTGCTATTCTTGACTTTGTTCTGATGAAAAGATCAAATCTATTCCTAATAAGTGACGTACGAGCTTCCAGAAAGGCAGATTTAAATTCTGATCACTGCCTACAAACAATAATCCTCAAGCCCAAATCGCATAATAGAAAGCGCCTAGGAAAAAGAAAGAATAGAACTTTGAAGGAAGGCATAAACAATCAAACGCAACAGTGGCAACTGCCTAAAAGCATCGAACAAATAGGAAAATCGAAGGAAACTTACCAGGACCACCTCAAAAGGAAACTACTTCAGGACCCTTGGACAACTACATACGAGGATATTTTGAAATCTTTAAAAAAAGCTTCCGCCAAAACAACAAGGCAAAAAGCTGAGCAAAAGAAAAACGGATGGCATTCAGGTATACGTCAAAAGGGAAACAACGAACTTTTTCTACAAAAGAAGTTGAGTACCAATTGGCTCTCAAATCCATCTCAAGAAACACTCATGAGGTACAGAGCAAAGAAACAGGGTGAACAATCTGATTCGAAACTGGAAAAAAGCATATCAAGAATAGAGAATAACCAACTTTCCAGTATACCTCGCAGAGAGAGAACCTCGAAAAGCCTGCATGCTTTTGAAGGATATAATGAAGGAAAATTCCTCAAGGAAAACACTAACTTCAAGGATACTAGTCGAACCGAAAGATCTGGTCGCACGCTACCAGGAACTGTTTAAGGACAGAACCACCGAGGAAATTAAAAATTACGATCTTCTACCAAGAGACCCCTCTATTTTAATGGAGGAGATCGAGACAGCTAAAAGTAGACTAAAATTGTACAAAAGTTCTTTCGAAAATGTAATTAGATCTGAGTTACTGAAATGGGATTCTCAGTATCTAAAAGCCTATTCTCTAAAAGTTTTCAGTGACTTCTACGTTGGGACCACTCCTATACCTCGAGCCTGGATTGGTGCTGAAGTTGCAAATATCTACAAGCGGAAAGGTTTGCAGACAGATCCTCCAAACTATAGATCAATCTTCCTTCTAGATACATTAGACAAGTTATATGCATCTATTCTGTGCCTACGTCTGAAGCACCATCTTGACGAACTACCCTCAAGAACCCAATTTGGATTCTGTGAAGGAAGATCAACCGAACAGGCTATACTTGGAGAGGAACCAATATACAGAAAACCGTGGACCAGAAGCAGAAAATAGTGCTAGTGTTTGTCGACCTGAAAAAGGCCTTTGACTCGCTGCCTACAGCTGCACTAATCAACCGAATGATAGATCTAGGCTGCTCTTGGCTAATGTTCCACTCAGTAAAGTTCTTGGTGGACTCGCCGATGGGACTACTTTGTAATGGAACGTGGTGTTAGACAAGGCTCAAAAGAAAGACCGCTTCTTTCCAAACTAACCTTCCAACTCATATTGGACGAAGCCTTCTCTTCACTCAACGACAGTGTAGTTCAGATGATTACTCACTCAGGCAAAAGATGGCAGCTAAATCATCTAGAATACGCAGATGATCTATGTCTTATTGCGCCAAATAAGCTTGAAGCTCTCGGATTAATAGAGCCTCTGGCGATAACGTTGCATAAATACGGAATGCAAATTGCAGCGAACAAAACCCTCTCGTGTCAAATTGGTGCGGTGGGGATCAAACGCCTCTCGAAGTAGCAGGAATATCATTCCGACGTGCCTCATAATTTGAATACCTTGGCTCCATAATTCAAGACACCGGTGAGCCAGACGGAGCAATAAAAGCAAACTTAGCCAGGGCAAAAAGGCACCCAACACGACTACGACCATTTCTGTGCTCAAGAAGTCTCAACAACGCCCTGAAAGCAACACTGGTGGGTATTTTTGTCGATCCTGTAGTCACTTATAACTTATGGAGTAAAAGATAACAATCGACTACAAGCAATACAGAATACGGCTCGACGTTCGATACTTGGATTGTATTCGCGAAGAGCCAAAACTGTTGAGGACCTCCGAAAGGAACTCACCATGTGTAACCTGGTAAGTCTTATAGAGGCAAAGAGGTTGAACCTATGGAAGAGTTTGAAATTGGACAAAGATAACTTGATGCTCTCCATACTTGAGGGTAACTTTGAAAATGGGGGAACTAAGGAAGCCTATCAAGCCGAACATGATAGACTTTTCCAAATATCCGGACATGTCAACTATACTGGTCGAAAGGTACTATGAATTGGCTAATTTAATGATGAGGCTTCGTAAGAAAGTGCGCTGGAGGCTGGGCTGAGACAGCCGTGCGTCCTACCTAAGACCTTTTATACAGAAGTTAATATCGCTGTTGCTAAATTAGGCTATAGGCTTAAAAATAGGCCGTGCTTGAATCCCGATTCAATTCGATAAAGACATAGACGTAGTTTGATGGTAATTATTTCCTTTCATCTATGGTAATGAAATCGGAAGTGTATATTACAACGCAATTTTACTAAACGCAAACAAAGCCTAAACGGTAAAATGCAAAGTAACTGCGTCTATTCGTTGAATTCGGTTAATTTAGAACATTCAAAAACGAACACGAACACGAATGCAAAGAGTTTAAGATTTATCGATCAGATGAATAAATTAGATAAAATGACCACAGCTAGCCCGACCCTTACCTTCTCGTGGTGCTATAGGGTAACGTCAATTCTCACCTTAACAAACCCCTCTAGACAACACAGTTAGCGTAATTTCATCGACTAAGAATAACTCTTCCACGTGATGCGATAATGACAGTGACTAAAGCAGAGAGGGTAATGCACTAGCATTCTTCCGAATATGAACCAAAACATCTAATTGGTGCTTGAGGCATGTGATGGTAGTGCTTCAATTATAGCAGAGGAAACACCATTAAGTCGTCACAGACTCAAACAAAACTCTAAAAAGTTCAACAGATTAATAAAATGTGATTGCTTCAGATGTTCAAAAAGCTGGAGTAAGCATTGAAGAAACGCAATTTAAATCGAGAAAACAAAGTATAAAACGCAAAACGGCGATAATTTGAGGGTTTGTGTAGGGAGCTGATATTGGTGCCTTCATTATTGAAGATGATAATACCAACCTGGCTAGAAGGGCGAACTCGTCGGACACGTCGAATAGCGTAGAAAGGAGCTATACCAGAAACTACTATGGGATGTTCTGAGCTTGGTGGCCTACCAGAGCTCGATTTCTGTCTCTTTCGAACCCGCATTTTTCGTGATTTCGAGCAAAATTTTCTTGTGAATCCAGAATGCTTCTGTTCAGAGGCCATAATGACTCAGTGCACAAGTTTAGGCCTTATTTTCATGAGGAAAATGAGATGGAATATTAAACTACCGCAGAAAATTCTATCAATGATGAAATCAATAGGAGCGGATTCTGTTTATGAGAGCCTAAAACAAACGCTATCAATCAACTGTTAGCTAAAAAGAGGATTCACTTTTGAACGTTCAACAAATCCTTGAATAAACACTTTGATACATACATTAAAGCAATATAGAGGAGCCTTCCACCACAAGAACTACTTCGCTTCTCTCTTAGTACTCTAGAGAATGGCGTAAGTTGCTCATCGCGTTATCAGAGATACATCGTCGTACATGTTCGCCACCCTTAATGTTATTCTGCTTTGTCCTTTACCTAGAATTTACCAAGAGACTCGTTCATTCCTCCTCCAGTTAGACGCATTATTCTATGCAGTTTCTGAAACCATTGGACTAAAAAAAATATACGCATCTACCCTTGGCTTTCAGTTAGCAGCTGTAAACGCTAATAGAAGTATGTGAAACATATTCTTAGAAAGTAAGGTGAAAGGGTTATTTGTTGACTAAATACAAGATTAAATCCAGATGAGAAAATAGCTGAATCACCCGCATGTCACATCGAACGTTCGATAAATTAATCAATCAGATTAATCCATAATGACTAGCTGAAGAGCAGCACATCAACCAATATTTAGAGGGATTATTAGTTCATGTAGAAAACAAATTTAAATTGGGAACCTATTCAGAAGCATATAAACCCCGAATTTAAAAAATTCCCATATTTCGATTCCAGCTTACTGCTTTCATCTGACCGCGAGAACGCAGATAATGGTCGAAATCCCAGAAGACTCAGTCCTCCGATGTCTCTTTTTCTATCAATTCCATCCGTTACTGATCCTGTATTTGCAAATTTTGACCCACTGTTTGAACTACTTCTCTCATGCTCGCCCTCATCGTCCTCCTTATCTTCCACATCATCCAACAACTCAGGAGTTGAGTTAACCCTCTTCGAGGAGGAGAATGAGGTTATGGCTACCTGAGGGGAGGAGGTTGGAAGAGGAGGGAGAGGTCTTGGACTATGATGACTTTGGAGAGCGAGTAGCGACAATGCCGGAAGGATGGAGATGTGTCTGGGTGGGAGAGCCGGTGGAGGTGTGTTTGACTCGGGGAGATCCGATCTGTGCGTCTCGAAGGTGGAGGAAGAAGAGGTATTCGTGCTGGAGACGGAGGCTTTTGAAGGAGATGAGAAGGTTGTAAGGGGAACGGCATTGGGGAAGAAACGGCGTGGAATGGGCGGTGGGATGGTGCCTCGGTTTTGGTGCTGAAATTCACATCAACTCGAGTCGAACCTGCATCAACTGTGTGTTGAAACGTGTACTGACTTGACGGAACCAACCTCATTGGTAAAGGAGAGGACTCCGGGTGGTATGGCGGCAAAGTTCTTAGGTGGAACAGGCGGGCGAGGGTGATTGACGGTGGTTGGTGTGATGAGAATCTCAGAGACCGGCGGTGGGGGAACTAAATTTTCTCTGAGCGATCCTAACGTGATACCTGCTGGGATGGAAAGTTGTTCGACCGGGGACGGGGGATTTTCTCCCACACCCCTCCAGCCCCCAAAATGAGTCGTTAGGACTGACGTATCTTTTCTGGTAAAACCTCTGGTATAATCTACAGAGATAACGAGAAATATGATACTCTGATCAATTCGAAAGTTCCAGATAATTATCAGTTGGTCTCTCACCTGTCCCTTTTGTTGGCACATGTCGGTTGGGTTGAAGTGGTCCAGCTGTGATTGGTGTTCCAGCCATGGAGGAAGCGTTCGGAGTTCGGTAGGTTCTAGATGCTGACAGCGTGACCGGTTTTCGACTATCGCTTGAGCCGTAACTGTGGAAATGAGAAGTGAAATGGTGGACGGATAGACATTGTTGGTATTCTTTTTGATACTGCAGTTTTTAGAAGTAAATACAAGACCTAATATTTACAGAAGAATCGTTTTTGAGAAATTAAAAACATCCCAATTTGTCTGCTTGCTAAAAAGAGAGTCAATAAGTGCATTGGGCAAGTAAATAAAGCGATAGCGTTCATACTGTGGTCGGAGTGACGCTACTGATAAAGCATTAGAGTAACAAGTTGTTGGTGAAATAAGATGGGATTTTTAAATTGAGACCCTCACGGGAGTAGAAATGCATGCACTAATAGGTCAGTGGTAGTGAACCAAAAGGAACATCTAAACAAAAGTGCATCTATCAAAGCGTTACAATAGCCTAAAAAACCTGCAGGTGAGAATAAATACCTTTATTCATCGAGAAAAATAACGTCCTTAATTAAGTAAAATCCTTATATTTCTGGGGCTTGATGTTTAAGTAAAATTCACAGAAATGGAAGCTTGGGAACAGAATAAAATTCAAAGTAGTTATCTGGAATGGATCGAGAGAAGTGGCTGTTTGAAGAGAGCAGTTATGGAAACAGTAACCACAAAAGCATAAACCTAGAAAAGGCGCGAAAAGCGACAGCCCTCATCATGAGCACAGGTAATACCAATATCCCTAATTCAAAGTTCGGACGATTTGCTCGGTACCTTCAACACCTGATAATAATACGAATCCGAATTCGCTGACTGCCATTCCTTAACGATACAGACAGTTCGGCGATATTTCTGTAATATACAGCTACTATATCCAATCACGATTCTAGCAATTCAAGATTGCCAGCACCTTGCCCGAAACAAACGACTTCTATAACTGCTTATCTAAACGCTCTATTTTGGTTCTTCAGTACTTTAGAGGATGAATTCATGATTCTTATGGAGATCATAACCTTAACGAACGCACGTCAACGAGACGATTTCGACCAACTCCGGGGGATTTAGAAAAGGAAGTGTTAGTAGCAACGTGGAATACTAAAACACTTTTTCTGGAGTTAACCGTGATGCAGGCATGTTGCCGATCGCATAGAAAAGATAGTGTTTGGTTAGAGTTTTACACCTACATACCTTCTTGTTTGGATAATAGATTAAAAACTGCTATGGCTACAAGAGTGATTTCACTTTTAAAGGATCTGGTCCATTTCAAAATAAAGTTCAAACACTTGCCCGTTGTTTTCATCGAGTCAGGAAGGCTCGGCAGGTACCATCCAGGCAACTGATTGTTTTTAAACACCGTATGAATAGGCAGAACGACAAGCATGCCCTACTTTATTTGCGAAAGGCGGTACCTATGAAACGTAAAAGGCACTAACTGCAGAAGTGGGGCGTGACCGTGGGCAGTGTTACTCGTTTATTAAATGGGTTAACTAAGCATCATGTTAGAGACCTTACTAGGTGTTCGAAAAGTTAAATACTTGATGAAGTCAAGTTAAATTTGACGCCATCGGATTCAAATAATAAGAAAGCGATTGATTCTAATTCAAATTCAGCCTGTCTCCCTGATAGTTCCTGCTCGAGCCTCTTCAGCATCCAGTCCCGAAACAGCCTTAAATACATGAGTATTTGCGTTAGCATTTTCCCGAGATGAGACTGAAAGGAGGTGCGTTTTACGACACATATTTTGGAATGAATGAAAGTGAATTAAAGGTTGATATCTTGCTTGGTGTACTGGTTTCGTATCCCTTCACTGTGCAAAAATAGTATTAAAAGGCTGTGCAGAAAACTAAACGAGAAACACAATGAACCAGTGGGCATGTTGATGAGATACTAACAAAGTTCAGCCCAAACTACAAAATGGTGCCATTTGGACGAGTGTGCAAAAGGCCCTGAGAAAAAACAGAAATGTAAAAACGACTATAAGTACTGATTGGGACCGTTGGAAATAGAGAAGAAAGACTGAGAAGTACTAGAGGCAGTTCGCTGACTATTCAGGAGATATAATAATGTCCCATCTCTTCTTTCAAGTTAACTTTCTCAGAACTCTTACTAGAAACGGGATGGAAATTATTATTGATACTACTGAGAACTGATGAAATAAATAGCAATGCCAGTAAACAGAGATGTTAGACGAATTGGATCGCTGCAATCTGAAATTTTCTGAAACTTGGAAATTAAAGCCGATAAAAGATCGCTAGCGTTTCTAGATTCAAAGAAATGCGTCCATAAGGTGAAGTCAAAGGAAGGAATCCTATACTCCACGGCCACCGAACTAGTCCCCAACAATCGATTCCGCTCTCGTATTTGCTACCAATTTCACCAATTTAGCGATAATCATTCGAATGAACTAATTTATACCCTCAGAAAGTCGTAAGACTTCTTAACGCCTAATAAATGAAAAGTTAGTAAGTTGAAGTTAAGGGAAGAAAGAAGCTACATTGCCTAGACATACATAAGGCATGCATTACCGAAATATCGAAAAAGCATGAGCGCACGACTGCATTTTGATTGAGCCCGAAACACCTTCGATCTGCAACGGCAAGAACGGTAACTTACGTAACACTCCGACCGCCGTCAGCCGTATTGGCGATCAAGGAAGAAGTTGGCGTATGCCCATTGGTTGACTCAGTATGCCCCAATCGAGGTGACGTATACTTTTCTGACTTTGATCGTAAGGATTTCTGCATAGATAGATAAATTGGATTTAAATAGTTTACCAGACCACGAGAAAAATTCAACGCATGCTTCCAGAAGGATATTAACGATGATTTGGGAAACTAAACTGCAAAAAATTGTACTAACTAGTGATTAATCCCCGAGACTCAGATTGGCGGGTTCATCTTGAATGGGAACGTTCAGAGCTAAACAGACTTTGCTTTGATTTGACGACAGCAAACGCAATGGTTGATAACTCCATCCGAGAAAATTATAACAATTCCAACATTTAGCTGGCTTTTCGTAAATACTTGCTGAAGAAAAAGAACTCATGGGTGACGAAGGAGATAGTTGCTGGTTGAATGATCCAGGCCCTATTGCACGTCTAAGGACAATGCAGGGTGTATATAATCTGTTTAAATACAAAACGTGCAAGGCCCTGCACGATATTCAAAAAAGTTCCATAGGAAACAGTACGTTCACAGGGGAATCGGAGGATTCATTAAAGAAATGTTCAAGCCGAGACGAGCGAAAGTACACCTAATGAGCTATCATATATTTACAATCAAGCTGGCACTTGCGTGTTGGCATTAGCCAGTCAAATTGACTGCAATTCAAGAAAGCCTCAGATACCTGACTTCCGTGAGCGCCTCAAGCAAGCGAATTTGAGTCAGACAAAGTATGATTGTATATCAAGCTCATACGATAATGAACCGCGGTCTAGAAGTGTCTTCTGACCGTGTAGTAATATTATAACACAAGCACAACATGTATCACCGCATATAACAAGCATCAGTTACGAAAACACTATAAAGCCTTCAAGTGCTGCATTGACGGATCCTCCCGGACTGCCTTTTCACACGGGTACAGTGGGGGTCACCATAAATGAAAGACAGTATGTAAGCATTATTTCAAACATTTTTACACCAGAAGGGCATAAACTGACAGGTTATTAATAAGCTGGGAACGAGACTTCAAGCCGAAGGAAAATGAGGAACGAGAAGCAAAGCAGAAGTTAGATATTTGTTCTTAGCCCGACTAAATACATAACTTCTGATACACAGAAGGGTGAAATAAATACTTTTTGCATTAACTGGGAGGCGAAAAAGTCTATTTGAAAACAAATCCTTTCAATAACAGATTATCTCAACTAAAGTAGTGAAAGCTGCAACGTTTCCAAGTACCAAAGGTCAAAGTAATAAACAGAGAATTCTACCAAGTAGAAGTATCCAAAAATGGAAAAACAATTGACACAAATAATCGAGAATGTGGACAGAATTGCAAAACGTATATGAACATAGAGAAAAGATAAACTTCTATGAGCGCATACCTAGTCCTTTCTAATACAATTATCGGTAAAACAAGGAATTCGAAACACTCTGGCATGGAGAAAGTCTAATGGTGACATCGAAAGAAGGCTGTAGTTCTTGAAAAGGGTCCAAAAGTAAGCGCACGAGGCTTCGGTAGAATCGCACAAGCTTGCGACCATCCACAAGGCCTCACTTTCAATCAAAGACAAACACTACACAAACCTTCCTCGTACTAGGTTTGCGATCTTACTAAGGTAGATGAAAGTACAAAAATACGAGCAGAACCCTCAGGTCGAATAATGCTAGCACCTGGATATTTTCTAAGCAGGCGAAGGTAAATTTCCCAATCTACCACCCTCTAATCACCAGTGTTTTCTACCTAGCCTTTTTTTTCCAGGAGCTCACTGAACGATTGAAAGTGGTAAAAAGACATCCTCAGTCTTAATTTCTTCCTCTCGTAAGTATCTTCCATCTTGTAGAGCATAGGTTGTTCAGTGTGGTTTCAAACATCCCGAGAAGCTCTATCAGTACCTGAAAATTGCTGACCTGTTAAATTCGTAAAAACAATACCACATGCAAGGTACGATCAAAAAAAAACGGGCGAAATCTAGGGCTGGACACTGAATTGGCACACATCGGAATGATGACGAACACGATATCCCGGAGGAATGGAGCAATAAATAAACCACCCACTAAGATAAGACCATCGATAAGCAATGCTAGCCTAACTTTTTTGATTAAATGACGGAATGGATACATTTGTACTGATCACCAATGTATGGCAAACGAGCCATGGGCTACCGACGGGGCTCTTTGTTTTATCACCAATCGATACGTCTGCGCTGATAAGGGGACCATAATGTGAACGTGCAAGGCCGTAAGAACAAAGAACGGCATCTGCCTTTGTAAAGTCGTCTAAACTTCCCCTTACCTTTGCGCGGCTTAAACAACACGAAAAATAATCATTAAGGTAAATTATTTAAGCATGCAGTTTAAGGCAATCAAATTTTGTATCTTTTAGACTGATTTAAACACATTTCTATGTGAATCGATGAAAACCTAGCCCAGTCTCCAAATTTACTTCCGAATATCACCAGAAAAATTGCCCGAGAACCCAAAAAACTCCACTCCTGGTACCTATGACAATCTTAAATTAATCCTCTGGAACATAAATACTGCTTCTGACTCCCGATATGACCAAAGGCTATGCCAAAAGAAACATATCAGCTATCCAATTTCGTTAATTGCACAATAGGATGGTAACTAGCCTGAATGTTCTTATTGATTTGTGACTAAAGGGAAGCGGAGTTGAGAAAGGTCCTCGGTTAGGATGGTGATTCGAAAGTGAAGCGGTCCGAGAGGAACGAACAAGCCAGAATAAGTCGAGGTAGATCATCACCTAATGAATGAAGCCCATCTGCCTCGAACCTTATTCTTTTATTCCTCATAGATATCGTCGATAAAAAGAAATAAAAGTAAAATCCTAAGCTACAGTTTGAACACTAGCCTTCAAGCGTCATCAACACAATAGGACAAATTTTGGCGGAAAACTGAGTAGCTCGGACAATGAACTAAAATTTTCCCTGGAATATTTGATGATGAATAACTAACATGAAAATTGTTTTGAAATCCATTACAAAATCTTACAATTTTACCTTGGTAGCCTTCGAAGTCAGTTTCACAAATTTTCGGCCAATTTTATGCCCGAGTCGGAAGTTGTTGATTACACTGTTTGTTGTGATAGACCGTTTGCATTCAATCCATCGAAGGTCGCCGAAATTAAGTTTAGCGGAGGAGCTCTGCATCAAACGCTCCTTGCACTTATTCACCAGAAGACGTGCCTGAATATCAAAGTTGTCCACTGTGTGACTGGCCAGACGGTCATCCACAAACTAAAATTGTGGAATACATTCGGGTCGCATAGAAAAAAGAATAACACGACCACCAATTCATTGATTGAATAGTAATATAAGTGGTACAAATTTATACGACATTTTGATAAACACTTTAATGATTCCTTACTTTTCCTTGTAAGGAGTAGGAAGAAGACAAGTGTTAACTCAGGGATAAAAGGCGCACTGAGACTGGGAGAAACAGCAGAGTACAACCATGCGACGGTTGAAATGACTCTACAGCCAGAATATCTTCCCTTTGATCAATCCAGTGGTTACCACAGAGCGAATGTCTCCGCACGGAGTTACTGATAGCAAATCCAAAAATTATTCACTAGTGCTTCACCGAAAAGGAGCAGACTGATGCTGTGGTGATTATGAATAACCCCTTTAAGTGAAAAGCACTGGAATTTCCTCACTTACTCAAGAAAAAGAATGAAGGCACTGAATTATTCGAGATCTCTTTATTTCACCTTTCACTGTTTAACATCCCCAGAAAGGCCCTGAAAATTTAGAAAAATTAGATTTTCCAGACCACTTTATTTATAGGACAGTTAGGTTTCGCCAGGCATTCTACTGACTCCTTCGCTTTGAAACTAGCTAATGCAGTGTTGACTTCATGGTGATTTTCAACTTAAGAAGCAGAACAACAGGTTGAATTATATGATCAAAATAAGAACATCTACAAGGCGTAAATTGGTTCAAGTTATTCTTATTTCATTCTCTCATCAAGCGTTGTGAATTTTTGACTATCTGCTCTAATACTACCCTCTCAGTGATCGAAAAACCATGTGGAGAGCATAAACTTGTGGTTAATCGAGCTTTTCAATAGGTATAGAAGATATAACTTGCATAAAGCCTGCGCATAGAATCCCTCTGTTATGTCAAATGCAAAGGCTTCAGTAAAGAAGACTCTGCCTCTAAGCAGCTGTGAAAGCCCCATCCAATTCGTTACTACTGACGCTTCTTTGAAACCATCAAATTCCGGGAAGTAGGACACCGACAACGAGATCATGGGAAAAAACTAAAATCCACCAAATAAACTAAAGAACTACCTGGGAAGGCCAACTAATCCTGGTCGCAAAAGTCACCCGCGACTACCCCAGACTCACCAGCTATACAGAAGCCGTTTCGAGAATTCCGCTATAATCCGAAAGTAACAAAATCCGGTTAATACAAATGCAGCAAAACGTAACTGGACATTCTAAATCCAAAAAACTAGAAGGATGGGTAAGACGTCACATTTCAATGTCATAACAAACGCCCATTAAATTGATGCAAGAAGGCAAGCTGAAGAATAAAGAGAAGAATATAATGAACTTTGGTTTTCTGTCTACATTGCTTCCCACCAAAATCCCAACATTAAAAGTTTTATAACCCTATCCAATTGGTACTTTAAAACGTACTAGCCTTGACGCTCATAAAGGGTAAATAAAGAGCAAAAGAAACGAAGACTATAATAAGAGTATCGGAAACAGACTTTGACGATAGAATGGTAAATGGAATCGCAACGTCAGATAACGAAAATTGATAAGTGCTTTTTAATAAATGAATTACTAACAATAAGGTTTTTGCGGTTTCCTTACAAGCTTACATAGTTAGAGCCATTCTTGAAACATCTGCTCGTTAAGAGGAAGAGATGAGTAATTCTTTTACCCCATCATGATGCCCATGATACCGCAACTCTGCCTGAAAATGGGCAGTCAACGGAATCGCTGCGAATAAAATTAGGCTAATGAAACTCTTCTTAGTATCTTGATTGATTCAAAACACCAATTAACGGTCCCGAAGTGCGTTGTTCATTGCCGGACAGTGATTGCGCCAAATAGACGCCTTAGAGAAACTCAAAAGTCATATTGCCACCAAAAGAATGATTCTGGGCTTACAAAGTCAAATGAATAACAGCGAGAAAACTATAAACTGGCGATTAGATTAACAACGGACGTTGAACCACAGGTTGGTGAACCATCTTGCAAACTATCTAAGCCCCAACCAAAGAAGCGATCAGGCAGATGCAGGTCTGCGTAAGTTGAAGAGGCAAGTACACAAATGAAAAATAACAGACGATCTACATTGTGAATAATGAATCACGTCTGAAAGCTCAAGGCCAGAAGAACGCGAAATCTCGACTCCCAAGTTTTAGAAAGGATCACCAGACAAGAGTTTTTCAAGAAATGAATGTCTTCGCATACATTGAAATCAGCAATGATAAACCTTGTTTAAACCATTTTGTTGCATTGTGCGGCCCAAAGACTTAGTAAAATTTGTGATTTATGTGCACATCCGAGATCCTTTTTAATCTAATCTTAAGCTATTTGCCACTCACGGACTTGCTCATATGATCAATATTCCGGTGCGACCAAAGTGAGTTGAAAAATAAATGCTTGGAAGTATCGGTTTCAAAATAGTGTTTAGGGCTATATCGTGAATTTTTAAATTCCTCAAGCTAATATACGAGTCATTGGTATTCAAGTTTTGTGCACGATTTTAAATTTTAACTCATTTGAAGGGGTTTTAAGCATAGGATCAGTCTAAGGAACTAAAGAGACGCGTAACAGTTAAGTTAACTTACACAATATTAAAGTTCCAAGTCGAAGTGATTTTTGCACAGTCCCCGAGATTCGGTAGTCTACCAGATACGCACGAGACTTAGATTGATAATTTAGGCGCATTCTAAGCTCCATTGTTTTTCAAGCAATTTAGAATAGGATCATGCGTCAATGCAGACTTTCCAACGGGTTTTTAGGCAACTCATTCTTTGCGTAGTTTATGCAATTGTCGTTAAAGTTTTAAGTTAATTTGATTTTTAATGAATAAGAAGTACAGCCTCTCCCTTTAAAAATTAGGAGGATAAAATCGTGTTCTCACTTTGTATCACTTTTCCAAATCAACTGTTTCGCATTTTAACTGTCGGTATCCACCTGCCTAACAAATACTATGAATGTGATATCGATTTTTAAAGCTGATTGCTGACGTCAACGTTACTGCTATCCAATTTATTGTGAATCGTGCAGTTCCAAGTGCACTCATGAAACAACGGCGGTGAGTGTGTCATCGCTTTGTGAAACGAGCCAATTTATTCGTTTCTGTTGAGTAGGAAATTGGAATAACATTTCAATTTCGTCCTCAAAACAACATGGATTTCCGGTAGAATCCCTAGGCCACTACTTGCATTCGCTTTAAGTTAGACGAACAAAGCGGAAAGTTCAAAATATCAAAATCGTTTGCAAAGCAAAAAATCTCGCCCCTTGTGGGAGCAGCCCATTTAACTCTAAATGCTAACGTCTCTAGATAAATTACAAAAATGGTTTCTGATTTTTAATTCATGAAAGTAAAGTGAAGTCATGGATAAAATACTCACACAGTGGACCATCTGAGACTCGTAGAGTCTTTGCAGAAAGGGCTCTAGGGGTGGGCAGGCCTGACATGCGACCATTCGTTGAAAGTCTATAGTACCCGAGGAGTTTCTGCACTCTCCATAGTAGCCTGAAAGACGCAAAAACGTAGAACGATAGTATTCACTTTAATTCGGCAAAAAAAACGTAAAAAGAGCACCCTCCAGGAGTGAAAACATGGGCGTAAGAAGCAGATGCTCTTCCTGCTCTGCACCACGGTAAGAAGACAGAAACACGACCAAATTTCATGGTGTGAACATCAGATGGAGAGGGAAAATAACTGAGTACGGCGGGTTCTTAGTACTTCTGGTGTTGCTTTCTCACCTTAAGATGCACAAGTCAAATTGAGGGAGCGTGGAACCGAAACCCATCTGATTAGAGCCCAGGTGACCAAATTTTCCTGGATTTGAGCGACAACTTAACATTCTATTGGGATTTTTTGTGATGCTACTGCATTGGCTCTTGATATGGTCGGCTATTAGGCAACTGAAGTTGATTCAGTAGACACAAAAAGGAGTATTTGTCCAACCTAGAGGCTACAAGTCCTCTGTGCTCAAGGGAGACGAGGGGAACGCAGTTATTCTTGAGATATATGTTCGGAAAAAAAGTATTCAAAAGGTTACTGATTCAGGAACAAAACAAACTACTACGCAACAGAGTAGTGACCTCCACTAAGACGATTTCTAAGATTTCAACTGTGCTTCGAAGTTCTAAAAATATGAGGATGTCCACCGAACAGATATAAAAGATATAAAGGATTAGATCGAGCTCGTTTCGCAGCTAGTATCAGGAATAATTTTGAATAAAAGGAGTCGAGTCATTTCGCGCCACTTTTTTATTTAATCGTCAATAATGGTTGTTGTCTAACTGAGGGGGTTGAAGAGGCTGGTTAGTAAAGCATCTATAAAAAAAGACGTGTAGTGGAGGAGGTGGGTTCCTTTTTCAGTCACACAAATGCTAGATTCTTGTGAGCTTGATATCTGGTACTGTTAACTCAAACCCAATACTACTCTTGCTGAACACATTCGATAGTTACCTCTGTGAAAGGAGCGTGATCTTCCAACTCTTTATAACCAAGACTGTGATTGATCCCGCACATGCCAAAAGTGGTATTAAAATACATAAAGCACGAGAGTTACTCATTACTTGTGAAGTTACGAAATTTAGAAAGATAGAGTTGTTATGAGAAGCAAACTGAAGTTCACATGCTTAGCTGATCGTTGTGCCCAATAAGAACTAATCATTTGAGTACTGAGTGATTTTAAAAACCAAAGCATTGAAATGAGGCATCTGGAGGTGTAACGTCGCAAAGCTGCCTCTTCTTCGAGAAATAAACTACATCAGCCGGAATTGAAGGGGATATGATTCAAAACATGCAGGAGAAAATTCAGCAACATCAAAGAGGTTGGAATGATAGGAAAACTCTCAGGACGCGAATCTTTTCTCAGATGTTACATCGAATATTTTTACTGAATACTAGTTAACCAGAGCCTGACGTAAGAGCTCAACTTAAGAGAATGAAGGCACAATGCAATTAACACCACATTTTTTTACTTATTACACTACTAAATTGCTTTTCTGAAGTGCTCTTTGTACATTATTTTCCCAATAAAGGCCAGCTGAAAAAAAATCGTCGCCATTACAGTAATCACTTGAGTGGATTCCTACATCCCGCGATAATAGATACAAACCTGAATTAATAAATCAAGACCTCAAAATAGCTGTTTCTCTGCCGAAGAGACGAGACTCAATTACGTAACTTGTACTTCCAACTTCGCGTTAGCAACTATTGTGAGTAGCACCAATCTAGGTGAAACGCGGAGGTTACTTGCTTAATTAAGGTCAGCTTCTCATTGAGTTAGCAATTAAATTTCAGTTAAGAATAATTAAACCCTCAAATGGAGAATGCGCATATTAGAGGGAAAACGCTTAATAATATTGCTCATTTTCACCACCGACCAGAGAAAATCTGAGGGGAAGCAGACAAGAGCCCAAAATCGAGATACTGAGACGCACCCCGAGACAGACAGTTTACCCCTATTTCGCTTTCTTTGTCGCCATGACTGAGAATCGTTGAATCTCCATGATTTCAATAAGGTCATAAATAATTATGAAAAGTACATTTCCTTCAACTCGAACCTGCTAATTCTAAGTGAAGAAACGGAAACAGTCATAAGCTAACCTTATATTTAGCCAGTTACCTCATTCGTTTAACTAAGCTAACAGTAATAATAAGCTACGGAATGGAAGAGCATTAGTGAAGGGTCCGATCTGTTGCTTTCCATCTTGAATGTTCTATTCCACTCCTTTCCTTGTGTTGAAATTGTAGTCGTCTCTTTTCCTTGCAATCTTCAAAGCGCTTCTGGACGAAAAACGGACCATATTTTTAAAGCGTTTAAAGCAACCGTAGTATTTGTAGACTTTGAAATAATTGTCCATTTGGCATGAAAGGGTATCCACTCCCTGAAAGTCGTCATTTGCCAATATCTGTTCTCCTTTCGATATTGATTCCCCAAGTATAATTGATGCAAGTCATTTCTTGAACGAGTGAAGATTTCAGGTTTACGATTCAAATAAATCATTTTTCTTGGCCCAAGGTCTTCCGAGAATCCAAGAAATAAAATTCATCTAACTTCTACATGTGGGTTCTCAGATTCGAAATAGCCTCAGAAAGTTTTCTCCTCAGAACATCCGAGTTCTACAGAAGGAATTTGATCAATGCCATTCTCACCTAAACACATCACCATTGAGGTTCTCGCACAGATACCACATTTGCTGAGCCGTCCTTGACTTGGAGAACAAAGAACTTCCTACAGAAACACAAGAGTGCCTTTTTACCTAATCCGAAGGTTTTTGTATCTGGCACTGAGGACGCGCAATAAGTAATTTTATGTAACTCTTTTTTTTAAATTAAAATTACGTTTGAAAATATGTGTCAAGAAGGGCGGACCGAATTCATCCTAGAGGCCTCACAATGTTATGGATATCTTTGAATCAATAGGATTCAAAATCTTTCTGCACATGTTCGTAAAGGAAGATTAAATAAGTGAAGTGCAAAATTCTATTAAAAAGAGACACTTAAAATATACACACCATATTAATTTAGAACTTCTCCAACGGAATACTAACGAATCGCCCTTCAAACATTAGAATATGAACAAAAATTAGAAACAAAGTTTAATACCATTGCTTCAAATAAGACTATAGGGAAAATTTTTAACTTGGTGTCATTGGAATCCTATTGCTCCTTAAACATGGGGCAATTAGCTATGGAAGTTTAACTCACAAATGAACCCCTCGAATCTAGTAAGGAAATGATGGCCAGAGAACCACCTAAAGTAGTGTCATTCGAAAGAAATTGTGGTATACTTAAAGTAGGCAGACAAATAAGTCAGACCCATTCTCTATTGCAACAAACCGAAGGATAACTGCCAAAACGCTCACAGATAGGCACTAGTGGTCGGAATATTTCCCCAAGTGGACAACAGATGGTGATGCAAACGGTGAACTCCAACAGTAAAAAGAGCGTGATGAAGATTTCACTTAGGATCAGAGGAAAACCTACGGGTTCCGCTGAAGTGGGATGCCCTTGAGTCTAATGTCGAACTTTTTGCCTCCGTATAGATAGCAAGAGTCTCAAATCAAGTAAGCAATGACAGCAATGCTAATGTTGGCGTCATCGAAATTGCAATGATTCCAATATATGCGTCGTGTAACCATTTCGGAACTGTCTTGATTAGTTTAAATATCATCGCCCACATCCCAAAATCCGGGTGACATTTTGCGACATACGATGAAAATCATTATAGTTTTGATAAAAATGGGTCATTTACACCCAGTACAACATCAAAAATTGGTTTTACTTTGGAGCAAAATAGAAAATAGAAGAGGCAAGAGCGACCACAGACAAAATGGAGACGGAATCGATTAGACTTCATGTTGCTCTTGGCAAAAAATACATCAGGCGGGTAACCATCTAACTTTTAAGAACTCATCCTAATCAGCCGAATCAACAATTTCAACACAAGAAAGAGAAGTGAAAACAAAATCGATTCTCTGAAGCTCGAACAAAAGGGATAAAACATCTTAAAATCTGCAATGTTATTGTATGTTTAAAGAGATTGGGAAAAAACTAAAGATTCTACAATCATGTTGAGTGGCGTGGGATAGGAAAAATTGTGGGCAAATTAAAACCATATCGAAAACTGAAGCTTCCAACTCAAAATTAATGACCTTTGAGTTTATTAATAAAGAATTTGAGTTGATGATCAGAAATTCTTATAGTTGAAGGGACGTAAGAGTAAAATTATTCAAGAAAAATAAATCCAAAAACAGGGTCTAATCAAATAACCAATAGAATGATGGATCAATATCACACGATTGACAACGCCAGAATAAGTAACCAATCGTTCAACCACCCTTTCTATCATGCTAGACATAACGTATCGAATGCAAATTAGAGCAACGAAAAAATTTTATAAGTTCGCAGATCGGTAACCAACAATTGTTGCGATCCAATAAGGACGAAAATGGCCAACCAATCAAAAGCATGCTTTATGAAATAGCCAAAACCAGAAATTAACAGCTGTTTACAAAGATCAACTGATATCGTGAATGTTCTGAACTGCGTCACTGTCATCGTTTTTGCTTCATATGACTACAAGACCACGCAACCAATGGCTAACGCGGTACAAAAAACGAATTATAAGTCCTAAGCCTTCTAAACGAATCGAAAAATTATGAATTTATAAGTCCACACGATCACTTAAGAGGAAATTCGATTCTAAGATAACAGAATAAGAAATCGAGTTACATACCAAGAAGATTGACGAGGATGGAAAAGAAAGGCTCAGCCTGATGAACGAGGTAGTTTTGCATGGGCGATTTAGAGGTCTTCCAAGAAGCAAATTCCTGGCTCCTAGTTGTCATTGCCGATTTGAGGAACCGATTCCTGTCCGAGAACTCCACACCGAAGAAATCAAGCTAGGGAGGATAAAAAACAGGACTGTGTATGCCCCTGAATATATTCGCTGTGGAATGAAGCAAAACTTACAATAGGTGTTGGGACTGATTCACTGTCCAGTTCATCACTTGGCATGTTCACATAAATATGGTGACCGTCAAGATCCACCACACGGGTACCATAGGTGATGTAGGGTCTGGCCTCCTTAGACATGAAAAAAAAGAGTACAAAACTATTACTTAAACACATGCTCAGAGAATCGCATAGAAAACCATTTCATCAACGCGTTCATGGGCGGTCGTATGATTTTAAGATGTTAGCAAAGGAAATGGCAAGACGTAATGGGTTAGGTCTGGGACAAAGTATTTTGGAGTTGTTAGGGGAACGTAACAGAGATAATGGTCTATAATAGAAGAATTTAACTGAAGGACCCTCAGTCAGCTGAATATACGAAAGAGATCGACGCTCCAACTGAGAATCTGAGAGATATTTGGCAGACGGTCATATATGTTGCGTTCATATGAGAAATAACCTGACAATAAAGATAACAGTCAATGGAAACGAGAACCGATTATCCAATACCCCCATGCCTCTCACGATCTACTCTTTGGGTTTCAAAGTTCTGCCGCTTTGAAAAAAGCTGTGTAAGTCACTGCTATTGCTGCTAGTATATGATTGCAAGTTAGCCAAGTTCTCGTTCTACACAATCGGGACGAAAGAACACCATTTAGAGTTGTTTGCTCTATAAATGGTGTGACATACAGGGAAACATATCAGCCGAAAATGAATCCTCCATTAAAGTTTATCTTTGGAGCGAGGAAAGAAGCAGCTGAAACATTTGAAAAGGAATGCAATCATTTGCTTTTACTAGAATGAAGAAAAGCATTCAACTTAAGTACAGTGGTAAGATCAAGAGCAATAAAGCGAACAAGCAACTGGTCCAAGAAGCAACAGAAGGAAAGCTACGATAAATCTTTTGCTGGAGAGGGAATGAGAGAGCAGAAAAACTGTCAATTCGTTTAGAAAATGGTGTGTAATTTGAAAAATACCTGCGAAAAATGGTTGGGCGTTCCCCCAATTTTCATATTTGCTGCCGTTAAACGCTAATATCGAGTTAGAACTAGTTGTACTCTACCCAAGACTACCGGTTGTTATGTATTAACCAAAACTAGTTGAATTAGATTGAATACTTTTCCGTGAGGCAACGTCAGATTTTAGGTTCTGTCGCAGGCTGCCAAATAAGAGATCTAAAACAAGAGGTAAGTGTCACAGAGTCACTTACTAACTGGTCACATGCGACCTTCTATTCCGAAATCTAGCCCGATCATCCAAAGGGAATCAATTGAAGAGAAGATTCCCGGTTTAAAAAAAATACCAAGTCCGATCACTAAGTGACGAACTGGACTCAGGTAGAAAGTCAATGAGATATTTATCGGGTAAAGAAAATAACCATTACAAGATGAACGATCAGGCCGACAATACAATCGTTTTAGTAATGGGTCTCCTCGTTGGAGCATTTCGAGTGGAGTTTACAATTGCAAACTAAGATTTTTTTCACTTCCAATGTCTAATCCAAGACGGTGAAAGGCAAATGAAGGAACAAGGATACTACGGTTTAGGAAGTACAAATATTAATGTTTGAAATCTTGTCTAGTCCACAGCTTGAGTTCGCAAGGACTGTCCGGGAAGAGGACTAGTCAACGAGTCCTAAATGAAAAACGGAATAGAAAACCTTGAAGAGTATATTTGTCCGATGATGGACAAGCGACGGTGGCTTCACTCCAAATTAAACTTTATTTTGTATTATGAATTCCTCTGGACTTGCTTTCATATTTTGTTATTTGGCAACCCGCATTTAGGTACGACGTTTTATCTAAAAGCACCGAGATATTTATAATTTTGAATAAAAAATCCAAATATATTTGGAAATCATTACCAGCCACGAGAAATGAGTGCTCAAATACACGAAACTCATTCTTACCAAGCTATTTCGAGACCTGAGGGCAGAAATGGCTTCTGTATAAGCCCTCCCTTTAATTAAACTATAATATAAAGATAATCCGGTGGTCTAAACGCTAGTAAATGAGTAATGAAGTTGCTCTAGTTGAGGACTAGTTGGACTAGTTGAAGGTAGACTAGAAGTGATCATCAGGAAAGTGGCGATTGAAGGCAAGACTGTGGACGATATATATCCACGAGGACGATCCTAGTAGAACATGAAGGAGTGAAGGAAAAACAAGACAACATGTACAAGTAAGAGCTGCAAAATTCATTCACTTTCAATATTTCTACGAGGAATAATATATGGAACTACTCACCTCGAACATACAGGAGTGGATGCCAGCTATGAAGGGGACCGGGGATCTATTAAACGAAAAGAAGTTAACAAATAGGAGATTGGAACTCACTCCAAGAACTGAAGCAGCTTTCTCGACAAAACGGGATAAATTGGTGCCGCCCTAGAGAAAATCCAGTCATTAAAGCCACTCGCAAAGACCCTACCATGAAAGCGGAAATAGAAGGGATACTGCCGCTATAATACAGTAGGTTAATCGCTGCCGACTTTTCGAGTAAAAAAGAATGCTCTTTTCCAACAGCATGCTGTAATTAAAAAGTTTGTAAGAACGAATGAAACTCCAACCTGGTAAAAATGTCGATCCATTGGAGAGGTTCAAGTGAGGAATAATATTGCTCAAAGGCCTTCTAGAATCGTTAGAAATTGAATAAATACTTACCAGAAAATAAGGGTGACTGGAGGTTGGAATGAGTAATCTAATATCCTTTAGAAAAGAGGAAAAAAGTGTTTGAACAAACGACGATCAAGCACAAGTGCGCACATGACCTTGAGGTACTCCAATGAGATGACGCTAACTCCAGGAATGGCAAAACTGAGGCGCGGGCATTAAAGACGTGCGCGTTAGGAGAAGCGATTTTGTCAAACAGCAAGTCGTGCGTGAACGGGGATGGGGCGAAGCGCATGGGTGTGTAAAAAACAAGTCCACTGTACTATAACTGGTCTTTTGCTTTGCCCTGATTTGATCTCAATTTTTTGGGGTTTGAAGCTTAATTATTGATCTGAATGATTTTACTCACGAGAGATCGATAAGACTCACTCTGTAGTAGAAGTGAGGCAAATTGATCCCATTTGAACATGAAGTCTGCAAAGTTAATATTGTCGTTTACAAAACTAATTTGACAATGAAGCTAGAGTGGTTAAGGAAAGTTAGAATTTTTCACGGTGTAGCATAGAATGTGGTGATCTATCAACACAGTTTCTATTGACATCTTTTCGATTAGATGTGTAAGTAGCGAACTGGATGAAAATCATGCATCTTATTTATTACCATGGTACATACCATATACGTTCCGTGGAATATCTTTCGCTCGAATGTCAAGACCAAATATACGACATTGAGGAGTCGAATATGATGCGTACTTGTTTAAAGATGGCTAAGATGTTATAAAGTAGAAAAGCGAAACAACTACAGATACGCGTAGGGTTAAATTAATGGAAATTCAATTTTGAGGGGGAATGATGACAGCCTTTAAGGAATGTACTGGGTTTACGAATCTGCACGATTCTGTCAGAGTCAAAGTGGAGACGGAATCAAAGGCTTCGAATAATACAGGTTCCAGAGAATAGGTCAAATAAGAATCTGTGAAAGTGACGACCAAAGTGACGAGGGATCCCCATGATACTCCATAAACCACCGTAATAATTACCAAAAGATGAGAAGTTTCGAATCAACCCAAATAATCATAGAATTTCTTGCAAAACCAGTACCTAATTTTGATCTGTTTAAGATCGCACTTTTTCAATAAACATAGCTATATTTTCAGACTTCCATCAAATAAATTTGGTTTTATTTATTTAAATGAAAATATGATTTAGAAGCGTTTATTCGCGAACCCTTCTAAAGACTTAACTGAACTCAAGAAAACAACTGCCCATCGTTCTCAGAAGTGTTAATTAGGCCTCTTTCGAGTTTCGCAGTTGTCAAAATGTCTTAAAATGGAGAAATCACTGTAAGCATTGCGAGCTTATCTGGAAAGTAGCTATTTTAAACAGAGGCGCAGTCGGCGATCACAGAAGATGCTCTGCCTGACCGCAATTGCTACTCAGATACATAGGAAAGAGATAATCATAGCTAATTTCACCAGAACTCGCTTTTAAGTCTTCTTACTCAATCTCGGTCAAAAAAGCACAGGGTTCATCCAACACTTGTCAACAATTTAAGCAAGGAATCCAATATGATGATGAAATTCGAAGTTAACAGTAGCTCAAGCGATTCATTCTTCGGAATAGCGACCGCTTTCAAAGTGCTGATTTGCCAAACATAATGAATTACACTTTCAAATCATTTTAGCTAAGACCCGTTATTTTTCGAGTAGAAATTCCACCAAATCTCACTGAATTCTAAGGCCATTATTTAAATGTATCCAACCCCTATGTCTTCTCCTCAAAACTTTTTCACTGAGAAGCACTAAGACTCAAAATTTTTAATTTTGGGTTTGAATCGCTTTATACTTTGAAAGTAGCAACACAGCAGCAGGCACAAATGGATGAAGATATGCTTGTAGCCACGACTATGGGTATACATTTTGAGAGCGTCGCGAAAGCCGTAGATTTTTCGATGCACTTTGGTACGAAACTACTTACGCACAAAGGCATCGTTTGAACAAGACTGCTCCAGTCGTGGGCAATAGCACCGCTATAGAGAAATTGGTCCTCCTCCAAAAAAATAATGTGGTTATGCATCCCTAGGCGACAATGAGTTATCGCACATATTCTCACGCATTGTAAATTGGTTCTTGAGCCACATCTAAGTCCGCCCTATCGGATTGCCGACGAGCCATCAATTTGAAATTGATACATAGGTCATGCATGCGCAATGAAAGTAACCTTCCAGTGACTCTCACATGCCGATAGGCAACGAATGAATTCCAGCAACCGATCTTGTGTTTGGAGGTTCCTTATCTGAGTGTTTCCAAACAGACTGAACCATCCAGTTAGCAAGTAGTCGACCGTTTAGTCACAAATTCATGCTAATTGTTTGAAAAGTGTATTCTTTATTTCTAAACTACAATGAAATGCAACAAACTAGAGGAACATTATCAAACCAATTTTACTTTATCGGTTGCCCGAACACTATGTTTCAAGTTTAGATCAACGTTGGGGATTCAAGCTTAACTGAAAGAAAGGGTACTGCACCCACGAATCAAAAAATGAAAATTCAGACGTCAAATCGAAAACAAGGTTCAGCTTGGAGCCTATTAATCATCAGGTCCGGATAAACAAATCCTCTTGTTGAAGAATATTTTTGTTTTCATTGATCAAAAACAAAAGAAAATTGTAGAGCAAAAAGATACATCTAATCAACAAACTGAAAAATTTTTTACAGAGCATGAAAATGCGTAAAGCCAATATGAAAATCATTACTTGAGGCTTTATTTCATTGAAATATTTGTAAAAGCAAAACTAACTTTGACTATCAGTAATAAGAGCTTGCACTTGAATTGTGATATCAAGCAAGGTAACTCAAATTTTAAAAAAAGTTTGAAAAGGGGGTCGCCATTAAAACTGACGTCTTTGGACTGCAAACAATAGAGGCACGATAGGAGGTTAACCTGAATCCCGATCAAAATAAATGTTGGTAAAAAGTAACTAGAAAAAACCATAGAGAGAAGATAAAGAACTGAGAAATTCAATTACCAGATGGCATGGAGCTCCTCTTCCAAGATCCGCTTTAATGGACGACTGAATCAAATAATTTCAAACATAAAGGGGTTTAAGATATTAAAACAAGTGTTTATAAAAAAGGCTTTTCTTTAACAATTTACTCGGAAGATTTGGAAATTCGGCTGTTGAAAGTTTGACCGGTAATAGTTACAGAAGGGAAAGTTGGTGGTTATAATTAAGTGCATGGAAATTTTACCATTATTACCAGGCTAGAACGTTAAATCAAGTGGTTATCATATATCAAATCTTCTCTAAATCAATTAGAGGGAAGATGAGTTAAGTCGCAGAGCAGTTGGTAACTATTTCAATAACTATTAATGGGTCTATGCTGGACTCAAGGTAGAGGCATTAAATACTTTGAATTCCATTTCTGATGCGTATTCATCTAACAGACTCAACACCTTGCACTCGTGTAAATATGAGATGAGTGAACTAGAATTCCACCATCTCATTTTGCTTTTAATGCCACTAATAAAAAGTGAAAGGAAGCAGTTTCAAAAAAGAGAAGTTTATCCTTTGCGTTGATTTACCGAGACCGAAGGTTAAGAGTAGGCTTTCAAAATGATGAACTTAGATGCCAGTGCTTGAAAGCAAAGTTTTGTGGTTTGTTCAAGCACTTAAGGAGAGTACAAGAAGTGAACCCGTTTTGATTTTCACAGCTTAGCTAAGAGAAAATGAAAAAGGGGAAGAGATCATTTTTCAAGTGAAGAATACTGTCCAAAGAAATGGTGACCCGCTAAAGCATAAAATATACGATAGACGACGTCTGACATCCACACAAGGAAATGTAGGAGGGGGTAGAAGAACGAAGGAATTTGAGAAACAAAACAACACCAAAAGCGAGTGAACAATCCAAGAAATACAGACTAACGAATGAAAAGAGGGACGAATGAATCCACGAGATTCGCAGCTTACCGTGGGAGGATTGCGTCCCCGGGGTTGCTAAAATAACCGACGAATTCTCGAAATACCGCTCCGGGAAAAATTATACTACCATGTATGAGGTACACATAAAAAGCAAACAAACATTAAAAAAAACATCACTTACCGGACCGGAAGCATTGGAAACGGGATATGGAATAGAAAGAGCATTTTTATTGGCAGGAGGAGGTTCAATATTCTTTAGTTTCTCGAGAAATCGGAGAAGGATTGGGATCATCTCAGATTTAAACAGCTCCTTCGATTTAACTTCCTCAAGAATTCGATAAAAACAGTCGAACCAAGGAAGAAAGCTGGGAAGAAAGAGCCATAACGCAAAAACGTAAGATATACCTTGTAAAACAGATGAAAATATTGTCTGAAGTTTGTAAACAGTGCGCATATTCAAGCCGACCTGCACTGTCAGTGAAGAGGAGAACATAATACTCAGTAAAAATTGGTCTAAGGGAGAACAGGGCATGTGAAGAATCAAAAGGCATACTGTTTACAGCACTCAGGTCCGAATTCTATAATGCGATCAATAAGTTCGCTATTCGTATCACTAGGAATCAGAATTTTGGCTAAAGTTTTCAAAAAACAAGGCGTTTAGTTTATATATCGGTAAACTATATTCCCGAATATAGAATAAGTAGGAAAAATGTCTCACTTTGTTTGTTATCATTTTCATAAACGACAAAAAAGTTGAAAATGCTCTCAGCGTTCCTGGAAAATAAAATGCTACAACCATTCACAAACCTGGTGATTAGATCAAACATCTGCACAACCACTGCCGATCATAGCATTGATAGCATATTTCAAACAGTGCAAAGTTAGATGATGGACTTAAAATACATCCAGAGATGTAGAATGGGAATTAAAATAAGTATTTTTGTAATTAAAATTTTATAGCAATGACAAAAAATATATACTCATAACCAATAAAAAGTTAAAATCTCTAATTGAATAAATTTTGATATTTCTACATTAAAATAAAATTTATAAATTAAATCAGTTTTTTTCGAAAAAATTATAACATTCAGGTTTGTTGTTTGTTTTTATTCCAAGGCTGTGTGCTTTTACTTATGTGCCAGTTTATGCCTTTTGTCTGCTAGGTCGGGTTGATTGATGTCGCTGGTACGGGAATTTGAGAAACTGGTGAGCTTGAAGTTAATTTTCAATTCTTCCAGTTGGATTGATAAGCATGCGGTCCGAATACTCCCTTTTTGCACAGGTTACTTAATAACCTTAGGTTTGTATGGAGCCGCTCGTCATTGTATATATTGGACAATGTAGCTATTTGCTTCTTGATATCACTTCTTTTTTTATTCTCGTTTCTACTTCAGTCACGTGTATTTTTGTTCTAGCCTCCCGAAGAACGTCGCAAGATAAGTGAATTGATAAAGAGTAAGGATGATCAAGCTGAGGAAAGCGGCGTTTCTAGGCTTGATGCCTCAACTTCTTGGATGTATGAACAACCGAAACGTAGTGCTGAAGATTTTCTTTTAGGAAAAGCAATTCGTAGTTTGGAAGAACTGGCTGATGTAAATAGAGACCAGGAAGAGGAGACTCCTATTCAGCGCCTTACTCGTCTCGACATGGAAGCCAAGTTTCGCGAAGACCCTCTGAATCTTATGCGGTGAGTTTCCACAAGTTGTTTTTATTCTTTCATACTTGTTTTATTTCTCCACTGAAGCAGTCTCACGCAATTAGTCTTGACTGATTACAACTTTGTCGCACTGACTGCTCCGATTTTGGACGTCATGCGTCTTCTCTTACAAGTATGATAGTCACAAGATTTACCTTTTAGCGATATCATGATAATTTTTTTATCTTAGTTTTGTTCTCCATCATATAAACAGACATCCATTGTCATTCTTGATCTTGGAAGGATATATCAGAAGAAACTTCGATGTCAATATCATTGGCTTCGCAACATTTGGCTCTTAGTTTCCTCTTGAAGCTGAACAAATCGTGTTGGATTTTAGTTTTTCTTCCGATGTATTTAAAGAGAAGGCTTCCCCATCCCCAACTTTATTTCAGAGTCAACAGTTCCAATGTTCAGTCTGATTTCGTTTGAGGTTATTGCTTATTGTCGATCTAGGATCGTTTTTCTTTTGTTTATCAATTTAATTTACTTCAAATGTTTACCTTTTGGAGTGTAAATTTAATTTCCCAGTCGTGCTTAATTTGGTAGAAAAGCACATACCTAATGCCAGGATAAGTCTAAAAAGTAGATCTAAGAACCACTTCGAAACAAGGTCACTTTTATTAAATGCGTTAATTTTCATATCGCTTCTGTTTTCTGGCGTTCGGTTTTTATTCAAAGCAGCCATTCGATAATCCAAGCAAAGGGGTTCATTTATTGAATTATTTTCCCGCTTCATATATTCATTTACTATTAGAACGCCTGTAGAATTGTTGAATTATAAAATTTGCTGTATATTTTGCGCGATTGCTTCCCAATTTATTAATCACTGGAGATAAGGTTCCTCATAATCATTAGTTATTTAATCAACCTTCATTGTAGTCAACATGAAATGGATAAAAGGAGTGCTCTTCTGCAAAACACTGCGAGAATGAAAAAATTACAACGATTAATAGAAATGCAAAATGAGGCGAAGCAGAAGGCGGAGAAGCGGAGGGCAAAGAAGCGCCTGAAAAAGCATCAAAAAAGGAAAAAACGGGAACGCCAAGTTTCAGCTTCCTCATCGTCCAGCGACTCATCTGAAAGCTCTGAAGATGATGCTATTTTGGAAAAGTTCATCAGCCTCATCAAGAAAGTGGACGAGGTCAAAAACGATGGTTCGGTAACCGCTTTAGAAAAATTTGAACCGAAGAAGGAAAAGAATAAAGAACGGCGTAATCGTCATCGTCACCATCGTTTAGAACCGGAAAGGAATTCTTCCCAACTGTCGAAAGTACCTCCATCCTTTAGTCTACCAGATGGTCATCCACGACTTTGGTCTAGATCAGCTTACCCGAAAAAGTCCCTTGCAATATCCTCTCATTGCGACGGTGAAAGAGGCCATAGTAGACATCGTTCTCATTTCAAATCTCCTGGAACCCCACCTCGTGGTTACCTATCGCCTTCTCAAGCTGTAAACTCTTCCAAAATACGGAAATCAGAGTCGGGATTGAGATCCCAATGCCAGGGCAAGCAGAAGTTGAGCCAAGAAGAGATGGCGGCTCTGAGAGACCAAATGGCTGCTGACGCTAAGGAACGTGAAAGTGAACGTCAGAGGCGTTTTGAACAACATCAGAATGAGAAGACAAAAGAGGAAAAGGAGGAGTGTCAAGCTAGAGCCAGTCATGGAGCATCCTTTCTTCGGAATCTGACCCTCTCCCACGTGGCCTCGACTTCAGTGGAGGAGGTAGTGCAGAGGAATGCCAACAAAAGGCAAAGAGGAGGAATGGATCAAAACTTCTTGAGAAGATGAGCGCGAGTTTGTAGCGATTTGCGTATAATTCTTTTGATTGTAAATATGAAATAGAAGATTGTTTTGTTAGCACTTGTTTTTATGGTCATTAATAAATGATTTAAGTAGAATCGAAACCAAAATGTAGCGGCATTTAACAAACGCGGAGTTCATCTTCGTGCTTCCCTTTGTCACTTTGCGTTTAACCAGCACGAGTTGTCCATGTGGAATGCTTGAGATGCTTTGGTCCTAAAATAAAGCAGACCTTATTCAGTTTCCGACTATAAATGGGAAAAGGTTGGACTTCCCCCGGGCAGGCCCTACTGCCGCAGCAGCAGAAAATTACTCATCAGTTTGTTTATAAAATATGGTCAAATTTGGTCTGATTCATGCTGGTGTAGTAGTAACAGAAAAGCAATTAATTTATTAGCCTCAATAAAACCAAATGGATCAGGATAGAAATCATCTGAGTAAAGGAACCTCTCTGAGTCCAGAATATCGAATAAAATGGCATAAATAAGGGCAGTGGAGAACAGCATGAGTTTAGTCTATAAAAAGAAGTTGTATCTACTCCTAAGGAGGAATGGGAAAGGGTCTCTGTGGGGACAGAGTCGTGCATACTTATTTGTGATTTTGTGTTCCAACGTCCTGTTTTAAGTATAGATTTCTTATCAATCTGTAGATTTTTGTTAGTGCCTGTAACTGTTGAGGATCAGGACGTCAGGTCATTTCATTCTCTGGTTTTCTATGAAATGAGCGCCGAAAAATGGGCTGCTGGCCGAAACGCTACCTCAACTCTCCGCCCTCATCAATTGTGAAGAGTTCATCAAGACACGCACTATCATGGTAATTAGCCATGCATCTCCTGCTCTTCGATGCAATTCGGCAACGTGATGAGATGACTATGTTGGAACTTATCAGGGAACAATTGACCGCGGCTAACAAGGGAGTGTGAATGTAAAGCATCACCGTTTTCTGCAACCATTGACCTAACTTCGGCGCTATTGTAATTATTATTTTTTGAAATAAGGCTTCATAGTTGTTGGACTGAAATAATCTTGATTGACTAGCCACGACAAGGGCTTTCTTGTTATCCATTTCGGCAATCTTGATTTTTCCCATTATCTACTGACTTAATAGAAGTAGCAGTACTGGTGAAACAGATCAAGCTTTTATAGCCAGAGTCTAACACTTCTTTGTTGAAACCTACTCCCGAGTTTTTCTAAAGTGATTCTTTGGTCAGGCTCCTCAAAGTCATGATTCTGCAGCAGTTAAGATTTACGAAAAGCATATGATAAGGCTTAATTTAGGATAGCCTGCGGCCTCTTGTTATCGGACGCCATTAGTACTGCTGTAAATACGTCAAAACAGAGGGTCGGCTTTACAAGAAAATCGGTTAACAGCGGGTTTAAGAACCTCACTTAACCCTTTAGCTCATAGAACGTATAGTGAATATCTTAAAACAGTGATACTCGAAGGGGGTGTTTGATAAAAATTTGAACACCCGGTGTCCCTCTTCTTAACTGAAAATTACTATTGAAGTCAACGTTGAATTTGTCGAGGTCAAATCGAAGGAGTCTGAACGATGTTTGGTGAAATTTGACTATCCTATAAATAAGGTGGACAATGAATCTAATAGGAGGGTAATTTTGTTGGATTCGTTTGAGGACGTAAGAGAGTTAGAGGTGAAAAAAGAAAAGAAAGTTCCACACACTTTCTACTGGGTGTGTAGGTAAATGATTTTAGTCTAAGCGCCGCTTCTAAACATTTGCGGTTTTGCCGATCCAGGGGAGGTAAGGTAGTGACAGATGGCAGGTCTATTATATTGGCCTTTGAGAAAGTGAGAAAAGTGGAAATATATTTCACTCAAAGGGGTTCTTCTACGTCAATATAACATCAGTTTGTTCCCTTCCAGTAAAGCATTAGTAAATAATTTTTTAATCGACCATCAGTAATACTTTTTCGTTTCGTACTAGTCACCTCTGGATGGATCAGAGAGTGTTCTAACCCCGCTGCTTCTAATCTGTCCCTGAGTTTGTACTTAGATTCTTCATAGATTTTACATTGGGTAGAAAAAAGCTTCTTAGTTTCTCAAAAGATAATTTTCAAAAACACAAGAATAATTTTAATAAGGTTAAATATAACCAATAGAAATAGCTTGAAACTACCTAAGGTACTTACAGTAAATTACCATTTGCGATTTTCGAGTTTATCGTTAATAATTTTTTTATACATTGTCCACTAGAAATTTTTTTCAATGACAGTATTAATTTTTAACGACGTATATTTCGCGTTTCGATGATATTTGGAAATAGTTTTATCATACTATATGAAATTCTTTAGCTGTGCCCTCGGCGCAAATACTGATTTCGCACCTGCTAAAGATGGGAGACGAAGAGTTTGAAGCTGGTGATGCCGGAGCTGCCTCCGGCACGCCTATTGCATGCGGGGCTATAAAGAAGAATTGCCATGTTATTATCAAGGGGAGGCCTTGCAGGATTGTCGAAACTTCGTCATCCAAAACAGGAAAGCATGGTGCAGCCAAAATTAACTATGTTGGCATCGATATTTTCACAGGGAAGCGCGTAGAAGAGTGTCATCCTTCCGGTTTCACTGTGTACTCTCCAGTGATTGAAAAGACAGAATGTACTGTCGTAGGCATTGATCCCGAAGGTTATCTTGAACTTTTGCTCCCCGACAACACAATACGCTCTGACATTGTTGCTGGTGAGATGGAGAGCCTTCTTAAGGAAAAATATGAAAATCTGAAAAGTGATGAGGACCTTATGGTAAGATTAGCTATTGCTAGTGATGTCCTACTTTTAGGTTACTTTCATCTCCGCTATGGGTCAAGACAAGGTTGTCGAGCACCGTGTCACCGTCAACAAATAAATACGCTAGCGTTTTCTCACACGAACATGGTCTTTTCCTTTGACTTGAGGTTGTTGTGACTCTCCTTAGGCATAAGTAGCATGATTTTTTGAAAGTTATGATACACTTGGTTTCGAAGGGTTCAGTGCGTGTCACTGCTATCGGTCTTCACATCCTCCTTTAAGAAAGGTGACGATCTTATTTAATCCACTCAAGCTTGGCGCGCTTATTTTGGTTCGGTATTGCGTCATTGCAATGCTTTAGTCGGGGGCGTTTTTATGCCTGTCTAGTGTGAGCTCTAGCATGTGTGGATTTAACGCAGGTTATGAAATGCGAAGGTAGTGCTACTCTGTCTGTGATACAGTCTCCGACGTCGTAGATGTTAGTCTTAATATACGCCTCCGACGCGGTCGTGCTTGGGCGTGGCTAGATTTCCATTTTGTCTCCGCTGTTTTGGGCCTCGCGCCCCTCGTGTGCGCATGCTTGCGTGCTTCTATGGTTGCGTTTAATTACCTGACCATGAGCCATCATCAGATGACGCGCTTGTCGGTTTTCGGAGTTGTGCATTGGTGCTAAAGTAGACGTGAGTCGGTCACTCCTCGTTAAGACGAACTAGAAGGTTGGGGACCCTGTGCAACGTGTACTGAGCATTCCACAGAGATGTACTAAGCTTCTTGGTCCCAGTGAAGGGGCCGCGGTACCCTAGGCTTGGGAATTCGGTCGATGGTCAAATCTGTCTTAATCCAAGATGTTCCAGAGAGTGCTGGGGCTAGCACCATTCACTGAACTTCGCCGATTTTGCCGCTTGCCCCGAATCCAGAAACTTCATTTAATTTTATGACCACATATCCACTGTGATTAAGTATAAACCCGAAATGCATCCAAACTCGGCGAGCCCCCTCTTAGCAGGGACCTTACAACCGACCCGCTGGAGGGTAAACCAAAATATTTAACCAGTTTTTCGGGCTATTTACCAATTTGTCTGCTCTCAATTTTCTCACATAACACGGAGCCCTACTAGGACAAGCCCCGTTAATAGGACCGTCCCTGAGCACTCTAGTGTTTGTCATATAATATCCTTCCAATTCATTAAAAACGCAATCTGAATTTCCTCACTAGTAATAGATCCTTTGTTCGACGCAAATAGAAGGTACTAATCGGCGACAGGCATGTTTATTTCTACCTTATTAACTGGAGTTTTTACATTTAAATAAAGATAATCGCCTACATGTGCCCCATTCAGGTATCTACAATATCCCACCACCCTAAGTTAAATCAACGTCACACAACTTTAGCGATGTATCTCAATATTGATGAGAATAATCTTTTAAACTTAATAGCATAAACTTCAATTGATCTCTTTTGTTTTTTTCGAGTAAACTGTCGAACCCAATTTCTAGGCGAAAGTTCATAATGCAAATGCTACCAGTGTTTTCATTAATCTATGGACGCGAAAAAGCTGTGGAAAATTAGCTGAATAGATTCGATGCACGCCGTGCCTACGCTATAAAATAACAGAAAATTCGCTGAGAATCGAGTGTCAAACATCGGCACCACTTTGTGTTTTAATATCGTGATTGGTTCAATTATGCGAATTTTCCATTCCAAAGGTTATGTCTGACGTCTGGAAATAGATAAGAGTGTTCACGTAAACCTCAGCTGGGGTACTTGCAAAAAGGCAAAATGGACAAAAGAGCATGTACCATGGGTACCGGAATGGGATGGCCAACCCCCCGGTCACGCTTGTTGCAGGTCATTAATTTTAAGACCATTTCATCAGCTCGACGAATCTAAAGATCATAAAACTGTGAGAAAATAAAAGTTCTCTGCATATGTATGGGTGCAAATTATAACTATAGAGATAAATTCGTTGGCGGGGTTGACGTAAACTGGATTTCGCTACTAATCGATCAAAACGGCCTTTGAATAATTGGCTGTCGATAGTATTCAGGACTATGACAACATCCTAAAGCATGCAGTGCAAGTAAAGTGCGAATGAAAATTTAATTAAATCCAGCTTTTAGACGTAATATGGTTAATGAATATTCGGTCTATTGTCCAATTTCAGTACTTAAGGTCCCTAAGTACTAAGCAAGCGTTAAGACTAATGGTGTAGCAACCCTGCGGAGGACAATTATAGAGTGGGCCATGCGTGAATTTTCTCCTATTATACATCTTAAGGTCGATAATCTTTCTACATCAACATTCATACAGGATAAGATGGTAAGAAGAAATTTCCCTTCAAATAATGAGCATGATGACGCGCCGCTGTAATCTGACAGATCCGCACTCACTAGATTTTTGTTAGAGTTTTTTGCAAATAGACAGTTCAAGGTCGATGCTATAACAATTTAGAGGCGATTTTTCGAAGTTGAAAGTGTAAGATTTTATATAAATGCAAAACTTCCTTAAAGACGAACTGTACTTGAATTATCATTGAATGATAGATTCAAACGTAAATAAATAATTTTAAGTGTATGATGAATTTATGCAAAACCAATGAGCTAGCCGATGACACGAAAAATAAGTAACATTACGTTTTTATAAAGTTAAGAAAGTACTTTATTTTGAAAGATGAGTGATCAAGATGAGTGCAACCGTCTGACTTCGGAAGAGATTCTGCGTGGTGTGCCGCTGTCTCAGCGTTTGCGCAATTTCGAAGACGAAAAGCACAGTCAGCTTCAGCCGCCGCATATCAACCTTTGCTCAACTGCTCTAACTGACCGCTTGTACAACGAAGAGCTTTTTCTGGTTCGTCTACTATCATATCAACGTGATGATCACCGGCGAATCAGAGAGGCTCTTGTGGGCCGCGTTGATAGGCTTCTACAGACTATCCCCGTTGAGCTTCTCTCTTACCAGTGGCTACAAAAATGTACGTTGTCCGCTGAGGTGCGCGCTTTTCTCGTGCAGAATCTCATTCCAGTAGTCGTCTTGGGCTTAGAGCACATTCTCCGAGAAGCCGACCACCGCGGACTTTGCAAAACTATTGAGTCAGAGAACGCCGAGGAAGAAGAGATACTTGTTCGAATGGACGTTAACTTTAATCCCATCAATCGATTAGCGGAATTTCTGATGCGTAACAATCCAAGATACATTAATATAACAGGAAATATTTGTTTGACTTCATACACAAGGTCAATACAGCAAGTTCTAGAGCTGCTGAAGCAAGATCTCTTCCTTCAGTCCGACACTACGTTGGCAAAATATACGGCGACCTCAGAGAGAAAAAAATCTTATTTCGAGGATATTAAGAACCAAGCAAAACAAGATTTGGACGAAAAACAGCGGCGATTGGAACCAATTTTTGACTGCTTTCGACTGGAAGGAAAGGACACTATCAATGCCACGATCGTAACTTTAATTTTCTGTGGGTAGAGATTTTTCTACATTGGAATTATATTTTCAAAGGTTCAAAAGTCGATGCAGGCATTCCTGCGGATTGTCATGGAGATGCCCCATGATATGTTCCTGATGGAGCGTCCGATTGTTCATGTGGAATATGTGGACAAAGAGGTAGAAGACTATAGCCGCTCGGAGTTCATGACGGTTGGCATTTCAAAATTTATAAACGTCATTGTACTTCCAAAATTGGGTAACAGTGTTGCATGTGATTTTTTCTAGTATGCAATGGCATGCGTGCGTCCTTTATCGATGGAAATTTTCCAGGCTTGTACGAATCATATGCAAAGATGTGGTCGTGAATATCGCGAGTTCGTTAATCTAGATCTGAAACTAGACCATGTCGTCGAAGTCACTGTGAGTTGCGACAAGGACACAGTAAGTGATTTTTCGCAATTCGCGCTTATGTTTTCAAGATCACGCAAAGAGTCCATTCACATTATTTGTTTTAATAGGATGATGCAATTGGTAAAACCGATCTCTATGAGAAGTTCGAACAATTTGCCAAGGAAAGTAACGCCGAAATCAGGCAATATCTAGTATTTCCACACGAGTGTAGGTTTAAGTTGTGGCCTAAGGATGTCAAATTATTCTTTTTCAAAATACCCAGGAAAGATTTTCATTTAACGCGGTGGTTTTCCCTCTTAGGGCGCATTCATGAATACCACCTTCGGCATTCTAAGTTCGATCGTTGGGATAAATCCGTGGAGATACTGCCTTACAGATCCGCCGTAAGGTTAAAAAATATCAAACCTCGAGTTCCAGAGAGCTTTCCTATCCGCCAGAACGAGGACGTCGATTAGGTATAACCTCATATTAAAATACCGATATCAAAATCTAGGTTACGATTTGAATTAAACGAATTTTTGTTAAGGAAAATTGTAATGGAGCGAATATACGTAGACTCTGAACCAGGGAAAACGTTTAGCAGATTGGTTGCATGATCTACAGTCATCGCAATATCTAAAATATCCTCTAAGTATCTCGTGTTCAAGTGACTCCTTGCAAGAGCATGTTTTAGTAATTGATAGAAGTACACCTAAACTCAACTCACTGAATGAAGGCGTTAAGTATTAACTTAAGTCTCTTTGGGTCGCCTATGTGCCTTGTATGTGACTACATAATTTTTCTTCTTTATTAGCAATTCATGGGGACTACGGTATTATTCATGATATATCTTGTTTCGCAAAGCCAGTCGCAAGTTATCTGACTTGAGATCATGCCATTGAAATCACCAGCCACGAAAAATTACTCCATTTGGTCTTTAAACAAATTGGCCTGACAACTACTTTTAATGAGTGTACGTACTAAAGAAGCGCGTTCAGTAAGCTTCTTTCCTCTTGCGGTAGTTTCCCGAGCTAATTGAATTGCTTGTCCACCACTCCTAAGCTAAAATTTTACGGCGCAGATTCAGTGCTTAATCGGTTCCTTTGCGTCGAATTCTTAGGTTGATCTCACCTGAATTTCTCACATTAAACGTAATTATGAAATCGGCTCTCTAAGTCACGATACCAGATGAACTAACATGTCCAGTAAAAATGCAGTTGTGCCAAGCACGGAATGTATCCAGCAGATTATTCAGTTCCGCTCTTTACTCATAGCACGGTGAAACGAAATTAATGCACAATCATACTGATAAATAATTGAGAAGGCCATAAAAATAGTCAAGATCACGTGTATTTATCCACATATTTTCCAACCGTCTTCTGCACTTTCTCATTCACGCGTTCAAGGGCGGTTCTAATACCATGCCCAAGTGCAGCCTCTATGTATCCACCCAAGGGTCCAGATGACAAAAGACTTGTCATATCTAGTAGAACGCTGAACATCGATTCCTCTTTGTCTTCTGGAATCGGTGTGAATTGGAGCCGACTAATCTCCACATTCGGAATTCCATCGAGCCGAATTAGAGACTCAGAGGCGTCCTGGTGGGTTTTGCGCAAAGATAGACTAAGGTTAAGTCCGATGATAAAATCAAATAGCTGTAAAATAGCAGGACTGAATTCCGAGTCATACAGAAATGTGGATATTTGGAAGGAGCCAACAACTTTAAAATGATCCTTCAAATCCAGGCTGAGGGAACAATTTATATAGTCGTTATATGGGGTTGAATGCGAATTTAACACGACCGGCCGATTGCGTTCAATGTGTCGTAAACCGTAAACGGAGGCGTTATTTACAGTTATTAACTGTTGCGGGGATTTACTCATTGTCATCGGATCAGGGAGAACCAATCGGAGAAGAGACAGGAGATAATCGATGAAAGTATTGACAAAAATTTCGCCTTCAGTGAGAAAAGGTGTTTGTGGTTCACTATTTTCCAGGGCCATTATCCGAACTCCACTTATAATCAAGATTACGAAATCTATTAACAAAAAAATACTAATCAGGAATATCAAAATTCTTGTATTTATGCTGAGCTCCACGTTTTTTCATTGTCCCCCAATCAAACTGCCCACTACGTTTAGAGGGTTAATTTGATTTGTCCTCGACACGAGCCAATCAGGCATTTAAATCATATTCGTGCTGCACTTTGACTCCTTATGAGAGGACAATAAACTGCACTGGCAACAATGATCACCTCTATGCTCGATCGTAGTTATGCAAAAATCTCGTTATTATGTTAGCGGTCCTTGGCTGGCTGAATATTCTATGATTTCAGCAATGATTTCTTTTGATATTTCAACAACTCACTGTAATTTTAAAGCTACATTTGCTTGTCCAATGACTAGTAACAATACGCACTGAGGAGGAATTGTACAAAACGGTAGAGAAACTTACCAAGAAGCTTGGACATCCTTATGGGATTTTCTTTAGAAGAATGTCATATGGACAGCTTCGAGGCTGAAAACTGCTGGTGCCATGACCTTTGATTGGCTGAGTTGAATAAACATTCGGTCAGTGGTGAACGCCAAGGGGTGATATAGAAATGCCCACGACATACTTCACATGCCTTGCCATTAGCAGCAATTGATTGGTGTATAGAATTTGTCAATGTCACGCGTACCAAAAGGGAGCTAGGGTGGAGAAAGCAGGCCCAAGTGATAATTTAGAAGGGAAAAATATATGTGCGTGAAAAAAGCGCTAGGACCCAAATGTAGCTTGATCTATTGTTTGAAAAAAGATTGGGAAGTACGACAGATCAGAGGTCGAGGAGTCTGCTATCGAATATCTCCCAGAAAAGATTTCAATTCATTGTCTTTCAGAGATATTCTCTTTGACAATAGACCCATTCATCCAGTGTCCAGATTTTTCGTGTGCTGCTAGCATAAGCGATTTAAATAGATGGGTTTACATTGAACTGTCCGATTCCCCCAATGTGAACCATTCTAGACAAGCATTCTGTCAGTCTGTGCATGCGAGTCTCAGAAGATCAAAGCTCCCACGATAATCTATTTATGCCATGAGATTTATTTGAAATTACAATTTTCTCTCGCAATAATACCACAACCGCAAGATCTATAGCGTGTGCGTTTAGTCAATGGTCTCAATGGCCCGGTCTTAGCCGATAATTTTATAGGATTTCGGTTCGGTGTTCTTGGGCAGAATACAACGTGGTACCAAAACTGATATAGTCCGATACTAACAATTTGAACTCTCTGCATTAGTTTGGGTTGTTGAAAGAAAGTTTATTAGCAAAATCTTTCTCCGAAACCCTAAAGTGAGGCAGTTTGACGGGAAACTGAAACTTTAATTTTAAAGATTAGTCTTGTCTTAGTCTTTACCACTCACAGAAGACGTTCTTTACTTTGCTCTGCTTATCCTATAAAACTGTCAAAAATAGTAGTAAATATTCAGGTTAAATGGGTTATTGGCCTATTCCAACAAAATATGTAGTTTAAAAAACCTAACACAGTTGAAAGCATTTTGAAAGGTCATAAAAGGACTGCTTGTATTATGCAAAGTGCTAGGAATAAAGAAAGTGTGGTTCAACTTTCATTCCCAAAGATCAGCATTTGGATAACTGATATCTACCCTGAACAATTACATATTTTAATCCACTCCAACGGACGCTGCCTTTCCTTTTTCAACTCTCACGTGCATTCGGCAACCCCTTAAAGTAGAGAAAATGAGGAGATTGAGAAAATTAACAGTGGAGAAGAACCTGCGGTTCGGTCTGAAAGAAGCACACATTTAGAGTACAACTTTAGCCTTTTGAAAAGTTCGAAGACTAAATTTTTTACCTGAAAATTGGAACAATGTCATTGAGTAACTGAAATGATTGAGGCCTGAGCAGGTGGGTAGCACCCGCTTTAACATGGACCAGTGAGTGCACACAACTCCCAAGGGACACAAATGTTATGAAATAACCAACGCAGATATATGATAATTTGCTTTAACAAGGAAATAATTGGGATAGGCCACTTTCTGCTGAAGATCCACATAACACAGCTTACCGCCTTCAAATGGCCCGGTAGATCAAGATATTCTTTTGAAATCAAACAAAAAGTTAATGAGAATGGCCCGCTTTTTGACAATCAAACCAATTTAGAATCACGTTTTAGTTGACTATTTACGCTAGTTTATCAACTGTTGTAAATAAATTTGCCAAAGTAAGATTTTGAGCTTAAAATGGAACTTTCTAATAACTTTAGTAACGCATTTGAAAATTGAACAATATTTTATGAGGCGCGTGCGAATTAAAAAGTTAAATTTTACGTGGAATAGAGTAAGGAACTTTTCATTACCTCTGCTAGTTGCCCTCATTATAAAAAAAGGTGTAGCGAGCTAAAGTTGATGGCCTTAGCGGTAAGCTAACGTTATTGTGTTAAAAGCAGACTAAATAAGCGAACAACTGGAAGTTATGTGAAATCAAGTTCGTAGAGATTAACTAAAGGGAATCTAGTGGTGAAATTGATAAAAACGACATCACCTACCGAAAGACAGAGATCAAGCGGAAAGCCATGTTTGAATCCTTCTAATAAAGTTTAACACTCTGCAGACTCACATTGAACGATGGCTTAGACGATTTCTGACTGTCGCTAAGCAGGTTTCTAGGATTGAGAAAGAAACCTCTAGACTTCCCTAGTCTCCCACACCTCGCAGTCCAGATGATTGATTGCCAATGAGCCTATTCAGGACAATAAACGATAAAACCGAGAACGAGAATAATTTTTCACATGAATAATCCACTCCATGAATCCAATCCTCCCCACAGAACTGATTTTTTCGAATAAATAGCATATTTGCTTAGACTCATCGATCATCAAAAGGCTCTAAGGTAAGGAATCCCTTCATATACCTAATAAAGTGCTATTTAAGGATCAGAAATAAGTTAAACGGTTCCCAAAAAACCCATTCGAAATGCCTTCATGAACCTACTTCCTGCTAATAGGCATGTAATGTGCTTCCATATAAACTTTAAATGTTAGGTTTGTATATTCTTCTATTGAGAAGCGATTCCAATCAGAGGACGGGGAAAAGTATTTCGTTGCTGCGAAACTCGTCAAAACAGTAAGATAGTGAGTGTGTACATTTAGGCAGCTTCTTTGTAAAATTCAAGTGATGAGGCGCCTTGTTTCAGGTAAAAATGCGAGCCACTTGCATTGATGAGGACATAAAAAATTGAATGAGGTAAACAAACAATTCACATTAACACCAAAATTATCCTGAGACTGATTGGCACGAATAAGCTAAGCCAGTTAAATGGTTAGGCTTCACTGTCGATATTTAAATCCCGCAAATAACTGACTCGCCTCTTCCAGTTTTGAAGCCAACGTCAAGATTGCAAAGTTGTCGATGCAGATTACACTCAACGTTGACGTGACTTTAAGGCAAAAGCTGGCATTTCTGTGACCATCAGGCTCCAAGAAAAAGATTGAAGAAAAGAATCCTGGAGAGAAAATCGAAAGTAATTTTGAGATGATGAGAGAATTGTTCTTTCAGGAAAAACCGGCATGGACACCATTCTAATACCCGAAAAAATATCAAAAAGGAGATATTGCGCTATAGTAAAGAGTTGGCGAATCAGTTCACTTTAAATAGAGTCATGGGTATTATTACTGAATTAGTTTGCTATTAAGTGACGGTTGTTAGCCCAATTATCGTATTTTCGAGGCGGGGCGAAGAGGTATGGAACTCCCAATATTTTGGACTACGGAGAGCATGAGGCTTAGCTTTTTAAGCGCACTACGAGTTTGCGTCTTTTTTCAAATTGAATTCGAAAGTACGGACCTCTTAAGCCTCACCAGTCACGCTTTCCGTAGCAGCGGCCTGTGGTGTCGTATCGCACCATCTCATAACTCGAGATCACCCGGAGGTTCTCTGGAACCTCGAGGCATTTGATGATCTCTATATTCTAGCAGCCCAATTCATCCAAAAAACTTCCTTGACAGCAGAAGAAAGATGCTTCAATAAGTTTTCACGGCGGTAATACAGGTTTAAATGACTCTCAAGCTTATATTACCAACGGACGTATGAATATACAGTTCTTTTCGAAACTAAAAAATCATTTCTGGCTCCCAACCAGGAAATATTCTCCCAAAATTTATCTAAAATGATCCAGATTTCGTCTAACTACTTATTATATATCGACAGTAAGTCCCTAAAATACTACCATATTTTGTTCTGTCAAAAGATGTAGAAACGAATGCTGTGGAATTTCAGCAGCGAAAACATCGTAGGCGAACTCAGAGGCATCCACTCGCGCGAGGTTTCCCACCTGAAACGTTCAACAGTCATAATGAGTTTTCAGGTGTCTGCGGTTTTTGTTGAGTTTCACTAACAGACATATGTGATTGCCTAAGATATTTTCAGTCTGTAATTAATGTTCGGGTGGGAAGTGAGAAAATAAACGGAAATTCTTCGGCTCATTTAGGCTAATCTAAAGAAAGTAACCTTCAATGATTACAAGGCAGGCAGTCATTTATTCGATTGGCCACTAACCATCCAATAAGCCCAATTATTCACGGCCAGAGGTGCATTTAATAAGAAGTAACAAACTGAGGCATAACAATCTTTAGAAAGAGGGGAGAGGCTAAAGTGCGATGAAAGCAAGCACAATCAGGGCACAAGAAATCGAAAAAGAGCAATTCGAAAGTGATTTACCTACTATGACAGTCATGTTTCACTCGACCGAAATCCCCTAAGTATAACGTTTAAAAAATGTCGAAGCGAAACATTTCACTTCAAAATTGAAAGAACGATTACTAAACACATTAATGGAATCACTGCATTAGCAGCAAAGTATTCGAAATTGCAGCTGTTGTGATTATTTGATGTAAAAACATAAATAGATAAACAATTCAAACGAACGAAATGAACCGAAACTTTATATTTAAGTGTTTAAAAAAATTGGTAAATCCAAAATTTATTCCCTCAGAAGATTACGCATAGACCAGCGTTTCAAAGCGTACAAACCCAACAGCATTTCCGTGCAGGAGAGTTGTGGAAAATCAGTATTACTAAATGCATTTTAACAAATAAAATCACACGCTCAATTATTGAAATACACTATCTGCAGTATGAAACTAAATAAGTGATTTTGAATGGCCATTAAACCTTTCAAATAGCGACATAACTACCAATTCCTCTTAAAAAATTACTTTAATTCCACGGTTGTATAATGTACGCTACAATAAGCATCTCCGCAATTTTTCATCCCCCCACTCCCACCAACCGAGAAAGCGGCGTTTTACTTTTTCCTGATGTAGTTGGGTGGCTAGTTCCAGAAACAGTAGACTTGCGCAATAAGTTTAATATCCCATGAGTATTTTAGTCAAAAAGATTCCAATTTCTAGCAGTAAATTTATATATACAAACTGCAGAGCATACATTCAGGGGAAGAAAATAATCAATCACAAAAGAATCAAAAATATAAAATCCCCTAAATAAGCTGAGTGATTGGAGGCCATGAAGAGGAAATCGCATAGAATTCATATGTACAAGGGGTGAGCAAAGATCAAGCAATAAATTTACAAAATGGGGAGGTGCGGGTTAATACAAATATCCATAATATAGGTAGGGGAGGGCTGAGTGGGAGGGTAAATGATTCCCTCCGCTTGAAGTACGGGACATACCGAGGGGAGACGAACTACTTCAAACCGAGAAAGCTGGCCAGGCTGAGAATCAAAATGAGTATGACAATGCCCAGAATGATAAAGCAAATGATCTTTTTCTAAAAAGGAGAAACACAAAATTAATGAAAGACAGCGTTCTCAGAAGACCAGGCAGCGTCATCCGACCTATTTACCCTCCAAGAGAACTAAATTCAAAATTTGGTAGAGGAAATAACTATATTTCTCCTGGTAAATAAAAAAACGCACAGTTCAATTCAGTGAACAGAAGGTTGGACACTTAAGCAAATGAGCCAATCAAATCAATGCTTTTTTTTCGGCCACGCCATTTGCTAGCCAAGTGAAAATAAAGTGGGGTAAAAAAGACAATGCCTTATCTGACGAGAGAACAGTTCGTACGAATGAAAGAGTAAAAACGACATGAAGACTGTTTTTTTTTAAACGTATCAGATATTAGTTGATATGCCTTTGGAATCATTCTAGACACTTAATAGTCCTTCTTCCATATTGCGAACAGAGCTTGACGACGACATCTTCAGACTATCAAGTATCAGAAATACAGGCAATCAGTAGAGAGCGTTTGGATACCCTGGCTTGAAAAGCGCCTCTATTTAAGATGGAAATTTCGTTTACAAGAAAGCAGCCAAAGCAGCCTAAATTTCAAGTGCTTAACTTTTCATTAAGCATAATCCAAATACGCGGAGGCGCAAAACTCATAAATTGAAGATTGATGGGCTCTGTGTGTCAAGTACTTTCATTATGTGCACTAGAAAAATAAATACAAAAGGCGTGCTGTCAGGACCCAAACTATGAAATGGTCTTGGATACAAAAGGGGAACTGAGGGAGGAATCATTGGGGAAACGATTTTGGAAAAATGCCTATCCATATGTGAATGTTTGAGAGGTTGTTTTCATACTTACAACTCCAAGTTGGAAAAATACTCGCGAACGAGCAAACCAGTTTTTCCGAGGAGTGCAAGGCTAACTATAGGTTAAGGATTGACTTTGGAATAGTGAAGTTAATCCAATACAGTGCGTACGCTGCTCAGTGTAATATCGAACCTCAGGCGCAAACAAGGAGGAAATAGATCATCTACATTCACTAGATTAGATTCGAAATTACCATATTTTGACCAGCTGAATACAACCGGAATGAATAGGCATCAACTACATAACAAATCGCAGCTTGAAATAGTTTGCAAGTACTTCTCGTCAACGTAAATCTTGGTTAAATCAGTACGCACTCGTAGCAAAAGAATTCGCGCCTTTGGAACGATGATCTACGAGCATCAGCAGCAATTTCCCGCCATTGTGTACCTCATAAAATATACAGAATGAGTCAGTTAGTAGATGAAGTAGTTTAGACTTCCAAGTCTTTTAGAATCTGATCTTTACTTCCATGTAACACTGAGTAACAATCAGGAATTCAGTGATGCATCAGATGGCAAAGTTTCGAAACCCACCGGAGGTCACACAGTAATTTGAATAACCATTCGAAAAGATTTAATGACTGGTCAGGAATGTCTTCGTTCTCCAACTTAAGAAGTAGGAGACACTCTCCCTCAGTGTAGGCCTGAGTTAAAAAGGCGAACCCTACCAGAATATTCAGTGGATGAGAACTAAGTGAGGTGTCGTTAGGGGAATCGGTTTGAACGGTCGCGTTTAACGACTGGTCATACCCGAACGAAATAGGCCTGATCGAGCGTTTCCATATCGGCGGTTGATTATTTGTTGCGTCCCTACAAGTGATCAATGAAGTTCGAAGTTTGAGGAGGTACTGAGTCTAAAAGCTGATCGGAAAATGCGCACAGCAGCACCGAAAAAAGAAGTGATCCTTCGAGAAAGAAGCTTTTGGCGAGCTCCTGGTTGGATAACTGGGAAACCAATTAAGAAAAGAATGCTGGTAGGCACGATGCAGCTATTAACCGATCTCCGTTCCGAACCTAATTCCTTCTTTACAATAATCACTGCGAGAGGTCTCCTCAGTTTGATCGATTTGGCTGTAAATTGGCATGAATCTGAATCCCACAAATGTAGGGCACATCTGGTCTTCTGTTGCTCGAATGCTAGGAGGACAAAGGGTCGAGGGAGATGAGCGTTTGGCCTCAAATAAAGCGAATTTCCAAGTCGACTTTCGAGACCTTATCGTCCAATTTTCAGTCGTTCCAGATCTTGGTATAAACAGAAAACTCCAGCGTAAGTGTTAACCGAAGTTTAGCCTACTAGATGCGAAGAAGACAATGGCCGAATTGATTTAAACAAGGTAACTCATAGTTGTATCATTTGAAATCGGGTAAGGGTCAGGCACACTGTTGAATTGAAGATTTCGAAGACGATATTAAGCATATTTCTCAGTTATTTAGGTAAAATGAACGTAATTTTTCAGTATGATAAAGGAGGAACAAATGACCAGACACAAGTGCTAAAGCTTCCCATCAAAGTAACATACTGTTAAAATCAAAATTATTTAAAAAGCCCGTCCAGTCATTTGATTGGGTGAGGGAATGGCAAAAAGCGCATAAAATGAGATACAAAAGTTCGGCAGGGCACAGAGTGCAGAATTTTCTTAAGTAATACGCTACATACTTGAATGAGCTGCTGCTTGGCCGTCAGGAGTAACATTTTTGGGAAAAGGAAGATGTTGGACCTGGCGAGACACAAGTACTATTTAGCTAGGGTTGACGAACAGGCCGTTAAAGTGGACTCAAACAACGATAGATAAAAATTTCAACTAAGTAATCCCATAGAGAGAATTCTAGGAATGTTTAATGCTGCAATGTTTAGCGAAGAGATCTCACCAATGAGAACATTGATGATATCACCTATAATAAAGTTCAGTGCAGATTACATCTTAAGAGGACCTGAAACTATGGCGAAGATCATCCTCCAAAGACTCTTGGTCAACCCAACCAAATTCATGAGCTATAAGTTAAAGAATCCATGACAGTTGCTTACCAGAGCACAGCCAATCCATTTAAAGGGAGCTCAAAACCTTTAAAGAAACAGGGCAGAGAGCCGAAGCATTTACCGTGGTCTCGATGAAGTCTATACTTCAACTAAAGGAAAGCAGAAAGGCCGTCTAACCGAGATTTTCATAGTGCCACAATTTACCCACTCCAAACAGATAGGTTCACTTGTCCACGTCGGACTCTAGGTTCTAGATGGGTTAGGCCATATGCAAATAACCACATCAACAAAACACTCGGTCATTGAGGAGCGTCTATAATCTGCAAAACACAGAGACACAAACGATTTGGCTCACTCACTAAGCCCTATAGAATCTCTCCCGCTCTTATCACAGTGAATTTTCTTACAATCAAACCAATGGAGCTAAAACAGAAACTGAAATCCAACAGCACCACTAAGAAATGGTAATGGCATTTGCCAAGAAATAAAGAGCTATCGACTCGCCAGTCAATTAAGCGATTTGCGTCAACAACCTAAGCGAAATGATTTCAATCAACTTTATAAAATAGGTGCAAGGAACATCTGCAGGAAGAATCAAGAAAATCTCCCATGTTGCAAAAAAAAGTGTAGAAGAAATGGAGCTTCCCAAACTCATTGTTCGCTAACTAATTGGTACGGATAGTAGTTTACATTAAGGCTTAGGTATACCTAAATGAAGTGCGTTACGACAGTACGCAATAAAGTGATAAACTCCAAAGAAGATGGGCATTTCACTGTTTAAGCTATTTACATAATACAAAAAGCACACAGGCAACATAAAATTCGCTTTGAAGCAAACGATACGCGGAAGAGTCTAGTTCGACGAGTTTACATGCGTCTAATTTGACATAATAGCGCACAGATTTGAACATTGAGGTATGCGTTTGTGAAATAGTACCAAATTTTCAAACAAATTGATAACTCAAACATGCACTTCAAAGGCACTGCATAGCTGTTTGATGACAAGTTCAGCTATAATAAGTAAATCGGTGCATCATGTTCAGATAATGCTTAGTGTGCCACATCAAAGAGGGTCAAAAATGCTGACCCAGATTTAGACGTACGGATCAACATTGTATATCACCCTGTTCTTCAATTGTTGTAAGCTTCAACAAAAAACTAACGAGAAATAAACGACTATATTCAAAGTAGGGCTTTGAATTGGGCACTCTGTCCGCGATGTGTGGAAAGAGCAGGATTGTGTATAAGTCAATAGCCAGCAGAAAAACGCAAAACTCAGTCCTCACTTAAAACACTTGAAATTTACACTATCACCTCTTTTTCTATAAAAAAATGACTGAAAGAATGGGGACGCCGCGCGAACACTAGAACTGGCTTGAGTGGTGAGTTTAGTAAACCAGAGTTCGTTTGACTCAAGGAATGTGCAAGGCTTATTTCAATCAAAATATCAACCATTTCATGCAGTTAATTTTTTTATCATCAACGGAAACTAATTTAACGACTGTGTTGACCATATTTCGTATGTTAAGGTTTGTTCCTTCACCGAAAATTCAAGTTCCAAACACGTTAATCAAACTTTGGAATCCAATAAACAGTCAAAAATATTGAAAGCATGAATGCGACTGTCGTGAGCTCGAATATGAAAACAAACCAGCAAGAGTCTTTTCCGAACTTAAACCACAAGCTTCCACTAACTTAACATCCTCGGCAGAACAAATTATCGAAAAAGACCGGTTGCCAAGGCTACGAGGATTACCGAGAACAAAATATTATTTCATCCTAAAGGTGCACCAGAATTGTAGCGGGTACCCACGTTTGACTTAACGATTTTAATTACACTGGTTACCGCTGATCTGCGAAAACATGGCAAAATGCGGGAGACAAGATTCCTGTCCTCTTTCCAAGATCAGTGTTATAAATATTTCCCTCTTATTATATGACACCAAGTTTTCTGTCTTAAGAAATCGAATAGCAGTACGAAACGAACATTGGGAAACGCAAAAAAAAATTATGATAGTAGATACATCAACAATAACGTAAACAAAGTGCGGACTCTGAAGAAGTTCTTTCTTTAAATAAAACATTAAAAAAAATACTGCCGAAAGGCGAAAGGTGGAGGTCTAGACTGATGTTATTTAGATTCATAAGAGCTTTTTGAACCCCTCAGCTATTCGATTAGATTTGAACAAAACCGACTGGTTTGCGTAAATAAGTGGTATTCAAACTAGCGTTTCGAATCTGGATGACTAGAACGCAAAGTTATGAAAATGGTAAACCTGGGAATGAATAAACAATCAGTTAGACTCCATTTTACATAGGCAAAAAAACAGAGCCGATATTTTAGGCCTAATTTAACTGCACAAAGTGCAACGGAACCTGTAAATATGCTAAAATTCGTAGGGACCAAAATGAAATCTTCTAAACAGAAGAAAGTTGTACACTACATGCTTTACATAGACCCAACGAGCACCTAAACGGCTATAGCACGGATTTAACTAACAGAAATATTTCATTGGGAGTAACGGAGTTAGAGGTTGAAAAGCGTAAGGAAAACCCTGAATTGCAAAGTAACCAAGCTTTAATCGCTAGACCTGAATATTAAGTGGATGAACGAAACAGGAAAATGTCAAAAGAGCCTGTATCATGCCAGAAGGAGGCTCGGTCTAAGTCTCATGAATACCAGAAAAGACTAAAAAAACTGCAGTGTCAACTTTTGGAACTTACTTTAATTCAAAAGAAACTAAGCCGAATAACGATGAAATAAGTGGAAAGTTGAGACTCACAAGCAATCATATCCCTCCTAACTTTTGGTAATGTGAAACGGTGCTAGCCTTGGCTGGCCATAACTGGTAACTAAGATAGCTCTAAGGAGGAGCTACGATCTGAATAAGCACTTTTTTTAATCCGGTCATAACAACCGCCTATTAAATCAATCAGAAAAATATGGTGAGCAGCGGGGACGATAAAAGGGGATCGAAGAAGTCAAAAACTAAAGTGAAGAGAAGGAAATGATCCAGGTAAAGTGAAAACGTTGACCGAAATATGATATTTCTGGAGGTTTATTCGCTGTTTAAAGGCTATCGGCTTTTAACTTCGACGGAATCGTCAAGCTTTCAGCTCAAAGTAAAAGAGTAGAATTTTCATCTTAGCTTAATTTATCTGAGAATAAGGTAGAAAGCAACCAGAATCGTCTCTCACGTGTTCATCTTCTCGAGAACCACTCCTCAACCTTACAGATACCACAAAACGGACAAAAGAGGAAACTCGTTCGTAATTCAAACCCAAGCACAAGTTGAATTAACATTGACTAAAGTAACCGCTTAACGTTCGAATTTTAAAATGATTGGCCAATAATAAGAAATCGAAATCATTACCACTCGGCCAATCGGGAAGTCCTCAATCAAGGGCGCCAAAAAACTCCTCTCCAAACATGCTTGGGACTAATAATATGAAAGCATCTTAAAATCGAGTTTGATGAGAGCCACTAGTCCAGAGTTGCAGAACGGAACTAATACTTGCCAACGTTGCAAAAAATGCATTGTTCTTTAATAGCCCTAGCCTAAGTCCGTCAAAACTGCCTTTTACACAATTTATGCGCTCAATCGAATTAACAGTTTACGCCAACTCGAATAAAACGGCAAATTTACACCTATGTAGAAAGTGAAAATAGATCCGCTTGAGGCAAAGTCCAAATACTACGCTTCGGAACGACAGAGATAACAGAAAAGGAACCAAACTAGGGCACTGTTTTGTGGCGTAAAAGAATTTACGCGCATAATCTATGACCTGTGCAAATTGCTGAGCGAAAGCTGCAGGTGCCTACATCCTTAGTGAGGCGCAATGACGTGAACCAAGGGAGCATCCAAAATCCACATCCTGAAGCTGTATAATAATACAAAATTAAACAGTGGGAATTCATGCAATTAGACTAGGACTTAACGTATACCATTCTTGTTAATTGTGATGAAGCAAAATTAATGCGACTAACACACCTAATGAATTTGATTGAAAAGGCTTGATATAAAAATAACCACATCGAATTTCCGGGCGGGGGATCAGCAAACTATCGGATAAATACTGAGACATTTACATCACCTTAAGTATCTACTTGGACTGGACAAAATCAAGGTAATGTCATTCTGTTTTGAAACTAAAATCCTTGCTATCAAATTAAATGTGAATTCGTAGAGATCAGGATGAATGAAATCACGCAGTGCAATTATCATTCTAATAAGCATGAGTAAAGCAGTCACCTGAAACGTCCAACATTTACCAAAAGTTAGAGAAAATGGAGAGCGAAACAAGGGTTTAAACTTGCGTCAAATAGATCAATTACAAATGCGGTGCCTTGTCCCCAATTACAAGTTAACTGATTTCAAGCTACTAATCACGTTATTTATTATGCAAGAGCAGATGTTCATGTTTAACTTTGCACCAGCAGTAAAAATGTCACATTGACGCACCTTCCTTGCCTTCTTACGGGAGACGACCGCCTTGGAAACCGAAGCTTTGGCAGCATCGACTCGGTCAACGGCCAAAGAGACATTATGCTCAATGTTATCAATCAGGTCGCCCTACGAAATTCACAATCAAATCTGTTGTAATAACTCTACCTGCTGCTCAACAAGAAGCGCAATCTGAGCAAACATCTCTTTCATCTCCTCAATACTCTTTTCCAATTTTAGGATATCCACATGGCGTGCTTCAATCTCCATTAAGGACTTCTTAACCGCCGTCGTTTGTTCCATCACCTAGAAAAGTAGACATAAAAAGAAAACACAGAAACTTCGTACAGCATCGGTAAATACACAGGGATTCGTAGATTCGAGCATATCCTCGACCTTTTCATCATTAAAATCGGCACCGGCGACTTTCAGTTGAAGTTTGATGCGAGACTTGCATTTTTCACGATACTCTAGCTGACTACAGTTATATTCTTCCATTACGGATTGGAATCTTTTCAAAAGGGCGGAATGCTGATGAGCTTTAATACGGTCTATACCACTGTTGGGCAGGAGGCGCCCAGATTTGGCACTTTCTTCTAGAGCTAACAAAAAACGTTAGATTATAAATAACCCACACTTCAATTCCTTGCCAACCAGAATGGAAAGGTTTTTTACGTTTCGCATGCGTTCATCCAGAGCCGCCGATGTTTCTTAAGGAAGAAATGATTGAAAGCCAGTCTCAATACCAGGATCGATAGTGGGATTTGACAAAATTCGAAGCTGATAAGCTTTAACTTGTTCTACATTGCCACAAATATCATCGACTGTTTTAGATGTGACGTTGACTTTTTCGAGGAACGAGTCCAAGATTTCGACATTTTCCAACGGGCCAAGGTTCCCCGGATCGCCATTGACTACTTGATACCGCTGTTTAAAACATCAAAATCAAATTGGTATACATACAACTTTGAGTTCGGGCAATCGATCCCTGGTCATACCACCTCAAAATGCGAAGAAAGTTGCAAGCCACCCACACAACCAATCAGCAAAGTGGACTGAGGTTTTCAAAAATTAACTAATGTAAAAATGCGACATTTCATGCGGTAAAACAAATTGAATCGTAATTTCATTGATAGTTTAAATGTGTCTTTTTTATTAGCTTAAATTTTCAAATTATAGTAAACGCATTCTTTGACAGCTTTTTGAGTGTTTATAGCTCATTTTAAGTTCTCGGAAGATGATTAATCTGGACCCTTAGTCATCGCGGCAAAAAGTGTAAACATATATAAATACCAACCACAATACACCGCTTTTTTGTAACATCGAGCTCAAGTTTGCTGAAAGGTAAAATTAATTATGATTTACCAATCTAGACGTGTTATTTTTTTTGACGATTACTAGTTGCCTACAAATTAGCCGAAGCCCCGGACCAAGACTCAGTCAAGTCTTTTGACTTATGGCAGTTATTGTTCATGCCTTCGGTTAATTTCGCAGTCACCTAGGCGCTGTACATATACACGTAATGTAAGCAGCCATAAAGACGAGGACGTGAATCACTGATCACTTCCACTCTGATAAAATAAAAATTCGAATAGATGGCTATGATCGCAAACATGAGTAGATCCATAGAACCCAAGCCATGGTATTTTTTCTGCTCAGACTTAGGTCATCTGAATTGGGTCAGACAATCTTTGATGCATCAAACTTGTTCACTCTTGATTCATGAATTGTTGAACATACGAACATCTTTTCTTAACGTTAAAAACGCAAGAATCTAATCACTGCAAAGTTATTACTTTCCAGACTGGACATTTGAATAAGGAAAATGAGGTTCAGAAAATTAAAATAGGGAAATTCCTAATACACGACTGTAAAACGCAACCAGTCGGAGGGTTTTAAACTATTTTGACTTCACAAACATAACTATTTATTAATTAATTACCTTTTAAACTTTCTCAACGAACGATGAAAACAGAATCAAGACTATGAAGTCTCTGTTATTGGAATATTTTATAAAGTTCAGATGAATCAGTTTCTCTGAAAACATTGAATATGTCTATGATCATTAGGTCATTCAATAATCCACTTCCTATAAGTGAAGTTTTTATGAATCAGGATTAGAATAATAGTTTAATAATAGAACAGGATTCGACGAATTTAGAAGCAGCACCAGTCAAAAAAATTATACTAATAAGTTATGAATTTTCCATAATTTCACCCGGACGCAAGATAAATGGTACAGAAAGTCCGACTCTTACTTATTATTCTTTAGTCCTGCAAGCGAATAGGAACTGGGACTTTGAGCGGACTAAGAAATGTCCAACCATTTTTTGCTTCAAAACGCTTGCTTAATCTCCTGCACCAAGTTTGAAGAATCAGCGATTCAAGCTTCGAAGTGATTTACTTGCAGTCAAGAACGGAAATATGGGCCAGTTGAACATAAAGATAAAGCTTTTGGTGAATTTATAAAGGGTCATCGGAATATTCGGCTGTAAGGGAAATGCTGACAGAGGGTGAGAAGAAGAAATAACGAACAAGTTCCAACTTCGTATTATCCCTCTATATCTAGTCCATCTTTAGGCTCGCTCCGTTGACGCCGTCATATGCTGCATTTTTGTCTTGATAGATATACTTACTCATAACTGCTAAAGAATGCCTAATACTGATCTCACCACAACAACGCTAACAGAGAGAGCTTATAGGTACATTCTCTCCAAGCTACCTGCGGATTTACCATATTGATGACTGAGTTATTCCAAATACTACTTTGAAAATTTATCTAATCACATGTTTCTTAAATTTTAACGCTGCTTTAAAAGAAATTTTGGGTCTTAGTTTAAAGTGCATAGGCTATTCAATTTATATAATTCAATTCCAAATTTAAATTTACATTCATTGATGAGCTGAATAATATTTGAGCGCATTGAAACCATAAAAAGTAAATCCATGCTGCGCTTTCTCTAAGTTAACAGGCTAAAATTACATTTACTCTTGTTTGTTGCAATCGCTGGAATTGCCTGCTCTCTGTCCGATTGCGAGCGATAGATTAAAAACATTACTCTAAGTTCAGTCAGTGAAAAGTGGGTGCTGAAATTGTCAGGGCAAACATAATGTTGCTTTGAATTTCATCCTGGGTATATCTCAAGACTTTTTTCATTAAATCGTTTCGCTTGGTTAAAGTAGGGGACATTAAAATAGCTTATTTGAAAATGAGTAGATCGTGGTCAGGCAATTTCGATAACTGTATCCAGAATGATTTTCAGTCTGACAGACCCCAATCAACTTTATTAACTAATTAATGAATTCAATAAATCACTCGATTCAGCTTCATTCGGTAAAGGACATACTGATATAAGCTAACAACAAGACCCATTTTTAGGTAAAAATTTTACAAAAGTCTTTGGAATCATCCAAAGGATGTTTTTCGCAAATGGAATGCATGTTATTCAATGTCATATGGCATCAAACATGTGATTATGCGGTTCAGACCACCTGCTTAGGACGACATTATGCACTGAATTCCCAATGTTCCCATTTTCGCTCGAGCACTTCGAAGATCCTATTGAACCAGCTCCGCGTTAAGTTACTTTTAGCCGATCAATTGATCACTTTTTTAAGTTTATCATACCTCTGAATCTGGATATCTCATGAGATCAAGCTCTTGCAAAACAAAATTAACCAAAGCGAGTGGTCATTCCAGTAGGATGTCAAATCTCATCTAAATGGTCAAAAACGCGTTCGAGACTGCTACACGGCAAGTGACAGCAATCGTGTGGATCGCTCATATCATTGACAATTTTAGATGTTCAAAATCTAGAAAACTTAAACATAAATTTTCGATTAGAAAAGATAAAAAACTACAAGAACTACTTCAGATGAGAATTTGTCTAGGCGAATTGCAGTGGCAAAGCGGCTACCACTCAATGTTAGAAAGGGTTGACAAAGAAGTTTATAAAACACAATTTGAGGGGCTTTACTTTACCAGAGTTTCGGCCATAATTTAACATTTGTTAAAACCCGTGTATTTAATTTTTGGGCAGAACATAGTCAGAGTAGTAGTGCAAAGCCGAAGTAAGGAAAATTGTGCGATTTCGTTGATGAAGGTTTTTCTACAAAATCTCTTGCAAGAAAATTAGTGGGAAACGATATAAATTTAAGGCGCCTTATTGTTGTTGCATTCATGCCAAAAATTGGATCAGATTCTTTAGCGATTAAAAAAATACCATGAATTAGTAAACTTATCCATTTGATAAAAAGATACGGAGATCAGATAGTTCAACTTGATTATTTCGGCCGTTGTATCAATTTACTTTGATAAATGTACTTTTCTGACATACTCCACCATGAAATAAAGTACTTAAAGTTAGTGTTAGTGAGTCCCACGGAATGACCAACTCAAACGGATACATCTCCAATAGTTTCAAACAAGCGTAACCGAGCTTTCAAATTGACACAAAATTTACTATTTGCGAAGGCATTCTTCTTTGGCTTCATCACAAAAAAATCACAGGCATATTCAAAGCTGAGCATGTTTATTCAATATGTGCGAAACTAGCGAAGGCCTTAGAGAAGCAGTTTCATTAGAAGGAGATGACCAAAAGAGAGGGCTATTATCACTATAGAAGATAATGCGTCTTTCTTAAAGAAGATTATTTAAATCCACTTTAATACCTTCCAAACAGCCATATAAGAATATATCTTGATGCACTGAAATGAAACACAACTTGCCTAAAAGCAGTTTATTTTCTGCTGAGTGGTTTTACTTCTTCTGATAGGAGCATTCAAATAAATCGCAGTATAAAATTGAATACTTCCGGAAAAGGAAGTTGCCTGGTACAGTTTTGCCAGTTCTAATTGCAAATCCACCTCTGCGAACTCTAGTGCATTTGGAAGGATATAAGTAAGATGGAGCAAGGGCACATGCTGAAAAATGGGCGTTTCCATTAATTGAAAGGATACGAAATTTCTAGCATGATAACAGAGGCATAATTTAAAAAATTGCGATCAAAACTCTTACAGACGGGAAATTTTCTTCGCAATTCAATTGACGGTCATCGTTACTCAAGAAGCCATTCATGCATGCTGTGAATTTTGAATTATTTTCTGACATTTATAACTCCTTAGAATTTGAAATAATTTGACGTGGGTCATGCATTATGGAATTTTATGTGATTCACGGCTTTCAAAAGAGGTTTAGACCAAACTAATTTATAGAAAAGGATATTTCTAGTCGCAATTAAACTAAGAGTGAACTCAAAGTGACAGAAAGCTGAGTGCTGCATTGCCAGTACTCATACCAGATTGAATAGACGACTTTGTCTTCCAGTTCAGCATCTTGATAAAAGCTGAATACAGTGCTCTTTCCTCTATTGGTCTAGCTTTGGCAAATTATTCTGGTCAGCCCCCTATCGAGACGCTGTCCAAGCCCTAAACACAGCTAGATTTATACGGTCCGAAACTTGAGTTACCTGAATACAGGCGCTCTTGGATATTTTCAATTTTTTTTGCAGCTAACAGGGTTGACGTACAGGCTACTTTAAGTTAGTCCAGCTACTTACTCATTTATATTAATTCATATTAGAAAACATTTCAGAGTAAACTGGTTAAAAGTAAATAAGTGAATGTTTTCAGAGGACTCCGATCAGTTCCTTTTTGACACTTTTTTCAATCCTTTGGAGTTAAGAAAATTCTGGTAGCTGCAATGGGTACCTGCTTCCCTATCATGAGATCGGGTGCATCTTTCGTTCGGAAAAATAGATGCCACTTTTTCAGGATTTTGCAAATTTTAAGACGACTTTTCACTTCCAGGAAATGTTTGGTTCTGATAACTGCTTAGGCAGTTTTGTGTTTCTATTCTGCATAGTATTGAGCTCAAAATATCCCGTCCCTACCTCATGGAATGCAGATTGTAGGAGCGTATTTAGTATTCCAAGAATTTTTAACACTACCACTCTCAACCTCCTCGTGGTGACCACCGGTAACCCCAGGGACAACTTCGGGGTCTAATGAGAGGGGCGGCCGGTTAGGACTAATCACCCTCCGGACGTATAAAATTAAATTATGCCAGCAGAAGTACAACTTCTTACAGCTTGGTACACGAGGTACGATATGAATGACCGGATCCATGGTCTTAAACTGGACCCTGGAATGGACGTGCCTGTAGCAATGAATGGAGTCTCCATCAGATTATTGAAAGACTTCTGGTAGGAGACATGAAGACGGGCGAGGACGGACGAAGTGCCGGGACTAAGCCGGACTGCTACCTGTACAACGAAGCCATGCCAGAAAAGAGACCAGACAAACGAAAACGTCAACAAACGTTTTTATTGTGTTCTGTGTTAACTGTTGTGCTTACTTGTTGTAAAAGCTGTTTGAACTTCTGTTGTGCCCCCAATAAGTCCTTGGGACTTGCCCTAATGGGTGGGGAGAAAATATGTAAAAATAAAAACACTAGCATTAACTAACCTAACTCAGCACTTGAAGTGATATTTTAGAAAATAGTTCTTCTCTGATTAGAATATGGTGCTATGGTATTCATTTTTTCAGAGGATTTAGCACTAGAATTGTGTGTAGCAAATAGGAACAAAATATACCGCTATAAAAATTAAAAATACCACCACTGGGCGAAGGGGCGCTTGCTTAAGCAGTTTTGTCGCCACGCTGATCAAATAAAACATTCGAATTTTCCACATTGTCCTACATGGTGCGTATGTAAGCCAAATAACCTTGAGAAAATTTCGTAATCTTGACTAATTTTTCCTAAACTCAGGGGTTTTCTTACTTTAAGATGATGAATAAAACTTCATGCATCCTGAGGAAAATTTATATCAACTTCTAGATAACGGAAAATGAGAGAGAAGATATCGGACCGTTACATTGAATTCTGTAAATGATATACTCATTAGTCATTCCTATTGAATGCATCATTCCTGTCATGGCCGTAGTTCCGTTGATTTAATGAAAATATGATACTCCCTCAACAACAGAGATGAAGGCGCCGGAGTTCGGGTTAATAACTTAAGTTGCAAAAACAAAATTCACCGTCTATTGTAAATGAAGGTCAGCCTGGCTAGAGGTTTGTCCCTAAAAGGCCATATGAAGAACATATCAACCGAGAGACAGCCTTAAACGAGACATTTTCTTACTCCAACCCTCTTCAAAGCTAATATGTCATATGCAAACTAGGCTCAGGTACACTCCACTAACACTGATTTATTTGAGAACCAATAGAGAAAGTTTGAAGATAAAATGGAAATTAAGAACACTTCATCATATTTGACGTCTCACCCTAATCGAGCTTCTTGCTAAAGATGCATTCAATGAACTTGGCTAAATAGAAATTTAAATGTAGTCATGTTTGAGGTTTAACATGAACGATAACACAAAAGATGGTTCTTTATGGGTGAAATTGCTTCTACCAGAGTAATTGGACCAAAGTTAAAAACAAGTTATGTCGAGGGCAACTTCAGTTCATACCTCCACCCAAGTTAGGTATGTTTGCAAATGCCAACTACAGAATAGAAAGACTTGGATTTAAATTTTTTTAACAAACCTCTTGACTTGTTTTGGGTCTGCTTCCAAAGTGATCTTTTAATCTGTTCCTGGTGTGTTTAACGGGTAAAACCTGCAAAACTCTAAGACGAGAAAAAATATCGGTCTCAATTTGTCGTAAAGTCTTAGACAAGCATTTTATAGTTAACTGTGGATTTACTGGTTATACTATGAAAATATAGTGACACTTTGACCCAAGTTTGCAAATCCGCATTTGTCAGCGAACGCCTGAACCATACTTGCGAGCTTATCTTTCAACTTCTGTAAAACGAAGGGAGCGACTGATTTATTCCTCGAAGGATAGACACAGCCAGAGGATTTTGAACAATAGGAGTTCTGGAATCGCGATCTTAGTAGCTGTTCGCGCATCAGCAGATATCGAAGAAAACGTTCAAAAAGGCAGCTTTGTCAGAGCCTCCGAACAATTATCATGAAGGTCCAAAAATGATGCATAAATATGGAATGCAATTCGCAGCGAACAAAACCCATCGCTTTCAAATTGCTGACGCCGTGGATCAAGCGCCTCTTGAAGCATCAGGAATTTCATCCCGACGTGCCTCACACCGGTGAGCCAGACGGAGCAGTGAAAGCAAACACAGCTAAGGCAAAAGGCACCTAATACGATTAATACCATTTCGGCGCTCAGGCAGTCACAATAACACCCTGAAAGCATATCTGGTGGGAATTTTTGTCGATCCTGAAGTCACTTACGGATTTTCAACTATTGTCTCGAGAGTAAAAGGTAACAATCGACTACAAGCAATACAGAATACGGTACAGAATATGATACTTTAATTGTATTCGCGAAGAGCTAAAACTGTCGAGGAACTCTAAAAGGAACTGCCAATGCGTAACTTGGCAAGTCTTATACAGGCAAAGAGGTTGAACCCATGGAAGAGCTTGAAAATGGACAAAGATAGCCTGATATACTCCATACTCGAGAGTAAAATTGAAAGCAGGGAAACTAAGAAGGCCTCTCATACAAGGAGTTGGATGCTTCAATTAATATAAGAAGCGAATTACATACGGCAAGAGCATTCAGATTCACGGCTACTTGATCCAAAGGAAAGCCCTGAAGTTCGAGGTGAAAACTACACACCTAGACTAGTAGGAGAAAGGTAAAGTGGTATTGTCTGTATCAATGCAAACTTCCAAAGATGCTTTGCCAGAATAAGGGAAATGCGAAGGCACGTAAGACAGGGTCATGAAGAATAAAAGCATAAAACTGAGGCGATACTGGACAGTAGACTAAAGTGCTCTCTTACAGACTGCCCTAAAAGATACAAGATTCAAGGGTGGCTAGAGAGACCTATTAGGGACTGTCACCCTTCGGTCGAAATCAGAGAAAGGGAGAAACCAATAGAGAAGAGGAAAAAATCAAACTGAAGTAGAGAAAGCAGAGAAACTGAATACAAAGGAGAAAAACGATAGAGTGGGAGGTAGGAAAAAAGACTGCGAAGAAAAGTCCATCAGGTAGGATGAAATACACATCTGCTCCATCACGGCTGTGGATAACTCTGACCGAGGTGTTCCATGATATGCAGCAGAAGAGCTGAATGCTATTGCGCCACGCAACCATGCCGAGAACAGACCAGCAGGTCGATAAACGTCAAATAGCTGTTTCTACACTATGATATGTTACTTTCTTGTATTTCTTTTGTACCCCCAATAAGTTCTTGGGACTTGCCCTAAAGGGTGGGGAGGAATAAAAAAAACCATGAAGGCCTTTCACTGGGTGAGGTGTGACCATCAGAGCAATATGGTCTAGTAACTTAATCTTCCTTAAGAGCTTCTATGTTTTGGTCCATCTCATTCATGTTCTGAAATGCCATTTTTGATCTCAATGCTTATAATATTTAAAAATTAATAAGGTGATTTAACGAAGAAGGCTTGTTTCATTCTTAGTAAATGGGAGTGTAAGCAACAAACCGACAAAATGCACAAATGAGAAGGCCCAGGTTAAGGGATTTTCATTCTCTTGTTATTTTGGGCTCGCGATTTTCTATGTGATAATGAAGGCAACAAAAATCAGAATGAGTGGTTTCTTTTGGACGCTTTTACACCTGTCCAGTCCTTAAATCTCTTGGACTACACTGCCATTCTCTTAGCCATTTCATATACTAAAATGTAAATTGTATAAAATGGGTAGTCGCTTCCATTTCCCGTTGATTTGTGGTGAGAGAAATAAGCACATTTCAGTACTCCATTAACTTACCTTGGATGATTCGCTCGGTAATCGCTCCACTAATAATTCACTTTACAACTATTTTAACCACTATCACTGATATTTTCATTACAGAAACACATTTAGTAAGGTTCAAATGTAAGTGATGAAGACATCATTCTTGACGAACACCAGACTCTTGGGTATTCTGCATCGACTTGGCAAGGTTGACTGTCTATGGCAATAGCTCACTAATCAGTGTGACTCAAGTCCGAATCTAAGTGGCATGTTTCGTGATCTTGAGTAGTCCCCCATCCCAAGGAAGCCATGGATCACTCCATGTTTAATGTATGTGCAGGTCCGGCAGAAAAACGGCATTAATAATTCAAACAATAGGATCAGTTTTCCCTCTTGTTGAATGTCAGTGGCACTGGAGAATTCACATAGATTAACAACCCTTTTTACTGGTTAATTTCCCAGTGAAAAATATTCTAAAAACGCAGAATATTAAAAGTAGAGCCGGGAGGACCTCACTCTTTTCCATTTTAACATTCTCACCAACTGATCACTCTTTGCTTGGCGTTTTTTCTTCAGAGAACATTGTTGGGATTCACAGAATGCATAATGATTCACAGATAATGCTTGTATATAGCTTTTAGCATAACTAGTTCTCTCTGAGCAGTTTAATTCTGAACGTTAACAGCTACCATTAATCTATTGTTCCAGGGCTGATAACTATTAAGGCACTAAGCATCTACCCCCAATAAACTTTTGGGAGGATGGAGGTTAAATTGACTATCTGCAGTGATATTTTCATTTGGTTAGTTACAAAATCGAAAAAGCGTGACAACTTGGCACTTTGAAGGAACATTTTCGATCGAGAACAGTGCAATGAACTCCGAGTAAAAACTTACACGTGGACGTTGAGGAAGCTAATTTGAAGAAAAGTTGTGAGCCCTCAATATACTTAAATGGATTATTTTTATATTGTAGAAGAAAAAGAAGAAGGAATTAGAGATCTCCAGCTTTACTTTTAGGAGGGTTCCTATCGAAATATTTTTGAAAAGAAACTCAGACACACCAAAACATCGCTTTTCGTGTTGATTTAAGCCCAAAATTGATTCAATATTTTCGTTTTTTCCACCGCAATATGGACATGGATTTAAACAAATAAATCACGCAACATCCCATTTATTATTTAACCGACAGTGAGGCTTAAGTAAACTAAAACTAACTGAAATAGCATCAGTTTTAATGGTTTATTTATTGCTAAATTAAATTCGAGATCTCTTTATTTATCTTGATTAAAAAGTTAAACAAATAAGGGTTTCACTAAGAAATCCTGACATGTTCTGTGATTAACGAAAATGGAAATATGAAATGATTAATAAGTGGGATTTTTCATGTAAGATAAAGAGTAAATGAACAAAATGGCATTGTTTCTGAACTAACTTTAATGACGGTTTTATCATGAGTTCATTTAAAATTTCGACACAGGTGTTGACTGCTTGTTTTTCCAGTATAGCTGCAATAATTCCGGACCGCTTGAATCACCCCTGTCTAAATGCTCAGGGATTTCATAAAAAAAGCTGAATGATCTGAAATTGCAAAGCGAGCCGTGAGAGTTTTAGGTGTCCGACCGATTCAAACACTAATGATGTAATCCAGGCAAAGTCTACATCTCGATAGATTGTGTTCCTTTTGCTTTGAAATGTCAGGTCTTGTTTGCACAAGCCATTGATCAGAAGCCAAATAACTTCCATATTTTTCCGGCTAGGGACTTCGATACCTCTTCTCTATACTACATTAACGATAATTGCGATTTAATCGGAGCACGAATTTGGAAATAAAAGGCTCACAGACATTTCCAACATGTTATTAAGGCTAATTTATGCTGTCTACTTGTTGCCTGAAATCAAAAGATGCATCCTAGTTACTGCTAAACAGCCAGTTCCATCTACTAACTAACTAATACTAACTAATTACTAACTAATAACTAATTAATCACCTTGACTTTACAAAGGAGAAAGCAAATTGTGAACTGTTCATTAAAATTACATTTTGGCATTGTGATGGTCTGTTACTACGATGATGCAAAATGCGAATTAATACCATAAAGTGGTGTATTTACAAAATAAATAAAGTCACATAATCAATTATCAATTCGATGAGTTTACCCTCTTTCTATGGAAATATTCAACTATTCAGGTGAATATACCGAATAAATTTTTAATTATCCAAGCGATTTGGAAATAACCCATGACCTGCATGCCAAATGTTAATTTTTATGCTGGTGCAAAGGTCAAGGCAACAATTATTCATGTTTATGTCTGAACTTAGTTTGTGTTTCTATATTCCAGATCCTCTTTGATATATTATTTACTCCAATGCTAAGGTTAAGCCACAATTTCTGAGCAAACATCGTTTGTATTCAATTTGCGCAATTTCCAATTTTAAATCAGAAACGTTTAAGACCACAAAGAGAATTAGCAACAGAACAGAATGATTCAAGCATTCACCTCCGAATTGTAAGCCTTTATGATGCTCATTGTTAAACGCTTAATTCGAAAATATAAATTTTTTTTTTCCAATGAGTAAACAATGTCAATATTGATCAAGTAGAGATTTAAGCATCAAATTTATCAGCCGATGCATATGATAATGAGATAAAATGCAGTGTCCAAAATAGTTAGTCAGTCAAAATTTTAGAAATGCCGTCCGGAACGGAATGGACAAACTGAAATCGACTTATTTAATAAGCTTTTATCTCTCCTAGTTTGATTCCTACTTGACTTCCTGTGGAACTAACTCGCATCTGAGATCGGACCGCTGGCACCCTTACCGGATGTGTCGTGTGCCCTCATATTCAGCTCAAATATACGAGTCTCTATCGGGGTACCTACCCATTCGCCTATACCCTTGAAATTCATTTTTATCTACCTACTTGGAGCCTTAACTTCCGACAGTAAATAGGCTGTAATGCTGCATTATTCGACTGCTAGTGTACTCATACTTATTGCTAATGATAAGCATATCAGCTAAAATTCTGGGGTATTTTTACTTTATGAAGAAAAAAATTCAAAGGAAAATGCTGGAGAGGTTCACTTTACTTTCGTCATATATTATCTTAGCAGCAAGAAATTTGGATGCACTACAGTTTCCATGAGTCTAAAACTGTGTGAACTTCACCAATAAGAAGCACAAATTCTTATCAAGGGGGTTCGAATAGCTAATAGTCATGGCCAAACCTCCGTGAGTGCCTTTTTACCGACAGGATGGGAATTTTCATTTTCAATCAAGGGTCAAAATCAAAGCTGACGATAGCTTTGTCGAAGCTTTGCGTTAATAATATCGCCTAATGGCCATTCACGTCTTTCAGCAATTCAGGTGAAGTATGAATTCGTCAGGAGTATTATTGTAATAATCTTGACAGTCATAGATTTGCTACAACCCAACAAAGCAGCATTAACTCAGCATCTGCAATTTACGATGCATTATAACTAGCAGAACATGCCACCATTGCTATGGCCATGTTTTATGCTACCTAAGCTAATTGTCAATTCAGCAGGTAACTGCCACCCTTATAAAGTAGGATTCATTTCCACTTCCTTGTAAAAACATGATTGAATAAAGAAAATAGAAATGGTTTTGCGAAGCAGTTTTTGAAGAAAATTAATAAAAGAATTCTCAAATGAACGATGAAAATTATTTTACACCAGTTTTAGCCAGCAAACAACGATTGAATGTCTAGTACTGATTACGTTTGCTACAAAAAACACTGTATTTTTCTACATTGTTGCCCATAAATACTTTATTAAAGAAGAACGAAACGCTCCTTAGACAATGATATTCTTAAAGCACACTTTCCGCTCTTTGAAAACCCTGCACAAATATATTAGTAAATTAATTGAACTCTACAAAAAAGGTAAGATCTTGAACCGAAATTGTGTTTCAAAATTTACACAGAGATTTGAGGTTACGTTAATACTTAAAAGGCTGGTCGTTCTACTACGTTTAAAGCGATTGGAGGCAGCTCGTTGTTTGAACTTTTCCAATTTGATAAACTTTCATGCGCGTTTCACTCACACCTCACAGTCGGATGCGCAATCAGTGATGCTGATCTGGTTGCGATTGTCGAACTCTTCCTCAAATTTGAGTTGAAATTTTTTGCCAATGAAAAAAGCCTTGTTGGTCTATTTCGAATTCAGTCAACAGATGTGAGCAAGGCAACAAAATTTGAAACAGGATTAATTGTTTGCCACTCCAAATGTCGCTAATTTATTCGTTGTTCCACCCAAAACAGCATATAATAAAATGCGAATTCGAATGATGGTGAAATTTTGATAAATAATTTAACAAAGAAGATAACTTTTGTTGCTTAGAAAGAATTTTCAAAAAAAAGTAATAGTTAATTCAATAAGCCTAGCGCATTCTTACATATTTGAAAGTTTGGTGGAGGAAGGTCATCCAGGAATGGCACTGTTCAGTAAACCAAATGAGCTTTGAAATTTGATGGAAAGAATGGGTCGTAGATCTTAGTTTAAGAGAAGGCAATTGAGTATGTTGAAGCAAGTGTGCCGTTCAAGAATGTTTTAACCAACATGTGTTACAAAATTTTTTAAGAGCACGAAATACATCGATTCATTTAGAGCATCAAGCTAAGTCTCCAGTGCAGCATCGATGCGTCTTAATCCATTCTCATTCCTCGCTGTAATTCTTGTCAACTGATGTACAAGGGATCCTGCCATTATTTGTGACTTTTAGTAAAGTTGCTGATTTTCAATTGTTAGTCTTGCATACTTTCGTCGCGGCCCTAATTTCGGTAGTAAACTTACTTGTTCTCTCTTCTCTTTTTACTTTTAGCTATTTTATGGGCTCTCTGACTGTTTGAAACAGACCATTTCGGCTACATTTGCTATTATTTGCTTATAATCAATTAATTGCAATTAAACATGTTTGCGGATCTCAGTTTATTTGTATCCGCACGAGTCCCATACATACTTCCAGAAGGGCATATAAATTCACTGCATTTCAAATGATACAACATCCAAGCATGCGTGTTTCAATCAATTTTCTTGAATCTCTTCTTCGTTAAATGTCCAATACGTTTCACGATTAAGATTGGATAATAAGTGTCAAAAGCATCAAGTACTATTTATGGATTGTACAAATTGTAACAGTATCGTCGAAACTAAAACCTTCGTCATACGTTGAACATTTCTTTGTTTAAAGAAATAGAGTTTCTATGCTTATGAAAAGTGAATAGAATGGAAGATTGAACTTTAAAACTTTAACAGCTTTGACTCTTGTTACCTCTCCCTTGATCTTGATTTAAGCGAAAGTTATAATTTTGAATAACATACAATACCACACTTCAGTAGTTATGCATTTTGACGAAGTCTCATGAAAGAGTCCAATTTCTGCACCCAAGCTTAGACTTTAGACTGTATTTGTTGTTACATGGCATGGAAGCTGCATCAGCGTGAAAGTCGGCTGATTAGAAGAAAAACATCTGTGCCACGCCGCTATGAAGCCCCATTTAGATTTATTTTCGCAGGGACTCCTACTATTCTCCTGCGATAGTTTTCCTTACCGTTTGATATTCTCGGGCCGGTCGTAAAGTCTTGTTTCGTTATTAGTTTAAGCATAAGTGCTCCTTTTTAGTCAAATGCAAAAAATTTGGTCCTAAAAACGAAGAATTTTTCATAATTTAGAATTACAGTTTGTTATGAGATTTATCATAATTACTTTTGCTTATCTTTCTTATGTTCCTTCCATAGTTTTCCATACATACTCAATCATTATGCATTCCATCACTTAAAGAGTCCCCATTATTGTGGTAAGTCCTTCCGATGAATGACTTTTGAAAAGGGCGCGGTTCTACCCTAAGTCATTGCAACTAACGCTTCTCTAAGTGTCTTATTAAGGATCTGCTATTTCTGGTAGGTTATGCAGTTCACGCTCATCCTATTGCATTAACTGATTATAACATATATATACATGGATTTCAAAGTTAAAGCACTGTAAAAATGAAAGAGATTAAGTGCTCTGCTATATTTTGACATGTGGCGGAGATCAGGTGCGATCCCAGCAGATGTATGGGATGCGAAATGGCCACGTGTTACATTAAGGCCATGATACAGACATGGACAAGATAGTTATGCTTGAATGACACGGTAGCAAATTCACCCCACAACAACGTTAAGGCCTACCACTGGCATCATCTTGTTCTAGTACATCTAGATTTGGAATGGCAATTCAAGTTTCAAATCATCAGTTCCACTTAAAGGGAACGGGAGTATCCATGAATGAGGGTAAGTAAATAATTTTCGTCGGAACATTCATTACAAATAGGAGCAAAAACGCATGCATATTACTTTTTCTACAAAACGAAGAAGCTCGTCGAATTTCTTTCGGCATGAAATAGGTTGTTAGGTACGTGATAACATGATGAATTACCCCTATAGAGTATAGTGAACACAGGTTTTTGAATTTCAACCACAAATCACTGCTTTTTCAGGCTGAGAAAAATATTGCGGCAACAAAGCATTGCAGAAAATCATATTTACTGTGGATAAATCTATTTCAGATGAAATCTGATCAAAACTTGGGACGCTCTCCTATCCGTTCATAATTTCCAGACCATCACGGCCTGTTCAGCAGCATTACTCATTTTGTACTCAAAAAAGGCTAACTTCAAAGTTCACCCAAGAAGTTAGACACTCTGCAATTTTTCGTGCATCTTGAGCCCTAAAACACATAAAAGGGCTATAAGCTTCCCCAAATTGAAAAATGGTCCCGAATAGCTTTAAAGAGGTGGGATCAAACTAGGCAACTTCCGTCAGGCCAAAATATTGTGTTATCTTGTTCTGATAAAAAAATGATTGTCTTGCGTACAAAGGGGGGTATTTATTTAATACCAGATCGTTTTTATGCAATCTTTGAAAGAATTTCCTTTTAAACATCATTTTTTGTTCTTCAGTACATGTATGGGACAAAAGGGCGCATATTTTGCTAAAAAGAGTGAACGGAAAGACAAAACATTTTGTTTGTCGATGCCAAGAGAGTCTTGCCTTGCAGTTCTACGGTGGAAACAGAGGGCCGGAGCAAGGCCTATGGAGAGGAAGGTAGAGGAGGTCTAAAATCTATCTAAAACATGTAAAATATATGTTTGAATGCAAAAAATATACCACCGGTTCAGTGGTAAGTAGATTTAAAAAGAATGAATAAGCATGGATAAACATGGATAAACATTTGGGCGAACGTTGTATTCATCTGTTTAATTTTTATCGTTCTAATGTTGACAAAATCGAAAATATAAATTTAAAAGCTGAATATAAATTACATATTCCGGAAAGCGTAATCAAAATGATAGGGAGGTGAGACAATTCGCCTACCTTTGTTAAAAGTGCTTTCGCGCATAGTCGAAAAGAATCATACATGTAGGTGAACTAGAAGTCGGGATTTTGTGGGAACGTTTGAAATCTGGCCGAGGGGTCGAATGGATTCTTAAAGAAGAGCTCGAAGTCACTTTATTCCATTGAAACTTGTGATACGATTTCCGAACAGTATTATTTGCAGGTAGTTTGTCCAAACTAGGATTAGGTGATGATTGATTTACTGCCTTCTACTGCTTCAGGACCTTATTTCTCAGTCGCGCTGCTGACATTCTTTTCCCCATGTAAGCTTCGTTTCTCCTCCTATAATGACATCAATTATTAAAAATGAATACCCTAAAAGTCTTACTCCATTACTAGCAAAAAAAACTGCTTCATATGAAAGATTTTAGAATTTTAAAGCTAGGACCTACAAGTACTTGTCAAGTGATTAATGAAAATGAAAATTTGGCAGAGGGTACAAATTGAACGTTTGCTCACGTTGAATTTTAAATAGAAAGAACTTGTCGTCAATAAAAAAACGATAACGAAATCGAAATACTCCCCTTTGAATAGAAGTGAGACGCATTTCTATAATTCAAGACACTTATTTTTCACAATTTTTCCATTGACAGGTGAGAGTCAAAATTGACCCAGGTATAAATATTTACGTTACCAAAAACACCTGCAATCTTATATTTGTCCTTCTTAAATTGAAAATAATAAGAGCTATTTTCATTTGGAGGGCATTCGATTCCTCAAAATATTTTAAAGGACTTATTCGAATGCCCATTTTATTTGAATTTGCCAAATTTCTTGAAACCTACAGGATTTGTACCAAAAAATTTGAAAACGAAGTTGAAAGGAAAACTAAACCCTAAATGAAACTAAGTGCATGTCATAAAGCTGTTGATAAGTCATTTTCGGTGCAAAAACTTGCATGTTTTAAAGTTATATCCAGATAAATTTAAAATCTTCAAATCATGTCAAATCACTTTATTTTTTTAAATCAAGATTTTCGTTGATCTCGTATTTATTATTTTCTCCTTTAAATACATTTTACAACTACCTTTCTCTTTAATGCTTGTTTAAATAAATAATGTTGTAATTTCGGGTAGGGCAATAGTCTCTTTATTTGAAAATTTGCTTTGTATCATTAAAAAAGTCATTTAGCAAGTTTTATATTTTTTTACTTGTTGATCCGTCTTTGTTCAGTTCGCAAAAAATTCACCTATTGAATGATAGTAAGATGAATGCAAAACTCATCATCTTTCTTCCTGTTCCAAACATTTCAGACTATCATATTAGAAAAGGTTGTTGTCTGTAAGGAAAAGCCACATTTTTGAACTTGATATTTCCTCACTCAAGCCGGAACTGGTACCAGTACCTGAATCCATGTCAGACATCCTAGTTGATTGAATTCAATACAAGGAGCAAAATGGGACCTCATTTTTTAAACAATTCATAACTACGAAACATTCGAGCTCCGATAGAGAGGTATCGGTGGCACAGTGATGAATTTTGATTCAATCATCCCTCTTTAACAATTGTACACACTGTATTCGTTCTAAAAATAAAGTCATCGACAACGTTGATTTTATTTTGAATCAGAGTAGATTTTCGCTACTTTTAATGAATTCAAGATGGCTTTTGGACCTTATGCCTTGCCTATATTCTACCAGATTAACAATAGGAATAAAGGGGTCTAACTGAAGAAATAGGCAAAATGTTAGACCCATCAATATCCCCTTTCCGGTCATTTTTCCCATTTTTTCTTAAAATGAATAGGCCAAGCATGGATAATCTTGGGTCATGCCTAACTATATTTATCGTCTACTTCTTAATAGCACTTTACAAAAATGCAAGGATTGTGTTAAGATCTTACTAATGGTCCGTGAATGGATGTGTGGGAAATCCTCACTTTTATCTGCCGTAGATCAACGGAAATGTCTATAGCTGGCACTGAATCCAAAAATTTAACCTTCTTTGCATAGCCAATTTTGAATTTTCTTCCGGGATTGCAAAGCCATTCTTTGATATAAAAACAGCTCAAAGATACACTATTAATCCAGAGCACTTAGATTACTTTCTACCAAAAAAAATTAATAAAATCTAGTTAATACTACAGACAAAATAATCGTCGACTCTAGTCACGTGTTACACTACAAAAGGGAGAACAATCGAATGATGTTAGGTAAAATAATTAAACCAGTTCTGCGGATCTATTGCTTTTTGGGGAAAAGATAATGAAAAATACTGCAAGGACATATCTTGGTAAAAAATAGCAGAAATGAGAGTATAGCTGGTCGTTTTCAGAGAGCAAACAGGAAAAGGGCATTCATATTTCCAATGTAGAGAACTATTAAATGGGCCACATTGTGGCTCTATTAATAGTACGATATAAAGGCATTGGTATAAGACGGAAGTTTATTGTGCATTCTAGTTAAATTAAAAGTGAATGAAAAAACACCCGAGATGTTTGATAAAATGAATTCAAGATTGCAAAGTATATCGCACCATTACTTCTTCATGAGCGTTCCTTTTGTTGCAACGAAGTCAGGCATTTAAGACTGAAAGTCGGTTAACCGGAAGACCACTCTTTGCGTTTTTGCCTTTGTTCATCAAATTTGAACGTGCACGAACACCTCTGTGCGTAGTCAACTAACAAAAGCAGCAAGCCGAGATCTCCTAGCTTTTGGCTGATTGTCAGGATTGAAACTAAAATCACTTTTACTATGCGATTCTAAAGGCGAAGACAATGAGAGATACTCCATATTTTTTCAAACTTTGCTCAAATTGATATCTTTTTTCTAACCGTTCACGGTTGAAAAATAGTTCACATTCATCAAACATGGTTACTGAACTCAAGGAGCTTTTACAAACAAAATAATTTGGCCACCGACTGGAACAAAGAATTTTTGAATAATTAAATGAAAATAAATGACCCAATGTAGCAAAATGACTGAAATGAAAATAGCTCTATATGAATAGCAAAGTCGTTTTTTTAATTATTTGGCTCACTGTATACACGTTTTTTAGTAGTATATGGGCACTCGATATGACCGCAGGCTCATATTTAGAAAGTACGTGACTTTGATTAAACATGTTTAGGGAGAAGACCATTTGATTGATCAATTTCAATATTTACGGTGATTCCGTAAATAGCTTACACAATTCGAAAAAATTGTGCTCTCTTTTGGTCTTAAAAGATTACAGAGCCTTAGAATTCAACTCTTGCCACCTAAGTTTCGTCAACTGATATAGAACTTCTATGATACTGATGAAAGCGATATCATATTCAGCAAGTGTGCCATACATGACAATTTAGATCTTCATGAGCTTGCACTCTACACTTTTCAGATGTGTAGATCCATTTAAAACATCATTGCAGAAACTGAAGCTAACGACTAATGCCAGAAAAAAATGATAGCTGTCTCCCTCTGCATCAAGAACCCTTGATAAAACAACCACTAAGACTCATCATCGTCTAAAATGATGATTGAAATGTCAGGCTCTTTTGACTAAATAAGTCTATGATGATTGTTTTGTCTCTCAGTTCTCATTTTATTGCAAAACAAGGGCCAGAAACAGTGGTATTTTCACCTTAAATATGCTAACCGCAGGGCCCTTAAATGGTACCTGTGTTATAAAACAAAAATCTTGAAGGATTATGGATGGAAGGTTACATTTTGCCTTAAGTTCATTGAGTTATTGGATTGACAAATTAAAGTTTGAAAACAGTCATGATTTCAGACCTATTAAGTGGCATACTTACTCCCGAAAAAAGTAAAATCTAGGAACCATTTTTATTGCCAATTGCTTGATAAACAAAACCTAAGCTCTTGCGGTGAAAGTTTCATTAAATCAGCATTCTTTTTTCTAATAATCTTTAACATTTCTTTTATTTTTAGGCGCTTTTAGACTTCTTTAGCATAAAAATGATAAATACAGGTTGCCAGCAGTATGGAAACTGAAAAAATATACTTTTACTACTCTATTTAAAATAAGTTTCTTTGTTTATTCCACACCACTGAAATTTGAGCTGTATGAACCTGCCCATCACATAGCTATACTCTTTAGATATGCTGCTCTAATCCTGTGTAGGCGACTAGGCTGTTGAATTATCCAAAACGAAAGAGGACCTGTTTCATAAACAGATTTTTCCAAAATTTTTGATTAGATGTACTTCAAATTCATTCAATCAAAGGTGAGAAAAAGATTCCTTATAGTGACAGATTACTATCATTTCTTTCTGTTTTCTGAGTAAGATTGGCAACTATTCGTTTCCTTGAACAAAACAGTTAGCGACAAAGTTACGTAAGGCTACGACTTTTACCTCAGAGCCAATTAAGGATTTCATACCGATAATTACAAAAAGCAAGTCTGTTCAACAGAGACAGATAAAAATTTAAAAAACATCAAAGAAGGGGTATAATTTAACAATCCTTCAACTGCATTTCGATCAAAATGTGCATTAGAGCTCCAGTGTACTTTCAGAGATGAATTCCTCTGACTTTAAAGAAAAACAATGTTTCCGATTCTTCAGAGTCAAGGAAGAATGGAGCCATCGTAACCTTCAGTCGTCTGTACTTTATTCCAGACTAGACAACTCGAATTCCTTTTGATTTTATTTTGCTTATTGATCATTTTGCATTTCACTGACCGAAATATCGAAAGTATCACAGCAAATTTTCTCTTCTTCCGGTATGAGTAGTGTATGTATAGCGAAATTTAAAAACGGTTCAGTACAGTGATCAAAAAGCAATTTATTCATTCTGACTTTGTCCCTCAGTACTCCAGCTGAGCCGAGGCTAATTCCATTATTCTGAATATTTTTACAATTTTAAATGGAGGCCAAAATAACATTTGATTAAATTGACCTAAGTTTAAAAGTTTAAGTTTTTCCTACATTTAGAACCTACCTGTTAATGGAGACCTAACTGTAAATACTGTTGAAGACCAGGCCGCAGCGAAGTTTATTTTAGATGTTTATGTGATTTTCAGTTTTTATCTTTGCAATAATCGTAGCGAAATGGTAAAGAGTGCATCGCTACTATGCACTTTTAAATTTAGATTTCTAAGGAACGAAATAAAACAGGTTAAAAGATAATTTCAAGCAACCTTGTTTAACACAGGCCGATTTGTATCCTTTGAAGTGCGACAGTACTCCGAAGATGGAGACTGCTTAGGCCAACACAGCTGGAGTCTTTTCCAACGACGTTGGCTGGCGGTTGTGTAAGATGGCCCAGAATCACTTGATGTATCACTGGAATTTCTGTTTCGAATTGGCAGGATCAATTTCCCACATCTATCGTTGCTGAAAACGGGATGAATTTTGTGGAATACTTCTTTCACATCATGAGCCTTTGGTGCTGGTCGTTCTGTACAGGGTGAATAGTTTCTATTCTAAATACAAATAGAATAATATAGTAAGATTTTACTAATGAAAAATTTATCAGAAACCCAGTTTGCCTTATTTTTTAAAGTATGTCTTTGCACAATGATTCTCAGAGCAAACTGATTGAAATTATTTTCATTCAATCCATTACATATAATTCTCAATTATCCCACAAATGTATATACCTAGCAGGTATTTCTTCTTTCAGCCTTAATAATGAAAAGGCTAAGCAAAAAACGCCTGAAATTATACAGATTTTCTAGCAAATTTTTCAATGCTTTTATATTAAGTTATCTTTGTAAGTGCCAGATGTGCTTTCAGATGTTACGACTTAATTCTCTCAGCGTAAATAAAATATTTGTCTCTGATTGGTGCGAATAAAAGCCGCCAGGTCAATGCTATAGGCCATTCACTTGATGCCTGCTAAGTAACACAGCTGAGTGTTTCAGCAGCACTCTCAATGAAATTCAAATTTATAGAAACTTTAAAATAGGTCATTTTATTGACGAAAAATTAGATTAGATTCCGTTTTGTTTAGTCAAAACTTTGAGTTATTGAGGATGCGCAAAAGTCTTAAACTAGTATGGAATTGATGTATGATTTTCTGACAGAATCTTCTAATAATTTTCTAAAAGAATGCGTTTGATCAAAAAGTAACTGATGCTTTTATGTTCAAATATGTTACGACAGGGAACGTTGTGAAAAAAGCGAGGCAGTATCCTCTAAAATATTATTTCGGAGATTATAAAGGATTACTTGGAAAAGTTGAATCTACAGCCAAATTTAGATGTTAAAATTGATGTGGTTGTGGTAATATTATCAAGGGGAACTGGATGTCATTCTTAAATTTTGTCAAGATTTAAGTGTTTGGTTGCGGGATTCCCATTTTTTCTTATCTGAGTATCTTCATTCCATGATAAGTTTACCTATTTTTCAAAGTTAAAATAGGCCAATTCATTATGGAAGTAAAGTGACTACATGAATTGATGTCCATACGATAGTTACAAAAGATCTCTATCGAGATTACACCAAGAATCCACAAGCTTGGTTCAAAAATATTAATTAACGTGTTCGTGTCCATTCACATCATCATCATCATCATCCTTTTTAGAGATCGATTGCTCTAAGATATAAAAATATTCATAAATCTGGATGTTTATTTGGCATTTTCATGCAGCGAATGATCAAAATTTTCAAAAATTTAAGCTTTTTTGCTGGCTTTCAATGTCAAAAGGCTCTTTTGCATACTTCAAATAGGGAATTAAAGATCACACAAAATACTTTCATCTAAACTCAGAACTGAAGGCACATTTCTTGAAAATAATTTTGCATCATTATATCACTAGCATTTCTCATTTTTCGACGTCATTAAATGCACACCTTTCAACGTTTATTCAAGGCAAAAGCGGAATTTTTTTTCAGGTACCAAATAATAATGTGCTTCAATTTAAATCGCAACGTCACACAATACGCACGAACTTTTTTGGAGTTTTTTCCTTTATTAGGCTTTGTTTTATCTCCTTTCAAAATGAATCCTAAGTTAAAATATTTTATTATTTCTACCCAACAGACTTTATTGCTACAACTTGAGAATTAACATTCTGACAACATGCTTGTGCGTTTCAGGGAAATACAGAGACAAATATAACATCGGAAAGATACACCAATAAACGATCAAGGCTTTGTGAGAAACGCTTGTGCATTAGTGATTGCAACTGTTGTATTTTTTTTTAAAAACTGCTTGAGTCAGGTAACAGCAGTCAAAAGGAGGCTAGAATTATGTTTGAATAAATTCTTAATATAAACCGTGTTTGCTGTCATTTAAAAAATCAAATTAACCCAAATGATAATATACTGTCTGAAATAGTGCAATTGAACACCGTTTAAATTTACAGCTCAGTAAAACGAAGAATTTCAAAATTTGACAAAAATGATGCTAAAGAGTAATTTTAAACTTATTTGACATATGCAGTTGCCACCGTCAGCAATTTCTATAGAAAATAATTGCTCGAAAAAGAAAAAAACTTAGACACGAAACTGTGATGTTTTAATCAAAGTGGAATTAATTTCTATATAGGTTCGAAGGCTTTAGATAAATCTCATAAATATTCTGTACTTAACCAAGGCTCATTACATTACCTAAAGGGATTAAACTATCTCTTATATTTTAGTTTAAAGTGAATGAGCTAGCATCAAAATTATCAGAAAATAGCAAATGTGATCATTGTAATGTAAACTTCTAGGGATATCGTAAACTTTTTTTCGACTCTAATAGGCAGATTTACGCAGTCTTAACCCAGACGGCCAAACATTCCAGCATTTATTTATTCAGGCACTTGACGATCATACCAAATGAGGTGGCAATCTTCCGTTTTAAAAAAAATGCCAAGGTGCATCTTTATTGTGACATGAAAAAGCAGTCTATTGCTTCAGGACCGGTTAATGAATATTTGAAGGAGGCCATTGTGAAAGCTCTGCCTCCAATACAAGCAAAATTAATAGATGCTGAGAAAAAATATCATAGGCAGGGAGAGTTTTGCAAGAACTTCTAGACAGTCTAGCGAAATTTGCTTGGCAGCTTGTAAAAACTTTGGAATCTTAAGAGGGCAAGAGGGATTGATGCTTCCATTAATTTGAGTTTACATTTGAAGAAAGAAATCCAGCGGAATGGTAATAATATGATCTATTCACTGCTCAGATTCACTTTCAAATATTATCAATTTTTCACTGGGACATCTTTTCAGGGCTCGCCATCCTATAACACTGAGCCCACGGTTTCGTACTCCAACAAAGACTGGAATAGATTTATGACTGCATAGGGATCACCAGCAGGCTTCATGAATAAAGTTATTACACAGTACATTAACTAAAATAAAGATTGCTGTAAGATAATATAGCTGGCTATACTTAGAATTAATGAAAAAAGGCCAAAATAAGAGTGAATGTTTGCTAGTCATATTCAGTCACATGAATATGTGTCATGATTAGAAGAAATAATTGAAATTATTTTTCTTACCACAACCTGCTCAAGGCAGAAGAGCAAATGAATAAGATTCAGCTGAGTTTCTCCATCGGTGGAGATGTTTTTCGCATAGTTGACAGCAGCGTAGATGGCCCGTTGATAGCTGGTTATTGAGGGTGATGGAATTATGTATTCAGGGCTACCATCTGCTTCAAGGTGACAAATAGCATTTTCTTTGACCTCTAGAGAAGATGGTATTGATAGTGTTGAAATTCTGCCCATAAACTGATTCACTAAGGGGTTGACAGAGCCGAGGAATGCCGTATTATTCAGTGAATCAATTGAATGATTCGGCGAATGAAGACGATTATGCCTGGCAGCCAGTTGCGCCTGATTTACTCGAGCTTGGCGAGCCTTCTGTTGGCGAAATCATAAGTATTCTCCAATGAGATTATTTACTTTAACTTATAAGAGCATTCCATTATTTCAACTTCATTTTAATGATGATTATAAATATCTACAATTTGTCGGCTTCAATATATAAACGATTATGTTCCATCGTAATACGTTTAAGTTAGCTTATTTTTTTCTTTACAGGTACTCAGTTCAATGGAATCCTTTCATTTTTGTGCTTGTAGAAGTAAGCGAAAGCAGAAATATTATCTGAAAAGGTTTTATTAAAGCTTGTCAAGAGGACATCGTAAAAACACCTACTGAAACAATGAAAAGCCACCAGAATAAGGTGATTTGAAATAAGTCATCAATTTCAAGGATGTTTCGGAGCATTTTATTGAAGAGTTTTATGTTTAATCAGGCCTTTTGTAGTATTATTTTTCCTTCTAGAGAAACGAGGCTCACATATTTTGATGCCACAAAGTTAAATGTAGTTGTTTTTAATTGGTTGGTGGGGAAACATCATTTGTTAAAGCAACTCGCCAATTATTCCTTATCTTGGATTTTCGTTAGCGAATAAGTAAATTAGCATATATTTATTAATACTCTTTTTAATGTTGTATTAAGCAAGAATTTGTCTTCAAATATATTACTGGCTGCTTTCAGCACCATTGCTTTTGATAATGTAAATATCCGAATTTTCTGGTTTCCCTTTTGGCACTGCCTACTCTTAACTATTAAAAGTGTAATGACATTATTAAAAGTCCTTTGGGCTGAATAACCTTCCTTTTTAACCAAGTTGAGAGCAAAATAAAATTCTAAAGTACTGGTGTATTTAAGTTCAATGTGTTCCAAAACCTCGATTTATTTCCGAAATTTTCTACTTTTTTGCATTAGTGATAACAGTAATACATACAATAAATTAATAAGATTAAAGCAGAAATTGACCTTGAAAATGCACTCAAACAGATTTGCAGCCCGCAAAAATTTCGTACGGCTTCAAGTTTTTATTAAAATTAGAGTATGTGAAATGTCCTTTGGGTTAGAAGTCATTTAGAATTAATCGTCTGTCATTTGAATTAAATGGATTATGCTTTTTCACTAAGGTACTCTGGTTTTATTGCTTTAGAGAATGACGCACAGAACCTGAGGTTTTCGGATTTTCCGCCATAATAAAAGCTGGTTCACTTAAACCTTGGCAAGTTTGATTAAGATCACTTTACCGAAATATGTTCTGATATGATAAAATACTAGACCTCCTGAAAATACCAACTGAAATGGTTATCGTTAAGAGGTCGGTGTTACCATACATTCGGTCTGAATTGCCCGATTCGATAGTGATCAACGAAGAATCGCTGCGCTAGTGTATACCGACCGATGAAAGGCCAACCGAAAGTCGAGAGGGCTTTGTAGTTTTAGATCTTTCACAGCGGAAGGCTTTGCCAAATTACTTGTGAGAATATGAGTGCTGAGGATGTGCTAGAGTTCCTTAACAAGAGTTCAGTGCTCCATCCTCGGGTGCTCATTCTGATTTCCTCTTCAATGATGGAGACCATCAAAATGCATAGATGCTAGGGTTGTTTTAATTTGGACAGCACTTGCCAAGCCAACGTTTATTAATGGTCGTGTGCATGCTGAGGCAGCTCTCAACTCCGATTTTTGAACAAATATTGCCTTAATTATTGCAAAATCGTCACTTCTGACATTAAAGCATTCGGGCGCTACATATCGCATGATTTAAACTGTGGATAAGACGGTTATTTTGATTTATTAATTTTAGTTAAATATTATGTGACTGACCTAGGTTAGTTTTGGTCATTAAAAAGATGGGACGACATGTGATTTTGCTCGGATAAGTTTCGAATTCAATTAAATCAGGATAATAAGAATTTGCAGGTTAAAGCATGTGCTTAGCATTTAATAATTACTAAAATGGCGCTCTAAGATTGGACGGTCCTTGAAGTTTCCTAGGTTTAAATTGTTAGAATCTTCAATACTGGTCTATAGCCGTATTTCAGGTAGAAAAATTATGATAAAAATCCCAAATACTTTAAAAAGACTGAAATTTGTTTATCTTAAATGCAATACTCAACCATGATTTTCTAATCCACTCTTGTTAGCTGTTCTTCATGTATTTGATGCTCCAAGAGGCAGCAAATACATCAAACTTGCTTTATTCAGTTAGAGAGAATCCAAAAAATTTTGGCCGTGCAGAAATTTCTAAAAGTAAACTAAAGAATTCATTAATTATAAGACACTTCATAAACTGAGTTGGTATGCGTAAGATAACCATCTTTTCAAAACTTATTTGTGATTTTCATCTGGGTTTGTGAAATTCCCTTTTGCTTATTATTACCCATAAACCAATGTTTATTTGGGAACTCATATTTGACATTGGTTCAATCATTTCTTGGATGCCAAAGCTCAAAAGGGTCATGTCGAAGCAGATCCTATCAGTAGCGCACATTCTGATAGATCAGATAACAAAATTATTTGTCGATTCGGGTCTTCTGACCAGAAGTTACTCTCATCCAATAAGTAGCGGCTTATTTTTCTGTTTTGATTTCTTGTATCATAATTGGCTGACATGCTTCCCAGTGTTCATTTCCATTCTTCACATTCAAGCAAAATGGAATAGTAATAAATCATTCACAATGTCACCTAGGCACTTTCATGCTAGTGCTGTTTGTTAACTAAAACATTTCTAATAAAAACATCGAAGTTACTTCGTGCTTGCACAGCCTGAGACTTTGATTTGTGTCTGTTGATATAAATAAATACAATTTAAGAACCAATAAGAATTGACCGAAACCTTCAAACATAGCCGACTTTTGGAACTTAGCCAGTAATCTCAATTTTAAATACAGTAGGAATAGGCTTTTATATCAAATGTCCAAACTTAATTGATATAAACATAATTAGTTTGTTATTTACTCATGATTTTCTTATCGTATAATTATTCCTAGTAGTTTATGATATCAGATGTAGTCTGAGATCAGAAACGTTGGCTTTGAGGAATATAGACGAAGACTATTTGTCGCAAATAAACCAATGAAAACCCTTAACATCGAATCCATATTTCTCGACGCAAAACTTTTGAGGCTGCCTACATAATTTTTAAGACTTTTCATGGCCAGACCTTCAAAGTATGAATGTAATGACATATTGAGACCGTAAATGATCAAGGTTGATTGAAATACGCAAGAAGATACAATTAATATAGACGTTCATAATGCAGTGTCCATCGGTTTACCCCCGAGAAGCACGACCAATTATTTATGGAATTCATGATTCTGTTTGTAAATGACATCTGAATTGGGAGATTCAGAAGCATTTCGTTAAACCAACAGAATTTATCCCTACTGCCTTTTTACTCAAAATATTTTAACTAGCCAAAAAAGTTTGTTTTGACATTGTGGATTCCATAAAATCAGAACGTTTTTTTTAAGTTCATTTTAATCCTAACCTGAGTTCCACAGTTTTCGATATTTTACTGATCTAGTAGTCAATCTGACTTGATTTATTGCTCTGTGGTCTAAGCGTTAAACTGACGAAAAAGTCAAGCGCATCCGCTTTTACCCAAATTAGATCGAAATGACATCTTTGAAATTTATCAAACGCTTCGGAAGAGAAAAGTTGACAATTAATACCAACATCTAGGCCAAAATTTTGGACAAAACTATTTTAACCGGTTATTGTTTCTTTTTCTAGCATAGTTGTTCCAGGAGCACCTCAGATTATCCTTGACTCTATTACTATCTAAAGCCATAAGACAGCAATCCGAATCTTCTTATAAAACAAATGCCTTTGACCGAAAAATTTGAACTTCAAGACGCGCCCAGATTCGATAAATTCACATCGCATTGACAACAATTTTCGTCAAATTTATTAACAATATCCAAAGAGAACTAGGTCCATGGTTCGATTTCCCTTTAAAATCCGAACTGGGCCATATCCTCTGCATTGGAATATAAGCGAGGCTTTACTTGGAGTCCTTTCCGGCATTTATTGTTGATTTCGATTTAGAATTTTGATTAAGAACTCGGATGCTGTTGTTAATAAGGTCTCAGACTCTACCTCAAAGAAATCAAACCGTTTCGGTATTCCAGTGTGAGCTTATAGATAGAGTTATAGCCACCTTTGTCAAAAATAGACTGACCTTTCAGTGTCATAAATATGAAACTGAGGTTTGTGCAGCCTATAAATTTACATCTTGATGTTCAAAATATAATTCAGATTTTTCATAGCACTATATTTGAAATATGTGCCTACTTTTGGCCTATATTCCTTATTTGTTTGTCCTCAACGCTCTTCCAGAATCAGTTGTGTTTTAAAACTATCTCTGTGTTAAATACCTGCCAAATCAGCTTAGATTCAGCTTTTTTATTCACAATTGACTATCAGAAGTTCTGTTTGACCACGAGTTTACCAACTGATTGAAGCGAGTCAACTCTTGTAATATCCTGTGCCATCTAAAAATACACAATGGACCTGAAAATTAAAATTACCCTTCACAGCTAAAAGATATGGTAAATACTAATTGAGAACGTTTTGAAAAACCAAATTTACTGAATGTTTTGGCTGAGAACGTTAGTAGTATCTTTTTAAAGACGAAGTTCTAAAAATACTAGAAATTTAAAGAGTTAGGTTCTAATGCCCTCCCATAACTCTTCTATTATTTTGTGAGTGCACTTATCTCCAAATCTACCATTCTAAGTTTGTAAATATGAAACTCTGATTTAAAAAATTTGGTAGGTCTTAGCCTAGTATACTCACAAGCTAGTATGATAGGGTACGTTCATAGCTGCAAAACACTAGATCACTAGTAACCCACCTAAGGTGCTGTATTATGCACTTTGAACCACTTTATGTAAATTAATGTTATTTTATTTTACGAGTTCTCATTCTTCGTTCAGCGTTTTGAAAGCCTTTAACTCTCGAAATTCATGTAATATGAAATGATGAATTGTATTTCTCCACGAAAACAAGAACTCTTGGCACGGTTATGTCAAATTCATTTGCTTTAACGCCAACATATACGTTTGTAGTTAAGTTGACCAATGATGATTTTGGTTTTTATTGCAAATAAATTTTTATTAGTCCTTAATTTTATGCTTCGATTTGCTGCCATGGTGGGAATGTTTTCAAATAAAATCCCAAAAATGGACTCTAACTCTTTTCTAATCAGATTGACATCACGAGCGATGCGCAGAACCTTTCATCAATTGCGTTGGAATTCCCATTAAATGCCATGACAGCAATGCGGTCCGGTTAAATTGGCATGTGCCCTTGTTACTATGTTCAGCTAGATCCATCTGTCTCAGATGCGTGACAGCGAATTTCGCAGTTATCAAATTATAATACGACCTGAATATAGTGACTATCTTATAACATGGTACTATTTGATTGGTTTGCAAATTCCTCATCAAATTTGTACTTTTGACGGCACTGTTACACAATCAAAAATTAAGCCTGTTTCTTGGCGTAAAAATCTACAATAATGACGATATTCCATCGACAGCATTCTTGCAAAATTCGTTTAAAATATAAATTTGAAGAATAAATTGATAATAAAATTACCGGATTAATCCGTTAAAAGTGCAAAAATATTTCGGGGCTTTAAGCAGGATAAATTGAAATCGCCCCAACTAAATGCAATCCACAAAATGTGAAGTAGGGTGAGGTGAGGAGAAAAATTTCAAAAATTGTAGCGGTTAAACCTACTCTTAGACTCCTCGTGGTGACCACTGGTAATCTCAGGGGCAGCTCTGGGGACCAATGGGAGGGGCGGCAAAATAGGACTAATCACCCACCGGACGTATAAAATTCGATTATGTCAGCAGAAGTACAATCTCATACAGCCTCGTAAACGAGGCACGACGTAAATAACTAAATTCATGGTCTCAAACTGGAGTGTGGAAAGTGCGTACATGTAGCAATAATCGGAATCATTGCCAGAAAGTTGAGAAAACTTCTGGAAGAGATATGATTATTGTCTGCATTGACGGTATCGAGGACGGATGAGGTGCATCTACCAAATTGAACCGCTGCCTGTACTATGGAACCATCCCAGAGAAGCAATCAGAGAACCAAAGACGTTAATATATGCTTTTTCTGTCATCTCTGTTAGCTATTGTTTGCTACTTGTCGTAAAACCTGTTTGTACTTCTATTCTAGCCCCGGTTAGTCCCGAGGACTTGTTCTAATGGGTGAGGAGTAAATAAATGAAAACATAAAATCAAAAAGTGTTGCTTAATAGAAAAAGTGCATGAGTTTACTATCCACTCTGCTTGCTACTTTTGCTAGCTTGTTGAGCCTATCACCCAGGTCACTCGGGATTTTTATTCAAACAAAGTCATGATGGCCCATAATTGAATCAAGTCAAATTGTTTGAAGTACGTTCACATCATCTTCTAGGAGCGACTTCGCCATGGAGATAATTTAATAAAACGCTGATATTCTCAACCATTCTTGACGTTTAGGTAAAAATTACACACTGATTTTTTTTGAATCGGACTTTAAATGTTTTTAAAATTATAATGAACTGCAACTCATTTTCTATATTAATCTAAAACTTAAAAGTTGAAGAGTTGAAATATGAATACCAACATATTTATTCGACTAGTTTCCATCATTTCTGCTGATTGGAAATGGTGGAATAAATGAGCCTTTTCAGTCTAAATTTAGCTGTAAAAAAATTGATCTGCCTTTAGATTTTAAAGAATCTCACAAAACCTTTTCTACTTAAAACTTCAACTGTCAAACAAGTGGATTGTAAGGATTCTAGCTTTAAAAAGAATTCAGTAATTTTTGATAAAAATCTTAGAAATCAAACACGGTGATTTTAAATAAGATTTATAATAATTTCAGTGGTGTTCAAATTCCAAACATGTCAATGGAAACGGAAAACTGCAACTGTTATCGTGAAGGAGCACTTCTTTTATTCAAACAGATAAGGTATAGTTCAAACCGCATTCCAAAAAAAACCGGTTTCTGTAATTTTAGAGGACGTTCACCATTGTAAGCAAATTTTTTTTAAATGTGGACCTAAGTTTTGGTTGTGGATTAGCCTTAACAACTCCAAAACTATAATTTAAACTTGTTAATAGAAACCAATTCATATCTATTGCAATCTAACCTTTTGATTTCTTCGCTTATCCGACCGCTGATTTTGTTGGTAGATGCGGTTGAAGTTTGAAACTATGACAGGAACTGGCAAGGCGATGACGAGAACACCCGAGAGGGAGCAGATTCCTCCTACCACCTTTCCCATTATCGTTGATGGAACCATATCACCATATCTAAACAGAAAATCACATCGTAATTTAGCTGTACTTTCAAAGACGAAAATAACAAATTCAAGACTGACTAATTGCTTGAAAATTTTTTCTTACATGGCTTAATAAACCAAATCTTTCAGTTTGTAAAACGAAAGAAAAAATGTACTAATGGTTACTTAGGCTTGCTGTTCAGCAGTTTTAGCAAAAAATTCTGTATAATGTAAATTCTGTATTTAAATAAAATACAAGGCTATATTTCATGGAAAATAACTTTTTAAAGTGAAAGCTGGGGCCTAGTAGCTAGATGGCCAATTTTTCGCGAAAAACTCCAAGCCGCAATGGGAAAGAACGCTTCTTGACGTCGTAATGCAGGACTGTCCCGATTCATCGACACGGCATGTACCGACCAGAACTGAGAGACCATCTCCCATTGAAAATTATCCGGTTAACAGATAGTTTCTAGGCAAACAATTCTAAGGATTTATTTTCCCTCTACATTAAACGAAGGGATTTTACAACCTCTAATCTTGTAATAGCTTGGAATGTTTACTTTCATTTAGCGCTGTTTTCCTGCTAAAGGAATCAAAATTGACTGTAGGTCAATGAGATTACTGTCGATGGATGCTTTTTTATATTGATGATCCCTTTTTTATTTCTCGATTCCTTTTTAACAGTTTGCAGTCCTTTAATAAAATCATTAAACTTTTGAGAATTTATTTATGTACGTTTAGATCCGCTTATTAACTAGTAAAGTATTTAAATCTTTGGGTTTGTACTTTCGTGGCAAGTGCAAAAAAACTATTTAAAGATTACAAATGGACTTGCAATTGAAGAATCAACATTTGTTTATGTCTGTTTTGTGTGAACTGTTGAGTCAGCATTGTTTTATGGCAGTCCATCAACGAATTGCATTCTTCTAATTTAAAAATGCCAAATTCCATAAACCAATAATTTTGGGTGACTAAAATCATACTTTGATTCAGTTTGTGCTGCAGAAGAGGAAAGCAATTTGTAATTTTTGATTTTTGAAACCGCCTAAATATGACGATTAAGATATAAAAAGTGAATGAATTTGAAAAATCCATTTTCAGCCTTTTTTTTTCTATGCTACTAAAAAAAACGAGTTTGTTGTTGGCAAGTTAGTCGGCTCTCCAAACATCCGGAATAAAGCGCACTCTTGAGACCCCTTGGATATAATTAATTCATAAGACAAAGAGGAAAGACATCTAGTTCTGTAAGAATAATAAGAAAGCGTTAACTTCTAATTTTGGAATTGCTTATCGTTTGTCTTTAAGTTCTATCAATTTTCTTGTAGGACTTGTTGCAATTTATAGCCTTATTTTTCCGACTGAACAACCGACTGCGTTCTATAAAACGGAATTATCCAAGTTTTGCAAATCACGGAAGTTATACATGTATATCGTCGCTTATCTGCAATTCTTTTGCCCTATGAGATTTTTGATAGGCCATAATATTAATAAGAAATAGGAAACAACAACTTTGGGACTTATTAAGCAGCAATATGGAATGCTAGGATTACCTGCCCTCAAGACCGATAGGGTTCATTTGATTCACCGAACTAAATTTCTGGTCAAAGGCTCAAAAATGGATTTTGTTCAAGAAGATTCAAAAATCAAACAGAAATATTGAAAGGTACCTTACTTTGCTGCAACTAGGTAAATTTTCGTGTTTGTAGCTGTTCAATACTCTTAAGAATAACAATAAACTGATATTTTTAATGTCAAAATTTACACTACAAAATAAATTGTTCGATAACTTTAAGTTATCAAGTATCTTTCAATTCTAAACGTATTAAATAGGGAAAAAAATATAATCTGCATATGACCGTCTTTATTTTTAAGTTTCATGAGTCTTTAAATCGCATAAACACTAAAAACCAAGCATGTAAGTATCAGCAAATGATAGACTTCAAAGTGCATAATTTACAATAAATCCTAATGTGCTGTTTATAAACCTTTACCGTTTTTAAACTGAGACAATGTTGGCTTGAAAGAGGTTACCGAAGGGCAGATCTTCTATCAGCGATAGAATATGGTAAGTTTTTTTCTAGGGTACAATTTATTGTGTATTTTTATTAAAATAAAAAAATCATAGTAATTGTGTCGATGAAGGCTAGAGAAGCTGTCATTCATGGATGTCATTCTAATTTAAGTGCAAGTCTAGTAAGTAGGAAATCGGTTCACAGAAGCAAAATATCGTAGATTCTGTTAACAAGGTTTTCAATGTCACTACAGTTGTAAAAATTGTAGATTGCCGCTAAAAACTGATTAAGCCACTATCTTTATGGTATCATGCGACCGTCTTTTTGTTTGGTGGTGTGATCTAATTACATGATTGTTATCTTTGATTTTACTCCTTAAAAAGCTTCAAAGATTTAAAAAATATTGATTAACTGAGTAGTTGTTTAATTGGTTGATTGACTAAATTTATGAAATCTTAAATAAACATGATAGAGAAACAGCGATGGGTTTTAAAAATGCCCCGAATAATAAACAAAATAATTTTAAAATTCATTTTAAAAAATTTTTTTTCTTTCATTAAACTAAAATATCATGTGCATAGCTGACTATTTCAAACTGAAAAAGTCCCATACTTGGAGAAAAGTTATCTCCTACAGGGATAGGCTTTGATTCTCAAGGCTAACAGCAAATGAAAAGCAATCTTTTGGCCTAATTCTGATTTTTAAACTTTTTTTCTTTCACTTTGATTATTTTCTTTGCGAGTTTACTCGCATCAGCTAATGGATTCTCTCTTTTTATGTCCAGCGTGGCTGTGTCGGTACTCATTTTGCGTCGGCTTTCGGTCCCATTTGGCCAGAACACAAATTCACATCCTTATGGCGTCGGTTTATTCGAAGCCAAAACTACCTAAATTTATGTTTTTTTTTGGTATATAACTTTAACAAGTAAATGGAAAGTGGAAGATGGGTAGCCTTAGAATAATTTAGCGTAACTTCAATAAATTGTATAAACTCTCGTGTTTAATTATAAAACTTTAGCGAGAAATTTTTTAAGAACTTCAGCGTGTTTCACCGAAAATCCTCGATTCCTATTTAAATTTCGATTCGACTGCGAGGTGATTCCGAGAGAGCAACCAAACGTTCAAAATCTAACCTAGTTTTGCTTATATGTCGCTGATTTTTACGATGTTTTTTTCTAATTTTATAAAACCTTGAACTAAGGTTCCACCAAAAATAATATCAAAGTTGACAAATGCCTAAAATACTTGAGATGCATGAGACCTTGTTCGAAAATTGCGTCTTGGAACTATTCAGTAAAACATTAATTTATGAGAATGACATTAAATGATGGCCATACGGGTTGCCGTGGAGCAGTTTGATGAATTAGATGCCCAAGACAGCAACCATGGACGGATTATTTAAAAACTTAAGATTATATCTGTGCCTTGCCAAACTCACCATTTATGTGGTTAGTCTTCAAAGGGAAGAGCAAATCGAAAATTCTCTATATTTTAATCAAAGTATCCGACGAAAAGCACGTCGAAGAATTGATATTCGCTTTCGTGGTTTCATTAGGAAACTGTCAAAAGAACTAGCCATTCAGGTGGAACTGCAGACATCCTTATTTTCATACAACTAGAGGTCTCGTAGAAAAGCCGTAATGTAATTCGTTGAGACGTATTTAACTGACCACTTTCCTCCCCTTCCACCATTCTCATCTACGATTAAATGCTGTGATGTTCTCTTATGTTTAATGAATAGATTAGTCAGATGCTCTTCATTCAGCAACTATAGCTCAAGCTAGAATCGCGATGATAATAATGGCCATAATGGTAAATCATTCCAATTATTTAAAGTTAAGTCGTCTACCAAACGCTCTGGTGTGTCTTTTGTAAGTTTTCAATATTTCAAATCGCTTGCTTTGAATGAATCTATCACCGATTTCTGAAACAACTTAACTTTTCTACTAAAATAACGCATCTTAAGGTTAAGGCAGACTTGATATTTGTATAGAAAGTCAAACTGCTTCTAACTTGGCTTTATTTTTGGCGATTCGATTCAATCATAAATGATGAATTCTTATAGTATCTTTCAAATTTATCCACTACTACTTCTATTTCGCTTGATGTCTGTTTTGAAATTGAGTAGAATCTGTTTCAAATTGTAACATGTTAGAATATCCCTTACAACAATAAGGAAAGATGCTGAAATCAAAATGATTTAGTAAAACTTTTAAATGCCTAGAAGAGGGCTATGATATTACAATCATTGTGAATGCGCGCAAATTCTCTTTTGCTTCGATATGTGCCTCTTTCCCGGCTGAGAATAAATGGACTTCTTGCTAGCAAGGCTTGTGACAGTTTGATGAGCCACCTATCATACCCATAAGAGATTAACACTTTTTAGTGATTTGCGATGCCACTGATCAAAGGATTAGGACACCTAGAGGCAAAGCGGAGTGGTTAGAACTCTCCTAATTTGGCTACTACATTCCACCAAATAATGATTCACTTTTGTTGGTTGATCAACTTATTCGCTCATTGTATCCAATCTTCGGACTAAAAGATAATAGTGAAGTATAAAATCTGGGTAGAATTTTGAGCAAATTTCATTGTCACACATTTTTGTTCAGTATCTGCCAGTCGGAAATCACTATTCGTTCTTTTATTAGTAAAAACAGATAGCAATTCCTTTTCACCTATTCAGTTTCATTTTATGGATTCTAAAACAAAAACTTAATGAGGCTCAGTTCTAAAAAATGATTCTCCTGATAAGGTCTCTTATGTATTCCCGAGAAAAGAGCCCCAAGGGAGTTGCGTCTTTATGGTTATTGATAATAAGGTAGATTGTAAAGTTTTTGCCTCTTTTGAAGCTAACATTTCTTCTTACCATATGGCCTATGGAAGGTCAAAAAAAAATTTCATATTATGACTTGAATACAATGAAAGCTTTCAAATTCGGATCGAAAGCGTTTTCAAAACCAGATACGTAAATAAAAATTTCTTAGTAACATAACTTCCTCCAATTCCGAAATATCCAGCTGGTTGCTTTCAATATAAGCATTTGAACGTTAAACAAGAGCGTTTGACAGATACTATAACAAAGAAATGTTAGAGATTTGCAACTTAATATTTACTTAAAGCCAAATTGGTACCTCCAAATGAGTAAAGATTCTGTCAACTTTGTTCACAAGCAATCTTAACAACTCATTCCATCCGTTTCATCTACTGCTGTCCACAGCAGCGATTCGCTGCTACCACCTTTGCATTATGTTTCATCAATCGCATGCAGCTTTTACAATTTTTTATAACAAAAGTCTTCAGGTGAATTTGACGACATTTGACAAATTAGAGATCTCAATCGTCTGTCAATCTCAATCGATTGATGATAATGACTTAGTCCTGAGTCCCACCATGGGAACTAAGCACTCCGAATAACTATCTGCTCAATACGCCTGTTCTTTTGCTACAATTCCAGCATTAAAAAGCTCAGAATTAGCAGTGAGCACCAGTGCCCAAAAATTTTTATATTATCAATGCCATCCGAATGTTATAATCGCTCTTATAAAAGAAATTTTGTTGGTTTTTCCAGTAAATTTGGGAAATATTTAATGTAACTGGCAAGATTTAGGCAAAATGGCTTTGAAAAATTTGTTAACTATGTTTTCAAATAAAATCAAAACTTACATATCTCAAATCTCATCACTGTCTTTGTGTGGGTGCTGTACAAACTACGGTCTATGGAAAAAAACAGGTTGGAAATCATCTAAAATCCAAATATTCTAAGTATTCTAGTATGACCCTGAAGTGCAAATTGGATGGACCGAAAAATCAGTTATCTACTTTTCCACTGTTGCAAAAATGCCATAAGCACGTTGAGGACTATTAGAGGTAGACAATGACCTAAAATGAAATGGAACGTGGAAGGTGAGACAGTGGGCCTGACTGCTTTCTTGCGTTGCCCTGTTCTTCATTTGGAGCGAGAAATGAACACTGAAATGCTTCATTTTTTTGGAAAAGAGCGTAAATAATTTATTATGTTAAAGCCATCTTGTTGAACAAAGAGTTGAACTACGTTCATAATCAGCTACTCCAAAGCGTCTTAGTAAGTTAGCTGGAAGTACTATTTAATAATTTTCTATTTAAATGACACAACTGAAAGCACTTTTGTACGCTTGATATCAAAGGAGAAAATCCGTCTTTCATCTTATTTTGGTATAAAATTTATGCTTTTATTTGCTCTTTTGAAATCAATCTGAAAACGTTTTTAGACTTTCAAACCGTGGTAAATAACGATGATTTTAGTCGAAGACTATCAAATTAAATATTTTTCTTAAAATAGAACGGAATTTATGTATAACAAACCTCTGTCTGGTTAAAAGCTTTAAAAAATTCATTCGAAGTAATGCATTATAAACCTCTTATGACTGCAGGGCAGAATGTAAAATTTGAGATTTGAAAATTCTGAAATCATTGAATCTATTTCCTTTAACAACTATTTCAGCGGATTTTACCGAGAAAACAAAACAAACATAAACAAAAACTCAACCCTAAATTAAGGGATGGTGTTCAGTTTCTTTGAGAGATAAAATGCATTTTGTGTGGAACCGTGGCCACATCAATCGCTAGATAAGTGCCGGCACGTTTCAGATCCATGCCATTCAGTGAATCAATTAGGTTCACCAAGTAGGTCATCGTTGCTAAGAACCAATTATGGTGGTCAAATTTACTCTCAACCTCCTCAAGGTGACCATCGGTAACCCCAAAGGCAACTCTGGGGCCAGTGAGAAGGGCGGCAGGATAGTACTACTCACTAACCGGACATATAATAATGTATTGTGCCAGCAGAAGTACTACTTCATACAGCCTGGTAAACAAGGCACGACGTAAATAACCGGATTCATGGTCTCTAACTGGACAGTGGAAAACGCGTGAATGTGACAATGAATGGAATCTCCGCCAGAAGGTTGAAAAGACTTTTGGAAGAAGTATGAAGGTTGTCTGTCTTAACAATGTTGAGGAGGGACGAGTTTGTGCCATTACAAATTTGAACTGATGCCTGTACGATGAAACCATGCCAGAGAATTGATTACAGAACCGAAGACGTCGATAAAAGCTTTTACTGTTTTCTGTGTTAACTGTTGTGCAGTAAAAACTGTTGTAAAAACGATTTGTACCTCTGCTGTACCCCCAATAAGTCCTTGAGACTTGTCCTAATGGATGGAGAGTAAATGAAAAAAAGCAATACGCATATGGAGATTTAATTTTTATGAGTGATTTAGTGCTGATCTTTTAACACCGTTTAATTTTGTTTAATTGAAATATGTTTTGCGGCTGATTTATTGATGTATTGCAGAAAAATGTCCTTTCAAAATCAAATGAAACAACTTTCTTGGCTTTAATTTTATGGAGCCGCATTTAAACCAAGTGTTCCTTTTTTAGGCATAAACAGTAGCAAAATTTACGTATTAACTTCTATAAACGCTTATATTCACCTATTGAAAAGCTAATTTACATTAATTTACAAAAGATCTAACCATGATAGTGCTTGGAAATTGATAGTCTACCTTGTTTCAAGAACAATATGCTCATTTGGGGGATCGGATTATTAGATTTTAGCCCAATGTTGTTTGAAATAGCACTGATGATTTTGAACAATTTGAAATTGGCTCCTAAAGAAAAAATAGAGAACCAAATAACCCCTTTATAATATGAAATCGCGCATTAAAATTACAAACAGGACTTATTTCCAACTATTATCTCCTCCCTAATTATGGAATCGCAGAATGTTTTCACTTCTAGGTGGGTACCGAATAATGGGATCAGTTCCATATTGAGAGTGAAACAACTTTATGATAAAATCTATCGTTATCAAAAAAATAAAATTGTAACTTCAGACCTCAGTTACACTTGGATATACATTTGTGAAAAACAGTGGAAATCAAATATTATTCTTCAGGCAAATCATTGCCAAAGACTTCCTTAACCTTTATCCAAAGGTTTGCACCATTGTCATGGCCAACACCAATGAGGTACAACCTTTTTTTATTGTTGGCACGATAAAATCATCCTTCATTAGACTTTAGCAGAGCAAATAGTAGGTTCCATATGAATAAATTCGGTTTTCATTGGCGTTCAGCCATTGAGATAGTTGCGGCTTAGTAACCTGATTTCTCATACCGAATTTGCAACTTTGGACACCTCCTCTACTTCCTCTCTTCCCTTGCTGTTTAATATACCGCGCTGTTTGCATAAAAATAAACAGCGCACGTGTTTAGCAATTTCCTCATATTATGAGAATCTGAAGAAGAGGCCATTGGTCTATTTTGCATAAATAAGTAATAAAATTATGCTGGTTAAATTCAAAAAAAATTGGTTGAGGTAAAATTTTACGTTACTTTTACAAAGGGGGTTTATATCGTAACTCAAGTGTTAAATTGTTTGAATTTGACCTATAATCGACAGGAAGCAAGACGATTCCACTCAGAATTTAAGATGAAATCGTGTCAGACAAAACATTAGTACAAAGAAGCTGAGCAGATTCAAAAAAACATGACGATGAATTCGCCAAGTTTTTATTTAAAAAAGACTTTTTATGGATAAGTCCACGCATTTTTTTCTCAGGTAATGTCTGTAATATGGCTTGACGTCACTTCAAATTTTAATTCATTCAAATCACTAGAGGTTTTTTTGCAAATGATTACTGATTACAGACAATTTTTTACAAAATTATGCATTAAATAGCGCCTCTATTTTACATGTGACTTAAAAATAAGCGACCAAATATCATGAAATTGTCTTCTAATAGCAAATTTTTGACCTGATGAATTCATCGTATTGAAGGAAGGTCTTTAGTGGAAATCCTTGAATTATTTTGAACTTAATTGAATTCAACTTGATTAAAATAATCATTTTTCTTACGTCTACTCGATATTTGCAATGGTTGTGCTGCTTACTTGAGAATCTAACATTTGAGGTGACACCGTTTATGTTTAGAGAATCCAAATATAAGCTTCTCAGTTGAAGAATCTTAACAAATTTTATGAGCTGAAATATGTTTCAATGGTAAAAGCGGTAAAATGGTAAAAGGGATAAGCAATTAGAACCTAAATTCTTAAAGTTACAAACCACCGTTCTTTTGAAATTTTTAACTTTATACTCTGAAATGCTTCCAGCCAGGCAATGTTTAAAAATCCTTATGCTTGTCTGTCAATCATGAATTTAATCATAATTAATCTGCAGAAATGATTTATAGGCTTGTTTTCAGAATCGCAGCTTTCAATCATAAAATAAATTACCTTTTAAAAAACAATTTCATATCAACAAATTTTAAATCACCTTATTGTAATTGCTAATGACTGAGAGAAAATATATGGTTATTTTTTCTAATGCATAGATTTATGAAAATTTTATCTTAGCTGTGTGACATTGTTCGAAAAACAAAAATTACGACTAAAATTGGTAAGAGGTACTAACCATTTTTTTGCTTTATTCACGTCTAACCAGAATTCCTTCAATTCCTGTCAGGTTCCTGTGATTTTCTATAAAACACCCTACTTATTTTTTTCTATTCAACATTAATCATCAAGTTCAAAAAAATAGTTAAAATTGGGAATTTCATAAAGTACAAAGTGTATAAAGTGTGCAAATTAAAAATTAGATATTGGAAATGAAATGAGTCTATTGCGAAGCTCGAAATTGGAAGTTCTACTTTTGAGTGAAAAAAGAGAAAAATAAAAGAATATGAGTTTGGGCTAATCATTGGGATTCTTAGATGAAACACGTAAATTTATTTTGTTCATTTAATTTTTTTGCAAAATAAAGCCCTAGACTAAAATGACTCAGGAAGTATGGACTCATAAACAGATAAGAAGGACGACCTCAGCCAAAATAGTTGATACAAGATGGAATTTAAAATTTGTGGTTCCAGACCCTTTCAGAAACTTTTTAGCAAATATTTTATTTTCAAACTCCCTCGAAATCATTTTGTTAAGAATTTTTGACTTATGTGTTTACTTTTTAGACAATCGCAGGGTAAGCAAATAGTTGTGGTGTTAACATTAGTAGTTCGAGAATAAGGGCATAGAAGAGCTAAATAGACGTTAATTGAAAACACCTACATTAAAAAGAACCTTTCATTTGTGGCTTTTTACTAGAGGAACTGCGACTATCTATTCTGCAGTGGAAGGCTTTCTCAATAACATAAACGCGGCTGGTGTTTGCTGAAACAGAAGGCCGATGATTCACAACAAATAGAAACTCAAATGTAGTGGGAAGTGGAACAGTGAGTAAAATAAAATGATTCTTTCTTCAAAACAGCGCATCTTTCATTGTTTCAGAAAAATTTCATGTTGTTTAAAAGAAACTATTTTTCTCTAAATTTAAATAATGTATTCCTAATGAAAAATCTGCTTATTAAGCACTTTTATAACTTAAATCTTCGCATCATACCAGATTTTCTCCTTATATGGGTACCTGTTTCTGACGACGGAATGTGTGGGTAATAAACACATTTATCACGAAGCCTATCGATGCGGGGTTCGTGCTGGCTATGTGGGAAGTCTGGAAGGTTTGACTGTCAATATTGACCTGAAAAAGTGTAGAAGATGGAGGAAGCGTGGTTTTAATGGGTTTTGAAGACCCTAATTTCTCTTTTCATCATGTGCGTACATGTAATGAGGACACGTTAGAATAAATGCACCAGTCGGATGCCTGTCACTTAAAGATAGGATGAAGTCTCTAGAGCATGTAAAGACTGCATTTAAATGGCTTATTTTTCAGGTTTAACTATCTTAAATTAAAATTTTGTTCAGTGTGAAGTTTTTTTTAAATGATCACATGCAATTTTTAGTTATCAAAGAAAAACGCCATAATATTTTGAATTTAAAAAAAGTATAGTAAGCAACGAAAAAAGGGCATTTTGAAACTGTCAACGTAAAAATTATAAGATTAAGAATTATCCGACAAGCACTAAATGAAAGTAGATGCCAATGACTTGAATATTATGTCAACTTACTTTTTTTACCTTAATTGGATATTTTAAGATACTAAACAAGTGATTAGTAAAAGAACGGCTAAATGTGAGGGATACTGGGTGCTTATAGTCTATTGCAACTTAGCATACCTTGAAAGTATTTCACCTTTATATGAACGAGAAAGCTGTGGGTTTTATAAAAATTTGCTTCAATAATTATTCTAGGCAGTTTTTTTTCAAAACACTGCACAAAGAAGTGCATCCCATCCATGAATCCTTTTTATAGAATGTATTCTGGAAGGTTTCAGAGTGATTTTTTAGATCTAGAAGAAGTTTGTGAGGGAAAAAATTGGCAGAACCTTTTTAGCCACAGTACTTAAAAAAATTTGAGGGCGCTCGATTTCAACATTTCGGTAATCTCATCTGGTTGCAGTCAATGGCTGTTTTAAACTTCCTATTGTAGTGACTGAAAATTCTTTTTGAGCGGTTTGGGTTTAATCAAGGCTTTATGTAGGTCTCAAATCATGCATAGTTTAAACGTTTGACTTGCTGACTCGGGCAATCAACTTTGACCCTTAGATGCCAAGGTATTTGCCATACTCCACTTGAAAGACGCCAACATCAACAGAAAATAGAGGAAGTGAATCTACTCCATCCACAAACTGATCGCATCAACCCAAAGTAACCTAACGTTCAGATCTTATTGTCCAAATATGCTATTTTACAATTGACGCCTCATCTTCTCCTAAGGTTTGGTTTTTGGAAATAATATGGACTTTGGATAAGTTTCCACCTGCCCATTTAGCAAATCAAACACTTCGTAAAGCAAATATCTTAATTCTTGCGGTGTTACTCTTAAAACCAGTTATTCTGATCAAGTTAGACCTCCACTGAAAACTCTTTTAATGTGCCGGTCCTTCGGGTAGAATTGATACAAGTCTTTTTTTAGGATAAGCCACTTCAGCTCCTTCTTTTGGCTATTGAGTGCTCATTGTTCTATCAAATTTATCTGACATGTAGTTGAAATTTAGGCTCATTGTGAAGGAACACATTCAGGACTCCCCTCGAATGCGTTTGTTTGCGTTTAAATAATCATTTTAGATTTTAACCTTCTGTATATATTTGTCGAAATCAGTTCTCATTTAAATCTAAAAGCTTATTTTTCAGCAGTTTCACTAAGGTCTCATGGCATTTCTCGAGAGGTCCTATTTGGATGTCATAAAAAATCGCTTTTACTTTTAATACTCCTTTTCGAAAAAAATTAGCTCAAGGATCCTAACTGCTCAATTTTTGTTTAACCGAACTCTTATTCTTTGGAATGAAACAAATTTTAATTCAGTAGTTCAGATGCTGATGATATCTATTCGTAATTATAATTAGTTTCGGCAAAAATTTTGCAAGTTCATTTGAAGTTTGATTGTAAAGACGAAAAAGGAGAAACACTTTCGATCCTTCCAGTGTCTATTTTCATTTTAAGTGTGGTTTTCCCTTTGAATTATTTATTAACTTTTCGGCTTTTTAATTAAACGCAAATGTAATAGTTAAAAACAGGTTAATTTTCGAGCGAAGAAAATCAAAGCTAATCCCTTTGCCGCGGAATTCGTTAGTTGACTCAAAGGGTTTTTTGCGATTATTCAAAACGGTCGACCACATGCAAGTTGTACAAGGCACTGAGAACAATCGTCAACACTATGACGTGCAATTATCATCCAGGTATTTGGGTAGTCTGTTTACCTCAGCTTGAGATGCATTGATAAACTCAAAGTGACCTCTAAGCCGTAATTCAATCGCCAAAGCTGATTAGGTAACTGGTTCGCAGTTGAAACGTTTATAAAAATGGTGTTTTATTGAAGAGATTTACGCTTTCATTCAGAGGAGGATACAAATAGGCGATATCCTGAAAATGCAAGTGCAAGACGACAGTAAAACAGTAGTGCGGTAATGTGAAGATGACTGCAAAAACAATCTTTATGTTAGTGCGGTCTTGGCGGAAGAAGAACTGAGTGGGACACCTTTAAATGCAATCACACTGATAGTTTTACACTATCGCTGCTCTCGTTCCATGATTTTAAACAGTTTTTTTTGCAATTTATGTTTGATAATAAGTGTAATTAAGTTTCAGCAATACCAAATAATGTAAGGCATCAGTACTTTTTTGCTAGTTAATAAATTTAAGATGAAAGTTCATTTAGTTATTATTATTAAATAATAATGACATTCGTGGCTTAAGGTCAAATTATAGGGTTTCTTATTTAAATTATTTATTTTGAGTTAAATTCATTGAAAATTGTTACTGGGAACTACTTGAGTTGAGTTATTATATGTGCATTATTCGCCCATAGAATTTATTCTCGGAAACTTAGGCCATTTTTTTCATTCAAGAAAAAACATTACCTGAAGTAGTTGAACAATCGCGTTGCTTTATTCCATTTGCCCTCCGCATATTCATTAAGTTCTATTGCTTTCGAATATTAAACTATGCATCGAAAATCGTTGATTTTTCACTGAAATAGACTAAGAGAACATTTAAAACGCTTTTATGGTTATAATTGCACTTTTTTAAATTAAAAACTGCCATTTTATTCAATAATTTGTAGCAAATTTATTTAAAATGGAGGTATAACGGATATCTAAGAATTCGAGTTTAACAATTTTTTCAATATCAAGTTATTGTCTTGTTTGCGCGCTTACATCCCAAAAGGTCTTGTCCAAAAGCGTGGGAATGAAATTTGAATGCATAAATTATACGTGCAAACTTACTTAATAGACTATATAATTTCCCTTTTCAATTGTTCATTTGACCTGATATGAAAAATTGCTCTCATTTAAGGCCAAGTTGAAAATAAATCAGTGTTCATTGATTCAACTCACGTGGGGATAGTGGAAATTTTAATCGTAAAACAAACTGCAACCAGCCGGTAATGGAATTTCGGTATCTACATTTGATTCGGGTCACTTTTTGACTTCAAATCCATAACTCGAATCCCAAAGTACTAACATTTTGTGTGAGTCAGCTAAATTGTTCGAACTGCTGCCACTTACATCCTAGAGTTTTTTTTGATTTAAAGAAGTTAAAAGGTTAGTTTTGGGATCCGGAGCAATAAATTTCAGATCAGAGTTATTATTTAGATCAGAAACTGTGATTACTTGTACTCGTATTTACCACTTCATCAACTCATCAAAATTAGGCTGCTGAGGAAATCTGTTTTAAAATAATTCTACAACAACTTACTCCAGCAAAGCGTTAAGTTTCGCAGTGCTTTTTAATATTTTTCCAAGGAGGCCTTGAGAACTAACCGGAAGTTGTTTGATGCAACCAAGATATAGAATGAAACAGAGGATTTTTCGTTGATCGAATTCACACACAATGTGTTTATCGTAGTAGTGTCTGCAGGCTAAATTATTCATTGGGGATTAATGGCTAACCAGGATTTCGGGTGGGAACAAAAGAAGCCAAGGCTTTTCTTTAGGTCGCGGGATTGGATCTACCATAAAGCAGACTCGCCTGATAAGTTTGGTTCATATAAAAGATGGATAAACGTGAGAGATCCTGCCTCATAGAATCACTGAATTTTCAAGCAAGTTGGCTAAAAAAAGATCTTAGATCATCATCCGGAGTACAGTACTCAAAATTTACCAAAGAAGAAAACTACAAACCAGTAGCTGTTTTGTGGATGGAGATTCGGATATAGCGGCGCAGTTCAGGCCATGTCAATGCGGAAATGCGAACATAAATTTTAAAAGGCTAAAGTTAGGTCTCAATTGATAGTTTATATATAGTTTATATAATTCTTTTACGCCAATCAACTTTGAATACTATCGGTCTTCTTCTATCAGAGACTGGTAGCTGTTAAACTTTTAATAAAGACGCAACCTCGTCAGTTTTTATGGGTGGGGTACTTAGCTAACCTCTCCTCAATGCATAATTATTTCATGATCTAATCGAGGCTATTTTTAAGTAGCTAGAACGTTCTCTCCGCAGCTCAAAATTTAGGATGTTGGCTTCAAATACTTGTTAGAATTACACTTCTCAACTCCGATTTTCATTGATGTCCAAAAGCTTCATCCAGTACAAAGCGAGGGTATGGAAAAGAATAAAATTCAAATATGCGGTTCGCTTTTGGGCATGCAACGATTGGCTAGAGTGAGCAGTTCGATTCAAATTGGTTTTTCCTATCCGTATACTTAAAATGAGGTCTATCAAAACAAATAGTTGAAATTTCGTTTGATATGTTGAAAAATAAGTGTCTTGCTATCAAACTTTTAGCAAAAACTTTGGCTTTAGGTTCCTCCATAAAAACCAGCTTGGATTAACTTAGATTATAGTACAATTAATAACTCGATACTATTTGAATTAATTTAAAATTAAGTAAAAAGCTTGATTTGTACTATGGCTTTTCTGCTGAAATGAGTATTTCATACATTGTTTTCTTATTTTATTTTCAACTCAGATTTACGTTACGTTCCAGAGGTTTGAGAAATAATGGTACTTGTTCATCTAGTCCAAGCGTGCATGCTTTTTTCAAAGTTCTGAATCAATCGAAGAGGATCAAAATTTTAGTATTTTCTGACTAAAGACAACTGCGAAGGCGAAGGAATCGCAAAGTCGAATCCAATGGAATTTAAATATGAAGATGAATAAAGATATCTGATGGATTTAGGATGTCAAATATTGAGGGAGAAAATGCCATTTTTAGTTTCGATTCTTATTGAGAGATTAAGAAAGAAGGATAGAGAGGGAAATAGGAAGTGGATTCTAGAGAATATGTAATTTTGTCCTTCAAGTCAAGTTACTAACAAGTTTTTTTTATTTTTCATGACTACTGCCACCCACATTCCAAGGAATGTGAGAAAAAATAAAGGTAAATTAGAGGGAATCTGATTGGAATAAGACCCTTTTATAATGACGTCTTTATGCAACTTAAAGCCTAATTAGCATCAGAATGCTTGCACCACCACAAGCTTGCGGATCCGTAAGACCTCCTCCTTAGCCTGTGGTAGCTGAGCTTAAATTTTGTTCAAATAAGACTGCACGGATGGGATTATTGAGGAGAAAACTATACCAACATTTAACAGCCAAATTATAGGATGGATTTTACGGCTCATTGGCATGCAAGATGGTAGACATCTGATCTAGTTTGCTGGTCTAACAGAAATACCACCCTTACTCCTAAAGCTTCACCTGGCACACAGACAAATTGAGAGCTTATCACCAAGTTCTGTGAATGGGTCATTCTAAAAAAGGCCTCGATTTCGAGTTTGCAACGCAGTCAAATATTCTTGCCACTAGTCCTTCAAATATTCCAAAAATGTTCTTAAGCACTCTTGGAAAAAGAATTTGACCTTAGTCCTACATTTTGCGCCTTTGACCGATCGTTATATTTACACAGAAACTAAATTAAGGAGGTCGTCAGCCAATGAAAATTTTATTATCATCCCAATTTCAAGAAATGACCTTATTTATTCTACTATAACAGCGCCTATTTTCAAGGCATATCAATAACTGAGAGCCACAAGAACCCACTGGCCTTGTTAGCATGAAAAGCACAAGTTCCGGAGATGCAAGCGGGCTGTTGAAATGATAGCGTACAACAATGATGTGGACACCATCCACAGTCACCCATGTTGAGACAAAACACTTACTTTCTAATGTCAACCAAGGTTACATTAGCAATTTCATTTCTGTCGGCATTCATCATTTTATAATGCCATCCATATAATGATATATCAAACTACATGAGGCCTTGTAATACAGTTAGAGGATCGGATGGACATAGGACGGAACCACAGCAGAAAGCCAAGAAAAAGTTTACTTTAGAACCCTCAAGAGCGTCATTTATGTTTTTACGAAAATTGAATCTAGTTAAAATAAGCAGAAACACATAGTAAAGCTGTACAGAAAGCAAAAAAGATAGTGAAAAAATGAAATACTGAGAAACTATATTTTTGGCAGGTTTATTTCATTATCTACATCAGTCGAGGCAGCGACTTGTGCGAAGGTTAGAGTTAACTACCATCGAATAATAGAAGCATCTGTGAAGATGGATTTTTGACTGTTTTTCGTTGAGTATTACGATCTACAGTTTCTTATGCGATTTCCATATTTCATCGAAGGAATTTGCAGTCGAAGTTCCTGGTAAAATTGCAGTTGCTTAGTTTCCCTAAATGTCTTTATTAATGCTTGTAAAAGTTTAATTGCAAGGAAAATGACTATCAAAAATCTGTAAATACGTTCTCAGTATTTGCTTTGTACTTGGTTTATCCTAATAATACCGGTACAAATGAATGCGTGAATTGGCTATTAGTCTTCCGCTATGGTGCAACATCAGCGGAAAAGGATAAACTAGATTCCAGATTCCGGTTTAAAGAGGGCCATTTTCATCTCAATATGCCAGGTTCTTAACAAATCTTTGCGTTTGATATTATTCGGATCAGTGCAGTTCTTGACCCAGAAAACTTTTGGCTCGTCGTATGGGAAAAAATGCGTAAATTGTAGGCACCGTTTTTATGGAAAATGGCAACAAAGATGGTGAATGGCTTTTACCAACTTCATTGTCTAAAGAGCTATATTCATTGAAATGGGATGTTAAATGATGGACTACCAGCTAGAGCTCAGAGTCAGCAGAGTGGCTCCATTTGATAAGGTGTGTCGAAATTAGAATCCATAATTGATGATGGTTTTTGACTGGAGAAAAAAGGAACTTTAATGACTAATGGTACACTTTCATCTCCTATTAAAAATCTACTCTTCCCTTTTTTTCATTTTTCTAATAAACAAAGACAATAAATTACATTGACAATGTAAGTATTTCTCCTGATATTCAAACAACTAATTCCAATTTTCACATACACATTTTTCTGGAAAGTGTGAACTTCCAGCTGAACGTAAATAATCCATTTCTCCTACGAGCACATTAAATGTAATACCGAACGCTGTTGGCATTAAACTCTACATTACCATAACTCTCGATTGTTCCGGGCAAAATACCTTCGATAATGTCTAATTCGACTAAATATAAACTCCTGTTCGCTGCACTGCTGTCTAAAAAGCTCTTAGTGAGCAACTTTTAATTAGTGAAATAATTTTAGTCAAAAGCTATCCTGTTTCTGCAAAAATTTTCTTAAAAATTCAATCAGTAATATTGTATCATACTGGTAAAAATTGAGCGACCTGCTTGTTAATACCAAAACTAAATGAATTTATCCAATGAAGTTATTTTTTGTATTAATTTTGCGATTTGAAATCCATTTGGTTATCATTTCACCAACCTAAATCATTTGGGAGTTTTTATTTACAATAAGTAGAATAATTCATTGAATCCATATGATTACTTAGCCTTTTGAAACAATGACCCTGTGAAATGGAGGTGTTTGTTAGCCAAATGGATTTGAATGGATGCAGGAACTCCGGTCGAAACTTTGCAATCTTCTCTAATGAAAGCCAAAAAATTTTTGCCTGCCGAGGTGCAAACCAACTAAATGTGTGTTTAGTGCATTTTAATTGAAGTATTTAAAATGTCTTGCCTCTGAAATGTCTTTTGGAAAGACATTCTGCAAAACAAGAAATAAAGTTGGAGAGGACATGAGGCCCAAAGTAATTCAAGTTTATTGCACTGGTTTTCATCTTATCTGATCCGGGGGCATTACAGTCCATATGAAGCATCTATAACTGTCCTTTTGACCAAAATTTGGTTTTTTAGGCCTTGAAATAAGGTGTTACTTAACACAGTGCTCAGGTTCTGCAGATTCAGGTCGTTTCCAGTAGAAGAATAATTCACAAAATATACCAGATCCACCGTACAGTTTTTTTGATCCAGCTTTTATATGCTGCCTAATTCTTAGAAAAATTTCTAGCTGAAAGTTATTTTAAGATAAATGAATATAAAATGCTAATTCCTTAAACTGTGATTAGGAGCAAATCAGCTCAGAAAGTGAACAGTTCAGAATGATCAAATTCCCAAGTTCGCCGTTTTTGTGGATGAGAAATTTTTGCTGTGAGAGCACCATGCTACGTGCTTCTTCAGCTTATTTCGCATTTTAGAATCATTACAAGACTGTGAAGTCAATCATTGTTGTCATGCAGAATGCGGATTTTTCTACTGGCTGGTTTGATTTTCTTGGCATGAGTAGCTAAACCAAAGTACCATTCTACAAAAATTCTGTACTTCCCTTTGTTCATAAAGCAGAACTAGAAGTTAATCGTTGCAGCTACTTAATGTGTCCTTCCTATTTTAATGACCGAAATCGCAACATTCTGCAGGTGGACATGAAACTACATGCTGCTTATTATTCTTTTTTCTTCCTCCTTAATTGGGAGAGTAGAGACTTTAAGATCAAACCTTTTGGATAAACCTCGAAATGAGTTGCCAACTTTTGCCTCCTAGACATTTAGTGAAGTGATCTATAGCGGTGTAGAGTTTATTTTCACACCCGAATGAACATCTTTGTAGACCTCATTAAAACGTAATTATGTCATTGTATCCATAGGTCAAATCTGTCTTTTATATGAGAGATAGCAGTATATTCTTTTTAATTTATAACGTATCATAAAAAAGGATATAAGACCCTGAATTTAGGTATTGCGATTGGAACAAAAAACGCCAGCCTTCTAATAAAATCGATCATGAGATCGTTTTATTAATCTTGAAAAAATCAAGAAATTAATGCAAGAAACCAACATCCTCTATTCATTACTTTTGGAACTGACTTCCTCGTAAAACAGAAAACCTACGTAGTGATATGCAACCGGCCACTGTCTTTAATTCAGAAATCACGAACGGATTGTCTATATTAGTAGACGACTTCATTAATGTATTCAATACTTAGCTTTGTGAAGTGGACTGATGAACTGTTGTACAAGTTCCCAACTACATGGTTTAACTTGCCCAGTTTAATATGTAAGATTAGGTTAAATGATCATATATGAGCATATATATGTATATATTGCCTACAAAATCTGACACCATCACTGTTTAAAGTATCCAATGGCCAATAAATAATGTTAAGGTTTGGAAGTCTGATAAATATCTACCCATTTCAATGATAAATTAATCCCTTTCTAGTCATTGGAAGAAGTCAGCCTGGTCAACTTTTAGTCTATGTTACCCATTTTGATTGGTAATGTAAGAAACTGGAATAAAAACCTGATCATTTTCTTTTTTTTTCAAAACCTAATTCCTTAGATATTCAACAAGGTGGAATGGTTTATATCCCAGATCTGCAGAAGATCTAAATCAGAATTTTAAATAATCTTGACTTTCCAAATAAGTCACTTACCTGCATCTTGACCAACTTTTCACTTTTTTCTTTTTTTAACCAAAAGATTATAAAACTCCAAAATTCACCAAAATTTATGGCATTTTTAGTCTAATTTTATGCAAAATTTTACCCAATCCGTTTGTTTTCAATCATGATGTATCATTAGATATTAGAAACAATCAAAGTATATCGTTACGCGGGGCTAAAGCATCTGGCGTTATACACCGAGCGAAACCACTTATTTCATTTCATCCTTTGGTTTTTCGATTATATGCAGCCTAATTCTTAGAAAAATTTCTAGCTGAAAGTTATTTTAAGATAAATGAATATAAAATGCTAAATCCTTAAACTGTGATTAGGAGCAAATCAGCTCAGAAAGTGAACAGTTCAGAAAGATTCTGTCTTACCCTAGCGTTGTCATGGTAACAATAATGTACCAGAAGGCTGCGGGGATACTTGTAAAGCGGGTGTCAACATCCGTCTTTTCGAGGTAATAAATAACAGTCGCAAAGATGATAAGAGCCATCGCAAGACTGAATAAAAGAAATCCAAGTTCAGAAGCGCAAGACTTGAGCGTATAACCCAGAATCCGAAGACCCTGGCTGTGGCGCGAGAACTTGAATATCCGAAAGACCCGGAACACCCGCAGAGTCACAAAGGCTCCTGAAAGATTCTTATTTTCCGGAAGGCCCAAACCAACGTAGTAGGGAAAAATGGCAACAACATCTATAACCGCCATTACAGAGCGCAGAAACTTGATCCTGTCTGGTGCTGCGTATAGTCGAGCTAAATATTCTATAGTAAAGATTAAGACACAAGCAGTATCAAGACAGAAGAATCCCTTGCTGTACCGCTCACCACAAGAAGGGTAGCGGCCCGTTTTTTTATCTAAACCGCAGGACACCGTTTCGATTATATTTGCGGTAACGGAAACAGCAATAAAGAAACCGCATACGTAATAAACAACCAGAGCTGTAGTGGAATACTGGGGGTTTTCAAAGATTCTCCATAGTTTCTCGCGAAAATTTTTACCAGGCGGTGGGACAATATTTTCATCTTCTCTATCATCTATAAGACGTTCGCTTATATCTCGCTTTCTATCGCGGTATTCCTCATAGCAACAGTCGCCCATTATATCTGGATAGATTCCAAAATATGAAAGTTCTTCATCGTAGGCAGAGACGCACTCATTCTTTGGATAGTGAAGAAGTCCTGTGCGGTAGTAATTGAGAATGTGGCGGAATATATCAGGATCACGATCAAAAAAGTATTCACGGGTCTCTTCGTTGTAAAAATATTCCTTTTCACTTGAACCCAATAATGTGTCAGGAAATTTTTCCAGTGTGCTTCGATAAACATCAAATCTGACTCCACTAATGTTTAAATGAATCAACTCGCTGCTTGGAGGTAACTCGTCTTCTAGCTTTAAATGAGGGAGGGCTACGTTTGTTAATGGTACCCACCCAAGGGCTGTTGCACGAGCGAATGGGATCCACGTAGATCGTTCAGCCATTTATTATTGCATATAGATTTGACTGTGTCAACCTAAATTTGAAACTATTTCAAAATCGCGGCAATCTGAACAACAAAAATTAATGGTACATATAAACAAATACAGCCTTGAAAATTTTATTTTTGCATGCAATGCAATGTTTTCATTCTTTAAGCCCTCTACTACTTTATATGTTAAAGTGAAATATCCCTATGGGTTTGAGTGTTTTCATTAAATAAGTAAATTTGAAGGTAGTATGAATTTAATCTCAAGTGCTAATCGCTAAATACCTTAAACTGACCGATACAAAGACATACTTGTCTAACATATGCATGACCCAGAACTAATAAAATATTTTTAGTTCTCCCCTAGCCCTGCATTTTTCGAATTTATCTTTGAAGCTGAACTCAAGTTAACGTTCCCACTTACTAAATTGCCTGAATACGATTTTGCCAAAAAAATTCCTGGATATTCAACTGCTCAAAAGGACTTTCACTACCCTCGGAATAAATCAATAATTTTGATGCCATTTCGATGTATCAAAATTAACAAATTAACTTTAACCATCCAGGTTAATCTGACTGTCTACTTTTCACATGAAGCATGATCTGCAAGGCGTTCTCAGTGCTTATTAGAATCGCATTCGCTTAATATAGAAAACTTATTCTCACTAATCAAGTTTCATGCAGCCCGGGCATTGGTAATTAGATAAATTGGGAATTGGAGCTTATGATATTAAAAATAATAATAATAATAATATCCGCACCATTTAACACAAGCCGACCCTAAACAACCAGCCGGAACCAATACATAGAAAGTGACTCTAGGTTTAATGCTATAAGATATGAGGATTTGAAGGTAACTAAAGTCTTGAGAAAATCTAGCACGTTGTTCCTCATTTGGTTTTCTCAAGTAATCAAAGCACCAAGCGTATGACGCCATTTTATTGTGTGAGAGATAAAGAGAGCAAATCCTCAAATGTATTTCTGAATCCATTTTTCGTAATATAGAGCGATGATTTGTGTCAGATTTCGTCAAGAATCGGAACCGAAAGCTCTGACCTGATGAATTTACTAATTAAGAATCAATCAATCACTTTAGCTCCAGTTTTAACCAATGAAGCCTATCGTGCTTATATTATATCTGACTCTACAAAAATGCTCTGTTCGCTTTCATTCGACGTCAAATAACATGTGGTTATCGTGAGGTGTGAATCATAAAGAATAACTTATGAATAATATGCGTACTTCGTATTGTTCGAAAAAGAAAGAAATTTCACGTAGATTTTTGTAATTAGCAAGTAGACAAAAGCTTGTTCAAATCAGAAAAACATTAATAGCGAATCGATCAACTGAAATCAATATGATTACAATGAATAAAGTAGGTTTAGTGCAGCCTTTCTGTGCTATTGCGTCCGTTACTAATTTGATAATGGTTTATTAAGGAAAGGCAATTCAACCTTGGGTTAATTTTTTTGGTATTAAACGCAAAGCAGCATTAAAGTGAAAATAGTGGCCAAACTTTAAACAATTATTTGCTAGTTGATTTTTCACCTTATTTTTTAGTACATTATTATATTCAATAACTGCGATCGCCATGGCTCAAAGGGGATTCATCACCCATTAATCATTCGTAAATTTGGCAAACGTGAAAGCATTTTTAAATCGTATCTGGGGACGTGCGAATCTCAAATTGCTTCTATTGGGGGGCATTTAATATTCAATCACATACGGATAACGATTACTTATAAAGGTTTCATTTTCTCAAATTGATTTAATTGTAATATTTTGATAGGGTGCGTGACTGTATAAATGGCGTAAGTTTGTTTTGTAATTAGCTAAAATGACTATCCTCAAAATGTGGATGCCAATAGAGCATTTTCATTGGTCAATTGCTATTAACATTTTCATTGGTTCCCTTCGTATTTTTTGGTGATGTTCCGTTGAAGCGCGGGATCTCCGAGGATTATATTATCAAATGTAGTTCCGATGACTATGCGTCACGAAAATTGGAATCGTTTCTGTCAAAACACAAGTAATCGCTTGGCGATCGAGGCGCTGCAATCATTTAAAGTTCATCTCAACGATAACCGTCACGATGACCAGCCCGGCTGTGGACGGGAATTTTTGGATAATATTTGTATGGGCATTCGGAAAAAATTTGAGCTTTCTTTATCCCAAAAATACTTTGTTTCCAAGGAGGATTGCACAAAGTTTCATCTCTCAAAGGGTAATTATCATTTTTCATATATTCCGAAGTACAATATTGCCCATTGCTTTTGTGCTTTTCTCATTTTTATGTTTTTTTATTAATTTCGGTCCATTTTTTACGTCTATATGCAAGGCTGGGACGTGGAAAATTTTTTTCAGGCTCAAATTAACCCTTAATTGCTTTTGCCCTTTTCTTGCTGTTTCTCTGATTTCAATTGTTTTCTATGTGTATACGTGCGTGAGTGGTTTCAGCATATTTATCGATATCTTGTTCACTCAGTTGTTTTCCACTGCTTTATTTATATTTATGGTTAATTGTACATTGATTTTAAACAGGCATCGATTTTCGACTGAATCCTAGAATCTACCTTTATTAGTTTCTCAGCTATATTTACTTCCATATGTTATTTCTAGTCGTACAGCTCACCATAATTTGCGTCATTCTGTCAATTTTTTAGCCGATTCATGAGTTTTCATTATTTGGGTTTATTGTGATAATTTTCAGCTGGAAGACTAACAAGCAATGATTCGGGAATGACTATTTTTTATTATTAACTCTTGTGCTTCTCTTAAGTTTTATTACCCCGTGTTACGGATGAGTCATTCTTTGTGTCACCATCGTCCCCACCACCTACCGTTTCCCTTTCATGTTTGTGTTTCCCAACTTACCATTTTTTACTAGGATCATCAATAAGAGAATCGGCTATCTCTTCAAACGATACCTGTAGATATCGGCTTTTCAAGTCGCTTGATACCCAGTCTTTCGGTGAACGAAGTTTTTGATTTGGCCCCCCTGTATTCACTTAGAAATGAGTCCTCAAGGTACCCCTAACTTCATAAACTTAGATGCCAACAGTTAGGTATTGTATGCTCCTTAGCACATCAGGTCATAAATAAATAGAAGCCGTTAACGTGAAGGCTATATCAGAGCTATATCGTAGGGATGGAAAAGTATTCATTTTTTTTGGAAGTCACTTTTATGGTAGCTTCTTGGACGCCTGTTCCTTTCCTCGGCCGTAGAACTGTTTTGCTTAAGTTTTGTCAGGTTGCAACCACTTCGTGTTGACCTTTTTTGTTTGGCTGATATGTTAATTCTTTATTGTGAAGTGGTCCCACATTCTTCTACCCCAGTACTTTTTTTGCATCAACTCGAACTTCCTCTTCACTTTTCTTACAAGAGTTCTCCAGTTTAAGGTGCACTGGATTTCAACCACTGTATAATCCCATACCTTCTATCTCTTTGACTTCCAAAAAAGCCCTATATGCCTCTACCAGTCACTTGCTATGAAATTTTTGATCCACATCCAGAACCCCTGATCCCATGCAGTCTCTTCGGCTGTTTGTGTACTTTTACCATTTATGATTCTGATAAACGAAGAGTTGTGATATTTCGAAAAATATCGGCATTAACTCCGTTGGCTTTTTTGTTCTATCACATCTAGAGAACATCGATTTTAAAAGTTTCGTATTTTAATTCAAATCATAGCCACGTCTGAAGTTGAAACTAGGTGGATTTTCGTTAGTCATTGAGGTTTCGAATCGTATAACTTCTTAGAATGAACTGCCGTTTTTTGTAAGTTTATCGAGTTTTACTTATGACAATTCTTCTCTGCACTCGGGATGGAAAAAAGTACAATTGGAGATTGGAACATATAGATATGTCCTCTCAAGTATCTCACTGTGAACTGTACGTAGAAGCCAATAAACGTTCTCTTTAAGTACGAGATATGGAGCCGGTTTCAATGTAGAAGCAAGTTTCGGAACCAGAAACAGCTGGCGTTTGGCTTAGTGACGATGAAGAGGTCTGGCAGAATCGAATTGAATTCAATCGATTTCATTCAGTCCATTACAGGTCCTCCCTGTTCGCTCTTCTCGGTATTTGCCAGTGGGTCTAACATACTCACCTTTCTTTATGCTTTTGGTATCCGTGGTCAGCTGTCTATATCTTCCGCGATGTCTCTCATTCGAAGGCATCATGATTGCAACAATCGGTACACTTCACCGAATTTTCTTTTTATACATTAATGAGAGAATTCGCTTATATGCACTCGTTTCATCATGCGAGCAGTCTAGCACCATTAATCTTCAGAAGCAGTCTCCCGAGTCTAATCGAAACGACTCTTGAGAAGAGACATCCATTTCATTCTATCTTCTTTTTTAAGAAATTGTCTTGTACCAGAGGCAAGCTGTTTAGGCTAATTTTTTAGTTTGTGGTGGTCTTATTTTGCCCATTTCCCATGGGTGTAGTGCGGCTTGCAGAAACTAAGTCGACGTAGAAATCAAATTTTCTGTGCTGTTTGATTCCTCAAATGGAACTTGCGTGTAAGGAAGATCATGTTCAGTTAATTTCGGCACTATTTTCTCAACATCATTCTTCGGATGGCATTTTTTTTTTTCATCTAATTGTTCATTGTTTTACTTGCAGTAAGCGCTTATGGATAGTGAATGGTTATAGCAAAGGTTTTAGTTTTGCTTGGAACTTCAAGGAGGCCTCGAATGTGGTAACTTCATCGCTCAAAAATCATGATAGGTGAATGATCATTTCCATTGCCTACATAAATCCAGACTGTCTTACCATAGGCCTTCTGCTTGAACTACTTGTCAAGCCATGACAGAGTGGTAAGTACAGTTCTTCAGCCTGGTTGGTTGAGGTTATTAACCAGATATCAGCGCTTTTAAAATCTTCCAAGCTCAACTGCTCTCCAGCGTAGTTCATCCAGAAAGTTTCATAGAAAGAAATGGCAACCCTTTCAAATTGTGGATTACCATGCTTTTGCCCGACCTTGTTCTCAATTTGCCTCGCTTAAGGCAGTTTTTTGTTTTGGTGTTAAAATGACTCATTCGCGTGACGTTGCTATCTTTAGCACGGTTACTCACCCCTAATGCCCAGGTTTTTTAATAGCTCTTCTATTAATAACCCGATTGTGTTCTGATATCGCTCTCTATTTACCTTGACCATGGCGGCACAAGCGCCAAGTGTCATGTTACTTGCGCCATTTAAAAGGTGAAGCACGTTTTGTTATATCGATCTGTGTTTATCCTTGCCTTCACTTACAAACTTATCCAATTGGTGGAATTTCTAAATTAGCCTCCTAGCTGTTTTGTAGTGAGTGCGTGAGTGAGAAAGCCCTGTTTTATCGCCGTTGTTTCCCCCGCACCGGTCTTTCTTCTTCGCATATATCAACGTTACTCACCCTGTTGGGAAGGCTTGACTCATTCATGCGTACATACACTAAGCATTAATGTCCACGCGCAATTAGACTGACTTCCCCGTGAGAATAGCGCACCAGTCGGGTTTGCAATTTCTGCCCGTCAAGGCAATGTTCAAGAGGTTCTCTGAGCTCGAGCATTTGGGGAGTTTTATGCATGGAATTTTCGCTGTATTGCTTCACATTCATTTAAAAAAAGTGGGGATTGCTATCTCGTTTTCTGAAGGGCTACTTCTAAATATTTAGTTTACCCTACTCGAATGTGATCGAATGGTAAAAAACAGGTCATTTTTTTCATTTATCACGGGTCTCAGAATGGGAAAAATATTGTTAACGAAATAATTTCACTGAATATCTCAAAGAAAGCAGTTGATCAATTTTGGACAGAAACTATTTGGTACGCTCGCTCACTGCCAGATCTAAGGTTCTCGCACTTTTCTTGGAGCCCGTTCCACACTACGACCTCAACATAACGGTCCTAACTCGTGTGGATTGAATATAGTTAGATGGGTTAGCCTAGAAATGACAGCTGTAGCTGTTTCATTTGAAGGGGATTTGTGCTGTGCTTTTTTATGCACTTGTAGATCTTCAATTAAGAAAAATAGCGGCAAATAACACGAACCTTAGACCCCCGGAAGTCCTTAACTAAGAGATCCAAGCTTTTGTGCAAGAACCTTTAACGAGGACATCACTGGATAGACGATTCTCAGTACCATATTATTTCCTAAAAATGATTTTCAGCCAAACTTGAAAGATCGACTGAGAAAATGGCTCTACGCTTAAGAAATGGTCATTCGGAAAACTGTCCATGAAGTGAACCCCTTCAGGTACTAATGAGCCCGGAAGTGGCACCTAAAACATCGTCATGTGCTTCTCCAACTTAAAGAAGATAAACCTGCCGGGGCTTTAAAGGATTCGATGTAAATCTAAGTCCATATTAAAAATTCTCTAGACGGGTTCTCGAAACTTGTACCACCGTTGGCTTATGTTGTAATCTTTTTCTCTGAAGTTATTCTTGTATTCGTTGAAATGCCTGCTCATAGGAATAGCTTATGGACAAACTCAGTAGTTAGGGTTCATTCTTGCTTTCCCTATCGTCTCTGCACGCCGAGCAAGTCTTCTTCTATGCCAATCAAATCGAGGTTGACAACTTATGGTTTGTCTTTTTCTTCCTGATTAACATTTTTCGATCAGATTATGGGTATTGAGTTATTAAATTAGAAGTACTTGGAAGCGCGCCGAGTTCAAGAGTCTGCTTAAATTTATTTGCTTGAAACAGCTCTAAAAGATTTATGAGTCGATTGTTTTCGTCACTTTGTTCTCTTGGCATTTATTATCTAGAAGCAGTTCTTTAAAGTAAACTCGGTGATGTGGAAACTTCATGTTTTCACGCCTGATTTACATTTTGCTCTGATGCTTTGGAAAGCCGAAATTGATAATGTCAATATTCAGTCCTACTTTTTTGGTTCAGTGTTTTATAATATTGATGTGCTTATAGTAGATAATTCTATTGATTACAGAGTATACTTTAAGCTTTTAATAGTGAGTGCGTTTAATGTGCTCTCGCTACTATCTCTCCCTTTCATAGATTCCCTGCTCAAAAAAAAGCAACAATCTAAGGCTGACGAAGCTGGTGATTTCGGTGATCGGGTCGAATCGGAGGGTGGTATTGAAGAGAAAGAATCCTCACTAGCTGCCTCCTCATCCCTCTCTCTGATTGGGGGTGGCGGAGGGGGCGATTCCACTCTCGGAGGTGGGGGAGGTCATCCCGCTTCCTCCTATGTGAATGCCAGTACAGTTGTAGCAGCTGCACTTGCTGCGGCTGCTGCGCAACGCTCCGCCACAAAAGCGAATTCTGCCACCACCCCACTTTCCTCCACTTTCCCCTCTGTAGCTCCTGGTCAACCTCTCGCTCACTCGCAGCGGAACCACAAAGCAGAAAGTCGTTGGAAACCCGGCTCCTGGCTTCGAAGATCTTTCATTCTTCTTTGGAGAAGGCGACCGTCTCCATCTTCTGGAGCCATCACTGCTGCTCCCTTTTCGAAACCACTTCCTCAGGACGATATCATGAGGTTCGACCACTACCATTCTTCCTAATTTTTAATCCTTTAACCAATACCTGGTTCTCGATTTAGTATCATCACGTATCACCAAGCCAAAGCAAGTAAGCAGTGTCGCCCGCCTGGAGCGAATATCCTTCTCCTCGGTGAATGTATTCTTGAAGGCGTTCTAACCGAATGGTTGGGTCCTGGAGGCCTGGGCAATGGAGGGGGAATGGGCGGTGGTGTTGGAATTTGTGGCAGCAGCGGTGGAGGCATTTGCACTCCTCCCCCTCCATCCGCATCATCCACCTCTTCTGCATTTTCAGTTCCAGGTCTTTTGGTGCTTCAGGACAATCCGCAGTGGGCTAAATCTCGACTTCTGCTTATTCGAACTTCTGCTGGCTACGTCCTTGAAGTCTATACACCGCCAGATGTGCGTATCTTTTGAATTTTATCCAACCCTGCTTTTGTTAAGTTAATTAAATAATAGCACAGCTTCAAGCGATATTAACAGTACTTGGGGATTTATTCAAGTCAATTTAGTTCTCAGCTTCCGATTAGGGAATAAAAAAATAACAAACCTTGCGTCCACTTTCAGTGGTACGGTTGGCATAATCCTTTGGCCCTGATATTTCTTTTTGCATCCTGTGATTTATCCCTGTTTGATCTACTTTTGTCTGCTTGACGGATTAATTCTTCACCAATTATCATTCGAGCTACTCATTTACGAGAGATACTCAAGAATAAAAGCTCTGCCAGACATTTCATAGTGTCAGCCAAATCCACTTTATCCGCAACAGCAAAAATACTAGGTGATCAAAAGACGTACTAGGTTAAAAATAATTGAAAGCGTACTATTATTTTGTGCAGAGGGGCTCGTCTTTGTTTTCTTACGGCAACTTTGCTACTTTTGTGTTTGGCAACACACAAAACTAGATGACGAAGAACTGTAGGTCTTGGAGCAGTCTTCCATTTTGAGATAAAAGTATCTTCTCAGAGGCCTCCTTCATCGGTCTTTTCATTTTCACCTCAACACCTTAGTTTTTCTCAGTGATGCTACTTATTTCTGGGAACCGATACAATCTCAGTTATTCACATGGAATCCATTATTATCTTGTTAACTCTCTGATCCACCACTGCAGTGGTGAGGTTGCCAATTTATAGTAACCGAGTTTAAATCTTAACCAGGTGTAGGTTTCTTGTCGATTTTTACCTTCAAAATCTCAAATTTCTAATTCGCGAGTCATTATGAATGGTAATCATAGATTTGAATCTATGTGGCATAGGTACATGATTGGCAAACTAAAGCATCACCAATGCTAAGTGGTATGAATTGTACCAGACCTATAGAGAAAGTGGGCAAGCCACCCGTGCGACGGGGCTGTTCAGTACATTCCTTTCAGAGGGCACATGAGAGAGCAATGATATATACTAGTGGAAAAGATGGATGCGGTTACGACGTCTGATAAATCAATGTGGAATAGCCTCTGATTTCCATCGCACTGGGGTCATATGCTTTCCATTCTAAGCCGAGCCCTGAAAGTCACATACATTATAGAAGAGCCATCTAAACGGTTCATTGATCCCTCCGCTACCCACTCACCGTGCCTCATCCCAACCCACTCTGATGGTTCCATCCGACTCTCCGTGGCCTTGTCTTCCTGGTTCTGTTCGAACGCCTTATGGGGTTTTCACCATCGATTTGAACAAAGAATTTGTAGAGCTGGAAATATGTGCCGCTGTTATAACTAAATCAAAGCAGCCATAACTCTTGTCTTCTTTTACTATAAAATCATATTCTAACTAGATTTCTCTTTTACTGCCGGAACTTAGACTTTCGATTCTCCTTTTTAGTTTTACAAGCGATCTTCTATGGTTCGCAAATTTCATAACGAATTCAACCGTTTATTCGTCCCAGCCCTTACCCAGCGGAAGGAATGTACATATTTAGTTTGTCAGCTTATCTGAGGATTCCAAACAGATGAAAGGAAAGCAAAACACAGAAGGATGGCGCGTCATTATAAATTGCATCCTCCTTCTGAGGTTTAGTTTGACATTGAATCCTATTGATTGACGATCGACCTTCCATTTTTTCCACTTGGAGGAACGAATGACAGCTTTTTAGGTGTCATTCATTTAGCCATTCTCTGGCAATGAAGGTCTTGAAGCGACCGTCCACTTTGCATGTGAAACAACTAATTTGTTGCAGCAAAGAGTCTTGTGTTGTTGAATTTATCAGGTCTTTGGCCACCAGATTTGACCAATGAAGGCCATTTCCTTTGCCGCTTCAATACATCTGAGCAAGCGTTTAGTACGACATTCATTTAGAAACGTACACTATTCTAACTCTCAATCGTTTCTGAATTTAGAATACTCTTTATCTTGCCTTTGACCTTTGAACTCTTCTGAACTTTGAAAGTACGCGTTGATGGTGATGATTCCAAGGGAAGTGCTCTGATCTAAGGTCGCTTTCACCTTTGCACTTTATATATTAAATTCCAGGTTAGATATTGGCGTCTTCTGTCGCATGTAAATGTGGTTCATGTCCTTGACGCTAATTTTCGAATGACCGTTTGAGTAAATTGTACAATTGCCAGAACATAACTAGCGTTCGGATCAATATTATTTGGAATTCGATGAATGGCATCAAATTCTGTTTGCGCCAAATAACGGAATTATTTGGGTTTTTTCATTCATTCGATAACTCCAGTATTCATTAATTATAGAATCCACATGGTTGACCCGATAGTACAATCAATTACATATTTGGATCTTTTGTTTGATCTAATCAGTTTTAGATTTGCCTGGAGAATCAATATCATTCATCAATGGACTTTGCGCGTCTCAAATCAATCCTACAATGGTCAAGATTTTCTTAATGTTGTTTTTCTGCTCATTTCCCATCCCGTTTAAATCTTAAGAAGTAAATTCGTTTTAGCGCAAGTCTTCCAGACCTGGCTGACACAAGTCATTTAGAAAGTGAAGTAGTCCAATTTTTTTTTCATTCGTTGATGTCCATTTTCGGTGCATAAATTCGAACCTGTCAACTGGGATAAATCAGCACCTGATTGCTCAGGCTTTATGGATGAATTTCTCATTGGAATTTTCATAACTCTTGTTTCTTCAGCTTTTAATTATGCTTCTAGCTGCTTTCTAGACAGTTCTAAGTCTGCTTAAGACCACTGCTGGTATACCATAGGGTTTAAAATAGTTATCATAATAAATTAGATCCTAAATAATCCTCTGATTGTTTACAGTTGTCCGATAATTTGGCCCGAATTACCATCCTCTGCTGCACCAGGTTCGTATGAAGGACTTCCACTAATTGTAAAATCCACGCCATTGGACTTTGCGAGGAGCTTCCGAAATGTATTTATTTGTGCTCGATATAGTTTCTATTTCTTTTTTTTTCTCAGTCCAACTGCCCCCGATATGGCATCGCCTGCAGCTTGATAGCCGACCTCCGACGTCTGCGTCCTGCAGAGCTTACCGATTTCCGAAACTACGTCTTTCTCCTCAAGGTGATTACTTATCTCCCTTCGTTACTTTGTTCGAAATTGGTCAGTTGTCTTTATCAATATTTAATTTAGACGGAGTCAGGAGATGAGAAGATCTTCGAAGCTGCTTCTTCCAACGAGGCGGCCTGTTGGTTGACTGCGCTTCGGAAGTGTCTCCCACCCCTTCGGCGCTGCCTCACGAATCCCTCTACATTGGCAGCAGCAGCTGCATCAGCCGTTGCGCATCAGCAATCTCCGCCCGGGACAGGTCATCACCATAGTACCAGTGGAGGAGGCGGTACAGAATTAATGGTTGCTGCAGAGCTGCCCCCATTGACAGCACCACCGCCGCTTCCTCCGCCTCTGCCTTTACCACCACCGCCGCCACCGCTCATCCAACCCATCCCAACGACAACGACAGCCCCGGGATTCGGGTGTCAGAGGCAAGTTGCACCTCCCCTCTTGAAGTGAGTTAGATCGACGTACAAGTTAATTTTGGCTTAAATATTTTACATGTTTATTTCAGTAGGCTTTCATTTCGTAATGATGATTTATAATTCGATCGTTTCTAATGTATTTTTCTTTGAAATTTTCCACCATTCGACAAGGACCTCCAATAATCGCGCTTGTTTTAGTTAAAGATAAATAGAAGACTTGGTTACAAACGACTCAAGTAAACATGAGATTTCAGATGTACAAGTAAATATTACACGTGGCGATTACCTCCAAACATTGGTTCTGTATTTAGACTATGCTAATTAGTCTGAGGTCTTAAAATGACGGTGCTCTTATCAAAGTTCTGGAGGAGGGGCTTAAAAAGGAATTGATTTCAGGGTTAATTCATGTTGGTCTTACATTCTTCTGGTCTTTAGTTACCTAGTATCCACCTGAAGCTTCATCTCTGAATGATGGTCTTGTTCATCACGTCTTCTGAGGTTTATTCGCCAGTAATTTGTCGTTTGTCTCTTGGACGCAGTGGTCCCTCATGTTAAGGTCTTCTTTCTTTGCCGTTTCCTTCATATGGCCAAGCATTGACACGATATAATTGTTCTGCTGAAGCACCGTCACATTTGGTCAGCTGGTGGTAGGTTCATTCGTGTCCTTTGCTTATCTGCGGCAAAAGAGTGAGCGTTTTTGTAAGTTGTGAAATTTAACTGCCTTTGTTAGTTTTGCAAATACTGTTGTATGAATCAGACTGGTTTTTTGAAGGCTGTTACCGATTTGGTCCTTCTTTGAATTGTCTAACTTTCAGTTCTGCTCCAAAGTCGAAGTTGTTGTCCACCGGTGATGACTTTGGACCCCAGCATTCAGCTTCCTCCAACACCGGTGTTCTGATCGATTCCACGGCCCATCACCACCACCATCATCACCTTCAGCAGCACTCACAACAGCAGTCAAACTCTTCCCTTGTGCCCAAACAGATTTCCTCCCATCAGCATCTCAGCACTCAGGGTGCTGGTAGTAGGTTTTTTTGGCTGTTCTCTTACCTCCCTTTCTTCGCTTATTTTTGGACCATCTTTTTCTTAAATGCAGCTCTCGTATGTCCGCTTCCTTCTCGACCACCTGCCGCCTTCCATCGGATCGCCCCCGCTGAGCATCCCTTAAACAATACCGCGTCTACCACTGCAGTTGCCACCTCAGGAGAGGCGTCCGGGGGGCTTTTAGATGATAGTACCAACAATCCATTTGCATGCGATAAGCTTCTTGCCAATTACCCTTGGTACCATGGTACATTATCGCGAGTTGCTGCAACCGCCTTCGTGCTCGGACAACCGGCGGAGGTGGATGGGCTCACAAGAGAAGGTGGTGGTGGAGGGTCTCCACCTCCCCTTTTTTCCTCCAATGCCACCGGAACATCTGCCGCTGAAGCTGCTGGTCTATCTGACGGAGTATTTCTTGTCAGACAGAGTGAAACTCGACTGGGCGAATTTGTTCTCACTTTTAGTTGCCATGGCAAAGCTAAGGTGCGTTTCACCTTGGTTTCTCCTTCCTTCTCGAAGTTAGCCTTCAGTCTGTCAGCTTATTTTTCCTGATTTGTTTTGACCAATCTCGTTTACTCTTAAAAGATGTATTTTTTTGGGATCAGAATGAGTTTGATATCATCTTAATCCACGCTTACTCAACTTTTAATGTCCGCTTTACGGCTATCATGATTCCAGTTTTGATGAAGGTCGATTAAGGCAGACAGCCAAGTCAACAATTTTCTGTAAGTCTGGTTTATTGGTTTTACCAAGTGATCAAATCGTAAAAATTGGAGCTCTCTTGGTACGTATTTGTTTCGATCGCTTTCAACTAGATCGAGGTAGAAAAATGCAGAGAAACAATAATTGTGTAGAGCCCAGTTGTTAGTTAATAACCTTTACACCAGAACACTTCGAAAGTTAATCTGCAAAGATGGCAATTAGATCCCTAAGATAGGTTTCAATATCAAGGCATTTACAGGAGGAGGAAGAAGAAGTCTGTAGACTTTCAGAAATCCTCTTCTTGGTTTTAATCATGGAATAACGTTTTTCTTTAGCTCGAGTATCGAAACATGTGTTTGCAGTAATTAAGTCGGATAAACCATGATTTTCAAGCAGTGGCCGTCGTCCTCAATTCATTCTCACATCCCGAGGTAGGGAAATCAGTTGAAGTTCATCACAATTCAGCTTAGAGGGTGACTGCACTGGATATCCGACGACTGAGGTGACTGTTGGAAATGTGAAGACTTGGAAACCCTTGTTGGGCGAGATCAACGTTGTTCGGACAACCATATCTTGTCGTACGGTGTCGTTCACGGCGACAGTTACAATCCACCTCCAGCTCTGAACTTAAGCCTTACAACCTCTTCTTTCGATTTCTTTTCAACAGACCGAGCGATATATTGGTGTGGTTGATAATTTACGCTCATTTTCGCTAAAAGAGCAGGTTATTGGGAATAGTTGGTTTTAACTTCGTCTTTTTAGTGATAGCAGGTTAGAACGTGGGTCAACTCTACAGAGGGCTTTATATAATAAGATAAAATTCAAGTAGAAGGTCAGTCATCGGATTCCTCGGGCCTCAATCAGTGTCTCCCCGAATACCGAAAGGATTCTGACATTGGAGAACCTCGTCATACTGCTCTTTCACCATTCATGATCCCGCTCCAATTTCCCGTACTTCTTCAAACAGAGAATATTATTTTTCGTCTGTGTACAGAATGACGGCGTCGCTCAATCGATTATCATCACAATGGTCAGTTGACAATATTGAATGGTCAAAACCGTCTTTGAATTCATAACTGAAACCCTTTCTGTATGTTTGAAGTAGTCTGTTAAGTTGTTCACTCTTTAGCATAGATGATACGTCCTGGGGGTCGATTTCTGTCATAAGGTTACGGAAGGTATTAAATTTTATCTCTGGTATGAATATCTGTTCGAACTTAACCATTCGCTGTGAAGACCGACTTTACATAAACTGTCGAAACGACAACTTTAACACAGTTAACACATTCCACACCGAATCTCTCTACTTCTGTGTTGGCTAGTACAAATCAAAAGACCTGGGTGTCAAATCTGATTACAAGGTTCACGAGGTAAATCGATTCTGACTCACTATCTCCAGTTAAAGACAGTGAAAGTGGTGTCGGTGATTGTGGCAACAACATACACACGCACACACGCATATCCCTTGGTATTTGCACACAAAGTTTTGGCACACAAGTACAATCACACAAGCAGCAAGTGGGGTAGAGACACGCCAAAATGCAATGGGAAATCACATCTTGTTCTGGTGCTCGCCCCATCGCTGGCTCTCTCGGCGTTGCCATAATCTCTATCTGGCTCTCGCCTTTTGGCATGGCATCTCATTTCTCCTTGTTTTCTGTGCCCTGATGCGGACATGCTACCCAGGCGCACACACAGCCGCACCTCAGTCAGTGCATTCCTGCCGTAAATTCTTGCTCCTGATACTGCCACTGCTTTGTTGATGTTGTTGTTGTTAATCCTGCTATGCTACTCCCCGTATATAGGTGCGTGCGTGTCCCCCTTGTGCGTCTCCTTATTGGTTGGCTCGCGTAGCTGCCGAACCCAGAGGTCATGTGTTCTTGCTTTGCACAAAGTCGGAATCGTGAATGCTTCTAAGAGCAAGATCGCTTTCTATGTACAGCGAAGCTGGCAATCAAGGGAATCGAAGAGTGAATTGAAAAATCTCTTCATTTTTGAAAAACTCCATGCCAACGCAATGTCCAAACTATAGTAGTTAGAATGGTTTTGAATAAAAAGGGCTTATACATTTTTGTTATTTGTCGCAAAATGAATTTTAAAAGTGCTAAGTACTATGCACTGAGACATTTTCTGATCCATTTCGAGGTCGCAATCGTATAGCCTTGAAATAAGCCCCAGCGCCTTTGCTGTATTAACCTCACCTCTATTATGAGACCAAAAATTATAGGCATCGGTTTGAAAGTCTATTGCTAGTGAAAACTATGCGAGCACATCTTCCCAAGTCTCAATTCCCTCCGTCTGAGCTCATTTTTATGTGGCGTAGTTGCTACGCTGGGGGAATAATCAAACACCGAAAGCTACATATACTTGTATATTTTATTGCCCTTATTAGTTCATCATATGGTCAGACTTCCTATTATGTCAGTGACGAATACGTTCGATTCTTAGATGATACCGGTTAGGAATCCAAATGTGATAGGAATGACCACACAGGGATGACAAAACTTGAGATCATCAGTTAAAGTGGTTCCACGGTGCCCTCTTCCCGCGATGACAGTTGGCTTGGATTTTAAAATGAGCCATTTTTTTCAATTTCCTAGCGTCGTTCTCAAAAATCGCCATTATTTTATTTGACTCCAAATTATATTATCAAATGGAATCATAGAAATAAGCGCTTCTGTGAATTTGGCTCAGATCTATCTTTTTATGTGGCTATAAATCTCGTGATTTAATCAGTAACCACATGTTTGTGGCAAAAAGTAAGCTTTTATGTACTTTAATAAAGTGCGAAGTTAGGAGCTTAAGATCCCACTCACAATAAACGTGAATAGTATCATTTGGAAGATGAAATCAGTTTGCTCCTTTGCTTGTAACGGAGCAGTGCATATTTCAAAAGCCATTATCAGGGAGGTATGTTCCTCCACTTGCTTAATTTTCTCACCTGTTCTCAAAATAACTTTTGCTCTACTGTCTCGCAAAAGGGGTCCCACGTTTATTAGTTTCATTTTTAACACACTGAATAATGATCCCAGATTTTAAAAGCCAAATAGACCAATTCCTGAGAAATCAGCGATTGCGGCCTATGATCGGAGACATTTTATTTTAGTGGGAAGAGCCCTACAATAAAAGCAATGAGCACTCCAAAACTCAAAAGCTTCACAAATAATATATTTGACAGATCATAGGTGGTGGTAAATGTCTCTGGATGTAGAATCAGGAAGGTGAAATCAACGCCAATTGATTGTAACTTTCTCAGGATCAAAATTGCTACGACGGAGGGCTGTGTAATAAAGGTGAATAACGAGACTATCAACAGAAAAACGATTTTAACGCAGTGAATGCCTTCAAGTGGAAACCCGCTTCTATCATTGCAAAAGTCGGAAGTGACCAAAAAAGTGCCTCAGGAATGGTTGTCAATCCTTCCAGGTGGATGAGAGGGAGCCAAGTGGAAAAGGATAGTGAAAAGACTGCGTTTTGATTGCTCTCTAATTGTTTGAAGCCCTTAGGCATGTCAAGACTTTTCCAACTATTAGCCGTTTGAATAACATGTTACTGCTACGTTGTGGCAAATTTATACATTTTCAGCACCTGAGGATGACACTGAGCCCCGACGGTCAGTGCCAAGTGCAACACCTCCCTTTCGCTTCAATCTGTGAGATGCTGGAGCACTTTCACCAGGAGCCGATCCCCTTAGAACACCCTCCTACTACCAGCCAACAGCAGCAGCAACCGCCCCTCCCTCCGCATTCCTCTTTAGTTGGTAACTCTGCAGGGAAACCTCAGGTTGATACGAGTTTCCCTCCGCCAGTGACCCTTTCGGCCTATGTGGTAAATACGCGTCGTGCAGCCACCGCAGCTGGACGGATGTGTGGTGGTCCTCCGCAATGGCCGCGCCTGGTCCTCTGTCGTGGTTCTGTGCGTGCTAGTATTAATAGTGTCTGTTCAGACGTCGCATCTGTGGCCGCCAGCGTAGCCACACGAGCTGTGCAGAACCAGTACATTCTCATGTGAAGTGTACATATACGAGTCGTTATCAAATACTTACCTACTAACAATCAGTAATATATGCATATGCGCGCGCACAAGCGCTTATAATCCCCAACCCAGTGAATGCCAATCTCTCCTGCTGCTTCTCTCTGCCTCCCACTCCCCCCGTTCCATTTCTCTCATTTTCTCTGTCCTCTCATTGTGCAATATCTTCGATTTACCTCTCCTTCTTTTAAAGATTTCTTTTGCGTCCCTAGTCTTTTCACTTTCGGTTTCTGAACAAATCAACGATCAATTTCAGCTGAAGAGGCTGTCCGGGGGCAGGCGGGGGGGCGAATTAGGCCTTATAGAACAAATAAAGAGGAATCTAATCCGCGGGTCAGATTCGCTACAACCCCACCGAAAGGCAGACCCATTTGAACTTATCGAGTTATATTAAACACCAGCGTTAGTGCACTACCGTAGTATTTGGGCGGTGCGAGGGCCGAATGATAAACATAAAATCTACATAAAAATAACAAATTAACAAAATTTGAAGGGTGCTGAAATCTTCGAGGCTTAAAGGAATAGCAACGTGATTAATGAAGGCGCACTCCACTAATACGACTATGGGACCGCACTAACCAACGCATAGATAAACGAGCTAGATCTTCAAGTAGTGCACCAAAACCGCATGATAAAGTTTCTAGAAAATTATCTGGCAAAGCAGGCGAGTCTACAAACTTAAAAAAGTGTTGATAGTTAAACGCGTATATATTGTAAAAAAAATTATGTACAGACGAATGCAAAGGGCAAAAGTTTGAAATTTAGTCCATATCAGCTTTTGAGTCGTCTTCACATTCGCGGATATATAGAACGTTGTTGCAGCGAATAAGCACCTCTCCAAGACTGCCGGTGAAACAATTATCAATATACTCGTCCGTACTATGAAGCTGAAGATTCATATAGCGATCGACAGCCACCAAATAGCCTTTGTATTCCATACCCCACTTCAGCTTGACGATAACTTTCTTGCCAGTTATACTGCTCAAAAAGGGGATCGGAGTCAACGTCTCCATCTCAATACGAACGCAACGAAAATTCCAATACCGCGCCACTAAAATTCAACACAATATAGATGAACTTCAAAATTAACCTCACCTTCGCTTCTTTTCAAAAGTTAACGGATCACCAGAGAGCTTTGTAATTTACCCTATCCCACAGCATCCAATTATATAATTTTATAATAAATTAAACTCTTGCACTTATATGACCATGAACTGAAATATATTCACTGAACCACATCCCAACTCAAATTTCTTGCTAAATCAGCTTTCTCGATTAATCAATAGAGAAAGAATGATTTGTTATCGAAAAACGTTAGCACAATGTTTTTATCTCACATTGTAAAATATGCAATTAGCCATTTTCGATTTTCAAGAAACGTACAAATGAGGGATTCAGAGAGGTGTAGACACAACGTCCATCTAATTAACAGCAGAAGTTCTTCAGTTTTACTCATAAAACAGTATAAATAATAAGGAAAGAACGCAGTTCAGAATATAAAACAGGCATCAACGAAAAAGAATAACTTAGAGCACTTAAAATTGAAACGTATGCATAAATATGTGCTTAGTGTATATAGCACATTCGCAATAATTATCACCTACAATTATTAATTCAACAGATTATGAAATGTTTATCTAAGCGATGAAGAGGGGCGGAGAAATGCCGATTTAACTTTGTCTCTTCCACCTGAAACAATCAAATAAATAATTAAATAATAATTGTAATAGGTTAAAAGTAATAATCTTTGCTTATTTTTCATTACAGTAAATTATAACCAAAGAATTAAAGCTATAATGGTGATCATTGACGGTCAACTGACCAGAATTCCTAATGTATCGTAGAGTAAATTTGTGGTGGTGAATTAAAGCTGTTCTTAAGGTAGAAGTGATTGATTGCACGTACGTCCACCCAAATCAAAGGTTGAGATACGCACCAATGGCGACTCGATATGGCTGAAAACGTCCGAAATATCGTCTTTTAAAACAAATAGCCAATCAGAGTAAAGCATTAAAATGACATTAGTGCTACTTAAGGCCTGTATCTGCGGGGTCGCACGTTTTTGTGTACTTTGGTCATTTTCGTCAACGGATGGTAGATTCCTCGGATTTGCCTTACTCGTTATGACGTTTTTTCATCTTTTTTGCGAATCAACTTTGCTTTTTCTGTTTTAGTCGGAGTATAAGTCTAATTTAAGAATAACCGACCTTCCACCAGAGTTGGTGAGAAAGTGCTGTGATTTCATGGAAGTTCCTCATCTCTTAAACAGTTGTATCGGCATTCGTCAGTGGAATTGGATACTAGAGACTGTGAAATTCTCCAGAAAAATTGAGGATTACATCTGTCACCTGCCCTGGGTCGACAAAACCATTTGCGAAGTTCTCTTTCCTACGGATGCAGAACATGGTTCCCGAGAACGAGTCAAAGCTGTGCAACATCATGAGGAGCGCAAATGGCGACATTCAGAGGCCATCATTCCCCAGAATGTGGATGCCGACTTTATTTATGCCAAACTGTTCTGTGCCCCCGAAGATTGCACATTCTGCATTCCAATTAATTATGAAGACGTATTTCCATATACCTGCGATTTGATTGAAGAAATTCATCTCAATGATAAAATGATTCGTGGGTATTCTCGAGTTATTCGCAACACCCATAGGTTGGATGATGACTTCACAAAGTTGCGAAGTTACTGTACTATGTTGGCGGTCGAAAGGCGACGCTGTGGCCAGTACGGGTGCATTATCTACTTTGTGGAACCCATGCAGTTTGATGAGACCGAATTGAAATTTATGCTTCGTTCGATGTGGCGGCAGCAAACTCTCATTATCGCGCTAGTCGTGGACATTTCGAGGGGCCAGTGTACTGAATTTGACCACTTCCTGCATTTCCTTAGCATCTTTGGCGGTTGGAAGAACTCTCCCTTAGCAACCGCGCCCTCTGATTGGGTTCTTTGGTGCGTTCGACGCGAAGGGAATCGGTTCGTCAATTTGGGTGAAATCCTGAGATTCGCATACGGCGAGGTTATGTCCAAATTAAGACCATGATCAACGTGGATTCGAAAACTATGCATTTCACTGTAAACAATCACCAGAAAGTTTTGATGAACTTTTTCCTCATTTTCTACTACAATGCTTATTATTAGTTTTGTAATAATATGATTTATGTGCTATTATGTTCTCTTATTAAATATGCTGCTCTGTTTCATGTTTTTTTCCCACTTTAAAAGATTTGTTTTTTGACAGTATTTTCTGTTCGCCCTCTGAGTATCTCCTCTGCAGATCACCAGCCATCCTCAGTTCTGTACAGGCCCCATTCTGATCCGCATGGATTAGAATGCTAGTTTACACCGGAATGAATGATTGATTCTGTGATACTTAAGCCGTAGCTGAGGCTATCTGAAGAGGAATAAAAATTTGTAAAGATGTTGGTCACGGATACCCTCTTGAGGCTTTGTCGTAAATGAGATCCTCAGTCTGTAAATACTACTGCTCTCCTAGGTCTTCATTTTCTGACTTCAAGTAGTTTAAATGTAGATGGCTGTACTCTTTGTTTTGCAGTGAACCTGATCAATGTTCTTTGTGGATTTGTTTGCGTTTTTGCGATTGTGCTTTCTTGTGGGTTTGCAGTGCATATTGTCGGATCACGACCAACTTGCTGCATTCGAGAGCATCGTGTCAGTCACTATGGCACTCACTCGGCCGGAGCAGGCACTCTAAACGATAATCCAACGTCTTGTGGGCTAGGAGTATTTTGGCGCCAAAAGCATGAATCTTTGATTACCACGAGGGAGTTTCGTTGTCAATGAAGTGCTCACTTCTTTGTATAACGCGAAAAGGCCTGAAGATCTAACACATCCACGTCCACGTCTTTGGGTAGACGGATTTCAAGCCTGCGATGATTGAATATGTGCTATGTAAATCTTAAAGACCTCTACAAGAGAGGTGTGGCCTGTCACGACCTAAGTTACGCAAGCCTCCTAAGAGCATGCTAGAACTTGTCACCGGAACAGCTATTATTGGGGCGTTGGCGCGTTAATGCCGGTTCAAGGCTTATCCAAAAGCGATCGGATGAGGAGATTATATTAGCTGAACAAGATTATTATCTCCATGCATGGATACAAACTGATTCGTAGGGCCGGTAGCTGGTAATCTATGTCTTGAAAAGCCCTTCAGGGTTAACAGTTGGATAATTCCTGATGCAAGTTAAAATAGTGGCAATGGCAATCAGCCATTAAAAAAGCATCTTCGAAATCACATTAAACCAGTAATTAACAATGGAAATTACCGATTAATTATCGTGAGTTATCCGTCAAGAATTTAGTTAGTTAAATCGTTTATTTCCTTCCAGTCGGTCTAAATACCACTTAGCTGATTCAGCCGCTACCTGAATCAAGCTCCCAGATGAGCGCCATCTCATGTAACGCTTCTTCAGCTCCTGCCTCGACGCACTTGGTAGGCTGGTAATGTCAATTAGGGGCTAACAATGGAACTATTTGAGATCTATGAACCGAACATAATCGATGACGATTCAAGAGTAAGCACAACTTCACAAACATTGGCGTTTGACCGTATAAGGGACAGGCAAGTATAAGAGGTCTCCCTCGAGAGGTCTTTCGGCAGTGGTAAAAGGAGGCGCAGGACGTGGACGAGAAGGCCAACCAGGGATAAATTGTGTAACAATGCGAACTATCATCGGGGTGGGCATATAGGAGGAGTGAAAACAACGTAGTTTGTACTCAATGGCTAAGTCTCTCCTTCTGAATTCGTTCCCTTTGACTCCCCTGTAATGAAGAAGGCTTTTCAAAGTTGAGGTGCCGTACTGCGTTTTCAAAAATGCTAATTATTGCTACTAGTTTTATTTAAGTAAAATGTGCTCTTAAATAAGCTGTAAGTTCGACAGCTTCCCTAATCGTTGCCGAAGGGAAACGCAAATGCATGATTAATTTACCAAGCCACTTCCAGTAATCTTGAATGCACCCTACCTTCTGCGAAATGAATCACTTGTCCAGCAACATTAATCAGCTGAAAGGCAAATCAGAAGGACGTCCAATCTGCTCAAAGTTTTCTGCACATTTTCTGCTTAGCAGCATTTGCGATCTGCTTCCTTGGGTAATCTCAGGAAAGAGCCTATAAGTTTCAGAAAAATGGACTTGTAAAGGATTTAAAAAATACTGTGGCAAACAGTTTCGCTGCCTGATTTATGGAACACTTAAATTTTAAGTTCTATCCTACAATATTAGTATCATACAACTAACTAAATTAAATTAAGTAGGGTCAAGAACAGGTTGCTCCAATGAGCGCAGCTGGTGAAACCATGTTCGGTTTCTCAGATGTATCTTAAAAGAATCGAAATCCATTTATATTGAACCATAATTTGCAGTAAATTTCCGTAATCTAGCTTAAAATGCTTCGATTCAAATCAGAGAATTTTTTTTAAAGGTATTTCTGGCGTTTTTTCGGAGTCAATGCAAAAGACATAAAGAGCGTTCTTCAACGCTACGCCATTCACAATCGGCAAACGGATTGAATTATTTTTTTTTTTTTTGTTATTGATATGAAAATATCAGTGCATGCGATCTCAATTTTTAAGTGGCAGTCTACGAAACGTTGACTTAGTCAGTTCACAATAACATGAATTGTACTACTGCATGGATGCGTTGAGACTAACTTCCTACAGCAATCATTTTCAAAAAAAATCATTTGAATATCCCTATATCATCATGAAAGCATGCACAGCATGCAGAGTGATGAGCATGAAAGCCGCATAAAAGCCATTCAAATATGCAGTCTAAAAACAAATGCGCTCCGGCCCTATCGCTTTTCAGCCCATTACAGGATTCACGCGCATTATTCTTTGGCAGACTGGTTAACTTTCTAGGTAATAGACCTTGACGCTGATTGAACTGGGCCTGCACTGGCCACTAGCGATATCCCAATGTATCAAGTTTGGTGATGTTCCAGCCAGCTAAGCTCTGCAGATCATCAAGTAACATGTATGTCTACCATGAACAAATTAAATTGAAGGCTGTCTCATTGACTTCACGTTGACTGCATATATGTAAATTAAGCGTAAATTTTTCTCCGAGGTGTTTGCACATATCTGGGACGCCTTCAACTGGGAGCACCGAATCTTGTGCTGGGCGATGATGGGCGTCACCTCCAAGATGCCAATATTAGCTTCGGTAATTTTGTCTCGATTAGTGCCTGGGGCAAAGGAGTTCTCTGAATGACATTCTATCGTCTGGAAGTCTCAAATTCATATCAAACAATGTGCGATTTTCCAAGTACTTATTGAGAAAATAAGCGGATTTCGACTTAAGCAATTCTTGCCTAGCCGTGGAAAAATCCAAACTCATTCCACTTGAAATGATCGTAGCTAAGCTTATACTTGGCTTGCTTTTATTAACTGAGTGTAGAAAGACCGCCCATTCAGATGAATAAGTGGGGGGTGATTTCTATTAACCCGGTTTTTCGAGGATCACATAGCTATTGCACTAATGTCCTCGCCTTTGGAGACTTCGCCTATTAATTGACATGCAAATGCCAACGTACATTTAAGAATTCCTATTGCCACCAATATTAGCAGATGGTTTCTGTGAATTTTTCTAACAGAGCATTCACTTACAGGCTCATCAGCTCGAATCGTCAGCTGAAAATTCGCCTACTACTTATGGATTAGGAATTCATAAAATACACATTGAAAAATAATAATGAAATCACATAGTCATTGTCAATTATATGTTTTACAAATGCAGAAAAATGAAGTAGCACGACTAGGCTAATTCATATATGAAGGCTGAACTGATGAAAAAGTTAGGCTAATTATAGTCTGTCGGAGGGAGGGAAGTAACCAATGTAATCAAGCGGCAGATGGATTTAGTCGACAGATTTGTGGAGAACAGTACGAGATCTAATTCAAAAATTGAATACTCCGAATCTTGTTTCTTTAAGTTACTGATTTCTAAATTATATAACCTCAGGTTTAAGTTAGAAAGCAGATATCGCATCCCCTTTCGGTTATCAATCAACGAATAGCAAAAGATTACCACAACTCGTAGAATATCGTCAAATTCAGAGGAGTTAAATTTTTTTAAATTTGAACTTGTGTGCCCAGAGCCACTGCAATTCTTTCGAAGTCTTGAATCCTTGTTCCACTTGCTGAAGTAAGGTAAAAAATACGCCAGAGGGACTTGCATGGTAACATTCCGACGAGGGCTGAAAGGAGCAGTTGATTAACTCTTGAGAGCACATTCTGGAGTTGCATTTCATTAATAATTTGATTGCGAGAACTATTTGACTTATTGTTTTTTCAGCTCTTTCAGTTGCCTGGTATGGCGGATTGTACTTTGTTAGTCATTAGTGACCTTAAGACGGTTTGTTGCCAAGGTCTGTTTTGACTGTGAAATAGTTACCACATGAAATTTTGAAATCCCCTGCAAAATTACCTGAAGACTCTTGGGTACAAATTGAAGGCCTGGTCGGAATGAATGTACCATTACATATTTGTGAACCAAATCCATTTGACAAGATGATTAATGATAAAATGTGACTCCTCGGTGGTCAATGTAACATTAACGCACATGCCTATATCGAAGGTACGCGCAGTTCAATGCTCTTCTTAGAGAAGAGGACGTGTTTTGGTAGCCATTTGATTGAATTCTCCCATTCGACCATCAACAATGTCTTCCCTTCTCTTCTTATTTCTACTTTGAGATTTCACTTTGATGTTTGATAGAATGGTCTTGTTTCTCTTTGTGGAAATTTTTGCCAAGCCATTTAACCAACGCTTATGTAGAGTTCCTTTATGCGTTACCATACGCCATGCACTAAACCCTCTCTCCAAACGGCTTAGCTTCAACCAACAACTCTATTAACCAACAAACCGGGCTGCACCCGCCTAAGTATCTGCTTTGCAACTTAGAACATATGCAACATACACGGCCAAAGACATCAGCCTCCAGGTTACCCATGTACTACAATCCCTCTACCTGAAATAGAAGCTACTCTAAAGAATCAGCCGTGTGTAATAGGTGATGTATTAATCAAATACTGCGAATTAATAACCAACTCCAGTGACCATAAAATTTCTAGAAAACGAGCACAAGTGCATAAAATAATAGTAGTGTATTGTAAAATTAATAATACGCATTGTAGTAGAAAATGGGGAAAAAGTTCATCAAAACTTTCTGGTGATTGTTTACAGCGAAATGCATAGTTTTCGAATCCACGCTGATCATGGTCTTAATTTGGACATAACCTCGCCGTATGCGAATCTCAGGATTTCACCCAAATTGACGAACCGATTCCCTTCGCGTCGAACGCACCAAAGAACCCAATCAGAGGGCGCGGTTGCTAAGGGAGAGTTCTTCCAACCGCCAAAGATGCTAAGGAAATGCAGGAAGTGGTCAAATTCAGTACACTGGCCCCTCGAAATGTCCACGACTAGCGCGATAATGGGAGTTTGCTGCCGCCACATCGAACGAAGCATAAATTTCAATTCGGTCTCATCAAACTGCATGGATTCCACAAAGTAGATAATGCACCCGTACTGGCCACAGCGTCGCCTTTCGACCGCCAACATAGTACAGTAACTTCGCAACTTTGTGAAGTCATCATCCAACCTATGGGTGTTGCGAATAACTCGAGAATACCCACGAATCATTTTATCATTGAGATGAATTTCTTCAATCAAATCGCAGGTATATGGAAATACGTCTTCGTAATTAATTGGAATGCAGAATGTGCAATCTGCGGGGGCACAGAACAGTTTGGCATAAATAAAGTCGGCATCCACATTCTGGGGAATGATGGCCTCTGAATGTCGCCATTTGCGCTCCTCATGATGTTGCACAGCTTTGACTCGTTCTCGGGAACCATGTTCTGCATCCGTAGGAAAGAGAACTTCGCAAATGGTTTTGTCGACCCAGGGCAGGTGACAGATGTAATCCTCAATTTTTCTGGAGAATTTCACAGTCTCTAGTATCCAATTCCACTGACGAATGCCGATACAACTGTTTAAGAGATGAGGAACCTCCATGAAATCACAGCACTTTCTCACCAAATCTGGTGAAAGATAGGTTAGGACTTCTTTGACAGGTGTTTAACAAAAGATACAAAACAATTAATCATTTTTATAACATGGTGGAACCTCAAGAAATGATAGTAAATAGATTATTTTCGCTTTTTGATTTTATATAAGCAAGAAGTTGAACTATGTCCTCGAATTACACGTCGTGTTGCACTATGGATGTTTCTAGGATAATACTGGTTTAATCGAAGGGAAATCAAAATCCAGCTGTCCACCAATCCTCATCAGCAATGGCATGTTGATTGAAAATTTAGTCAAACGGAAAAGTTAAAATTTGATTAGGAAATCAATTACAAATCAACGAATAATTGGTGTTTTCTCCAGTATAAGCGATCGATAATTAATTAAATGACAATAAATTCAATAGGTTTGCAAAATGGCATTTTCTATATCGTCTTGGAAAAGTTTCGGTTACTTTGAAATTTTCTTATTCTACTCGCAAACTGAAGTAGTGCATGATATATTGATCGAATTTTGAGTTCATTAAGAACGAACTCTTTCCAATAGTTGAATGAAATTCTTGATTGTCTTAACACCCAACCTTCACTAACACCTCAACAAAGGTCACCTGATGGCAACCATCACGCATGGTCCGTCCTATACGATAATTTTAGTAACTTAGACGAGCACATAGGTAGCAGTTTTAAGGACACCGAATTTGAGTTTTAATGAGCATTAGTAGATTAATAGGCACCTATTGAGATTCACCAATTTTTTATAGCAGCATTCATGTCGCTTCTACTTTCAATAATCAAAAGGGCATCAAATGTAATGAACTAAACCTGGGTTTTTATTTTTCCGGCCGTGTACGAAGACAAAAAAACTTCACTAATTTGAAGTAGAATCAGTTCCATAATACTGCACTCTTCAAGAAAATATGCATATCTTATATACATATATATTACTTTATTTGTATTCATGGTTTGAAAAAAGACGACAACCTAAAGCCAACTATGGCTAGGATCATAAATAACTATGATGAAATCTGCGCCAAATCGACAAGCAATAAATGTCGTTGTACAAATTCTGCCAAGTTCAGCTACTGACCACTTAAATGCAATCAGAGCCATTCAGTAAGTAAAACATGCTGGGCTCATTTTGTCACGAGCCTGCGGCGAGAGTAATTTTCGGATGGCCGTTTCATTACGGCAATGGATTTAGGCATCATCCATTTCTTCATAATGTAATATCTCCGCCACTAAGGAACAGAGCGCTGTTATTATTGCTTTTACCAGCGATGGGTTCATTTTGGTATTTTGTGGTGCTTCTTGCAAGACGTACGGTAGATAAATTCTGGGGCGGTTACATAAGCCTGGTGCTTAGTTTCTTTGTTAAGTAGATGAATGCAAACCGAACCTCATGGATGAAAATCTTTCAGTTGTGTTTTATTTATATTCTTTGCGAATTCAACGGCTTAATCTTAGATGCTCATGTCATCAACGGTAGCATTTCTAGTTTCTTTTTGGATCAATTCTAGTGGCAGCTTTGACCATCTCAGTTCCATCTGGAAAATTTGTACAATTCGGTTATGGTTTACTTAGTGGAAATGGCCAATGTATGACAATTCTTCAACTGAGCGTTTCTGTCGATTCCGTCAATGATCATTAAGAATTGGACTATAATTATCATGTATGACTACTCGCAAGTTATTAACTGAGCTTAATTGATATGGTACAAATGTCAACTCGGGTTAGCAACCGATAAAATTGGGAGCCTGACTCAATTAGCTTCTTATTTTCGGACATTTTTCTCATGTGTCACTGTTCGGGAGTCTAAAACGCCTTGTTATGGCTTCATTCGTTGGCAAATAAATCAATGTTGTATACTTTTAGCAGCGTATTAAATGATAAAATTGAGAAAGACGTCTTGAGTGATGAATTGCAGTACAACATGTCATTATACAAGCGAATGAACCTTGTTCTGTCACTTGTACACTACTCAATCACTTGAGCTCGGGGTAGGGAACGCAAAATTATTGTATGCCAGTTATTTACTTCGTAGACCATAATGTGGTATCTGATAGTTTTGACCTCAGCGACCCTTTGTTTGTTAAGAATCATTTATCGGAATTGCCGTAGCCTCAAAATCAAGTTGCGACTTGATACTATATCTAAAGGATTCTTCTTCGCATTGGCTATTCAAACTCTCTTAAGTGAACCATTAGACAAAAAATGCTTATCTGCACATCCCACCTCCTCCTATTATGCACCCTGTTTGAAGTCCTGTAGTCAATTTGCATTTTCTTCTATTTCGCGCAGCGCGCTTGACAACTGGAATTTTTCTCAAAGGCACTAATTAAAGAGTCACTACGACCTCATGTACACTAGGTCTCTTCTGCCAAATTTTGTTTTTAGACTATTGAGAACTACTTCTTTCCTTCCTCCAGGAGGATTCAATGGCTGTCAAGTTCTTCTTCCTGGTTGGAGTCAAATGGACCACCCAACAAAGGGTTTTCTGAGTTTATGAAATGAAAACTTTATCCTACAAATAACGAGCTTTGAAATGGCTAGGTCTATTCAAATTTTTGCGCATCCCGTCTAGACCACCACTTTCTTCCAACCACACCGTTCGCATTGGTCAGCTCTGAATGATGATATACCTGGCGAACATGTCAGCTCAGCTAATTGCTGCTTCTCACTAATCGAGAAACTCCCCGGACAAGTTAGTGATAATCCGATGCCATCGGTCTTTCCGCCCAACTTTAGATACACATTAAACTAGCAAATGTAAATGATATCGGTTCTACTAGCTTTTAATTTTTGAGGAAATAGTTGAGATAAATTGGAATATAATCTAATGCTTAGCAAATCACATATTCATTAAACGATAACGTTCGAGGTTGGATAATTGCAGAGAAATTTGAAAATGTTATAGGTTTCTAGTGATAATACAACGCATCGCGTGGACTTTGTCAATAATATCATAGTCTTTAAATTTTTAAGTTATGTAGCTTTTCTATTTGCACCTGCATCGGTTGCTTACACTCATTCAGAGATGTTGCAATTTTTCTGCTTCGAAAGAGTAAAACCATCATACCCTAAACTCGCGATCTCCTCTGATTGGTTGACCACGATCAAATACCCCTTGTATAAACGGCTTGCGCGCTAATTGGCTAATAGGCAAACCAAGTGCCACCGTTGATTGGTTACCATGACGCGCAGTGGTTTCAGCAACTGGTAAATGTCTAGCTTAATTGTATCAATGTTAATTACTTTTATGACGACCTACTGAGCGGTTTTCTCCACCTGATATCAGTGCTCGAAAATGTCTAGTGTGAGTTAAATGTATTTTCATAAATTTTTACCTTATTGAGACGATACGTTGGGTAAAATATTGTTTTTACCAAAACAATTAAATTCCACCGATTCTCAACGAGTGAATTTATTTAGCCCACTTAATTTGGCGCATTTGGTTCATTATATGCCGACACGTAAATACATTAAATATCCAATCGCTTTTCTGCGGGGACACCCTTGCTTTTGTTGGAAGATTTTTAGGCTATCGCTACATCCAGTTTACATCACTAATTTAAGACCTCAATTTAAGATCACCGTCTCATTTCAAGTTGCTATGGTGGTCTCGATTTCCTTATTCTAGTTCAACAGCTTAGACACTTAGTTGAAGACCCAATTTGCTTTAATCATTCTTTCTGGTCTCGCTTTTTCAACGGGCTTTGGGAGCTTGTTTTTAGTAGCTGGCCTCGATTGTTTTGTTCAATAAAACCAAACCTAATTGGTAAAAATGATAGAATCTTGAGGGCTCGCAGATTAGTATTCAACGTACTTTTTTCTGCAAACACCTGGCTTGCAGCTTTATGCATTTAACCACCGGCATGACCAACTCTCAAGTTCTGGCTAAGGTATATGCAAGATGGGAAATGGCACCAAATTTCTATGGGACGAGGAATAGAATTGGATAAAGGGAAGAGCTCAGCTCCACAGTTGTAAGGGGTTATCTTTTTATGTCAATTCACCCCGCTATTCTAGAGAATCCTGAACCCCCTTTTCAGCAGTCGTATAAACATGGACGGAAGTGGTATAATTTATTCCGAAAGCCAATAATTATTCTTCTCATTATTATCCACGACAGTCAAACCTCAACGCCAATAGGGCATTCATTGGCTCACGCACGTCTTAAAACACTTGAATTATTGTTCCTGCTTTCAGACTGCTATATGAGTCCGCAGTTTGGTGACACCCCCACTTTCTGCCCACTAGAAACTATGTAAGATGTTTAAAGGGGGCACGGTTAATTGTCGCTGCCAGAGGGAAAATAAACGCCTATTAATTCACACTTTCAGCTGAATGAAGAAAGGGAGGCCGAGGAGAGGGTGACCATATGGCTCCTGTATCATATGCCACCTCTCCCTCTCCCTCCTCTTCCTCTCCCCTTACCGACAGGTGCGCTGAAGAAGCACAGTAGTTGAATGGTTTGTAGACACTAAGAAGACTGAAGCAGATGGTTCTTTTGGAGTGGGACAGAATACACGAGTTTTCCAATCCTATTAAATTGTTTAACAATAGCACTTTAATGAAAGAGAACCAACGCGAGAAGAACCAACTCGCTGACAAATCGTAGTTGCCTCAATAGTGAGCAGCAAACCAATTTGTTTTTATTATTTTAACTGCGTGCCACTAATAACTGTTTGGGAAGCAGTAATTAAATCTAATTTTAATCAACACGTACTAGGCTATAATTAAAAGAGCTAGTAATTTTTGACCTTACTTGTTATGACCCACTAACAATTATCTCTAAAAGGTCGACTCAGTTCATGGCGTAATAATAATGATAATAATAATCATAATCATTTCCTTGGTGTTTCCTCTTTAAGCAAAACTCCCCCCAGAATCTATCGTCGAATTCCCTATGTATGTTAGAGGCCCACTGCAACAACGTTGGATATCAAAGCGATGAAAATGGCGCTCCTGTTGGCACTACTCACCCTCCTATGACTGCAACCCCATCACCACCAGCTTTGTCCGACGGAGCCCCCCAGCATTCTCAAGCGATTCATCGATTCTTCCCTTTGCATTATGGTCACGCGTCTCCTCCTCCACCTACCGGCCATGTAGCTCACGAAGTTTCTAGGGCTTCATCTAAGACAGTTTTGACTATGAATCCACCCCATGAACATAGTCCTACTACCCCTCCACCCCAATATCACCAATGGACCAGTGAATTGCCGCCTACAATACCTGCTGGATACCCCTATGAGAATTTCCAGACTAGGTACCCTCCTTTGGTGGAACCTAACTGGATGACAAACTTCATGTCACCTTTCAATAACTACAACGCCCATTTGAACCCAGAGGTGTCGCCGTTGCTGAATCCATCCAGCTATTTCTTTGCAGCAGAGGTGGCGAAGCAGTATGAACAGAATCCTCTGACCCCCATTGCTCCAAGACCGATGATTTCTGCAAATAGGCGCTACGCTGGGATTCGAGGTAATTGTGACTGTCCAGACTGTCAACAAATTGATAGAATCGCGGCTTCGAACCCCGAAATGGCCGCCGAGATGAGAAAAAATAGTAGCACTCACAGCTGCCACGTGCCCGGATGTGGAAAAGTGTACAGCAAGACAAGTCACCTAAAAGCCCATCTGAGGTGGCATACTGGGGAAAGGCCCTTTGTTTGCAACTGGCTGCTCTGTGGAAAACGGTTCCTTCGTTCTGATGAGCTTCAGAAGCATCTGAAGACCCATGCAAGTGATAGGAATATTGAATGTCCAGTCTGTCACAAGAAATTTCTTAGGAGCGACTACTTGACACGGCATATGTCGATGCATAGTGAGGAGAAGGTTCAGAAGAAGGAGCTGGAACCGGAACTTAAGGTCAAACTGGAGGAAGTGGAACCCAGAGAGAAGAGTGTGGAGAAGAGGACTGCTCAGTAATGTGACCTTTTTTACTCACATCACTCACTTCCTACATCAACTTACGTTTTTAGATAACTCTTTAAGGGTATATTTTGTGTCCAATATACATTTGAAATAGTGAGAGTTACATTTCTGCGAAAATAATTTTAAAGATGAACTCATTAGTGGGCTTGGCTAAATACTTCCAGTCAAATCACACAGGAAGCCATATGATTATCAGATTAAAAAGCAAATGAAATCAAGCAGGGATCAATCAAGAAAATCTCGTTTAGTTGCCTCTCTCAGTGACCACATGGAGAAGTTTCGAATCGGCATTTTCAACCAGTTACTTCGGCCGAAGTTGTGTTTGGTTCTTGTTGGGTCTCAGATTCGGTGTATTTTGCCTTTTGATCAGGCTGACTGAACAGCTAATCTGATCATTTTCATTCCTCATTTTACAGCTGCGTCGATGAGTTATAAATTTATTTAATCATTGACGATGGACAACGTCTGCGACGCATGATTAACCAATGTATACCTTAAGCATTTGATTGTTGAGACGATTTTGTAAAAACAATAAAATGCGCATTACTAATATTAAATGCTTTTGCCCATATTTTCTAACGAGCATTTCGATTAGCATAATCGGAATGGAAGGGCGACCTCGCTTCTCCATTTGCTTTAAAAACGTGATTCACAGGTTTGCATATCAATTGATGCAGAGAGAAGGGGCCTATTCCCCTCATAAACATGCTAAAGTATCTTTGTGATGGCCATTACGAATGCAACGCACGAATTCTGACGACAACAAAGGCACGTTGCTATAATGAGAGAATAAATTTTTTCTATGGGGACTTAGGAATGAGAGAAGGGGTGAATGTTTCGAGTAGTGAGAGTGCATGGGCGTTTCTAGGGCGTGCAGTAGCCTCCACTTCTGTGTGGCGACAAAAGCCAAGAGTGGGCAACGATTATGTCCCACCTCTGAGTGTGCAAATTGCAGGCATAAAGGCGACTGCGTCGTCGGCTCCACCCATTCTCGATGCCGGATGCCAGGTTCGTAACTTAACCCTGCGAACTGATGTCACCTCAATATATGAGACTCATATTAGTTACACCTGAAGCAAGATTGAGATTCAAATGAGATGCAGGCTGTTAAATCTAGCTTAGGATTAAGCAATCTCCAACGTCGAGAAGAAGAAGAATAAGCAGAGACGACTCACTTTTATGCCACGGGGATGATTATTCCAAGTCTAATTAGATTGTGAGTTGTTAAGAAAAGCCACTTGAATGTAAAATTGGAAAAATAGCAGCCGACTGCAACATTACAAAAGAATGGAAAATTTTTCTTAAATAAGCGCATAAATAATCAGAATTGCTGCGATTGCTGGATTTTTGTGTGCTACAATTAAATATAAATACGCCTAGTTTTTCAGATACGTTAAAGAGAGTTGCAATTGATTCAATTTGGCATTCTCTTACCGAAGCAGGGCTAGTCCGAATGCAAGAATGAGTAAATATGTTTTCTCATCGGAATCCAAGTTGTAAATGGAAGGAACGAATTGATAGAACGGGTCTGGAAAAGACAAACAACAGGGAGCGTCTAGTCATCAACTATATGTCTGCTTGTGTAAATGCATGCAGCATACTGACCAATTAATCACGGTTGCGGACTAACGCATACTCGGATGTGTAAGCTCGTCTATCAACCACGGACAATCGGAAGTGTTATGGAAAACTACTTCTTTACAAGATTAAGAATATTAAACTAATTTACGAACCAAATGCCTTCTGTACATTCTGGAAGGAATAATGAAGGACGGGGGTTTTGACTCCTAATACAATGGTAAGTTCTTGTTCTATGAATACCATGTGCCCTCGAAATGCAAGAACTCGTCTAGCTGATATACCATTCTCTACATTCAAAACGCCCAAAGCAGACTTGTATTGAGAAGTGAGGTAGCGTAATCATGATTTTAATACCTACTATTAGTTTATTAAATAGAAGAAAACTGATTGGGTTTGAAGTCCTAGTTCGTAAATATCAACAGGCGGAACAATTTTCTACAAATTATCCTGGACATGCATAAATATTCCAAACACCTTGTTGAAAATATGAAAAGGATCTATTAACCACACTGGAAACAGACTTAATCTCCGACAACCTCATGTTCATTCCCTTATTGGGCGTACTATTTCCTCCATTATTACGAGTACTTAATATGTGCAATATGCTCATACTGCAAAGGATGAGCCATAAAGTGTGCAAGTCATTCAAATGCGAAATATTTTACTTCATCTGAACTAATAGGCTTCCTACCGGTTCTACTCATGCCCAAAGAGCATGTTCAGGCAATCATCTTCGGGTGGTTATTTTTCATAGACTCCGTTGCAGTTGGTAAATAGGGCGGATTTAATGACACATTTGGACAAAACAATAAGTTTAAGACGCAAATCGGTGACTGAAGACACAAGCAGAAGGGGAGGTAAGCCATACTGGATCAATCGTGGTCAACCTTAACCACAAAAATAGACTTGAAACTTTGATGAAAACTGTATATTCAGCCTCTATTAGTCTCGAATACTGTAAAGGTAAGCCTATCGCAATCAAAGTGGAAGAAAGAAAAGAAATTTCCAATGAAATTGAAGTTCTGAGTTTCTTCCTTTCCTTCTGAAATTCCTTATGGATCGATGTACTTGTTTTATCTATTCAGTTAACATTCAGATTATATTCTTCAGTTTTGATGATCACGAATTAGCTTAGCTAGATACTCGAGGTGTAGTTTTAACGACATTCAGTAGATCAGTGAAAAGATACTCTCTAGTTACTGCATTTATTATCTACTGTACTCATGTCTCTCTCTCTGAAACTTGAGATTTTTTGCAAAAGATCCTCTAGAAATATTACAATTATAGGCCCAACAGATCGGGCATTTTATCAATTACATAATTTAGAGGATGGAAAAATATTGAAATCAAATAGATGCAGCTAATCTTATCCCAAATCGACAACGCGTGAGAACGAATACGAGGTTCACATACCTCACTCCAGAAGTACTTTACAAAGCGTAATAGTCCCCTTAGTGTTGGAGATCATAAATGCATGATGAAATGTTGATAATTAGTTCAATAAGTGCTTTGATAAGTGCTATGAGATTCTTTGGGAGACCTTAAGAAGGGCTCGTTTTTCGAACAATTAAGTTGCCAAAAACTTAGTCTAATTGTAGAACGAGTTTGACCCTGAATCCCCCAAGAGCGAAAATTGTGTGAAAATTCACTGAAAAAAGTCAAATTCCCTTTGCGGCCTTCACCATCTATTTAAAATACCACTGTAAAATTATATTCATTCTATTCCACCTTTCTAAGCTATGAAAAGCGAAATTGATTGTAAAACACCTCTTATCCTTGCCGATGTTCCGCTTTAGAAAGTGTTGTAGTTTTAGTTAAAAGAACTTCAGGCAACTTAGCTAAATCGTTTCAAGGAAGCGAGATAGACTCGGGAACCATCGCTCAAAGATATCTTCAGACGGCCATTTCGGAAGAGGTTCCTAACATTATGTTAATCACAAGGAAGCCCTTTGTTTCAAGTCCATTATGGTCAGCTAGAATAGTAGGCTCAAAAGTCTAGATTTCTCAATCTGATAAATTTCCATTAATTTGGATGGAAAATAAGAATTTAAAGGAGCTTTCAGAACTGTTCTTTTGTCTAATAAGATCTAATAGCATTGATATTACGATCTTAGGGATAGGTAAGTCCCTTTGAGCATTTCTTACCACCATTAAGGTCTACTTAAGCGCCTACCTCGCAATCATCATCAACTGATTTTGACTAAAACCATGTCTACCAAGAAGCCATCAGATTATTGGTTGTAACGAACAAATTTTTGACAAACGTCCAGAAGGACTTTTATGGTGATAGCCTAAAAGGTCTATTAAGTGAATCAGTTCGATCAGGATCGATCTCACTACATGACCCCGCTAAAATGGCATTCGATATCAGCAAGTACTTGCATTGTACCACATACTGCGGACTGCAAAACGCAACGCAACCTTGATAAATAACTTACTTGAGTCCCCAATTTAAATTGGATGGTTGATTATTAAGTCAAGACTAAGGAACTCCAGAAAATTAATGAAAGACAGAGAAAGCCAACGGGGTTGAAAAACACAGAAGTGATACAATAAGTTGAGATAATGCTCTTGTAAGGCCTTAGCGTTTAAGACCCCAACCCGTCCCTTAGAAATGTGCAATAAGACAGCTTTGTCTGGAATACACATGATAGACACATTATATGAAATGATTCTTACATGTCAGTTATACGAACTTGATAATAGCTGACAAAATTTGGGTAGTCAAGACAAGCCATTCAAGATAATTAGACATCTGTAATCGAAAGTTAATATCTTAAAGTTAGAATGTGCTCCTAACTGTTTTTTCCGAAAACGGATATGCTAGGATCCACTCAAGTTAAGTCAGACTTTGCTTTACAAAAAGCTTTAGATGAAAGAAAGCAATTCGAAATTCCGATTCTGAAGGTCCTCTGCTTCAAGTTCACCACACTTTCCATCATAAGAAGACAATACCGATCATGTTCCCCTTCAAAATATTCCTCTTCTGGAGTTCCACTTCAGAATAATGTTTTTATATAACTTCTTCATCTTAGTGTCTTTCAGATCTATAGAGTCAACCCAATTTGTGAGCCTTCTAACCAGGGAGCTCACAGTTAGCTATTCCTTTGGAGTACAGCACTTGACCAGAGTGGAAGTACACTTCTGAAGAGTAAGTCCAGGCAAACGAAGCGAAAACAGTAGGTTTCAGTCACGGATAGAAAGTCTTGTTGTATACGATCTTTTGAGGCTCATTCCAGGACTGCAAAATGACAAAGTCCATAAATAAAGACCATCAAATAGTATGCACTGTTTGAGGGCATTTTTGGAATCATTGTATGGCCACTATTCCGGAGTAAGTACGCAGTACTTCAACTCGGGCATTTAATAAGCTCATTCAATAAAACACGATTATTTTATTTTAAATAACAATTTCGAAAACTCTCGTGAAAGAAGTAACAGTTACCAATCAAATTAAGATAGTGAGAGATGTAATGTCACAAAGCATTTTTATAAGCCTAGCATGCAAATCTCTTTCGAAGAATGCCTGTTAAATTATTGAATTGAAGGAAAAGACATTTCCAAAGAATCAACTGCTCAATGATTTATTGCACGTAAATGCTCATGGCAATTCGCTGATCTCCAGTGGAGAGCCAAGAAGGAAGGTCTTTGCTCAGATGCATACCAAGGTTTGCTGGCTATATAAAGGAGGAAGAATTGAAATATCTTGCTAGAGATAAACATGAAAGTTAATCGTCCTAAAGGGAACCAAATATTGGGGGTGCTGGTCGTGAAATAATTCTTGAAGAGTTCGGCGAAATTCTTCCAACTTCGCTTAGAGCCTGTGCATTAAAGTTATTTTATGTTAATCTAATTAGCATATAATCCGTTTTTGATGGATTGTTTCCAGAAGACTCATTTTCATCATCAGAATAAAGAACACTTCTTTCAATTCGCATTCACTCATCATACTCACATCTGGAATTCATCCATTGAACTGAAGGTAAATATAGGAAAGACAGGGTATTATTGCAGATTCAGGGAGCATGGCCCGTGGGTAGGATTAAGTGTGGGATTAACATTTTAAACTCATAAATAACTTATGTTTGTGGTCAATAATGCTTTCTTTTTTGCAGGTGACTTCACCAAGCATAGCAATATACAGGTACCATAGCGACATCCTGTTCATCTACAATCTCATCTTACTCAAAAGTCTTCCACAGGATCAGTTATGTAGAATGAAAGTATATAAGCAAAGAAAGGAATTAGATACACATGTGTAGACCTAACACATATGAGAACAAGGTTGGGATAGCCCTTAGTCCATATGTAATCTCTACAATCCCCTTTGACAATGGTGAATCGGTCTTGCGAATTCGTGCTCACAGATTTTTGGGCTATAATCTATCTGGGGAATCAATGTCATCCTAAAGCACCAAGTGGAAAAGACATTTCAACTTAAACATGTTATTCGCCTTCTTAACTCTCAGGCTAGGCAATGAACCGCATAGTTAAAGCGAACGAGCAGTCAGGGAGCTAGCCAATCATCCAGCTAGTTGTTGAGGAGACATTAACAAGCGTTTTCACTCACTTTTACCCCGTAATTGTAGACTCTTGCAGGAACTAAGAAGGCAGCAGATAATTGGGCAGATCCCAGCAATGATAGCCACACCCCCGTCTACAGCTCTCCCACCATCTTCCACCGCCTTCCACCACCTCCACTACACTGACCACAATCTTGGAATCGGACAGTACGGGGGAAACATGGTAAATCTATGTCTATGTGACTTCTGCTCACAGCATGAGTAGAAGGCCTATAATTACCCCGTAGGTAGCCAAGGCACGTTTAACTCTACCTAGGCAAATTTTACTAAGGTTTCTCCCTCATCTCTTTCCTTATTTCCTTCTTCTGCTTACTTTCTGCATGCATCGGTGTCCTGCTCTTTGTGATACTTTTTATGATTTTATCCTTCTGTTGCTGTTTTCTTTATGGGTGAGTATGTGTCTACCTGTAGATTTAAAAACTCGCTTAATTTTTTTGAGTCTGGACGATCTAAATAAAAAAACTTTAAGAGAGGTCACCTTACTTTTGGATAAAATGGGGCTCTCTAGAGGCATTAAACATTATTCAAGAAATGAAGTAGAATTTTCATGTAACTCATTCATTTAGAAATCGGCAAATAGATAATTTTAACTAAATATATCTCGTATAATGGAAACCCAACGTGTATGCCAGTAGCATCTGCCCAAAAGTTAGGGAAGTTAGCCATCTACATCGACATTGTACGGGTGCTGGAGGCTCCAGTCCGAAAACGAGGTTGCAGACCATACGGAAGGAATTAACTGAAGACCTCATAGGAGGATGTGGAAGCAGAAACGGTATTTCAATCGAGGTCCCAGATGACAAAGGAAGAAGCTCAAAGGTGCCGAAGGCGAAATGTAAATGCGTGCTGATTTTTCAGAGCCTCAAGAATTCTTTTCTGTGCCATTTCTACCGATTTCGTTATCAAAGCATTTTTACCTAGTACCCTTTTTGCTATTTAAGTCATTCTAGAAGTAAGCGAGATGAGCTTTTCATCTGGCAATGGCTATCAAGAAAACTAATTAAAAGATCCAAAGTTCTGAAAATACGAGGACTGAATAGGTTAGGGCGGCAGGTGAGAGGATGAGACGTTTCCAGGAAAGGGAATACATTTTATTATCGTTCCCAAGCGCTCTTTCCATTCTCCTAAAATGCAATGTTTTACCATCCTCTTTAACATGTTTTTCAGCAGAGAGTGATACTAAACGACAGAAGTACCTTGTGATCTTCAAGCACTTTCACCTAACTGTTACGACTCTGGAGGTAAGATGGTTAATCCCATGTAGCGAAGCTTTAATTTCCAATTTAATTTCTTGTATCTTCTTCTTGTTCTCCACAAATTAAAGCATGTCTTGTTACAGCGTGTATCGTATGACTGGGAAGGCGTCTGTGATTGCTACCGTTGATAATAGTTTTTTTCCTACTAATGGTGTAAATTTAATCAGGCAGCCAAGGTGAGTTGATGCTTTTGTAATATATCAAAAAGGATATTTCCAAACATTATCATTGCAAACGGCCTTAAGGCTACTGGTCATTCATCACAACATCCTTGGCCCATTGGCGTGTTAAAACACCTCTACTTCGAGGATTTCCTACCCAGCTTTTTGTCAAGAACTCACCATGTGATCTCGTGACTCATCTTCTATCCAGTAAGTTAGTGAAACTTCCAGACATGTGCTTGTTGAGTTTTCTTTGCATACTTCTCGAATGAGCTGCGGCATTATGGCTCTTAATCATTCTGTCTCGTGACTGGTAGCTATGGCCCGTTAAGCATCTAGTTAGCAATTGTCGACTTGTTGTCCATAAAGCAGTGTGGAAGTGGTAAAAGTGATCGATCATCAGTTAAAGAGGCATTACTTTCATCAGCTTGTTGACCATTTTGCAGCTAATAGGAGCCGAAGAGAACGTTGGGCGAAAACAGAGGGACTGAAAAATGTAAGTGTTTGAGGAGGAAACTACGACAAAGTCTCCAGGAGGACATTGAGAGGCCTCATAATACAGGAAGAACACTGAATGGAACTTGTTGACCTGAGAATGAAAAAGACAGACCTAGTGTTTTAGAAACTATTCCTCCCCATGAATTATATTTCTCCTTAGAATAGTCCCATTAATTTCTCTGTAGACTAATGGCTGATGGCCAACAAAGAAGAGTTACTCCTACCGCTCGTGCATAAAAAGAAGAAAGACTAAATTGAGGCATTAAATCCCATTTTTCACTGCCTATGTACTTTAATGTACACTTTAAACACACTGCCTTATTGGGAAAAAAATCTTATTGTGCAAGAGTAACCTCCTTACCTATTAAATACACAGCTTTACCTAAATTTAAAAACTGAAAGTAGAGGCCAAATAATAATGGTTGCGATCTAGAAACAGCGGGCTCAAAGATGGATATAGTACAGATATCTATTTGTTTAAAGAATCCTACAAATTTTCCTCGGAAAATAAGATTTGGGTTCACAATGGGTGAATCGAATATCACCGTAGAGTGATGCCCAATCCCTTGCACCACTGATTCGTCTGGATCTCCTATGATTCGGAAATCATCTTTTTTTACGTTTATATTCTGCTCTACAGTTATGGGTGAATATTTACAGGAGTCAATGTTTCCATTCGACGTACTGTTCCTCAATTATAACCTAAAATTCTGATCATAACATCCAAAATTTACAAAACCGCCCAAAACCTAGCTGAATTTTTGACATCAGAGCTATACATATGAGTTCGACATCTAATAAAAAATCGGACACGTCTAGTCTCTGAATATCTGAAGAAAGCGAGACAGAAGACAGGTTTGAGTTTAACTGACCAGATGGATAGATTAATCCTATGTCAATCGAAACCAGAAGGGCTCTTAAGACTTAGGCAACCAGCTGTGTTTTAAGAAGCAACAAAAAAACAACTAAACTGTTTCCCATTCTTTTTTAGGCTATGTCAAAATCGCAAGGTGATCCTACAGGTCAGTGAAAAGACATGACATTTTAACACATCGACTATCACCATCTCTAAGGCATTTGAATTATAAGGCAGAACTGACAGTAGTAAATATTATTACTACCATATTGATAATAATATACTGATGAATTGAAATAAAACAGTAGACTGCACTAGAAAAAAAAATAAACCACACGTTATACACTTGGAAGAAGCGAAACGCTGACAAAGTGGGGTGAGGAGGAAGAGCAGCAAAGCCCCTCCTAGATTGTTTTCTGCTTATCTTCAAGGCATTAAAAATACTAATTGGTCCTAATAGTACTGTGATTTTGAGATGTGCCGGCATGTTTGCAGTTCGCATCTGCCGCTGTTCGATGGAATCGGGTATTGTTCAGTTGCTTTATATCTATAATAGGAAAAAAAAACGAAACGGTTAGTCTATTCGTTTTGCTGAAGTCTTAATAATAGCGTTTTCAGTCTATTAACATTATAAAAAAAAACTTGAATAGGCCAAGTAATAAAATATGAGTACCATTTCTACCATTGGCTACAAGGACCTGATTATTTACACCTTATACAAATACATATATACATACGTTTTGAAACTCGTACATCAAAAAATAAGTTGTGAACCTAAAAAATTATTTGACTGTTGCTGCGGAACAGAAAATTAAGTGCAATATCCTATTCCTCAAAGTATTTGTAAATTTAATGGGAAGCGCAGTCCAAAACAATTTAAATGCGTTATTTTGGTTGATAAATTATAAAAGCCGCGCTATACAGACAAGGTTGGATGTATCAGTTGAGTCATGTACAGAAAACCGATTTGGATGATTGTTATATAAAGTGGGTTTTTATTTCTGGGAGTAATTAGAAAAAAAAATGGATAATTAACAACACCGTAGTGGTCAATTTCGGGTAACTGTAATCTCTTCAGAAGACCTCTAATCAAATAAAAGAGGCTAATATGTACTTGGTTTTACGAATTTTTGAAACTGCACCGTGCTGTTTCCATGAAGTGCTATTTCTCTCTCCTTTGTTCTCGACCTTGCTTTAGGCGATATCGCTGGAAATCTCGGCATCTGATTGTTCGCTCTTCTTGGCTGTGGATGAATCGTTCGCTTTATAGAGGGATTACGAGGTCTTGGGGCAGACTTAACATCGCGAGAGCTGTAGATACTGCGTTGGGATGTTGAAAGAATATAGGGATCAGGAGTAGCACTTCTTGGTTGGCCATTAGCCCGAAATCTCGTCTTTTCATCTCCAGTAGCTTCTTGACTGTGCAGGGAGTCAGGACTTCGGGAAGGTAAACTGGCACTTTTGGGCTCCATAGACACTGGTTGGGCGACATTCGATAACGCCATAGCAGTCCTAAAGAGCCAATCATGGGAATAGTAAATTTTCAATACCCTTTAAAATCGGGTTTGATAGGATACTGATGCTGGGAAGTTTCCCGTTGCAAACTTCCAGGAATACCGATTTTTTGCCTATATAACAAGATAAATCCACCCACATCACAATTTCGACTTGTCCTTCGGTCTATTATTACTAAATCAGAAAAGGAAAAAGAAAACCATCAAAATCGGAATCAAAATCGGAGAACAGGCTGAATACACTTAGTTTACCTTTAAGAGTATCTTCGAGCACCTTGGCAGCGAGGTCAGATGTCACCGACGTGCTGGGAGCCATGCATGGGCTGGCATTGATCTCAATCAGCCACGGTCGCATGTCATCAGCGCTGATCATAAAATCCGCACCATACAGCTCGAAGCAACCCTAAATTTTGTTGATAATATGTTCCATTTTTAGAACAGCAAATTTTAAGAGACTGAGTTAAAGAAAATAATTTAAATTCAATTCGCTACAAATGGACAAATGTTTAAATAGAAGAGCGCAATGCAGAATTAGTTCAAGTTAAGGTTTACCGATGGGTTTATCAAGAAAAAAAATTATGCAACCCCTAGCCTGGATAGAAAAAGAAATTCAAGCGAAAAAACTTTCAGTCAGAACAAAAAAGCCTGCTGGAGTCGCTCTCGTGCGAACTTGTATGCATCGAACTTCCTCTATGATCTAACTGGAGGGTAGATTCGATTAACAGGCATTCCATGGTACAGTGAACCCCGAATCGGTTCTAGGTAAAACGAAATCGACAGAAGCTGTTTCGATTGGTGGAAGCTTAAAAAACTGAGTCTTGAACCTAAGCCACTATAAGAAACTACGATTCCTTCGGGACTTAGAGGAATCAGTTTTTTATTTCATCATTATGTGTGCTGTCAAACGAGGTTTTTTCCCTCGTAAATAGTTCTCTTATTAAGTTATATATCAAAACACTGTTTGTGAGTTCACCGAGACATTGGCATTGCATATTCTCAATCAGGCCCAAAAATCGAGTAATGTTGTCGTCCTGTTTACCAGATTGTTCAACAGGAATGGTATAATGATTGATTGCCCCCGCTTTGAGAAAGTCTTACACCGAATCCAGGAAAAGTTTGCAATGAAACTCCATTATACTGAGCCTGAATTCCACCTTACACCAGGCGAATGTGCTAGCTCACTTTATAGCCAGTTCAAGTTCGTAAAATATTAAAAAAATATGGATTTTAATGATTTTGGCATCGGTTCCACCAGTGTAGCTGAACTACGTGGGATAGCAAAGATTCAATGGAGTACCTTTGGAGGCAGTACAAACGGCTTTATTTAATTAGATTTATAGATTCCAAGCGAAAATAGGTTGAAATGCTTTCTCAAAGCGGTTTGTTTGGCGTGTCCACCCCAAAAGCCGTTTGCTCCACTTAGCAGAAGAGGCAGAGAGAAAGACATAATCTTCGAAGTCGACTTTTTGACTTTCGAGCACAGAGCTCAAAGTGCAGCATACATTTGTTTGAGTCGTCTCACCTCACCTCACTTCAACCCTGCTCAAAGTAGTAAAAGCCCACAAGTGAGTGAGCGAGAGACGACAGAAAGAGAGACCAATTATCTCCCCTGCTCATCTGCCTTTGAGCAGCACTGAAAGAAAAAGGAAGAGAGAGGTGGATGGATGGACAGATGGATAGGGGACGGCATACCCCAGCTCACCTTTCGAGCATCAATCGTGTCCTGAGAGCAAAGCATTGAGTTGATAATTGCCTTCTGCATGCCTGGTAATATCCGTCGGTCCCAGATGTGTCCATGACCCAAGTTCCTATATCAAGAGAATCATGAAAACGATCAAAATTATTAGTTGTGTTCCAAGACCACATGCGAAAAATGGAAGACAATTTTTAGTTCCAACATTGGAATAATAAAACTAAAGGCTTACTCTAAGTATTGCTGAAACTCCTCCATATACCACATATTTTCAGTTGGAAGCAGGGGAGACCTATGCCCATTTTTGTATTTATGCGTGATTGCATTATTGGAAAGGTGGATATCCCTACATTTACAAGAGAATTTCTTAAGACGGCAGCAAAACATGCAAATAAGTACTGCTGCTTAAAAGAAACAGGTACAGAGGGCATTCACATGGAAAAGCAGCCGATGAATTCACTCACTCACTAAAGTTATCCAGAGTGAATTCTCGCGAGCAGAAACGAAGATAGCACTCCTTGTACCACCAAATCGTCAGAGGCTGCCAATCGGCAATAAGAAACCACTGCCGAATGTCAAATTTTGTGTTGTATATGAGGAGAGGACGTTCTATATACTTTTGAACTACAAACTTATTATCCGAATTGTTAGGGTTCGTTGCTATTGCTAAGATAGCATCCAGATTCGTATGACAGGATATCCCTGTGATTAAAGAGATCAGCGCTTTATAAAATGAGAAGTTATTTACTTTTGTTTCGAGTATTTATTTACCTCTTCCTCGAGATTTTGAACCCGGCTTTACAATCCATATATTTCTTTGGCCATCAAGCTCAAACTGATGGCAATAAAATTTGAGAGAATCACATGCGCGTCTGCACCTTTTTGCTATTTCATCGTCTTTAGAAAATGGGGCTGAATGTCTATAAGATAAAGAATTACTACTTATTGCAAACAAGTAGACATAATTGCACGACATGGACGTCAACTTGGATAACATCTGATTTGCGAATAATTAAAAGCAAACTCATTTTTACTGACTGAAGAAACGTACCCACGCGTTGCATAAAAGCACTCAAGAAACGCACTCCACTGTATATCGGTGAAATTTAGAGGCTAAGAAAAATGAGTATTTCATTCGTTATTCATATTCAAGTTTATCGGTAAATTCATTTAGTCCGATTTAAGTGAAGCTTTCATTACTTTATGTGTAATCAATGACTCTCAAAGTCTTTTTATCAAATTTTCGCCTTTTGAAACTTACACGAGCTGAGATTTCAGCTTCATCTCTGCGTTTAGTCCTTAGAAAGTTTTCGCAAACCAATAACGCCATAGAAACGGCCTTGACAGGCGTAAAGTGGTCCTTTAAAGGAGCTACCTTCCCTTTATTGCCACTTTGTTTAACGGGTGCCTCAGGATCTACAAAACATAGATCCAGTGATTGGACTTAGCCTGAAATTGCAAGTAATCAAATGATTTAAACTATATACAGTTTTGAGGTATTAGTATAGCGAATAGACGATAAAATTATTAACGTTGGGCTACTTAACGCGTGCTCATACCCAATGCTGTGCTCATAAAATGCGGCGGGATACTGTAGTAATTGCAGGCCCATTTCACGATGGCCATACTCGCCGTTATCCGAAATTCCTCTATAAATAGTAAAAAAAATATGCACGTTACCTTCCCAGCTTAATTGCACTGACAAAGCAGATTCCATCAAATGTGTTTTATATAATTCCGCTTAAAGAAGGATCGACTTTTAAAACTGTTGCTGATTAACAGATCAAGGCGCTTCAACTTTTAAAAAGTTGTCAACTCAGGTCCTCGATTTCAAAGATCCTTCATCAATAATAGCGAGATAAAAAGCCTTTTGCATATCAAAACCAACCAAACAGCAAACATGAACTGTCTTTCAGTTGAAGACTACTAAACTTTGTCAAACATTGACGATCGAAACCACCCGCCAGTCAGTTGTTCGGACTACCCCTATAAGGACAGTGTATAGGAAAGGCATAACAAGAGTTCAGTGGATCTAGGTTAGAATTCCCTTTTGAAAACGGATAGGTGTTTGACGAATTGAGGACATGGAGAAGATTTCAAGTTGAAACGATGAGCGACGAAGGGGAGTTGGATTCACTCGATCTATATGATGCCTATTTAGGTTCTATCTAGGTTTTTAGATATTCAACCTTATTAAAAATTGCATTATTCTCTAGCCAGATCGAGTTTTGGGCAGTAATAATGCACTAAAATAGTTTGATCTATCATAAGAGAAAGAAAGCATAAAAGTCTCGTATTGATATGCTAGTACTCATCCTGCCACACCTAACGACGATATCAGTGATGTCGTCTTGACCCAGCTTATATGTTTAGTATTTTTCTTCACCGATGGCCAGTAAGAATAATATTTGTCGCCAAATTAAGTTGTGTAAACGTATGAATATCAAAAGCAGGGTTAAGGATGACCTATGGTTCCAAAAAGTCACTTTCAAAAGGACATCTTTAAAAAAATACAGTTGTTTTACTGAGCGCATCCGAGCCATAACCTTAAAGTTTCTTGAGCTATGTTAGATCCGCAATATGAAGCAGTGAAATAAGTAATATTGGCCACATCAAAACGTGGTGAATACGACCCACCATATCAGTAACATTTGCAAACTCCATATTATATGTCTTTTTCACCCTTTAAAGTCCATTAATTGGAAGCAAATATAAGCTCTCAAATGTAGAGCAAAATAGTCTTACTGATAAATCGCAATCTCTCCTCCTCGGAAGAAATGATGTAGCATCGTGGAAAAAGAGTGTTTTCATTTTTGTCGCTGTAGAGACTGTAGTGCCTTAACTGCCGACAAAGTCCTACCTGAATGCAGTACAAAAAATATCCATATGAAAATATTGAAACCATGGAGTGACAAGATTTTGGAAACATTAAAAAGTACGGATGCAAAAGGCAGGCGCTAGCTCAAATGAAACGTGAGATTGGGGATTCAATCAAGCTAAGCTCCATGCTTAAAATAAAATCTCTATAAAAATATCCAGCTTCGAAAGAAATATAATGGCTGTCAAGAGCTACAACCACTAGGCTAAGATAATCTAAAGTGGTGGACTAACTAGCCTTAGAAGAAGAGGAAAAAATGTTTATAGAGTAAAAGTAATAAGGAATGGAAGGTATCCCTGATATAAAAAAAACTGCAGACCATTGAAACGGGGAAAAGCCGACTATGGCTTCGATATCTCCCCACCACAAAGATCGAAAAAAGGGAATTTTCAATCTGCTGAAGATGGTTAAACTGAGTATGTGCAAATTAAAGGGTGGCTAAATTTATTGTTATTTTGGCCCAAATTTTACGAAAAAAGTCATTTATGAAAATATTTAAGGGGATAATTAATTCTTCAAATTTTCTTTCGCACATTTATTTAACGCCCCTTCTAAATGGAGGAGGCTTATTATTGAGATTTTTGACCAAAATCCCACATCCGGATCTTGTGATTATGAGACCAGTAGCGTCAGCACTTTTGTGCATTGCAATGACACAAGCCTAAAGCGTCAAAAATTTGTGCAAATATGAGTTGATTAGAGCACCGTCGCTGGTAAGTCTTAATGTACATTAATCGTAACCGTCGTTCGCTCATACCCAGGCTGATGATCGCAGATAAATAAAATGCGCTAAAATTTTCTGGATGATTGTGGAAACAAAGCAATTCCAATAAATGACTTGCGAAAGGGACGCCACCTACCAATGTGCGAAACTCATTTATACACATCAGAAAGTAGCTTTCAAAGAATGAATCGGTTAAAAATGCTGAATGAAGCAATAGTAGTTCAGAGATGGCTAAGAAAACATCTACTTCGTCACGCTTTTCAACAATCAGAATAAAACAACTGTCTGTCACTCATCGAAATGTGACACCAACGCAAGTCAAATTGCAAAGAACATGATGACATCATCAAATATTAAACCAAGTTGTCATATTTCCAAGCTATTTTACTCTAAATGCCAGAGCCCCAGATAGGTATCAGAAACATTTCCTGCCTTAAACTTAGATGTGTGCATTGAACCGTTCTTGTATGGTTCATAATTTCTCATAAATTCAATGACCATCTATTTTTATTTTGCATTCAAATAAAAGTGAATTCGTTAGAAGAGATTATTGAAACTGTGCAGTCAAATAGAAGGATAAACATTTCGAAAATGAGTGGAAGAACAAGCAGAGGACAAGATTCCACCTTTGTTCAGGTTAAGGGGGAACCGAGAAATGAGGGGAACACGTCGGCCACTTGTTTAGCTTAATCACATTAAAGAGACTTTGAAAATTTAAATTTTTAACAATCTATACACTGACTACTCGTCTGGAGTCTCAATAAAACATTCGGTAAATAATATGCGAAAATTCCCTAACTTATGTAGTTACAAAAATGTTCTCATGCAAATTTTCTCGACTGGCAAATTAATAGGCCGTATATTTTTTCGCCATATACGTTCCAGAATGAGCTGAACCGATCTGTGACAATCTTTCAACCAGAGAAATCGAAAACGAAATTGAATAAAAAGGAATAACCTAGAAAGAATGATGATACTTTCTGAAATTGCTAATTCATTAAAGGTTTGATCACTGAAGGCCGTAGAAAATCCATGAGAAAAAAAATTACGTAGATGATTAGCTTAGTTTCAATGTACATATTACAATCACAATAAGCCTGAGATGTAGGCTTGTCCCAAAGGAAAATTTGGAGCCTAACAATTCACTACATAAACGAGTGATCAGCAAATTTTACCCCATCAAATGAAAATAGACTCTGACCTTGAATGTGGGGGGTCAAAAGGGTGGAAGCATTTAAAAGAAGGTGCAAAAGCATAAAGTGGCATAAAGCATAAAGCAAATAGACCAATGACCAACTACACTCTTCATGCGTCTGGTGTACATAAAAGATCAAGCTAAGTAAATGCTTTCGTTGAGATAATTCTTGGGATAATAAAAGTTTGATAATGGATAATAGTTATTATGAAATCAGTTGACTTGCGTCTGATAAGCAGTTTTCATTACAATTATTGCACGTGGAAGTGAGATCAGCCAAAGTGGAAACCAAACGCAGCAAAAGAAGTAATTAGTCGAAGAAGGCGCTAATTGATGATATAATTCAATGTTTGAAAATGTATTATAGTGCAAAAACTATGTTGCTGTAGGCTTTCAATCCATCATTCAGTAGAACAACCTTGTGCACACGCTCGGTTTATAATTGAACTGAGTTGTGAGGACTTAGTTAGGAGATAATTTGTAAGAGGATGAAGTATGGAGGAGGTCAGACAAAAGGCCGCTCCTATTTTTGATTTTTCCTTCTGGAACGATATTCGCACTTGACTCTCTTAATCGGTTAGTGTGTTTAAATGAATGGCAGCGTTTAAAGTTAAAAACCATCCTCGAATTGATCTTGGATGTTGGAGAAATTTAATGAAGCTTCTTTATGGCATGCAAGCTTGTTGTAACACCTCTATCCATTAAATCTGAAGCATCTATTAATTTTTCCCGGTTGGTAAAATATCAAGCTAAATAGATTTGTTTGAGTTTAACACAATCGCAAGTGTCCATGATGCCATCATGAGTATGAGAGAATCGCGATGAAAAGTAATGCGTTCCTGATATGGAACACCGATGCACTTAAAAAGTACAGGTTTGAAAAAGCGATAAAAGCAATAAGAGTGGCACGTTTGATGCTTTCATCTTGTCATTTTAGCAAAAGTGATTCTGCCTATACGAAAAGCATAATTGTTAATAATAAGTATTCCACAATACTAGAAGAAAGCTGGTATATTTCAATAAGTTAACAGTAAAAGAGCGTTTTTTTTTGTATCCTTACCTTTGCGAATTTGCACTTAAGTTGCCATTCTCATAGTTATCTTCACAAATAATATTCATCAAAAGTGGATGAGTACTTGCATTCGATTTAATATTTTGGAAAGAGAAATAATTGTTACACTACCAAATCAGATTTAAAAACACTTTAAGATTAGAAACGGTTAATAAGTGGCTTCCTGTAAAGTAGTTTAAAGGGATAGCAAGATGTTACACGGATGTAACATCTAGCAAGCGAATACCGACAAGCAAAAGATTAACAAACTGCTTTAAAGCAGTTGTTGAAGCTTTGGTTATCTATATTGCAATGAGTAGTGTATACATTAGCAAATAAAAGCTATAAGCCTGTATGGTGAACGGGCCATTGGCAGAGTTCCTATGATTCACAGTTTTCATACTTTCTATGAGTTTGGATTTTACGGCTCATCAATGATTGATAATAATGTCAAATGAAACCCTAAAACCCAGACAAGAAAGTCGTTTCAGTCGGCCGTTTCTGCTAATCTTATTCTGTAGATTCCGATCGACTGTCACAACATGACGGTTAGTCCTTGAAGGCAGATCGATAAGGAAAGAGATCCTCTGATTTAGGGAACCAGGTTTCCATAGGTGAACAGCCAAGGGAACGTGAAGGTCACTTGGGATAAATTTTTGGCCAAGTCTCCAAGGAAATCAATGTGAAAGAAACCATCTGCCGATAGAACACAAAATAGAATTAGCTTTCAATAATTTTTTCCCGTTCGGAAGCTGGAGGACGTCAATAAGTCCTCCCAAATACATACATTGTTGTCATACTAACGATGCACCAATGATCTCGTACCATGGCCACCTTAATAACTACAAACATACAAACCGAAAAGCGAATCCCGAGGTGAGTGGACTCTAATCGGAGACCATGCATACGCCAAATATTACTAAAAAGATTTTGAAGTGTGTGCTTTTAAGAAGAAAGCGTCATTTAAAAGGTATTTTTCCGTTACCCTTCTCCTGAGTCTGGATGTTTGGGTCACAATGATTTTCATATAACTAACAAAAAACCACTACCCCATAAATTGATAACTGGAGCTATCTAACTGTCAAGGGCAGCGGCTAAAAATACAATCAGCACTGGTCTGTTTGAATGGATACAGCTCAATGCTGATTGGTGTAAGAGCGTTTCTAAGAAAATAAGTTTTCAGTGTTCTCAGTGTTAAAATAAAGTTTACGACCTCGCGAAGTTACATAATAATAAAGCAATAAAGCTAAGATTTTACCATTTGCCTGCTAAATTTTCATCAGATAGAAGCAAAGGTCGGTGATACAGACAGTAAAATTTTCTCACAAATATAAGCATAAGGTGAAAAATTAAGAAAAAATGGAAGTGGCATAAAAACCAACTTAAGTATTAAATCTGTTTAACAAAAAGGAACTTCTTCATAACTTATTTACCATATTAAATTAGATGAAAAAGGACATTTCCGAATTGTTCAGTCTGTTATATATTTAAACACGATTTTATTCTATGACCTTTCGACAATAGTGATGAGCCTGGCAGATTCCGGGGGCATGGTAGCTAGAAGAGCGACCCACAAATTAGCAACCAGAAAATTCATTCAAATCCTCCCTGGAGCATTTCCCGGAGGCCCTCAAAATCCAGAGGTAATTAAAAGGTGCGCTTAAAAAAATTCGAAACTCAGAGGCACTTAGAATCCACAAAAATAAAGATTGAGAAAGTTGCTGAAAAATAATTCTAATTGTTACATTATTTTCTACATCTATTCTCATTCCAGCATATGTAAGTCTCCAAATAGCTCCTCAAATCATGTTAGGCTATTGAAAGCCAGAATCGCTGGAATTTTTTAAAAAAAAAATAATACCTTAGTGGTAAAGGGGGCCTTGACATGGTGGTTGACAATTTGATTGGGTCGAAGATAGCGAAAGTCGATGTGTGCTTTCTTGAGAGACCAAATGAAATTTGGCACGACGTTCCTCACATTCCTCCCCTGAAAAGAGGATGGTAAAAATTCGTAAACTGGTAAGCAGAGTATGTATTTAGTATAAAAAAAAGAACGATTCCGAGTCCAGAAAACTCCGAATTTCAAATCAAAGAGGTATAAAGATAAAATGGTTTCTTATTTATCAGCTAATGCTCTTATTGGACTTTATTTTAATCGAAACGTTAATCAACCTCGACATCCAATTTATCGCAAGAAAATTTCAAATTTATCAATTTTAACGTGAACTGGCCTGTAAAATCAAGCAGATGTAACATCTGAGTTCAAAGGGCGTTTTAACATCGTCAACTGAAGATAGAACAAAGTTAGTATATCAAATTTGAAGTCTGAAGTTAATGTTTAATTTTCTTCAAACGATGGGATACTAATGGAAGGTCAAAGTTCCGAAATTACCTTGCACTTAAGGTTTAATCAATTAGAATCTAACCATCGATGTCATACATTCTGAGGCGTGGAAATTCCCACAATAACCGACTACTTGAAAATACCAAGGATTAGGGGGCAGTTACTTCATCTAAGCGCATTCCAATTTATTCACTCGCCTTCAAGGACAATATAAACTTCGTGAGATTAGTCCAATTTACCGTTTCAGTACGTCTGGTGGAAGTTGAACATATTACTGGAGTGTACAATGCAGTCGGAAGAACATGTATCGGTTTGCATGATCGAAGAACAGCATTGCTCTATTCATTGTGAAAAGTTTTCCATTAAACCTGGCCTTACCAGAGATTTTAGAGTGTACACAGTGGGCGCAGTTTGGACAGGTTAGGAGCTAAAGGTACATTTTGGGAAAAGGATTGAAATACCTGAATAATTTTGGTCGGGGATGGGAAAGGGTCACTTGAACGCGTAATGAGTGTTCGCTGAGGAGGTAGTTCACATGGTGAGATGAGTGCATGCCTAATTTTTCTGGGTCACTGACTGAGCGAACGTACTGCTCTTTTATTTCATTGAATGCTAATGTGAAATCTTAAAAAAATCGCAAATCAAGCCCAAAAGGTCCACCTAATAAAGATGATTCAGCTCCATGTTGTATCAATAAAAGTATTTTAGCCAATCAAAACTGGATTTAGGGATGATTTTAGAATTGAGGAGGCAACTGGGTATTAACTTAGACTATATATCGATTAAATACTAAGAGCCAGGTAAACAACTCACTGCTCACTATTTAAGGCTTGAAACAGAACAAATACTTACTCGTCTGTCATCGTTCTGGAGAGTAAAGCAAGGCATATAACTGACAAAGGTGGGTGATAAGGGCTTAGTAATATAATTCAAGAAAGTCGGTGGTCAAGACTCTGGAACAGCACCTTAGTGTACAGCTAACTGAAGTACTGGGCTCGATATCCAATCCCCTTAAATTGATTCTTCTATCACTAAAAACATTGTGTTTTGGATAAGTCACTGAAGTCGATGATATTCACGCGAAACTAAATAAAATTTTTATTTTGAGCCCAAACAATTTTTTAAAAAGTTGCGAGAAGCACACGAGGACCTTTGGAATAGCGCGCTCCTGAAAATAACCAACGTAAGTCGAGGTAAAGAGATCAAAACAAGCTGTGAAAATTTAATATGGGGAAAAATGACAGGCACTAGTGAAATGATCGTAGGAGGGTAATTCTGTAGGGTAGTACCCTTTCTGATTTCAAGTAAAAGGTTATTTCCTGATCGTAAAAACTTGAATATCACAGGAATCCTATTGCCTTTTGTCATTATAATAGGGTAATAATATCAGCATCCAGTGCTAATGGAAGTTGGAAGATGATGAGAACCTGGGCAGAACTGGATCTGAAAAACCATTCTTGGTTAGCCGACCAATTTACAACACTTCGCTTGTCTGCAAGTAAAAGGTGACTTTATGAGATCGTCATACAAGGAACATCGCGTTATCAAGTTTAGTAGAAGCCAGAGAGGATACTAGAGAAAGGCAAAAATCTAACTATTTAGTAGTTTGAAACTTTTTTGTACAATAATTGAGACCCACATACAATAAAGGAGATAAAAACTTCGGTAATTAGAAGAGGAAACGCATCAACAGAGGTCCTGTACGCAATTTGCAATCTCTTATCTAGACTCTTCTCTTTAAATACGTTCTACCAGCATCTACACGTAATGATATTTAATGTAGAATGGCTGATGTTACCCACTTAGTGTAATTCAATCATTCGATCGGAATCGGTTCCAAGATGCCCAGTTTGACATGAAGTTCGAAAGAGATACAACAATTTAAAAATAATTGAGATGTTTTTCAAGACTACTAGGAATAAAATTAGTTGAATGAAGTAAAAAAGCTGAATTATAAAAAAAAGAATTTTTTTTGAAATGGTTTTATTAAATAACTCAAACTAATTTAAAAAGTTTGAGCCAACCTCTATCAACTAAGCAAAATCATTTGAGGCTATTTTGACTCATATTTTTGATTAACACAAGTGGAAAATACAAACCAGAGTCTCCCATAATCTAGGTTCAAAATAAAATTAAGTGGGTCTCGCAAGTAGAAGTTCAAGATAACTGATTGTTTCTCCAAAGTGGTTGTTTGCAAACCCATTCAGACGCACCCATAGGATGTAATAAACCACAATTTATGTGTTCTCAGGGTGTAAAAATCCCAAGATACACATTTTTAAAGGGAAGGTGCGAAATTGTACTCCTAGAATGGCTTTTGAAGCTTTAGAAAATGCACTATTGACAGCTAGATAAGATCTTAAACGCTGAAAACATTTCAAAATGTAGAGGCACTTTCGATAAATATCTATGGTCTGGAATATAATGATAATGAATCTATGCTCATCGAATTCGGAAGGCCATTTTTCACTTGTAGAGAATCCAGTCTTCAGCTCATTATAGAAGGCCAACTCTTGAAATTGCAAAGATTACTTGATTCTCTGCTTTCTGTTTTCATCATCGCTTTGATTGTTGATTAGGCAAAGGAATAAGTCGTTTTCACTGCGATATTCATTCTCTACTAGAGCCATTAAATTTTTGTTTCTATATTGAAAAAGTTGATTTAACCTGTGAGCCTTCTAAATCCTCTTGTTGCTGTGAGAGGACCGACCGATGGTTAGTTTAAGAGGTCACCGATTCCAATAGCTGGGTAACAAACTGAGACCACATAGGTCATCGAAGATGACAATGATTACATAGAAAAAGACAGAGCAGGTGTGATGGATGAATGGGCTTCAAAGAACTGCTTATTAGACCAATTATTCTACTGAATAAATACCACCCGAACCCTGTTTTGCTTTTATCGATAAGAGCTCTGTAAGTGCTGGCTTTTCCTAGACGAGCTATCACTTTTGTTGGCGAAAGGCAGAACCAAACAAATTAGTATTGAAATTATTTTGTGAGTTAATTTAAAGTGATTTATAAATGATCTTTAGCCAAGATCACAAGATAACAAGCGTTATAAGTCATCATTACGAGTTAGGAAGAAATCTGCCTCGTTATAGCCATTATGCTGAAAGAACACAGCTATTTCACTAAGCTGCAAACATCATCATCAGTATGTAGGACTCAAAAACACTTATTCAATAGTGGCATTTCAATTAATCTTGACTTGCGCAAATACTATTTACATCACTAGAAATAAAATAGGACCCGAATGTTCCTGTTAATGGTTGGAGTAAAACTCGAGAACATTTTTGAAAAATTAATTTAGCTTTATATTAAGCGTTGCTTCTGAAGGAAAAACAAGCGTTTAAGCCAAATTTTTCGCAAAAAATCAATCTTTTGACGTACCAAAAGTCCGTAGAAACCATTTCTTTCCTCCCAGGGCAACAAATGTCGGCCTGAAAGAAAATAATAGCCTTCTGATAGGCGTAGGGATAGTAAAACTGAAATTTCTACATCTTGCTAAACAAAAAGGTGGGAGAGTCATTATATCAGTCACTATCATCGAATATTCCGCTTTATATTTCACCCAGCCACTTCACTAGGTGGTTCCCCAAAAATATCTTTGACGTTGAGCTGCTGGTCGTTCAGCATATATTTGATGACTGGTATCTGAGTTTCGACCTGTTTTATTCGACAAACAAAAAAAGCAAAAAACGGCCCCCCTGGGAACAATTTCAAAGTTTCGACTACTAACAGCGCGATCATATTCTGCTACTTGATCATCAATCGACAGAGCACACCAACCCAGTTAGGCTTTCTGGCCTCTGAACAACTCCACACACACAAATCCTTTAAAATTTAAAATTGATGGTTGCCTTAAAATGTGCGAAACTTAGTTACTTAGATGTCCAAAGGTTAATTTATTACTTTAATGAAGACAATGAAGCTAGTCATCAAACAACTGAATGTGATGGAAATATTTTTTCTGAAAGATACTGCAAATTAAAATGGTTTGATTTTTCTTATCAGGTTGTTCACAACTGTCTTTTGACTTGTCCTAAAATACTTTAAATTGAATGAACAGGACCGACTGGACTCACAAGATGCGCTAATATTCTCTTGTAAGTTACATCAGCTTAGTAAACAGTGCGTATATAAATAAAAAGGGAAAATAGCGATCAAACCAACAAATTTTGCTTTGTAAGAGATGCTGCTCTTTTGACCAAAACATCAATGTTTCTAGCTTCCTCATCCTTTTCCCAGAAAATTACTTATTTTCGCTTTTGCTTTTCTAGTAAGCAACCAAGACAATGTAGTCGAAACTGCTGCGAAAATGCTTCTTTCTCTGCTTTCAAGTGCTCGGTTACCTGAAAGAAATGATTGTAATGATTTGAGTTTATCTGGAACCTCAGACGAATCAATCTTCCATTTCGAAGACTCTATATCTTTATCATTCACGAAGATTTAAGTGGTTAATCAAAGTTTACAGAATGGGTCTACTTTGAAAGAGGCAAAAGTAGCTAGTGAATATGCAGAATCTCCACTTTCTACATCATTGAGATTCGGACGATACTGGAACCTCAGTCATGTGAGCAAGTAACTATTTAACAAATAGTAACAAACAGTAACAGATAGCGAATGAAATTCTTGTTCGCAGATTCCAGACGAGCATACTGTTATATTTGTTGCTCTTAAAAGTAGAAGTTCCTTTTTTTAATAAGATAATTCCAAAATAAGACAATTTAAAATTCCCTTTGGTATTGTGAGACACTTTAGTTTGTAAATCTCTTACGGTTGATGCACAACTTTAAAGATCACTAAAGAGGCAGCTGATCACAATGACTAATACACTGTGAGCAGAGCGTGGCAAAATATAAAATTTTACACAGAAATGGCAGACGAAGTCAGCTTTACACAATGAACAAGTTTGCAATGGAAATTAGGCAAGCTATTAAAAAACAAGATTAATCGTTTCCTGGTTCATCTTTAGGATTAACAGTTTCCCAACCAGGTGATGCTCAGACATTGATAATCCAAAAGAGCACTTACGTGGCGAATGTTTCGAAAAATTCATTTTACTATTAATCCTATTCCACGTCTATCAAAATAGCCACTAGATTGAACCAAAAAGGCAAGTTTTCACCCATTTGATTGCCTGTTACTGGAAACACTCAAGAATTTAATTAGTTCTAAGGATAATCATTCAAAATTTAAAGTGAGGAAAGTCATATCTTGATGAGAGGAAGATGTCATAGCGGCTCTCTGATTAAGGATCTCCCATCCAGTCGCTTCTACCCAATCAAAGCCTTAGGTATTCACCAATAGGTCCCGAACTTGTGTCATCTGATGAGCAAGACGCCTATGGAATCACAAATCAATTCGCTGCATACAGTAGTTCATTTAGGGACAATCAAAAAGCATCCAACCCATTTCGCACCACAAGTAAAAAAGGACTACAGATTATAATGACGGTGAGAATAATCATATGCTCTCAGATATCAACAAATTGATACGTTTTCTTGCAGAAGTTTGACTAACCATTTTCAGAATGCGGAAGATCCTCTTGTTGAATAATACTGTAATCAATGTCTCCGACGGCACAGTCAGAATTTGAAGAGGCGCTGCCTGAGTTCTGTGTGAAGGCACTTTGAAAAGCGAGTAGCCTCTCACTGCTTATGTCGATCGGTGCTCGATAGAACTTCTCCACCCATCCGCGACGACGCATCCCCTCTCGAATGTGTCGGTACGGACCGAGGACCGCAAAAACCTTGTTTTTCTGAACCAAAATTTCAACTCTGTTTAAATATTGTCTCTTGGAGCTTTAATAACTAGAACGCGAACTAACAGTCAATAAACAAGATTATAGAAAGCAGATTCCTACGGCATTAAACTTTGATTTCATGCAGGCAAGAGTCTCATTTAAGACTGACATGCAGTACAAATATAAATATTTATAGATAAATATCTGAATTCAGTTATCAGTCCCAGCCTTGTATTTTTTTATCCCAAACTTTAATGGTGTAATATTTTTAAATTATCTACACAAGTTAAATTAAATAGCATTTACTAAATAATCGCCATTATAAAGCTAAACCCTATAAATAATTCATCGAAATTTCCTTCGGAGATTCACTGTTTTTGGATTTTTATTACAACTACCGCCACTTTTAATTTATGGTCAAAGTCGCTTATTATGCCATTGCAGAAGGCAGGAAGAGCCAAGTTTTCTTGACTAATAAAAACTTAAATAGTCCAAGGTGTCTGGACTGAGGAAACCTGACAGAGATCAGATGGGGTTGGATCGGCCTTGATTCTTCCTAATGAATCTACTTTCCTTTAGATACACCTTAACAGTATTTAAGCTTTTCTCTCCTTCCAATTACTTGGTTTAAATAAATGAAACTATTTTTTCTGTCTAAAACGAACCAGGCTCACTTTTTTTGCGGATCTTTGAGATAACAAGATGTTTTATCGCAACGACTAGCCGTCCAGTTTTGAGGCGCAGACGGCGATGAATTATAGAAATAGGTATCTGAAGGTGTCTCTCAAAGAGGCTAGATGCCAAACATGACGGAATTCTAGAACCTCCTTTCTTATTGTTTAATGTCATGATTTTACACCTTACGAGAAGGAGTTAGAAATTTTCATCCGGAGAGTTAGTTAAATCGTTGCACAAGTGTTGAAGATTTTATGCTTTTTGTCTCCATTTTTAAAATCCAAACAGCGTTCCAAGCGAATAACAATACTTTCAATTACGTTTTTTTGCAATCCGACTAGTAAAATTTAAAAAAGCTTCAATGTGCCAGATAAGATTTCGTTAGTATTATTAAACTCACAGATGACTAGAAATAACTCTTCGAAAACGACAATGGTTCTTTTTTTCATTCAGACCAACAGAATAATAATTTATTCATATTTTTTTACTTTTGAATAAGTTAAATAGGATCGAATTAATTTAGTTGTCACTAATTTAGATGGTACGTTATTTTCCGAATACATTAACTTGATTCCCGAACCATGTTAAATAAAGCGAAAAAACTAGCATAATGCCCGATCGAAAAGGTTAAAATGTCAATTAGTGGAACAGAATTGAAAAAAGCTCAATCCGATGCCGGAAACGGAAATAGCTTTAAGAGAACATTGAATAGCGAAATGAGCATAAGGTCATTAAATTATGCAATTAAAACAAAGCATCAATAAAAACTAATAATAAAAAAAATTTGCTTGGTTCACTTGGATCCCTTTCTGCTTAATCCAAACCAATTTTTAGACTGAGAATTGCAGCTTTTAACATAAATTTAGGAAAAAATAAAAAACTCAGCATTCCCATACTGACCAAATTTATCAAACTCCGAGGACTGGCGGCAAAATACGCGAGGACGAAATCCCAAGGGGATATTGGGAGGAGTTGAGGCAAGTGATGAGACAGCGATTTAAATATGACGCTGGAAAAGATGTAGTCAACTCTGTCAACCATTTAATTTGCCCTTATATCTTAAATAATCGACGATGGATGCGAGCACAAGTGCCAACGTTGGAAAACTGATCTGAGATTAACAAGCGATGCGATCTGGACCGAAATTGATGTAATTATATGAAAAATTTGTTGCCTTTCAGTCAATTTTGAAATAGAGTTGGAAAAGTCCTAATAAATTTGAAATGTAAACAAGAAAAAAACATAAATAACATCCAAATAATTGTTTGAAGCAGCCGCCAAATTCGACGTATTTATAAGGGGAAGCTTGTTAAACAAAAAATTTCGAGAAAAACTAACTGATCGCACTATCAATATAATATAAAACGATGAAACGATCTAATAATATTATGAATAAGCCTCAAGGATCTCCTATTATTCCTATCACTACCTTTGATAAATATTTTGTTGTTTCAGTAGTAATACAAAAAAAATGACTTTACCTTAAGAGTCAGGTAGCGTTCGGTTTGAAAGTTGTTTTGAGTTAAAAATAGGTAGGTCAAAGGGGAAGACTACAGCCTCTTGTAGGTTAGCAACTTAGAAAATGTACTAGGCACGCAATGGGATGATCTCAATAAATTTAAATTTAAAATAAAGAAAGCTTCTATCGTCTCCACAGCTCTCTATTTCTTGTTGGCAAAAAGAATATCCATTGGATACCATCTCTGCATTCAGTCAGAGTGCGGCTTATGTTTTCAAGTTCAGGAATCGAAAACTTAAAAATTAAAAGAACAAAACACAGCTTGTAATTACTCCACAATGCAAAGTCGGTTCACTCTCTGGTCTAAATTTTGACATGAATTCATAGCCAAAAGTATTATTTGTCATAAAACCCAAAATGCCTAAAATTTTTAATTTTGAAATAATGAAATAGCACTATTCTCTCCTGCAATATCGCACAAAAATGTATAGTAACCGTTTCACTTTCTGTAGACTCAGAAAGACATCCTATCATCGTTAGAACATAACTGGAAGAATTATAGTCCTTGGTTTGGATCACGATGCGTAAACTGTAGATAACTTCATAAACTAAAGAATTATTTTAAAATAAGCTATATGAACCGAATGCTGAACGAGATACGTCCAAAGTGAGTTCTTAGCCTAAAGAAGGAAGGGCCTTAGCATGGTATGAGAGACGGACGTTTTTAAAAGGAAATGGATCCCCTTTTACTGAACAAAAAAATAATACCAAAGGGATCCCACCGTATGCCGGACAGTATACTGTTTCAAGAATTACGAAAACTTGGTTTGGTTAAAGACACACGTTGAATTATGTCGGTTGATATTTCAAAGGAGGCAGAAAGAAGTGACTGCCATTTGACAATAATTAAAGAAAAATACTATTAACATGATTTTGACAGACTTTTCTTACATTTTTCCTCAAATACTCTCAAAATCTCAAAGCAGATTTCCAAAAAAGATTTTAATTGATCCATCGGCCACACAACAAAGGAACCCTTAGATCAAAGTACGAGCTGGCAGGGGAATTCACTAAGATGTTTTCACTCTTTCACTTTCGAAAGAGCACTACAAAATCAAAAGAGTTATCTCAAGCTGGGGAGTTCAGCAGCACTAAACATATAAAATAGCTAATTTTAGATTTCAGAACGAATGTGATAAATTCAAACAGATTTATGAACAAACTTTTTCCATGTAAAGGAATCTTTCTCTGGCGCGAAATCTAATAACAAGTAAAATGTCGTAGTTAAAGTGGTAAATGCTTAAAAAACTCGCAAAAATTGAAATACGTCACATAAGCCGGAAGTTGTTTCGAATGCATTTGTTGGATTTTAGTTTCCGCTCAAAGCATTCCTCTTTCGATTTAAGTCAATGCTAAACCAGATTATAAAAGCCTTGTGAGTTAAGGCCCTCTAACACTATGAGTTAATAGTTTGGAACTTAGAGAGATCGTTGAGTACAGTGCACATTTGATTAAAAGATACAGAGTTTCATGCATCCGAGTTTAAGTCGGTTCGAAAACGTGATTTGAAATTATTACAAATTTTTGCCAATGGAACTAATATTTTTGCAAATTATTAGTTAGACAGGTTCTCGTTCGAAACTATTGCTAATTTTTGCAGGTAATTAGTGTGTGCAATTAGCTTAAAAGGGTTTCAGGCCTTTACAAATGCAAAAAAGCACAACGGGCGGACATGCTTACAGACCATTTTTTTCTGCTTATTACCTTTCAGCCGTAGAATCTAACACTAACCTTTCGATGGTGATTCCAATGAACCGTTACATGATAGATGGGGCAAAACAAGCATATAAGAAGAAAAGATTGTCGTAGGCAGAACCTCTTGCTACGTAGTTCGGGAGGGTTACTCAGGACGTGCATCTACTATTGGCTGAAATGCCACCAGAAGATTGTGATCGATTACTACCAATATTCATCCTGCTATTCGATTAAAGCCCACAATCACTTTAAAAGTGACCACGATTACCCTTCAATCCGTCAGATCGTTGATCGATCAACACAACATTTGATCTCTTCACTATTATTTAAGAACCTTATTTATCTTTGCGGTTTGCTTTTGTGGAGAGCATCAGCATTTATTAACCCTAGAATCGAGTAATCATCAGTTTCTGGTTGACCGGTCAAAGCTTCTTAATACGAATCGGAGTTAACTAATGCTTGGTCCTCTAAGAAAAGAAAGAAAATTTTAGATATCAGTATGTTTTATCTGAGAAACGGAATCGAAATTTATTTGTTCTCTAGTTATAACATTTTTATTCTTGACGCTTATCAAAATCTGTGTGACTCAATAGCAGAATTTACTGACTTACTGGTTCATTAATCTCGACAAGCTGACTTCATCATGTTTTAATATCACACAAGATTTAACTGAGGGCAAATCAGGTGTTAATAATTGACATTTATGAGAGAATCATCGATATTCTCACTTTAATCGCTTCATCTGTGATACTCTTCACTTTCAGAAGAAGAGCTTGATCAACGGTGAAGATGCCGTTGGGAGGTTTTGGATGCTTCCGAGTGGCCAACAGACAGGTGGCGGCTCCAATAGTAACACCGTCCATTCCTTCGAGACTTTTACTGTGTTTTCCAGAAGATTTAGGCCTAGAAATGACGGTATCAAAGTCACCTCGTCTAACTGATACTGGAGATGAGGAATTTGCCTGTGAATGTTGAGTTTTAGCCTCAAAAAATGCCGATTTATGTCTTGAGGATGTGGCAGTACGAAAAGAGCAGAGCGAGACTGACTGGTGAGAACCAGGTTCGAGAACTAACGGAAGTAGACTGCAGTTGATGCTTAGTTTCACTTTAGGCGAATCGACGCTTGCAAAATGGGTTGTTGATAAGTGGTTACCATAGGCATTTCCAAAACCTGAAGGTGGCGGGTCGGATATGAAGATATCATCCGGTTGATGGAATGGTTGATGATCCGCTATTAGTGGAGCGATGGTGGCTAGGGGATGCTTGAAGTGCCGCCTGTCAAATTTGTTTTTATGGGGAACTAAAAAGGGAAGATGCAGGTTATTAAACTGACCAATCAAGTGCGAGCACGCATCCAATTGGCTTATAAGTGGTGATCGGTAAGCGATTTGTTAACCCCTGGGGCTTACCATAGGAGTCGGCGTGGGCATCTTCTGACTTGGTTTCAACTAAAAATGAATTTCAATTGTTAAGTGAAAAATTCAATGATATTAAGGGTTTTCTGGGCAAGTTAACAAACTTACCGAAATTGCCTGGGTCAGAACAACGTTTTTTTGGAGGCAAATTATGGTCATCCCCATCTGGAATGTTTTGGATGAGGTATTCAACTGACACCTCATCGCGCAAACTGGTGAAATTATTAAAGTGCCTCGAAGTAAGTAAGTTTGAAAAAGCTCTTCTAAGACCAACAGAACTTGATCGGGGAGAAAATGTCATGGCTCGTTATTAAAGACTTGTGAAAAGAATAGAAGCTCTTATCTAATACAGCGCTGCTGCATCATTTAAAGCGGCAATGAGAATATCTAAAAGGAAACAATATTATTATAATAAAAACTTAAAGTGCAAAATGAAATAATTTCATCAAATTTCTTAATCGAAATCAAGTTGATAAATGAAGGGAATGAATGGGATTATTTTTGCCAAAAATTATGGTTAAATGCAGAAATCTAGAATAAAGGAACTAACATCCACTACTAAGAGTATCACTGCTATAAATAAAGCGCAAAATAGAACTGCGTCTCAATTAACAAGTTAAAAATATTCAAAATTCGTCAGAAGGATGAAAATACCATGTAAGAGAGTGAATAATCAACCTTAAAGAACCCAATTAGTTCAGGCATTTTGGTTGTTTTCAAGCGAAATAAATAACTATTCCTACTTTTCTAACCTATATAAAACATTTCAAGCTTTCGCCCAGATCTAAAATATTCAATTGACAGCCTATGGGTATTTTCAAATCATTTTTGTGAAATACCATGACTACTTTCCTTTATTTTAGCGGGCAATGTAACCTTGATGTCAAACGCTATCAATACGTTAACTTAAAGTATCTGTTGTAGATATATCGGTGGAATTCAATAATAGGCAAAATATTAGCCCTTTGAATCCATAGGTTTAAAGACAGTCAAAAATAATCCTGTAAAATTTTAACGAGCTTTTTGATAAATTGAAATTAAAAATTACTGAAATTACCAACGCTTCACGACTACCCGTTATCATATTTTTGTTAGATTTTAATAGTAGACATAGAGAGATTCATTAATCATAACAGCAACAATAACAATAAGAGAGTACCAAACTATTTCGATATATGATACTATTTTTAATACAAAGCACTACACCTCCCACAATATTTTAGCCTGTTTCCGGATATTTGGGCAAAATGTACTACGCCTAGATCATTAGATAATCATAATACTTTATCTAGGTGCCAGACTTTTATAAGCAGGCTTCGTTTCCCGTTTGGAAATTTAGTTTTTTTGTCACAGTAACCTGGATCTTCTAATAGGCTCTAGAAGATTAAAAATCATGCTAATGAGAATTACTAGTTTGCATCTTTCCATTATCAAAATTACATTTTGCATTCACGAAGTAAACAGTGCTTTTACTGATTCTTCCATCGATTACACCAATTTAACCTGGGTTACGCCTCTTTTTGTGAACCGCTGCTGTTCATTTGACACGGAATCATCAGAGCGCCTTGTTTATTATCTCTGCATCACCCTGAAGAAGTACCCTTCCATAAAAGTAAAAGTTATATAAATAATGAACTCCTAACCATTTGCAAATAAGCTTTCTTACCATTTTACTCATTCCTCCTTCCTAAGAATTTCCATTAGGCATCATCGTGGAAAACTTGCTGTTATATCCGATGTGACAGTTTAACGCGCCAACGACGTAAGTTATGAAGCTTTTCAGTATGCCTTACTAATGAATAAAATAAGTAGCGTAGATTAATGATTTGCAGTACTTTAACGGTGGTGCGTCGAAAGTTCAATAAAACGGCATGTATCTTATCACCAAGATTAGATTGGTATATGTGAATAGATCAAAACGGTGAGCAGTCGTGACGGACATGAATCTAGACTTACCTTGGAACCTGGATGTCTCAGTAACGGGATATTGTTGACTTATAAATAGAGGTACTGAGTTGGGGATAGCTCAAGAGCATTGTAGGGAAATGATTTTTTGAGCTCACCACGAAACAGATATCCACCTCAAGTATGATTTCAATTTGTTAGTGGCCGACGTTACCATAAGTCCACTTAAGAAGGTCAAATGGGTTCAGCAACTACCATAATAGAGTTAATTCCCATCCATTCGAAGTATTATAACGCATAAAGAAACCCACAGAAGCGTGAACGTTTGGGAATAGCACTATCGAGATATGCTTGGGGGAATAAAAACCAGTGAATGAAAAATTTGCAGAATTTTGCGCTTGAAAAACGATGAGCGAGGATGAATACTCAAGGCTTTCAAATACATCGATTTGCTTAAACAAAGGAATAGCATTTGTAAATTATGTCACTTGATTCTAGCTTAGACCCTTTTAATGAATATGAATTTAAGAGAAAACACATGGGTCTGTTGGACGAGTGAAGCGGAAAAGAATTCAGACGTCGAATCTTCAATCGTGAATATGGACGTTTCTCGGCCTATTTTGCTTCGACATCCCTCATGCATTATGCAGCACCTATGTCAGTATGGAAAGTTAACCGAAATATAGCTTTCGAACTCAGAGTATTTGATAACTCTGTCTCTTTAAAGGATTACAACTCCTCATTGCCTCTTTTTTAAATGATCGATCATATTTTCTGCCCTATAGCTACGGTCGCTCTCTGTCAATGGATCTTAACACCTCTATCCTACCGAGCATAGTTCTGGTCAGATCTCAAGTTGTCATGGTAGATTAAATAAATGAGTTATAAAGACCTAGTTCAGTTTCCCTCTCCACATGATTGTGAACTCACAACTAAGCTTGTTCAGTTTTGTTTAACGGTATTATTACGCCTTCATAGGTCATATATTTGCGTAAATGTTTAGATCTATGCAGATTATACGGGAAATGGGAAGAAATAAGCACGATTTAGAAAACATGGTCGTAATTTTCACCTAACGGACTGCTATGCGTCTCAGCTGAAGATTTGTCATCGAACCAATGCCCTCAGCTCCTATCCACGCGCAGTTCTTGAACTTTGTGTCGCCTTAATTGGACACCTTTAACATTTATCTCCACATCATAGATAAACTAACCAGGTCAAGTGAGCTGCAGCAAGACTAGGCAACTGCAAGAATGTTTCTTTCCAATTTAGTTTCCTATTTTGGATGATTCGGAGTGTCTTTACCGCCATATTCTTTGAAAATGCATCATTTCATAAGGTGAAAGATTTTGACATTTGAAAATTGTTTGGACTTCAATGCTTTTTTAAACTGTGCCTCAGATCACCCGCTGAAAACACTGAACTTTCAGTCAGATTTGAAAAATACGTTTTGAATGCTCAAATGCCAAAGGGATTTCATTGCGTAGTGGTTTCGCAAACGGATTCGACTGCGTTTTTTCGAGACGAAAAATAATGGGAAGCTATGAGGATAATCGACCTGAGCAATCATGCCAATGTCATGCTTGATTGTCATAAAGTTTGACTTAGCGACTCTACCAGATATCATTATGCATGCAAGTAGAGATCTTGGTGGATGGAGGCTTCAATCAAAATTCCATATGGGAGTCAAAAGGAGTGGAGCCAAAAGGCATTCATTCTTTTCGTAAATAGATGACTCTCTGACTTATACAACTTCAACTTCTGTGTTTAATTGTCATGACTTTGCAATGTCTCATCCATCTTTTGGTTGATAATAGTAAGTCAAATAAGATATGCTCAGATCAGACCAGTTACAAGTGCCTATAACATGCCTGAGGTACGTACCCATAATATATGGAAGTTGAAATCTTTAATTTCGAAATCGGTGGCACGAATGAAAAAAGTCCGTCTTCGATGGTTAATCTTTGACATACAGTTTTCACATAGTTTTTACCTTTTCTTGGAGCAATTAAAGCCTATTTTCCAGGCTAACTTGAAAACAAGCCATACTTTTACGACACCAGTGGCGATGATACCATGAATCCTAACTAGATGTAAGTTTTATTGCTATTGAACACAGATCAAGATCTAGAGATAGCCTGAATTTCGCACTCAGGAAATAGTTATAATGTACCGGACATGTAAGAAGAGGCACAAGTTCAAATTGACTTGCTCGTACGCGAGCTAGAGTGAAAAAAATTCAGCTTTGAAAATTTAATGCGTTTTACAGAGCAGAAAAGTGATCTAGTTATGCTAATCCAAGATCACATGAAAATGAATCCCCGCAACTCAACCTCTACAAATTTCCTGTGCAAATAACAGGCCCAGTCCTGATAATCTGGTAACTGATTAACTGGTGATTAAGGGGTAATAAAACCATCGAAAAAGGTATTTCAAGGTGATATGATCAGCCAAAAGAAAGATGAGTTTCATATCCTCTCAAGCCTAATCTTGACCTTCTCGGCCCTTTTACAATAGATATCTCACTGCCTTTTCAGATAATCTGCCAAATTCCCATCCTCAAATGAGTATTAAGCCCTTTTCGGTGGTCTCCCAATAAATCCTGTCAGCTCTCAAAATCAGAGTTCCGAATCAGAACCTCCCACCCTTTCATTTTTCTTTAAATGACCGAACGCGATGCCGCAGTGGCCAATCAAGCTGTTCACAAATACGCCTATTCGAGCTAGATATAGTCACTGGCTCCTACAAATGCCACGCCCAGGGCCCTTTTAGCCATCACTTTCAGCTTGCACCCCCTAGAGTGACCTTATCCCTTAGCACCAATTGAAGGCCAGACTTAGAAAAGCTATGAAGTTTTATATTTCATAATATACCCACTAACTTTTAATAATTGATACAGATTGTCCTCCTTCTATTGAAATAGTAACATCAATACTTTATCTAGAATAGCGGTACTTGTTAAAGCCTGTTTTGGAATAATTATAAGCATTAGTCAGGTTGGAGAAGACTCTCAAACTTAATATACTATGATGACCTTAAAACAATAACAATTTTTACCGCAAAAGTAAACGCTCATAGATTCTTCTGACTTCATTAGCCTGACAAAAATTCGTTGCTCCTTGAATGCTTTTCTTTAAATGCAATACAATAAAAATACAATGGAATGTCTAAATGCCGTTCTCATCGAAGCCGCAACATTCTAGTGACTATAATGATAAATTATTTGTAGCGAATAACGTTTTTTTTTATAGCCATCAATTCTCTTAGCAACCGACCTGAGCGTATTTAGTACCGATGAAATGGAACTATTGTTAAAGAAAAGGGTCCTGCACCATGGCCATTATCAAAAGACTTTGACAATCCTTTGCAAACTCTTTGTTGCATTGACTTTCAGAAAATAAGTAGTAATGGCAGCGAAAATTTTCACAAAAGTTCTGTATTTCAGAGTTCACTTTAACTGCCGGTCTGCCAGACTGAGTTTAGAGCTGCGAGCTCTACGCAAAATGTCCCATACAAAACATTGCAGTACTAAAAGCCACCGAAATTTCGCACTCCCCTCTGTTCACCTAATTTTTCAGGACCCAACTGCACGCCAAACAGCATCCGATCATCAGGATAATAAAAGGCCTTCTGTCATGCGGTGTCGTGTCATGAAGCACAAGCCCCCGGTCAACCTAATCACTCAACCGTGGGAAAATCCTTTTCTAACTGCCAGAGGTGGGACAGTCAACTTTGTGAACAAAAAAAAAAAAACAAACTAACTCAGCAAGTACTCTGAAACAGAATAATAAATGGGCCTGCTCTCCATCACTGTTACTAAATTGAGTCAACTGTAAATTACGAAACTAAAGGCAGACTGACTTAAACTAGGAGATTTTTCATAAGCGTGTAATAATCAAATCCCATTGGAAAATTCCAATGTGAATTCTCATGAATGCTTAATCCGGTCTTATTACGAACTTGAAACGAAATCAGCTCATAATATTCGAAAAATGAGCCTCAGATCTGCTTTGGTTTTCAGTTCAATTTAGTTAAAGATTTATTGAATCACTACAATAATTTTAGAGATTTACATTAATAATAAACGCAAGGGGTTGGCAGGGGTTTTGATATTGAAATTTCGGAAAGTGAGGTCTTTAGAATTTCTGGATTTGCGTTCTCAGTGTTAATTTCTGCGGCTTGAAATTGAGAACATGCCTTTTTACTTCCCATTCGGCGTGTTAAAGCTTCTTCGGGAACCTCTCGAAGAAGTAAGGGGTTAACTTAAATGGTGTTACTGAAAGTACTAGTAAAAACGGAACACTTGCTGTTGGTGACGTGGTGTGACATCAGCCTTGTCTGAAGTTTGTAGTTAAGAGGGCTTTAGAAGGTGAATGAAATGACTAGCTAAGGCGATTTTGATGGGATCTTAGTCCAATGGGATTTGGTTGATTGACTGCAGTGTCCTGGATCAGGTTAGTCAATAAGTAACAAAACCTGTTTGATCAAGGCGTTTTTTATGAACTTATAATAAACGGCCTTCATGTATTGCACCATTTGATCTTGAAATAACTTCTGAAGAGATTTTCGGGCGAAAGATAGTGTATTTGGCCAGGCTGTTACGAAAAGAAGATCTAGTCAATCCAAATTACTCGCAGGGAGAACAATAAGCAGGGTACTCACAGTTAAAACGTGCCACAAACTAACCAGAAACAAAAAGGATGGTGGTAAATGGTTTAAAATTATCACCGAAACTCATATTCATAGGGCCAACTTAGTAGATTCGCATTGGAATGAGATCCTCTTACTTGGATTGAAAGCATCTTACGTACCTACGGTGGTGTATTATTAAATTCAGCCCATATTAGATAAATAATATATCCCCTTAATGCCAAAGTAGGGCGATCTAATATAGTTTGTAAATATAGCGTGAGTGACTAGATTAAAATGTCATTTCTTGCCTTAATCATCTTCTGCGATTTATCCCTTTCAGTTACTGATAATCTGCTTCGAATTTTTGGCACTTGTTTGGAGGTTAGTTAAGCACATGAAGGCAGATCTTAAAAATACCTTCCTATCAGAATGCAGAGGTATTCGATATTCTTCTTCCAATTATCGTCTTGAGTGGGTAGCCAAGCAGCGATTGATACTAACCGGTGGTGCAAACTAAATATTCTCATTATTTAATTCAATTCATTGATGAAAAATTTTTAAATGATCTTGGATCTGTAGAAGTATTCCCTAAGTTGCTTAAGTTTCAGTCACAAAAACTAGCCAGCCAATGAACTTCGTATTGGCTATGCTTCCGACACCTTTGATCTTATTTTTATTTCCAGCTACGAAAACAGTTGACACATTTTTTTGTGTTTGTGCTTGGAACCAAACAACTCGATTTACTATTTTAAGAAGAGTGTCTTAATGACATAACATTAGCCTGACAAGTGATCGAATGAGATGTTTAAATGTTCTACCGATTCCTCTAGATGTTCGCGCATGTAAATAACTACTCGAATTCAAAAAAAGTTACATTGAATGCCAGATGAAATACTACTTTAAAATTCGCAAAATTTCAGGTGTAGTGAAAAATCCCCCATATTATTGTTGTCAATTTTTTGGATCAGAGTTATTCCAAACCCCTTGTTTCACTTCTTCGGAATCGCTCCTAACATCAGCTGAGGGTATTTCCTCAACTTTCTAGATTAAATTCGAAGTCAAAGAGTGCGTCATTTTCTGATAAATCTAGTTCAAATGAACAAAGCTAGATAAGCCACTAAATACTCAAAAACAAAGAAACTTAAGTTCACTTCCTCCTCTTGAATTTGCTGATCATGTCTGCAAAGATTTTTTTTATTCCTCCTCACCCTTTAGCGCAAGTCCCAGGGACTTTTGGGGGTACAACAGAAATACAATAAAGTTACATATTATAGCGTAGAGCAGTTATTTGAGTTTACCAACCCGCTGGTGTTATCTCGGCATGGTTGCGTGGCGCAATAGCATTCAGCTCTTCTGCTGCATCTCATGGAGTACCTGGGATAGATTTCTTCCCAGCCGTGATGGAGCGGATGTGTATTTCATCCTGCCTGAGGGACTTTTCGTCGCAGCCTTTTTTTCTATCTTCCACTCTATCTTTTTTCTCTTTCGTATTCAGCTTTTCTGCTTTTTCTACTACAGTTTGATTCTTTGGTGGTTTCCTCCTTTCTCTGATTTCGACCGAGGGGAGATTCTATTTTTCAGGCAAAAATATCATTCACCATATCACCATTTATAGCAATACTAGGCAAAGAATACTGTTAAGTAGATTAAGCTCACCGAAATGTCAAAAGTGATTACCTCTAATTTGACAACTCTTTGATAAATGGATCGCAAATTTCCCATGCCTTCCCTTGGGGTTATCAAATATCCAACTCCAACTCTCAGTAAATCAGTATACTGTCTGGAATTTAAAAGTCTAAGATCTACGTGATTGATCAAACCAGACTAAACACGTCGAAATGGTAGCAGTCCTCGCTTAATGCATCGCATTTGAAGCTACTCTTAAAATGAGCATAACAGAACACCGATAGACTGATATATATAGGAGAAGAACCAGAAAAGAGAATAGACACTGGAGCACAAAATTTAGCTGGAAAGACTCTTTTAGAACTGTTTAAACTTCTTCAGTGACTGCCTTGTATAGATCTCGATTTTTTCAAACATCCTTCTCACATCATTTCCGCGAGCAGATTGCGGCACGATTTGTAAACTCAATGCCTCTAACAAAGAACCCAACAGCTTTATCATTTCAATAGAGATGGGTTCAGCATTAGAGCTTTTCCGATCTTTTGGATCAACCTTTTGACTGACTGCAAATGAACGGATGGTCATCTACGGTCCCGCCCAAAGTTTTCGTTAACCAACAACTCGATCCTACTTAGGAAGATGAGCTTATTATTACAAGGTCAGAAAGAGGTGGGCGTTGGATACCTCGGGAGCATCACATTGAGTTTTTGTGCACTTTTCTCCATGCGTGCTATGCGTGCGAATGTAAGCGGATCCTGATTGGCTGGATTGACTGTGGACGGGTGTGAATGGGGCTGGGATTCGGCACTTTTTGAATTAATATTCCTTTAGTAACTCGTGGAATATTAACTTCTGCTGAGAAGGCCAGTTTCAGGGAGTAGACAATTACTTTTTTGCCTCTCCGACAACTGCGTAATGCGGCGATTATGGTAGGTCACTTAGTCGATTAGAAAACAATTTTATTCGTGCCTTAATTCACCAAAAAATAATACGTGAAATTCATTAGTCCTGATTCAATAAACATTTATTAAGAACCTCTCATCAGATTTTATAAATTTTTAAGGCTCAAATCGGAAAACATCCCTTTTGCACATATTGCGTTGAGTAACATTTTAATTTCAAATTGTTCATGGTAAAATTACAGCTAAACAGATGAAATTTCACCATCAGTCGCAGTGGTTATATTCAACCAAGGTAGTTAATGTTAACAAAACATACAGCCTAAGTAGCATTTGTGTTTAGAAAACGTGAGCTTCAATATTAAAAAAAAAAACTTAGGCGTGCTTCAGGTCTAAATCTTTTTGAAATAGTTCTACAGTTTAGGACTAGCCAAATTTCATCCTTATTTTATTTATCAAATTTTAGTTTATCATTGGGTTTCAAATTTAAAAAATCTTCAGAAGCGACATAATTAACTTCAAATCTTTCAAGATTTAATTTAATATTTTTCATTTAAATTGAAAATGCTTTGAACTTTTTCAATCAAATAAAGTGGGAAATTCATACGCCCACTGAAGTCAATCTGAAACGAGCGATGCGAAATAAGAAGTGCGAAGAATAGCGAAGCTGGGAAGCTCGAGTCGGAACTCGGTCAACATTTAAAATAATTAATCGGTTCAGCTCGTAATTCTCTCAGAATGGAAATAAGTTTTGGTGATCCAGGAGGACACTGAAGACTCTTTTGTTTCGATTTTGCAACAAATCGGTATGGTACAATTAAGGCAAACAAAGAATGGTAGTGAGAGTCGAAATATGATTGTCAATAGAATAAACTTGATTTGACCCCAAGATTTTAATTGACAATGGCCTTTTTACAAATCTTTGAGCTGAGTGGAGAAGGCATCTAATTTATTGAGGAAATAAATACCTGGTATTACTAGCATTATCTGTTTCTTTCAGCGAATAGCATTCTTCGAAATCAACCTGATACTTCGACTTTGAAAAAAAACACCTGATTAAATATTTTCTTCTCATCTAACACTCTCTTTAACTCCTGCTCACGCGCAAGTCTCTCAAAAAATCCTTAACTGAGAACCTCTTGCTCTTATTTTTCCCTCGGGAAAAGGCGAGATAATGTGAACTTGATTGTCTCAAAGGCTGTCATGTCTATTGGATCATCGCAGTGGCTGAAAATCAGGAAGTAACCATTGCTAGAGCTCTAATTATCCCCCTGATCTCATTCGCATACAAATTATGAGCTACTTCCATGGAGTCCTTGTCATGAGATCTTGATCAATCAACTAATCAACACAAATCATGAAAAAATTTCAATTCAGGCAAAACCTTTGCATTACTTATTAGTGGAAACAAGAGGCCACTAAGTTTACTTGAAATGCATTATAAAAAAAGTACTGTCCACTTTGATAAATAGAACCTTATACGTTAATAGCCGTTCTAAGGCGTTAAATTCAAGGACCCCTCAAATCAAAGTGGCAATCACGTACAATTTTGTGTTTATCTATTTTATTTTGATTGTTTCGAGATTTTCTGTATCAAGGACTTTCCTGGTTGAATTAAGTGATGATGGTATACACATCTGACTTTGACATGACACATCCGAAGTCCGACAGCAATGTCAAGTGATAGAAATTCCTATTCATGATGGTCAGTGCTGATATTCAAGGGGGTCGCCTAATGAGTGATCCTCAATCAGAATAACTTTAAGTCATCTTATATCTCTTCAAGGCATCGTTTCGAAGGCCCTTTTCCACAACAAAAAGTAAAGCTTCTGATTGTGTAGTTGTTTATTTTTTCTCAATTAGGCCTTAGTAAAATTGAAAATCAAGTCAAATGACCTAAATACGCGTTTTAGCTTAAAGGGACACATCGATGATTTTTTTGTGCATGTGTATTTTTTAAAGGGGTCAAAACTATTAGGTAATATATTTCAATATTAGTGTTTTTGTTTTATGTCAAATCGAAATAGCCCACATCGGAACTATTTTTTGCTTTGATCCTTTAACAGGAATCCGGCGGTTTCTCAGGCCTATTTTATATTTCTCATCATCTTATCTCAATTGTTCACCGCATCTCCACAACATTTTACCCAATCTCCCAACGTTCTCCGACGCATTTTACGAGCACCAATGCCAGGCCGTCCATCGATTCCTAACGCCATAATCTTTCAAAAACCCCGAACCCTAACACCACAATTGAGTCCTCTCGAACTAGCCATAGATTCGACTTTCGGTTTTGTGGCAAGTGAGGAGGCCTCCGATGCTGCGTGTCAGCGAATTCCAGGATTGTCTAATCACCAGCGCAATCTCTGTCGAAGCAATCCGGGTCTCATCTGGGCCCTTGTGGATGGAACTCAGTTAGGATTGTACGAATGTGTGCATCAATTCAAAAACGAGAAATGGAACTGTTCTGTAGCTAGAATCATTCTTGGAAAACCTCGAGGAGAACCCTTTATTTTCAATAATGATCATTCATCAGCAGCTAAACTGATCGGCGGACTCCAGCAACTATTACAAGGAGGTAGGTTGTACTTAGATTGTCCATATTTTTTTCATTTATTTATACATGATTTAGGCTAGGTTTCCAATACTTTATAAGTATAAATTTCAAACTTTGATGCAGCAGTACTTGTTTCTAGGGAGAGATAAATAGATATATTTATGTGATCTTCAGCAAGAAAAACGTTAATGGAGAGAAAACTGCATGCGCATTTTCATTTACTTAAAGATTTATTAAAATAATAATTGATTTTTTATTTAGAAATTACCAACATGCGCTAGAAATGGCAGTTATTTAGCGTTTTAAGAGATGTCCAACAATGTAAATGGTTCTAGGAAAAAGCCTAGATGATCAAACACATTGTTCAAACCTGATGTAACTGTTCTTTTAATACTGATTATTTTCAAATAGTTTTGCTCAAATTTTTGATGTCAAATGCAAATGAAATATAGTACCATGTAGCAACGTCAGGAAAGGCTGACGCTCCCAAGCAACCTAGATAAGACATTTTTGACGGTCTGATCATACAGTGTGAAAGTCAGCTTGGACGTAGATGAGAAAAACCGGTTGAATGGAATGACGACATGCTTATTCAGAATAGTTTCCCAGAGTGTCCTGTCGATTTTTCAGGTAGCAGCATTGTAACTCTCAGCTTTTATTTGAAAACGATAGAATTTTCAAACCCTCAAATGTGAAAAAGGCAATATAGGATACAATGTGAAAAGATGATGTCATTGACCAAACTCTGCCTTTCTCGATCCTCTTCAAAAAAATTCTTAAATGTTACTACTTTAGATCCTTTCTTAATGACAGCGTTGAAAAGCATTGTAAAAAACCATGAGTTTCTTGAATCAAATTCTCCTGTTAAGTTTCCCTTGTGCAAATAAGCTAACGATCGACAATAGTGATCGTTCCGATTTTCATCATTTAAGTGTATAATCACTTCTTTTTTTCAACATCTGAAATCGGCAGTGTCGCATGTTTTTTTTTCATTTTGCAGAACAGTTAAAAACAAAAATTCAGATGCAGAGTACCAGGTTGTCTAACTATCATGGCTCCTTGATGTAGCGAGCAATAGAAACACATTATTTTATAAAATAGTTAGATATTTTACATCGAGTATATAAAGGAATGCCTGCTGACATGAATATCCCTCAATTCTATCAGTATCCGGGCCAAATAAGGGAAATCCCAGTTGGCCTAAGTGGAATAAAATACAAGTTCACGCAAATCAAATACACCATTGCCTCATAGAAATATTTTACCTGCATAGAGAGTCAGTGGTTCTTCTAGGCCCTGTTTCGGACACTGAACCCTTCCTCTTTCATGTACACAAACCCACGTCTCTGACTGCCAGCACGAATTGTGTGCTTCTTACGCTCTCGTTTCACAGGTCCAAAAAATTGAATTCTCATTTAAAATGGCACAATTCACTGACGCCGACTCAGCAGTTGCCTTCGGTCTGTTTACACGCAATCTTGGGCCCATGTTCACATGTGATTTAGTTCACGGAGGAATGAGAATTTGAGAGCTAGAGTGAAATAACGATTGTTGGCGCTGCCTAGGGCAGCATTTGCGTGGCCGTGAGAAAAAAGGTGGACGATTGGAAATGCTAATTTTCTGGGCGCCGTTTCTTTTTGGTTATGCATTCAAAGTGCTCTGCGTTGTCTACTTTATAGGACATAATGGAACAGTCTTTCTTACCATTGGAATAACCTCTAAAATTTTGAAATTATTTTTTGGTAAAATGATTGTGCATCCAGCTTTTTCATTTTAAATTGTTAGTGATTCAGATATTAACGAGGCAGGCTCATGATATCCACTTCCCTTATACGATTTTTCAACTTGATTTGCCGTGGGCACACACCATTGTGGAACCATTTTGTATGAAAATTTATTTAATGATTGCTTTGTTTTTTTAAAATCGCATTTCCTAAAACAGTTATATTTTTTCAATATGAGAATGTAAATGCTTAAATTAACAAGAGAGACTAGATTTGACTAGAAAGAGATCTCCAACTAGCTTACACTATTATGCGATTCACCCATATCCCAGCCCAGACCAACGTTGTGGTGGTAGCATAGTTCGTCTTTAAAAGTAGAGCACTTTGAAGTCATTGAAAGATTGGGTGATGAGTCCCTTCAAGCCCTGCTTTTCTGAGCTCGAGTGTTAATCTTATTAACAGAGTCAGTTCTTAAAAACTATCTGCGAAGTCGAATATGTAGTAAGAAAAAGTCGTAAATGCATTTGGATTTTCGAAAGATAAGCAATTGATGTTCTCTCAGTTTGTTTTGCCGGATGCAGAGAAGGCAAACTTGTGACATCTTTTGTCAAGTTTTTAATTTATAGGACTTAAACCAGCTGGTTTCTTACACAGAGACACGAACTTTCATGTGGGCCTTCATTCAAATAATCAAGCTACGAATAAGCGTATTATTTAAATTGGAGGCCTTTTTGAGCGCACAAAGAATTTGTTTTCAAAATCCTTACTCAGCTTAGTAAAAAATCTCGATATAGGCCTAGGAGGCCTTGTGTACCGCTAAAGTTGCGGTCGGAGTGGGTCTGACTCACGAGATGACGAAGGTTCCAAACCCATCAACGCACCTGGTGATTAAAATGACCACCCGCGTTGGTACAGCGAAAGGCTCTCGATCAAAGATAGGCTCTCACCAAGATAATTGTTAAAAGACACTTCCCTTCAACAAAACTGGAATTTGTGCAGCATTAATGAATCAAAGCGGCCATAAAAGGCAGGAGGGTAGATCATCAAACCTCAAAGAATCCTGTGGTTTCTTTCTTAAGCTTACCACAGCCCAGTATTTCACTCACTCTTGATATTTTGAGCTACTAGCCCAAAACTTTTTCAAAATAAATTAATCGGCGGTTCTTAGGAGCAAGGCTTCATCATTATTCGTTAATTTTCTGCTTTATTCTACAAATTTTATCCAGTTTGAAAGCGTTCCTGATCAGATCATAAGACTGCATATTCAATTAAAGCAGTAGCCAAGTGAATGTCGAATGTATTCAATTGATAACACCTCCATTTCTCTATAAAGCCTTAATAAGTCATTTGGATTCTATAATTTGTTCTTCATTTTATAAATCTTTTCTTTTAAGCTAAATACTTTATAATTTGAGGTATAAATTGTAAGTCACAGAAACCTTTTGTGATTTCTTATTTACCCATCTTGGCTGCATATCTTAATGCTTAGTAGTTTTTTTTTAAGTTGCGATAAAAATTTTTTCCAGAAGTACCAGAAATACAAAACTCGAATTGCTCAAAGCACGCAGCTCTCGAAGCAGTCGACTCTTCGTTTTCTGTAATGATCAACCACCTTACAACCTTGATTGGAAGGATGAGCATATGCCATTTTGAAAATATAGATATTTTTGGAATATAGTCCATATTTTTGCTGTCACCATAACATTTCATAATATTTCAATTGAATAATCTCATGTTCAACCGTTCGATAGCTTATAAGAATGTCAAAAAAGAAGGTAAAAAGCAAACATGACAAATTACGATATTACAATCTCATACTTCATCAATCACTCATGTTCTTCATACGAGTTGAAATGCAGATGTCATTGTGTAGCTATCAGATCTGGGTGGAGAAATATTAGAAGACTGGTGCGTTGAGATGTTCTTTAAGATAGTACTAAGAACAACCGGCTTTTTTATCAAAACATTAATGCATTTACACAGAAACCCTTAAAAGAGGTTTACTTTCATTGCCTCTGAAAAGTGGCCAGTTTGAGGATTAATCGTTCACGTATCAACCTTAAATAAGCAGATTCCACTTGGACCTAAGTTTCATCGTCTATCGACAAGTCTGCCTCAAATGAGAAGGCTACTGCATGTATGGAAATAAATGATACACTTAATTGAACTACCTCTCTCTGAAGTGTCCACCAATAAATTAACATAACGACTAAAGAGTCGGCTGATAACCAACTAAAGAGGATGATCTACCCAGCAACTTCCTTCCATCAAGACCAAACAAGATTGGTAGTATCAGTTCAAGAACTAACTATACAACAGCAATTTTATTCTAGATTTCAACATCAAATATCAATCCGATTCGATACTTATAGGGAATCAAACACAAACAATTTCAAGTGGTAACTAACCTCCTTTCGTTAGCAAACTGATAAAATCAATCATCTCATGTTATTTAAACTTTGATCACTTTTGATTCATCCCCATCCATTGGGCAAGTCCCAAACTTGGCTCATAAGTCCTGCAAAATAAGTCTCGAGGACTTACTTGAGGTAAAAGGGATATACACAGAGTTTGTACAACAGCTAGACATGTACTCAGCATAAAACAATTAAATTGACGTCTTCGGCTCCCTGGTCTTTTCTCGTTATGGTTTCGTCGTGCAGTAACAGTTTATTCTTCATTTATACTTCTTGCAGCACCTCGATGTCCTCGTCTACTTGTCCTTATCTATATATTCTTTTCCACTAGCAACCATGTATAGGTAAGCATCGTATATGGTCGATCGTCCTTTGCTGTCCTCGTCTGTTTGTCCTTATCAAAGTACTCTTTCTAATGGATGAACGTTTGTTCTTTAAATAACAGTGGTTCATGATTCCTTTCCTACTGGGTAAGCGTTGTTCGCAGTCGGGATAGGGAAGCTGCGTTGTTAATTCTGCAGGATATCTTTTTCTTATTCGTTTTTCGCGCCTTTCACTTTATCTTCTTCTTCCATCGAGTTCATTTATACTTTCTCTACTGCATCTTGTGGTCCTTTCCTCTTCTCTGTTGGCTTCTCACTTTCTGCCATTGCAACAGGAAGGTGAAAAATCCTATTGTTTGTCTCTTTGGCCACTCTCGAATCTTGTACCTTTCAAGGTAGTCTTTAAGAGGGTATTTTAGCCTACAATTCATTATCTCTTCAATTTTGTCAATTTCTTCTCCATGATCTTGTCTTACATGTCTGTGCATCTCCTTTGTTGTGGCGACACATCTGTGGCAATTTACGTTGATTCTTACAATATCCCGTTGCCTTTCTCCTACCGATCTAGGTGTGTGGAATTATCATCTCGACCTTTGAGGCCTTCCTTCGGATCAAGTGGCCATGATCCGGAATGCTCTTGCCATATTTCTTTCGCATCTTTAATTAATTTAGGCGTCCATTTCATTGTACGTGAGGCTTTCTTAGTTTCCCCGTTTTCGAATTCACTCTCAAGTATGGAGGTTATCAGGCTATCTTTGTCCACTTTTAAACCCTTCTTTGGTTCAACCCCTGTGCTAAATTACGCATCACCGAGCCGTAGTTTATTATTATCTTTTACTCTCAAGGTAATAGTAGACAATCCATAAGCGACTACAAGATCAGCAAAAATGGCCACCAGAGTCGTTTTCAGGGTATCATTGAGACTTCTTGAGCGTTAAGTGCCTTTTTGCTTTGAATGGGTTTGCTTTTATTGCTCCGTCTAGCTCACTGATGTCTTGAACTATGAAGCCAAGGTAATCGAAATTTGAAGCACTTTGGAATGACATTCCTGCTGCTTCGAGAAGTGTTTGATCCTCCCCGCACCAATTTAAAACCGGAGAGTTTTGTTCGCTGCAATTCGCATTCCGTATTTATGCAGCTTATCGCCAGATGCTCTGTTAATCTGATGGCTGCCACATTATTCGACGCAACGAAACATTGACTATAGATCATCTGCATATTCCAGATAATTTAGCAGCCATCTTTCGCCTTCGTGATTAATCATCTGAACCGCACTGTCGTTGAGTGAGGAGAAGGCTTCATTCAATATGAGTTGGAGAAGTGGTCCTTCTTTTGAGCCTTGTCTCACACCACGTTCCATTGCAAATAATTCCTTTATTCTCCTCAATTTCTCCATCGGTGAGTCCGTCAAGGACTTTACCGAATGAACCGTTTGCTAAGAGCAGCCCAGATCTAGCATTCGGTTGATTTTTGCAGCTTTGGGCAGCGAGTCAAAGGCCTTTTTCAGGTCAACAAAAAACGAGCACTTGTCCACGGCTTTCTGTATAATGGTTCTTACTCCAAGTTTGGCCTGTCCGGTGGATCTTCTTTCGCAGAATCCAAATTGGATCTTTGAGTGTAATTCGGCAAGGTGGTGCTTCAAACGTTGGCACAGAATAGATGCATATAACTTTCCTAAGGTATCTGGAAGGAAGATTGATTTATAGTTTGCAGGACCTGCTTGCGAACCTTTACGATTGTAGGTACTTACGATTTCCGCGTCAATCCAGGCTCGAAATATAGGTCACTGAAAGCTTTTAGAAGGTAAGCACCTAGATACTGAGCGTCCTATTTCAGTAATTCAGCTCTAATTCAATTTTCGTCGGGACTTTTGCGTAGTCATAGTCTGCTTTTGGCTGTCTCTATCCCTCTCCCATTGAAATTGGGGAGTCCCAAGGTAGAAGATCCTAGTTTTCAATTTCTTCGGTGGTATTGACCTTATATAGTTCCTGGTAGTGTACGGCCATGTCTTTCGATTTTACTAGTATCCTTGCACGTTTTTGCTTTCCATGATGAGTTTTTCCTCATTATATCCTTCAAGAGCACGAAGGCTTTTCGAGGTTCTCTGTGCGAGAAATATTGGAAAGCTGGTTATCCTCCCTTCTTGATATGCTTTTTTCTATTTTCGAGTCAGGTTGTTCACCCTGTTTCTTTGCTGTTTGTACTTCAAAAACGTTTTTAAGATGGAATTGAGAGCTAATTCGTTCTCAACTGCTTTTGAAGCAGTATTTCTCTGTCCTTCTTATCGCTCATAGCTGTATACCATCCGTTTTAATTTCGCTCAGCTTTCCGCCCCGCAGTTTCGCAGCAGCCTTTTCTATAGATTTCAGGATATCATCACCTGTGGTTATCAAAGGGTCTTGAGGCGAATTCCCTCTTGAGGTGTTCCTGATAAGTTTCCTTCGATTGTCCTATTTGTTCGAGGCCTATAGGCAGTTGCCGCATTTGCTTTTGATTGTTTGTGCATTCTTTCAAAGTTCTACTCTTTCTTTTTCCTAAGCTCTTTCTAATATGTGATTTGAGCTTTAGGATAATTGTTTGTAGGCAGTGATCAGACTTTGCATCCGCTTTTCTAGAAGCTCGTATATCAGTTATTAGGAATAATTTTGACTTTTCATCAGAACAAAAACAAGAATAGTGTCTTTTCTTGTTGGGTGATACCAAGTCAATCTTCGAGAAGTTGGTTTCCAAAAGAAAGCATTTATCTTTTGTACCCTCGATCGGTAATTGGACCGACTAGTTTGGAGCCAACGTTACGAGCATCAGAGCTCAATCTGCAATTGAAATCACCAAGGATAATTATTTGTGTACATTTAGAGAGGGGTAGTCTATAAGTTTTGGCCACAAGTTTGTAGAAGGATTCTTTAACCATTGAATCCTCCGTGGATTCGGTCGGAGCATAACGGATCATCAGTCCAACTTTTACACTTCCAATTTGGACCAGAAAGGTGACCCCACCATTCGGTCTAGAGCTTTCACTGGGTCCAGAGTTGAAGAAAGCGTGGTTATCAATATATGAGGAGCAGGACTTCACTCGAGTTTCTGTTAAGGTAGCCATCTCCATGCCCCTACAAGAAGTCTCTTCAATTATCTGGTGAAATTTCCAGACGTGCAAGCAAGTTCCACAATCAAAGTTTAAGACCATGAATCCAGGTATTACGTCGTACCTTGTTTAAGAGGCTCTTTGTGGACTCAGGCTGCACTTCTGCTGGCATAATAATATATTTGTACGTCCGGTAGGTGATTAGTCCTATCCGGCCACCCCTCTCTTTAGCCTCAGGGTTGACCCTGAAGTTTCAGGTGGTTACCACGTGGAGGCAGACAGTAAGCTTTGATTTACTTTTTTTGCCAAAGAATTAAGCGGCATCTGGTTGAGGAATCTATTCACTTCCGCACAACAAACTCTTTCAATTCAACAAGTGATGCACTCATTTCCAGGTGAGGTGATCCATTTGTTTGAATTTCAGATCCAAAACTTTTTGAATCTACTGAATCAACTATTTATATAAAAAATGCAAAGATCTTCATTTTACTTGAAAACATCACTAAAATTTTGAGTCATAGTCCATCTATACCATTTTATGGAGTGTTCGGGAAATCTGGATTGCACTTGTTGAAAAATGGCTTCTAACGGCTTGGGGGAGAAAAGTTCACCATTCTTTGCCTCGAGATTTTTCACAAAACGCGATTTTTAGCACATGATTCTACTTCTAAGACTTATTACACGGTTATAATTTTAGATGATTTGAATCTCCCTTTGATAGAGCACGGCCAAGTTCCATTTTATTTCATCATTTTAATTAAAGTCCTCTATAGGATTTTGAGGTTCATTCTCCAAGGATCTTTTAATCATTTTCTTACTCCAATCATATTTGCTTTTAATCCACAAGCTTTCATTTATACTCTTATTCAAAACCACTTCCTTGTAGTACTGCTTGTTTAAATTGCTATTTTCATGCTGACATATTTACGCTGCCCCTCTACAATCATATAATATATTTGCAGTATGCAGGAGAAAATATCGAAGGGACTGTTATCTTTCAATATCCGGTGATCAATTTCGCGGCGTCCAATTTTTTTAAAATATAGCATGAATTCTTTGGTAAAGTAGGTTGTGGGTAACCTCGTATATGCTTTTCCAATAACTGCGATTTGGACTTCAATTATTTGGAATCGTTTTTTTACGGTGAGATTCACAGCATTTCGTTTTATCTCCTAAAATTTTTATATACAGAATCAGATTTAGAGGTAGCTAACCTTAGTACTATGCGCGTATATTTTAAAAGGTCCAAAGTTTACTGTCAAAATATGGATTTCTAGGTCCCTATTTATTTATCATCAATCAACAAAACAGTAATATCACAAAACGAGTGAATACAAGGAGAGAAAGCTTTTGGAGACACTTTCGGTGCAATTCTTTTCTGGCAGTGAAATACCTCCAACATCCACCACTCAGAGAGGCTGCCGAAGCCTCATCTGCAAATAACTGCCTCATCATGTCTCTCGGCATCGTTTCACGCAGAGATCAGTATCTAACTCTGGAACTCGTTTGGTAATAATGGTAACTCAAAAATCATTGAAGAATAAGTCTACGGACCTTGATCCTGTAGACTAGGATAGCAACAACGGATGAGTTTTATTGATACTGTCCTACTTGAGCATCTTGTTGAAACTCAAAATTTAGTCAATGCCAAGGGTTGCTCCGGTAACGTAAAGAGTGTGGCTACATTTCGAACTCGTTTCTCCTAGTGAGTCGCAGGTTTTCATCGCTCTTTTGATTAGACAGGTGACAAGAGTTGCCCTCTTCATTAACCATTAGTTAATCAAACTATTGCGTCGAAAGTCTAGCTTGGAGTGGTAAATAGAAGAAGGTTACTCCAGAGAGGCAATTAGTTCTAAATCCTCGTCTCCATCAATGTATTTCCGTATCGACTTACCTTGGCCAGCTTCGCTAATATTATTTAGCTCCCGGATGATCATGCGGGGATATAACAGAATTTTACCTTGGAATGGCCCATAAGTCAGCCCTCATTTAGCATCCTTTTCGACTTAGTATTAGTCCGGATGATGTCCGTCTGATGAGTTACCCAAAATCTGGCAAGTAGACGATTTCCCGATTTATCGCGCAGTGTTCTGTCACTTTGTTTTCTGTCGACTTCGTTCTACCGATCAAACATTGCGGCATTGACACGAAAAGTTAAGCTTATTACCATTGCATGGCCACAATTAGCGCCTTCGCATCAATAAACAAAAGTCACAATTAGTTTTGTTGTTCTCACTGTCATTAGCCACACACATTCCTTAATCATTAATACTAATTTAGATCATGATCAGACAACACTGAAAACCTTGAGCGATTTCATCGTTGAACAAGTCATTATCGTGTACTTAAGTCAGGTTTAACGTAGCTGCGTTCTGACTTTCTGTCACTGTGAATTATGCGCCGATTTCAATGGAGTATCTAAGTCGGCTATGGGTCTTTTGTTCCTCGATCATCATATTCGATTTCAAAGATTCTAGAATTTTTCCATGTATCTTATCAGATGGGCTGTTTTTTTTAACAAACTACACAAGTACTACGGTGTAATTGTTTACAAATTTGGCTGATCAGGGTATCGTCTAACCATCCGGTAAGGGGCATGAAAATCTAAAACAACTTCATTACTGACTAAAAATCAGCAAAATATATTTCACGATTTTCTTCAAGGTACTCGTGAGACAGCTTTCGTGACAGCAGCCTGGACGGCTGGTGCAGTTCAAGCAGTAGCACGGGCCTGCAGCCGCGGACGAATCAGCACTTGCGACTGCGATATTGCCCGACAAGGTGGCTCTAAGGCAGCTGATTCTGAAGGTCCTTTCACGTGGGGTGGTTGCAGCGACCCTATCCGATTCGGCATGCGGCTTGTGCGTCTTTTTCAAGAACCGCGTTTGCCTGCTTCTAAAGGCAAAATCGAATCTCGCAAACACCAGAGAAAACAAGCTTTGTGGGGGAGCATAAATGGAACTAATGAAGATGTTGATGAGGGGCGAATCCTGATGGACATTCATAACCAGAAAGTTGGAAGAAGAGTAGGTAGTATTGTCATTATTTATAAAACAATTAATTTTTCTTCTCTACATGCAGATATCTTATTTACTTTCATACCATTAATGAGTGGTCTCAAGATACAACTGGTGAGCGAATTCAAGTTTTCAAATTAAAGGAATGGCATGTATTGTTACAGTATTTAGTTAGGAAAATCGAGCCTCATAGATGGACCTAGTAACGCAAATGCTTTACGTGAGGCCCAGAAATCCACCATTTTTTTATATTTAAACCTTGATGAAGGCACTGATACCACCCAGATGAAAAAATACAAAAGTAGAATAACTTATACTCTTCAATATGGAGGCACTTGTGTGCTTTACATGATTTAATAAGCTTATTTTAACCGAAAAAAAGTTGATGGGAGTTTTTTTGTTTAGTATTGGTACAAACAGTTTTCCGAGATAGCCACTATTTTCATAATTAAGTGACATTTACGGCTGTTCGCCTACTTTAAACCATCTCTTCGTTAATCTGAATGAGCACCTGGTTCTTCTAGAGCCTTTGACTTTAGAGTCAGAACCAAGTGATCAAATTGCTGCCCAAAATCTCAAAGATTTTTTGCTTTTTTCTATATTTAGTTCAACCAAATATTGTTTCCTCATATTTATTCTATAGCTTATAGCTTATAATATTCGTAGCTGATCGAAATGATGAGCTGTTAAGTAGAAAAGCATAGGATTCAAAGACCAATTTACATCATTCAATTCCTAGTATTTTAAAAAAAAACTTATAAAAGAATTATCAGCGTCGAATGTCCTGTAAAGCATACCAGAATAATTATCTGAAATTAATGTAAATTGCATCTTACAGCGGAACTCGAGTCTCCCAAATTACTTCAAAACCTCTGTTCTTCAGTAGTAATTTATGAGTGTCCCTCTCTGTCTGACAAGGCACACCCTGAATTGCTCTTGGGGCAACAATTTCCTATTTTCGTGTCCGATTTTGCCGTTCCTAGAAAAATTACGGCTGCATCAAATTTTCCCGATGATGCGAAGTGATTCTCAAAAGAAAAAAATTGCAGTACCTTATTAGGGAGAATGATGCAAGATCGAAAAGACCTACCAAAGTTAAAATTTTTAAAAGCCTCGAATAAAGGCAATAATAATAAACCAATTACAAAGAATTTCTCGGAGCCCAAGCTTAACTGGATATCAAAAATAATGTCGATGGTTCTTTCATCCATAAATATGGAAGCTGACCGTCAACCAGCAAATTTATACAGTTTTGAGGAGGACTTTCAGCAGGAGTGCACTCAAGAGATAGTAATGACCTTTACAATTTAAATAGAGGCATAGTTAATGCAACATTAACGAGGCTAACCAAAAGACAGAATTAGTTCAGGACTAGAATTTGACTTTAAAAAACAGAGATCTTTAATCCATCGGTTTCTTGAATTGCATGATCAGCGGGTTTTAGCAGTGTATTTCCATAGATAACTCAATCAGTCGGTCTCCTGTTATTTAGCAGCCTTTTCCACGTAAAGAGGCGACTGAATTTTCATGTCGATAACGTGTTTTTTTCCTTACTTCAGCATAGGCTTGGGTATAACTGTTAGCATCACTTATTATTCTATTGAGGCTAATCCTTCACTGAGATTGTTACCCAGTCGTAATAGTTGTGATTTGTTGTAGTGATTTTGGTATGTTGCTTATTTTTCATGCTGCCTCTAAGATCTCAAACGAATCAAGCGAAATTTACATATTAAGTTAATAATTTTATGCTCTGGATAATAGTTTGCTTAAGAAGTTAGGCTAAGGCCGAACATTTCTGGTTAATGGTTTTTTTTACTTCCAACCCATTAGTGCAAGTCCCAAGGACTTATTGGGGCAACAACAGAAGTACAAATAGCTTTTATAACGCATAGCATACAACACTTAACACAGAGGACAGTAAAAGCGGTAATTGATGTCTTCGGTTTTCTAATCACTTCTCTGACATGGTTCCATTGTACAGGTAGCAGTTCAACCTCGTAGTTGCACCTCGTCCATCTTCGACATTGTTAGGGCAGGCAATCTTTATACCTTCTGCAGAAATCTTTTCAATCTTCTGGCGGAGATTCCATTCATTGCTACATGCACGCACGCTGCATAGCCCAGTTTGAGACTTTGAATCCAGGCATTTACGTCGTCCCCCGTTTACCCGCTGTACGCAGTTGTACTTCTGCTGGAATAATCAAATTTTATGCTTTTTAAATAAAGTGATCAAATAGATGAATTATAGTCCAAAATAGGATTTTCGTAAGCTTTCGCTAGTTTACATTGTAAAAAAAGCAAATCCATTTGCTGAAGAGAAGAAACTAGATAAATTACCAAAGGTTTTAAAAAAATTACTAGTCATGAAAGCATCTTGGATCGTAAATACAATCGCGGTGACCGTCTGAGGTAAGCAATGCACGAAATTGTCTCGAAATTTAAGTATTTACTCGTAATTTTTGATGGTACGCGTTTGTGCATGCGTAAGACGTCATGTAGTTATATTGTGCATTCAGTAATGAATCAAACATTTAAGAATCGAGTGACAAAACGGTAGATGAGAATCTGCAATAAATAAATAGTAATATTGTGTGATATCACAAATTCCTCATACAACATGAATTATAATATGTGACCTCGAAATGGCCAATGAGGGTGCTATTCTACTTTTGACGTATTTCCTTATTTGAAGATTTCACATAACTTTTAATGGGCGACTAGTAATTGAGGCATTAATTTACCATTTTGGCGACTATTTCATTTCTTTATGGTTTTTAGGGTTTCCCTTGGAACTTCAAAAGCTTCAGCCCCACCTTCCTTCCACATTGCCTTTAAACTTGAAATGATGGAAAATTAATTTTGCAGTCCAGTTTCAAAGAACCGTTGCTCAGATCTGTTTTATGACTTTAGAAGCCGTTAAAAAACTAAACTCAAGGCGTTTTACGGAGCACGTTTTGACGTTTTTTTAAACTGTTTTGCAATGTTTTTAGCCTGTTAATTGCCGCTTAATTAAACAACATTTCTGAAAGACTCAAATTATATTTTTCGAATAGGTTTCCTTATTTAAAGTGGATGAAAATATGAGTCCCCTTATTGCTCAAGCCATATGGTTCATTGTGCGTACTTTTCTGGAACCATTGTTAGAATAGCTAACAAGCAGTTTGTCTGGAGAGTTAACTGCGGAGTTGCGAAATAATAGGTTGTTTATCAAAAAATTTTTAATTCATAACTTGTTCCCGCAAAAGCCGTACAGACAGCCCTTATAATCTATTTTATGGTTTGGTTTTGACTACTTACTTTCCTCAGAATGTCAATGTTGCACCATTCATTTACTCAAATAAAAAAAATTATAATAATTATTCTTGTGTTTGAGGGATTTTCGACAGCATGGATGGACTATCGTGGTTGCCAGTGTCGAATCAATCCTCGGGGAATTTCCGATTTTATTAGAAAAGGAACTATATGCATGAGATGTCAAAAACTCAGCTGATTTAAAATATATTTTGTGATTTCAATGAGTGTGACAGGTAAATCAGTAATTAAGAGCTCATAAAAATTAGAGTTTAACTTGCAATCAGCGTATATCTTTCAATTTTCATTGTGGCATTATTTAATGCCCAACTAAAGCTAAAGAGGGTAGATAAGATTGTAAAAAAATTAAAAGATTTTTAGATGTCATTATTACTAGTTAGAGATTACTTAGATTGAATAATTGATCTTAAAAGCCATTTTTTAGTCCAAATGCGAATATCCCTTACTTTGTTCAACGAATGCGTAGTTTGACAGTAGATTTGATTGTAAAGGCTCAATTCAATTGAGTGTGAATTGACGAATCCCGAAGATTTTTCGTGCGTTCTGACAGAAGTAACCGTTATAGCTCTTTTTTGGCGAGAAAAAAAAAACAAAGTAAAAATTTGAAAGATAGTGCCAAAAGTTACACTCCAAACTTGAAAACCGAGCTAATTGTAATTCTTTTAGTACCAAAATACAAGAATGATAAATCTTACAGCCATGAATAATTAAATCACAAAAATACAAACATTAACAGTCAGAAAAACCCTTTTGTACTTTCAAGAACGCATTCAGTTTGTCTAGGGAAATACGTTAGACATATACTAAGATGTGTAAGCGTCTTTTCTACCAGTTGAGGGAGCGAAGTCTACAAGATTCTGAGTCTTTAGCCTATTTTTATATATTTCAAAGTTCGAGGATGAATTTCACCTAATATTTCAACCTGTCAATGTTTAACCCTTTCAGTTAGTGAAAAATTGTCTTAATGGTGGTTGTATCTAAACGAAGCACTCTTCAAAATCATTTTTTTTGCGTAAATATGTTTAGCTGTGTCACAACGCACCAAGACTATCACGAACCTCAGAACTAGGTGTCCTGACTATAGCTGGATGAACGTGCTCCCAAATATACCTTTTGGGTTAATACAAACCATTACTATTTTCGAGGTGAATGGTAATAATCCTTGTCAATTTTGGTCATTTAATCTAAGTTGAACAGTTAACTTCTGTTACTAAGGTATTCAAAACTCATTGGGTGCAATTAACGGGTAACTAATAGTTGTTTTTCTTTCATGCAAAACGCCATTAAATCTAATTAATAAAGAGAAAACTTATGAACTTAAGATTTGAATAAAGTGCATAAATTTTAAAATATCCTCAGAATGATGAAACTACTTTGGTTCCATGAAAAATGCGCGATTCTGCCATTTCTTCCAATAATGATAAATATGGTCATTATTTTGCGAGAGCATATCATCCCCAAGAATTATAGAAACTTCTTAATCACAGCATTAAGTTGACTGGTATTTTTAATAAAATTTAATTATTGAATTAGTCATAATATTCATTGAAACTGATGAAATCATATGGACATGACCCTTACTGCTTGTAATAATTCCACTTTATGCGTCATGAGCCTCGGACTGTATGCCCACTCTATTATATAAATCCCATTTCCCAAAATAAAAATAAAACCATTTTTTATAAATTAATTCCTCCCATATCAAGGGATTAAATATGTACTTATAGTAAAACGCTAAATTAAAGTACTAATCTACAAGTATTAAAGCAGATTTAGATTTCTGCTTTCACGAAATTCGAGCTGTATTTGGGACATGCCAACGAAAAGTGTTCATGTTGTTAGTGGTTGATTTGGATCGTTAAGGTATCACTTTCAAGCTTTTCTAGGGGGTTATTCACTGAAAGATTATTTTCAAGTAGCATGCATTCTTAGACGTTTTATTTCGTTGCTCTGTCATGAAATCATGCTGTGGTCAATTATTTCTGAATCTAATCACAGATTTGCAATACAGCTAGAAAGAACAGATACGCGTGAATGGAAAAGATTTGTCGGTTGTGGTGTTTATACATATTTAAGTCGAATTATGTACCGTATCGGCATCAATATCGGTAAAGTATCAATCGGTTTCGAGCTTAAAACTGGTGCAGTGCCATCGAAGTATTCTAGAGATGGCGTTTTAGAATCCGAATGGCTCTCTTGCACCGATTTTTCTAGTGCTGAACTAAGAAGACGCATTTCAAAACTTGAAAGAAGTTTTCGAAAAAAAAACCGAATTAATTAAAAATTTTCCTTTGAGAACAGCGCTGATTGGGGTCTATCCTTAAAGTTATTCGACAAAATATCTATTTGCTAAGGTCCATATGCACTGGGCGAGAGGTATCACGTGTGAGCTGATGGGAGGTGACTTGCTTCTGGGTTTCATAATGCTGCAATTGAAAAATCTTCAAGATTTTTGAAGACTGAGAAATAAGCATTGAATATTTTCCTTAAAAGATTTTGGTGGGATCATTGAATGAAGCTAGATTTTGAGAGGCGAAAATCTTATTAGCTGAATTGATATGCTGATGTCCTCCTTCAAGCAATCCTTTATCTAGTTATCCTACAGGTAATTGTTTTTTTAGCAGAATAATTTTTTTCTTGACGGTTAAATATTTTCATAAAAAAAATGGCAAATACACTGTCTTATTTTGAAGCCCCACCAATAGTTCAGAAATATTTTACCTCATAATTCACGATTCGCCCTTGATTAACACTGAAGTGAAGCTGCTTGATGTCATCGACGATATCGAGCCAACTCACTGATGAGATAAATTACAAGGCTGTTGGGGCGCTGAATATTCAACGTGCTATTTTTATTAGGTAGCTTGGCAATAATGGTCTCTCGCAAGTACATTAAAACGTGATTCTTTGTAATCTTGAAATACTTAAATTATATCCACAACAGAACTCAGTTTGATTGCATCTTTACTAATGATTTTTCTAAAGCATTGTTTATCGAACAACTTCAATTTTTTCAATTGTAGTTTGTATGGCAGAGTCGTGAGAAGAAATGTAAATGTCACGGAATTAGCGGCGCCTGTTCAATGCGGACTTGTTGGCAACGAGTGGGTCCCTTCAGAAGTGTCGGCAATCTGCTAAAAAAGGCTTATATTAACTCTCTCCAGGTTGCCTTGGATATGTCAACTCATCAGCTGCTTCGGAAAGCTGACCCACTGTTCTTCGGCGGAATGCCTTTACCCTCCAGATCCTGGCAACGGATACGTCGGGAGACACAATTTGATGAGAAGTGGATCAGTCGACAGAAGGACAAATTAATTTATCTAGATTACTCGCCAGACTACTGCAAAGCTGACAAGAAAATCGGTTAGTATATGAATGATCTAAAGCATCCTAATCAAGATTATTAGCCAATGTAAATTTAATGAACTTGTTACTGACTAAAATCATTTAGTTAACTTAAAATTGAAAACGCTGTTCTTCCAGTTATGAAGCCAAATGAGCTGATAAATATCTACGATTCCCTTAATTCTCTGTTTACTTATCATAAGGGCAAAAGTCTACAATATCAGAAAGTACGAAAAACTCCGAAGACTTAGTAGGAAATTTGACTGAATTGAGTTGGTCCGGCTTTTTCATTCGATTTCGCTCACAGTTTGCTCCCATTACAGCGGCCGTTCTACTATCTGCTCTTCTTGTATCGTTTATTCATCCTTAAATTCTGATAAATACCTGTAATATGTAAGCTCACTATTTTGCCCCCTTTGGAGTAATTCTTGATCGAGTAGTACCGGTGAGTAATCCTGAAAGCTCTGTCCTTGAAGAATCACTCAGTCAACCATTTTGTCTTTGTTCGCTGTTCTCTCTACCTCCCGCCCCCAGACAGATCATCACTAGACTTGAATACCTATTTCCACTTAATTTAGTTCCAACCATCCTTATTATCTATCCAAAGGTTAACCAAATTTTGAGGATTAGAGATTCAGAAGGTTTGCTAGGCTTACTGCAAATTCACCCTTACTGACGGGGAAAATTAATCAGTCAATGCGGATTTTGCCTAAAGCTCTTGTTAGTCTCCGGCCTCTATTCACTTGGGAGGTTGATGTTAACGCTTCAGGTGGGAGGTTAGGATTGGAGACCCTCTAGCATTCTCTCTAATATTAACTTCCTGCGATTTTGACCAAAAGAGTACCAGAATTCAGTAACTAAACCAATAATTTTTTCATTGGTGTCACCATTGACAATTTGTTCACTTGCAGTTTGCTATCAAGAGTTTAGACACATTGGCTTTTCTTCAAGAGGATTTATGCTAACCCGAATTTGCAGAAAGTGACGTTGACTTATTTACTTTGAAAGACTTGTAACTTTAATTTGGCCATTAAATCTTCGAAACATATCAACAACAATGGCTGGTGCAATAGCTTACGCTAAGGCAGATAACCAGTTTGATTGACTTCTCTAAAGTAAATTACACAGACTCATTAAACCCATCTAAGTCCTGTTCCAAAGAGTCTAGCAGACTAGAGATTTTTAAAGAAGCGTCTACAACACGAATACATCACTTCTTCCAGCGAATAACTGAAATGGATAATGTTAAGAGTGAACATTCTGCTCTTTAACCTCGTCAAATTAAACACTTAAAAGTAGCGACGGTGCTTCTCTTAGCATGCTCATGACTCATTCTGTTCCAAATCCCATTTATGTCTGTCGAAACATTTTTTCACTAATAAATGTCCGACGAGAGAGATCAAAGGTCTGACTATTTCGCCAAATTTATTATAATTAATTTACAAAATACATTGTTACTTTCCAAATGCCTATGCTTTCTGTCCTATCTCAAGCCATTAATCTGCCAGATCTTTCGGCATCTTGCGTGATACTTAACAACTCGACCAGTCATATGAAAGGGAGGGTTTCCGACAAGATACCTGCCACCTTTACTCAAAGTGATCGGGTGCTTACTGTGCTAAGGATACGATCTAAAGTAAGAAATAAAAGCTTCTCATCAAAAAAAAACTTAACTGCTTTAACCAAAGTAAATGCGAGCTGAACACTTACCGAAAACCAAATTGAATAACCTTTTTATGCGATCACAGTAGAAATTTATTAACTAATTTTTGCAGAGCATTCTGTTTTACCATCCACGAAAATGGACAAAGGTTGTCATCCAGCGATCTTCGCCCGGGCAATAATTCTCGAAACCAGTGCATTTCCTAACCTTTACACTCTATGAACCAGTGATACAGATTAACTTGCAATGAGTTCTACCCGACGTTTTTAATAGCTTTTAAGTTGGGAGCGAGCCATTCTTGTGGTGATGGTGAACGCTCTTGAATAGAAAATCAGCGTTAGCTGAAAATCTTTTCGGTAGATTCCATGGTTGGATAAACCAAGATATTAATGTTGACACATAAAAATCATCAGGTTACTTTTCTACAAACAGTAATAAGAAATTTAGTCGTAGATGAGAAAAATCGAGGCAATTCTGCTTCATCTAGTCCCTGCCAAGATTTTTCAGTTGATAAGTTGCATTTTTATGCTATCATACATGATAGGTTCAATGTATTTGGGCTTGAAGATCACTATTGAACTGCTATTTTTTTGAAGATTCGCCAAATCTGCAAGTATCGGTTTGAAGATTGCGTACTCATCCGATCCCGTCACGTTAAGTTTTAAAAAAAATTTCAAAGACCAAGACACTGAAACGACGTTTATGTCAAAATAAGGCTTTTGAATTCCCAAATGGAGTTCGTGAATTACATCAAATGCACGCAACTGGTTTCCGAAAGAAATCATACTGCAACCGAAAACTCCGCCATGATTGCCGACCACTTTGAAGAAAAGCTCAATTTCAAAAAAATTTGATCAAAATTTTTAAGCTTGCTCATTTTAAATCATTTGCTTGAATGATTTTGCTGTAAATAGCAGCACTAGGCTTTCTAATACAGTTTTGCATCTGGATGAGGGCTACTGAAAAGGTCTACACAAAGTACCATATCATCATTCACCAGTTTTTCGATTAAAGTGTTGTTTTATGACCTTGGTTCTCCATAAATTATTTCAAAGTCCCCTTAAAAGTGCTACCTATTCGCTAGGAAAATGTAAGCTGGTCATAAACCAACAGAACCAAATACTAGGATTAGTTTGAAAGAAAATGAAAATATACAGTCTTTAGACTTTATTGTAGGGGGGCAGAGGGGATACATCTGCGTAAAATAAAAACCTAGTGCATTGATGAAGCATGAGTTTCTCATTGCGTGGGTAGAAGCCCAGAGGCATGGAATCGGACAATCCGTCACAGACCCGGTCATTCAGACTGTCTGTGATTTGTGCAACAAAAAGGAGAACATCTGGACTTTTCCTTGTTTTAATGCACTTACAAGTCGTTTCTGAGAAAGTACGCTCTATTAAATGAGGTGGGGGATTAATAAAGTAATTATCTAAAACCTTTCTAGATCTAATTACTAGCAGCTCCATAGGATTTTATCTAGTGCAGCACCTTTTTGATTGTAAGAGTCTCAAATTTCTATGAAATAGTCAGCTTGTATGCTTAGCTCTAAATAGTCAGCTCATCAGTTGCTGTTCACGACTAATTTTCTTGAAAGACGAATAAGTGCTGAATTCTGGCCGGTTCCCGGTGATGTGAGGAGTACTTGTAGAACTCTTTGAAACTTCCAGTGGTTAGATGTAAGAGACAATAGACTGATTAGCTGTGAACTCTATGCTTGTCTTGTTCCTCGGGCATTTATCATACTACTCGTCTTATTGAAGGAGCTTCGAAAAACTGAAATTCCTTATCTATGTTTTCGACGTTTATTCATTTATCTTAAAATTCTAACTCCAATTTTGGTGACTAACATGGTACTCTGTACCTTGTTTAGCTTATTTTTCACCTCGTTCAAATTGCTTATTTACTACGAAAGTTGAAAAACACACTTTGATAATTACCAAGAGAAAATTAAATGAGGCATTCCAAATTTAAAGGGTGTGAAATTTGATGAAAATAGAGGATTCGAGGGGAGATCTGCCTTACGAAAAAATTGAAGTGGAAGTCTTAACGCTAATGATGCAGGTACGATTAACCGGACTCGAAAAGTTACATCAAGTTGGTGTCTATATGTTTTAAAACCTAACTTTAATCTTTTAAATCCTTCGCTTTTCAATATAAATAATTTAAACTATATTAATTGCAGGGATTTTGGAGTGAAGCTCAATTTTGTGCTTTTGAGTCTAATTAACAACTTAAGAAATTAAATTAAAGCACAAATTTACGTCTCTCATGGCGCAAAAAAACGCCCTGGTTAATGAAAGTGGAAGTGTCTGAGTAGCCAGTCCTTAGAAAATCCCAGCCCTTAGAAATGAATCGCATCATTTAGGCCCAAATTTTTACGCAAAAGAGTTGTCATCTAGCATGGTCCTTTCCCATAGTTGAGGAGGCTAACAAAAGTTAGGAAAACGCGAAAACTGGCGTAAGTAAAGTTCAAGGCTTTTTCAAGAGTTCCATGGTGACGTGTTGCCCAAAGCGAAACCTTTAAAGTTTACATCCATTTCTCCAAGACTATCTTCGCTGTGAGTTTCAGTATCTTTATCATTTTTCTTTTAAAAGTTGGGATGAATGAAACAGGAGAAATAGTGGTGTTTGTTCAGCTTTAATGGCTTCCTCCATAAAAACAACAATTTTTAGAGGAGTATTTTTTTGGCTACCAAATTTTTATAAATATTTATTTTGCTGACAGGTCATTTTGGAGTATCTGGTAGGCAGTGTGAAATTGAATCTTCCAGTTCGCCGAACAGATGCAGCAAAATCTGTTGCAGTCACGGTTATGACATATTCGAAGTGGATACGAAGGAGAAATGCAACTGCAAATTCGTGTGGTTAGTCCATTATACCTACTTTGCTATCTTCTCAAATTTAAGTTGTGATTTTAATGCAGAAGTCTACACAATTCTCCATTCAAGGTATTTGAAGCACGCAGTACTTCAGGAGGTTAGGAAATTTTTAACACTCTACCCTAGCGAAGCAAAACGTCTAGCACCGTTTAAATCATGGTAGATGATGTCCCTTTTGCGTTAACTTTTCTGGTTCGACTGGTGCAATTCAGTTCTCTTGCAAGGTTGATTATTCAGAAATGCCGATGACCAGAAGCGGCTCTTCTCATTTGATTCTTAATGGATACTTTGGAGTTGGAAACATGGCTCGCCGAGAACTAGCATGCGATTCTCGGATAAGTTTTACGTATGCCGAGAAGCACATCATCAATACATCTACGTTAGATCAGTTTAAGCATTATCGAATGGGTTAAGCAAGTGAGCTGTCGTACCAGAAGATCTGGTTTGCCAAGCCTTCTTATGAAACACACATCAGACCAGGAAGTGATCACTTCCGCTCTACAAATGTGCACTTAATCCGTGGTTAATTAATTTGTAAATGCTTGTTAAGAAACCTAATAAACGAAGCCTCAAAATTTATATGAGCAGAAACTGTGATTTTTACCTCAACATCGTTTTCATTGGTAGAATCATGATATTAATTAAAATGTCTGGAACGTGATACATTTTTGAGGGTCGGCGTAAAAAATTTTTGATTGAGTTATACATCCAACATTTTCCACTACGATTTCTAGTTAAACGCCAAGTGCACACTTCCAAAACATCAGAAAGAACAAGGAATCGGGTGAAAATTGGGAACACAAGTCCTTATGCACAAATGCTCAGCATCCAGAATATCCTCTTGCCGCAGATTAGTAATTATTCATGACAGACTCTTCACGTGGCCTTCTCACTCTACGGCAGGGAGAACTATTCAAAAAGTGACTCAAAGAAGTAGTGTCCCGATCTTAATTAACTATTGAATTAGAATCGTTTTCGAGTTAATCACAAAGGTGAAAGTGAGAAGGACAAACGAATTAATTTGGACAGGCCGCAAAAAGTATTACGACCTTCTTCCGCACTCTTTCTGAGGCGTTCTGAGTCATAACAGACGTCCCCTTTTCTTCTCGCGACATGGGGTTTGTTCTAATCCCATGAATCACTTTGCCATTGGAATGGGAAGCGAGCAGCTGAGTATATTTGCATAAAGGCAGTTCGAGTTTGCGGAGAGAAAGAGGGGGCCTTAAGAAAGACGTAAGTTAATCTTCCGGTTGGAAGGTGCCTCTTCTGACAATGAGGAAATGAGAAATACGATGACTAAGGTCTAAGTCTAGAAATGTTTTTTTTTCATTTCCTCTGGAAAATATGTGAACAGGGTGTGGGTTGAAATGTCACTTGCCAACTCCTTAGAGCTACTACACTTTTCTGACGATCTACCCAAGATTTGTTCAGTTTAAGAACAAATAATAGTCCCATTCAGCTGATGGAGATATCCAATCTAAACGATCTTAAGTCTAATTTTTCTATTCCTTTTTTACCAAAACATTAATTTAGTCTATAAGCTTTTAGAAGTCTTATAGCAATATCAGCGGGAGTAAATATGGTCAATATTTCATTCCGATTTCGTTCCTAGAATATTTTTCTATTAAAACTTTATTTTTTTCAACAATTTTATAACTGTTTTCGATCTTCCCTACGTGAAATTTAAGACCATCTCTACAAGTATAGGAAAGGAGGACAATTATTTTCTCGAATTGAAAATAACCTCCTCTGTAGAACGATGCTATGTTCTTTATCGGCGACTATTTCCACTGGTGTTCGTTTCATTTGAGTCCATAACATCGACCCTCAAAATTTAGTATACTTTATTATGTATATTTTAGATGTAGCCGAAGTGGTTATCTGACCTCAAGTTAAACAGCTTGAAAGAATTCTTAAATTCCAGTTCTGCTGATTGAAATGACCGGATAAATCAAATTAGTAACTTATCCTCGTGTTGATTCTCGCTACTTTATTTGCAAAGCTGCTCTATAAAATGTGGTGTAATGCTCACAGACGATGATTTTTAATGACATATTTACAGTCTTCGTGACTGTAAGTAGTTGGGTAAACCTCTGTTTCTATTCCAGAGAGCATTTTTCAAGAGGTGCGAAGACAATTTGTTTTGATGGACATATAAAGGGACCTCGCCACTATAATTTTGTAGAAGAGGAATTTCTTGCTTCGTCTATGTTGTATCAAAGCGAATGACGGCGCTATCGACATCATTCTACTGGACGCCAACTGCCCTTGAAACCTTTCGCTGGGCTTCGAAAACTACTTATTAAAACCGGTTTCGCTTGATAACCGGATATCAAAGTTTACTGGAGTAACTTCTCGACTCACACTACCACTACGCCAATATTTATATTAAAACAAAAGGCTTCGTTTCATATGCACTTGTTCATGCAAATATTGATGTAGAACACTTGGCAACACTGATGTACTCTTAACAATCAAAAACATTCTAATTAATTATACTCTCAGCCCTTACCACCTCCTTCAGGTGCTAACATATAATCAATCAGCCGGAAGGAATTCCTGCCCATAGTTGCAAACTCTCTCATCCAACCGCAGGTTAAAAGCACTGAATATCCACTTGTCGAGATGACTAAGAAGGCTAGTCAGTCTGTCGGCTAGTCGGCAAACGACTCTTTTGGGTGCAACTGCGCAGCCCATTTTGGCACAACCGTCCCCATCACCACCACCATCGAATCCATCACCACCAAAGTCAGTGATAGTGGACCTAAGAGAGTGCGCTGGTACCTCTCCTTTATCTAGAACATAGAAGGTGTTCTGTCTCACAACTCGGAACTGATGTGGTGGTTTCTGTGAGGTCCGGTTGACAGCTTGTTCCCAGGGCAAGTTGAGGGGGCAGGTCCTTCTGCCATTTAACTTGCGGCCTTAGGTCAACTAGGCCCACCGTCTCAAAGACTTACTAGTTTTGTCCTGAAATACGCACCTTCTTACTCACTCTGATAAAAAAAATATGTCCGGTTGTTTAAAGTTCTGATGAAAACTAATTTTTGGAGTTTGTTTAATCGAGGTCAATGTCCTTGAGCGGACTCTCCTTTTCAAGCAGTCCTATTACATTTTAGCATGCTTTACTTGAATTCATGAATTCTAGCTATCTATACCACTAAGAGCATGCTCATATAAAGGAATTAGAAAGGGTTGTTCGACTGCATTGGTAAATATCAGAAAAAAGAACATTCCCATGCAGTTCCATCTAAGACGTTGAAAAGGGGAAACCGAATATTCCAAGGTGGTAGAATGATTGACGAATGTCTCTTATTATGTCAACCTGATGTCTTCCAACCCTTCATTTTAAAAATGAAGATCAAGAAAGAAAATCAAAAGGCAAATCTGAAGAGAAGAACCTTGGAATGATGAGTGGGAAAAATCGTCGAAAGTGGAGTGAAATGGGATTCATTTGAATCACCCGAATTTCTCCACCCACCTATCCTGACCGTCTTCTCAACTGCTTCCTAGGCAACTTAAACACCTTTCTTTTGGATTTTCAAATGGAGAACATTATGTATTTTGCATCCTCATCCTCTAGAAGTCCCAAAATGACTTAATCTTAAGCCGAAAATTCATTAAAGCCTGTTGAAGATAATGTTTGATTTTCTTCTTCTATACATATATTTATCTACCCTAGTAAGACCCACGAAACAACTGCCGTTTATTATGACTAGCCCCAAACTCTCGAACAGCGATTATCAAAACAGATGCGTCATTCGTGCAGGTCTCAAATGTCATATCCAAATATGAAGACGGCGTTTAAATCAGCTAAGAACCTAGCCGTCACCGCCGATATGATATTTAGGAAAGCCGCAAGACAGCGAGGCGCCTCTGCAATTTTCCTTTGCTTCTTTTGCGGCCCAGCAATAGGATTAATGAGAATGACGAGCAAACAGTTAATTTCTCAAAAGGCACCGATGCCTGATTTTCCATAGTCCCTCTAGCCTGTCCATTTTCTTGGTTGATGTATCCCCAAGTCCAGCGCTTAAACAATGTATCAAGGCGCCAATCACTGAATTGAAACAAATATGGACACAGGTCCTGGCAATTTAAGATCCCATTCAAACTATACAATCTACACAATCAACTTAGAGTAAAAACCAGATAATTATTCAAAAAACGGCCCCAGATGGTAGTGCATGCCAGAAAAAGCTCAGCCCATCTTAGGCCAATTTTCCACCATGATATCCCAATAAGTCATAAATTGAGCCCACAATAGACGTTTAACAACTATTCATGGCACGACAGAATATTTGAGTCTTACAGAGTTGAGCTGGGTCGAGATCCCTTGTTCGTTAGGAAAATGTATCTCTGAAAAACCTCTCTTCTCAATTTTAATGAAAACTACTCAAGCTTTAGGCAGCTCTTTATTAACAAGAGTATATAATTGTCAGAGCAGTACCAAGAGGCAATAGATATATATTAATTTGTATAATTAAGACTGCAATGGATTAATGAAGCATTTTAGTTATTGGAATCTCAAATGTTTGATGATTTTTCAGGTGTTGTGAAGTAAAATGCAGCATTTGCCATCGGAAAGCCCGTATTTATCGTTGTAAATCAGAAGTCACCATCTTGACCCGAAGAATCAACAGTCTGTTTAACTCAAGCTCCATCAGTTTATGGATGAGTAAACGTCGGAAATCCAAATTTGGTAATTGAATCGGATGCAAGAACCACTTTGGAAGCCCCTGACTTCGACTTTCAAAATTCTCTACTCTCAGACCTACTTTACCCGTTATATACAGTGTAAATTACTCTATTATTGTGTGATTTGCTTATGCGATTTTTAAATAGTACGCATTATTCAATCTCACCTACACTGTTCATGCAAATATTGAAAGAGGAATAATTTGAGCGAGTAGGACTTAAATCATACCGCTCTCTTCGTGGTTGATGCATTATGAACCGAATTCAGGTCATCTAATTCTTGAAAGATGAGATACATGGCTTAAACTAGGACAATCTTCAAGTGAAAGTTCCTTCTTATTGAAAAGAAGTGCGAGAGGAGCATTTGAGAGAAAATTAGTCTGTTGAACATGACAACTTAAGTGGGTTTAGTGCATCACGACGTAGCAGACCTGTCTTTGTATGAGACCGATATCCGAGTCTTTCCACCACGGAAAATCTCTCTTTCCGCTCTCTTCGAAATCAGCATTTTTACTTTCTTCTTCTGGTTAGCTTTATTCCGAACTCGCTTTCTCCTCTATCCTCGACTCAGTTGTCATCTTGACACATATACTTAGATTCCATTATTTCTAAGGACTTTCAATTCGGCTCTTATTTAGAGCCCAGCTCAGGAAATCATTACACCTGACAAAGTCCATAGATTTCCAGTCCATATCATTTAATGAATTGATTGCGAACAGATTGTTATACTACCAATGCATTCTGGCGCATCCGTGAAGGCACGCACTTGTAATTTTCAATCCTTCATTATCAGAGACACTTTTCTGGCAATCATATTGATAGTCCTACATGTCGGTAAAATAACTGTTATGTATTTTTTAAAGCAATCATTTTTTTGTGAAAGATTTACTATTTAAAGGAAAAAAATAATCACGCTTACTGCAAATCAGTGATACATTTCTTAAACTGGTTTCTCTCTAATGACCTGGAGTGGTTTAATGTAAAGTTTCAACTCTTCTCTTAGGTATCTTTAACTGGAAACTGATGGACGTAACATGCCTGCTCAAAATGATGAAAACCACATGTAGAAGGTTGCCTGAATCATTATTCTTATTGGATATCAGAAAATCGTGAACAATCTTAAGTGGTACTTCATTTATCACCCTTCAGACCGATCATCACCGCATGGATATTTGACTTTGATAATTATTGTCATCTAAGAATATTGAAAACATATAAGTAGCACAGGCATTTAAAGACCGATTCATCGAAGGAGCTGAGGGTATTTTAGTGAAAATCTCTAATTCAAAACTTTGTACAATCAAAAGACTTACATTTTACAAGGCCTCTGCATCCTCTAGATCGAAATAATTTTTTCGGTGATCTAGAGAAAAGGAAATAAAGATTTGCCTTTGTTTAGCTTGACTGTTCACTGAACACAATCGATGATAAAATTGAGATTAATAAAAGGCGCAGTAGCTCAATTTAGAAATAAACAATGGAAACTAGTAGTATAGAACCCGAAGCCGCAGTTTAAATTGCCACAAGACATCTACACAGGTAAGCGTTTTTATCCAGGACATTTGTAAAGCGGACGTGTAGACGTAATTTATCATATAGACGCAGAATTAGAGTACGGATAAAGAGGACACAGACATGCACAAACCCAAGTGTGGTTTCGAATCAGTGGAAAAACCACAGCAGAGGTTGGCATCGAAGCGAACAGTAATGGCTGACGTGACGAACAGTAAGTTCAGACTTTTGGCAGAAGTTGGGGTTGGAATAGGCTAGAAATGGGCAGTCAGAGGAGATCTTGAGGAAAACTACTGAATCATTCCTTATTCGAAGTTCAATCTCACTTTTATCATTCATGGAACACCATGGATATTGTCCTAATTTAAAAATAGATACAACCAGTATCATTTTGTGACAAATACAAACAAAATATGTTGGTCTGAAACTGGAGAGCAATCATTTTTGGAAGGTCTCAGTCGCGTGCCTTTTAAAGAAATTCGTCATATGGCATTTTTCTTTGAATCAAAAACTTCCCTTATAAGCAGAGTCTATAACTTTCAATTTAGTACATCTGTTTTCCTTTGTACACCTTTGCTCGAAGACAATTGAAGGGAGTTCATTTGGCTTTTGTATAAAGACGAGATCCAGAAAATTGTAGTAACCATATTCATGGCGTAAGGAAATATAATAAATTCAATCTTTTCTTGCATGAACTGTGTCTAATAGTTCCCTTTGATAAATTATTCTTCAGAAGAGAGATTGCATTTTCGTATTCTAATCGACGTCCAAAGATGGCCTAGTTCCGCTGTTTTATTTGGGCTTTTTTTTCTCATCTTTGTCATTCACAGAAGTGATATACCCATATTAAAATTTGTAACACACCATTAAACTTAGATTTGAAACTAACCGACACAAACAGTGAAGAGAATGATCATTCGTACAGCTTGAATGGGGTTTATCAAAATAGAAACAAGAAACAAAATAAAGTCAATGGCAAGGCATATTTTCCCTTATTGATAAATGTGGCTTTTACGAAGTGTATAGTGGCAACTTAGGTAATGTTTGAGTCTGGAGTTAATGACCATAAAAAGACGACTCAGCGCATGTTAGGGGGTCTTCGATGAAATTTCGTCACTCATGGGCATCACACCCAGTTCCTTCTAATTTCTGTAACTCAGGATTGGGTAGCAGAGTTGTGCTTCACAAGTTTAGTGATAGAACTCCTACATTTACTGCCAAAATTCTGTTTTCTCGAGCTATCTTGCTAACAATGAATAGCCACACATAAAGGTAGGCGCAAGTGTGGGCTGGCGAAAGTGATATTTCCGAAACTTCTCTCAAGGGTTGAAAAAAAATAGTTACAGGATAGACGTAATTACTGCTTTAAGACTGCTTTAAGATTAACAACATTCTGTTTAAATGATACCCAAAATATATCATATGAAATCCAACCCTCATTTTATCTAGTTTTTTTTGGTGGGAATGTAGACTTACTCAAAGAATCAGAGCTGGTGGCTATGGAGTAAATGGGAATGGCCAACCATGCGGAAGCTCAGCAGGCCTTACCAATTTGGAACCATCTAAGCCGCAACGCTTAGACTGGCATCAGGACTTCGAGCCTAGCGACGATCGAAGGATGGTCAAGCGGGCATCAAAGAAAACGCTAGGCGAGGATGGGCCGGTGGTTTAAAAAGAGATTCCAAAGTGGAGCCTTTGCCAGTTGATTGGATAATCATTGATGATGCCCTATTCCGCGAAAAGATTGTCTAATACGGACCACATCGAGGAACTCTTTCGCCCTTTAATCCGGCCTATTAGTATTACCGTTTATGACTCTATGTTTTAACTAATAATACTTATGTTCATAGGAGCTTAGTCAAGTTTTTCATTTATAAACAGCATTAAACGTTGCAAGTAGAACCTAAAATTACATATATAATATTTAACATAGATCATCTTAAATTGCATTTTACTTGAATTATTCTAGACTTTAGCTGCAACTAACTGCTTTTAAAGTCCATAATTTAATGCAGTCAGTCATGGGTTATTTTAAAAAGAGCCATGCTAATTGAATGAACTAAGCGCGGTTCTTTTAAATAACTAGCATCAGGGAATTCAAAGCTAACCATTGAATAAATTTTTCCCTTCAAAAGCTGCTCCTCATCGCATTAATCTTTCACTCACATACAATACACACAATATAGAGAGATTGATTATATAGTCTGAGGGTTCGAAGCGGGATAACATAATTGGAAACACCACGGTCATTCCCAGTGTCTTTAATATTTCAGACGCATTAAAGATAGGACTCAGAAAAGAACATTTTGTGGGAAGGAGGGTGGAGAGCCGACGTAGTGGCTGAGATAAAAGAGTGACCGACATTGTGGATGCATATCTCTTTCCTCCCACCTCTCCTGCAGCTCCTACACCAATGCTCCCCCTTCTCTACGTATCCAGTTATGCGTATGGCTAATGCCCGTTTACGGAGAATAACAAAAAAAGTGGTGGATTATTTATCTCCCAATCTCTCCCACCTAATGAGAAGGCAGATTCATTAGTCATAGATTCATTATTGTGGTCGACTAACATCTGCCTCTTCTAAGTATTTTTAATCTGCCAAAATGACATTTTTATCAATGCTTAACTATTGAAAATATTGTTTACATCCCAATGGTAAACTGATAGGTGTCCTTTCTCTACTGATAAACCACTAGTTTGAAGGCTACAACTTCAGTTTTAGCTCTTCTGTTTTAAGGTAGACAATTGGCGCATCATCTGGAGATTGCAATCCCAAAGACTGTATGCCTTTTTTGCGCCAACATCCACTAGCAACAAAAAAATCTCAATACAGTTTTTCTTTCCCCTCCTCCTCCTCCTCCTCCTCCTCCTCCTCCTCCGACTCCGACTCTTTAAGAATGTCACGATGACATGGATGACTGGTCAGCTTGGGTGGCCTAAAAGACAAAAATGATACAAATTAGGCAGCAAATTAGTGTAAATGCTAATGCACCTTGGCGAAGGATATATAAATGACTACGGCGTTGATTTAATGCTATTCATGGCATAAGCAAGGTTGGTTCGGTCTTTCCGCTTCTTTGGAAGTTAAGAAAATGATATTTCTAGTCATTAAAGTAAGGTGGTAATAGAGGTTTTCTTAGATATGAGCTTATTTTTATCCAAAAAAATATTAATGGGTCGTCCTTAAATTTAGTAAATATGATATAGTTCCGTTATTATAGTGAGTAGGTCCAACGATTAGGAACTTATCCTGCTGTTGTGAAAAGCAGCATTTTCACCAACTGTTTTGGTCCTAACAGAGAATAAACCTCATTTTATGAAACCAGAGCGCAGGTTGTAGTGACAAAGTGTGAAACATTGCGATCATAAAACAGTAGCTTAGCGGAAACCATGAACAATTGTTATGGAAGTAGGAAAACCTTATTAATGGAAACATGTGTTAACCTGGAATAGCCTTGTTTGTAAACCCATTTCTAGGCAAAATGAATAGCTGTTTCGCTAAAGAGGCATTGCAGTTTTGCGGGTGGGATCATCTTATGTAAGACCTGAGGTAATTTCAAGCTCAATATGTAATTTAGTCACTTAATTTGCTTTTGAACCGAATTTAAATTTGACGCCGTCGGGGAAACGAAGCGTGAGATCCTTCATAAACCTGAGAAAGCTCACAATGAACTAAGGGGTTCCCATCAATTCCTTCAGCCAGATGAATAAGGCAGACTAACTACTGATTGACAGAAAGAGAAAAAGTTAATCTTAATGGGAAGATTAAGGCAAACGAGTTTAAAGAAAGACGATATTTTGTTTAGATTCTCTATTTAGTCTTTTTAAGCTCTGGTAAACGACTCCGACGTTAAAGCATGTACGTAGAGTGAGCTTATACAACCTGGCCTGCTTCTACTGAAACCAAACTTTAGCTAGACGAGAAAGCATCAATAGCGTTTATTTGGTGAACCGGCCCGAGACGTTGTTTCAAATTTGTTTACTTTGATCTAATTACTCGTTAGTGAGCATTCAGTACAGTGGTTGAGGCTGTCATCATTGGAATCACTTACACGACCGATACTTTTCGGCTGAGGAATCAATATTTGCATACGAAATGGTGTGATTGGACCGCACTATAGTATTACTAAGAGATTGCGTTAGATATGAATTTTCTTAACCATAAGGGTTACAATGAACAATGAGATAAAATAATGACATTTTGGAATACTGAAGAACTCCCTATTTGCTGAGAATTTCGCCTTAGAGCAGTTATAGGCGAATTACTCAGTCAACAGAGCTGATTTATCGCAATTTTTAAGATAGTCAAAAGTCAGTAGAAGAGCGATATCATTTTCATCAATATAAAAAGCATAAGTTCGCAAGGTATCCAATAGATAGGGCAGAAACATCATAACTCAATAAGGAGGAAGGAACCAATGTAAAATTTTGTGCATTTCGAACTATCTGCTGAGTCTTTCAACATACTACCAGGACTTGCTTTGTTATCAGAACAAGATTCAATATTTTATATTCAATTTTGAGTGAAATTGAAGGGAAAGTAAAGTTATCAATCCATAAACTGCAAAGTTCTTCAAAAATGAATTATCCACAATACCACCATACCAGGAAAAGTTTAAGAAATTCTGAAAGGCAATCTAGAAATTAAATGACATCAAGTTTTATCAGTCAGCGGGATGAAACTTAAGGTATTGCCGAAGGGAAGAAGAAGTGCAACTGTTTGGGAGAGAAAGCGAGATGTATTGCTAGACCAGCATAATATTGGCCAAAATTGGGGTAATGCATCGAATAAACTGGATGATCCATGCTTAAATAACTAATTTACTCCAATTCCCACTTCCTGCCTCTACGTTGAAAAGTTCTGCAAATCACTAGATTTCAACAAAGCCATCAGTTACACCAGTAAGAAATAAGTGGGAAAAGTAAGAGATTAATTGGATTTAAGTGTGCCTAAAGTCCTTTAATACTCATTGTAGGGGACTTAAAGTGATTCTCATTGCGGACTGTAAGAGTGATGATTATGAGCACGACAGCTTTGACAAAAGGTTGTGTCACGGATTAGGAATCTAAACAACTGGGTAAATATAAATGATATTCCCTTTAACGATATTTACTGTGCATCTTTAGAGAATCGTGCTTAGGAGAGCAAAACGACTTCTTACTAATTCATGTTTGTGAGCATAGTCTTGCTTCTACATTCGAGTACAAATTATTCGAAGGGTTTAAAGTTAGCCAAGCGTTTAAGTCTAATAATTGTCTAGGGAATACAAAGTCATCAGAATGATTCTTCAGGGAAATTATTCTGGTGAATCGGCAGTTTACTAAAAACTTCACAATGGTGGTCACTCATTTATATTACAGCTTAAAATAATGTTGTCAGTTTTATGATTATCTTCCAGTCAACGATTTTCATACAAGTAAGAAGAAGAATTCGTAAGACTAACACAAATTCACGCATCTATAGTTTGAAACTAATAAATTTTCTCAGCTCAGCTACTCAAAAAAGTATTCCGATAGCAGGCAAAAGCTTGCTATTTATGTGAATGATCAGTCGGCAGAGAATGAGTACATTAATTTTTCCCAATAAATAAGGTACTCGATAAATAAAAAGCAAAAAAATAATTATTTGCTATTAATTGTGCCTATCGTATGAAAAATATCCATTTCAAGCTCTTAATCGACATATTTCTCCACCCCTTTCAATGCTATTCCGGTCGAAAATGTTTTCAATTACTCCGTTGGCTTGATGAAATACTGGGTTAATAGAGTTGACAGTGATCAAGTACTAATGGTTATTACAAACAGTATACCAGCTAAGATCCCCGTACGCATCCAGTTAACTTAGATGCCGAGGATTTATTATATCCCCTCTGCAGTTCGATATAATCTGGATAGGTTGCATTGGAAAGTGTCTACTGTCTATCAGGGTCATCAGGGGAGATAATTGCAGAAAAGCCCATAAGGGTGGTCGGAGGAAGAGGATTAAACATAGAAAGTGCAGAATAAAAAATTGATGAGATGAAGACATCTAGCAAAGGAAAGTTATTATTGTTTTCTTTCAAACAAGAATGTAGATTCAAAAATGGCACAAAGTATCAAATTAACTTAAGTGCTTTGAACTTGATAGAGATAATGTTGCCCGGCAAGAAAAATTCTTTGAGCAAAAGTGCCCTACTGACCATGCTCAAGGGTAGTTCTTTGTTGAATAATCATTCTCAGTTTCGACTCCGATGTAGTAATTTTCTAGTGCTTAATTGGCCGGCATTGAGCCCTCTACGAACAACATTTTTGATAAATGCTATAGTTAAGGTAAGGAATGATTGAATTTTAATAAATATTTTGTTTCTGAAAAAAGTTTTTCTAGATATTATAAAGCTTAGTGCCTTACTTTTATGTTGGGATTCCACTCCGAATTCAGGAGCGTTAAAGTGAATGTTATTGCCAAGACTTCAGTCTACACGGCCAGACCTTTTAATATACCCCACTGGTATCCTGTTTTTTTGCCAACTTCAATTTTTTACCACCATGTTAATTCATACATCAACAAGTCGAGACTGCTACCACTGTTTCCCAGTCACTTCTTCTAATGGGTTGAATTCATTTATGACAATAGAGACATGCAAATACAGAACTACTCGACACATAATTTATGCGAACTTTGAGTCATTTCTGCTTCGCATAAAGTCATTCTACCCGATCAGACAGATTAATTGGTGCAAGTAAAAGCTGACTAAAATCACTTATACTTTAGCGCTTAAAAATCATCTAGTTTGAAAAAATGAAGTTCGGGACTTCACCTCTGCATTTCAAACACATCGTTCAGTTGCCTTAATGCCCCTTTTTGAATAATCTTGTTCGGTTGTGTCATTATTGGCTTGCATACCCTTCGAAAGATCACTCTAAGTTTCATCTAGACGACTATTCCGTCTTCTTCATTCATCCTCTTTCCAGCATTGTTCAATGTGCTAAATTAGTTAGGTTACAAGAACAGCTGAAGAATGGGAATACCCTAGAAGAAACTATTTTACTGACTTTACTTAGAACACATTCAATTATGAAATAACTTTGCAAGGGTCAAAGGCCCTTTATGTGAGGTAAAACAAATAGATTTACAATTCTAAAGGATAGCCTCTGGTTTTGTAATTTTTCGTGCGGTTTCCAAAGTAAACGCCACTTCCTCCTCTAGAGTGATAGCCAAAGTACAAAATTTATAACAAACGAAATTCTGACTAGTCTAAGATATTTCTTTCGTCATGCATCTAAACACTGACCGAGAGTTTTTTTCAGACTTTCGTATATGTCAGCAAAATTTTTATGTGATTAATAAATATTTTCAGCCATAATAATGGGCTTATTTTACATTTTCATTAACGAATTCCTGATTGGATTCTTCCATGTTTGTCACCCAATCCGAGTCGGCTACCTATTCTCGCTGCTGATAACGTTCATGACCATATAAAAGGATAAACATGCATGTCACCAGGACTATTATTTCCGCCTTTTTTTTGTAATTTTATTGGTTTGCCGACGAAAAACATAAGCTTTTTACTCGTCTGTTTTGTCAACATTTTCAACAAACTCATAAAATTGTTTTCACTTCTATGTTTTGCTGCTTTTAAGTGCAACTCAGTCCCCTATTGCAAGTGTCAAAACAATCGCTCTTTATTTAGGCTTTCAAGGCAATTACATTGCAACCAAACTTTTTGCCAAAAAGATGGAGTACCACTGGGGTGTGAAACCTCGTAGAAATTTCAACATATGGTCTACACTAATTCCTCAGATGAAATTATAAACCTATGGGCGTTTAATACCTATTCGTACAAAATTTTAACGGGAATTATATTCTTCATAAACAATTGGCTAATGGAATGGCTGATTAGAGGAATTCTCGAGGGCTTCAGCAACTCATAAAAATGAATAATCTCTGATTTCTATAGGATTCAAGCAGACTCTAAAATATTGCATAGACACAAATCCACGTAATCTAGCAACTATACGCTAAGTCACTCATTTCTCTCTTCAATGGATCCCAGATAATTTTCCGCGTTTAAGAAGTTCATGTCTGATACATCCAGTCCAGCTTTTGGTTAGCAGAGATTGTCACAAATGGGCATGAGACGGAAGCTCATGTAATGGATCTCATCATAAACCGAGTTGAATGGTATCAAAGAATAACCGCATTCGTAGATCATTACCCGGTCTGGGGTTTTCAATTTTGTCAAAGGGTAGAAACTAGCAGATCATCTTACAAATTCCAGATCAGCATATTAAGACACTGTCTGTGAAGGCTTACTGTAGTTAGTGACCTAAAAATTAGACACTACAAGCAGATGAAAGATGGCTTACAAGTACACTTAGAAAGGCATCTGAAAACGTGTCGACAATAACCACTCTGAAGAGAAATGAAAAGGTAATCATAGAGTATATGGTAGACTAAATTTTTGTAGATGATTTCTCTTTCGATTTGTGCCTTGTAGATAAAAGACCTCAAAACTTATTCAATGATTCACCTGGGAATCGTTTTGATCTTAAAATAGACGAGTTATTGAACAAAGTAGGAGAAAGAAACTTAACCCGCAGAATCGCTCCATACCCTGATTCCCTCACTTAAATTTTAGAATTGATGGCCTTGGGTGCGAGTTTAATACCCTTTGCATCTTTGAACTGGATCAGCAGGGGACCCCAACTGGTAGGATCAACCGCTACAGACTAATTATTCAATAAATTTAGAAAAGAAAAAGTAGCTTTTTACACAGTAAGTTGTATCAAAAGACAAATTTTTGAAATGATCATCTAAAAAATTGACTGTTGAGACCGTAGCTATGGTGAGGAAAAACACTTGCTAGATAGGATTCTTCAGTGCTTAGTGTGATTTTATTCTAATTGCTATTCCTTGTTTCATATTTAAATTGTTTAGGTTTGGCTTCCACGACGTACGGTTCTTGGAATTTTTCCCCCTTACGAGATTTAAAATGAAAACAATTTCTGAAATAGATCAATAGAAGCCATGGAGAATGGTGTCCAAAAGGCCAATATACATCTTCTTCTGAGATATATTTGGAGTCAGTATGACGTTTTTATTATTTAAGAAAACATGCCCACTTTTAATCTCAAGTTCTGTCGATTAACGTCAGCGATCGCAGTCAATTTTAGTACTTTTGTCATTTTTTAAATGAAATATCGCAATTTCCTTTCCTATTTACTAGTTTCCATATATCCGCCAGAATTATTTACTAAAAATAAAGCATTCGTCACTAGTTTAATTGCTAGAGCTATTTAGTGGGAAATTAGCGAATATGAGTTTGCTCCAACAGTGATATAGGTGTAGTGGTGGTTTACTGAATAATGAGTTTGAAGTTCATTGGCGTGTATAAAATAAATACTATAGTAACACAATTTGATTATTGTTGGCCTGCAATGGAGGGCCCGAAGTGAGGGCTCTCAATCAGAGAAGCCCCCAAGTCATCGTCCCTATTCTTGAGGATTAATGCTGGGAAAATGATTTTTTTCAATATAAGTTTGGTCATTAAAATCGATTCACAGTCTTATATAAGTTAGATTCTTGAATGAAATGCTGCTTTTAACTTAGTTATTGGCTGTGTTATCAATTCATAGCAATGGACAGTATTTTCAATCTAGGACAATGAAGCTTTCTTGAGGTCTGAATGCAGAAACGCCCTTGAGATCCCCGATTTTCGAACTACTATTTGAAAGCTATTGATGGTTCCGCGATTAACAGGACAAGCACTGATGGGGTTCAAGACCCTTACTAACTTAGCAGTCAACTCCACACGTGGGTCTCACACCACTGCGTACACTCTGTATTTTATTTTAGGGTCTAAGAGTATACTAAATTATCTAAATCACTCAAATTATAGCAGCGCTATAAAGCTATAGTTTAAATTGTTAGGTTATTCCTTCTAAGTCTTTGTATATGTTGCAATTATTTATAATTTGGGGGTTTTCTATTTTTTTGGTTTGAACGCCACTCGATTTCCATTTCAGGTTCAACTACCTTTCGCGCATGCAATCATTGGTGTGAATCTATTCAGTTCTCGGTATTAAGGGTCTAATTTTGCGTTCACAGGCTTCTCAAGTGCCGATTCTTTGGAATAGTTATTACCTTATTCTGTTTCTACAATAACTTTTTTCATAAACTAGAGCTAGGCACCTCTTTAATGATCTTTTAAAACTGACGGCTAAAATATATTCTAGACTTAACAACACATCCCTTTTAAATTTTTTTACTTTGATCCAAAAGGTAAGTTTATTTTCATTTTCGTCTAAAAGAAATTTGAGATCATCTCAAGAGGTTAAACAAGATTTCGATTTAGTGATTTTATTTAAGCTGTATTTTTTAATACTAATATTATTTCAATTAAACAACCGATTGATGTTTTCATAAGTAAAAAATGCAGCACATTTAACTTTCTTTACTCATATTCTTTGGATTAGGAAAAATTCACTACGTAGTATTCTACAATTATTATTAGGGCCAACATGCGTAACTACTTTTGTAGTAAGATAAGGAGAAAGAATGAATACAAGTCCATACTGAGCTAAGGCCTTATTTTAACTACTGTTTGGGGTTTTTGGGATAACCTTTGTGAACACCTTCTTTTGCTTCGCTTAGTCTAGTTGCGCTCTGATAATTCACGCTTCTGGATGTGCTAAGGCAGATTTTAAGTAGAAAGTTTTTTAAGTGACGCTGTGTGCGCATATTTATTTTTATTCAGTATTAGCTTCATTTAGCCTTATTAAAAAGCTTCTTCATTAACTTATTGATTGATTATTTAATACATTAATAATAATGGAGAACCCTTCTAAAAGTATAATAAGTCTTTGCCACCATCTCTTTATCTGACCATGTTCAATTCTCTTCTTTGACCCTGCTCCTAGTCAGTTGCCTGTCCTTGCACCAAACCAATTTCTTTCATCTAATTCCTTTATTAAGAAGTTTCTGGGAAGGAAACAATAATTTCATGTGCAAGCACTAAAGCCATGAAAAATTTGAATAATCAAACTTTGTTTATTAAAGGCTAAAGAGTTGCATTGAAAACACACTGTGGGTGGAATGGATTGGAACCATAAACACCACTGAAATTCATTTAGCACTTTCGATACCTTTTTTTGTATTTCAAGTCACTATCCTTTATGTTGAGCATAATTGTTACTTTTGAGCCGTTAGACATGTTCTTATGCTTTTTAATTTTTAGATATGCCTTTTGTTAAATAAATAGGCATGTAGCATTTTGAAAGCGATGATACTTTTGCTTTGTCAGCATTCATTGCTTCATGATAAAAGGGCAGTATTATGTTTTTTTTAAATAGGTAAGACTTTTTTACTTCCAAAATTCTATAAAATTTGTTTAAGTTTATTGTGGCTTCAGCCTTGTTTAAATAAAACGTTTTTCTTTTCATAAAAGAGGCACTACTATTTGTTCTTCCTGCTAATTAGATTAAAAAAGCGTAACTATTTTTGCAAAATATCATTATTTCCTTCAAGTCTACGATAGTTAAGCTGGTCTAGAAAGAAATGGGTTTGACCAATCGTTCATGCAAACTGATTGTTCCTATATAGCATAATGGAAGTGGTAGCGGATTGCACCATTAACATTGTTTTTTAAAAAGAACCGAAAATTTTCGTTACGATAAACACTTGTTGAAAGATATCATGGTAATGACATGATATGCACGTCTGAATTCAGCATGACCCATGCGGATGTTTTTCCAGACTGAGTTTCAACATTACTTTAAAATTCTTAAATTCAAATTAAAAGCAGTCCTAAATAATGTATTTGAGAACTTAATTTCTGTCTTTAATATCATTCTTTAATCGGACATTATTTTGGATTGTTGAGTACCTGAGCTCTTTAAAAGGGTCAATACCACTCAAACAAGTTGGCAGTTTCCCCCTCAATGTAGAAGTAACAAAGAAATCTAAGTTTGTATCCAAACCAGCACATTAGACTGCTGCTGTTGGTGCGTAAGTGAATGGATATTCCTGCTCAGTGGTGGTTAAACCTACTCTCAATCTCTTCGTGGTGACTACCGGTAACCCCAGAGGCAACTGTGGAGGCTAATGAGAGGGGCCACCGGGTAGGACTAAATACCCACCAGACGTATAAGATTAGATTATACCAGTAGAGGTACAACTTTGAAGAGCTTGATGAACGAGGCACGGCGTAAATAACCGAATTTATGGTCTCAAACCGGACTGTGGAAAGCACGTGCACTAGTAATGAAGGGAATCTCCGCCAGAAAGCTTAAGAGACTTCTGGAAGAGGTATGAAGTTTGTCTGCCCTTAATAGTGGCGAGGACAGACGAAGTGCCAACATGAAGTTGAACTGCTGCCTGTACGATTAAACCCTGCGAGAGAAGTGATCAGAGAACTGAAAACGTCGATAAGCGCTTTTATTGTCTTCTGTGTTAACTGCTGTGCGCTACTTGTCGTAAAAGCTATTTGCTCTTCTGTTGTACCCCCAATAATTTTTTGAAACTTGCCCTAATGGATGGGGAGTAAATAAATAATTAAAATAAAGAAATTCCAGCTGTGCAACTCCGCCAACATGTTTGGGTTCTAATAGAAAGAGTCAAGCGGGATCGCAACAATTACCCACTGGCTTGCAAGTTTTGATTATTGAGGAATGTCATTATGATGAGAGCCGAAAGCTTCGTGTGGTGTCGCCACGACACAATATTCTCTATTTTCATTTGGTGGCCTCTGGAGCTAATTAAGTGGAGACCTAGAATTATACACTAGGAGTAGCACTATAGAGCATCAGGCTTCCATTTGATTTCGCAAGCTAGATGTTTGGCGATTTGTATTTTGTTGAAATAATTACTCTCAGGAGTCAAGCCCTTTGTAATTGGCTTTACAGTGATACCAGCGCGTCTCATAAAACGCGACGACAAATTGGGTGGTCCAACCGAAAATGACTCGACTCTGGCGACAAAATCGCATGAGTAAGAGGAGAATAGCAAGGAAATCAGCAAAATTTTCAACTGATCTTATAAACATGAACTGCTCTGCACAATAAATAACGCCATCTCAGTTAATAAACCATAAAATTAACAGTTAGTCAAACACTACTCTCTTGAGTCGGAAAAAGAGTTTTCAAAATAGAGGCAAAAGCTATTCATGGATCTTGACTTGAAAAGTTAAGAAAATGTTTTCAGACTTTTGAGGCAGCGGCCTTAAAGTTAGTGTAGATACTTGAATGGTGGTAAGTCTGTAGAAGGAAGGCCAAGTAAGAGGTCCTCGGTTCGTGCTTCATCTACTCATTTAAGTCAGCTTGACTACGACGTCGCAAATAACTCTGGAAGATGGCTTAGGATCTCACTGATTGAGTTTTGAGAAAGGTATAAAAAGGGTGTCAGAAAAAGCTTAGCGGTAAGTACAGCATTGCACAACATCAGACATTATGCGTTTTGATAACTGAGCATTTTCTCTGTAGTTATAGCAGTAGTTCAGGTACAATAATGACACGATTTTGACTATTTCGACCTGGAAGAGAATTTTAAAAACCGATACGCATGAACACCTTTGGAATAAAGTAATACGTTGATGTGCAGCCGCCGTAACAAGAAGTCAGCAATGGTCACAGGTGAAGAGTCAAGGCAAGACGGCTGTGAACCACCAAGGCCGTTCTTCCCAAATAGAAAGGTAATTTATTACCCTAAAAATATAAGTTTGGAATAATTATTTTCTAATAAAAGGAAGAGAGAATATAGCTAAATGACCAACGAGTTTAAACATAATACATTCTTCTGTACTTCTCTCCGAAGGTTTTTCTTAGAAGCTTTTATATTCAAATCACAACGAGGCCCAATAAAAAGCCGAAGTCACTTTCTTCTAGTTTTTATTGATAAAAACAAACTTTCATTTCCGATTTTTCATGATTGAATAAAGGCGCATGAGGAAACTAAGTAGGCGATGATATATCATACAGAAGGTCCATAAATACCAGCTAGCTCTTTTACTAGGTGGTCTAGCCGAGTGTGAGTTTGTTTGGACAACAAGGAGGAACAGCAAGCAAAAAGCAATAAGCTGTTTATCTCCCTCCAGAACGCTTTGAAATTTAGAGAATTTGATTGCTTTATGTTTCGCCTCGCAAATAACATACAAAAATACGTGGATATGTTTGATGTGCAAACGGAAATGAACATTCGTCAATGTGACATTGTATTTCTATTTCAGAAGTAAAATTTCAAACATAAGCATAAGGTAAATCTTCAATGTCATTTCATGAAGATCTAATTCAATTTCAACAACAATGTCAGAACGTGAAAATAAGAAAAAATCACTTGTAAGTACAAAAATAAACATGACAATCGTGTTGCCTGCGTTATTTCAACTTCCCAGGAACTTGCTGCTCTTTTATCAACTTGATGGTGTGAAGGAACGCGTTATAAGACAGGCCTAGTTTGTGTGTCCGTGTATTGCACAACCATCATTTCCCATATAAAGACCAGCTATTAAGCGTCCATATGGATGTGAGAAAAAATTAACACCAATGGCCAAATGATTACTGAAAAATTGTACTTTCAGCAATCTATTAATAAACTCCATTATTATCTTAGATGCTTCTAAAAATAGCGGAAACTGAAGGCAAAAAAAATAACTGTCGATCCATAGATTCGATGATTCGCAACAAATTTCTCACCTCAACAACAGAGGAAGTTAAGGTACAAGTATTTTTGGAAATAACAGCAAAAGGTCACCCGTCACAGGGTTCAGCAAACTTACCGGCTTTCCTGTTGATGATACTTGGACATCAGAGGCCCTTACAAATGCTCGCTATCCAAAATGGCACTTTCTACTCTAAATTACCATTGACTAACTGCAAAGCACAGTGAATAAGACCATGAAATAAATCAGAGAATCACAAAATGATGGATTGATGTTTACAAATGCAAAGATACCTCTGTTTCCGAAACGCGCACAAGTTGTATGGAATTCTATATCAAACCTAAGACTCATGACAAACGTTCTCAACAGTCCATCATTTAGCTTCAATGAGGTCAGGTGCTCAAGTTTTTCTACAATTTTTCCAACACATTTTTATGCCGGCTGCTGTTGCAATTACTTTTTATGGGATTATTTGAAATTTAAAGAATATATTTGGCACAACTGTCAAATTGAGAGCCACAACTGATTTATTCAGCCCAGAGTTTATTAAATGTGAAACACATAATTGAGCTAGATTTTACCTGAATCATCAGTCACTGAAGAGCAATGATAAAGGTAAATTTCAAGCTCGGTATTTTTATGTTGGACCATCTGTTTTAACTGAGATTAGCATATAATCACAATGGCTCAAAGCTGCTAATTTTTTTAAGATACAAAACTATCACAAGTCCTTTCCTTCTACATCTTACATTGTTCCATGAAAGAGAAAAGTAAGTCAGATTGGCTTCAGTTTACACAACCGGACGAAAAGATATACTGATTTGGCTGTCATTTCATTTGATTAGTTGATCATTTCTAAAAATCTAGTTTAGGCTCAACTATTTGGTCAACTATTATTTTGTTTTTTCATTGATATGCAGAAAACAATTATCCCCAATCTCCGGATTTCAAAACTGAGTACCTAAAAGGTCAAATCAACAGATAGATAAAAGTAATTTTAACAATTCTTGGACATTAAGGTGATGAAATTTGCAGGAAGACTCGTAAAATTGTAACTTAGTGGATCCGAAATTTTTAATGTAAACAAAGGGGAAAAAGATTTGCTATTTATCAGCCAACAGCAAAAAATGGTAGGTAGAACTAGTGCGCTTTCTCTTCAGAAGAGTTGAATTTATTTTCATTTTGGGATTTACCCTCATCTCACCGAATATATATTTGTCTTTGAAGATGCTTTCCAGAATACATTTCAGTGGTGGCCTACGATGGATCGAAAGACTACGAAATCTAAACACATTTGGCTGCATCCATTTCTGAATTTTCAGTAAAATCAGTTAATTTTCAATCCGATACAAAATAATTCCATGAAATAAAGGCTAAAGAAATAATTTAGATTATGATGAACAGATATTTTGGATTTAGAATCCCTAGAGAACTACGGTAAATGTCAAAACTGACGGGGGTGCAAAGTTCCAACCAAAGTCAAACCCGATTTCCAGGACAAAAAAGCAAATCAAAAATTAAAATTGAAATTCCAGTCAACCAAATGCAGTCAGACTTTTCAACAGAATTGAGCATGAGCTAACAAAAATTAGGGCTATTTTGGGACTGGGCTTAGTTATACTGGCACTAATTCAACCATGCCTTTAGATTTGGGGTATGACACAAAAAGTGAAAGATTTAGTGCTAGGATGAATTATTTCAGAAGTCCATTAGATGCATTTCTGACCAAAAGAATCGTCGTTAACCCAAGTGCAACGTGCTTAAGTGGAAATTAAATTCGGTATGTGGTCCGCGCAAAGCTTCTAAGTTTAAGTTACATGTTAACCGTCCAGCATGGTTTAAAATGAAATTGTGAACTAAAGGCGGAGCATTATCTTAAGTGAGTCCTTGCATTATACAGGCTGATGTTCTGAATTCTCTTCCTTACCTGCGAAGTCAAGAGGTACGAGACATTTTTATTTCAGTCAAATCTTGGGTAATGACTAGATGAATGTCCCCAAAAGGGAGAAAAACATTATATTTTACCAAGTAAGATCATCACTTTTCTCGGTGCTATTAAATGACAGAATTTCTCATTTAAATATTTAGTACTTTTGATTTTTTATTGTTATTTTCTCCCCACCCATTAGGGCAAGTTCCAAGGACTTATTGGGGGTACAACAGAGGTACAAATAGCTTTTACGACAAGTAAGCACAACAGTTGACAGAGAACACGGTAATAAAATTTGTTGAAGGCTTCGTTTGTCTGGTCTCTTCTCTTGCATGGCTTCGTCATGGCACCTCATCCGTCCTCGTCCGTCTTCATGTATCCTACCCGAAATCTTTCAACATTCTGGTGGAGACTCCATTCATCGCTACATGCACGTGCATTCCAAAGTCAACTTTGAGACCATGAATCCGGTTATTTGCATAGGGCCTCGTGTACCAAGCTGTAAGAAGTTGTACTTATGCTGGCATGAGGCTGATTAGTCCTAACCGGCCGCCCCTCTCATTAGCCCCCAGATTTTCCCCTGGAGTTACCGGTGGTCACCACGAGGAGGTTGAGAGTAGGTTTGACCATCAGCACTTTTGATAGATACACGTAGGGCGCAGCTTGCTTAGCTTCGGTTGGTTCCCTTACAACTGTTCGAAAACTACTCCCTATCTAATTAGTCCCTCTTCTATTAAATAAGTACACGTTCTTGTGAATATATTTCTTAATTCTTCACTCGCATTCATCTAATTCGCCATGTATATTGCGAGTTTAGCTAATGTGATGCTTGCACTAATTGAAGGAGATTATTTTCTAAAAAATCGTGAAATGTGCTTTGGTTTCTCACCCTGATGAGCACCCACGGGGTTACCAATGGTAATCCAACTCTACATTCGTTGCTATTCTGTGGTGATAACATTAACCTAAGTAAATACGAACTGGAAGCTGACAGGGCCTCCGGACCGGATTGGAAATAACTTACCAGTTCTTGATTGCCTGTTGACGTCGTGGTCCAGTAGGGCAGATCAAACTCGTGGCAGTGTAATAAGCATTACTTGGCCTGTCTCTGAGTAAAAAAGTAGAGACAAAGGATCTCGGTCGAAAGAGACACTTTGATGGAATACCGAACTCCCTTATTGAACTCTTTCACCTTCTATTTCCCTCCCCTTTAAGTAGCCTGTGTTACTCTGTGGCCTTAATAGTTAGAGTAATTACCAACAAATAAGGTGTACTGCAGCGATTTCTGAGCCTGACCTTCATTAAGAATCAAATTCCAAAGTTCGCTTAGACTTGACTTCCATCAGAGATTAATTGTGCAACATTTGAAAATGAAATGCGCTCAGAAATCTACTATATGCAAAAAAGAATGGCAATGCTTAGTTTCTCTGATCTTTCATGGAACTATGTGAAGTCCTACACTGAAAACAACCATTTCTGAATATCCTGGCCTATCTGCTTCAGCATTTGCAAATTGAATAACAGCCATTAAGCATGCAGTCAAAAAGTGTTTTCCCTTAAAGAAATTGCCCAATGAAAACAAAATAGATTATTTCTCGGATAAACAATTTTAATTCATTTTAGGACGCTTTAGTGCTTGACCATAAATCGAGTCAAAGATCGTTATGGAAGGAATTCTATCAAGAGTTTGTGTTGTTTATACCGGTTTTGTCACGCCAAAAGGCAGATATTTCCTACTGGAACGATATCATTTATAAGAAATTTGAATTTGATTGAATACATGGGTAAATTAATACGAAAATCGCCACTTAATCAAATAATATGGGAGGTTAAGAAGGCTTCTAGAGCATTCACTGGCTGTTCTTAATTCCTTAACTTATGAAGCGATGCTAAATACGACACCGATTTTAATATCTTTTTACCTTATTAAAGTTTCGCAGTCCATTAAAAGATCTAATTGGCTTGTAAGACTTAGTCCCTTATTAATTCTCTATTTTTGGTTTATTTTTCTCTACTGTAAGGTTACTACTTACCAGATCAATTCCTGGAAATAAAATATTCATGGAATGCCTCTCTCAAGAAAAGCACAAGTTTACTATATGAAAATGGTACATTAGCACCATACATCTAGCTAATTAAGTTCTTCAGAATGGGTGCAAATCGCTTCTAATTATTCACTTTGGCTGAGTAAGACCAGGTTTACAAAGGCATTCAATTTAAGCCTATGTTGCGGAATAAGAGAACATGTATTGTGCGGATATTCGATTTCAAAGTCTAAAATTTCGTTTATGACTGTATGCTTTCAGTCAATTTGGATTTTGAGATATGCGAAGCAGTAGAGAAGGAAAAATTTCATTTACGAGAAAACGTTATCAGTAAGAGCAAGAGCAAGATAATAATGTGGCAGGAAGACTTATATTACTAGCATCTTCTGCAAAACTGACCGTCGTTTCCGACACGTCATTCTTTTTTAATTTTTTGTCACTGAGGACTACGAACTAGTAGCTGATTGTTAGCATCAACTCTATATAGCTAGAATTCTCAGCACTGCCTATTCTGAGAGGTTCCTAGCTGGACTTTGCAATGTTTGAGCAACTTTGCGGTGTTTGTATGAAAACCTGTTACGAAAAAAACGAACATTAATAAACGTAGCGGTGAAAAATATGACTTATTTTTATTAATCAAAGCACCCGCTTTGGAATTTGAGCTAAAGAAAATGCGAATTCTTTTACAGAGGCTGAAAATAAAAACTCTCAACTTTATTAAGCTGCTCTCTTCAAAAATTTGCTCCAGCAATTGGTATCTACTTAAACTAGCAGCGATAAGCAAGATTCCAGCACACAACCTTCCAGAGATGACAATCGACCAAAACAGGATTCTTAAATAATTCATTATGGAACCAGAATACATGGCTAAAGTGTTGAAGAAAGTGAAATTCATCATTTATCAAGAGTCAAAGTAAAAATTCGAAAATCGATGCGGGCTTGGAAAGAATTTTTAAAATGATTGGATTATTTGTACGAGCAATCATTCAAGGCTTTGTTCGTTGCCACCGTTTTTTCTACTAGGTTATAGGCATTGAATTCCATGCGTTGCCTATGAGTAGTATATTGCGGATTAATGAATCCTTCATGAATGGAACCGATCACACCTGTCACTGTCATTTACTTTAGCTTAGCAAGCGACGATATTTGCGTCGCTGATTAGGTCAAAATCAATTTCTCCTCTACGTTGATAAAATTCATCATGAAATTTTTGCTGATGGATTAAAATTTATGAAGTAAACTTTCTTTTGTCAAATGATTCGATTAACTGAAAGAATTCAGCAAATGAAGCTGAATAATTGAATCAAAAGTTGCATTGGATGGTATTATGATGAAGACAAAAAGCACCACAGACATCAGGGTAGTCAGAATGATTTGCGGCAGCTTTTTCGGATTAAACTTTCACGTCTCCATTGCTTTGAGTCATTCAGTTGATTAAACAATTGCTTTTTGGACTTTGAATAGTTTGAGAAGAATAGTTGGTGAGCCCTTGATTCTTCTCTGATGAATTCTCTAATTTGACACCTAAAAAGCACTGTAAAGTCGTTTTTCAACACAAATTTCAGAAGTAATGAACACATTTTAAAAAATCAGAAAGTGAAATGCTTGTAGTAATTTTGGTAACTTGGGTTTACTTCAAACGTGATGTTTTAGAAACGATTATTTCATTGTGATTTGGGACTGGTAAACTGAAATTGGTTCTTATGCAGGCTGCATCTAAGGTCCAGCATGGGTGATTGCATTATTAAAGATACGTTTGCGAAATGTCGCGTTAATGGACCGATTCTGACAGAGCCCTAAGACTGTTGCCAATTCTATTCAAATGATAGTGCATTCATGGTTGGCTGTGAAATAATGCTCCGACGTTTATCCATGCAACTCTCACTCTCAGCCTTGCATCTTCAAAGTTGAGGATCAATATGGCTCACTGTTGAGATAATTCTTGATTTATACCATCCGCTCCGCTTCGGAAGCCGAAATCCCGAAAGCCTCATCCTAAGGCGAAAAGACTCGCCATGAAAACATTGTGATCAACAGTTCCCGTCAATAAACGATAGAATGGAATAGCGTATAGGTACATCGAATTAAGCTGTTAGGTCAGTGATGATTACATTTTGAATGTATATGCAAGTCTTAAAATATTTTTTGATGGGTTTTTAAATATGCACCAATTATTTAAAAATTTACTCAAACGTAACTTTATAATTACTATGTTTATGGACATTTCTCATCGGAAAACGTCTATTTAGCACTCACTAACTATAAATAACTAGAGTTTTCAATCGTTTTGGTGATTTTCGTTAATTAATCATGTACTTTTAATCTACTTTTAATCTACTACTCTGTAGATAAGAGCAATTTCTTGTATTAATGGTGTAGTATCGGATTCATGCATTTAGGTTAATTTATTTTTTTAGGTAAGTAACTCAGCAAAAATGGAAGCAAAAGAATATGTATGATCCGAACGTTCCCCGAAAATACTGAGGCTATTCATTGGTTTATTAGGATCGAAAAAAAAAGTATCATTTTGATTTCCCTGAAAGAGATTCACCACAAATTGAGTGAGTAACTGGGCTTTAGGAACAAAGTACCATTTTGCAGTTCTCAGCGTTCTATCAGACTTTGTACAAACGCGGTGTTCACTAACACTACCTATTGAATAATTAATTTTCTCATTCTCTTCTTGACACTTATATATGCTTTTCGTTTAAGACCCACTTCTTTCTCTTCTGATGTCTTTCCTATCAGGTTTGTGCTCCTAGAATAGTCTCTGACTTACAACTTTTCTCTTTAAGGTAGCATTTATTGTTGGCCTTCACTCAAAAAAGCGCAGCGTTTCGAATTTCACAGCTCATGCTTGAAATTCTCATAAATTCAATATAACATAACCATGTATTTTCAGAACAACATCCTCAACAAACAAAGATAAGCGTTGTGTAACGTCAAATAATATGATGCTTTACGCTGATACTCACTTTTTTATTGTTTACTCTAAATTTCTTTCAGCACTGTATGGTAAAGTCAGAACTAATGCTATGGTAAATAAGTTTCTGATAAATCACGATTTAGCAATGATAGATTGGTCTAACATGATGATACTAAAACAGACGAAAGTAGCGAATGATATTTGCATGGAGGAAGGGATGGGTGTTGATCAAGTTTTTAGATATTTGTCTGTGTATTCGACTCATCTGCTTTGACATGAATTCATTATTTAAATTAAATTTAAATGCTGACATCTTAACACTGGTTTTGATAGGTTCGGCCTCTTGTAAGTTTTAACAGTCGGTTTCGCAAAACAAAACTTTTTTTGTATTAGCGGTGGTCAAAATATAGTAGAAAGTTATTTGCGTGGGCAGCCGGGTTTTCATCCGCACCGTGTATTTTCTTCGGTGAAAATAATTTGTCAAAATTAGTGCAACAGCGGCTTGCATATTCCGAACAAATACTTACACAAAAAACGGGGTTCTCCGGCAGGCCCGCCAATTTCGCTCTTTCGGTCTGGGATTACGCATTTTTGGAGTAATAGAGGAACAGTTGTTCCTCCGTCGTTCGGAGGGCAGCCAAACGATGGCTTAACAGAACGAAGGAGATAATTCACTCCCTTCGGTACGCAGAACGAAAAATTACCTGGTGGAGATTTTTCATTAATCCGATTGGCTGAGTTCTTGGACCCCTTTTTGTAGATTCTGTACTGATAATCCGGTGAAGTGGATACTTCAATGTCCATATCAATTAATCAGAAGGTGTCTGACGAATTTCAGCAATTAAATAAGGTAAGTGTTTGTAGTTGCCTTTTTTTAGTAGAAAGCAAAAAATTGCTAATAGGAAAATCTGTTTTTTGTTGGTTTAAACGACGAGAGAAGGAAGGGAGCAGTTTTGATGCTGATGGTGATACGTCTTCGTATTAAGATAAGGTGCATTCTGCCACTTTTTATTGAAAAGATATTTCTAATTTTACAATAGTTGCTGGCTTAAAACCCGTTGAGGCAATGTTGCATAATGTTTAGGTAGATCTATTTAACGAGTAAATGAAGGACAAAACAGATTTTGGAATTTTTTGGCACATTCTCTTTATTTTCTGTGATTCTTGAAAGCCTTTTTATTTCATCAATTTCGCTGAGTTTTGTAAATGCGAAGAATCGCATCATTCCCCCGTGCACACTGTCTTACCTTGCGTACCTCTAAGCTTTCTAATGTACTTGTTCTTACGCCGAGAAAGTGTCCACAATCGATCTCTTTGGACAGTCAATTATTCCTTCTCTTGCAGAAGTTTATAGCTTTCCTTTTTCGTCAGAACTATGCACTGCTCGAGTCACAACTGCGGCCTCCAATATGTCTACATCTTTCTCTTGAAAGTCTCTTATTTTGCCTGCCCTTCGTTGAATAATATCGAGACAGTGGGGGGGGTGTTTTATTGTTCCGCTAGTTTTGGGTATACTGTCAAATAATTGCGTATTTGATACCGGGAATTTTAACTACATTTTCTTATTAAATAATGTTCCATTAAAATTTTTGACTTGTGTGAAAAAACGAAGTCCTGCCAACTTTAAATTCATACGGAGATGATAAAAATGTTTCAAATCGCATCATGAATCCATCTTTTCTACGATTTTTTTCTTAATGCAAATTATGTTCAACTGCAATTTAACTTATTTAGCGTTTAAAGTTTTCAAACCCCAAATCTGTAAATCGACGGATTCGAACCACTATCGGCAAGTAACTAGCTGATGTTAAATATTTCGGCTAAATTAACAAGCATTACCAGCGGATCCTGGTTCTAAGATGACGGAACTATCAAATGATTCAGTTCTTCAATATTCGATGTATTTTGAAGTGCTAAATTCGATGATGAACTTCGTTGTAATGATTTCAAGCATTTCAGGATTTCCCAGGATTTGAAACACAAGGATAAGAAATATCAGACAATCAGGGTGTCAAAATTCTGTCATTTGATAATAATCTGTCGGAATATTCCATCAAGTGCTGAAGTTTCCCTTCATATCAGCAGCGACAATTTGCTCCCAGATTTTATTAAACGTCGTTGCGTTTTTAATCAGAAATACAATTTATTTGCGCTTAAGAAGATTTTTTTATTTTTATGAGTTTTTAATTTTATTATTTACTCCCTACCCATCAGGGCAAGTCCCAAGGACTTATTGGGGGTACAACAGAAGTTTGAATCGCCTTTACAACAAGTAGCACACAACAGTTAACATACACTTCTCTGGCGTGGTTTCATAGTACAGTTAGCAGTTATACTTCATAGTAGCCCAAACTCGTCCGTCCTCGACATTTTTTAAAGCAGACAATCTTCATACCTCTTCCAGAAGTCTTTCCAACTTTCTGGCGGAGATTCCATTCATTGCTACCTGCACGCGCTTTCCACAGTCCAGTTTGAGACCATGAATCCAGGTAATTACCTCGTGCCTCGTTTACCAGGCTGTACGAAGTGGTACTACCGCTAGCGTAATCTAATTTTATACATCCGGCCACCCCTCTAACTGGCCTTCAGAGTTGCCCTGGGGGTTACCGGTGATCACCACAAGAAGGTTGAGAGTTGGTTTGACCACCTACATTTCCATCCACTAGGCAACTAAAAAATTAGTGCTAGGTTACAAAAATGAAAATTTAAGATCTGAAGCTTTAGCAGCGATAGCTAATAAAGAAAGCTAAGAAAACAAGAGTTTAAAAATTAAATAAATTTCCTTCAAAATATCGGTGAGCAGCACCACAAAGTCTGGAAACGCGACCTTTCCTTATACAGGTTAGTCAAGGAAGAAGACATCGAACCTCTGAAATCACACCCTTGGCATATGAAAGATTAATGCGAAAGGGAAACAATTTATCGAAAATCGAGGAACTTTTAAAACGAATACTTATTTTGATAATTCCGGGCTCAAATTTCACTCAAGAGTATTTTTAGGAAAGATATCTGACTACAGATTAGGACTTGAAAAGATTCCGATAATCCTCATTACTTATTGAAAATTAAACATAAGCTGTTCTGTCCCATTCAGTGACCTTTTGGGTGTCAGATCCAGCGCGCGGTTATAATTAGGCTAAGTATATTTCAGGGCGTTCAAGGCAATTATGACATAACAAAAATTTCCTTATTTCAGTGGGCGTCATCAGTATTATATCCTCTTCATTCTAAACACAATCCCATCGAGACTTCAGTTGCTGCTTTACTCCAAAAACGATTGGATGCAGGCCTCTTCAAACCCTTTGTTTTCTATTTGAAAAGTACGATGCGCTATCAGGTGAGTCAGGGGGAGGAAAATGACTCAAGTTTTGCGTTCCTTTCTGTCTTTAACAGACATGTTTTTCGGAAACCGGCACGTAGACAGTGAGATATTAATCTGTCTGAGAGTCAGTACGACAGTTCTGTGGTCGAGGGCAAGAACGAGAAAAAGCTCAGATTGGCGAAAATACAAGCTCACTAATGGGGAGTGGTGGAACTGATTTTCAGTGTATTGTGTTGCAAAAACTAAGGTTTAGTTGCCATCGCCTCAGCTGACAGGTATAGTGGAAGACTGCGTTTTGTCAAATATTTACGTTAATATAAGTTAGCATAAGTAGCTTCGAGGTATATCCAACCCTCACATCTCCATGGTGCTATGGTGCAGCAACCAGAGACTGTTGGGAAAGTTGTGTCTTTCAACTGTGAATGATTTTATCTTTAAAAAGTTAAAATATTGAAGGCTGCTGTTAAAATCAGATGACATGGAGGTGATTCCATGGTTGCCCCTGCCCATTACTCTATTCCTTCGGAAGGTTTGACGGAAAGTCTGAGATTCTTCTGACTTCATAAAAAAGTGTTTTAAAATTAATATCATGCACTTATGATCACTATCAATCATTTAATATTTCCTGATTAAACTGCTGTAATCTTGCCATACCTCGATTGTTGCAGTCAAAATATGATGTCACCAAAATTATTTGCGAAATTTAATGTCATGATAAGTGTTATTTTTAATAGTTCTTTTTAACGTACCAAAAATTTACTGTTGCAAATGAACCTTCAAAGTCGTCCAGCGCAAAATTTAACACATCGATGAACAGCAATAATAATATCTAATGTTAGTAAGTACCATTAGGGACTATAAGCCTCTAATTCGATACATCGGAACTGGAATAGGGCAATCAATTCGCCCTCTCTCACTGGCCCAAAGTAACGATGTGGAGCTTTTTGAAGATTGGGACTTACTCCCTTGTCATTTAACTTAGTTAAGCCTCTTAAATAAGTTCAACTTTATCTGAAAATTTAATTTATATGAACAAGCCTTCATGGTGGTATTAACTACATGTGACAATGACCAAAATAACTGGGTGCAGTTCTGTGCCCACGTGAGGAGGACGTCGATGCGGGAACTGCTCAGTTGCCTTGAGTTGATTCAGGAACAGACCGTCGAAACAGACATCAGGGAAAGGAATTTCACAAGAAGGCCTTGAGACCGAAATTGATCTGAGCTAATCAACGGGTCAAAAGTAGAGCATTATTTTTTGGGAAGTCCCTTAAAAGCAATTCACTGTATCCTTCATGCAAGCTATATCAAAACAGCATCTTAAGGCGTCATCAGACGCAATTTACCCAAGACTGTAGCAGATTTATTAGCTTGTTAGCTGATGTCATTCATTCTCAGTTTAGCATGATTTAGTAATTGGCTAATCCTTGTGCTAATCGAAACAATTTCTATGATACAGAACAAACTGTTTGGACGTCCAAAGTTACAATCCAGAGACGGTATTGGATGGGTCTGTGCGTGTCTTATAAATATTAATCCACTACCGCCAACTGTCTAATGGATTTCAAGAACAAACAAAAGGGGAATTCTGGGCCGTCAGCATCTCTTAGCGAAATTTCTATCTGACATGAGGCAGAACTTTCTCTACATCCAATTCATCAAATATCTCTTCCCCGCCTAATTGGCTTCTAAGTAGGCACTCTGACACGGTGAACAATAAAGGCCCTAATTCCCCAGTCTCCACGCCCTCCGTCCTGACTATCAGATATGAGTCACATCAGAAAGCTTTCATTATTGTATAACGTGGTCAAACATAATTATTTGTATAGAAAAGCATTTTCATGGCCAAATTTTTCATTAGATACCTCCGTAACCCTAGGAAAATCAGGAGGATGTCACTATTTTTTCATAGGGCGTAACTTCTGAAATCATATCACCAAGGAGAGGTACCGCACATTCTACGATAGGAGAGGATAGGCATTCCCGGCTCACGATAATACTGGTAAATCACAAGTCAAGTGTTGGATTCTAAACATCCTTGAGCATGGAGATCATCGAAGAACACCAAAGGCTCTAGAACAACAGAGCTTCAAAATAGAAGTCAGGTCAAGTCTAATAGAAGCTAGAAAAAATTGCTTCTGGATTCTCTCGATCGAATCACCAAGTTTTGCTTATAAATAGTCAACGTTGGCTTAATCCGGAAATACCCACCTTCTGAAGGCCTCCTGATGGTTCAACAAGCTCCGATCGTCAAGTTGTTGCCACTTATTCCCGTGGTTGTGCCATGTATACGGATGACATCGCAGCCACATCTACTATGAATGGTCAACCCGGAATAAAAATGGTCCAACCGATTTAACTCACAAGTTCTATTGTCTAGCGCTGAAGATGAAGGTGACATCATTTACATCCTTCTCCCTTGGAAATAGACTAGTTGTAAAGGATATATTCTACTGGCATAGTTTCTACAAATCCAGTAACTTCAACCTAGGCGGATCCATTAATGCCACTTCAACCTTAGTTATTCCGAACAAGGAGCGATGAGGGTCTAGCCAAGTAAAAATAGCGGTGGACCGCCGAAGTTTACTTTCTCTATAGCTAACCAAGATGTAGATATAAGACCGACTGGTCGGCTTATTATCTGGCAACCGAAGGAGGTGATCCAATGAAAGGCCCTTGTTCGACGATTTGAATTATCTACTACAGGACAACACAACTTGCTTAACCCAGCGGTCAAAAGTCTCACACATTTGTTTAATACGTTAAGGGTCTAATGAGGCTTCCACTATCAGATTATGGGAGTGTGAAAAGAAACTGCTCTAAAAAGGAGTGGCAACCTCAGTTACTTGGCTGTCTCCTTGTGAATCAAACAATCTAAGCGCTAGATTAAAAGTCCTTCATCGGTCTAGCTTATCTTTACTGTCATACAGGGCTGGAATCACCAATAATAATCGAGATTATGGTTTTCGTGAATGTGAAGTTTAAGAGGTTTTTAAAGAAGAGTTCCAGTATTATTAACGGAAACAGTCATCATAAATGGACTAGATAGATTATTTGACTGCTCGCAAAATCAAAACCTGCCAATGCGGTCAGCTTGTCACCCGATTAATCCTTTTTTACTTGCTATCCTGCAGCATGAATATGATAAATTAGTCGTTCTACATATATGATAATTTCTTCAAAGATTATGCCACCTTCTACAGGGAAGGAAGATTGAAAATTGGGCTTTAAAATGAGTGATTTTGGGCTGATTGTTTAAAATGCATCGATTTAAAGAAACTCGGTTGCAGTTTTCGAGTTACTTTGATCAGTTTTACGTAACAATCCAATGATAAATCCAAATGTGTGAAGATAGATCTGCAGCAGAAATTCACATCAATGCGCGCAAATTTAGCACTTTTTGCGTAGTTAGCGACTGTGCCATTTGGTAAAAGTAATTAGTCGAAACCACGTTCTTGGTGCATGGCACTAACTTCACGATTCGTTTATCACACCTCGCGAATTGTGAAATACCCACCCTTAAAACACTACGATTATTCTACTCTGCGTAAGGTTAGACATAACCGATGATATGTTTGTTTGACCATAACAATGATGACTTTTATCGCCTAAAAATTAATTAGAACGGATCGTTTTGACATTGAACATGAGGTAATGTTAAGCATGACGCATATGATTCTGAAAAAAAACGCTAAAAGCTGGCTTTAATAATATATGTCATCGGTTGCAATCGTTGTAGGACTGAAAGTACGTCAGACTCAATAAATGTGAAAATTCTTTGTAAACTACATTTCATAAGTCTGCAAATATCCTAGGAAAGCACTATCTTCATTTAGTAGCTGGATAAGCCAACGGGAGAATGCTATTTGCTACTTGAGTCACCTGATCGCCTAGGAAATGGCGCTGAATGTTATGCCTACAAAGTTGATAAAATTTGCTCAGAGACATCACTTCCAAGGTAAAAAGGGAAAAACTTTTGATGTAGAAATCGTATTATAAATTGTACGAAGCTGATTGAACCCTGAGAAACCATACACCGATTGTTGAATTCCCAAACCCAAATGGTGAGGGGTGACCCTCAGTGAAAAATCACCGAACTAGAAATAACATTTAACATGAGATACCCAACTGAAGAATGAACTAATACTGAACGATTAACCCATCCGAGGAATGATCAGGAGGCCGAAGACGTCGACTTATCCGTTATATTGCTATGTGTATGTATTTAGCTGCTGCACGATGCCATTTATCTATATTCAGTCAGCACAAGGTTCTCTTCTAGATTGGATAAATGATCACAAAATGATCATCGGCAGGAAAATTCTCAAGACGAGTCCTTTTCCCTACTTACAAGGTGAAGTCCATGAATTAGGAGTCTTAAAATAGTTTTCAAATGTAAAGGAAGAACATGTGACATCACTAAAGGGTTGAGGTCAACAATCTACAAAAACTATTTATTTGAAATAGGGTGAACTGAAAGATTATCGGCTCAACGGCACAAACGAAAAGGACATCAGATGAGAATACGATGAACATCAAGCTGGTCGTTCAAAAATGAGGCTTCGATGCTGTTTCAAGGCGGGAGCTTAAGACAGCCTAAGGCTATCGTTTCCATAGTGGCTGGATTGGACCATACTCCTATGACCGATCCTATCTCTAAAACTGTGGTATCCGTGTTTGACCCGATCACCCGGTCCCCAAATGTGTCGTACGTTATCAGAGGCAGCCTAAATAATAAGTGGATCTGCATCGGACTGTCCTATTTCCACATCCTTGGTATCTACCTTCTACCCACATATTCGTGTTTTATACTCAAGTGAGGCAATACTTTGTGATTCTGCCCAAATATGACTCCATTTGCTGAGCGTTCAATTTAGAAATCACAAGTAATTGTACTAAAAATACCTCCAATTAGGATTGTTGCCATTGTAAATTTAAAAAAAATTAACTGGTCTCCGTTGGATATAAATGCTTTGCCTCGGTCTCTCATGCGGCTCCCCGGATGTTTCATTTAAGACTTGGGTTAAAGCATGAATTCAAAATAAATATCGGCACCTAAGTCAATCAGAGAATAAAGTCTGTGTAATAAAGCGAATAGATAAAAATATCATTCTCTACCAACGGCAGACGTCCTCATTGAAAGCCATACTTCTGAGGTTGCTAATGCCTTACTATTGCTTACAAGGACGAGACTAGAATTTAAGTGATCTCTTGGCAAAGTTTGTGTTTTTGGGTTGAAGAAGACTCAGACCACTAGTCACAGGGAAAGAGTAAATTTCTTTTCTCGCTCTGTCTATTCTCTTGCTTTGGGAAACCATTCCTAACACAAAGACATGAAGGCAAATGCTTCTTCGATGAATCTCTCTGCAGCTACTCACTTTGATATCAGTGTTTCTACACTTTCTTTTCTTCTTGTAGCCTATTTGTTAAAGAAAGCTTACGCTATTCTCCTCTGAGTCATTTTGGCAAAGCCTGAAAACTCATGTTTGTTACTCACTTGAGGGTAAGAAAAGCACAAGTGAGTAAGTGGTCAAAAAATACTGTTTTCCATGCCAAATTCATGCTTTGAACCGTCGGGCATTCCCCACTTTTTCGATTTTTAAAGTGGTCGATTTTAACAACATGTACAGTTTAAAGCTCAAGAATTTTGAGAGGCAAGAAGGATGTATTTTGAGTCTTGTGGGACCAAAGTGAAGGTAACTTGAGTCGGAAGAGGTGGAGAACAAAGTTGAATCATTGTTTAAGACATAATCCTAGTTATCTAGGGACCCGTATCTGAAATTGAAATGGCATGATTGTGTGTTGGGAAGAAAATCCTCATACACCTGGGATTTTCTTTCACCATTTATTTGTACTTCGGGACATTTGCCATTCGGCATGCAGTGACAAAGTATGGGTTCAATTCCCAAGCCTTCTAAAATAGTCTAAAAATGGACTTGTAGTTACTTCTCAGAGAAAAGTTATAAATGGCCCTTCAAATACCAAATTTACGATTCTGATGGACATTAAAGGACAAGCATATTTGCCTTGGTTTTGGCGAATACTTCCATAAAATTGCGTTTCCCCACAGGACATATCTGTTAAGCTTGGAGCCACTGATGATTCATCCCCAGGGGACCGTAAGGGGGTTGGGAGGGAAAAAGCTACTAATCTTGTTGATATTTTTGGGTCAAATTCGTCGTTTTACGCCATTTTTGCGTCAGCTGCATCTTGGCAGATGACTGGTTTTACGACCGTGGCCTGTCTCCGGGCTCTAAGTTTTGGCATTTTCTGTCCTTACGGTATTAATAATGTCGGTTACGATCCTACTCTTTAGGTCGTTTTCTGAACATCAATGAATGAAAGTCATGTTGAATTGAATCTACATTTATTGCCAGTAACTTCCCTTATTCCATCATGAATATTTAGGCCGACTGATTTTAGCTAAATGGAAAGAAACTTACATGAAAAGTAACAGGATGGTATATCTACTCTCACACTTAGATGGTAAATTAATCACTTGAAAGAACGATAGCGAAACATTCACTTTTGCGTCTTCTAGTGCAGTTGTGGTCCATTGAGGAATGCGAAATCAGGCAGAAGATTTGAACTATTCTCCACATTCTGGTTTTAATGGCGTGAATTTTGGAGGCTGCAACATGAACGAACAATTTTTTAAAATATTTAAGGGGTACGGAAATCACCCCATCGGAAGCATTAAATCAAATCCTTCAGCCATTGGCTAACGTGTCCTCAAGTATTAAGGTCTCGGCGGTGATGTTTATCTAAGTTCTGATGAAGGACTGGCAACGTCTGTCCCCTCATCACAAGAGCCTTTTCAGTTTTCAGATTGTCGGTAAGATAGCGTACTGTTATAAAAATGGTATACGGATTTGACTGTCAATGGCCTGTCATATCATATATTTTGTCGATTTGTAGATACTTTACAGTGGAGTTTGTTCAATTAAAAAGAAGAAATCGTCACAACATTTTATCAAAACTAAAGGGGACAAGGAAATTGCTTAAAAAATCAAAATTTTAATCTTACATTTGTTAAGTCCTCGTTAACTATTGTTGGTTTCAAATTTTATTTTAGAATACCTATTTGTGTTGAAATTGTGCTTTTAAAAATATTCAGCCAGTCGGTCAGCGGTTCTGACTCAGTTTTGGATGAGCTAAACTGTCAATGAATTTCATGCCCTCGATAAATTAGCTTTTCTAAATAGCGGGTCTTCAAATGGCGAAGCCAATTTAAATGTAAGCTTTCGCCAATGGCACTTCTAGGATTCAAGGAAACCAGTCAAAATAACTCAGCCAGACACCTAATAAAGGTGTTTACATTCAGTTAAGCGCAGGCATTTTACCACCAGGCGCCTACATAGCTACCACCAACATGAGTCATTAAATTGCCCGAATCTCGCGTAAAAAATGAAATTTAGCCAACGAAAGCCTCACGTTCACTTTAGTAAGGAAATATTAGGATTGTGATTCACAGCGGACGTCTAGTTTGGGAGGTGTGTCCACCACGTCTGTCTCGATTGGTTGGAGCCTCTATCGTTTTTGAAGATAACAAAATGCAATGTCTTTGCATGTGCCTCCGCATTCTTCTTCCTCTCCTTCCTTACCCTGCCCTTTTTTTCAAACCGAACCATGACGCATTTCACTAAAAGTTTGAAGAATGGTAAAAGAAGCTCCGTGGACGGGACATAATATTACCATGTTTTTAGGCACTACAGTGCCCAAAGTGGTTGCACACTCTCAGAGGCTGGAACACATGCATGGCAACAATGGGTGTAGGAACTTACTTGCAAGTTAGATCAGTTATAATTATAGTCAATACCGACTGATCTCACTAACTTCTTATTTCCTTTACTCCTTCTATTTCAAGGACTTTCTGCAAATGCAGTATATTTTTACAACATCGCAGAAATTTTTAAAAGCCATTCAGGAATTTCTGAGAGAATTCGTAAATGGATTTTGGTGCACCTGAATGCTTTTGAAGAACACTGATTTTGAAATAGTGAATTATTCTAGGTTGACTTGGTCCCAATCGAACGAGGCAAAACGGATCATGCCAGTACAAGTTAATAGTTTAATCATGGTTTTCAGAAAAGTAAGAGTTTGAAGTCAACGATAAAAGATCCTTGTTTAACGAAAACACAAGTTATTTTAGACTACCCTCCCGTTAAGACCAAAAATTAAAGTACTCTGAGGCTCCCTCATTCAGAGTTCTTCACAACGGGATCGTTGACCGTGAAGGTCACCCTGGCATAACTGTGATTAAGTACCCCAAATGTGCCCACTCTTTGTAGACCAACTTTATGATTTCTCTTTAATATTTATTAAACTGCTTTATGTTGGTTGTTAAATTGTGGTTAGTGCCTTAGTTAAAAGAATTGTTTCAGTTCTACGAAAAAGTCATGAAGCGTTTTCTTCGAAAATTTTCCCCTGAGACACATTGTTAAGACCACAATGCTAAATTATTTAAACTCCGGAAGTATTTTTGTAAGAAATTCAACATTTCTGCCCTACTGACTGTTCATACCTAACTACTTAAAGTAGGAGATATTAATCGTGATTAGCTTCGACTCCCACTTGGTCGTTTAATCGGATTTCAACAGGGTTTCAAAAACCGCTTTCAGTTGGTTTAGATTTATACCATATACAATTACCCATGATTTCAAGTGCATTTTGAGGTCATCATTTCATTATTTATTAAGCTTCTCGTTCTTCGTGGATATATACAGAAGAGTACACCGTGACGAGAGCGAATAATTCTAGCCGTCGTAGAAGCTCGTGAATTCAAGTTTTTATGAGAGGGGAATTTACTGAAAACTGATTAACGTGATTTGTACCGATTAAGGGATGGAAGTTTGGATAAGGTCCACAAACGAATGAGTTTAATCTTAGAGCTCACCTGGGCAGTATAGTTGATTGATCTTATTCTGGGAAAGCAAAGCAAGTGGTTCACAATGACCACCCTTGTCGGAAGATAGAACACGAATGTGCTGCAGAAATGGACATTCACTAAGTTTCACCTGAGCTGTGGACGCTTTTTTCTTCTTCTAAGCGATGATTCAGCCAAAAAAATGGGCTTCTTTTTTCCGCAAAACCCCAAATAACTTTTTTTTAGCGTCTCTTTCCGGGCGCCAGACAGCCACAGATCAAATGAATCAGCCGTCCCTTCTTATATGCCAGGTGATATGCAAATGGTTTTTGTCTATATTTACGACCACATAAGCGGGGAGAATTTGTACCACCGCGACAAAATGTCAAAAACAATTTTTATTGAATCCTGTCGCGCCAATTCTTAAAATGATGTCCCCTCCTCTCCATCTCTCCCTGGCCTCCTCTCCCCATATTTTCTCATGCTTTATGTTTGTTTTTCATCTGTTATTTTTATTACTGACCTTTTCGCAGTGCTCCTCTCTTTTAATTACTGTTCTTTCATTTAAATTCATCAAAATAACATAATCTTTGTTTTGCGTGCACATCATAAAAATCCAAGTAAATAAGTAGCAGGCCATTTACGTTGAGAAACGTGATAAATCTGAGATTTCTAAAATTAGTAAGAACGCAGTGGTTGAGTTTTTAAATTACTCAAAATAATCGTAAAATCTTGTGACTTTTAATACTTATTTGCGAATTTCCTCTCCACATTTAAAAGATAAGTTTCATTTGTCAAACATTTACATTGGATGGATTAGACATTTTCTAGCTGAATCTGTTTACATTCAGATACGTCTGGGAATGGCCACAATTATTTTTTCATTTGGTTTGATTGCTACTTTGATCATGGAGTAAATCTAAACCTTAATAGAATCAACAGATAAGAATTCTATAGAGAATTTTCCTGAATAATTCACTTTTCTTGTGACACTTCCTTAACGACATCCAAAAGCCTCCTCCTCGACTGGTTGCTTCAGCTGCCGATTCCTCTACTAGCATCACCTTCGATGTCGTGAAGACCATCTTACTTGTATTTTTCTTTTATATGACAACGTATAAAGATTTCATGACGGGCGGTCAGTCCTATTACCTTTGCTTGACTAACCCAGAAAATGAATTTTCCCTAACCCTTCATCGAACTGGGGAAGCTGAGCATATATTAGGTGGTCAATCCTACTCTCAACCTCCTCGTAGTGACCACAGGTAATCCCAGGGACAGCGTTGGGGGCTAATGAGAGGAGCGGGCGGATATGACAATCACCCACCAGCAGAAGTACATCCTCGTACAGCCTGGCTAAACAAGGTTCGACTTAAATATATGTAATTTTGGTCTCATACTGGACCATGGACCTGTAAAAGTGCATGCATGTAGCGATGAATGGAATATCTGCCAGAAAGTTGAAAAGACTTCTGGGAGAGATGTGAAGATTGTCTCCCCTTGACAGTGTCGAGGACGGACTAGGTGCCACTATGCAGTGAAACTGAGGTGGAATTGCTACCTGTACGACGTAACCATACCAGATGAACTACCGGAGAACCGAAGATGTCGGTGAATGCTTTTACTGTTTTCTGTGTTAATTGTTGTGTGCTATTTGTTGTAAAATCTATTTGTACTTCTATTTTACCCTCCAATAAGTCTTTGAGACTTGCCCATATGGGTGGGGATTAAATGAATAAATAAACAAACCATGGCACCAGCATGGAGGAATTTCTGGGAAAGGCCAGTTAATTTTAGTTGCAGTCCCTGGTAAACCATAAAGCCGAATCTCAAAAGAATCCGTAAAACAACGGAAAGTGCAGCAATATTAGCTTAAAACAATGGTTCGCGATATTGCGGACGTGATCAAAGCCACCCGAACGCCCAAAATAAAAAAAGTTGCAAAACCAGATGGTCCAGATAACAAATGGGGAACGATATTTGTCGTCATCTCGAAATCTTGATGGCCGAGATTCAGCGAATTTTTCTTTTTGAGAGCGATCATCAGCAAAGCCTCAAAATGACTCAAGCATCGACATCTCATCAAAGATGCTGAATTGCACTGACAACAATTTCTGTGAAAAGTATGGCTAGTCAATTTAAGAAAAGGAGGTAAACATATGTTTCCAAACTCAAGCTTAAAGAAATGTATTTTCACACGGAGTGTCGAGGGCGTAAATCCCCAAGTACCAAGGTCTTCTTCATAAAATAGAAAGACGATAAACACCTCAGAAACCAGTAACTTTTTACAACGATAACGTAGCTCCTTTGAAAATTCTGAATGAGTTGTGAATATTATTAGAATACTTTACTTGTCGGCTTGGATTCGCGAGACTTGTTAGGCACAAGTCCATTTAGGGAATCAGTGAGGAGCGATTTGAATTTGAATAACCTTATAAGAAACAATTTAGCCAAGCAGATGCAAGCATAGCTTTGAAGAGTCACTCAAGCCTTCCAAATTCGATGCTCTTTAACCTCACCCTAAAGGCTTTACCTCAAAGCGTCTTATTCAGTTCATCGCCTTGCTCAAGGAGGCTCTCACCAGCAATGATTGCATTTTATTTAAAAATGAAACCATAAAAATGATGAGTACAAATTTTTTGCACTTTATTGTGGCCTTGAACAAATTTACTCCGTCTATGCGGAGCTTCTACTTTGCTGAACTTTGATTCTAAAGGGCTACTAGATGACATATGTGCAACACGCGTTTTTCGACCATTTATTTCTAATACGGTTTTAATTCAGTACCAGGGTAAGTACTGAAAATTTTTTTCGGAGAACTTAAAGAGTTTTGACGTCAAGACAATGATGAGTATATTAAAAGCTAAACCTTTTTATGCACAAAAAATAAATTCGCAGATTTTTTCGGAATGAAATATCGCTCTCTTATAGCTTGTATTTTTTCTGATCCTTCAAAAGTAGGTTAGGCCTTCTGTCTCGTTGGAAGGATAGATGACATCTTTTCGTTATCTTTGACTAATCTTAGTTCTCTACACCTCTGGACAATAGTCTGTGCAATGTGAAGGTCTTCCATTCAAAAATGGTCCTGAAATTTAGCTCCTCCTTTTTGTAAATCTTAATTGCTTAGTTACTATAATTCGTTTTAATGGTAATGTAAACGTTAGGTCTGCGGATGGATGAGGTCTGTCCTCACAGATTTAAAAACGTGTTTATCCAAAGGTCTTGTCACATTCAGAATTAAGCATGCAGGTCTCAATATCATTGAACATCATACAATAAATTTTCGGAGTTTGAAAGAAATATCTTCTGGAGGTCCGTTTTGACAATCATGTTGGTAAAATTGATTGCTCAGACAGTAGTCTCGAGGTATTAATCCAGATGCTCAAATAAATCACTACACTTTGAAATCCATTTGGCCGTTTAACTTTATAAAATTGTGGGAGTATGATGAACGTCAGTCAGAAAAATTGAGGATTTCTGATTTTCATTTAAACGGAAACATGGTCATTTGAAGCACATATTCGAGGGCTTCATCTCCGGGAGCTACTCTGCTACATTAGCCAAGAAACATAGAAAAATGCTAATAGATGTTCTGCTTATCTTTTTAATAGCTGGTGTACAGAGGGGCTAACGACTTCAGATCACCGTGGGTCATGAGATGCTGAAGGTACCAGAGTGTGACAATGACAGTCGAAATGAAACATAGCGTACTGAATCAGACTGCCGTTTACTTATCTACGCTTTTTTATGATTTGGCCCGTATACCCAGGATAGACAGTTTTATTGATGAATTTCAGTTAGAATTTCAGAGGAAAGTTAAGATAGAGCTATAAAGGGTGAACTATAGTTGCTTTCTCGCCTCTTGAAATATTCCGGGTGTTGGATTAATGCCGTGCTAATCAGTGCGTTTGCTTTTTTCCCTAAGATAGACATACGTACCTGTAGATATGATTGAGATGACGGACGAAGAAAAGCGGAGAATTTCTTGGAATAGAGCAACTTCTGTCACAATTATTGTTCTCATTTCTCCTCCATTCAATTGAGAGATTAGGTTTAATTTGAATAAAAGTTAAATTGCAGTGGTAGTAACTCTCGAAAAAGATTTTCATTCCAACTGAAATTTGAGTCATTTAAAGGCCACTCTCTGACTGTCACGCAATATCAATTTGAGAAAGAAGAAATACTTTGGGAGGTACCTTTAGATCTGCAATTAAATATTGAAAAGAAGGATAGTATTTAGATCGATCAAAATGTTAAAGTTCATAATTTGTTGAAATGGCTAGAACCACTGTTGATTGCGGTAAAAGGTAACTATCTAGAGAAGAATTCAATTTAAATTTTCTCTACTTATATTCCATGGCATCATTACTGTCTAACTTGATTGTAATTTTCTTGAATCGTTTAAGGATCCCGGAGCAACTACTTCGAAGATCGTGTGACAGAAGAAACAGATCACACTTGCGGAGTCAGTTATGCGAGGCAATGTAATCACACTCCTCATCAAAGACGAACTCCTTTCGTTCTCCTTCAAATTTGTGCTCCTCCATATTCTCGATTATGTTTTCATATCTGGCAAACTGCCAAGCGGATTAGAATTTCTCCAAAAAACCCGACTTTCTAGCTCCATCGCGAGGGTTTGAGTTCCAGATATTTCAAAATAATATGCAGAAACCGCTCTTAGAATTGGCAGTGAATAATTAGCAACTAACTTTTAGAAAGCCCGCAGATACAACGCTCTGAGAGGAGCATTTAAAGATTAGTTTTCTACCGAAGATAATTTCAAAAGTTGTTATATATTTTTAAACACCTTTCTCAGCTCTTACTCCACTTTCACCTAGTTAACCGTTCAGACATTTCTCACAAATTAAGCACTTACGAAGAGCGATAAACTGCTTTCTGTGGTAGGTGAAACTCCTTGTTTTTTTCCGCCCACTTTTAGTTCGTCGGCAAGGCGAACACCTTTTTCACACCACCCAATCTACATGACAATCACTTTCATCTCGCTTCTTCGGTATTGTAATCTACATCTTGAATAACGCAACTGCGGTTACTGATTCTTGATTAACACAAGTTTCATCCAATCTGAGTAGGATTGGTAATAATTGTAAATCTTATGGCACCTCATATGAAATTCCATTTACAACATTAATAAGTTAATAGGGGTGCTTGTGTACGGACAAGTGACATTTCTCTTCTATTGGGGTCTAATGTTTGACTACATGACAAGGTATTAGCTGCAGAGACCCCACACGAAGAAAGTTGATTAATACATTTCGGAGCAATGTAATCCATAGGCCTGATTCCCAAAGGCTGGACCCATTTATGCAACCGAATACGAGTTTCCAGCTTGGCCTCTAATATATTGTCCAAATAGACATCAAGATCTTTGTTTATTTGGCGAAGATGAAGGCAAAAGAGCTGTTTTTGGGGTTGTAAGGGCAAATACTAAAACCGACAACTATGGTAAGGGGGCGCAGTGGATGTCGGTCTGGATGTGACGCATAGAATATCAACATTTTGTCTCTGATGCTCCTTTCGTTGAGTGTGAGTGGTGCTTGCCACCAATGCCTCCTCAGTGGCACGTCTCATCGTAGGGGCCCACTTAGAGAGATTCCTTAGGTACAGCGGCGTACTGCCGAGTCTTTTTTTGTGACCTACTAAGTTCTTCATATAATTACCACATGGAATCTCTAAAGTCGATCATCTTTGAAATAAAGATATTTGATTCCCATTCGACATAGTCTAATTCACAAAGCCAGTTTGATGGTTCCCTCATTACCTGATTCCACAGACAAGGCTATTGTTTTGGAGTTGCCCGTTTAATTATTATTGAATGGGTAAGTTCCCCAGTTTAACCCAAATTCAGACATACCTATGATAAAAAAATGGTCATCAGACAAACAAACCGGTATTACTAAGTGCATTGAGCTTTACGTAAATTTGATTCCCCTATAATTTTTCATTTAAACAGACGGATCCGGGTGTTTTACCAACCAACATCGTTAAACAACTTGATTATCGGAAGAAGATTAACTGCGGCTTTCATCTTCAAATAGATTAGACTCTGAAGTATTGCCGAGAAGAAATGCATTGGGGTTGAGTCTGCGGCTTTTTTTATTTTTAGTCATCATAATTTCAATTGAATGGAGTAAAGGCTTCCGCAAAAAACTCTCAATGAGAGTGCCGCCGATCGGTGTGATTTACATATTCAATAGGCGGTCGTCGAGGACGACACTACACGAGGGCGATAGACGACCTAATAGGATTTAATGGAGAATCGAATGGGATATTGGTAACGTATAGAATGTTCACTCTATGGGAATTCCCCCCTGTCTTTCTGTCTTGACAACCTACTCTCAGACGCTTTTAAGCGAAACTTTTTAACAAGCTGAGTTACATTTGTGCTAGAGAAACAAACGAAATTGCGTTTTTTCACAGGAATAGTCGAACTGATAAGTTAACTCGTCAAATTTCCCTTAGCGAAAGAAAATAATTTCCGAAATAATTTTCTAGTTTCCAACTTTCTAGGGTGGTTATGTCAGAGAAGGTGATATTTTTTCCTTTATCATTTCTTCTATGGCCATCGTTGAGCCTTCAGTGAAACCTAATCATTTCTATAGGAAATCATCTGAACTTGGACACCTCCATTCTAATTAACTACCTACTTTAGGGTATAAAAGGAAGAAGACACAGATTACAGCACATTATAATGATAATTACAACTCTTACTTCCGCTAGTTGACATTTAACGTTCCTCGGAATGTAAAACATCAAAATGACCAGGTTAGAGGAAATATTGAAGGAGTCAGATTTTAGGCAATATAGTTAAAGGTTCAAAAAGGTATATACCACGGAACCACAGCATTTGATGAGCTTGTTTGTTTTTAAACTTCTTATCCTACAAGACAATACTAGCTTCATGAACACCCAGAGTGTTTGAGCTTGGAGGGAGGTCTTTGTTTCTTCAGCAGCGATATTGTCCCCTACCAGTACAATTATGCATGAAACAGCCATTGTTGCTATTCATTTTCGTGCCTCCCTGACTCATTGATCATTAGGACACGATATGTTTGGCCAGTGTTGTTCTCTTATGCAAATGGGCAAGTCATAAATGTCAAATGTTGCGGCGGCATGCTCAGATTAATTGCGTCTGGACTTGTTTGATGTATATCAGGTTATTGCGCCGAACTGTGAAATTAAAGCGCCTCATTTATATGGCTTTCAGACGTTTTTCGCAGTTTCTCCTTAGCTGATTTTCAGATCTTAATTTGAAATCGAAAAACATCTAAACTGATTTGGTTTTCGTTTATTTTTGGCGTTTACTAAAGTTTTCCATTATCTTCCTGTTTCATGATAGAGTTGACCCAACAACGGATTTTATATAAGGTCACCAGGACGTCTGTTTAGAGGAGGATATCAAAGTAAATTAATGGGGGTTCCTGTAACCCTATTTTTTCACAGTTAGCTGATACACACGCTTTAAGATAAGAAATATTTCAATTCTAAACATTTTAGTAGGTAATCCTTGATCACAGTATTGGTGGCACGTCGTTGTATACCGATTATTACAGCTCTAAGTGATTTAAGAATAGCTGAAATGATACCTTCATGTGCGATCTATCGAACCAAAAACCAGTCTTTAGCAGAAAAGTTCATTTACATTTAGTTAAAAAGAAGAATTTGACTCTAACGAGCTATTCGAAAACTGCAGTGAATACCGTTTCTAGCTATTTACGTCCTGTTCACTGAAGATAGCGCCGCCACTTTCAGTTGGATTTACTTGCCTATAAATCGGGAGGAGACCGATCATTTGAAACTCTCAATTTCGATAGGCAGTTTGCGTCAGATCATCCAATTAATCTACTTGATAATCCGAACGAAATTTTATTCCTGAGTGATCGCTTCATTGATTGTGCCCTTTTCTGTTTTTAGATGCCCCTCCGCTTAAATTTAAATCTATTCCACATGTCACTTCTAACCGAATAATCGGGAGGTGATATCGGCATGTGAAATCAAGTCGATTGCACCCATAATGACTAATTCTGCGATGGATTCTGGTGTATTAGCACCTTTACATCAGGACTCACCAGCATCAGCCACTTAGGTACCTCCAAGGCACCGATACTTAGCAGCTTCATGGCGAAATAAGGATCAGACATGCTATCGAATCCACTAACATGTTATCCAGCATACAGGCATTATTTTTGAGATTATTAGACTACATGGATCCTTCAAAACCGATTCATTGCCGAAATGTTTGCAAAGAACTGACACGTCAAGCGTTTCATTGCAACTTTTTAATCCATAGTTACATCGGCGATTTTGTACGTTCATTGGATTAATGAATTCCAATTGCCTGAATTAGTAGACTTTAAACTAAAAGGACCAGACTCTGATCAGTTGCCATTAGTAAGTGCAGCTTTTGCCGAATAACCTGCCAGTAGTAACCGTCCAGAGGCTCAGCCACTCCATACTCAGCCAGCATGCTTCTTAACTCTTGTCACGCAGATTGTCCCCCATCAAATAGATTGCGCCCTTTAAATTGAGACTTTCCACTTGTGCCTTAGAACCTAAAGCCATCATTAATCATCATTTCAATTATTGTTGTTGCCGCAGAACCATGAAGAATTGCATATTTAAAATACTGGATTATTTTTTAACGTAATAGTACAAGTAAATTGATCTTGATTGCCACGATTTAAGGGAAGTATGTCGACCAACTACTGAAAATGGCTATTGTCACACATATCAGTAATAAATCACACAATCTCCCATTCCTCGCTTCACACATCCCTCTTGGGTGGTCCACGAGCCTGTCGCCACTGTTTCCAGACGTTTTATGTGGTCCCCTTTGGTCGCGTGGTGATACATGCAGTCAAGAACAAGTGCCATTTTTCAGTTCTGAAGCTGCGATAGCTAAATTTGAAATCAGATCTCTTTGTAATCGTAGGAGACATGAGAAATGACCATATCAGTTCGTAGTGAGAAACCCCTCACCGGCAGATTTGATCCTTAATCAGTTAACTATGAAAAAAATTAAGTCGAAACTTTCTACTGTTTGGCTCTTTCTTGCAAACCAAGTGACATGCAACAGTAAGAAAGTGGTTCTCATGACTGCTATTTACATGCCATCTCTTGTACCGCACTTCTAGTGTTTTCACTTGGACAGCCTAATCCACTTGACTGCCAAATGAGTCTCTAAGTGAGAACAACATACTGAATTCTCGAATGACGACATTTTGGGAGGGCACGTAGCTGTAGACTTGCCTATAACTTTGCATTATCATCTGTCTCTTCAGTCCACACATCAAGTATTATTTGTTATTCACATGACCGGCTTTAGACTTATCAATTTAAGAACAATAAAACTTAAACAAAGGAAGATCTAGTTCACATCAGTATGAAGCACTCACAAGCACAATAAAGTGTTAAATTCAACCTTATTGAAGGTGACTTGGTTACAAATAACTTCAATGAACCAGAAGCCATTCCATGGTTCACTTTGGTTGCGAAATTCAGCCCCCGTTTACTACACTTTTTACTTCATGCCTCAAATTCTCAAAAAAAATGTTTAAGATCGTCTGAAAAATAATTAAACTGCAATGCAGCCGTCTACTGGCGAAGGTTTTGAAACGTCCGGACATAAAAATGTTACAGTTAATGAACACTTAGTTGCAATCTCAGTAGATCAGCTTTCGAGATTCTTGGTCGAAACTCGACGGGCGCCTTAAGCGTTATCTACTTTTGCTTGAGATTACCTCTCTTCGAACCACATCGCCTGAATGGTTACAGTACTATCAACGTCCGTTTAGCTATCGAATAGCTACAATTAACATTGGTACTTTTTCGTCTCTAGGGTTCATTAATCACCTCAGGAAGTTTAACCTCCTCGCATCAGCAGTACTATTAGCTTATTAGTCATTTGATAAATTGAAACACCATCAGACAACCCAACACCGTCTTGGGTCGAGGCATCGGTGGTTCTTACTTTGTTCAATAATGTTCTAAAGATGTATTGATTGAACCACCTGTATATTTTTGAAATTTCGTTAGGTCGCCTAAATGCCGAGTTACAATTACCACGATATTGAAACGCATTCCTGAAAGTTCTGGAGATGATCAAATAGATGCCTATATCAGTTAGTATCCTCAATAAGTTGATTTACTTTCAATATTTGTTGCTTTATCAACTACCTAATTATGGCTCCTTGTGACAATAGCCTTTCAAAAGACCTATGAGTGAGCAATCCCATAAAATATGCCATCCGCTTTGTGACGCGGCTTCATCCTTGACTGTGCAGTTTAGACAATGTGGTGGTTTCCCCATCTATCCTCCCCCTGGTAAGTTTATAATCAACATCGAACTTGTCTCACGGACTCAACATTTGTTTGCGTGCATGAAGCATGCCCATGTCTCTGAAACACTCAGTATTGTGATGACTAATTTAAGCCTGCTGCAGAGCTATTATCTGATCACGATTTTTTTATAATTAGTAGATCTCCACAATGTATACCTCCAGTTGATTTGAAATCGATATCAAAACGACGGTTCACTGTTTTGTGAACTTCTTACAAAATGGACCGACAGTCTGATGTTGCCACGGTTGTGTCGAGGAGTGCGTGTAAACAGTTTTCTTCTGTGTTTTTCTGAAAACATTACAAAACTACCGTATGATGATTTCATTGATTACTGTTGTCAACTTATGTGTGGGACTGTGGTAGTAGTAGCCCTCTTATACTGATCGTCAGATGATGCATCAGAAAATCTGTCACTAGTATGAGGCAATGCCAACACAGCAGATCAAAAGGTGAATAGATTTCTGAGATCTAATCATCGGAACGCAAAGCACTTCTCTCATTTGATTCGATCTCCACAGTTATCACTTGGAGATTTCATAAACTTTTCCTATTCGAATGACTATCTCGTTATACCTCACCATTCTTGTTCCGAATCATCTCCCGCCTTGTCCGTGTAGAGGTAGATCCTTAGTTGGTAGATTTAGTTGAGAACCTCCCAGCTTCATTCTTCACCTCAGAAAAGGTAGTATCCGATGGAATGATCATCCCTAAGTTCGCCAGATTCAAAGAACCATTGCGTTTATCAGCTGACAGAAAATAGTTGGTCACTTCTAATCCCGTTCAGAGACCTCATTAAGCATTGAGAGGGCAAACTCATCACTACTAGACCACGAAGAGGTGATCGCAGAGAAACACACCAAAACATTTTCACCTCTAAGAGATGCTGTCTCGGGAATTAGCGGTTGCCAGAAGATGAAGCATCCGGAAGGTCAACAAGGTTGCCACTTAGGCCAAACCGAGGGAAAAAATCTTGACAACACTTAATGCCACCAAAAAATTTAACTTTCCATAAGCATAGGGTATTTGGCGAACCTAAATTAGATCAGAAGGTTAGAATAACCTAAACACCTATTCTTTTCATCACCACCCACAAGCACTCCTTTCTGTATTTTTTTCCATCCCATGTTGCGTGACGCTCTGTTGCATATCCCAGGCGTTGACCATGCCAAAGCGATTTCTGTTTTTAAAGTTGCCCAAGATTCTATTGAAGAGAAAGGATCTCACGACGCTTACTACTAAAAATTAAAAATGCACCTAGCGGATTTGATAATATACACTGTTTCTCTATTTGCTGGCCTTGCCTTCACACGAAGGTACATCTTCTGACCAGACTTTCATTTCTAGATAGACACACACTTATACTTTCTTGTATATAACGATCTACTTAATTTCTCCCTGAACCCTCGATTATGTGTTGATTTGGGTAGTATACCTTGTTGTCCCCAAACTAAAATCTGACATCAACTAATAAATCCATTTCTATTATATTTGTAGAAAGCTTAGTTCATTTGATCAGTAGGATAATTAAACTAATCTAATGATTCTATTCCATCCCCGTGCAATTGAAGGGCCATCCAGTCCGAGAGTTGAAAGTAGGAATGAGCTCTGCCAGATTTTTAAGCGGGACCTTAAGAGGAAACACCTTAGTGCAAAACTTTAATAAAGTCTCCGACTTGACCCCGACGAAATTAGCTTAAGGGTGAAAGTGATAGAGATCTGACTTGAGCAAAAAAAGGAATGTCGATCGGTGTTTATATCAACCTCCGTAGACTTCCTATAACTGGTTGATAAGTGAAAATTAAAGCCAGCTATTCCCTCCCATCCATATGAAGTTCGGCATCATGATGCGTGCAGAGACGGCAGCGCATTTGCCTATTTAAAATGTGGTGCTTTTTTAATATGAAGACTAAAGGGCAAGACTAAAGATGCTCTCATAAACGCATACATTAGATTGACCTTAGGATGCTGGACATATTTCCATGCCAGTATTCTAAGCACTCAGATTCGCCGCGGTGAGGTTCTGTGCATTGTTCTTATTCGGATCTCAAAGACGAATGATCACAATAACTAGACCATAAGTTGAGATTTGTTGTTCTGCCTATCTTCATAGGAGAAAAAAAATGCATGGCAAAGCAGCTTCTGTCTGCATAAAGCGCAATGGACTCATAAAAAGAGCGTTTTTATGGAAGTGGGTCAATCCTTTGAGTTCTGTATTAATCTTGATTGGACGGATGTCTTAACTTGGGGAGGCAGAGTCAAAATAGTGTTTCACTTTACACTTCAGACGAAACGACTTACAGAAGAACCAATAATTCATCTGAAAATAGGACATAGTTTGCGCTCATTTTTTGCGAACTCGCGTACCCATAACAAGCCAGCTGGTTAGTAGAAGAACGTATGTCAGTCATCACAGAAGTATGATTGAAGTCCGCTTTCACAAGAATCTGTTTTTATTCCTTTGTGATGCTTGAATCCACTCGTAGATGAATTGCCGAGTCTTGCACTACTTTCAATTTCAATATTAACACATCTATTTTCCAACAAGAACCGGAGCGAGAACAATGAAGACGTGCTCAGTGGTCTCTAAACATTGTAGTTGGGAATTCTCTTTTCATCTGCAGTGTCCCTTTCATCACATTGACACTCTATCTGTAGTATTTTAACGTCAATCAACAAACTTTCAACGATTTTGAAAGATGAAAAGACTTGCTAATAGCCAAAAAATTCCCCACCCACACCTTCATCAAGCTAGTGTCAGGCCAATATTATAGTGTTTTATTCTCTGGTGTCCGCTTCGATTGAGCACTTCAATGCATTATTTTAGACCATTTCAGGCCAAAGTACTTTACAAATTCTCCTTCTCTGTACAAAGAGCAAATGCGATTTAGTATACCACCCAGTTAGTTATAGTGGCATTTCATATCGGACATATGCTTTGAAATTGATCTTCTGCCTGTGGAGCTAATTTTAAAGGGAAACGTTTGATAAATCCTTATTTTGATGAGAAGGACTGGAACACGTGATGGGTCACCTCTCTTTGGAATGCAAAGAAACGCATTCCACTCTAACTTTTGAGTAACCACTCATATTTTTCACATATTTCAAATTTTTCCTGTTTGTAGCATCAATACGGTCCATTGGGGGTACAAGAGACGTACAAATAGCTTTTACAACATTTAGCACACAACAGCTAACACAGAAGACAGTAAAAGCGTTTACCAACATCTTCACTTCATTGGCCGCTTCTCTGACATGGTTTCATTGTACAGGTAGCAGTTCAACTTCGTAGTGGCACCTCGTCCGTTTTTGATATTATCAAGGGCGGACAATATTCACCTTTGAAAAATGCGTGTGGGTATCGCCAAATATCTATAACGCTGATCATTTGTAGATCAAGGTTTCAATAGGCGGGTTAAAGAAAATGCTGAATAAATGAACAGAAAATTTTAACCAAAATCATTATAAATTTCAGCAAAAACTTGCTTTTTATTCTAAGTGGCCATTTATGTGGAGAGTTAAAACAGACTGTAGTAATGAAGCATTTTTAATTTCAAAATAAGGCTATGATGTTGATTAAACGCGAAACAGCTTGAATAATGACAGTACAAAAGACGCAAAGATTAATGCCTCACTCTAATGAATCACTAGTAACCAAATTTCATGAAGACGGGATTGGTATGCGCGCAATCAGTCACATACGGTAACGGGAGATGGTCAAACTCATACTCAACCTCCTCGTGGTGACCACCGGTAACCCCATGGGCAACTCTGGGAACTAATGAGAGGGGCGGCCGGATGGGTCTAATCACCCTCCGGACGTATAAAATTAAATTATACCAGCAGAAGTACAACCTAGTACAGCCTGATAAACGAGGCACGACGTAAATACCTGGATTCATGGTCTCAAACTGGACTGTGGAAAGTGCGTGCATGCAGCAATGATTGAAATTTCCACCAAACAGTTGAAATAGACTTATGAAAGAGGTGTGAAGGTTGTCTGTCTTAACAATGTCGAGGACGGACGAGTTTGTGCCACTACGAAGTAGAACTGCTGCCTGTACTATGAAACCATGCCAGAGAAGTGACCAGAGAACCGAAGAAGTCGATGAGTGCCTTTACTGTGTTCTGTGTTAACCGTTAAGGCTACATGTTGTAAAAAGCTATTTGTACTTCTGTTGTACCCCCAATAAGTCCTTGGGACTTGTCCTAATGAGTGAGAATTAAATAAATAAATATAAAAATAAAAATGGTAACAGGACTTGTGACAATAGAATGATCATCTAAGGTCTACAAATGCAAACGTGAGCGAGCAAAAATGATAGCCATTTGGAGTGATAAATGGAAATTGCGAGTTAAGATATGCGTTTTCTGTCACCGCTTTCATTTTAATACAAGATGCTTAGATCGGCTAGCTTCCAATATCGACTTTTAAAATGAATCGAACTCCCACTGGAATGATACGAAATCTTGTCATCAATGACGATTTTCTCTTCCTTAAACGATGAGCAAATGCAGTTTTCATAAAGCTGCTATAGAAGCAACACAACTATCCTTTTGATAGGTATCTGAAACTACGTATTTGAGTTGAAATATTAATGATGGGTCAGCGTAAGGCATTCATCAATGGTGGAAAATTGTTGGCTGTTTTGCGACAAGATACACCTTTTAGAAACAAAAATTGCCTTACTTTGGACTTTAAGAAGTTAAACGAAAGGGTTAGACATGGATAAGAAAGACCCAGTTAACAAACTCTAGACTTTGTTGGTCCTGAAATTATCTTCCTTATGACCTGCCTTAAACTCATTCCATGCTAATCAGTTCCCGGGGATCACTTTTCATGAGCCAGGCTATTTCTAGCTGTGGTAGAGAACTTGGCCCAGTCCAGGTTTAAAGGATTACATTTCGGAATCGAACAATAATATAACATGGATGTCCTGCCATTTATCACCATGGTACGTCCTTCCTTATAATCCAAATGTTCCTTTGCACCATCTTGGGCTCGTTAGATGAGAGCATTGGAATACTGAGCTTTCAAATGCTAATACAACAGCTTTTCCCAAATTTTTTGATGCGAGAATGTTCTTCTTTATACATTATCTCGGCTGTGCCGAGGAAGTTAGGCTTTACAAAATTGAGCCTCAAGGTAGCAATAGTCCATGGTTGGTGACTTTCGTACCGCCAACTACCTTTATAGCCCACTTGGCGAACGAGACAACTGTCTGGAAATCCTGTCCTTTAATTGTAAGTTTGGCCGTTTCGGCATCCAAACACGTGATGAGAGTGGGCTTGAGCATGTGGTAGATAGGAAACTGACAAAAATTTAATGTTCTGCTCATACACGCTGGAGTTGCGACCTGTAATTTTGGCAAGTGCAAACACCGGCAACTCTATATTAAATGGTTCAGAAATCCCACCTTTCAACTCAATTTTTCGAAACTAATGCGCTATCTGCTGGTTCATAGCTTTGATCCACTTGGTCATTAAATGTTGCATTTATCAGTCGAGCTGATATTTATTTAAAGGGAGGAAGGGATTGTCATAGAGCAGGAGTTAGTTGAGATCCCTTTAGTGAGGTTTGTGACGCTTCATACAAAAGATGGGCGATTACTTCATTTATTTCATTTACAAATTTGCCTATGTGAAAAGATCTGCATACTGAAAGTCATTACTTTTAATCTAAAATGTTAAGAGGCTATTCTGCTACCATTAAAGATAAACAACATCAACAAATAGTTTTAGCTAGTTTCCTTGAAAAATATTCACGACAAGCAGAGTCTGCTCGGGCGTCCATTCAACGTCCGACTCTCGGATCTAGTACTTCTTACCGCTTTCCAGTTCAAAGTGTTTACATGTCCGGTTCGGCCAGCCAGTATTTGACTGATGAATAATCAAAAATAATTCATCAAACTAAACGTTTTATCTAGAGCCCACTTCAGTGGTGGATCCTAATGCATTAACTAAACTGCTGTTTCCCAACTGCGAAGTACTATTATCAGAGACTGCTCCTTAACGTAGGTAAAATCCACTCAAGTATCTTTTGTAAGAGCGTTTCCCAGAAATACAGGCCATTCCATCATGGCTGATAAGATGCACCAATCCGTGTCGGTCAACAATTCCATATTCGCAGTTCTGACCAGCACAGCTAATTCGATGTTTGACTTTGACATCCCGCGATTGACCCAGTCACCCGCTTTCTGGACGTGTCGTGCGCCACCACAGGCAGGCCTGTATTTTACTCTCTATTTCTCATTCTGTATGGCCTCGAGTTCGGCCTTCCAGCTTAAGCTTGACACTATACCTGTTCGGACGCGCCTTCTGACTCTTCCCTGAGTAGTACCGATACTCAGCAGGCTTTTTAATTATATGACCAAGCCACATAAATTGGCGTTAGCTGATTCAGACCATCGATATAGAATTGATTTCAAAAGCTGAAGTAATGATCGAAAAGGATGATATTGTTCTTAATATTACAATTCTACATAAGAGAAGTGAAAAATGCAAATATTGCTGGTACTAATTTAACAAGGTCATATAAAGCGATAAATTAAGAAGCATAGTCGTTCCCCGACTAAGGCTGTTTATTCAGACAAAATAAGTGAAAAGCGAAGATCGAGAATACTTGAATGGAGAGACTCATAGACAGTCTCTCATTCTAAATCTAAAGGCGAACTTCTAAATTCTTAAGCAATTCGCGTTGATACCCCTGATTAAGAGTCATGAAACTTTTTACTGATGCGGACTCAAAAATGATAAGTTAGTAAAACGGCTACTCAGATCTCTCGATTACCGGTTTTCCATCAATATTTTGCTGCGTTTTTCCTTTTTCTAACGCGATTGCTCCCTGTAATGTCCAACCGTCTGATCCTGTCTGAGGACACGGGGCCAATCGCTAAGCCCATCTAATCCATTCACTCAGAACGAGCGGACATTTGTGATACGCATACGATCTCTTCGAGTCCATCGGTTATTTTTCGTTAAATCGACAAAATTTTTATACACCTGCAATGTAGTAGAAAGCATTCATACGATCTGGAAGAGAGAGGTGACGTCTGAAAGTTATTATAGGTTAATCCTAAGTGGTTACAAATACAAAAAAAATAAATAGCTCTTGTTAATGGATGCAAATCCAATTCTTTTTGGTTTTATCAGTATGCGTTAGAGCCTTGAAATGTACTTCATGATTTCTGAAAATGTACCGGTAAATTTGTCACGGATTACGCCTAAGAGCACAAAGATGACATCGCAAGAACGGTGATAAGCATACGGTGACACATCAGCTCCATTTTGATTCAGTAGACCTTATTCAATAGCTCTTTGCTAACTCGTTTGAGACCACCCATAGGAGAGACCAGAGAGATTTTAACTTTCAGTTCTTTGTAAAACTGCAGAGGCAACATGAACCGCCTAAGTGACTTGAAACTGGTGGCGAGCGAAGGTCCCGGAATGGAAGGGAACTGATCAGCCATTCATGCCAACCGAGTAATGCAACGGACATTAGACTCTATCTGTCTCGTGTGTTTCTAATACGCAACGCCAAATTTATTTCCAAAAGAGGGGTGCAAGTAGGAGGCTCCCGATCTAAGGGGCGGTAGATCGCCGAGCCTAGTGACATTGAACAAGATCGTCGACAAGGTGGTCCTTTGAAAACGAGGCTTCACTGAGGTGGCCATTTGGGGCTGGGGGAACACCGACCGAGCAAGTTGAGAGCGAAATACACTGAGAAATAATGTCCTGAATTCCTCCGAATTTTAATCCCGTCTTTTAGTACCTCCCTGGATTATCATGTACCTTACTAGTGGTTTACACTAATAACTGATAAACAGAATTGCCCAATCTACAGTGAAGGAAAGGTTAAGTCAATGATGTTCATTCAGAATAGTGCGGCTGTCTCGTCGAGGATATTGAAGAAGCAGACACGAAAAGTTGCGATTTGAAGGAATCGGATATCAGTAGCAGCCTAACATGGAACGATAGCTGAAATGGACTGATGATAAATGTGGTCTTAATGTGAGGACCATCATGTTAGGATGTTGGAGTATGAACTGAATGAGATATTTTGAACTGAAGACTAATATTCTTCCACTAATTTCCCTCTTCTTTCTCCAACATAAGAACTGTAAATCAATTCCACGGCTATTTGACTGGGGTAGAAATTGTCTCTTTAAAAGATCACGCAATCCACCGTCTTGCCCTCATCTAGCATCCTCTTCAACTCCTGTCCAAGTGAAAATATTCGTCAAGCTCGAAGAACGAGAATGAGAACCTTTCAGCTGTGTTCTTCCCTCAGGAACAAACCAGGAGTTTCAGTCAAATGGTTCTAAGGTGATTAAGGCCTACGTTAACGCCTCAGTGGCCGGCTGGTAATGAACGGACGATTATCTACAATTCTGTCTATCAGCTTCAATTCAATCAGGAGGCTGATACTTTCGTTATAAAACTACGGAGAGGTAAGTGTTGGATGAATGTGGTCGCAGGATTCATATTAGGATAATTCAGGGCCATAAAATGCACTTTTTTCAAAAATCTATAGACTAATTTGAACCAACTCAGAGAATCAGTCGTCTATGTGACAAGATTTCATTATCTCATTCTGCGTGTCCGTTCTTTTCCAGTTAACTTTCCTACTTCAACTTCCATATAAACAATCAGATACTCCTGCAAGTGTGATGATAGTTTCGTCTCTTAAGCAGTTGAGTCTCAAACGAGATTACTGTTGGAAGGCCTACAAGAGTTTGCCACTTGATATTAAAGCTACCATTTGGGCATTCCCTATATCTGATTTCAAGATTCTCACCATCTTCCGGCGACTTTGCCCCATCGTAGCTAATTAAATATTCCGTCACTCAGACATTCATTCTTTAGATACATTCGACCCCTTTCTAGACAGACATCAGACAAGATACGACAAGCTAGCAAACGGACATGCAGTAGGTGTGATTTCTCTCATTTTCCTTCGAAAAAGGCCTAAAACCCCTTCACAAATTAACACATCAAATTCAATGACAGGTTGTCTACAAATAGAATCTACTGATGAGATGCTGTCCCTGTGGAATCAGTTCCTCAAATTGACGTTATGCCATCCAAATAATGCGTTAGGTCTGAGCTTATTTGAAATTTATTTTAAGGTTGCTAAATCAATCCCAAATTTCTACTGAAGTTGAACGCTTTATATTCTACCTCAGGCACACTCGTCTACTGCCGTCAAACAGTCTAGGTATACTGACTTCACATTGAGAAACATAAAACAAATTATTTCAATAAAGCAGCGTAAGCCAACAATCTTAGGTTAACCTTCAACCTTTAAAATTCGAGTCATTTAGTAGAAGGTGAGGGTCACGGCACAATGATGACAATTAAAAACAGGTTCACTGCTCCTTTTGGTCGCTAATACCCCCTATTCGCCTTCTGTCCAAAGTTACCTCACATAATTTATAGTCTTACAAAAAGTCAATCTCCTAGACGGACATTTTGGCCTTTCTTTACCATTTGCTATATCTTAAAATTTATGATACCCAAAGAGCTCTGCCTCACAAAATCATAGGATGAGTCAACGTCGTTAGAATAGGTTAGTGACGACATCTTTATCCGACTGAGGCTATGATTGACGGACCATTTCAGGATAGAATCTCCCCCACCATTGAGCACTCCAATCTGTCTCCTCTTCTGCCACACACGATGCTCGTCAAGCTGAGATTTGTATTTATGATGGATGCTGCTTTGAAGGATCTTGGGTAACCCAATTACATAGAATAAATGCATTCAGAAAATTCGACTGTGTGATCGAAGAAGAGGATGAGTTGTTTGAATCAATGCCTATATTTACAAGCGCATTAAATAACCTGAAATTGTATATTTAATTGAGGAAAAGACCCATAGTATACTGAGTATTAACAATGAATTAACAAAAAGATAATCATGCTTCTTTCCAGTTTGTCATACGACCCATCTAACGGTAGCAATGGCTTTTTGATGTCTACGAGAGCAGCCCCATCCATGATAGATTGCAACTGACGAAGAAAATTATGGCAAGACATGGTTTTAGTGGTTATTCTTGCCTACCTGATCAACGTGATTGGCCTGATGTCCAATTATCCCACAGGAGTGACAAAGTGAGTTTTTCATCATGAAGAAACATCGGATCCTAGAACTGAGATGTGAAATGGACGTGAGTAAATCACCAAAGAAAATACTTGATGAAGATGCCGCGAACTGTTCTGAAAGGCTTCGACGAAGTTTTCAAATGTTTTCAGAGAAAGCCGGTATAAAGGGAAAGTATCAAAGTGAAATGCCTTCATTTTAGCCAGATGAAAGCGCACGCTTTCTTTGTTGGCGTTTGTTTACAAATACCGTAATATCTGAAGCCAACTTTTGATGCCAATTAGCTAAAAGGCAACCAATCTTAATCAAACTTGAATTCGACCGCATCCTGTTTCTGTCTAAACCGTACGGAGAGATTTCACAATTTCTGCATAGTAGAGCATTATCATCAAAAGACGTCTGCCATTTTAAATAGCAAGTTAATGCTCAGACGAACAATGATTCAACTTACAAAGCCTTACTTATTAACCTCACAGCAACTGCAGCATTTTCATTGGATCGAAAACAGGTCTACTTGACCAACTTTGCGAAATTCGCATCTTTTATTAAACTCATATGATTTGGCACAATCTATTAGTCGGTCATTCGAAGCCTTTATCACATATCCATTGACCACAAACACCCTGTCAAGGCTGTATTGGCTGACATGCGACAGGTGCATGCGCTTATTATAAACATTGCAGTACAAGCTGATGCTCTCTTCAAGGAACATTTCGCACACAGCCATCTGTTCACTTGATAACATGAGGCAAATCAAGTAAGTTTTAATGTATCAGATGAACAGTTTTGCAACTCCAAAACTAAGTGCAGTAATACGAACATCACTGACTTTCACCAGATAGTGCTATGGTTTAGAATGAAAGAGGTCAGAATAGGTAGTGGCTTTTGCTGCCATATGCGATCCTATTCTTTAAACTCTCATTCGGTCTTCCTTCATCGCCCTTACTTCCAAGTACTTCATTTCTACAGAACTCTTCAATCATGAAATATCTGCTCTTCTACACTCCTTGATGGTAAGTTATTAGGCTGGGTTAGGTTAGGTAGGCTGGGCGAATTGGCTATTTAAATACTCCTGGTTGTAGCTACTAGCGATTTTTATTTATTATATATTTTTTATATTTTCTCTCCACCTATTAGGGCAAGTCCCAAGGTATTATTGGGGGTACAACAGAAGTACAAATAGCTTTTATAGCAATTAAGCACAACAGTTTACACAGAACAGTAAGTATGTTTGTTGATGTCTTCGTTTGTCTGGTATCTTCTCTTGTATGGCTTCGTCGTACAGGTAGCAGTTCAGCTTCGTCCGAATTCGTCCATCTTCAAATTTCCTCTAGAAATCAACATTCTGGTGGAGATTCCATTCATAGCTACTTGCAAGAGCATTCCATACTCCGGTTTGAGACCACAAGTCCGGTTATTTACGTCGTGTCTCCTTTACCAGGCTATACAAAGTTATACTTCTGCTGGCATAATCGAATTTTATACGTTCGGAGGCTGATTAGTCCTAACCGGCCGCCCCTCTCATTAGCCCCCAGAGTTGCCCCTGGGGTTACCAGTGGTCATAACGAGGAGGTTGAGAGTAGGTTTGACCACCTACTAGCTGTTGGCGATACAAATCCGATGGCTGATACCGATTATTTTAATGGTTCCAAGACCATTTTTCAGCGCTTTTCTTGGGAGAATAAATATTACCACTGGCGTACAGATCCGGATCGACAGCGTGGCTAATCACTAGATACACACCAACGGGTTTCGAATCTGTTGCATTTGATTTATCAGAGGCGGATGCAACCCCAATACATATCTAAAAATGAACCAGAAAAGGATCAGGTAATTTCTTCGTTCTTCCTCTTTTCCATAAAACCCATCAGAAATTCCAATAACCAAATAGCAGTTAAGGCAACAGAACTAATTTATTTACTTTTTATCATAGGTGTGTTTTTGTTGGTCATCTCTAAATATTTTTCCTTTAAATGGTTTTTTTTAATTCATTTGTTTAAATTATCTGCACATTGGTAACATTGTCGAGCTGCAGGAATCACTAAAAATGGTTATCCTTCATTCTTGATCATTTATTAACATAATTGTTAACATCAATGCGGCAAAATATAGAGGTATAAATAGAGTATATTTAAAAGTAAAACTTTTTAGCGAGGGAATTGGTCAATAAATACTAGGTCTATTTCAGGGCATATCCCTTTTAGTTCGCAGTCCCAGGATTCCTCCTTTGCTATATGGCCGCCTCAGTGATCGAGCGAAGATTTTTTATCTTTAAAAGACGAGCTAGTTAGTCCCTTTGATCTATCGTATTGACCGACTAGTGAGGAATGGTTGGGCATTTCTGATCCTGTTCAGAACTCTCATTAGCCGTAAGCTCCACTTGATTACTGAAGGAAGATCATAAAGAGGCGAGGTTTGGATTCCCTTATAAATAAAATGTGTCCATTAATCCTAAACAAGAAATCTAACTGTTTTGACATCATTCAATGAAGGTACGTTCAGGCCCCAAGTGTTAAAAGAGCTCACAGTCCATGTTCTGGAAGTTTCAAAATCACTCTAAGCCTGGCGACCACAAAAAAATCCAAGGCTCTGAAATATTACTTGCACTGTTCCGATGGGAAGTCGTCAATCAAAAGAGCACTAAGGTGAACAAACTGGGTTGGCGCTATTGTCGAGAATAGAAGTGGAAGAAGTGAGAGGTCATTCCAAATATGCGTGTCCTCTCAACGAAGACATTGAATTTAAACGTATTTAGAGGCGGAGTAGTAGGGACGGTTTCCCCATTTAAGATGCTTTCTCCTTCCTTGACGTAAGGGCTATAAGGCACTTTCTTTTCAGCAGAAGCCCATATGATTTTGCTTGGATGCCCAACTGATGCGATTTTCAGTCAAGAGGTCAATGGATCCGGAGTAAGGTTTGAAAAATATGATTATATGAAACTAGGGCGAATAATTGAGCAGTTAATTCAACCTCAAAACTAAATTTCTCCTGATATCTGAAAATTAATTTTGTAGCTGGTAGAATTTAAGGCATTCATGTTCACACGCAAACACAGTAATTAGTTTGCCTCCATGCTTCCAGAAATTTCACGGCAAAGCGATGGAATTCCTGATGTTTCGTGTGGTAGAGGGTTCTCACGCCTATGCATACCTGTCCACAAACGGTGGTTTCGGTGGTGGTGTTCATGTGAAACTGAGGTAGCGGAGTAACTCCATAGGGAAGGGTAGCGAAGAGAAACTATGCTGTTCGAGGTATGGGGGTAGCAGGAGTTTTCAGGGTTACTGACACATTTTCAATGGCGAAAAGAGTGATATTAACGCTTTTGAAATACCCTCTGGGGTTGGTTGTGTGAACATGAATCATGTCGCTGCTGGTTTGACGAAACGTGGGTTGCTCATTCGTCCGTTTTTCCATGACATACCAACCCAGCGGTTTCCGTGGCATAATTGTGAATCTCTAGTGATCACAAAGAAAGTAAACATTCGTTATTATGGCTACTAAACATCTGTATTCTAATGTGTAATGGTGGCAAGTAGAATAAGGCGTTCCGCAAAAGCTGAGGGAGCTAAAATATTTCAATTGTATTTTGATAACAGTACAGTTATTCTCCCCTCAGTGCCCCGGTCAAACACAGCTTGTCCCTTTCGCCCTAAATGTTCCAAGAATATCGCCTAAACACAAGGAAAAGTAATCTGTCTACCTTCAAGAAAATTCCAAAAATTAAAAGACTGTTTCTAATTTTTATCTGCCCATCATAAGGCCACGGTCATGGATTAAGAAGACTCTGGACAGATGTCCATCCTAATCCGCTTCCATTGAGATCTCTGTTTTCATTACTGGTGACGGCTAAAGCGATTGGAATTCGAAATAAATAAAACCCTAGAGATCTCAACCCGGAGACACTGCATGAATGGCAAGTGTAGATCTTCGTAGGGGGTGCTAACGATGAGAATTAGTTGTACCATTGCATGAGGTCGATTTTCGAGGGCGCCATCAATATGGGTAGGTTAGCCTGGAGACAAGTTGCGAGGATTACTGAATGAAATCGTACTGCTCGAAATACTGGATCCCTTTCTTTTCATATTTTCTTCAATAAGCGCACTTAAAATCTAATCAACCGGAGCATAGTAGAAATGCATCCAGCAGCTACGAAGCGGCAGCCAATTAAAGACCTGGCTACCAACATTCAAACATGTTATTGATCAACTTGATTCTCGAGATTCTTGAGACCAGCGAAACTATTTGATTTAACCGACAATTGAATAAATTAAGGCATACCCGACCTTAAACTGCTATCGCAGGCCTAAGAGACTGCTTCAAGACTCAAATCCGGTTTAGTACGTGGTCGAAAATATTTATAAATCCACATGCGGTATTTAGTGCTGGAATTCCATTGGTCTGGCCAAAATTTTCGTTTTAACCTCATCTCCTGTTTAACGCATGAGTAGTTCGCTTCTGAACCGTTTATGGTTATCCTCTCTCTCCTACTTATTCGCATGTCCTTAGTACAGACAAGTTCATACTTGAGGTCACAGAATGGCCGAGGCGGCGGTAGCTCTATTTAGCAGGGTTAATGTGAAAAACTCAATCTACTTGATTGAAACCTGAAACCGACTAAATACCAAGATTTAATTAGCGTAAATACATTGGGCTAGGCATTTTTGTAGGGCTCCTGACTGTGATAAGAAGGGAATTAAAGTGCTAGGCATTTGTTCGCTAGATTCTACGATATGATCACTTATTCCTTAATAGGCAGTCACAAAGCGGTTAGGATGATCTCTTGAAAAGTCAAAATTTCAGGAAAATCATCTGCAAAAACGATGACACCTGAATAGAAGACGTCTGAAATAAGTTATCAGAAAATCTTCTCGGTGAGAAAGTTCATCAATGGGGCATAGGCATCGGAAATAGATCCAGTCTGTGAAAACAAAATGTTACTTAGTTTAAGAAAATGAGTCGGGTGACAAATTGCTAGTGGCATGGTTTCGAAAAAGGCATTTAACGAGGATGTAGGGAGTGCGGTTGCATTTAAAAGGAAAATTCGTGGGAGCCTTCAGACGGATGCCGAAGACTATGAGAATCGGAATTATAATTATTATCTCATCTTCATCGTATCAGAGGAATACATTCGGAATATGATTTTATATTATGAAAATTGAGAAATAGTTATAAATTTCAGGCTATTTTTTTATTGGGGCAATCAGTTCTGTAAATGATGGTGTATTTATCTTCATTCTTGGAGTCTGGCGATGCGATATAACTGGAAGACCTTGATTTAAAATGATCTCTTTCATCGGAAGAAATGTAAAAGAAGCTACTTCCACAAATTCAATAAATTGCTGTTAATTATCCCTCTATTTTGCATATTTTTGACATTTTATGAAAACAAAACTCCCTTGAGACAGAAAATACTGGTGCAAGATAATTGAGTTCATATCATACCTACTACTAATACTGCCAATATCATAGCATTTTTTTCTGCATGTTTACTTAGAACCATTCTTCGGCTTAGAAATTCATTAAATTACGTGACCTAGAACCACTGGAAAGCTGTTGAAAAGCAAAAGCAGGATGTTTTAATCAAATAAAGAAGTTGATTTCACTCGAAAGTTTAGTTTAAGCTCTGGAACATCTTACATTATCTACTGAACAGATGTAAACGCCCACAAGGTCCCATTTATTACTTAAGTACAATGACAAGTTGGGAAGCTCTGACAGAGCCTGTCTTGAGAGCATTTTGTCATTGGCCAATAAGATTTACTAGCCTGCTGATTGGTCCACCATCCCATTGGCCAGAAACTGTAATATCATCTGATTGGCCTTTCATTACGCATGCTGATTATCAGACAGAGTTCACCCAGCTGGGGCCATCATTGCTTAATTCTTCCGACCGCTTTCATACGTATAGACCTCAGAGAGGAGAGACTTGTCATCACCCACTCATCGTCAGTTCACATCTTGGACTTTAAATCCAACCTCTCGTATTCAAGCGGTGAGTCAACTGGCCTGTTGAATTCGTTTATGAAGGCGATCCTACTTTATTAAGGTGTTCTTGGTTGTCGGTTTTCGTCATAGCGGCAAGTTTGACTTTTGTACTCACTCATGTGATCCTGCCTTGATTTAAAATTAAGAAGGCGCTCGTTCTAATCAATAGATGGATGAACACCGAGCTGCCTGAAAACTTTCAAATATTTAGAGTAAGAATAGCACACAAAAACCAAACAACGGTCTTAGCTGTACATGGTTCTCTTAAAGCGAATTTGTCACCGATTTGCGCTAGTCATCTTTGCATTTCTTTAATAGACTAACGTGTAAGTTCCTTTTAAATAATAAGGGCGCTTTCAAGGCATGCAAAATCCAGCTGTTTCAAATAAAGGGGAATTCGTTTTTGAGAATCAATTTTGTATGCGCTAATTCATTTCCGACATATCTTGCCTAGCGGTCTTGGCCTTAACCTCTGGGGCGATGTTGACGAAGGTTGCTGCATGGAAGAGAGGTAGCCTCAAGATCTTCTTCCTAGACACATCAGCTTTCAACTTTTAAAATTTCTTTTGCGTGAGAGTATCGAAATGTTAGACATCCCAGCCATAGACTCCTGCACAGCCCAGTTCTTGAAGGGTTCTCTATTTCTAACTTAGACAGTTCCACGGTACATAATTTGCCTTCACGTGTTTTTAGATTTCGTTTCCAATTGAGGGCTCAAGGGAATTTAATGCTTTCTATTACTCCTTCAGTTCCATCCAGTCCCTTCTCGTTTCTTCCTGCACTAAATTTTGAGTCAGTTAACTGTCAATAAAGTTGATGGCATTTATAAGCACCTCTATGAAAGTTAATCAACTTTGCCAGCTTTTTAACTATAAATTTAAAGTGGTTTCGCCAGGCGTAGTATTTCTGTTGAGACTAATTGCAATGGTAAATAACTGAATGTGAAGTGCTAAAGAAAAAAGAGGGATTTGGGGATGGTAGAGGAGTCTATTCTCAGAACTCAAGGGTCTCGATCGAATCCGTACTCATTTTACTCAAATGACTCCTTTAAACATTCCTTTCTATAACTCACCTCCAATGAGAACATAGGCTCCACCGTCTTCTAGAACTGAGACTACCTTCGTTAACTACTATCGGGCAAAATTTCATCTTTTTGGTTATTTATCTTGCGTTTAGAAATTTTTTTGACATTCATCATCGTGCTTCATGGGTGCTGATATATGTTTGACATCGCTCTGTGATCTTGAATGAGAGGGTCATTGCAGAATTTGCAAACTTTTCTGATTGTGCTCTATCCGAGAAGTGTCTTTTATTTCATATTTCTTGGCTAGACTAGCTATGACAAAGGTGCGAATCGCCAAGTCAAAAACATCATCACCGAAATGTCAAGGAACTCCTTTTTTTGAGTATTTGCGACATCAGAATTCTTTTTCTCGAGTTTTAAGCGAACCTTGACAGCTGAATTTTTTAGAGTTTTGAAATCTTTCTTTGAAAATAACTCACATATTGAATATCGTCATTCTGAAATATCTGATTTGTCTAATAATCGTTTTTTAAGACCGCTTACAGCAATTTCTCCAAGAGCTGCAAAAGAGTTAAATCTAAGTTAAATGGACGGGAAGATGGCTCCGGGTATAACTAGGCACCATAAACAAGGCTCCCCTTACCTGGGCGCCTATATCTGAGATTTTACAGTCATAATCTAATGGACACACCTCAGAAACTCAATGAGTGACCAGGGGGGAGAGGAATAAAGAGTACTTACACTGATATAAAAGGCGTCCATCTTCTTTAAAGATAAATTAGTGAGCGAATCTAGGAATCAAACTAGTCATTTCAAGACAATGAACATTTGACTTTTTATTCTTACTCATCACTTCCATAATAGAATAATTTGTGTATTACTTCCAAATTGGGACTTTAATCTGAAGTCCAGATAATACCTGAACGCCTTCTGTACCCCCTAGCGTCGTTCTAATTCCGCTACTTACAATTACTAAGAAATGTGATACTTGAGTAAAGAGGGTCTATCCTTTCTGAAGCCCTCCATTCGCTAGCTTATGAACCCATTAGCCTACATTTCTTGTTAAACCAAATGGAAGATCAGGCCATACTTGTTTGAAATTCCTCCTTTTCATCGAAATTAATTTACCGTTGTGCACTTAATATTTTACGGCATAGTAACCTCTCCGGGCTATTGCGTCACTCCATGCTATAAGCGAAATTTTCTCGGCTAAACATATAGCAAATGAAAAACGGTTGGTGGCGCATTCGACGTAATTCATGGCCTCTAATCTCGCAGTCATGGTTTCCAGCCTTGTATCAAATATCAGTGGTGATCGGATCGAGTATCTGATACAACGTGTCTCCACCTAGCAACCAGTTACCATCCACTGATGTGAATTTTCATTATGATTCCTTGTTAGACCTTTTAGATGCTTGGGATTACAGTTTTCTCAATATCTTGGGAGCACGCTCAAACATGTTTTTAAATGGATCAGTCAATGTGAAGAGTCACTTTCTCATGGTCGCACTGTAGCCAGACAACAAAGGTGATCCAGACTTCTGTGTAGCCTCTCCAGTGAAGAGCAGCTGTTCGTGTGGTAGACCGATCTGCATTCTTCTTTTCTTCTACAAATTCAGGAAGGGTTGATTTATCACACTGACTGGTTCTCTGCCGTTTGCCCTTGCCGTTAAACCCAGGGAGAGGGGCAGTTTCTTATGTCCAGAAAACGCAGTCTCCACGCTCTTTCCCTTTCTCCCTTCGAAATGCCACACTTTAGCCAGCGGTTCGTTCGTTTTCTCCCACACACACGCACACACGCGCAGTCCGCGACGCCATTCGGCGCCCTACTTCGGTGCACCCAAAGCGACTTTATTGCTATCGGGTCACATTGGAAAGACCGCGCTTTAAGATAAACACATGCTTGCAACTTGTAGCTGCACTCTTCAATGCTATATATGCCATTTCTCTAGCCACGCTTACCTGACTGGGAAAGGCCCGTATGATCGACTGAATATGACTTTGTGCTATCTATCCACACTTGCCAAACTACCTCCAAAAAAAGTGAAATTCAAATCCTAGGTGGAGACGACCTGTTTTTGTCATAAATCATCGCGCATCGAGTGGGTAGCTTTAACCGACACCTGACAAGTCCCTTATTTTCTTGAATATTGTAGCTCCAATTCTCGAAATCCAGGCAAATGATAGATGATTTTCAGTCTAAATTCTACTGTATTCTTGCTAGCAAATTTATCAATTTTACAATTAATCTAATCACTTTGAAAGGCTTGGTTTTGTACGTGATTCGAGTAAACAGAGTAGAAAAGAAACAGCATTCTCGAGCTGTAAAACTGCTTAAAATAAACACTGAAGGAAAAAAAGGGTAAATTTATCTTTCAAGTTTTCCATTCAAGGTGGGTTGAAAATATCGAAAACTCTTGCTGTGTTAGTCGCTATGCCAAGTCAGTGTTACATCTACATCGTGAAGAGGAGTTGTTTATGAACCTGCGCTTCGTACCTTAATACTAGAATGGTTAAAATGCCTCCAGATTTCATTCACAAAGAAGGAAAGGAAACATCCTCAATTGGGTCCAATTTCAAGCTGGCAACGAGCTGGCTAATGAAGATGATGTGTAAATCTATAAATTCGAAATGGGCTAACCTTAAGTGAAAACTCGTCGAAACCTGGTTGTCATCTCAGCCTGGTTTAGTTATCCATACATCTACATCTACATCTCGTTTTCGATTTCCACGTCTATTTCGTTATCTCAATCTGGTTCTCCGTAATTCTGTCAACAGGTGGCACATATTTGGCGCAAATACACACGCTCACCTGTGTGCTGTGGCGTTCAAACGTTGAATAACGTCCTAACAGCTGCGGTCACATGCGCCAAGGGAAGGGGATTGTAGGGGCAATGGTAAGGTGGGGTTTTAAGGGGACGAGGCATGACTAATTGGGTTGAGAGGGCAACGTCTTTTCCGCAAATCACAACGGGGCTTGGGAAACTAGTCGTTATGTTGCGACGTTCGTGAAATTTCACACACCAAGTGAATTTCAACGTGAAATTTTGAATCGCACCTTGTAACTCGATAGCTTGGGCTCCAGCTCTGTAATTTCTTGGTTTTCGCTGCTGCAAAGCTCTGTACTTGTGAATAAATATGTTAGTACACTCACGAATCATCGATGAATCATTACTGCTGAAAAGTGGACCCCGTTTCTGCGCTCATCCTACAGACGGTTAACTTATATGGCTTTTCTATATACGTTTCCATTGCATAATAATTTTGCGTTAACTTCAATAAATCCTTGATTTTGAACATGTATGGTTAACCTCATCCAAATTAGAGGAATCAGGGCGCGTATGTACCTTTCCAAGATATTACCTATTTCCTTCTGAATTGTAAAATAACCCGAAATTCATGGTTATATGGAATCTTGACCTCCATCACTTCCATTTACCACGAACTCCAACTACAGATACTTAACCGGGGAATCGAAAGAAAGTGTTGGTTAATGTATGTGTTCAGAGGACTCTAATTTTAGAGGTATCTTGTTTAGATAATTTCCATTCTCTCGTTTTTACCGATTCTGGATCGTGCATATCTTGAAACGTTCGTATTTGAGCAAGAACAGGCCCCCAAGCGCAGTTCCAACTCATTATGCACTGCAAAAAACTTTTACACTTTTCAGTTCCTCTTGCATTAATCCTTCAAGAATGGCTAATGAATTTCGCTCCGTGGAATGGAGGTATCCTCCGGTTTTCCACCCAGATATGTAGTTTTTGCAAATGGATTATTTTGAATTAACTAGTGCTTCTGGTAGGCTGTTGAAAATGGCTATAACTGCATGATGTGTGTCTAAATTATATGGGAAGTTTAGAAGGAATTCGAAGTATTTTGAGTTAGACTAAGTTTTTGCCCGATTTCGAATGCCTTTGAGGGGAGTTAGGAAGTCGACGAAGTGTCGGATGCTCGAAAATAAATTACCGATATCTGAATTGTAAATTAGGACCACCTACTATTCAAAAGGAGGCTCAGTATGACATATTTCTCTTTTGAAAGCTGCCTTCTATTTGTCAGATCTCATTTGCATATTCCAAGCCTTTGTATATGACGACTTTCGTGCATAAATCGCCTCTTCAACCTCCAAGAATGAGCGTCCTTCATGTATATGTAATTTATTATAGGCGAAAGTCATGCAAGACACCGGGTGAAGATGCCCGCCATTATGGAAATAGCATCTCTTCTACTCCTATCAGCCTGCCTCCTTATTGAAGCCAGTCCAGGAAGTAGTTCTCCACAGATTCTACTACCCCCTGAAGATACATTTCCCTCTGAGGGGAATTTGGAATTCGCCTGCAAGGGAACAGGTTTCCCAGAACCTCAAATCTCATGGTTTGATGCAAAGACGGGGAAGCCGCTGGATGGAACTGCCTCTAACATTCATATCAATCAGTATCTTGGTCGACTAACTATCGCAGATCCTCAGGTGAAGCAAATTTATTCTGTGTATTGCAATATTTCCAACAAGGCGGGTTGGACAGCTAGTTCGGTGGTTCATGGAGGATTAGCGTTTCTTGAACATGACTTTCCAAAATTTCCAATTGACAGAACAGCGGAAGAAGGAGATCTTGTTCTCCTTGAATGCCAACCTCCAAAAGGGAATCCGACTCCTACGATTGAATGGATCTTCAATAATGACGAACTCCCACCTGGAGGGGGTTCCATTAGTCCTGAAGGAGATCTTCATATACGAGAAGTGAAACCTCAGCATGCAGGAACGTACGCGTGCAGAGCGAGAAATATCGCTGGGGAGAGGCTCTCTCCCTTTGCAGTTTTACAAATTAAGCGTAAGGCTGTTCGATTTATCCAAAAACCTAAAGATACTCAAGCCACTGTTGGTTCCTCAGTCACTTTCCGTTGTCAAGTTTCCGATTCAAAACCTGTTTCTTGGAGACGCGAAAAAGGTGAGCCGATTTTCGATCCTCTGCGGGTTCAACTTTCTGCTACCTCCATGACTATCCGAAATGTTCAGATCTCAGACGCTGGAGTGTATGTTTGCGTTTCTGCCGATGGTTCTAGTGCCGCAGAAGCAAGACTTACAATAACTGCTGCTTCAAAGTCCGTATTCTCTAAGTTCCCAACCGACCGAAATGCTACAGAGGGCGAGACGGTAATGTTTCCATGTCGTGCCTCCGGTTCTTACAAATTTTCACCATCCTGGGACCTACCGAACCAAATGGCTGTCTTTCCAAAGGATCACATTGGCAACATCTTTGTGAACGAACATGGTGATTTATACATTCGCGGAGTACGTCTGCGAGATGGTGGGATATATCAATGTACAGTAGATTCTGAACTTGGCCTAATCACCCGAAAGGCGGTTTTGAGAGTGTTCCCCCGATCAGCATTCAAAGATGCTACACCTCTCCCTCCTATAATCAATCTACCACCTGCTAATCAAACTCGATTGACCGGAGACACCGTCATACTTGATTGTGAAGTGGGAATACCTCGTGAACCAGAAGCAGGGTTTGATTTTATGGATAGGGATTTTGAGTTAAGACAATCCAATATCTTTTGGGTAAGGGGCACAAGATCTACAGGAGGTCTCCAGGAAAGAATTGAATTCGTTCACCATGATCGTGATCCACGGTTCACTCTTACTGCTGGTGGTGGATTGCGAATTGATACTGTTATGGTGGAGGACACTGGAAATTACACCTGTATCTTTCAGACAAACAATGGACCCTACATGCAATCGAATTGGACTTCAAGCTTATTGGTTCTACCTCCTGATAGTCAACTATCATTAGTAACAGAACCAATGGATCCCCTCTCACCGCCAGAGAATCTCAGAGTTCAAAATCAGACGGTAAAGTCCGTCACATTGATGTGGAACCCCCCCAATGTCCATGATGCTAATCAGGTTTCTTATTGGATTGAAGTATTTCATACCCTTGAATCTGAGCTTGGCTGGCAGGTTCTGCAAGAGTCATGGCCGAGAAACGCCATTAGATTGGAGCCCCTTCAGCCGGATTCCGCTTATTACTTTCTGATTCGGCCGAGGTGGATTGGCGGTCGAGTTGGTTGGGCAAGTGCACCATTGGGACCCATTCAAATGCAGTATGGACTTGATCAGAAATCAACAGGCACGCCAGCAATAAGGACGCGAAGAATGCAAACTCAAGTAACCTCCTCTACTTCGGCTCGAGTGGAGTGGAGTCTGGAGAATCCGCTTGAAGCCATATCGGCAGTTACTAGTTTTTCTGTTCGCTATAAAGAAGTTCCTCTTAGTCAGTGTGTATCCGCCAGCCTCCATGATGCCACATTTTGTAGTCTTAGGTCCGGAGAGGCAGTTAAACGGCGATTGCAAATATATCAGCAACAACTTAACACAGCTTCATTGAGAGACACTCAGGGAGTATCACTTGTACCTCACGAAGAGCCAGAAATTATCACTGATGTCCCAGTCAATCTCAATCGCGATTTTGAATCATCCTGGTCTACGACCCTTACACACTTGAAGCCATTCCGATGCTACTCTCTTCTCGTTCAGCCTAATGCTATCTATCCCCGACAGAGTGAGAATGAAACCATCCTTTTTCTAACTCATGAAGACGTTCCCTCAACTCCGCCGCAAATCACTGGAGTGAAAAAGAAATCGAATCATAGTGTAGAAATTTCATGGGCCGTCCCCCCAGCTGACTCTTGGAATGGGCTTCTCACAGGCTTCGTGGTGTATGTCTTCAATGCGGCTCAAAACGATAAACGAGAGTTGAAACTCAACTACGGTGACATAACAGGAGTTGTAGGTGGTTTGAAAGCCGGAGAAATTTATCATCTTCAAATGACAGCGGTGAACTGCCGAGGTAGTAGTTCTAAAAGCATCCCAATCAATTTCTCCGTCTCAGAGGGAGGTATAATTAGCGAAAGCTCGCCTTCTGGTGAGAGTAACAGCGGATTCACTCATCTTCAACCTTGGGTGATTGGAATCGTAATAGCAGTGCTGGCGATTTGGCTAATGGTAATGTTCTTCGCCGTTATTTTCTGCCTCCGACAAAAAATTCAAGTTAAGCAGAGATTTCCTGCATCGGGCGGTGATGGCTTCAGTGAAGATATGACTCGAAAGTGCAGCGGAGCTGCGACCTCAAAAGAGGCCTATAACCTGATCCCTTTAGGCAAGCCTCATTCGATTTCTGATGGAACAAGCGACATGGAATGCCCTCACGGAAGTGATTCAGCACTGAAGGCGCCAACAACTTCTACTCAGCAGAACACCACAACTACAATCGCCAGCACGAATAGCTCATCCACCGGAGGCAGTTGTAACCCTAATATGAACCATGTACAGCATGCCTTCGAGGAGGGAATCGCACCCCACCACTCAGATTTCTCCCCTTCTTCATACTTTTCACACATCCCTGCCCAACGAATGGAATATCCCTTTGTTGATTATCGCCCTGCCGAGATCTCAAATAGCAGCGTTTTCTCTGCCTCACTAGTTGAAAATAGTCCGAAAATAGTAACCGGACTTCCTCTGGTTGCACCCGTTGCACAGCTGGCTTGCCAAAATGGGAAAGTTTCGCCACTGGATAATCTGAGTTCCAGCGTGACGCCCTACGCTACAGCTTCCTTGATTAATGCTGAAGTCCAGCAAAAGACAATGTCTCCAGAAAGTCGTACGCCTTCTGATATGTCATCCAACGCAGGCGGATCAGGGCACCTTCCCATGTTGGTGATGCATAGTCCTCAAAGGTATTCAGTTCGTCAGCAGCAGTATCTCTCTCGCTCAAGCTCTGGGACCACGACAGGAGCCGAGGACGACTACCTCTCTCATCAGCAGCACCAACAACATACCTCTCGAAGGAAAACGGTCCCCAGTAACATACCTCCTAGTAACCAGATCCCACCTACCTTCGCAGGATATGAACTGTATATTGCCGCCCCCACACCGCCACCTCCCCCACCACCAATGCATCAGCATCCAATTTCGGCTCAGGTCTCCGCTAATGGTGGTGTACATACTCCGGTATTTTGAGCAGTGGTTAGTTGCATTGTTCTTGGAATATAGCAGCTAATTTGACTCTCTGTTTCCCCTTCATCTCCACAACCGATTCTGGCCAATAGTGCAGAAACTGACTTGTCGCAAGGCGGCTATTTCTTGCCTTTTGCTGCGTTTACTGTGTACATAAATCTAAACAAAATAAACATCTGTCTTCTCTTACAGCCTCCTATCTTTTTAAACTCAGAGAAATCAAAACCGTGATACTAGTAGTGATATCCATGGCTTTATTGAAAGCTATGTAATGTTAAAATTTTTAAATATGTTGGGAGAGGGGGAGAGGAGATCTTAACTAATTAATCATCAGAAAATAAATCTCTCATTTTTCAGGTCATATTTCACCACTATTCTTCTTGATTAAAAGCTAGTTCCATATTAGATTGTCTCTTGTTGGGGACTTCCTGTGGTTTGATCTACTTGATTGTGCTGATAGCACTTCCTTTGCATCAGCATGATCTGTCACTCCATATTTTGCAATAAGAACTATATTTTTAATCAGCTTAGTTGGCCACTATGACCTATTCAGTGACCTGTTAACAACTGGAGCCGATATTTAGAAGAATCAATGATTTAAGAGCTTAAAATTATCTTATTTGCTTATTAAATAACTAGTGGTAACCATGTTTTTTCTTTGTGATGATCTTAAAGGCTCTGGAGCTGGCGTAGAATATACTTGAATTATGCCTACCTTACAACAATGTGAGTTTCAATCGATCCTTTAGCGAGGGCTGAAGTAGCAGGATTCAAATTTGTTTTCTCTGCTAAAATAACAAACTGTCGAGAATATTTACAGGAATTTTGTCACATAGACTTCCCTTTTCGGAGCGCTAGGGCAATAACAGTTGAAACGGAAGTGAGTGAACTCTTTGGTAAAAGAAAATATGACTTAAGTTTGTTCATGGAAGGTAGACTAAAATGGTTAATAATTTGGGTGATACGATAAGATGCGATTCTGATCAACATGAGTCCCAGATCCCATATGAACTCACTATCAAAGACACCAAAGTGTGTATCGACTGATCTGCGTTGGAGAATATCTTAAGGTGTTTTCGCTAATAGGGGAAGCTAGAGCCTGTTGGATTTGAGTATGAAATGCTTTTGCATGTAATTATTAAACTAATTTTTTCATTGTTCTTGTGATCTTTCATTATTTACTGGTGGTAATTTTGTCCTCTCATTGCATAAAGTTGCTCAATTGACCACTTGTCTGAAAAAGCAAAGATTGAAACCTGGCCGGAAGACATTTAACAAAGGTGATTTTCAAATCTCTTTAAGGGATGCGACCTGCTTATGGTCGAATCAAGCCCTTATCTGATTTTGTGTAATGATAATTGTAGTTTCGGAAAGCTGATATGTTGGACAACTCATGACAAGAGAATCGGTTCAACCTGACATTCCTGCCAACCCGAATAAGCGATCATCTGATGAGAGGCCATAATAACTTTCATTTGAATGGATACAAAACGAAATGAACATGGATAGGCTGTCAAAGAGTATGTCGGTGTACATGGTAGTTCCTCGAGATCAAGACTTCGGTAAGGCCATCAGTATGATATCGAAATATATAGAGGTGGAGTACTGATTCCTGCCTCACCTCCTTCAAACTTGATTTTATCGCCCTAACTTCGGTCTTGGTGATATTTTAACCTTTAATAACTTAGTGAGAAGGAATATTTGGCCACAAATATAGTCATAATACTCCGATTGTAGCTTCATAGAGAATGGGTTGGTTCCCAAGCCACTCAGTGGAGGGTTTAAAGCACCTCTCTAGTGAAATGAACTATTTCGCGTCTGATAGATTGATTAAACCAAAAGGGTTTTGATAGGCGACTTTGTTAAACAGGTGTGAAAGGAACCACGAGACGGACAGAACAGGTGAAACCCTTAGTAAACTCTTGAACGACTTCGTTCCTGCCTTCAAGCGGCATGAAAGCCTAAAATTATAGTTAACAGTTTTGGTTGTTAAAATAAAAAAACATCCTTATCAAATAAGATTGCATTATATAGAGTTCGAAAGTAGTAGATATGAAAATGAGCCATTCTCAAAAGACTAAGGAAGGAGTTGTATTGGAAGGGGCGGAAGATGTTTAACACTCGCCGTTTGGTATTTTGCTAGAATTCTATTAGTAATTTATTCCTCTCACTTTGGTTCGCCTGGTGCGTGGCTTCCTTGAGACAGTCCTCAATCTCTAAATCTTCCATGTCTTCCTTGCACTTATTCAGTTCTTGATCCTGCTCTTCAAAGTGGGAAGCTTGTTCCCTTTCGTAGTATGTCAGATAACTAAGGACGATTTCGTTATGGGCAGTAAATTATGCCCATAAAATGGGTTAATCAAAACTTAGACTTAGCTGGCGGCTAGTTTTGTTGCACTTTCAGAGTAGTCGAAGTGCAATTTGAGGATTGGATTAGCTGTAAATAGGAAAAAGCCTCTCTCACAGCTGTGAAGCGTGGCAGAAGTGTTGATTTTTACGAGCTGGTTACTTAGACGGCAGCGGGCAAGAAGTTGGTCCGCTTATGCAAGATATCAAGCTAGCATAATTCATTCACGTGGATTCACTAAAGATATTCGTTTGAAGTGAACTGAAATCGGATCTAGTGAGCAACTGAACAGGTTATTGGGGTGGATACGGGCGAAAATAAGCAGAACGATATAAAAGAGATCACGAGACGAGAACGAAAACTTAGATATCATATCAGGGACAGTTTCACTCGGCTCAATCCTTTTTGGCATCAATAAAACTTAGTTAAAATGATATTGAAGAAATATTCAGTCGGTATGACCGAAGTATTCAACTCGTTCCCTATCTATCACCCCTAGCGGCTCTAAAATAGAATGTGTAATTTTCTGTTTTGGTCAAAACGGTTGAGCTATTTCAGCTATGCATTAGTAATGTAAACAGCTTATGGAAAAACAAAACTGATGAACTTAAATAGAGTCATTCGAAATAGCCGTAAAATGAAATATAGGTTAAAGCCGAAGTTAGTCACAAAAAAATGGAAATTCCCTGAAAAGTTCAAAAGTTATATGGCCCATTCACCACGGCTACTTTGAATGACTTCGTGAAAAAGTGCAGAAAATTTAAACTATATGTACTTTAATACTTCCTTTGGCGAAGAGGACATAAAATGCAGTTCAGTGGGGATGGATCATGATCTGCAGTGCCTTGCAACAAGTGTGAATTGTGACCAAAACGGTCGGAAATTTCGTGAAGTAAATAATAACCGCTGATTATTGAGATTTTCCACAATTCTTTAAACTGCAAAAAAAATTTATGGATAAAGTTCGTTTCCTAACCTTCTGTTATGCCACAGCTTTACCATCAGTTCGTATACGAATTTATAGCTAAAGATTCGGTGTGAAAGTTGATTTATTATCAGTTAAATCTAATAGGCAAATAACAATGACTTAAATAAAGTAAATGCTATAAAATTTGAAACCAGCCGTGATGTAAAAGCTATTGTTCTGGATGCTGTCGAAAATTTGACCTCTGAAGATGGATACACCAGCCAATTAATATGATTCAGAAGATCAATCCATATTTTCAATGTTATCAAAAAAGTAATTTGATTCATTTCTCATCTCTCGTTGGGTTCCGGTAAAATATCACTTCGAGAAGAAATGGCCACCGTATACGTATTCACACGGTTGATTAAGCTAACCTCTCCTACCACTTAAGACCTCAAGGTGGACAGTGAAAATAAGGGCACATGGAGGGGTTCTTTCGACAGGTACTCCAACTGGACCTTTTATAGTAAATAAATTAAAGCTGCTTGCAAGTGTAACTTTAATTGCAATTCATCTTAGGCTGTACGACACTATCAAATCACTTAATTCAATGATATTCCGATTTTAACATCGGAGCAAAAACATTTTGTGTTGATGAATACATTTAAAGGCCTATACTAAAGAAATAATCTGCAGCATTTTATTATATATCCTGTTGTCGTCAGTCAATTATGAAAGCCTATGAGCTTGTCAATTAGAAGAGGGGAAGAATCGGCGAAGTATTAAGAATGATATATTTGAAACTTGGACTACATTTTTATCCTCTCTTTCTGTGAATCAGTCATGCGAATTCGTCCAAACATAAGTCGATATTTACTTTTTTTTAGAGAGAATCGGATCTAAATGTGCATCGATTAGTAGCCCCCTTCAAAATCAAATCTCAATCAGCATATACGTATATTATGCACCTATTCAATTCTATCACGTTTTATCTTTAGAGAAGTGTGCTCATAGAATGACCGCTTGAGTAACAAGGTCTTGAAGAACTAATCCGAAGAGAACATTGACGGATGACGTAAAGACCAAGCAAAATATTATTGGATAGGATGCAAGGACTACCACAGGAAATCGTTTTTTGTTGCAGAATCTCGCTTCAATGATGACCCATCCTTTTCACTAATGTAGCACAATGAAGGTCTCATTTGGAGATCACTGATTGAGAATATAAATATAACATCTAATCATAGCATAGAGCTTACACCAACCAAGTCAAGGCTCTGAAGCTGGTCGGAGAAGTAGGATTGTAAGAAATTATCGTCAGATCCAACGCTACAATCATTTCCAGTTTTTTTAATTTGAATTTCCAAAAGATATTGCTGTAGATGAGCATCTTTTATAATTGTCTTGGCGAACACAAAATGTACCTTAACCAAGGTTGTTTGACCAGCCTAGACTAGCATGGGTGGCCATTCTAAACAAAAAAAGGCACTTGATGCGTCAAACGCGTCGGCTGCACTGCTGAGGCGTTTTACCGTTACCCAGATCCCGGAAATGATCACCAATCCATCTATTGGGTCTCTGAGATGTTTCGAGGATGATGATCCTAATAAAGCATCGAGCTTTTCCAGGAGTTTTTCGAAATGGAATTTGCAAATGGTATCAAGACAATTTTTGAAGTCATTAATTCATTTTTATAATTCAATAGCAAAATTTTGCTCAAAGGCATATTCGCTCTCAGTAAAAATGTACCACAAATAACCCTAGAGGCTTACAGTCAGTCCGTTGGATTCCCCGTTTTTTTTTATGGAGAAGTGTGGAAATATAATCTGTTGTCTTCCTCCAAGCACGATCGGTTCAGTGGCATTCGAACTAAGGACGATGTAGGAAAAATGAAAAACGTCAACTGATACCCAAGTCGATATTGAATGAGCGTATCTGCCAACACTTACTTTGGAGGATTAAAAAGAACCCACGAATATCCCTAATGAATTCTCACTTGGCCATTCCTTTTCATCCACATATTTAGCTACTGTAGGCAGCCACTTTAACTATTAGTTGTGTCTCGATGGATTCCAAATCACTGCCATCCAATAATCATCAGATTTGGCAAAATTCAAACCTCTTTGATTTTACCAGTCTGCACTGGATAAATATCTGACTGCATTGATGTGAGGTCTTTGTTGGTACAGCTTGACAGGCTCAAATAATGGACTTTGATTTAGCTAAGTGTTAATAGAATTTAATTCCTAAGTAAATGCACTAAATTTAACTGTCCATTTCTGAATAACTAACTCATATAGGCAAGCATCATTGGCTTTAATTAACTTATGCAACGCTTCATCAGCCAAAATACTGAAATCTAGGACTAGTTTTTGTTCCAACCAACTGGCAGGCTTTTTCTTCCGTTTAAAAAAAAGAACGCAAGGATGATAAATTCATCGGTCTTGGTTTCGGTTAAATCAAAAGCTGAAGCAGTAAGGAAAGGAAGTCAGCGGGGTTTGGGAAGACATCTATATTTAAAATTGCCTTCGACGCTTTCCACAACTACTGATAAATTTCTGTTTTATTTAAATAATTTAATAAACTATAGGAAAAGATGGAGTGAAATCAGGCTCTGGAGCATTTTATTCTGACCAACCGCCTCTTCCCATCGAGTTTTGCCCTCTTGGCATAACTGAATTGCGAGGGTTCGCACAGTCTTTGCCCTGACGGCATATGCCTCCTAACTAGACCCTTATAACCCCTTCACTAACCGATCAGCCATGCAAAATCGGTTTATAAATAAATCTCTTCATCAAGTGTTCAGGTAAAATAAATGCATGCTTAGCTCAGTTTTCATCCCATAATCTTAATTTTCATAGAACGAAAGGCGCTGTGCTTTGTAGCAAATCCAACCTTAGTATCTTCAATTTGTAGATATGGTGCATTCTATGCAGTCCTACTGATAAACAAACTTAGTGGTAAATGGTGGTCGTAAAGTACACCGAAAGGAACGCTGGAGCTGATATGTTGAATGGGACAGATATTAAGGGGCCATTGAGAGATACAGCTGCCCAGAAAGAAACAAAATACTTCAAGTTTGAGCGGTTATTAAAATCCTTGATTCCCTCTACAATCGAAGAATTCGCAAGTGCTTATATTACTTTTAATAATTGTAAATACTGTTTACTTTGATCATGGCGATCCTGTGATATGTGAAAAATAATTAGCGTTGATGGGACTTTAAAATGGACTTTATAATGATTTAAAGATCTTAAAATCCGCTCGGATGGCCGTTGTGTTTTATCACATTAGGACTCAGTAAACTCAATTTTCGAGAAGTGAAAAAAAGATTAATGAGAAATTATGAATAAGATGATGCGATTTCACACCAACACATGGGGTTACATAAATAAATATGAGCAAAAGCTTGAAAAACTACTAACTAATGAAGAAGATACGAAGAGGGGTAAACTTTTTCAATAAAAAAAATTTCATTTTATCTGCACACCAGTCTTCATTTTTTTTTCTGAAAGTAGAAATTGACAGCGTTTTGGAGACATCATTTTAGTCGTCACGATCCATTCCCCGGTTCCCTTCTTGATAACCCTTTTGATGATGAGCACTTCACTATGCTTATGTTCGAATAAACACAGCTACATTCAATTTGTGTCCGAAACTTTGCATTTCACTTGCTGGTTTGATTTAGATCATTTTGAAGATATCCTAATTGATTGAACAGCATCGAAATCACGTCTAGCTTTACCCTTATGCATTGTATGTGGTGAGTCCTTTATTTATAAATTTGAACTTCTAGCCAACATTAATTGCAATAAGTCTTCAAGGCCAAATTTCATAGTTGCGCAGTCGCTGTTAGAGAACTATTTTCTACGTTACTCGGTATTGTATGCTTTGCATTATCCTTCCAACGGTATTCTGGATAGCAGTATGACGTCAAGAAAAGCTTTTTGGTTTTGGATTCAAAAAGTATTGATATTTTTTAGCAGAATTCAATCGTTTTCGTGCTAGAGAATAATGTCTAAGGAACATTAAAAGCTCTGAAAAGAATGACACTTTGGCACTTGAACAGTTCCTGAGTTCCTTCTATTTTTGAAGGCAGTCTAAATATAGCAGCAATCCACTTTCCAGAATTTTAATTGTTTAATCATTGCCTCATTCAATTGATATTTTTTTTTGAAGATATTCGAAACCATTCTGCCGAAGCATGAAGCATGTAGGGCAGCGAGGATCTTATTACCTTTATGAATTAGGGAATTAAATCCTTTTGGATGCTTTTTCATCATATTCAGGGCTATTTCGTTTATAAAGGGATTCACGTCATTTCTCCTTTACCTAAGTTTCTCTTCATTGAGAAGATTTTACAAATTTTGAAGCATAGTTTTACTAATTTTAACATTCTCTGTTTTTATTGCTATCGCCCATCTTCTCTCTGGCTTGATATAAACCATCAGCTCATTTATTGTTTTCGGCAGAGTTTTGAATTCCCTTAATATCGCAGCATTTATTTTCTCTGTATTTCCGGGGCAATCATCTACAATGTTTAAAATGCCATTCGTGTCGATTTTGAAAAGTAATACATGTAATATATTCTATTCCTCGAAACGAATTTTTAATACTTCTATCTGAACCGATCTTCTGGATCAAGGAATCAGCAGTGATAACAATCCTTCATGCTAGTGGAGTGAGTAAAAGAAATGAGGGTTTAGGATGGGGAATAAATAATAGAAGATAGTGCTTTTTCAAATGCGTCAATAGCCCTCGTTATAGTTTAAAGGCACCACAATTGAACGACCACATAGTCAACTGTCTCACTCTTATTTGAAATCCTTTTCGGCTTTTATTTGCATCAAGCTCGAAGATAAGCTAGATGTTTCAAGATGATTACGTAGTTGCTAAGGCTAACTGAACTCTCGTATTACTCGTCTAGAAGGAAATTGTTGGCCGTTCTCAAAGTCATCCGGAGCCATCAGTATCCAATCACTTTCATTAGATTGCTAGAAAGTTGTGATAATTAATCAGAAAAAGTAAGCTGAAACTATCAGTGACTTTAACTCCTTTCAAAATCTAAGGGAAAGTGATGGAGGGAAGACAACCCTCCTTTTTATAAAAATTACTTTCAACATAGAGAACGGAGGCGAGGAGGCAAAGAAACCGTTAGTTAACTTGTTGCCATTTTGCTTTGCTTCACACGTTGTCATGCCTCGAAGCTGTCAAGGCATTGTTGGTGCGAGGGGCAGTGCTATACCAGGAGATGACTAATTCTCCACGAGTGGTGGAACCCTGAACCAGCAAAAACATCAGTACACACATTCAAACCAACGGGTGGGCATTATCAGCTTTTTGGGCACTTAAAGATCATTAGTCAGAAGAAACGGAGAACGCAGTCTACTTTCTTGTTACCCCAATGAGAGAATTTCCCACAGAATACCAGGGATCCGTTGTCCAGGAGTTTATGAATGGGCAGTTACTGTAAATCAAATGAGACACCCAACGGTTTCCCTGGCTTTTATCATCCAAATATCTAAAAATTCATGTGGTAATCCAGAAAAATTTTTATTCTTCCCCATCTTTTGGGCAAGCCCGAAGGACTTATTGGGGGGACAACAGAAATACAATAAAGTTACATATTATAGCATAGAGCAGTTATTTGAGTTTACCAACCCGCTGGTATTATCTCGGCATGGTTGCGTGGCGCAATAGCATTCAGGTCTTCCGCTGCATCTCATGGAGTACCTGGGATTGAGTCCTTCCCAGCCGTGATGGAGCAGATGTGTATTTCATCCTGCCTGAGGGACTTTTCGTCGCAGCCTTTTTTCCTATCCTCCACTCCGTCGTTTTCCCATTCGTATGCAGCTTTTCTGCTTTTTCTACTTCTGTTTGAATTTTTCCTCTTCGCTGTTGGTTTCTCCCTTTCTCTGATTTCGACCGAGGGGTGACAGTTCCTAATATGCCTTTCTATTCACCCTTGAGTCTTGTATCTTTTAAGGCAGCCTACAAGAGGGCATTTTAGTCTAGGGTCGAGCATCTCTTCAGTTGTAAGTTTTTCTTCTTCATGATCTTGTTTTACGTGCAGTCGCATATCACTTATTCTGGCGAAGAATTTTTGGCAGTTAGCGTTGTCTTTCTCCTATCAATCTAGGTGTACGATTTTCGTCTCGAACTTGAGGGCTTTCCTTTGGATCGAGTAGTCATGAATCTGGGTGCTCTTGCCATATTTCTTTAGCATCCTTAATTAATTGAAGCATCCAGTTCCTTGTATGTGAAGCTCTCTTTGTTTCGGCTTTTTCAAAGTTACTGTTAAGTATGGGGAGTATCAGGCTATCTTTGTCCATCTTTAAGCTCTTCCATAGGTTCAACCTCTTAGTCTGTATAAGACTTGCCAGGTTACGCATTGGGAGTTCCTTTCGGAGTTCCTCAACAGTTTCGTCTCTTCGTGAGTACAGTCCAAGTATCATGCGGCGAGCAGTATTCTGTATTGCTTTAAGTCGATTATTACCTTTTACTCTCAAGACAATGGTTGATAATCCGTATGTGATTGCAGGATCGACAAAAATTCCCACCAGATGCGCTTTTAGGTTGATTTTGAGAATTCTTGAGCGCAGAAATGGTCGCAGTCGTATTAAATGCCTTTTGCTCTGGCTAAGTTTGCGATTATCGCTCCATCTGGCTCACCGGTGTCTTTTAATTACGTAACCAAGATATTCGAAGTGTGAGGCGCGTCGGAATGACATTCCAGCTGCCTCCAAGAGGCGCTTGGTCCTCATCGTCGCCAATTTGAAACCAGAAGGTTTTGTTCGATGCGATTTGCATTCCATATTTTTGCATCGTCTTCGCCAGATGCAGTATTAATCTGACAGCTGCAGCTTTGTTTGGGGCAATAAGACATAGGCCATCGACGTATTCTAAATGATTTAGCTGCCATCTTTTGCCCGAGTGATCGATCATCTGTACTGCACTGTCCTTGAGTGAGGAGAAGGCTTCATCCAATATGAGTTGGAAGGTTAGGTTGAAGAGAATTGGTCCCTCTTCTGAGCCTTGTCTCGCACCACGTTTTATCACAAAGTAGTCCCTTGTTCCCCTCATTTTTCCCTTCGGTGAGTCCATCAAGGACTTTATTGACTGGATCATTTGCCAGGAGTAGCCTAGATCTATCATTAGGTTGATTCGTGCAGCTATAGGCAGCGAGTCAAAGGCCTTTTCCAGGTCAACAAACACTAGCACTATTTTCTGCTTCTGGTCCACAGCTTTCTGTATAATGGTTCTTACTCCAAGTATAGCGTGTTCGGTTGATCTTCATTCACAGAATCCAAATTGGGTTCTTGACTATTTATGTCCTCCTTCAGAATTCTATCTTTACTTTTTCCTAAGCGTTTTCTGAGATGTGATTTGAGCTTGAGGATTACTGCTAGTAAGCAGTGATCAGAGTTTGCGTTTGCCTTTCTCATCAGAACGAAATCAAGAGTAGCACCTTTCCCTGTAGGGTGGTACCAGGTCAATCTTCGAGTTGATGGTTTCCGAAAGAAACCTACTCTCTACCTCCACGTGGTGGCCACTGGTAACTTCTAGGGCAACCCAGAGGGCTAAAGAGAGAGGCGTTCGAAGTGGACTAATAAACCACCGGTCGTACAAATTCATTATTATGCCAGCGAAGAGCCCCTTAAAAAGATACGACATACCACCTGGATCCATGGTCTAAAACTCGGATTATGGAACCTGCGCGGCTGTAGCAATGATTGGAAACTCCGCTAAATAGCTGAAGAGACTTCTGGTAGGGGTATGGAGGTTGTTGTCTTAACGGAAACTCGAATGAAATTCTGCTCCTAAACTATCGATAACTACGCTTTCTTCAACTCCAGACACAGCGAAAGCCCTAGACCAAATGGTGGGGTCGCCTTTTTGGTCAAAAAGAATATAGAAGCTGAATTTAACCCTGTCTCAAACAGACTTGCAACGCTGACACTCAAAATTGGAGGAGTCAAAGCTGGGCTGATGGGATGCTATGCTCCGACCGAGTGTACGGAGGACGCAATGGTTGAATAATCCTTCTACAAACTTGTGGCCAATACCTACAAGCAATTCCTTTCCAACTGCACACAAATAATTATCCTTGGCGATTCCAATTGCAGATTGGGATCTGATGCCCGTAACATTGGTGCCAAACTAATCGGTCCATTCGCTGATCAAGAAGATACTACAGAAAACGGTCTAAGGCTGCTAGGACTGCCAAGAATATAGACTACACGTGATTCTTCTGCTACACTTCTTGCAGCACCTCGTTGCCCTCATCTGTTTATTCTTATCCAGATATTTTCATTTATTTATTTATTTATCTATTTAATCCCCACATATTAGGGCAAGTCCCAAGGACTTATTAGGGGCACAACAAAAGTACAAATAGCTTTTATAGCAATTAAGCACAACAGTTAACACAGGATAGTAAAAACGTTTGTTGACGTCTTCGTCTGTCTGGTTTCTTCTCTGGCATGGCTTCGTCATACAGGTAGAACTTCAGCTTCGTCGAGCCACCTCGTCCGATTTCGCCTGTTTTCAAATCTCCTCCAGAAATCAACATTCTGGCGGCGATTCCATTCATAGCTACTTGCACGTGCATTCCATACTCCAGTTTGAGACCACAAATCCAGTTATTTACGTCGTGCCTCCTTTACCAAGCTGTGAGAAGTTGTACTTCTGCTGGAATAATTTAATTTTATACGTCCGGAGGGTGATTGGACCCATCCGGCCGCCCCTCTCATTAGTCCCCAGAGTTGCCCCTGGGGCTACCGGTGGTCACCACGAGGAGGTTGAGAGTAGGCTTGACCACCTCTCATCCAGATATTCTTTTCTAGCGACCATGTGTGGGTCAGAGTTAAATGCAATCGTGATGAACCAGATGTGTTGTTCATCCTGCCAGTCGGAATTTTCTTCGTAGTCTTTTTATTGCATTCCCCTCTACCTTTTTTCTCCATCATGTTCACTTCTTCTGCTTTCTCTCCTTTGGTCCTTTCCTCTTCTCTGTTGGCTTCTCTGTTTCTGTGATTTTGACCGAAAGGTGACAGTCCCTAATATGTCTCTTTAGCCACCCTTGAGACTTGTATCTTTTAAGGCAGTCTGTAAGAGGGCACTTTAGTCTAAGGTCCAGTATCTCTCCATTTTTATGTTCTTTTTCTCAATGATCTTGTCTTTCGTGTCTTCGTATCTCCTTTTTTGTGGCGTAACATCTTTGGCAGTTTGTGTTGGTACAGACAATATCACGTTGCCTTTCTCCTATCAATCTCGGTGCATAATTATCATCTTTATCTTTGAGGCTTTCCTTTGGATCAAGTTGCCATGATTCGGAATGCCCTTGCCAAATTTCTTTCGCATTTTTAGTTAAATGAAGCATCCATTTCCTTGTATGTGAGGCCTTCTTAGTTACCCCGCTTTCAAAAATTTCTCTCAAGTATGGAGAATGTCAGACTATATGAGACTTGCCAAGTTACGCATCGGCAGCTCCTTTCTGAGTTCCTCGACAGTTTTGGCTCTTCGCTAATACAGTCCAAGTATCATACGTCGAGCCGAATTCTGTATTGCCTTTTTTCGATCGTTATCTTTTCCTCTAAGGACAGTAGTAGATAGTCCATAAATGACTGCAGGATCGACAAAAATACCCACCAGAGCTGCTTTTAGGGTATTGTTGAGATTTATTGAGCTCAAAAATGGTCGTAATCGTGTAAAGTGACTTTTTGCCCTGGCTAGGTCTGCTTTTATTGCTCCGTCTGGCTCACTGGTGCCTTTACTTATGGAGCCGAGGTATTCGAAGCATGAGGCACGTCGGAATGACATTCTTGCTGCTACGAGGGATGTTTATCCTCACCAGCACCAACTTCAAGCCAGAGGGTTTTGTCCACTGCAATATGCATTTCATATTTATGCATCATTTTCGCCAGATGCTCTGTTAATCTGACAACTGTGACCTTATTGTGCGCAATAATACATATATCATCTGCGTATTCTAGATGATTTGGCCGCTATCTTTTGCCCGAATGATCAATCATCTGAACTGCACTGTCCTTGAGTGAGGAGAAGGCTTCATCCAATATGAGTTGGAAGGTTAGGTTGAAAAGAAGTGGTTATTTGTTCTCCACACTTTTCCCATCGGTGAGTCCATCAAGGACTTTACTGAATGGATCATTTGCCAAGAGCATCCCAGATCGATCATTCGGTTGATTATTGCAGCTTTAGGCAGCAAGTCGAAGGCTTTTTTCAGTTCGACAAACACTAGCACTATTTTCTGATTCTGGTCCACGGCTTTCTCTATCATGGCTCTTAATCCAAGTATGGCCTGTTCGGTGGATCTTCCTTCGCAGAATCTAAATTGGATTTTGAGTGTATTTCGGCAAGCTGGTGCCTCAAACATTGGCACAGAATAGATGCATATAACTTGCCTAATGCTTCTAGACGGAAGATTGATCTATAGTTTGCAGAATCTGTCTGCAACCTTTACGCTTGTAGATACTTGCAACTTCAGCATCACTCCAAGCTCGAGGTATAGGAGTGGTCATATTTTAGAAGTCATTGAAAACTTGCGGAAGGTGGGCATTTAGATACTGAACATCCAATTTCAATAACTCAGATCTAATTCCATTTTTGCTTGCACTTTTGTACAGTTTTAGTCTAATTTTAGCTGTCTCAATCTCCTTCGTTGAATGGGAGGAGTCTCTTTGTAGAAGATCATAGCTTTTAATTTCTTCGGTGGTTGTGACCTTAAATAGTCCCTTGTAGTGTGTGGTCAGATCTTTCGATTTTACCAGTATCCTTCCAGTTTGTGTTTTCCATGAGGAATTTTCCTTCATTATGTCCTTCAACAGCATGAAGGCTTTCCGAGGTTCTCTCTCTGTGAGGTATACTTGAAAGTTCGTTATTCTCTCTTCTTGAACTGTCTTGTGGCGGACTGAAGAATCAAAAAGGCTCTTGATTTATGAGACCCGCATTAATTCAGTTAAGAAATACAAAATAGGTTAAATATCTTAAGGAATACAGAACGTCAGTTGTTACAGCTTGGTCATTTACTGGGAAGGCTGGAAAGCGAATTTGTGTACCAGATTGTGAACATAAATGATGCAGATAATGTTGGCTAAATTTTTTTGGCTACCAATAAATTTAAAATAAGTCTCAGTTTTCGGAAAGCCATTTAATTGCTAACTAGTTGGGTGCTTCAGGAAAGGGTTACTGCAAAATGTGAAGAAAGACAAGCTCACTCAAGGTGTTATACCAGAAGGTTGTGGTAATCAATGGCCATTTCCCTACAAGTTGATGCAAAGGGAAATACTGCCTATAAGGATCCAGGACTAATTTTCATCCAGAAAGGCTCCTATATTGCCCAGAATTTAAATCATACATACCGGCTCTAAAGCGTAGAGGTCAGGCGGTGAAAGATTTTCCCGCTATATGAAAGACAGAACCCCTATAGGATCAAATGGGCACTTCCTTAACAATTTTAACCTAGATATGACACGCAATTTCTTTACAAGCAATTGACTGTCCCATATAAGCCATTAGAGCTCGTTTTCCTTTTCAGTTGGGTTAGTGTATTTTGGGTTAATTGCCATCTGTCCGGGGGGATCAGTGGCTTAGTGAAATCCAGCATTTGAAATTAATACATACTTGGCACAATGGGGTGACTGATAATGGAAGTCATTTCATTAGCGAAGAACACCTTAACTATTTGCAGAAAGATGCGTTCAGGTGGTAAGCATCAATCTTCACTGTCGTTGCTATTGGCTTGGCATTGCGTTACTGGTACATTTACCAAATGATTAAGACACCTTCCAAGAGACTATCTGACAGTTGGCAGAGGAAGTACAGCTGTAGGTAGGTCAGTTAACCAATAGAGTTTGAAAATTATTCTTCTTACGATATGCTATAAATATGACGTCTTACAAATAAAAAGCTATTAGCCTATAGCTATAGTGAATCAAATCGTCTAAAAATGTAAACTGCGGTCAGAAAAACCAGGATACGACCTGGATGTGTGCATTCTAATGTAGCCATCTTCTTTATACTCTGTATGCTCATAGCATATCTCCTGAGGAATGCACGTCAGTATCTAATAATGGTGTCTGAGACTTAGTTCAAAATGCGAAACTTACCATGTTCGGGAATGTGTGACGGATGGGAGCTAGGACACTAAAGTTTGAAGTCTAATATGTCAGTAATAGTGCAACGACAGGTTCAATGTCTTTTGTTTTCTTTTAGCTCTGGCTTTCAAAACGCAATCCACCTGACAATGGAGGTGTTGAAAAAAAGAAAAACCGCAAAGACTGTCTTGCCTTTGCCTGCGCATAGGACATTGCGATTCTAAACAAAAATTAATAGACTGTTGTACCTGAATCAAGATGTATTTCAAAATAGCCTTGTTGTTGTTACTGAGGAAGAGTAAAATTATGACTAGCCTTTTAGGATTTGAGCCCAATTCCAGGCGATGGACTGAATAGGACGCTTGACTTTCCATTATCTTGAGAGATTTTGAAGCAGCCCGAATCGATTTATCTTCAATTTAACTTCACTTAGTGAAGAAATAGAACCAATTCATAGCCGGAATATTCTGTTTCATTGTCTAAATTAGAATTTATCGACAAAGCTGTTAACCATCCGATCGGCGATGAATCTGCCTCGTGGTAAAGTACGAAAAAAAGTGACATGTAACTACATACGACTTTGCCGCCTTGTGGTTTGTGTTATACTGCTAGGGTCTTTTTTCCGATCCACCTTGCCAATGGTAGCGGCATTCAGAGTAACCATAAGGTCCTTAGGATTCATCGATTCTGTGCGTCAAGTGATATTAATCGGATCAAGCCCAAGCTGAGCAAACCCATTCTATTTCTACTCATAAAAGAAATGGATGTTGCTCAATGAGGGCTGGATTTGCTTCGATCGTCTTAATAACACAGGAAATAGTTTACTGGTTTTTAGCGCGAAAATGTTCGCGCCCAAATAATAATCTTTTTTTTAACTAACAATAGGTCTAATAATAGTGCAACAGGCTCTGGAAACATCAATAACTACAGGTTAGGTATTGTTTTAAATTGTAATTTATCAATAGACATTAGTTATTTACGAATATTGGGAGCTAAGTAATTATATATGAATGGCCATTAATAACTGCTAATTAATTTCCATTCAGTAAAATGGTCCAAAGGAAGTGGTTCTAATTGTTCCTTAGTAATCAAAGAATTTTTCTCGCAGTTCTCCCTTTCCGATTCTATAAAATGAAGGCTTCATTCAAATCACAAAATATTAAAAATTACTTCAAAGACTAATTGGATTAGTAAAGGTCATTGTCGTAAAAAAACAACCGTGCATGACGTTAATTTTAATCACAATATTGCTTAAACTACAAATTACAAAATCTCCGGCCTAAATGCAGAAATAAGGTGTCACTAATCAGCTTAAAAACAGAAATTTCAGCACTCAAACGGGTCATCTAAACTGACTACTTTAAAAAAGTCCATTTCAATTCGGAATTTTCTGCAGCTATAGGCAGCGTAGTTCACCATACTTCACCACAAAGGCCGCCGATCGACTACTGTCGGTGGCATTCGACTAACAGATCTGCAAATATATAGAATTTTGATATCAAAACAGGCCATTGTGACTATGAACTCAACAAATTTCTTGGTACTTAAAATTACTCTCGTCATAAAATACTGTTCTCGATAATGCCTGCCATTTCCAATATACTTTCAACCGACAAACTTTAAGAGCAAAATATTGAAGTGCGGAACTTTTGTTCACAATAAAGCTTTTCTAAATTTTTCCCAACACAAACTCTATACCTGGTGCTATTGTTTTGTTTTATTCCACACCAGCTTCCACGCTGCTAAAACGCAGTATTCAAATTTCCACTTTTTGGACTTGGCGACCTTTCCAAGTGAAGATTGTCCTCTCTTTACTTCCTCTCAGTATTTTAAGTCATGCTTATCATCCACATAAATGTTGGCGTCTGATGTTATTAGTTTAACAGGCTGTGGTTGGCACTTAGAGCCGTCAACCCTCCATACATAACCACAATTAACTTTAACCTACATCACGTAGAAGGAATGATTACTGGGTTGCTTATGAAGTATTTCTATAAGAGTAGCATGTTATAAGACGCAACTACTGTAAATGTGTATGCCTTCAGATGTCCTAGAGTTCCGAAAGCTGGGACAATAATTTCTGAATTTAAAATCACCAAGATTCGAAATAATAAGGACAGTTTAGATCTCAGTCGACAAGCATGCAAGAGTCAGTAAATCTCCTTCGAAAGTCAAAATTTTAGTTCATTGTTTTTGCGTAGATGTTAGACTTATATCGGAAGATTTTTCGTTTCTACTGAACATGCTTTTCAAAGTCATTAATTTTGTACATGAACAGTCGAGCGGCAAAATTTTCCAAAGTTTTGGCTTGGTTTCACCGAAACATGTAAATGGTTGCATGGCATCAGTTCAGCTCCCTGAATCAAGGCTCATGTGCTGCAGAATTAATGACACTAATCATCCTTCCAAGCTTTGAATCAAAATTCGGCGTTCTTCACCCTACCAAATAATAGGGTGAGTCCAAAAGAGCTTAGATAGGCATATTATGTATATTTGGCGTCCTGCAGGCGATACTCTCCAACCTTTAAGCTCGACCCAGCTATTGAATGCATCACCTCTTCAATTTGAAAATATCTATTTCGTCGATTCTTTTCAATAGTCAGGCCGCAGTTTCATAGTGGGTGATGAAGGCAAACATTTTGATTAGGAAACAGGAGTATTTGATAAAAGATTACCTTCAGTCCAGTGGCTTCTTAGGGTGATAGTATTGAAAAAATTATGATTACTATGCTTTCAGTAGCACCAGGACAAACCTGAACCTGGATTTAACGTACAATACTACGATATGGAAAAGCTGTTCTTGCTTCTCCCATAGAATGAGGTAATCTGATGGAAATGACATAGAAAAAGGCCCCTTCACTCCATGTTTAATGAAACATTAACTTAGTAAAAAGGAAGCAGGCACACCAAATTACGAATGGAGGTAAATATTTTATCATTATCCTGGCTGCAATGAGACTGCTGGCGAAATTCATGGGCGTCTTTATTGAAACACAATTGCTGAAAGCTAATCCAACAACTGCCCAGTCGAGGGAACCAAATTGTCATTGAATGGATAATTTTTCAAACTTACTATTAAAATAAGTTGATCCTAAAAAATACATTAGAATGGAATTGAAAACACAGCGTCTTTACAAAAGTTACTTATAAATTTTAGTGAAATGCAAATGTTTAATTCGCATAAAATTTATTGAACGTTGTTGACAAGCTAAAGTTGTTTATCTAAAACAAAGAATATATTTTCAATTAGTCTTCTTTTGGGACGATATGCGACATTGTATGTTTTATCAAATATAAATTGACCTACCCAAAGGAACATACTTCATAGCTTTCACGAACAGTTTCATCGTTTGTAGTAAGAATTTTCCGAGCCTTCGGTGCAATTAATTACATAAATAGAATCTTGAAAACTTAACTTTAGAATAAATCAAGAAATGGTTTGCTTAGACTACAAGTCTCGCTTGACTCTCTATGTTCGAAATATTACTTTTTCAAAAATTGACTCCAGTAAGCATGATCGAAAATAATAATTTGATCAAGAAATTCTCAAATATTGTGTCAACCCATGAAAATCAGATTAAAACTTCAAATAAAATGAAAAATCTATTGGAATGTAACCCAGACTACATAAGAGCACCAGTTATAGTATCGTATCAATTTAAAAAGTTCCAGTCAAAGATGTAGCTTGGCCAACCACGCCCGCAGTTTTAAGGCTAAGCCTTAAAATTCGTGAGAGCGAAAGGCCTTCCATGAAATCACTGAGTGGATACCGAGGCAATCAAAGTGAGATGAACAGAAACACTAGAATCAGTCTAAAATTATACGGGTAACACAATTCGAAACTGCAAACAAACAGGGCTGGACATTAAACTTGGAGCATAAGAAAAATGATAGCAGCTGCCAGATTTATTTGATCTGCCTTAGCTTCAGTTGAGATAGATGCTCAAACTAAAAAAAAATGACTTAAGTAACCTACCAATGGTTAGAAGCTTCAGCAGAAATGTTCAAGGATCAAAATTAATATAGGAACTTCGACTCCCTTTTCTGTTGTGGTGCTTGAAAAGTGAATGAATGGGCAATTCAAATGACCATTAGAACGAAACGTTTCATTAAAATCCTAATTCATTCTTCTGTGGTGTTTCCGCTTAACTACTTAAGGTCCATAGACAAGTAGTCAAGGTTTTTTCTACTAATAATTTGTAATAAGAGGTATCCTCTCCTCAAATGTGGAGGCGTATTTTGCCAACGTACACTAGACGACGAGGTTCTCTCAGTTACCAAACTAGATTATTAAAAAATTTGCAAATTTCAAATTATTATTCTTGCGAATTCTTTCGCAATCGCGTTTTACATAAATCCTTCCAAATACATCCTCGTTTGAGAATCATTTAGCTACCGAAAAACTGAAAAAAAACCGAAACGACATTGGGAATAATAGGCAACTAAGTCCTTCTCAAAAACGGGACTGTTTACATTATTGTCACAGAATTACATTGAATTAATAAGTGAACGTCTTTTGAACCTATTGCGTTCCAGGTCTAGGAGCACTTCTTGGCTTAGTTGAATTCTTTACTGAATGACCCCTAAATAAGAAATCATCACACATTTTGTTAAGTCATCGTTCAAGCACCCGTAAACAAACCTTCTCGATTGCCAGCTTTTGGACAATTTCAAACCGTGACATTCCTAGAAACTGCAAAGTTGTGTTCGGCTAATATACCGTTTTAAACATAATGCTGATCGGGATCATTAACTTAATCAAACCAGGTCTATTGTAATTGGTAATTTATTACTTGGATCTAAGCGGCAATTTTAAAATCACGACTAGGCCTTTATATAAATATACGTAGTCTCTAGGTAAATGGGTTGTAGATGTCTAAATTCAATCGCCTTGTGATTTTTGAGACTGAGTCGAAAATGTGGTCAAACGGGAAATGGGTATTCAAAATTCCTCAAGAAATAATTTGTAGTTTCAAATGTCCGGCTTTCAAATCTGCGCGGACGACAAAAACCTTTCTTAAGTCACTTTAAATTTATGGGTCGGTGGGATTTGAATTCTCACAGTTGTGAACCACTTTCCATGCACTTTCAAAGCAGGGCTTATTTATTTTGAGGGATTGTTACATATCACGCAATTTGGATGGATCCTAGAACAACCGATGTTAAAAGGGGAGTCAGGTCATTTCGTTTAAAACAAGTGAAGTGATGGAGTAGAACGAGGCTTCCCCTAACTTTTTTTTGGAACGTAGCATTTCAAAACTTAGGAAAACCTTACAAGCTATTTTAAAGTAAGCTAAGTTCAAAATTTCACGAACTTATCGAAAGGAATGAGTAGAACGAAATCTTAATTTATTTTAATTTTTTAATTTTAATTTATTTTGTAGAATATCGCAGAGCTGTTGAATTTCTTGGAGTGAATCTTGAATAAAACAATTTGTTACTGCCAATGCTTGAAGTTAAGGTTTATTTTTGTAAGTAAGTCAATGCAAAAACCACTTTTTCGGACGCTAATGAAGTACATTTAGACATTCTTCAGATTTTAAATGTGCTGCTGGCTTTAAACCAATAATATCACTACCAAAAGGTCATATTGATGCTTATGCAACTATATTATTTAATCGGAGGTATCCGCCATAGTAATGCGAGAGCCAGTTCAAATTATGAAATTGCCAGACCATTGATGTTTCTGAGGTGTCACTTTCCCTTAGACACATGGATGCTAATCAGTCTCACTGGATGACTAATAGACAGGAATATCAGTTGGCCATTGTTTATGGATTAGATAGCGGGAAATGAAAGATTGGTCTCTTGTAGATGACAGATGACAATGGTATAGTTCCAGAAGTCCTATCAACCCTCTGGCGGAGATTCCATTCACTCTATATGAAAGCGGTTTCCCCAATTCTGTTTGACACCAAGGTATTCACGTCGTGTCTCGTTTACCAGGCTGTACAAGGTTTTACTTCTGCTAGTACAATCTAATTTTATGCATCCGGTGGGTGATTAGTCCTATCCAGCCGCCACTCTCATTAGTCCCCATAGTTTTCTCTGGAATTACCGGTGTCCACCTCGAGGAGGTTGAGAATAGGTTTGACCGCCTCCCCTTCCAATGCACGACTACCCACTTATCTCCCAGAGATGCGACATGACCTTGATCTTCAAACACCGACACAAATTTCCCGATACGAAGTTCTAATTTGAGGTAGGCCAATACTTGAGTCTCCCTTGCCCTTATCTCACCAGCGAGAAAGATCAAGTGCTACAGATTAAGTAGTCATGCGCGTCAATGAGACCCTGGCAATGAGTTGCAATTTTTTTCCAATTCTGTCAATTGATTTCGCTAACCGACAGCTAGCACCCACCTATAAGACTAAGGCTAATTTGTGGAAACCTTTTCAATATTCTTAGTTGCTCTAGCACTCACAACTAGATAACGAACATTATTCTGCCTGGTATAACAATAACCGTTTGTCATGCTCGAAAAATTGACTAGAACTAAATTTGTTTATTTAATGAAATCTTGAATTTTTGATAGACCATGAAGTCAGAAGCTGGAAAAAATGCGATTCGCAAACTATGAAACAAAACTATTAATTTAATGAATTTTGTATTGGCAGAAATTCTCAGATGGGATCAGATAGGGGTGATCAAGAAAAGGGGTATGCCTCCTTACTCTCTTCCCTTTCCTTATGAATGAATGGATTTTATAGAGTAACCGACCGCTTCAACCGCCACAACTAGAAACGGAAGTTGATTGGTAAAAGGGGAGGCTGATGAAGAGAACTGAAGCTCCACCACTAGTTCTTGGTAAGGAGATAAAAGTCTTCGCTGACTATTTCGCCTCAGACCTCATGGAAACTTCCGGGTTTGAAATCTTCGTTTTATGTCTTTAATACGCCCTTGAAAGTGCTTTTATTCAGAACATTGGAATAGAAGAGCGGAATTTGTGTGTTTTTATCAAAAAGCCCTAAAGTCATTGTTTTCTCCATGACATATTTAAAGATACTTAGTTCATTCATTCAAAAGTTGCCTCTCGATTTCCTACTGAGAGGGGGAAGGGCATGAAGGGGAACCCTAAGAAAGTAATCAGAACTTAAAGTGTCTAGCTCAATTTTACATCCTAGCTTTTGAAGTAGCTATTTAGCCTTTAAGATTTGAGGCAGCGATGGCGTGACTCGATAGATTCTTCCTCTTCCTCTTCGCCACCATTGGTGAATGATCTCAGTATTTAATCTTGAGAGCTCTAGTACAGAAATCATCAGAACGTGAAACTGAGGAGCTCTTGCCTTCTTGGATCCCTTCAAAACGTTCATGTTCTTGAAAATCTGTACGTGCTTTGAATATTTTTGTTAAGTCAGAAACATGGACTCTTGGTGATTTTTGAGGTCTGGAATTCCTAAGAGGAAATTAAAAACTTTCGTAAGACAATTTCAAAATTTAAAAAATTCAAGAACTTTGATGCACCGGAAGGTGCACTCAGCGCATGTTCAAGTCTTCAGGGAATCTTAGAAACTAGGAGTTAAACAACTTGTACAACTTGACTGTGAATCTCTCACTATTGCCTTCGTGAACGGACACATGAACGCCAAGACACCTAAATTAAAAACTCTTCACTGTCTAAATAGATCACTCTAGATGCCTGAAGCAGATTCTTCCTCCCACTCGACAAAATCAGGTTAATAGTCCTCAAAACTTGGTCTACAGATGGTCAAAGTGCTATTGATGTCACCTTCTTGGATTATATCTCTGGTCGTAGGTCCTTAGCAAAAACACTCGGAACTTCTCTATCATGGCTGCACGCAAGGTAAGAGGACCGGATGGTGTGTGATGCAGATTTCCTTTGTGACTCTATGGTACAATAAAAACATTATGAGATAGCAAAGGTTAGTCCAAGTCAAATGATAATATTGGTTGAAAATTATACCGCTTACAAATATCAAGAATTTCATTTAATGCCGAATCAATTAAAATGAATTTAAAAGATTGTTGAACGTTTTTACGTCACATCTGGTAAATACCATTAGCGATTTTGTGTGGTTTGAATAGCACAGGAATCTAAATAAACTCTATAATGAACGTTCAATAAGCATTTTCATTTTTGTTACCCATCTTCGGATTTCAAGTACCTTATGCACTCGTAGTATTCAAGGGATTAGATTGATTAACTGGCTTTGAACTCATGGACTTCATTTTATAATAAAATGCATAACCTACCGAATCATGCAACATCAATGATTATTTTATGAAAAATGAGAGTAAAAGGCAAATAAGATAGTTTTTAAGGACATGTTGGCTGTTTTCCCCCCTTCCAGTCTACGATTTTCATTTCAAATAAATGAAACGTGTAAAAAAAGAATGGAATGTAGCAAAAATATTTGGTAAGCAAATTATGATGTTATCAAATGGAAAAGCCGCTTTTTAAAGTGGAGCCTTCTAAAGGAAGTGAAAATGAGTGTAGTAATCGGTAAAAGCAACATTATTTACTCCACAATACCACTTCTGTAACCTGATTGTCCGCACCTGCATGTTCAGAAATCTCACATCGAGCAAGTCTGCCGTGTATTCTCATGTTATTAGGACTCCAGAATGGGTTTCTAGTACTCCAACAACTTATTTAGCGGCTGAAAGCAGCTTCAATTCAATACTACGAGATACATTAATGTCTTTCGTGCAATTGTTTGATTTGTAACATCTGCAATGGTATCTCAGTCGATTCCAGTAAACCAGCAAGTTATTTGTCCTTGAGACTTCTTCATTTGCGGACAAAGCCAGATGCCGAATTCGCATTCCAGAAAAAAGTCCAAATAAAAGATGAAACAATGGATGGCGCTTTAAGACCGGATAAAAAAGTAAACGCTCGGATCCTTCCAATTTCTGGTGAAAAATTATGTCACTGTCGGTCGACATCGTAAATGCATACCTTTTCTTGAAAGCGAAAGTGATTAACTGTCCATCGTAAGATGAGAGGGAATTTAGCTAACGTTGGGTTTAAAGATATGCAATCCATGTCAATCTTGGCATCGGTAAGAGACCTCGTAGAAGCGGAAGCAGTCGCTGCAAAGAGAATCGTAGAGCTTGAGTTTGATGGATGTAGACGAATATTTCTCTTTGATACGTAGACAGTAAATTTTAGCAAAAAGCAGAATGTCATAATCCATGATTTAAACTGTAGTTTTATTTATTCTTCCCCACCTATTGGGCAATTTCCAAGGATTTATTTGGGGCGAAAGAAAAAAACAAGAGTTTGTACAACTGCTAGACACCTACGCATAGCATAGAACAGTCAAATTGACGTCTTCGGCTCCCTGGCCATTTCTCGGCATGGTTTCATGGTGCAGTAACAGTTCATTCTTCTCTTACATTTCTTGCAGCACCTCGTTGTCCTCGTCTGTTTGTCTTCATCCTGGTATTTTTTGTTCTAGCGACCATGTGTGGTTAATGGTTATTTTCAGCCGAGATGGAGCAGTTGCATTGTTCATCCTGCTAAATGGTCTTTCCTTCGTAGTCTTTTTCTCCATCATGTTCACTTCCTCTGCTTTCTCTACTTTGGTCCTTTGGTCCTTTCCTTTTCTCTGTTGGCTTCTCTATTTCTGTGATTTCGACCGAAAGATGACAATCCATAATGTGTCTCTTTAGCTACTCTTGAGTCTTGTATCTTTTAAGGCAGTCTGTAAGAGGGCACTTTAGTCTAAGGTCCAGTATCTCTCCATTTTTATGGTCTTCTTCTCAAAGATCATGTCTTATGTGTCTTCGCATCTCTTTTGTTGTGGCGAAACATCTGTGGCAGTTTGCATTGGTACAGGCAGAAAAGTAAGGGCCGATTCATAGTGGTCGAAGTTGTCGGATAAATTATGTTCACTGAATAAGGAAACTATTTCCCTGCTAGACTGGACTCTGTCGAGGTAACTTAAAATGACATCTAATGAAAGAATACGTGCTTATACACTGCAACTCTGCAAAATCTTGGTGTATCTTATTGAAAGTGGCATCTTAGCATGCAAATCAGAACTGTACCGTAGTTCTAACTAACTCCGCCCACTGCTTAGCGCGTCACCTTAAAAAAGACTTGTTTTTTTTCCAGCTCTTCCAAAGTTGTTTTAAATGAATGAATCAACAGCGAGTTCCAGGACTTTGGTCGAAAAGTTAATGAATGCAGATGACTAATGATTGCCCCATTTTCCCAGGTTTTTGTACATTTAAACAGCTTGATTATCCGTTTAAAGTTTGTCAGTACAAGAATTGTTTACCTAGTGAAGATTCAATTTTAAGTGCACACTCTGTCAAAGACCAAAATAAATATTTCCAATTTTAAGTAGAAAATCCAGTGTAATACATACTGTATATTGTGAGAAATCCTTAAATCCGTCACAGATTTAATGCAAACCAATGAAAGTTTATGTGATGCAAATTATGGCTCGGTTCATCAGTGATACATTAAAAAGCATTAATGACTTGTCTGTTGAATGGAAGCAGGACATGATTAGCTAGTTCAAAAAGCAGGACCTCAAATCTAACCCTAGGGAAATGTTTTTGGGGAGAATGACTTAAGATCTCCCTTACTTCTTATTCAACCTTGCAGATTCAACTTTTTCTGCAGAGAGAATGGGGACGCAGTGGACAAGGTGGAACTACACCTTCGATAGGAGCTGTACATTGGTGGGAAGATTCTAAGTCATACTTGTCATTGCTGGAACTTACTTCTGAAATTGCAACCGGAAAGTTTTGAATTTTCCTAATATATATATATATATATTTAGCTGTTGAAGTGATCGATTCTGGAATATGTTCAGCAAATTGAACCCAATAATGATTTGAGCTGATTGAAATGAATCTCATAACAAGCATAGTAAACGAATTGAATGTCACACAGTGAAAAACAAACATGTAGGGGCATTTATAAAACGTTTCTGCTGAATCGCGAGAGCAAAAAGTGTTTATCTATTGATACAAAGTGATGATAAACATTATGGCTCTAAATATTTCTCATTGCCTTCTTACCATGCTCCTCTTTCATTACATTAGGAATAGAATATCGAATTCATATTTAGCCGATTCAATGTGATATGAACAGATAGTCAATACTTGTAATTCAAATGCTTCTTAGAATCTAGGAAAGAGTTGAACTGCACGTTTTGACTGAGTGCCGAATTTATGGCGTCTGGTTAATTGGAAAAACTGTTTTCAAGAGCCAAAAGACCCAAAGAATCTAGACATGCGTCATCAAGTCTTCTAATTAAAAAGGAAGCTTCCTTCCCTTGGGGTGGATCAAATGGTGAAGAAGAGAGGTGAGTGATTCGTTATAAAATATGAATAGCTGCATTTAGATTTTCAGAAGTTGGCATTCTTCGTGCTTTGACTCCAATGCGACAAAATAAATGGGATTAGAGAGCAAGGATAATTAGTGAATACTACACTGCACTTTTGGCTGCTCTCTGCTTTGACAAAGTTCTGTGCCATGAGATAGTTGGGAAAAAACGGAGCCGAAGATTGTGAGTAACAAATCATACAGCCATGTTTTCCTTTTCAAGAGAATAGAAAACCACAAGGGACCTTTGATAAAGTAAACTCTGTCTGCGTTCACACACCTGAATCAGTAGTTAACGGCCCACTTTCGGAATGAAAGTGAACGCAGATAATGCAAACTTGCATTGTTGCAACGTGGAGTTGATGTTGAATGTTTTTCGTCGTGCGAATCCGAAACGTGACAAATACACTTGCTAAATATGCAAATTCTGCCAATTGGAGAAATTTAAAAAAAAAAGTAAATGATTCAGTGTTGAGTCAAGATATACCTTCCGCTCGACCCACTTGCATACACACAAGTTTGATCTGGAAACTAAGACATTTCTGTATGAAAATTCACTAAGCATTCGGGTAAGAATTTCTAGCATGAAATCTGCTTATTCAAGCGAAAAATTTCAATCGTCTGATGCCTTGGATAATTTCTTTTTCAAGTAATTGTGATGGAATGGGTTTAGTTCAATGAGATATTTCTCAAAGAAAGTCAGCCATTTAACTACAGATGCATGTTCCTGCTTGTTTTCAAGTGGTATTGCCATCGTTGGTACCTTTTACACAGTTTTTCTTTGTAAATGTCGTTTTATTCCACTTGCAAGCCAAATTTTTCACTTATTCAGCATTTTCTCTTCTCAGGTTAACCTTATTAGCGGCACAGTCCCCATTTTTCTAGTTCACTGATTGAATGGCAATTTCAAAGATTTCCCAATATTCATCTCTGGCAATTTCGATTGTCTTATGAGGTGCCTCATTTCTCGAGAAATATTCGACCAAAAGTTACTTCGCACGTTTCTGCTACTTTCATGACCGAAGATAAGTTGATGGCTGTTGTCCCTTCCATATTCTGTTCAGTTATGACTCCATGAGTAGACGGAATTCTGTAGCATGTAGGAATCCTTGGTGCTCTCTGCGCCACAAACCTACACTGACGGAAAGCGTTTTAATAGATTGCTCATTTGTAGGCAAACACTTATTCACTACCAGTGGTCATTCCAATCACCAAGCTCGCCTTGCTTGTTTTGGAAATTAGAAGGCTATCGTTCATCAAACCTACTCTCAACCTCCTCCTGGTGGCCACCGGTAACCCCAGGGACAACTCTGGGGGGCTAACGAGAGTGGCGACCTGATAGGACTAATCACCCACCGGACGTAGTAATTTGATTATGCCAGTAGAAGATACAACTTTTTACAACTCGGTGAACGAGGCAGGACGTAATTACCTGGATTCAGGGTCTCGAACTGGACTGTGAAGTGCGCGTGAATGTAGCAATGAAAGGAATCTCCGCCAGAAGTTAAAGACTTCTAGAAGAGGTATGAATATTGTCGCCCTTGACAATGTCACTACGAAGTTGAACTGCTATCCGTACAATGAAATCATGCCAGAGACGTGACCAGAGAACCGAAGACGTCAATAAACGCATTTACCGTCTTCTGTGCTAACTGCGTTACTTGTTGTAAAAGCCATTTGTACCTCTATTCTAACCTTATCATCTTGACGTGACATAAAAGTATTAATTAATCTGAAATTAGGCCACAGAAAAGTGTTATTTGAAAATTCTAAATGGAGATCATTGTATATATTGTTCTGACTCGCTCTTTAGGACCTTTGCTAATTATTTGAATGGGACCGTAAAGCGTGAGTCCAAGAGAATTCTGAGAAGAGAAAAAAATCAAAATATTATCTTCAGAAAGTCTAAATTTCACTTAACTTTTTCGATTCGCCACTGCATTTAGTTTTTTTCGAAAGCAGCACCTTGAGGACTCATTTTGAATAACCAGGTGATCCCTACTTCAGCGATCATCATCTATTGGGATTCCTTGAACCAATGACCTCTCATTCAATTTCATTTAAGTGAATCAGTACAAAATGTAGCTGTTAGTAATAGTCTTCTGTCAAGAGCAATTTAGTTCCCGGCTGTCGAAAAGTTTGCAAATGCGGAAGTAGTTAAATTCGCTGCAGACATTTTAGATCGTCTATCCCATATCACGGAGCAGATTCAGAAGTAACTTGTACCCTCTTCGACTTTGCCAAGCTGTCGGATTTAAAAGGCATTTTATCTATTATCCACGTTAACTTATGATCCGGAAAGTAAATAAAAAAGAGAAATAAAGCAGAATTTTTATACTAGGTTGTTTTAGTAAATAGAAATCTTTGGAGACATAAAACGTCTTTTACATCAATGATTTTTAGTTATAAATTATACCATTCACTTTTCGTATCAATCAATTCAGCATTAGAGATGATCAGGCCAATTACAGAGTTATTCAAAATATTAATCAACAGAACTGGTTCCTCCGAGGTTGGTCCCAGTAGTATTTATTTCGCTGGTAGTTGCATCCATTAACACCTATCATCTCTAGAACAACTGAAGGTATGAAGCATCGACATACCTTTGCTAATGTGAAAACAGAATAATATTTTTCCAAGAACACCATCTCTCGCTTCTACATTAGCGCCTTCAGTGGGGGAATTTTTATAACTAGGTAATCGTGAGAAGAAGAAGCCTTAGCGGAACCTCTGGACAATCACTGAAGTGGTTATGTACAAGGTGGAATACAGACAGGGGCCAGTTAAAAGAGAAGTACTTGTCTAAATGATACATTCCTTTTTACTTCGCCTCATTAGTGTCTATATCCGCCTTAATTTTGTCCTTGGAGTTATATTTGGGAAGTTCTCAAGAACTTCCTCCTCGATAATCAAAATGGGGAACTTGATGAGGAATTTGTAGGTTATCACATATTTTTTATCTGCTATGGTAAATGACCATAAATTTATGTGTAGCAAAATGCAATCTCACTCAATCCTACATCCACACACTATTGACTGTATTTGTTAGCCACGTTGCTCTTGACTGCCGTCCTCTATAAGAGGGTTTTTTTATGTGCTCCACTCTCCAGCACCTCATTGGTGATCTGCTCTTTGACATCCATTTAACAGTGGTTTAGATTGTGGTTTCCTTGCTTTCTTTATGTCCAGAGCTCATTTCTGCTCCAAACGCATCATAGAACCACGAGCATGTGAAGCGTGAGGTATTTATCAATTAGTCTAATCCTTTACTAACCAAAATTTCAGCTACCTCTGCACCGAGATACTTGACCTCATAAGATAGTATCTACTTTCCATGGATAAGTACATTTTAGGGCCTCAGGAATTATGTACAAAAAGGATGACATTCTGTCACCTCAATGCGGTCAAGTTGTCCATTTTCAACATCGTGTGGAGGTTTAAGTTCAAACTATAGTGCATACTTTTTCAATATTTTACCAACTTTCAATTTTAAATGCTATTGACACCCAAACCGGATGTGAAATACTCGTACTTTGTACAAACAGGATTTCATTTATTTTCCCTCCGCCTTTAAACCGGTCTTGTTTCTGAATGATTTCACTCTTCTAATGTTTGCTTCGAAAGAGTGACCCAGCTTATCAGCTTCAAAATGCCATAGAAGTGGGAATCGCCCATTATCTTCCCTTTATGAGAAAGTAAAACCAAATCAAATACCTTAGAAGAGTCTTTCTTATAACCTTAATTCAAAGCATCGGTTTAGGTGAAATTATAAGACTGCAGTGTAAAATATCTACAAACGGTTTGAGTTCCTTGAAACTCAAAATCATTGCAAAAGACATAAGTAACATCTTGCGTCACTAGGTTTTGAAGAATTAGATATTAATTTCACGACACTCGTATGTGGATCCTCATCAACTTAACCACTAGAGTGAATGTATTTTGAGTCAAAATTTCTCTTTTTTATCAGTCATAATTTGGGGTTTAGGTAAATTGTAGCCCTCGAGCACCTGCAGGCTAGAATAAATTCGCTATATCTGCTCCTCATTTTTTCCTCATCGTTTTAGGATATAAATATGTTAGAAATACAAGGCGCTCACAGAATAATACTGCTTTCTGTTTTGTTGTTATTGAACACGGGTTTAAGGAAAGGTCAGTATTTTGGGTGTTTGAAGTATCACATGTATTGGATCTACTCATTTTCCTCCTGAGTTAGTTAATATTAATATTGATTTATGAGAGAAAGTTCCGCGTCTGTTTATATTCAAAAAGCCACTTACTTCTCTTGCCGAGAAAAGTGACCTTGTAGTGTTAGCCAAATCTTGTCATCTATACGGAAAATGACCATTTTACTCATAAATGCGCGCCAAAGAGCACTTCCCATTTGTATATTTTAAAGGATCTGAGGCAAAATTTAAATCCATGGACCCTAGTAATATCGGAATGGCTACTAGGTAATCTGCTATTCCTGTAGATTCTTGAACATCATTGCACTAACCAGTCTCAGATCATCTATAAAAGGGGAAAAGACCTGACTTGTCATAGTAGCGTAATGGATGATAATTAAGCATACTGCTCAACTGAATGTTCTTGTTAAATGTCTCGAAATTTATTTTAAAAGTAAATCGGAATTCGATTTCAATGTGCATATTTTATTGGATTGAGGTTCTTGATGAATTTTATTTAGCTTCAGCAACTGATATTCCCCAGTATGTATTACAGAAAACGAGTCATTCACTTAGCTCTAGTTCTCATTTGAACATGCTGTAAACGTAGAATCACTTAGTTCGGAAGGCCAGTTCAGAAATGCCAATGGACAAAGAGTTTGAAGATTGAATAAATTTGCACAAACCTACATTTCTTCATTCAGCATCATCCGCATTTGATGGTTGATTCCAATTTCGAAATACCTCTGGTTTTCGTCACCATGTCCTTTCATTCTCTTTTAACCCTTCCATTGATGTTCTGTCTGTTCCATTACCTACAAAATGGGGCCTTTTCTCACGGATTTACCCTTGAATTTGCAGCTCTTTTTGCTGTTTGTGACCAAGGCGGTTTAAGTTACACAAGTCCATTGTCCTCCCAATTGCCAAACATGAAAAATTTTAGTCTCTAAGGTGGAGACAAAACGTTAGCAGAGCGCATTGTAGTCAAACTTACTCTCAACCTCCTCATGGTGACAAGCGGTAACCCCAGGGGCAATTCTGGGGGCCAATAAGAGGGGCGGCCGGATAGAACTAATCACTCACCGGATGTATAATATTAGATTTTGCCAGCAGAAGTACAACTTCCTTCAGCCTGGACTATGGAAACACGTGCATGTAGCAGTGAATAGAATCTCAATCAGAAAGTTGAAAAGACTTCTGGAAGAGTTATGAAGATTGTCTGCCCTCAACGGTGTCGAGGACAGACGAGGTGCCAATTAGAAGTTGAACTGCTACTTGTATGATGAAACTATGCTAGAGTATTGGCCAGAGAACCGAAGACGTCGATAAGCGCTTTTACTTTCTTTTGTAGTTGCTGCTGTATGGTACTTGTTGCAAAGGCTATTTGTACTTCTGTTGTACCCCCAGTAAGTCCGTGGGACTTGCCCTAATGGGTGGAGAGTAAATAAAAAAAAGCAATACGCATATGGAGATTGATACAGATTACTGCTGAAAAAAACGGACTTTTGCTGAATGAAGCTCCGAACACTTGAGCAGTTACTAGTATTAGGAGCTCTATCTCAGCCTTCGTTGAGGCGGAAATAATTCATCACTTTGCCCGTCGATGAATGCATAATTCAACCACATCTGCGCCTTCCGTACTGGTCAACTGGCCGTAGAAGAATGTATATCTTGAACTCTTCTGAAGAGAGATTTCTGTCTTTTGTCTTTTGTTATTTCTCTTCCAACCATCTGAAGTCCTCAAACAAGTCGGCCTACTTTATCATTTCCACGAGGTTCAAATATATGACATCTAGTTCAAATTTTAACTTATAAATTCCTATTGGCGAAAGTACTCTAGGATATTTTGGAAAGTGTAGTGAGATAGGTGGTCTATCATAATATACTCTTCTTTTTAAGAAAATTGTATGAAGTAGCTCTAAAACTAAGTAAGCATAGAGTGTTGGGGTCACAAGTAAATATTGTTGGTGTCTGACAGGCATTTGACTTTCCAACACTCGCTAGAAATTTCTGCACAATTAGACGAAACATTTCAAAGCAGCAGTAGGCTTTCTCTCGATTACTAATCATACTATACTAGCTTAATCGTCGAGGTTGTAAATAATGCGATTAGAATCAAAAGCAGGGAGTTAAAAATGAAGTTATTATCCAGATTCAGCCAAGTAGAACTTACTCTAGAATTTTTTTTTTCCAAACAGTTTTCCTTACTGATGTATCGCCCGAATTAAAAGCCTTCAGTTGAATATCGGTTCAAGTAGAGAACGGGGAACTGATTTTCGAATGTGGCATATTGGCCTGCTTGAAAAAATGCGACAAGTTTAAGTGCACGGGTACAAAAAGGGCAAATGGACTTACAAGGGATCAAAAGTTTACAACATTTGAGCAGGATTTGAACAGTCAAATCACTTGCTCCTGGTTACAATTTAATTATTATCATGTCTACTCATTGCTCTATTCAAGGGTACTAGAAGTTAAACCATATCAATACAAATTCACATTTTAATAGTCTTCCCTTTTAACGTCGTAATATGCGTCGATGACAGCACTGGCCGTCCACATTGACACAAGCCCCTACTAAATCGAAAACTAGTTGGAGAGGATCCATATTTTATTCAGGAATCAAGTTCGAGAGTCTTTTTGTTTGAGGGCTAAAAAAATAGAAGCCATCAAAGAGCACAGACCTTTTCGTTGAATTCAATTCGTTTTCTGACCTGCGTAATCCCCACGGGGCCGAACTTCCTTCTTCTGAATAGCTTATCTCTTTATTTTTCATTAAAAGAGATGTAGATACCTAAAAGCTTGAATACACCGTGAAAGAATCCAAAAGAGAGCTGTTTCGGGGACGTTCGAGAGATACATCATCCACGGTCGAGCAGAACTATTCAGGTGACCCGCAAATTGCTTTGCTATATCCCAAATTTTCTTTCAACGATTTGAGTAAATAATGCTAGTACAATGATTAAGTTATTTTGCCATATTTAGTAATCGGTGTACTCCTCCCCTCACTCTAAATGATTCTTATCATAAAACTAAATTTACATGACCTCAATTTAGAAACAACTACAAGTTATCACAAAATACAATTTTAACAGTTTTGTTAGGAAAAAAAGCGGGACATTAACCATTATAAATCCTCTAGATTTGCCAGCACCATTCATCAAAAAGACTGAATTTGACAAATTGCAGGCTTACTTTCCTATTTTAGGTTTTTAAATCACCTTTCGTATCTTTTGACACATTTTGAAACAGAACGGCCATTTTTGAAGTCAAATCCATTCAAAATCGCAAATAATGTATATCGTTAAATAAAAGAATTTGAGATCTGACTGTTTATGGGTCAAATCCTGTCACTAGGTATCGTAGTTACGTCTTTAACTCAATAAATTTAAATCCAGAACTGTTAAAGCAATAGGTATTTTTGCTCAAAGTTGTAGCCAATCGATTCGCAGTCATTTTCACTCTTTCATATCATTCCCTTTTGATTAGTAGTGTCTGCTCCGAAAGTACTCAAAGGCTCCGCAAATGCCCCAAATGTCTGAAAAAAAAATTGACGCAGTTATTAATAAACTGGGCTGTTGGGAGAACTTTTTGCTGCAAAAGGTGAATGAGCCCAAGAGTTGAACGAATGTTCCGTAAAATGCAAAGGATGAAGAAATATAAGTTAAACATAGGATTGGATCGATTTTAAAATGTCTGAAGAATGTACTTATAGTTTAAGTGTACATACTTTACATACTAACATAAAACATTCACAACGATTCCCATCACATCAGGGTCTTTCTAGGCGGCATCAGCTGCTCCCGAAATAGCAACTTCAAGTTTACCAAAATCAATCATTTTAAAAGTTTAGCTTGCACAGTGCTTCGTCTTATGATGCTCCTTCGACTTCAATCGGAGTCGGCACTCATTGCAATGCTCTAACATTGGAGAATTTATAATAACCATTGCCCAATAACACTCCATCGTGAAGAGACGGCTTTACATGATTCTGGTAGCTGTACTTGATTGGCAGATCTTGGCAATAAATAGCTGGTCGTAACATTGATATTAATGTTTATTTACTTAAAATGGACCCCAAAATATGTTCTCAACTTTTGCTGAATGGTAGGCTATGCGGGCGAAGGCTGAAAGTGCCATTCGACGGCAAAACACTACCAAGATCTCCCCAGGGGATCAATAAACATTCTACAAAGGTGAGGCGTGAAAAACGTTTGAAAACGGCATTGGATAATAACTTCGTCGATCTCTTGTCCTTGTCTGTTACTTGAAGCTCTAAAAAATCATTCCAATAACTAAGAAGCCCTAGTGATTTTAATCAAATCTTACTTAAGATGATTTTAGTTGAATTCATGGACTATATTCAAACGAAAACATCGTTTATTTTGCAATGAGAACAGCACAATCGAGCCGATAAAGTGGCCAGCAGAGGAATGCATGCCTTAGACCTTCTCAAAAGCCGATCCCAATGCATCTTTGCTTTATGAATTAAGTCATTAACACTTCTGCTCTTTGTCTCAGTAGGTAATAAAGGAAGCCATCTTAAACGACTGAGCCAACATTTATCTTTGTTTATCACCCAAAATATAATGTGATACATTCACAAAAAAGTCAATCTTACATCGAAGATCATAGAAATCATGTAGCTTGTTAAGATCTAATTCTTCGACCGCAAATAAAATATTTATGGTCGAAGAATTTCCAAAGAATTTCTTCATTCCTAACTATTTATTTTAGATTAGCCGAAAGCTTCGAATTTCGGTATAAAAAAGGGTTTTCGGGAGGTTCGTTAAGTCATACTGTCATTTTCGAGACCTTGTTTGTTGCTAATGATGAGGTACTCGGTATAAATTACCTCTAATGCTTAACAGATTGAAACTGGAAGTGTAAATGGGCTAAGGGTGGGAGTTCAAAATCTAAAAGTGACAACCACAACTAGCTTTAGGAAATCGACTATTTCCCTGCATCATAAAACAAAACTTTTTTAAATGTTAGAGATATATATGAAAGAACAAATAGTTTGCATTTTATAACGTTGCCTAAATACAATAATGTACATGAGGCATCAATTGAATTCATCTTTAACTTTCGATTTAGTTGAGCAAATTTGGTACGAAGGCCTATGAATTCGGAAAAAAATTTGAAATAGGACGAATTTTGGATTTGATCTTTGCTTGAGATCATCCTCTTGAATGATTAACAGTTTGTGGAAGACCTATTTGTTTACACCCATTCAGTTTTCATTACATTAAATGTGGTGCTATTTTCAAGCTATTAATAGAAAAAATGATCAAAAACTGTTTAATATGACAGTTTGCAAAATTATCTTGTATGCTAGTACTTAAGCGTCAACTATAGTAGACGCTGAGGTGCAAGATATTACTTTCGACGCACTATTTCAAATTCCTCAGACAACGAAAATAGGTTATTATTCCCAGAAAAGGGAGCCATTTACTAGATCACTAACTAGATAACAAGCGATATGCATTTTATAAAGTTTGTTCTCTTGGCTTTAAATAAATAGGAACTAAGCTTCGGTATTCCTGATATTAAATCAAGGATTTTCGAACGATTTGCATACAACGGAAATGTAATGATCAGTTGCAGAATATCCGTACAACCACCGCTTTAAGTTGCTATGCGAAATAAATGAATAGACGTTGATGATTGGTTACAATATTATTTAAATTTATACAGCCATTTAAAGTATGTTTGAACTGTCTTTCTAGAAAAATATTTGATTTTAACCACAACACTTTTAATTTTAAATTTTATGCACAGCTTGGAAAAAGTTCAAAGTTAATTTATATTTATAATTTAAGATTGGAACAAAAAAATGGTTTTGAGCTTCTAACCTACTGGTGTGGAGATTTTGTTTCATATGTGTAAAGTGATGGGAGACTGAACAGGAATTGTCATCCAACCCTTACCATCAGAGGAGATGGTCAAACCTACCCTCAACCTCCACGTGGTGACCACCGTCAACCCCCAGGGGCAACTCTGGGGGCTAATGAGAAGGGGGGCCGGATTGGACTAGTCACCCACCGGACGTACAAAATTAGATTATGCCAGCAGAAGTACAACTACGTACAGCCTGGTGAACGGGGGACAACGTAAATGCCTGGATTCATGGCTTCATACTGGACTGTGGAACGTGGGTGGATGTGACAATGAATGGAATCTCTGCCAAAAATTTGAAAAGGCCTCTGGAAGAGGTATGAAAGTGGTCTGCCTTAACAACTGTCGAGGACGGACGAGAGGCCAGAGAAGAGAAGACGTCGATAACCGCTTTTACTGTCTTCTGTGTTATCTGCTGTATGCTACATGTTGTAAAAACTGTTTGTACTTCTGTTGTGCGCCCAATAAGTCCTTGTCTTGATGGGTGGAGAATAAATAAAAAAATCACATCTTCTAGAGTGGTCAAACTAGTAAACTCTACTAAAGACATAGTGCTAGGAAGGAGGTGGAAATCTGCAGATACGGTGGTGAATTTATTTGGCGACTGAGATCACTGCTGTCATCACCAATTGATCGGCCGAGAAGGAACAGCAAAACCAAGGGAATCTTCGATTCAAAAAGCACCGATTCGAAAGCCGGAAGATGGTTGATCCCGAGTACCCTTCCAGTTTGAACAATTGAGCGTGGGAGGGCCGTTTAAGAATAGGGAATTTATCGGCTCACATCGGGCACCTAGAATTCCATTTTGACTTGCATGAATTGTCCTAAATGAGGCAGTGGACATCGCCGATTCGGACCTGTTTAATGACTCGTACCTCGATTAGCCATCCTACGCCATAATAATAGCGCTGTAAAATAGGACATTCCGTACCGAGAACATTGCTGTTTGTTAGAATGATTATATTCTTCATAACTCGTTTTGTTAAATCACAATTTCGATTTGTTTTTAAATGAGATGCCACCTATAAAAGATAATAAATTGAAAATAGTAGGTGGAATAAACCTTAGATAATACTGGTAATCAAACTCCCTTTCTTTCTTTCTTGACATTTATTTTGAATGGGACTGGAATTCTGATGCTTCGTCCTATTGGTGTTCCAATGTAAACAATTTCCTTTTAGAGAAAGCGAAAAAGATTTGCGATTTCTCCTTCTGAAAGATGATATTTTCCACTCATGCCTTTGAAAGGGCAACTGCAAAGGTTTCAAGAAACATGTTATACGTCTTTCAATCCGCCTGATGCAAACAAGCAGTTGACTTTGAAAATGTCACTTAGTCAGTTAGCTTGCTGTAAAATTTAGTTAGTCGGTTCTAAGGCAGTTAAGATATCAGTAAGGGCCAAATTGTTTACTGATCTAAGCTGCATTTAGAAACATTAGGTCATAACTTGCTATTAATCGTTCACATCAATGAATGCATTCCATAATTTCCGCAAGCTAAATATTTGACGTGATTTCAAAGCAGAACTTCCTGTTGAATACACCCTCTAAAGGGTGTTAATCCAAGTTATCACATTGGTACCAATCTCAGTAAACCTTTGTCTTCACTCATTCTAATCTGTAGTTCGATGAATTAAGAGCCTTTTGAATATTCAAGGAAAGTAATTGCAGAATTTATTGCTGGGAATTGAAAATAAAAGAATGTATCATTAACATCAGAGTTATCTTAAAATTCAATCTAAAGTAGTCTTGTTCAGATACACTTTTTTGAATTTTCAGTCTCGGACAATATCCAAAACCGTCACAAAGGAGTTAGATTTGAATTTTCATATGGGTGACCACCAATTTAGTTTCCAAATATCTACTTTTAACAGAAGTTCACGAGATCAAACGTCAACGATCCAATTGTCAACTGCTTTTAGACTGACTAATGCAGAAAGACACAAAAAAATTTTCTCATTTCAGTGTATTTGCACGGTCAATCACTTGGAAATGAATGAGTCACTTAATTAAAGAAATAATATGGCAAGATTATTTTTATTTTTTTTTGTTGTTGTTAAAAACAAGGTGTACCTTGCTGACGCCTTAGAGAAATCAGTAAACCAGTAAACTAATAATCACAAAAAATCTCTGGGGAAAGGGCTCTGGTAATTCTATTTCCAACATGATTGGAATAAGCCGTTTACCAGAATGATTTTTTAAAGCATGCTTTACAAATCTGCCTTTTAACTATTTCAATTACTTTCATATGCCCTTCTGCCCGAAATTCTTGAGTGATTTACCGCCAAAACAACCAATTTCCAGTTACCTTTCAGCCAAATAGCTGATAGCTTACTTCACGGTAGATTTACGAATCCATTCCGCATGGCCACCGATCTTGAGATTCACGGTAGATGCAGAAATACTTAAAAATCGCCATCACCAAATTTGATACTAAGGCGAAAATTCGGCATTACGTTGAAAACGGAAAGTGACTAAAACATATTAATAAACACAAAAAGTGAGGTTGTTCAAAAGAGGATCAGAATTTATTATTCCTCTCAGGACCATTTTCCCTATTGTTTGACAGGTTCCAGAGATTTTATTTCTATGACACTTCGCTGTTGAGCAAAAAATTCCTAAATCAACACTTTAAATCAGTTCAGCAGAGATTTCAACACAGTGAAAAGGTCAAATGATTTGTTAGCTAGGGAAGGGGTAGATACTAACCGCATTCAATAAGCTATTGCATGAGAGACCATTCAGTCCACTAATATTGCTGCATAAACAAGTTCAACTGGCCGTTAATGGTAAATTGAGGCAAAATCGTAATTTAATACGTTGCTTAATACAGCAGCCAATTTGCAATTTTGTTTATTTTCTCACCGATTGCTGACAGCATTTGGTTCGGATCGGCTTTGTCTTGGAAACATATTGACAGGGCTTATTTTCAAATTTGCCTCATTTAAATTTCCCGCTACACAAAATAGGTCATTGATTTACGACAAACAACAATCTACAGGTTTTATATCAGTAAACACAAACTGTGATTCTTCATGTACACTTTAAAAAAATTTATGACATAATGGAATCGTTCTGTCTAAAGTGTGACTTGATAAATGGGTCCAAACACGCTATACACTTTCCAAATATAATTAGCGTGCAACAATGATTATTTTGAACAATTGGTTGACCTGTTTTGTCTTCCAGCATAATTTCCCTTTTGAGACAACCTATTTGCAGAACTTATGAATAAATTCGAAGCTATGACGAGGATGGTGTTCGATTCGCAGTCGGGAATTTTCGTAATTTCAGTAATGAATAAATTATTCCTTTCTCAATAAAATAATATCTATGTAACTATAATTTATCGTCATGGTGGATAGGAGGTAATGGTTTTAGAGGAAAATCAAGCATTTGATATCGAGGGGACTATTCTCGCATTTCTGCTCGACCGATTTCGCCTTCGTCTGGAGCAATCGTTAAAAATTGAAGAGACCTACCATGAAAAAATTCGTCTTTAGATTGAAACATTGGAATATCTTGATCGCAGATAACACTGGTTTAGTTATTTGTTTACAGTCAACATCAAAGGTGACCCGTTGGTCTAGAGCGGTTGGTTGAACTGAACTTCAGTCTAAGTCCCGATGTTATTAGTCCTCGATCTGAGACAGCTTCCAGACTTGATGGCTGAGTTGGTCTTTTATAAGAATGGTTCTTGTTTATACGCTGATTTTACATAGACCGACGAGCGAGAAATTGAGCTTTGAAAGGCAACAAAATCTTAAACATTGGTACAAATTTGATTTCTCAATATATTTGTAACGACTGTTCAAAAAAAGTAAACATTCACAAATAAAAAAGAGATGATATGCAATTGCATTTCGTAACTAAGGGGAAAAATAAATATGGCGTGCCGGATTTGCCAATCAACTTTCCAATGTTTAAGTCCACAAAGTTGGACTAGGTACAGCAGCACAATTTCTCAACTCCATTTTAGACAAAAGGATTTTGGATCAGAGGAAGGAAAGAGCAAGGCGATATTATCGCGTTTTGCGCCAAATTATCTGTGTGGCGTTTTTGCCTTTCTGGTTTCTCAACTCCTTCCTTTCCGGTCAAAAAGCTGGCTACCGTACAAAAATTGGCGTTTTCTAGTTATATTAGTTGAAAAAAGACCAGGATTTATATCATCCTTCAAAAGCACCTGGAAGGCGTTGGTGACTGGGAGAGAGAGCTGCAGAACATTATGGCATTTCACTCTTCCTTTTCCTGTGCAATCTCAACCAGATGCAGTGAATACGACAGCTGTTCGAAAGCGCCACAGGTTTATATTTGGAAGAACTAAAATCTCCAATTGCAGAAACATCCAACCAACCCTGGTCACAGGAGTTCGTGACTACTTGAATTGACTGCGCTCTGGAGGTGTCAATTAGAGGAAGCTGCTTTCGATGTAGGAATAGATTTAAACAAGATGGAAAATAAGAAAGTCCCCAGCTTTTAACATATGTAGCCACATTATTTAGAAATTTCGATTGAGACTCTTCTCTGTTTAAGCTACCGCCTCTAAGACTGAGTCGCATTGAGACCCCATCCAGCCCTCTATTTCATCAACAGCAGACATGAAGAGAACGGTGGTGTTACATAATTCCAAGCTGGCTATCTAGTTAAATTTTATGTTGTTCAAATATTCAAGCTTTACCAAAAATATTTCTTGTGTATAAATAGGAATATCCTGGTAATATGGCAAGTAGCAAACGGCCTTAAGTAAGAAGATGATCACGAGTAAGGCAGAAAAGTCTGCACCATTTTGCTTCCATCAAGTTTACTCTTAGAGACTTCATTCCTAAGTTTTCCACTGACTTTTCACATTTATTGACATTTTCAAACGCCATTACGATCCACTCTGTATACCGCTGTCCGTCTTTAAACATTTCAATATTGTAAAAGTGCTTGATATCTATGAGTGATGACACCGAAGATCTAACAATCCATTCTGGACTTTGTTCTCCCGAAAATTTCATCATGAACCTCCTATAATTTTTTTGAATACATTATTCTAGAATAAATTAGCATTTCTCATATTTAGTCTCAAAAAAGTGCAATTTACACTGAAAAGACACTTTTCTTTATGAACTCTTTAAGAAAAAAATTGTATTAATAGTGGGCGACTTGTTTATTTCTATGCATTGATGCGTTGTGTTTTTATTTTGAAATATGAATAGTTTTTGATTGAATAGACAACATAATTTTGGCATATTGTTCAAGGATTTTTTTAATCAAACAGTTTACTCCAAACGGATGATTTGGTGGGCTCATCAAGCATCTAGCTAAAATCCAAACATGGAAGTGGAATCATTTGACGCACTTTCTTTCAAGTCTGATTGTGTCTATTCTACTTTAATTTTCATTATTAAAGGGATAGACGCATTCCTTTTTTTTCCATTCCATGTAGTTTTGAGGTAGGTTTCTAGAATTTCGATCAAACCTGATATTTTTCGTTAATTTTCAAGCAGGAAGGACCTGTTTGTAGATCATTTTATCCTAGATCCGGCCTGCTCAGTCCCTAAAAGCAAACTTTACATATTTGCAATCGGTTTTTGGATCTTATTGGCTTTAAAATTTAGCTACTGGAGGCAGTTTGAAGTTCGGAGCCTCCTATTAACTCCATTTAAATTATATCAGACTAGTGTTTATCTGTTATACCTTCGTAGACAATCAGTGCAAGTTATTTTGTTGAATTGTCTGCCCCAAGAGAAAGGAATCCTGAGAATTGATAATTGAAAAATTCAGATTAAAGATTAAAATGCTCTTCAATTGTCGGTGTATATAAGAGTGCGGTTCAGGGCACTTTACTAGATAACATTTGAAAAGTTATTCATATTCTATACAGCATTTGCGTCTGAGAAACTTTCACTCAATTTTCGATGATATTGGCACATTACAGAATAAATGCTTGTTCAATTCTTTCATAAGACATCAAAATTTCATGTTTTCTAAGATGCTATTCAATTTTTACTTCTCTATTTTACCTACTTTCATTATTAGATGCTTCAATGGATTTATTTTAAGTGAGAGAAGGGCAACAATAAGGAATTGTGGCCGATCAGTCAAAAGAAGAGTGTGGATCGCTTTTTGTGCACTGCTCCACCTCCCAACAGCCTTGTCATCGGTTGCAAATGCAGCCCACATATGTTCTCCTTAAAGGGCAACTTCTCTTGTTCCCTGCTTGACCACAACGTTTCGGAATTTTATTTGGCGCGATCTCTTCATTTTTTTCTCCAGGGTTCTTCTTAACCAAAGTGTTGCCAGCGTTTGCGCCTTTCAACGCCATACGTTTTGGTATTAACTATGTGGACAGGCGATGATAAGATTATCTCCCATTCTTATTCGAAGTTTTGTGATTCTTGACTTCTTTATGAAAAATAAAAATGTGTGTAAATAGAAGGTAAGAATCAATTAAATGCAGTTCAGTATCTTTTTTTTCCGAAGCGAAATTTTTATATTCATTCATTTTATTTTGTAGTTATAATTCTAGCAAATGTTCCATTGGATTTGGTTAGTAAATCTAAATAAAAGTTTAGGAGTTATATGCCACCAAAATAAGCGATAAGTCACTGAAATCTGATAAAATACTGGACGAGGATAAAAGATCACGCAATGGTACTTTACTAGGCCAACAGTTGAGGCGATGTTACTCGGTTGCTAGAATGCTTGTAGGGGCACCAATCCCAAGAATTTTGGCTGAGATCAGGATTTTAAAGATTTCGAAGGAGCTAAATGAAATGTTTTTATGCATAAAACTTTCTCACAGGAACCTAAACACTCATTCCGTCGGGATCCTGCTGTAGTAATGGCGGCCTCCTAGGTAAGATAACCAGAGGATTGCAAGGACTCCTAACAGATTCGGAAATGATTAGCCATTCTTTTCTTAACTTAGGTCTGTGGAAATTATATAGGTAGTGCTTCCCCAGCTAAAGGGGCATCATATTTTTTGTTTGGTACTGCTGAGAGATGGGCAGGAGCCCAATAGTTGAATTATTGGTCGTCGATTCTTTGGACAACAGCTCTGGAAGCCGTATTCTGCGGTCGAATGATAATTAAGTGTGTCGAAAGTTTCGTCATATAATGCGATGGCTAGCACTTCTCATTCCGTAGTCTTCGAGCAGACACCAGGGATAGTGGCAAAGTGTTAGCATTTACTCACATTAAGATTTCTCCGACTTTCGTAAATCCATTATTCACTTTCAAACAATAAGTAGGAATTCAAGTGATATGCTACTTTAAATTCTTGAGAATCCAAAAACATAAATTAAGTTTATTAGCTTATATTATTACTTCTGGAACCGTAGATTAAGCCTTCGGAATCGAACAGTAATGTTCAGATCTAAAGCCAGCTTTCATCACCAAAAATAGCTACTTAAATTTTCAAAAAAATGTTTCTTTTTGCAATAGAAGTTCAGATTAGGTCACACATGCTCCATTTAGGCCAGAAAATAACAAAATTGCGAAAAAAATGAGCTTGTAACCAACTTCTGATTTTGACTTATTCAGCCCAAGTTAGTTTTTCATGAAGTAAGAAAGATTCGGCCTTCTTATCGAATCCTTTCCCTACATTAATCCTGTGAAAATTCAGTCCCAAAAAGACTCGAAACTCGTCACGCTCAATTAACCTCATGCCCCAATGTTTACAGACCGCTTTTCGTTTTTTTCAATCATCCACTCATATTTCCCAGCCGCGCCATGCTCATGAATCATTTACAGGTGCTTCTGCTTAGAGACAGGAGGGGTTATCTTCCAAAATGTCAGGGAGGGAGCACGAAAATGAGCAGAGCCGGAGCAAACGAGAAAATTAGTTCTGTAATGAATCATCATTGAGGGAACACGGTTTTCTCAGGTTCTCCATTCCAACTTTTCAGTCGTGTCTTGCCTGCTACTGCTTTCCTACCACCACCCGAACTGGAAAGCGTAAGACGTGGGAAGAGGGGTGTTCTGATGGCTTATCGGCTTGTAATGGACATTTGTCGGTTCAAGTAGTCAACCAAAAACATGTAAAACATACTGCTAATCAGTGAATAGCGCTGCTCGCTTGAACGGAAGGAAATCGGTCTTTCAAGGCAAGCTTTCCTTTTCACTGGATATAGAGATTAATCATAGCTTTGTATATTGCGGCATGAACTAGTGGATATTTCATCTCAACTTTTAGATAATACCACTTTAATGGGCTTCTCTTATAGAAGGTATCTCATGGTATTTATGAGAAGTAAGAATTAAATTACCAAAACATGTTTGCCCAGAGACGATGGCTCTATTCTTGAATGTTATTTATCGACAGTCTTTCCATCAATACATTTCCTTTAACTCTGGTGTCCCTCAAAAAGATGGCATTCTCTGCCACTACGCGGAAGCGTGTTTTAATCAGGTGAAAATGTTTTTTTTTTATTCTGGTCCAACTTTTGATAGACTTAGCGGGAAGTACGAGAGCACAACTTCGAAACCTTCTGCCTTTGAATATACCAATATACAGTATATTTTTCGTTATATGTTCTCACTTTTGCTGTCTACTTTTCTTTCAACATTTTATTCGGTGCTCGTCTACTTTCCCTTGCGAATGGCCAAATATTTGCATTTTGTGTAACGGTGGTTCAACAATCTCTCCAACAAGGCGGCACTTTTGAGATTTTATCAGTCATTTCTTTTTAAGATTTTTGATACGTCCTCCTTCAATCAGTCGATCTCTTTTTCAGTAGCTTCCATTGTTTCATTTATCATTTCAGAATATGGCGGCGGCATTCTTTCTCGTACCTATTTAACAATCTTTTTCTACTGTAGGTCTTCAAGCAGTCCTCAACCAGGTATCAGCCTATGTTTTCATTGGTCTATCACTATAAACTAGTAGGTGCCTTTTCTTGTAGCGAAATTCTATGATAGACGACGTTATCGCGGATTATATCTGATGGCCTTTCGCTCATAAATTTTTGGGCATTGTTTGCTTCTGCATCAAATCATTGTTTTCGGACTCGTTTATCCAAACCTCCGCCTTTCCTTCCAGATTTCTTAATTATCTTTCTTAAGTTAGGATATTCAATTCCTCGCCAATGTCAATTTGGTTCTTTAACACTTTCTATAGACTCAATCACCTTTGCTTTATAATCGCAGCTGGACTTCTCAACGGTATTTCTCCCTTTCAGCCTCTCCTATTATTTTGGATTGCTATCCTAGGATCATTTGCTGAAGCAACTTTTATTTTTGACCCTTAGGACGATCCATGGACTGAAATTGGGTCCATAAATACGCCCATCAATTTCTCTTTCAGTGATATTGACAGAACTCTCTGTCTTAGGTGTGGACGTACGATTAATAGTTGCTTTCATGCTTTGAGTTTGAATTTATTGTCAAGCTGATTCTCTTGCTGCCGTTATTAACGAGTCGAGGTAGATAAAACTAGAGGTTATTCTGAATGACACTCCAGCAGATTTTAGTTATTGGGAATTAATTCTCTGCTGTCTGCAAGCAATTTGCCATCCTTTTGATATTTCGGTAGCAGTAGCTTATTCGGAACTGTAGAGCTCAATTTTTCTGCTGACTTCATATGATTGACCTCCTGTCTTTCGTCTTAAATGACCACTTCAATATTAGCAAAATGGTAATATTGAAGAGTTTGAGATCTTTATTGATCCATATCTCACCTCTTGTTCCACCTTCATGTCTCCTTGGCTGCCGATTAGAGAGCTCAATAATAACTTAACTGACTGTTACGTCTTCCTGTTGAATCTTTGAAAGTAAGGTGGCTTAGTACAGCTTTGAACCTCTGCGTGATATGAACGCCTTCTTTGAAGCTCACATGTCACTTACAGGTTTTCTCTAGACCTTTTCAATAGAAAGAAGTCTATAACTCCGTTAATACATGTTTAGTCCAAATTACTGGCATGAACTCAGTGCCTTAGCCAAATTCACGTTATTTTTACTATTTAGAAGTCAGATCCTCAATCCTGCAATATATTGCCTTAGCATCTGGATTTGAGCGTGGACAAAAGGCACCGAGGGTTATTATTTGTTTGCAGAGTATTTACAGAGCTTTGGAAGTGTAGGCACTAATCTGCACCTATCATCAGAAGATTCTTTTAGGTCACAGCACACCAGAGGTTCAATTTTAGTATTTTAGGGCTAACGTAAAGACCCTGTTTGATGTTGAATCAAAGTCTACCTTGAAATCCTGACTAGAAAGGTGACACTATCATTAGATCTCCAGTTTACTTGGAGAATTTGTTAGCCATTTATTTCTTTTGGAGCCGATTTCCACTCTAGTCCCCATAGTGATGATGATATCTGAAGTTCTTTCAACTAGGTAACAAATTTTCCATCATGTACTACACGATCGCATGTGCCACAAGCCAAGTTTGGGTCGATGAACTCATGTGCGTCTTGCCTGTTTAAAGAGGCTCCTTCCGGAATACAGTAAATATTTACAAACTTGGAGGGTCGACATTTACAGCCATAGTGCTCATCTTCACGCTGGAGACTGGGGCAATCGGTCACGCCGGTCCCTCGTCAAACTCTAAACCGGTCATCTGTTAAAGGGGCTGAAATGGCCTTAAAAGCTCTTTAAAGGTAAATTTTTGTTTTGTGGCTCGAATTCTGGAAAATATTCCTCCAAACTGTCGACTGAACATTGAAGCAGTTTTATTTCATCTGAATAGAAAAGTCTAAAAAATATCATTAATATCATTTTCAATTCCTTTCTCTGGAATAAATAGCTTCGATGGCTTGTCTGGGATTTCACGTTAAATTATGGCATGGTTAATTCAGCCGAGGCAATTAAAAGTGTGTAATTCTTAATTATCTTGCACGTCAATTTTCATCAAATACTTTCACCTATCTTTCGTGAAAATGTAGTTTACATGAAATCTGTGCTCACATTCCATTACGCTTGTTTTAAATGACGAAATCAAGGATCTTAAATAGGAATCTTGGCTTTAAAAACAAAAAGAGCATTACAAAGTTGAGAACTTTATTACATCGGAAAAAGTTCTGTTTTAGCTGCAAATTTTACACAAGTTCTCTCCAAAATGGAGCCACTTTGTCACCTATAGTCGGCGGCGCATAGCTGTTTCGCTTTCGACTTTCCCATATTCAGTCAGTGTATGCGATGGATCTTTTCGAATTGCCACTACTGCCGTTGTCGTAAAACGCTTTGTTACTATGCGGGACGAAACTGAAACTGCTTCTTTTCAGGACCACAAAGCTTTTTGGCGTTTAGGAAGCCCAATCTCAAAGGCACAAGAAAGATTAATGGAAATGGACAGTCAAATGCATATTTAAGCTATTTGTGCCGGAGCATGACATCCGGAAATCTAAACACCAACCTTTCTTTTAAGCACTAATGTCCAACTAGTTCCAGCAGTCACTATGGCCACCGTTTCTTTTTCTCATCAATCCAAATTTATTTGGGTGCATAAGAAATCAAAGCGACTATAACATGGATATAATTTACTACGTCCGGTCGTTTCATTGGCAGGTATTTTGTCAAGCTAACGAGCGATCAAACCGCTTACTGGAGTCTGATTTCATGCACATCTTGGTGCAAAACTCCAATCTTCAAGGAAACAAATCATTATATGAATTACTTTCAGGTGTAATAATTGTTTACAGTACTGACTAAAATCCTAGTGATGCTATTCATCTTTACTTTTCCTGGATTGATTTCATAAGAATATCACAATAATGATAGATTTGGCTCGCTTGAAGAGGTTCAGTGCCCTTAGACAATAACATGAAACCATAAGTCATTAATTAGTCCAACGTACGTCTTGGGGAAGGGGTCCAAAGTAAAATACTGATGACTCAGTTTGAGGGGAGGGATCGCCATTCAAGCTTCGGCTTTCAACTCCCCCCCCCTGAGTCTCCATTTACGCTGGTTTCGCACTAACGAAGATTTTCCACACTTTCCATTTCCACCTGAACACCTGATGCCTTTGTACTGATGTCAGTAGTAGCAAAATCAACCGTGGAAGATGCTAGACTTCGATGATGGGGACAAAAACAGATTAGCGACTGTTGGTTTCTGTTCCCATCCAACAGTTGGTGTCAGCAGATTAAACGCAAGGAAGAAAGGGAACATGATTTTCCATGTTTCTTCTAGATTTTTCGGGTTCCCACTACACTAACAGGTGACATGAAATTTCAGTTCTGTCGAAATGTGACCGATTTGCCTCCGAAAAATAGAAGAAATAGTAGGCGGTGCAGAGGGAACTTTGCAAAAAGGAACTGTACTGCGATTAGAGATGATTCAACTATGAATCATGGCGTTGCCAAAATTGAAAATTTTGTTGTTCGAGAACGTGTATTTTCATAAAGTGAAATACTGAGCATTAATTTATGTTACGATATTTTAAAGAACGCCTACGGTATCCCTTTCAAAGTTCTAGCGTCAAAGACGTGGGTACTTGAAATTGCCCTGCGTTCATTCCAAGTACAGCCTGGTGGTACACGGGGACTCAGACATTTATTATCGCCTGAATAACGTAGACTTTAAGAACGATCGCAGAGGGCTGACTAAGTTTGATATGCTGTTTTTAGTAAAAGTGAAAAGACACAAAGACACATTTTTATCCATTTTCGAAATGGTGCTTAGTAGAAGGTTTCAAGGTTTCAGTTGTGTATTGGAAGCTACAATATCGATACATTATCTGAAAGTTGGAACGATGGATCAGATCATGGAAAAGTGTAGGAATACCTAATAAAGTCACACGGATGCAATTTTAAGAGCATGCTTATTTATTTATTTCCTCAATGCATGCAATCAGACAATGACCAGTGACTGCTGTAAAACTGGCTCTTCTAATTATTGCAATCTTAACTGTATCAATTGTTCAACTATTTCGGAACTAATCTGATACCCTGTGGGATCGGAGAAAAATAAGTGATTACGTTTCTTTTTACAATTTTCATTTCTGAATATCCATTAGGAAGATGAGTCGATAGGTTTCTCCTTGTAGCCTTCACAGACTGGTTCCTGGTGATACTAAAACAAACTGCTTTCTCAAGCGTCTGCTGAGAAAAAATTAATAGGTGGTTTTCACCGAAGAAGATGTATACGAAAGCGTGAACGGGACATGAAAATTGCCAATCGAGTTTCTCCTATTTTTTTGCACCTTTCTCCCACTGTTTTTTCGTTTCTCTTACTTTTCCAGTAATTTGGAGAGTTAAATCCCACTAAAATCGGTTTATTTTGAGTTACCGATCAACCTCTATCCTGCAACCTCTAGTAGCACCGTTTTTATTTAAATTAGGTATAAAGTCTGGGTATCAGATTATTAAATTGGACTTCGACTTCAACTTGCACCTTATTTGAATCGCAATAGAGACACTCATTAGTCTTTCGGTGAAATGCAAATAAACATGCAAATTAAGTTGTAAATTTTGGCAGTCGTGATTAATTGGATGTCTATTCTGTTACAGTACTCCATTTTCACTGATCACATATGTAACCAAATGGTTTTTGTACTTAGAATTTGGTTTTCAGAATGAACTGAGCCAGTAAGCCATTAAATGTCTTATTCTGATCGAAGGCGTTTCCAAGTAACGTCCTGGCGGAAAAAGGGGTGAAAGAACAAGACAGGGAGCAGGCAGCCTCAGTGACAGTTCTGAATATCGGATGCTGGTTAAAGTGGACAGAAAATACGAGGCGTCATTCTTGAATACCCCTTGTTTTGTTCCTCGGTTGAGGCTACTAAACGGAGTACAAGGAAAGGATGGTGACGGGTGGGTGCAGCAACAATTCATCACCATTACCCACAGCCTTTAATACAGACCCACGTGGTAGCATTTATTATCCGACATCAATCGGAGGTGGGGAAAACAATATGCCGATTTTGTTTATTCCACTTGTGATTGAGGTGATTCAACCACGTGTGGCAGTTAAAGGGAACCACTTTTAATAAACTAGGGATGATGACTCGACTGCCTTTCTCTCTGTTATTCAAATAATTAGTGACCAAAATCTTCAAATACAATGTTGTTCAGCTTGACTAACTTCTCTGTATTCTGCTATAAAGCGCTATTTCGAAGATATTTTTGACTCCAAAGCTGATACATTCGCTTAGATCGACGACAGCGAATAACCTCAATCGAGATGCATAACCATCGTTTTGGAACAAGTAGCTTTTTAATTCTTCACAATCTAGGATGGATACCTGTATTGAAATTGCATGTGATCCCCAGTTTAGTTAATCTACAGACTGTACGGATTAGGCAAAATCCATTATAGGCCCTAACTCGACGGACTGGAATTCCAACACCAAATTTTCTTATCCTGAGACTAATCCCTCAAGACCCATGGGGATGGATTTGTTACCAAGGCCTAGAGTTTCTATTCGGCCTATCCCACAAGTCAGGCAACTGCAACATAATAGATGATAAAACCAGCCCACTCAGGGCGCAAACTACCAAATTAGACCCACTTTCCCAGTGCATCTTAAAAAGACAAATGTTACTAATTTCTAATTGTCAGGACGGAGCTGTTTGGGGAGCCCTTTCTGACCCCGAATTCATACAACCAGTACACCCACCAGCCCAGGTCAATGGTTTGTTATAGCGCTAGTCCACGAACTTGAGTCGAAATGGCCTGTTCAACTTATCACCGGTAGATTATGAAACTCAGCACAGTTTCCGTGAATGCAGGAGTGCGACAGAGGAACAGAGCCGCCTTGCTTCTATAAGTGGAATCAATAAGCATATTCGGTAGGAACGGGGATGCTTTGCACTTTCAATTGATACCTATTTTCGTGATATTTTTAAAATTTAGAAAAAAATCAAAGAGGAAAACACTTTGAAGGTATCGTCGCTAGTCTAAAGCTGCCCAGGAATAGTACATTTCAAGGCTTTTTTATACATCCTAGCCCATAGTGCCATGTTAAGACCTTTGAAAACGCAAACTCAAGGGAACTACAAAAGGTTGTTTGACTTTGCTTCCCTCATCTCAGAGATGTTCTTTATTGACTGTATGTGCTCAACTGCTCCTAGTGAGGATCAGCTAGATTGTATATTTTAGGCTGAAGGCATGCACTATACTCTCATAGATGTCATTTATTGAAAACTGAATTTATTAGTCCAGTAGCCATTTTTCATTCGTAATAAGAAAGGAATTCATATAAAGCCTTTCTTCTGGTAATCTATATTCTAGTGTCTCGCTTATTCTTGTTTAATTTGAGTCGAGGCAGATCATACTCCTTTTGAGTATCTAATACAGATCATTTTTGGAAGACCAAGTTCCTCAGTATACATCCTCACTTAAAATTTAAAATTCCATTTGCATATGAAGATATTTTAACCATGAATATAATTGATCTCGACGAATTGCCCAAAAGCGTCAGATCAGGAATGCTGACAATAAAGAATATCGAAATTGGCAACTGCAATTTACAACACAGTCCACCATAAAAGTGTGACATTCACAACCCCTCTCGGGTCGAACTCTGTCTGGATCACAAATATGCAACACTCCCTCTGCTTCCTTCCCCCCATCAGGTTCCCACTAGTTAAATAAAAGACATTATATGATTTAGCCTGTCTCAAAAAGAGGGTCAGAAGGAGCAGGCGACAATGCAGCCTTCATCAAGCTGGGTACGCTGTCAAGCAGAACTGTCAGTCAGCGATGGTCTGAAATCAATTTCTGACAGAAGAACTAGAAATAGGAGACTCAACATCTGTAGAATTCTGCACGAATTTCCTCTTCCCACGATGAGTTGAAAAATGCCAGTGGTAGATATTCAAAATATCAAGGTTTAGGAGCAGTGAAAGGCAATTTTGTGGGAATCCGATGGTTAGCATGAGTCGGTTCAGCAAGTGTGTTGAGAACACAAACTAGATGCCGATAAGCTTATACACCTATAAGAAGTTATTTCGGATTCAACATTTGTCATTTGTCTAGAAATATAAATTTTCCATAGATTTTTTGTGGACAATGAACGTAAGCGATTGCCACACGGTTTGTCGGAATATGAAATCGGGTCTTTTGGTTTAAGATGGATGAAATGAATATTTGTTACTTCATGGCATAGTTTAGAAGCTCCTGTGACTTTGTGAAGCTGCAGAATGAGCTTTGACACTGGGAAGAGTTTAGTTGACAGACATATAACGAAACCCTCTGAGGTGACACATCCAGTAGCTTTAAATATAGGATTTCAAAATGGCTTGATTACAAGGCTTGATATTCCAGATTATCTGACTGAAATAACGCATCATACCAGCTAATGTTGATACAATATTTATTTTTATGGGGAGTTAAAGCGGATTAAATTCGAAGAGTTCAGCGGTTTTAAACGTGGTGCAAAAAGGCTGCCTTAGATACCTAGCCGAAGTATCCGCTTTGGTTGAATCAGAGATGACGAGGGGACGGATTCAGAAGAGGAGGCACGGCAACGTTACCTTTGAGTTTGCAGAAAGTGGATATACAGTTGAAGATTTTGAAGTTCGTGACTTTCAATTAAATTTTGGCACTTTTATGTCAAAAGCTGTTAATACCTTTTCAAAGAAATTTATTCACAATTTTGAAATGAAGCCATCAATCAAGTTTGAGATGGAAGCTAGAGGTGGTCGAGAAAGGGAACAATTTTAAATTTGTCTCTATTTCGGTCCTGTCCATTCTTGGTTTACCAGAAGGCTTTAACAATCACATGATAGACATGTATAGCGGAAGGGACAGTCCCAGTTTGGAACAAAGGGACTGACAAATGAATTGTGGGAGAGCGGAAAAGACTGGAAAAAAGGCAAACACTTCCAGTTTGCCTATTTTTCAGTGTTCTGACTATTCTCTGGCCTCTTTAATTTATAATTTGAATGGAAATTTAGAGCATCTTAAGGACTGGACTGCACCCCAATTTTTTAACCTTGCAGCAACTCTCCAAATGACGATCTACCGTAAGCCAAGAAAGCTCAGTATTTATCTGAATGACTAGAACTTGAAGTAAGTGCCAATTCGTGCAAAATGCCATTCCAGCTTTCAGAATTAAAAATTTTACATATTTAAAATTCTGATATCTACGGGTATACATGTCGCAATTACTACAAAGCAGATACGCCAAAATATTAAAGGTTGTTCTGCAAACGAGCTTGAATTCATAAGCATATTTCTAACTTTTGCCCATAAACTTATTTGTCGCTAGGCTAGAGGCTCTTACCTAGGACGATGCACCTCGCCTCTTAAGAGCGATTTTGTTTTCTATATTAAAGTATGATTGGCGGATGCATGGATGGAATGTAGAAATGGACTATTTTTCTTATAAATGAAGCAGCAGATATTCATGGGTTACGGATTGAGATGAAACCAGTTCGACTGGCGATCTCATTATTTCAGTAACACGAGGGAGGTTAGGAAATTTGATATTTTCTGGCATGGAAAGCAGGTTAGTTCCAGTGAGTCTAAGAGTTTAAAGTGAAAATCAAATTTTGAAATTCGATTCAGATGATATAGAGGTATTAGAATTGTAGATCCGCTGTTTCGAATAAGTATCGAAGGGTTTCAGAATACTATTGACAGCTACAATTTTGATTTGGTCTCAAGCAGACGTTTATAAAAGCGAATCAGTTTAACTTCACAACACCAAGATTACGCGGGTGCTGGATTAGCGATATGGAATGAAATTTGGATTTTATTTTACATTGATTCCTTTTTGCAGTATTATTTCTGAAAAATTACGAGTTTTTCATACAATGGAGCACTTACTTGTTACCAGATTTTCTAGCCGACAGACTGACATTAAGTCACACGCCTAGCGGACCACATGTCAAACTAGCCGGTGCGAAAAGCACTAGCAGGCGGCATCAGAGGACTTGACTTTTATCTGGGTCTCTGCCTTCTCACTTTGACGACACTTGACGCCCCAAGAATGTCAAATTGAAATTTAACAAATTTATTTGTACTGGTAAGAAGGCATTGACCAATCAAGGCCGAATAAATTTGGCACCAAATCGATAGTGTGGTGTAGATGAATATGATTAACCTTTACTTTGCCATTGGCTTCAAGATTTAGACATCATGCGCTAAGAAAGTATGTTTCTATTGTGACCTTAGTGGTGTAGCTCAATCATCTATCTAATCTGCATAATTCATCTTGATGACCTCATTTGGCCAATCTGACTTGCTCTTTCATTTACACATTTGAATCCTGTCTTACTGATTTTCCAGAACTTTTCACCCTAAAAAGACTTCATCTAATCTTAATCAAATTCGTAGCTGTCAAGTAGCTACCTCAAACTAATAACTCAATCTTACTCTCAAAATATTCGACAGATTTGTGTTTTCGAATACATTTCTCTGAAGCTTATTCATAGGTGACAATTCCAAAGGAGTTTCTTAGAGAAAATAGTTTGTGTTCTAATTGATCAGCCCTGAGCAGTGACGGATTGAGGGGTGGTGTCTTTTTACACCCAAGAACTATTGTTCCTCTGGAAAGATGGAACACCATTTTAAATCTGTTTGGTTGAAATAGCAAATCAGGGCTTGTTTTTATTGGATAGCAAAATAAATTTTTGATCACCGGAATGTTTTTTTTTCATGGTGTTTATTTTGTAAAATATTTTGACACCCATAAGTGTGTAAAGGGTTTTGTCAAAAATGCATTCTGCAAGCCTTTTTCATTAAGTATTTCGACCTGCCTGTTGAACAAATAAATGTATGAGATTCAGAAAGGTGGTTGGTCGGAGACTGGAAAGAGAGTCTCAACGAATTGCTAAGTGCGCAGACACAATCCGCAGTTTCCCATTCGACTATTGTTCTTCCCCTTTTCGACTTTATACGACCACCTTGGGGAATAAGAGAGAAATCGTATGTCTGGTCCTTGCGATATCATTTGCTTGTGATTATGGACGTTTAATAAGAAAAATCAGCCCATATAAGTTGATAATCAGTCCTATTTATCCACTAGACTTGATGAAGCCAGCTGGTGGACTTCTTTTAGAGCCCTAAATGTGAAAGCTGTGTAAGTAGTACTCGGTCAGTAAAAACTTAGGTTTGAAAGCCAGACACTAACTTTGACATTAGTGAACGTGGGGCGAAATCTATGTAAATATTGAGAGGGGGAATGGGCCTCTTAAGGCTTGTTTATTTTCTAAGTTTTACCTTACTTTCCCTTTTAGCAAATCCAATCAACGCCAACTTAGAATCACCACTTTGATTTTAGATTAGCAGTATCATGGTGGCTCAATGAAAAGATGAGAGCTGTATTTGGTCACTACAAAACACCCGGTTTTGTTTGCTATCTGCACTCGGCTGAAGATGGATAATTTTAGTAGATATGTATTTTCTTTCAATCTGCGAAAGGGCACAATGTAAATGTTCTTTCAGTTTATTTTTTGTTGTTTACCGAAAAAATGCATTACCTTGAGGGGAAAATTGTGAGGTTAACTAAAAATAATCGAAAAATTGAAGTTTATATCAAAAATATTAACCAGTAATATTTGTTATACCATTTCCTTTTTTGTTTATCAATTCAATTGTGGCGCTGCCTTTGAATTGCATATTCTATTTGACCCCATGTTTTTAAAAACATAAAGCTTGCAATAAGCAACAACAATAATTCATGATTCTGAATGAACTCCAGAAATTTGTTTAGATTAATTATTCCTTTGAATTACTAAAGCTCTCACAAGTGCGAGAGCGTGCAAAGGGCTTTTTCGAATGTCCATATAACAATATACGAATTCTAAAACATTGCATTTAGATTAAGTGAATGGAATGACCGATCAGAATGGTAAACTATAAACTTCGAACTTTATAACTTTACTGATGAAAAATGTAGGAAACCTATATTCCTCAGAAATGGGATTGGCTTAGAGGGCTGAGGAGAAGATTAGCCATAAGAAGCGTTTAGTCATGATTGGCCATCTACCTTGATTTTGAAATGACTACGAGGCGCTGCTGATGCTTCATCTTCCAGCTGTTCAGGTCCTCTGATGGTGTCCTTTTCGATATGGAATCGATGTGCCTTCAAACTGAAGACCTCAGCTGACACTGCTTGAACCCGCACTGACATACTGGCACGAATGGTCGATTTAAAACTTGCCCCCATCCCAGCACGCTCTAGTTCGCCAACTCCTATCCAGGGTCGCAATAACATAAAGACTGGAGTTCGCTCCGTATTTGAGGTTTCCATAACAACGTTGAACAGGGTGTCTTCACAGTGAAAATTTCTCTTATACTTTTGAATACCAGATAGTCTCATTCATGCGAATAGTGTCGATTCATTATACTTTGATCGCAAATTTTGTTACAGGATTTGAATTTTTGTTTTTATCCTCACTTTCACAGCAATCCTTTTTACAATATTTCAACAAGTATGCATTGCTTGAAGAGCTATAACTAATACTGTGTTCCACTGATGCTTAAGTTTTATGAACTTTAAGCTAATCCTTTACTGGTTACAGGAAGTTAAAAGTGTTGATAGGGTTGCGTGATGCCGGTCAGATGCTCAGCATGGTAGGAATAGGTCCTCAGATATGCGTTCAACACAGTCAATCAAGGATTTATCATCAGTGACAGTATTGCGAATGGAATTCATGTAGAGCTCCAGTGTAGCGGCAATCCTGTTATCAGTTCATTTTATTGTCATGGAATATTGAAAGAACAAATTTATTGGCTGATAGATCAGATCGACCAGCTGGTGACGTTGCAGTACAATGGAATATAATCAGTGCAGTATGATCGGTCGATTTCCTTAACCGGGTCAGGAAAAGCTGATCTACTCAGGAGAATTTAAGCTTTGCCCCTAGACGAATCAGAATTGGAGCTGAAAAAAGCAGACCTACAATGAACTTAGGTTCAAAAACCGTAAGACTGGAGTTTCGAGAAGAAGGCACTAGAGTGAGATCACCGGGATCATCATTGCACCCGGAATGAGATGCACAGACTGTCATACGTGCAGAAGGCAGGGCAGGTCCTTGTCTCTCTATGGCAAACGCGATGAATCCCAACATGCGGATATGAACACATCTTGCATCCAACCAGACCCTTCTGCATTATACTATCTGATTCAATACCCTTACTATGAGTGACCTACCCCCTGCTACGTCTCATAGAGATACCAACAAAGTGAACCTTGTTTTCGATCAGGAGTAAAAATACCATGCTTCTTCTCTTAGTTTAATGAATGATAAAACACTTTAAGCATTTTTTTATGAAGAAGGAATATACGATTGATATTGACATCTTACGTTGACATAAGCCCCAGAAGAAGACGGAAAGTTAGCTGATGCTTGGTTAGGTCAGTCAGAGCCGTAGATAAGCATTACTGGATATGGAATCTTCTGATACTGTGACAGCACGATTTCAAGATAACTGAACCACGGTAAGTAAAACAAGCTATTCTAAGCCTTTGTTTCGATGCCACTCTCTTGAAATCATTGTTACTGAAATAATGTAGCCGGTGCCTCCTACATAGTTGCGCATGGATCCAACTTCCATTATTAACATGTACACATTTCATTTCATCTATTTCTTTTCATGAAAATCTTAAGCCCCATTAGTTCTATTGTAATGTTGCTTTGCTGTTGTTGGCTTTGAGATTGTCCCGTTTCTAAAAATGCGAGAAAAGTTGTGTTTGATTGTGCCAGAGCAGCTTAAGCGCCCCTCGATCAGAGTAGTTTTGCTCACTAAGCTAGGAAAAAATGGAAATGAAATATTCAGCGAAATCACCGCAACAGCCTCGGTGACAAAGAACGAGAACTTTTTAGGTAAAGAAGTCTAAGAATATCGAATTCCAGGAAATGGTCATTTCCAAAGGATCAATATGGGCACATACCCACACATTGGAGTTTGAGAAGTCCGAGGTCTCTTGCTTCAATAAATTGGAACACCAAAATTAAATGAAAGAGATAAAAATCACTCCCCAGTCGAGTAGAATGAAATTTCAAATCATATCAAACGCTGGATTCGAGTAAGAAATTTCTGATTTAGTGTTATCCTTTTCTTATACCTAAAGAACGAAAATTGCTTTCGTTCAAAAGAAATGCGAATGAAAAAAAAAGCAGAAAATATTACAACTTATCATAAATAGTGATGACAATAATTGTTATCATTATTCAGTCTGCAGAACAAGTGCACAATCCATAATTGACTTTTATTAAAAAAATAACAAGTCACTGATTGAAAATTAATAAAGCTCTTTTACGAATTAAAGCTACGAAAGAAATATGACAATAGCGTTCCGAATCATGGCTACTCAATCCAAAGGAAAGCCTCAAGGGTTGAGATGATGATTGTTAGAAGAAAGGCAATGTGATATTGTCTGTTTCAACGCAAACTGCCTCTGTTGTTTCGCCACAACAAAGGAGATGCCAAGACAAGATCACGAAGAAGAAGGAGAAGAACATAAAAATGAAGATTCTGGGCAGTAAACTAAAGTGACTTCTTCCGGACTGCCCTAAAAGACACAAGACTCAAGTGTGGCTAAAGAGACATTAGGGACTGCCGCCCTTCGGTCAAAATCAAGAGAAAAAAGAGAAGCCAAGTAAGAAGAGGAAAGAATCAGACTGCACATTAGAAAGCGCAAGGAAAAACGAAAGAATAGAACCTTGATAGAAGGGATGAACAGTCAAAAGCAACTGTGGCAACTGCCTAAAGGCATCGAACAAATAAGACAATCGAAAGCAACATACCAGGAGCACCTCAAAAGGGAACTACCTCAGGATCATTTGACAACAACATACGAAGATATTTTGAAATCTATAGAAAAAGGTGCCGTCAAAACAGCGAGGCAAAAAGCTGAGCGAGAGAAAAATGGATGATACACATCTATCCACTGTTGAGGACGAACTGGCTCCCAAATCCATCCCAGAAAAAGCTCATGAGGTACAAAAAACAAAGAAACAGGGTGAACAACCTGATTCAAAAATGGAAGCGAACATATCAAGAAGAAAGACTAACCTGCTTTCCAGTACACCTCGCAGAGAGAGAACCTCGAAAAGCCTTCATGCTCTTGAAGGATATAATGGAGGAAAACTCCTCATGGAAAAAACAGCCTGCAAGGACACTGGTAAAATCGAAAGATCTGGCCGTACAATACCAGGAACTGTTTAAGCTCAGAACCACCGAAGAAATCAAACTATGATCTTCTACCTAGAGACTCCCCAATTTCAATAGAAGAGATAGACACAGCTAAATATAGACTAAAACTATGCGAAAATCCCGGCGAAAATGGAATCAGATCTAATATACGGAAATGGAATGCTCAATATCTAGAAGGCTACCTTCTTAAAGTTTTCAATGACCTCTACAATGGCACCACTCTTATGCCTCGAACCTGGATTGATGTTGAAGTTGTAAGTATCTGCAAGCGTAAATTTTCGCAGACTGATCCCGCAAACTACCGATCAATCTTCCTTCCGGATACATTAGGCAAGTTATATGCATCTATTCTGTGCCAACGTCTGAAGCATCACCTGGCCGAACTACACCCAAGAATCCAATTTGGATTTTGCGAAGGAAGATCAACCGAACCATTTTACAGAAAGCCGTGGAACAGGGTCAGTAAATAGCAATAATCTTCGTCGACCTGAAAAGGCCTTCGAATCGCTGCCTAAAGCTGCAGTAATCAACCGAATGCTAGATCGAGGATGCTCTTGGCAAATGTTTCATGCAGTAAGATCCTTGATGGACACACCGCTGGGGAAATTGAGGGGAACAAAAGGTGGTGTGAGACAGGGTTCAAAAGAAGGAACACATCTTTTCAACCTTAAATTCCAACTTATATTGGATGAAGCCTTCTCCTCACTCAATGACAGTGCGGTTCAGATGATTGATCACTCAAGCAAAAGATGGTTGCTAATTCATCTAGAATATGCAGATGACCTATGTCTCGTTGCGCCAAACAAGGTCGCAGCTGTCAGATTAATAGAGCATCTGGCTAAAATGATGCATAAATACGGAGTGCACATTGCAGCGAACAAAATTTTCTGGTTTCAAATTGGTGCTGATGAGGATCAAACGCCGCTCTAAACAACAGGAATGTCATTCCGACGTGCTTCATATTTCGAATCCTTTGGCTCCATAGTTCAAGGCACCAGTGAGCCAGACGGAGCAATAAAAGCAAACTTAGCCAGGGCAAAAAGGCACTCAACACGACTATGACCATTCCTGGACTCAAGAAGTCTCAATAGCGCCCTGAAAGCAAATCTGGTTGGTATTTTTCTCAATCCTGCAATTAATTATGGGTTATTTACTATTATCTTGAGATTAAAATATAAAAATCGACTATAAGCAACACAAAATACGGCTCGAGGTATGATTCTTGGATTGTATTCGTGAAAGGCCAAAACTGTCGAGATACTCAGAAGGGAGCTGCAAAGTGGTTGAACCTATGGAAGAGTTTGAAAATGGACAAGGACAGCCTGATACTCCCCATACTTGAGAGTAACTTTTAAAATGTGGGAATTCAGAAAGCTTCACATTCAAGGAGCTGGATGCTTCAATTATTTAAGGAAGCAAAAGAAATATGGCACGAGCATTCAGATTCATGGCGACTAGATCCAAAGGAAAGCCTCAAAGGTCGAGATGATAATTATGCACCGAGATTGATAGGAGAAAGGCAACGTGTACTAAAACAAATTGCCACAGATTTTTCGCCACAAGATTATTGAGTAGAAGAACATAAAACTGGAGAGATACTGGACACTAGACTAAAGTGACCTCTTACAGACTGCCTTAAAAGGTAAAAGAGTGGCTAAAGAGGCATTAGGGACTGTCATTCTTCGGTCAAAATCACAGAAAGTGAGAAGCCAACAGAGAAGAGGAAAGGACCAAAGGATCAAAGTAGAGAAAGTAGAAGGGCTGAACATGATGAAGGAAAAAGATAAAGTGAAAGACAGGAAAAAAGACTGCAAAGCAAAGACCATCCAGCAGGATGAAGAATACAACTGCTCCATCTCGGCTGAAAATAACCCTAACCCACACATGGTCGCTAGAGAAAAAAATGCCTGGATAAGGACAAACAGACGAGGACAACGAGGTGCTGCAAGAAGTGTAACTGAAGAATGAACTGTTACTGCACCAATGAACCATATTGAGAAAGGACCAGGGAGCCGAAGATGTCAATTTAACTGTTCTATGTGTGTATGTCTAGCTGTTGTACAAGCTCTTTGTATTTCTGTTGTACCCCAAGTAAGTCCTTGGGACTTGCCCAATGGGTAAAAATGAATGAAAATATTTTCTTTTTGCAAAGAACTAACTAATTACTGATCAAACATTATTACAGTTTCTTATGAAAAATAGCCGCAATATTTTAAAGGAAGTTTTTCTGCAAAAGTTAGTGTTTGATTACTCAAACGTTGATTTAAATGGCTTCATTTTCATTTATTTATTTATTTATTTTCTCCCCACCTTTTGGGGCAAGTCCCAAGGACTTATTGGGGGAACAACGGAAGTACAAATAGCTTTTAAAGCAAATAAGCACAACAGTCAACACAGAACAATAAAACGTTTGTTGACGTCTTCATTTGTCTGGTCTCTTCTCTGGCATGGCTTCGTCGTACAGGTAGCAGTTCAGCTTCGTCGAGCCACCTCGTCCGAATTCGTCCGTCTTCATCTCTTCTCCAGAATTCAACATTCTAGCGGAGATTCCATTCAAAGCTACTTGCACTTGCATTTCATATTCGAGACCACAAATCCGTCGTGCCTCTTTTAATAAGCTGTAAGAAATTGTACTTCTGTTGGAATAATCTAATTTTATACGTCCGGAGGGTGATTAGTCCCATCCGGCCGCCCCTATCATTAGCCCCCAGAGTTGCCTCTGGGGTTACCGGTGGTCACCACGAGGAGGTTGAGAGTAGGTTTGACCACCATCCTCTTTCATTACTGTATTGAAAGCTGTCTGCCCCAATTAGTATGTTAATGCGCATCAGCCTTAATGGTCCAACAAACAGGATACTAAGCCAAGCTAAATCTCAATCTTGATTGCTGTAACATTAAAGTTCACCGCAGAGACACTTATTAATTCTGCGCGACTACAATTTAGTTTGAGTATATACTTTCGGTTTCGAATTAGCGCGGTAGTTGCTGCAAAATTACCAAGTGATGGGCTATAAAATTAGTATGGCAGGTTTCGCTGGTCTAAAAAAATAAAATAAAGAGGAAAAAACAAGATGGCAGAGGCGTTGATCTGTCTTATTTAGCCCTACATAACTATCCACTTTGAGTTAACGATCAGGCTCTTTAACGGGAACTGGGTCTCTCTAGCTAATTCCTACTCAGTAGACTAAGAGTCCCAGTTCGATTCACACGTCCATTCACCGACCTTGAGTGAACAAGTAACCGGAAATTGATGGCAGCTCTTGAAAGGGCTAATACTTACTTGTAGCTTATTTTTACAGATTTTCTTAGGTTTTCTTTTGCTGGCATTTATTTTCTGTGTAACCGTATCAGTGGCAAAATTTAAACTAACAGAATTATGAGGCATGGTTAATGTTTCGTTCAGGGGTTTTGAAGTGTGTACACCTGACTAAAATCCAACCAGCGCTAGATTTAATCTTCCTGAAATGGCCCTAAAAGTCTGCTTAGTCATCGACGAAATTCTGATATTATCGGTAGCCTCACGTAGGTTGAATCTGCGTTACAAGCTCAGCACACACTCACCACCCTAATCTACCCGATGTCGCAGCTCCTGTTTGGATACTTACTGTTGGGATACACCCTGTGGCGACATTAATTTCTTAATATTAAAATGGTCTTCGGGCAGGCTGATTAATCGGAAAAGTAGTCATTGTTGATGCTGCATTGAATAGCTTTTTTATGAACGAAAATGCAGCCTGATTCTGAACAGAAGTTCTAAATCTCGAGAAAGGAGATCAGTTTAAGTATTAGCAGGTAAAAGTCTACATTTTCAATTCAGTAGGGATCATTAATACAAATGCGGGGCAATCTGTATTATATGTTTGAAAAATATTTTTTCTCTATGAATTATGGCGCTCTAAAAGGAGTGTAGGTTCCTGTCACAAAGCGGAAAACCGTCCAAAAGTCAATCAATCTTTCCAGTCATAAACGTGTCTGGTTGATTTTTTTGTTCAATGAATGTCAATGCGGAGCTCGAAGTATATGTAATGATAGAATTATTGTGAGTCTTCTCATTTCTCCGGTCCAACATCACTTCTCAAATTGGCCACCGCCTCCCTTGCTGCTTCCATGTAGATGACTAATAGACGGTACAGAGGGATTTAACAGCTTTATTTCTGGTAACAGTGCCTTGTCGGATAATTTCCTCGAATCGAAATCTATTGTACTCCGCCTTCCGTGAGGTGGCAATTGTTTAATTTGCATTAGAAATTAAAAATTACTATAAGACTGAAATCACATGGCTTTGCAATAATTTTAATTTCTTCTGTATGGTCAAACGACCTGCGCTAGTGTCCTTCTCATAAGTATTTAGCAGACGCTATGATGTTAGACAATCACTCCGTTTACCATTTATAAAGAAATTGGCAAAGGATTGAGCTCTTGAATGCGAACGAAAAGGTTAAATTATCAGTCTCGGCGCGAAATGACTATCCGAATTCATGGAAAGATCCTAATTGACATGAAGCCTCCTTATAAAACAGTCCATTTAACTGGAGTGGCAGCTAAAGCACTTGCTGTAGGGATAGCTATTAAGCACAATTTTACACAAAATATTCTTAAGTATAGGGCAGAGAAAAGGTATTTTCGGTTTAGTTGGAGTCTAAATGTCTAGACGAATATACCTCGAAAGGGAATACTTGATTTCAATGTTGTTATCCTCAATTCAAATGGGTCCCATCAGTTGGATCCTCCAGTTAATCTATAAGGCTATTGCTGGAACAAAAACGTTACAATTAGGTTGTTTCAAGCATACATGAAAGACATGCCCGTGGAGAGACACATACATGTTTGGAAAACTGAGCTGCATCGGCTAGCTATCACCCAGTGGCTGATGTTTTGCTGTATATTTAGTCACATAAATCCTTTTCGTGTGTGCATAAATGCATTAATTTAAGGAAAAAATAAACAGAAGAGATTTTGATACGACAATTACCCGAGCCAAACGATCTTATCGAAATTTATGGTGCCTATTTTCTCGGTCCCCGTTTACTGGTAGTTTGTTCTATAGGTTGCTACATTTCTATTGGGAATTAATACTATTAAACATATTTTCAGATAATTCTGTTTGGCTACCTCTTTAATCTGACAGCTGAAATTGAAATGTAACAAACCTATTAGTTTGACATATCGTCATTATTGAACAAATAGATCGGCATATTCTATCGTGGGTCTAGCCGCTTCTACGCGAACAATAGTAGGAAAGTTGGGGAGAGCTGGATTTGAGAAACGGGGCGTCCCACTATACTGACTCATGGGTCCCCGAAAGGAAAACATTTTATCTTCTGGCGCCAGACTCAGTCTTGAGACAAAACGCCACACGCAAGAGCAGAAGGGAACGTGTGAAACCACCAACAGGCCCCCCTGGCTTTGTATTCTCTCACGCTCTGTCTCTTTCCCCCCAAATTATGAGTCAGTACCATTAAAAACGCGTTAAAGCGAAGTTAACCAAAAATACACCACTTAACTTCAAGTCGTAGAATAAAATATTTAACCCCACATTTATCTCCCAATTGTTGATATGGAAGCCTGAAGTAGGATACGATCTACCACATTCTCTGACCTTCCCCTACGTTGACAATTATACTCTGTTTGTATCAAAAACCAGGTTAACACTTTTATGTGGTAGCTGGTCAGGTATTTTTTGCCAAAAATAAGTTTTACATTCATAGTGAAGTTTGAATCGCTACGAATTTCAAACTGTAAGGCTTTTCCATAGTCTTAATAAAATTTCTAGACAAATTTTTGATAATAATGTCCCCAGAAACTGTCAACTAAGAAACAGTTAATACAACGAAAAACTCTAGAACTCAATCCATTCGCTTTTTAACTGAAGGGTTTCGATAAAGACCGCAAGGCACTGGGTGTTTAAAAACAGTACCTGAAATAACGGTGGTCAAACCTACACTTAACCTCCTCATGGTGACCACCGGTAACCCCAAAGGCAACTCTGGGGGCTAATGGGAGGGGCGGCCGGAGAGGACTAATCACCCTCCGGACGTATAATATTAGATTATGCCAGCAGATATACAACTATGTACAGCCTAGTAAACGGGGGACGACGTAAATACCTGGGTTCATAGTCTCAAACTGGATTGTGGAAAGCGCGTAGTAAAAGCTATTTGTACTTTTGTTTTACCCCCAATAAGTCCTTGTGACTTGCCGTAATGGGTGGGGAGTAAATAAATAAAATAACCTGAAGTAGCATCAGCTAATCTTTTAATCAGAGAATTTATAATCTGACTAGCGCACCCTAAAGTTAGATGAGAAAATAACTCTAAGAGAGGTGATATAGAAAACTGTGGAAAACGAGGGTTAATATTTGTTTGAAGTTTGTTCTATTTAATCCCATGTAATTGCTTTTGCATATCCTCGGGACCTTTCTTGCCGAAAATGGTTGAAGTGAATAAATGAATGAGAGAATGAGTAAACGTTCCTCGAGAAAATCGTAACTATCGTACTGAATGCCTGCAACTAACATTCGTTTTCAGTTTTATGATCCATCAATGTATCAGGAATTCATTAATTTTGCCTACTGATCCACATGGGAGGCGTATATGTTGAGAGGGCTTTGGTTGTTGTCCCTAGCAAGCTCCTTAAACCAGAAGGAAGTGCACTGATCCACTTCCCTGAAACTTTAAAATAATTAATGCTACTTGACGATACTACCAAAAAGGGACGTTTGAGAACTTCATGGCACCTTTTGTTTCGGCTTCCTTCACTCCTATTTATAACTACGAAAATTCTCCATATTGTAAAGGTCAGACCTCGAAAAAATTGCTATCAGAAGTTGACATTGATAGACCTAAGCCCTAAATCATATTTTTTTACAAAAATCTAATCCGTAGATACGGCCACTATCTCTCGAATCCTTCAAGTTTATGCTAACGCTTTTATTCAAAAAAGGTCCTTGCCGTGTTATTGTCGCCATTTAGTAATTGCTGTCTGCAGAGCTGTATCAGACCGTCGTATCTCCGACACAAGGAAAGCCCTGTCTATTTTTGTCTACCTAAAACATTATCAACCCCTCTCCACTCCACCCCCACAATCTCTTCTTCAAGCTCTGACAGAAGAATCTTTGAAGAAACTATGAAATTATACTTTTCCTCCAAGATTGCCTCCTATGGATAAATTATTTGGCAGCTCTGGGATTTATATTGATCCCTGATTTTAGTTAGTAAGGTTTTTTTGATTTTATTTTGTTTTGTCCAAACGAGAGAAGCAACACTTTGACTGTTGGACTGAAAATTTATGATGGATTTTTCTGAAAAAAAAAGCGTATTTCAAAAGAAAAACATAACTAAAATCCTGGCTTAATTTAAATTTTATTAACAGTAAAATTTATGTTTAATAAATACTTATATAAGTTTTCAATTAAAATTAACTTCTTCAAGCTATTTCTTTCGTTTTTGTCACTCCTATTGGCCTGTTACTGAAAATGGCATTAGAATGTAGACGAAGTACATTCTTCTACCGAGCGCTCAATTTGCAAGCCAGGCGAATTTCACAAGTCATAATTGGAATGCATGACCTAAAACCATGATTTGGATATTCAGCTTTTAGTTGAGGTTTACGATCAGTGAATAAATGGCGGAGTGATAGGGAAAGTCGGTTTCTGCTTTTCATATTAGGGTTAGTGTCTCGAACACGGCTGAATTAATGTTGCTAAGGTCCGTAAATTCTGATTTCTGTTTTCATTTCACAAAGTTCAGGACAGCTGCGACTTAATGCTTTTGGAAGAGAGTTTTTGCTTATGCTAGCAGACTGAATAAATATTAATCTAAAAACTAGAAGACTAATACTTGTCATTCAAACATTTAGTTTTTATCTTTATTTGAGTTGGTTTTCCCTGTTCATATCCATTATCCTCTCTTGAGCTCACAACAAGTGTGTCACACCTGCAAACATTTTTTCGACTGATTCCAATCAGCTAGTAGCTTCCTCAGGATTCGCCCAAAAACCTCACCTAAGTCCTTAAGTGAACTCTTTGATATTCAGCTCTAACGCATTTTCATTGCAGTTCTCGGAACCTGTAGCTTTTCAAATAGAGTACCTTTAACTTGATTGTTCTCTTGCCGATGATCTGTTGCAGTGTAGATACCACTGGTTGGGCTAAATATTATTGCTTAGGGGTGACCGGCTAATGCCAGTCTTTGGGCTTTTAGTTGCCTGTGCCTGTTACAATACCAAGATTATCTGTACTCCGTGGTTCCTATTAATTCCATATAATAATAAAATTCTGAAATTTTGATTTTGAAAAATTTATTTGGAGATAAAAGATCAAAAATAGTGCTGAATGACATTGTAAAACTCTGTCTAGGCATATCCTTGGCCGAAGGCGACTGTGTAAATATTGACAAAAAGGGAATAAAAGTGGTATAAACGAAGAAATCGGTGAGGCCATCTCAAAAAGGTAGGAATTCGTATTGCCTTCACATAGGCAGTGTTCAAAAGATTGAGGACCAGGTTTCCGAGTATAGCTGAAAACTATCAGCTACTCCCTTTCGGTCTATGAGTGCGGTGATTCAGTGGGCTCGACCAACTTCATAAAAGTCTGTGGGTTGTTTGTCTTCGTTGGAGAAGTAAAGTTGAAAGCTCTTCAGCTCAAAGGACAATGGATATTCAGGCTTGGCGGGAGTGTTCGACTATGCAGGAGCCAAAACTGGCGCTGCATGAAGGGAAAGTGACTGACTCTCTGGTTGCTTAATTTTAGAACGATTATTGAGAAAAATGTATACTTCGAGTGAGAACTAAACAGAAGAAAATTCTAATTTATAATGACCGGTCCCCTTCAGGGATTCGTTCTTTTGGTCCGACCAATTGATGCCCCTGTAGGATGCTCTTTGACCCTAATAATTGTATTAAATAACGTTTAATAATAAAAAATGTTGCTTTTTCTTTCGCTTTAACGGTTTCCCTCACTATCTCCTCTTTTTACTTTATAAAGTATGAGCCGCAATGAGCTAAAATGACCATGGACCTAACTCCCACGTAAGCGAGCATCTAACCATTCAGTTGATAGTGCGATAAAATAGGACTTCTGATATGTACAACAAGGTCAGTTTTAATTTTCATTTATTTATTTATAAATGGCATAATCAATAAACAATGTCCATCAGTTAAGTACTAACTCGGCAGTCAAATGGTCCAATAAATTTTTATTATTCTGAGAAGTTTTTGCGTACTTGGAATGATTTTGCACGAACAGGATGATTCGTCATAAGAAATGTTGATTAAATGGCCTTTTTAATTTCTTGAATTAATGTCTGAGATAACTAAACCAATATCCTTACGACTGTTGACTCACAAAGCCCTACTCAAAATTGTCAAGACCTTATAAGAATTTGTAATTTTACAAATTCCCGAGTGTCTAATTATCAAAATTAGATCGGCTAGCAAGTGCATCAGTCATTAAAACTTTTACTTCTCTTAATTGGACACGTTTTGGATACTACAAATATTTTTTTTTTAATTGGAGAGAGAGTAGAGTTGGATCTGTGTTGGAACGGTTGAAGTCTTGCTCGGTGATCCATTCGGAGGATCCGCCTGTTCAGTTTCATCTTTGGGTTATTTACTTTCAAGACGAAGTAAGATATCAAAGCACTTTTTCATAAGGGTAACTTGTTCAAAAGGCGAATTTGAATCAAAGCAAAGTTTTCGAAGGTAACTTTTATTACGAAATGCCGTTTAAAGTGCGGCCCATAACGACAGTCGCGGCTCAGCTGCAAGATGAATTAAAGAAGTACTAGTAAACTGAAGTAACCTTCGGGTCTCGCGTGACACTAGATGACAATTATTTATGCTGACAGGTATCCATATCGAGTGCCTAAGTGCTTGGATTAATGTGCCTCGAGAGAGTCGAAGGCGATGGGACGGACCCGGACAAATGCCCCCTTTAATCTTATATCTTCGGGAGTCACGCAATTTGCTTTTATCTCAGTGCCCTGATTTTACTCTCATAGATATTTGAGGCGTTTGCGAGTAGGCTACTTTTTGTTCGTTCTTTTTTTACTAAGCTACGGCGTTACTCTGCCGCAGATTTGAGATAGATAATCACAAATCTTTCCTATTATTTGTTCGGTTTGGAATTCCTGCTAGTTCAGGCCATAATATCGCTTTATTTGTTAATAGAATGAGTCAACACCTATGAGACTCTGTGAAAGCTCTTGAGTATTATGTGCGTCTAGAAGTTCGTGGCATGGAAATTTAAGAAATGCCTTCTTTCAAAGTAAATTAAGCATCGTAAGGCTAAAATAGAGCAAATATGGAATCTCAGCTACCGAGATATAGGTGGCGCCTTCATACGTCCGACAATGTGACGAAACTTCAAACTTTTCCCTTATAAATACAAAGCTCAAGTAAGTAATCCCCTGAACTTGTTCCGTGTATGACCTAACTTTCAAGCTTGGATTTCTATCAGTTAAAGCAGGATGCCTGTGAGCGTGCACTTCAGGCATCTATCAATTACATTCAGTCTCAAAATAGACAGTCTTCATTCTGTTTCTGTTTGAACGGTAGAGCTTACCCATCTTACAGACCTTTATCCAGTTCGTTCTGATTTAATCAGCGGTATAAATGCAGTCAATCCCTCAACGCTAACCACATCGAACAAGTGCGTGGCGGCTTTTCTAGATTCCAGATGGAGTTATTCTGATCATCAGAATTTCAAGTTAGATGAAAAGCACTTAAGATTATCTCAAAACATTATGAGACATTAGGGCCGGATTTTGCTGCGGATGATCTAGAGTTTCGGGAGAGGTATAGTTGTGTGTCATAAGCGGTAATTATAGATTCTGGACCCATGGAAGTCATTTCTACAGGAAATTAAAACCAGTGTAAAATGCAGAGATGCTAGGAAGGTTGACAAAAGGGGTGGTATTAAATGAGACAAATAGATCACATTCTCTTGTAATTAGTGCTGGACAGTGTTATTTCACAGCATTTGACCTCTTTAATGAAAGTTCTCCCTTAAACAGCCACCTAGTCAGTCATCCTGTTTTCCAACGGAGTCCTCTTTGGCTTCCGCCCACTTACAAATCACCACCAAGATTAAATATCTCTTCAGTTTAGAGCCTTTCATCTTCTCCATTCCTTCAGGTATAGTGGATTAAATTATCACCAGTTGTCAGGCTTGCTAGACTTCCGTAAAACCCCTTACAAGAAGTGGCTAGTCATTTCGTTCCAGTCCAATTCGTTCGTTAGCCTCAAAGACGAGAGGGTCGAATTCCCCGTAGATTCCTATGAGAATTGACATTTCAATTGCCATTCATCTAAATAGCTGTTTTGGGGTTTTTTGATACTTGGAGAGCTGTAAAAATGAAACCGAAATCCTGTCTATATGTGACTCGGGCAGAGACCATCCGCTGGCTTAGAAACGTGTTACTTTTGGCAAATTAGAGCAAAACAGGATACCCGTCGATTTGAAACGGAGGAAGGTGAAGCAGGAATTTTCAAAAAATTGAGGAGTATTCAACAATCGCGGAATGCATATTAAATTGGTACTGTGGTGCATTCACACACTTCAATATATTATAGGTTTATTTCGAACTAGCGTGTTAATGCAGAATGAAGCTGACTACTATTGAGATACTATTAAAAACGTGATTTCAGAAGTTGTTTCTGATGCTCAAACCTCGAGCAGAATGAACACATTTATCAAATCAACAAACCAGACTCATCGTATTCTGTTTTTAGTCAGCTGGACCAAGTCGCAAATAAAAGATATCAGATGCCCGAATCTCAAAGCTCATAGTAAGCAGCTAAAAAAAGAGAAATTTATCATGCTTCCCGATGCCTTAAGTTAGATTCTACTTCAAGTATTTTGGAGAATCCACATTGATGAGTCTCAAACTTTCGATTCTCAAGCACGAACGCGTCTTCTCAAACACCACGCGTAGCTTCACTACTCCATTCATTACTTTGGAAGGAGAGTCCGTCATTTCAGTTCTTCTGACTTATTTTAAGTAAAGTAGCTCTGATCAATGTATGGTGAAAGTGAATCATATTAATAAGTACCTAGATGAATAATTTTCATTATCTTTTCTTCTTGCAGCCTGCTTCTAAGCTAAAATGGTATTGTAAAACTATGCATACTTGGTAACACCAAATTTCTCAACTACATTCTGTGATCCGGTAGAAGTTTCCTCGCCGTGGTGGAAATCTAGATGCCACCGCGTCAACTTAGCCTCAAATTAATATCTCCATAGAGGAAAACCTCTATTCTTCTATGATTCGTTGTCAACAACGGTTCTAGTGACTTGACTGAATGTGTGTCGAATGAAGGTTCTTCGATTCTAGAAGCACTAAGGAGCTTCTCTACTATCTCAAGACAGGATTTAGAAGATGCTTTCTCTCATTGTAGACTTAGCTGAAAGTTCTGCTACGCAAAGATAGGAACAAGCAGTAATAGTCCCGTTTTAAGCGAAATTCATGGTAAATTTTCATTGTCAATCAGCTCTGAAACACGAGAGATATGAACAGCAATTACCCATACATTTAAACTATAAGGAGCAAAATATGGTACAAATGTATGCAGATGATTTCATCTTAATTCCACATTACTTGGTTACTGAAGCTCCCACCCAGAATATCGAAGTAAGGCATCGTAGAAACGTGATTTATTCCAATCTGTTATAATAATACGCTTACCAATCCTCTCTCCATTCCACGCCTCTCTCCACTCCACTCCTCTACTTTTGGAACTGTAACACCAGAACACTGAGTCACTGCGAGCATGTGACCTTTGAGTGTTCAGGGGGTTAAGGTTCATCCAGACATCGAAGTCCATGTCTTGAATTATTCATACAAACTCTTCAAACTATTCCCAAGCGTCGTGCGGCGAATATGACTCAGGCCAAGGACATATTCACAGCCAGATAAAACCACATAAAGGCAAGAGCAGTGGTGGCTGAAATAGGTCTAATCCTTGCATATCGTTGCTGTACCCTGGCATTTATTCTGGACGCAGAGATGTTATCTAGACTTAGGCGCTCGCGAATCGCTCGTAAATTCGGTTTATGAGGGAACGGGGAAGAAGTGAGAGTGTGTCACTGTTTGCCTCCTCCTCTACTCAGTAATTTCGAGATCGTTCAGATAGCAAAGTGCGGAATAGGAAGAGTCTCTGGACTTTACTATTCAGTTATAATCAAATATAATCACCTTGATCTCAGAAAAATAAAGTGGCTAAGTTTGTTAGTTCAAATAGTTTACTGAAATATTTTAAGTAACCTGAATATTCCGAAAAAGGATTATTTTACAAATGATTCTTTGCTATTAGAACTTACATAAAACAGGCTGCTTATTAACTTTTCTGACAATCAGTGGTCTATTATTCAACTGAGCTCAATGCAGACAGTAACACATGAAATATTAGAAGAAACGGGGGATTCTTTCTTTTGGAAAGAAACTTTCCCAACTTGCACAACACATTGTGATTACATTTCCTTCTCTTCTGTGTGATGTTTGCAAATAACTCAAAAAGAGTTGACGAAAATTTTGCTCTTGTCGGGTTAAATGCAGCCCGTTCAGTAAGCATGCTGAAAGAGTTGGTGATTTTTAGCCATTTTCCTATGTTGCATCCTAAATTGAATGTATTTCCTGAAATCAATTTATATTTCTAGTGATATAGCTAATTATAGGAGGCTGTGATATTTCATTATCTGTAATTATTAGTAGACATATCTCATAATGCTCACAATGTTGAAGCAAAAGCAAACTCTGTTACAATTTACAGGATTTTAGCCAAAAATTTTCAATGTCAAATTTTGGGCGATTCTAGTATCCAGGTGAAAAGTCACCAGGTTTCTGTTGTTAGTTGATGTGTTATTTTCAGTGCCTTCCGTTTCGTTTTTACGATCCACCCTCACTTAAAGGGTAACGTGAAAACCGATTGAAAATGAGCTTGTGCTAGGACTTACTCTCAGTTTCCGCTCTGATGTTTGCGCTCCCCCTGGCGTTGGCCTCTAGATAAAGTTCTCCCTGCGTAAGTGTTTGCGTGCTTCTGACACTTCATGTCAGCTCAACCTCGAGTTGACAATTATATGGGTGGCTTTCACATGCCGAATCCAACACTGACACACACCGACTTAGCCATTTTCCGATGAGTGAGCATATCTATAAGCAAAATTTAGGCGTTTAACGTAATGCTGGTTAAATGAGGAATATGCAGCTGACTGCTCTTCAGCTATTTCAACCGAAACCGGAAGAGACAATAATTTTTGCCATCACTTCTGGTTTTTCATTTTTACCATGCTCATAGTTCTAGATGAACATAGTCACAAGTTGCTACCTACCAAAGGTAATAATGGGAGAAAGGTTAGACTTAAAACCGAAATCCAAGCTCATTGTGACCTGCAACCTCCTGTTCAGGGATTGGCCCGTAACACAGGCAACTATAGTTGCCTCATGTTCATTTTTGATTTCTGAGGGAATGGTCTGGAGCCTTTCGAAGCCCATTTTAGAAAGTCTTTTGAGATCGAATGTAGGAGGCAAGAAGACAAACTGGGAAATCGCCCTTAGCATAGAATGTCATACATTATCTCAAGCTGGTATTTCAGGTAGATTCATCTAAACAGAGATCTTACCTCACTTTCGTCATGAGAGGCCGAGGTAATAGTAAATTAAGTCATCTGGTTTTTTATTTACTGCCCACCCATTAGGTCAAGTCCCAAGGACTTATTGGCCTTACGACAGAAGTATGAATAGCTTTCTCAACAAATAGCACACAGCAGCTAACACAGAAGAAAGTAAAGCGCTTATCAACGTCTTCTGTTCTCTGGCTACTACTCTGGCATGGTTTCATCGTACAGGTAGCAGTTCAACTTCGTGTTGGCACCTCGACCATCCTCGACACCGTTGAGGGCAGACAATCTGCGTATATTTTCTGGAAGTCTATTCAAGAGATTCCATTCATTGCTACATGCACGTGTTTCCACAGTCCAGTTTGAGACCATAAATTTATTTACCAGGCCGTAGGAAGTTGTACTTCTGCTGGCAAAATCTAATTTAATACGTCCGGTGGGTAATTAGTTTTACCCCTTTTAGCCCCAGAGTTGCCCCTAGGGTTACCAGTGGTCACCACGAGGAGGTTGAGAGTAGGTTTGACCACCAAGTTGTCTGGTATTGGCTCTGTCAATGCAGCAATAAATCCGATCAAAGTACATTAGAGCAGGTGATTATCGCAGTCAGTTTGGACAACTGAACGCTCTTTTACTTCAATGGCTGACCTAGAGTGCACAAACCTTTACTTTCGGTTCTACCATTTATCAATAAGTAAGCCAAGATTTATAAAACCCTCCGCAGTTTTGATCATTGTCGATCCTACTCTCTACCTCCGCGTTGTAACTACCGATAACCCCAAGGGCAACTCTGGGGGCTAATGAAAAGGGAGGCCGAATAGGACTAATCACCCACTGGACGTATAAAATTAGATTGTACCAGCAGAAGTACAATTTCGTACAACCTGGTAAACGAGGCACGATGTAGATACCTGGACTCATGATCTCAAACTAAACTTTGGAAAGCGCGTGCATGTGGCAATGAATGGAATCTCCGCCAGATATGAAGATTGCCTGCGTTAATAATGTCGAGCACGGACGAGGACGAGGTGCCACTATGAAGTTGAACTGCTGCCTGTACTGTAAAATTAATTCCAGAGCAGCAATCAGGAAACCGAAGACGACCAAAAACGCTTTTACTGCCTTTTGTATTAACTGTTGTGCGCTATTTTTACTTTCGTTGTACTCTACCTTCATGTGGTGACCAACGGAAACCTCAGGGGCAACCTTGAGGGCTACGGAGAGGAGTGGTCGGATAGGACTGATCACCCACCAGACGTACAAACACATTGTTATGCTAGCAGAGGTGCAGCCTGAATCAAACAAGAGCCTCTTAATCAAGGTACGACGTGATATCTGGATTCATGGTCTTAAACTTAGATTGTAGAACACGCGTGAATGTGGCAATGAATGGGAATTCTACCAGATAGTTGGAGAGACTTCTGGTAGGGGTTCGGAGATCGCTGCCTTAACAGAAACTCGAGTGAAGTCCTGCTCCTGCTGCTTTCTTCAACTCTTGACACATTGAAAGCTCTAGACCGAATGGTGGGGTCACCTTTCTGGTCAAAAAGAACATAGAAGCTGAATTTCACCCTGTCTCAAACAGATTTGCAAACACGAGGAGTAAAGTTGGACTGAGGGGTTGCTATGCTCCGATCGAGTTCACGGAGGATTCACTGGTTAGAGAATCCTACTACACACTTGTGACCAAAACCTATAGACTACTCCTCTATAAATGCGCACAAATAAGTATCCTTGACGATTTCAATTGCAGATTGGGCTCTGATGCTCGTAACATTGGCGCCAAACTAGTCGGTTGGCTATTATGCCTATACCAAGAATATAATTTAAACGTGATGAATACTTTCTTTTGGAAACCAACTTCTTGAAGACTGACTTGGTACCATCCTACTGGAATAGATACTAATCTTGACTTTGTTCTGATGAAAAGGCCAAGATTATTCCTAATAAGTGACAATCGAGCTTCCAGAAAGGCGGATGCAAAGTCTGATCACTGCCTAGGAAAAAGAAAAAAAATGGAACTTTGAGAGAAGGCATAAGCAGTCAAAAGCAACTGTGGCAATTGCCCAAAGGCCTCGAAAAAAATAAGAAAATCAAAGGAATCGTCCAGGAACACCTGAAGAGAAAATTGCCTCAGAACACTTTGACAACCATACATGAAGATATCTCGAAGTCTGTAGAAAAAGCTGCCACCAGAACAACAAGGCAAAAAACTGAACGAAAGAAAATTGGTTGGTATACAGCTATGCGCCATAAGGGAGATAGAGAACTTCTGCTACAAAAGCTCATGAGGTACAAAGGGCAAATAAACAGGGTGAACAACCTGATTTTAAAAGTGGAAACGAGCATATCAAGAAGAAAGACTAACCAGCTTTCCAGTATACCTCGCAGAGAGAGACTCTCGAAAAGCCTTCATGCTCTTGAAGGATATAATGGAGGAAAACTCCTCATGGAAAAAACAGCCTGCAAGGATACTGGTAAAATCGAAAGATCTGGCCATACAATATCAGGAACTGTTTGAGGTCAGAACCACGGAAGCATTTAAAAGCTATGATCTTCTACCGAGAGACTCCCAATTTCAATAGGGGAGTAGAGACAACTAAAATAGACTAAAACTATACAAGAGTGCCTGCAAAAAGGGAATTAGATCTGAAATACGGAAATGGGATGCTCAGTACTTCAATGCCTACTTTATAAATGTTTTCGGTGACTTCTACAATGGGACCACTCCTATACCTCGAGCCTTGGATTGATACAGAAGTTGCAAATATCTACAAGCGTAAAGGTTTGCGGACAGATCATGCAAACTATAGATAAATTTTCCTTCTAGGTACATTAGGCAAGTTACATGCATCTATTCTGTGCCGAATTAAACTCAAGAACCCAATTTGGATGCTGCAAAGGAAGATCCGCCGAACAGGCCATACCTGGTTTAAGAGCCATGATACAGAGAGCCACGGACAAGAAGCAGAAAATAGTGCTCATGTTTGTTGACCTGAAAAAGGCCTTTAACTCGCTGCCTAAAGCTGCAATAATCAACCGAACGATCGATCTGGGCCGCTCTTTTCAAATGTTCCATTCGGCAAAGTCCATGATGGACTCACCGATGGGGAAATTGAGGGGAACAATGGTCTACTTTGTGATGGAACGTGGTATGAAACAAGGTTCAAAAGAAGTACCATTTCTTTTCAATCTAACCTTCCAACTTTTATTGGATGAAACCTTCTCCTCACTCAACGACAATGCGGTTCGGATGATTCGTCACTCAGGCAAATAATGACTGCTAAATCATCTGCAATATGCAGATGATCTATGATTTATGTCTCGTTGCGTCAAGTGAGGTGGCAGCCGTCAGATTAATAGAGTATCTTGGGCAAACGATGCATGAATATGGAATGCAAAGAGCAGTGGATAAAACCCTCTGGCTTGAAGTTGGTGTTGGTGAGGATCAAACCGCCCTCGTAGTAGCAGGAATGTCATTCCGACGTGCTTCATATTTCGAATACCTTGGCCCCATAATTCAAGACACCGGTGAGCCAGATGGAAAAAAGCAAACCTAGTTAGGACAAAAAGTCACCCAACACGACTACGACCATTCCTGCGCACAATAAGGCTCAATAACACTCTAAAAGCAACTCTGGTGGGTATTTTTTCGATCCTGCGGTCACTTATGGATTATCTACTATTGTCTTGAGAGTAAAAGATAACAATCGACTACAAGCAATACAGAATACGGCTCGACGTATGATACTTTGATTGTATTCGCGAAGGGCCAAATCTGTAGAGTAACTCCCAAAGGAGCTGTTGATGAGTAACTCGGCAAGTTTTATACAGGCAAAGAGGTTGAACCTATGGAAAAACTTGAAAATGGATGAAGATAGCCTGATACTCTCCATACTTGAGAGTAACTTTGAAAACGGTGAAACGCAGAAAGCCTCATAAATTAGGAACTGGATGCTTCAATTGATTTGAAGATGCGAAAGAAACATGGCGAGAGTATTCCGAATCATGGCTACTTGATCCAAAGGAAAGGCTCAACTGTCGAGATGATAATTCTGCACCGAGATTGATAGAAGAAAGACAACGTGATATTGTCTATACCAATACAAACTGCCGCAGATGTTTTGCCACAACAAAGGAGATGCGAAGAAACGTAAGACAAGATCATGGGGACGAAGGACACAAAACTGAAGAAATATTGGACAGTAGACTAAAGTGGCTCCTTACAGACTGCCTTAAAAGATAAAAGACTCAAGAGTAGCTAAAGAGACACATTAGAGATCGTCATCCTTCGGTCAAAATCACAGAAAGTGAGAAGCCAACAGAGAAGAGGAAAGGACCAAAGGACCAATGTAGAGAAAGCAGAAGAACTGAAAATGATGGAGGAAAAAGATAGAGTGAAAGGCAAGAAAAAAGACTGCGAAGCAAAGACTATCCAGCAAGATGAACAATACAACTGCTCTTTCTCGGATGCGAATCACCCTTACATACACATAGTCGTTGGAAACGAATACCTGAATAAGGACAAACAGACGAGGACAACAAGGTGCTGCTGGAAGTGTAACTGAAGAACGAACTGTTACCGCGCAACGAAACTATATCGAGGAAGGACCAGGAAGCCAAAGACGTCAATTTAACTGTTCTATGCTTTTCTATGCTGTTGTACAAGTTCTTGTATTTCTGTTGTACCCCAAGTAAGTCCTTGGGACTTTCCCTGTGGGTAGAAATGAATAAAAAATTGGCAAATAAAGGAAAATTTTCATATCAAGACATAAATCGAAATCAGTGAGTTACAAAGGATTGACGACTGTTGAATGCTCTCAGACCCTGGACAGTTCTATATTAGCTCCTGACTATGTGAAATACCTTAGGAGCGAAATAATATCATTCCTTTTCCGTAACTCCAAACACCAACCTCTTGAGGAACCAATCGAGTTTTACGAGCTGATGGTTTAAGTGGCTATGAGCAAGGCATTCGATTTCGTCTGTCTCGAATTTTAACGTTTGCTCTGCGATAGAATGGAAATCGAATAATACTTCTGTACTTCTCACCTTTGGCTAAACGGTACCTACCAGGTAAAAGGTTTTCTGTCCAAAATGACCCTAATTTGAAAGCCACACGTCGAACTGCGTGCCGCATAAATGACGAGGTTGATACCAGAAGATAAAAATATGACAGTTCTATCAGTCGAATGCTCAAATCTATTGGAGTTTCTGTTTTGAAACCAAAAAGGAGATTGAAGTGAAGTTAAATAGACTAGAATGATTTAAGTGCTTAATTCTCTTGGTCAATACAATTGACACGATTCCCGAAAACCACAAGTTTCAATTATTCATTTATTTATTTATTTAAATTAGGATTCAAATTAAAGCTGATAACTATTGAGAGTACAACGGTTTTAATTTCCTTTCCTAATCTGGAGGCAACTCATGCGTGAGATCCATTTAAATATACCCGCACCTGCTGTTCTACTGTAGCTTGCTGATCCATCTTCGAAAAGCTGCCATAAATTCGTGGAACCTTGGTGTTCGTAATCAAACTATTTTTCGTTGTCAGCTGCCCAATATTTATTTTCAATCAAATGCCAATGGTTATTTTGGCTTTAATTTAGCACTTATCTGATCAGTCTTTTCAATGTAAACCCTGATGAGGCGAACAAAATCGTCTGAGGTTCTAAATACTTTGCAATAGGTTTTTTTTGACTTTAAACCTTTACTTAAGTATGGTCAATTTTGAAAAACGTTAAGAAACCATTGTTGAACCATCATTTGAAGGAAGATGAATTATTTACAAACTGTGCGATGAAACCATGCCAGAGAAGAAGTGACCATAGAACCGAAGACGTCGATAAACGCATTTACTGTCTTTTGTGTTAACTGTTGTGTGCTACTTATTGTAAAAGTGAATCAGACTTCTGTTGTACCCCCATTTAGTCCTTGGGACTTGCCCTACTGGGTGGGGGGTATAAAAATTAATAAATAAATAAAGACAACTCCTGTAGTCAGAATGGTTTGGGGAAAATTCCAAGGCCACCGCTATTTTATTATCAAGATGTCAAAGGATTTCTATATAAGCCTATAACCGAAAGGCTGCTCCTTCTGGTGCATCCCGATTTGGTCAGTATAGTTTTTCGGGACTTTTAAGCCATACCGGCTGGGCCATAGTTGAATCAGGTTTAGACAATTAATGATTGAAATGCATGTCTCATAGCAACTAGCTTCGCAGCAGTAAGGAAATTTCGTGGATAGCGCATAAAGCATCCTTTTGGAGTACAAGAAGAATTTATCCAGTAAATATATAATCATGTTTAAATGTACTCAGCGAATGCTCTATAAATCATGAGCTTTAGTTAAAAATAATGCGCGCCTTGACTCTAAGCTCAATCAGCAACTTACTTTTAATGGCTTAGTTCTGAGGGTTCCTGCTTTTTTTACTACAGGTACTAGACATTTTGTATTTATAGCATGAACTTAGCTGTTTAGGAAAGCGGATGTTTTATTCAAGCGCCGGTGCTTGATAAGACAATCTCTTACATCACCGGATAACAGAGTGCAAGCCGTCCAAAGCAAGCCTAGACTAAGTGATAACTAATTATGAGCACTTAATAGGTACAACCAGCAGCAAAAAATCTAGGCCCTCACGTCGTGTGACTCTTGGAAACTTAAAAGGCAAAACAGTAAGGCTATTCGAATTGCAGAAAACATGAATGATTTATGATGATGTTGCTGCGAATCTAATGTTTATTTATTAGGATTTTCGAACAAGATGAGAAGTATTTGGTTTGATAACACTCAGAGGTGAGGCACTGGTATGTTAATGATCGGCTTCTCTTTTCACCAGATGGGACTTTAGGGCATATATTTTCCAAAACAATTAGATTTTCCATTGTTCAAAAATATTACCCAGTCTGAAAAACACCTTCGCTTACTTTTTGGAACTTGGAAGATTCACAATTGAACATTATGTCCATAGGCGGGCACCAAAGTCTTTTAAGACAATTTTCATGCGATGATGGCTATCATATCGATACACAAGCCCTCTGATTACAATTTTATTTATAGCATCCCCCATCAGGAAACTGGTTTAAATATCTCAGCCTTTAGTAGATTGGGTATTGTCAGCCTATCTGAAGATTTCAAGCACTAAATAGGTTCCCTACACCTTAGGAAATTAATTATTCAGAAACATCATAGTGATTCTTATCTGGTACTTCAAGCAGAAGATTAGAAGTTTTGCAGGTGCTTTTCATCGAGATAAAAATATTTCCATTATAACTCCGCAGAGTTTACAATTGCATTCCAAGCCAGCTTTCCATCGTCCCTTGAACATGTCTGAAATATTCACCCACATCTCGGACTTTTTTGTTTATTTTCTGGTAATGATTTCTTAATAATTTTTCTGTGATTAAAGAGAAATTAGGAATAAGTTCGCGACAATCGTGGAGCCAATCACTGTGAAAGCGGCTATGGACTTTATTCATTTAGTTAGCTATTTACTCAACTTTGATCCTTAAAGGCCGTTATATCAAAAAAATTAACTGTTACATTAGCTAATCTATATTTTTCTATTTTTTTATCACTAGTCATTATTCATAGAAAATTGTCCACTTGATCCTCTTTCAAGTTTCTGGTTTTCTTGAATTAGGCATAAACTTAATCGGGTATGAAAATAACTTTAAATATGTGAAGCAAAACAAGGAAAAGTGGATGATGTTCAGGGTGGATACTCCCCTCAATCAAGTAGGTTGTGATGCTCGCGGAAAGTGGACAGGGCACAATCAAATAAAGGCATCTCTCAACCCACAGGATGAGGGGCGAATTCCACCTTGTGGAGATGTCAACACACCTTGCCAGCCGGGAGATTTGCTCACTGTAAATGAGCTGCTAAATTCCAGCGGGAAGAGAGCATTGACGCACTGAATTTTGCTATTCTTCCCTTCGACCAATGAGCTTATAATTAGCATCCCAACCAATCATCTTCTTGCCAGGTGATTACTTTGCCTGTCTCGGATGCATGCGCGTTCACGGACGTTATTGATTTTTTGATACTCCGGCCGAATTAGCAAATAAGAGGCCGAGAATAGAATTTGTGTTGCTAAGCCATTTCATTACCTTGCTGGTGGCGTTTTATGCTGCTAGCACAGCGAACACAACAAGAGGCAACGTTAATCTGATGGGTTTTCTCCCCCAAGTAGAATTAAGTTCTACCAGCCTGCAACACTTCATGAGAATGGTAAAAAATTGAAAGAGACATTCAGTGTGTTGCACTGAATGATAATAAACGATTCTAAAAGTTAAAGTTAGTTAGAAATGGCATTTGAGAAAAAACTGTCAATTACAAGCAATTAGTTGAAAAAGAATTTTCATGGAAAATACAACATCGCACTGAATTTTACCTTCGCCAAAACAACATGGCTTAAAATTATTAAGCTCACCACAGGTATTCATTCGGGTCATGTGCAAGCGCGTATAAGACAACTGCATCACCCATTCACATCGTTAAAAGAACTTCAAGTATTAGAGCAGTCGAAAATTCACTTGTTATATTTAAAAAGGCGCTTGGAAACTCGCTGCTTTAAGCACGCTGCAATCGCCACTTTCAGCGTTTTCGCTAAAATGACCTTAAGTAGGCAATGCAGCGGAAGCAAATCCGATGGGATAGGGAAATTACCGTATCATAGTAAAGTCATCTTTACGCACTACATTAATTCTCTTAACTAAGTTAATTTGCTGACATTCACTGCCCAGCGGCTTGAACATTTAGATTTAAGCGAGAGCAATGAACCGGCACCTTATAATCGGTAATTTTGACCCCCATTATTTCAGAAGTTAGAAAAAACCTGAAAGGAAAACGGGCATTCATTGTGCTGTTGCAGACAAGAGAATGGAAGGTACGCTATTATGTAGATGAAGCCGGTGTTCACGATGGTTTCCCACCAACAGCCACGCCCTTAACTTTTTAAGGACCGATCACTTCAGCGCGACCCTCTAATTGAAAACAACCTAATCGTAGAATGTCGCATTATTGACAATTAGTTTACCATTGAGTTAGTTCATTGAGAATTCAATTCCTCCCTTTCAACAAAACTGCTCCTGTTCTTTTTATTTTTTTAATTTCTTCCCACCTATTAAGACAAGTCGCAAGGACTTATTGGGGGTACAACAGAAGTACAAATAGCTTTTATGGCAATTAAGCACAACAGTTACACAGGACAGTAAAAACGTTTGTTGACGTCTTCGTCTGTCTGGTCTCTTCTCTGGCATGGCTTCGTCGTACAGGTAGAAGTTCAGCTTCGTCGAGCCACCTCGTCTGATTTCCTTTGTCTTCAAAACTCCTTCAGAAATCAACATTCAGGCGGAGATTCCATTCATAGCTACTTGCGCGTGCATTCCATACGTCGTGCCTCCTTTACCAAGCTGTAAGAAGTTGTACTTCTGCTGGCATAATCTAATTTATACGTCCGGAGGGTGATTAGTCTCATCCAGCCGCCCCTCTCTTTAGCCCCCAGAGTTGCCCCTGGGGTTACCGGTGGTCACCACGAGGAGGTTGAGAGTAGGTTTGACCACTCAACCGATGCATTGTTATTCGCAGAACTCGACAACAGCTAACTAGTCAGTTACCAAACGTCTGTTGATTACCAGTGAGCCTAAATTCCTCCCAGCCTTGACTTGGTGACGAAGCGAGGAGACAGTCATAATGTCTACCTCTTCACGAGTCATCTGCAGCTGAGGATCATAAGTATTTGCCATCAGCAATGCGTTGCCGAACATTTCAGCATATATTCTAGTGGGACAAGGGTGAATAGGAAAGGACTGAATAGGTGTAAGACAGACGCATGCATGTGTTCGTGTCGCCGACGCACGCTTGAGATGGATGAGCGGGAGGTGGATAAGAAAAATCTTACTCTAAAATAATTTTAGAAGTTCGGTGAAGAGAATTTCACTTTAATCCAAACAAAAGCCATTTAGAATTTCAGGAATATTTAAATACTATAGCAAAAATTAAAGTTTTGCACCAAATTTTTCAGTCGAAAATGGAAGAATCTACGATAGCCAAGGCGCTATAAGTCTACATGGGACTCATGAGAAGTTAAAACGAATGAAGTACGAATAGGTATAGAGCCACGAGTCACGACCTCTATTTTGCTAAGTAAATTTCGAATGAACAACTGCTCACAAGGGAGTGCAAGTCTGTGCTTTGTTGTGTACATATTTAAATTAAATGAATCCAAGAAATCGTAACTGATTTCCTGGGACAAATTGTGACGCTGCAAGCACCACGATAACTTCTCGTCTTGGAGAAACGCTGCATAGATTATTAGTGAAGGATTGAATCAAAAATGTGAATTCGATTCCATCGTGAGCAGTCATAAACACTGCATTAATGCTTGTATTAATAACAGGGGTCATTTAGGAACTCTTCGCCGTCCTAAAAAGGAATTTTGAGAAATTCTGAAACTGAATTTATGGGTGAGGTTATTTGCAATTGATAAGTCAATGTAAGTAATTCATTCCTCTTTGAACCTACCCGTGGGTCATTTTTTGTAACTGAGCAAATCTGCGCATCGGAATAAATAGATATTGTGCTCATTAAAATCTTCCCCAGATGAGTCTCGGCCTATGTTCCGTTCACGATACTAGACCTCATCAATGGTAGCACGAAGACCGCATCACAGCCTAGCCTCAGCAGCCACTTTGCTCCAATGTGGTATCAGGTCGGTTAATGCGATAACCAGATCATGGGACTGTTGACTCTTAACTGGTGACTTCTCACAGGTCTCTCCTTCACAAAGATAGACCAAGTGATAGGAACTAACTGGTTGCTATGTTTATCAGGCCAACAATGAACGACTTAAATTATCGGTCGTTGCACATCGTCGATTTGAATAATCGTGCATTTGGGGCGATTTTAAGGAGCAGGCTGTAAAATTTTTTTCTCGATATGAACTTGAACAATGTAACATAATTCCCTTATGCCTGTTAAATGTTGATAATTATCCCATTCGAAATATAGCTAGGTACCGAAAGGCTTTTACGACTCCAAATTGTAAAAGTTACTTTAACTTTCAAACCACATTTACAGCGCTTATAAATTATTAATATAAATGAATCCCTTTATCATCAGAGACTTAAACTCGCCCTCTTCAGTAATCGTTGTGTCTTTTGGCCTTGATCAAGTCTACTCCATGACTTGACCGCCTACCAATTAATAATGACAAGGCGAACCCCAAGGACTTTTGGGGGTGCAACAGAAATACAAGAACTTGTATAGCAGCCAAACACTTGAACATAGCATAGAACAGTTAAATTGACGTCTTTGGCTTCCTGGTCCTTCCTCGATATAGTTTCGTTGCGCGGTAACAGTTCGTTCTTCAGTTACACTTCCAGCAGCACCTTGTTGTCCTCGTCTGTTTGTCCTTATTCAGGTATTCGTTTCCAACGACTATGTGTATGTAAGGGTGATTCGCATCCGAGAAAGAGCAGTTGTATTGTTCATCTTGCTGGATAGTCTTTGCTTCGCAGTCTTTTTTCTTGCCTTTCACTCTATCTTTTTCCTCCATCATTTTCAGTTCTTCTGCTTTCTCTACATTGGTCCTTTGGTCCTTTCCTCTTCTCTGTTGGCTTCTCACTTTCTGTGATTTTGACCGAAGGATGACGATCTCTAATGTGTCTCTTTAGCTACTCTTGAGTCTTTTATCTTTTAAGGCAGTCTGTAAGGAGCCACTTTAGTCTACTGTCCAATATTTCTTCAGTTTTGTGTCCTTCGTCCCCATGATCTTGTCTTACGTTTCTTCGCATCTCCTTTGTTGTGGCAAAACATCTGCGGCAGTTTGTATTGGTATAGACAATATCACGTTGTCTTTCTTCTATCAATCTCGGTGCAGAATTATCATCTCGACAGTTGAGCCTTTCCTTTGGATCAAGTAGCCATGATTCGGAATACTCTCGCCATGTTTCTTTCGCATCTTCAAATCAATTGAAGCATCCAGTTCCTAATTTATGAGGCTTTCTGCGTTTCACCGTTTTCAAAGTTACTCTCAAGTATGGAGAGTATCAGGCTATCTTCATCCATTTTCAAGTTTTTCCATAGGTTCAACCTCTTTGCCTGTATAAAACTTGCCGAGTTACTCATCAACAGCTCCTTTGGGAGTTACTCTACAGATTTGGCCCTTCGCGAATACAATCAAAGTATCATACGTCGAGCCGTATTCTGTATTGCTTGTAGTCGATTGTTATCTTTTACTCTCAAGACAATAGTAGATAATCCATAAGTGACCGCAGGATCGAAAAAATACCCACCAGAGTTGCTTTTAGAGTGTTATTGAGCCTTATTGTGCGCAGGAATGGTCGTAGTCGTGTTGGGTGACTTTTTGTCCTAACTAGGTTTGCTTTTTTCCATCTGGCTCACCGGTGTCTTGAATTATGGGGCCAAGGTATTCGAAATATGAAGCACGTCGGAATGACATTCCTGCTACTACGAGGGCGGTTTGATCCTCACCAACACCAACTTCAAGCCAGAGGGTTTTATCCACTGCTCTTTGCATTCCATATTCATGCATCGTTTGCCCAAGATACTCTATTAATCTGACGGCTGCCACCTCACTTGACGCAACGAGACATAAATCATAGATCATCTGCATATTGCAGATGATTTAGCAGTCATTATTTGCCTGAGTGACGAATCATCCGAACCGCATTGTCGTTGAGTGAGGAGAAGGTTTCATCCAATAAAAGTTGGAAGGTTAGATTGAAAAGAAATGGTACTTCTTTTGAACCTTGTTTCATACCACGTTCCATCACAAAGTAGACCATTGTTCCCCTCAATTTCCCCATCGGTGAGTCCATCATGGACTTTGCCGAATGGAACATTTGAAAAGAGCGGCCCAGATCGATCGTTCGGTTGATTATTGCAGCTTTAGGCAGCGAGTTAAAGGCCTTTTTCAGGTCAACAAACATGAGCACTATTTTCTGCTTCTTGTCCGTGGCTCTCTGTATCATGGCTCTTAAACCAGGTATGGCCTGTTCGGCGGATCTTCCTTTGCAGCATCCAAATTGGGTTCTTGAGTTTAATTCGGCACAGAATAGATGCATGTAACTTGCCTAATGTATCTAGAAGGAAAATTTATCTATAGTTTGCATGATCTGTCCGCAAACCTTTACGCTTGTAGATATTTGCAACTTCTGTATCAATCCAAGGCTCGAGGTATAGGAGTGGTCCCATTGTAGAAGTCACCGAAAACATTTATAAAGTAGGCATTGAAGTACTGAGCATCCCATTTCCGTATTTCAGATCTAATTCCCTTTTTGCAGGCACTCTTGTATAGTTTTAGTCTATTTTAGTTGTCTCTACTCCCCTATTGAAATTGGGAGTCTCTCGGTAGAAGATCATAGCTTTTAAATGCTTCCGTGGTTCTGACCTCAAACAGTTCCTGATATTGTATGGCCAGATCTTTCGATTTTACCAGTATCCTTGCAGGCTGTTTTTTCCATGAGGAGTTTTCCTCCATTATATCCTTCAAGAGCATGAAGGCTTTTCGAGAGTCTCTCTCTGCGAGGTATACTGGAAAGCTGGTTAGTCTTTCTTCTTGATATGCTCGTTTCCACTTTTAAAATCAGGTTGTTCACCCTGTTTATTTGCCCTTTGTACCTCATGAGCTTTTGTAGCAGAAGTTCTCTATCTCCCTTATGGCGCATAGCTGTATACCAACCAATTTTCTTTCGTTCAGTTTTTTGCCTTGTTGTTCTGGTGGCAGCTTTTTCTACAGACTTCGAGATATCTTCATGTATGGTTGTCAAAGTGTTCTGAGGCAATTTTCTCTTCAGGTGTTCCTGGACGATTCCTTTGATTTTCTTATTTTTTTCGAGGCCTTTGGGCAATTGCCACAGTTGCTTTTGACTGCTTATGCCTTCTCTCAAAGTTCCATTTTTTTTCTTTTTCCTAGGCAGTGATCAGACTTTGCATCCGCCTTTCTGGAAGCTCGATTGTCACTTATTAGGAATAATCTTGGCCTTTTCATCAGAACAAAGTCAAGATTAGTATCTATTCCAGTAGGATGGTACCAAGTCAGTCTTCAAGAAGTTGGTTTCCAAAAGAAAGTATTCATCACGTTTAAATTATATTCTTGGTATAGGCATAATAGCCAACCGACTAGTTTGGCGCCAATGTTACGAGCATCAGAGCCCAATCTGCAATTGAAATCGTCAAGGATACTTATTTGTGCGCATTTATAGAGGAGTAGTCTATAGGTTTTGGTCACAAGTGTGTAGTAGGATTCTCTAACCAGTGAATCCTCCGTGAACTCGATCGGAGCATAGCAACCCCTCAGTCCAACTTTACTCCTCGTGTTTGCAAATCTGTTTGAGACAGGGTGAAATTCAGCTTCTATGTTCTTTTTGACCAGAAAGGTGACCCCACCATTCGGTCTAGAGCTTTCAATGTGTCAAGAGTTGAAGAAAGCAGCAGGAGCAGGACTTCACTCGAGTTTCTGTTAAGGCAGCGATCTCCGAACCCCTACCAGAAGTCTCTCCAACTATCTGGTAGAATTCCCATTCATTGCCACATTCACGCGTGTTCTACAATCTAAGTTTAAGACCATGAATCCAGATATCACGTCGTACCTTGATTAAGAGGCTCTTGTTTGATTCAGGCTGCACCTCTGCTAGCATAACAATGTGTTTGTACGTCTGGTGGGTGATCAGTCCTATCCGACCACTCCTCTCCGTAGCCCTCAAGGTTGCCCCTGAGGTTTCCGTTGGTCACCACATGAAGGTAGAGTACAACGAAAGTAAAAATAGCGCACAACAGTTAATACAAAAGGCAGTAAAAGCGTTTTTGGTCGTCTTCGGTTTCCTGATTGCTGCTCTGGAATTAATTTTACAGTACAGGCAGCAGTTCAACTTCATAGTGGCACCTCGTCCTCGTCCGTGCTCGACATTATTAACGCAGGCAATCTTCATATCTGGCGGAGATTCCATTCATTGCCACATGCACGCGCTTTCCAAAGTTTAGTTTGAGATCATGAGTCCAGGTATCTACATCGTGCCTCGTTTACCAGGTTGTACGAAATTGTACTTCTGCTGGTACAATCTAATTTTATACGTCCAGTGGGTGATTAGTCCTATTCGGCCTCCCTTTTCATTAGCCCCCAGAGTTGCCCTTGGGGTTATCGGTAGTTACAACGCGGAGGTAGAGAGTAGGATCGACAATGATCAAAACTGCGGAGGGTTTTATAAATCTTGGCTTACTTATTGATAAATGGTAGAACCGAAAGTAAAGGTTTGTGCACTCTAGGTCAGCCATTGAAGTAAAAGAGCGTTCAGTTGTCCAAACTGACTGCGATAATCACCTGCTCTAATGTACTTTGATCGGATTTATTGCTGCATTGACAGAGCCAATACCAGACAACTTGGTGGTCAAACCTACTCTCAACCTCCTCGTGGTGACCACTGGTAACCCTAGGGGCAACTCTGGGGCTAAAAGGGGTAAAACTAATTACCCACCGGACGTATTAAATTAGATTTTGCCAGCAGAAGTACAACTTCCTACGGCCTGGTAAATAAATTTATGGTCTCAAACTGGACTGTGGAAACACGTGCATGTAGCAATGAATGGAATCTCTTGAATAGACTTCCAGAAAATATACGCAGATTGTCTGCCCTCAACGGTGTCGAGGATGGTCGAGGTGCCAACACGAAGTTGAACTGCTACCTGTACGATGAAACCATGCCAGAGTAGTAGCCAGAGAACAGAAGACGTTGATAAGCGCTTTACTTTCTTCTGTGTTAGCTGCTGTGTGCTATTTGTTGAGAAAGCTATTCATACTTCTGTCGTAAGGCCAATAAGTCCTTGGGACTTGACCTAATGGGTGGGCAGTAAATAAAAAACCAGATGACTTAATTTACTATTACCTCGGCCTCTCATGACGAAAGTGAGGTAAGATCTCTGTTTAGATGAATCTACCTGAAATACCAGCTTGAGATAATGTATAACATTCTAATGTATAACATTCTATGATTTAGCACCTGTGATCTTGAAGCCTTTACGTCATGATATCTTCTGCCTTTGTAACAACACACAGCCAATATACGGACTTTAGGAACCGTCTTAGTACATAAATGACTCGATTTTTCAACTTCGGATCTAGGTGTTACGGAAGCGAAATCAACTTCGACTGTATACTATCCGCTCGAACTGTATTAGAGGAATTGTAGACCAACGTATTTTCATTTAAGTGTATTATCAAGAACAGATTCGGTTTACAAAATTCTCTGTAAGCTTTGGCATTACAAAGGCCTGCTTATCTTCTCATTTCGCTAAAAAGCAAATCTAAGTTATAGAAGTGATCTTAAATTTAATCCACCTACCAACGCGTTGAGTACTAGCGCAAAAACTGCCTATGTTCTGCAATTGTGAGGGAAGCTGGCTGCTGAGGACCAGCATGCTTTAAAAGTCTTAAAACAAGTGCCACCATTGCACCAGTTGTATTGTGTAGCATAATTTCTAATGGAATTCACTAGGACCTGACTTCAGTTCTCATTACCAAATGCAAGTTTATAAAGAATATAAACTGCTTTCTCTCGCCTCAAATCACTTATTGCTCAAAGAAGCTCAACGATTCATTTCAAGTGAAAAGCTGAATCTGTCAACCAAATATTTCGAAATTCCCCGACAGAAAAAGTCTTTGGTTCAAAGTATTTAGTGATATAAGTATTTATAATGAACATTATTCATTTGGTTAATAGTTGACAATTTACACAAACGGGTCAACATGTGCATGTTAGAATTCCTCGATATTCTAACGATGATTTAATCCCCTGAAAAACGTAATTCCCTGCCTTCTGTCTTGGAGTTCCTGTGGACACCCTGATCATGGAATTTTTTTACGCTGGTGACTTCAAATGATTAAGAAAACGGCAACGTCAGTATCGCATTTTTCGCTGAGTTAAAAACAGGGACGGATCAAACCTCTTTAGTGGTAGGAAGGAATGTGTACAAATTGCAAAAATGGGACCGTTAAGAAGTTTATGCATTTAACTTCATAAATTATGGATGTTTCAACTTCATCATGTTATTAAAATACAATTGCAGAAGCTGACTGATTTTAAGTAGGATGAAATTATATTTTCTTTTTAGAAAAAGAATTATTAGCACCGATTCTTCATTCTAATCGGATTTGATTGAATATTCTGAGTAAGGATGTTTCTAATTTGTCTTATCAAGCATCGGTGCTTGGACCTAACACCAGCGTTATCCGTTTTCTATCAAACTGCCGAATTGTTGCACATTTAAAGGGAGGCCAGATCTTGTTGTGTTCTCCACAGCTACCCACATGAATCAGACATTGGAGAAGTGATTTGAAGGTGGCAATCGCAGAGGGCGCCGTGAGGTAATTGCAAGTTGGTAAGGAGATCCCAACCAAAGCACCAAATTATTCCTTGCATGATAATGGAGTTGAGCAGCATTTTGGATCTTTCAGTTTTGACTTACTGAGAAGCATATTTATGATGATTCGGATTGTGAGAATCACACAAAAATATTGTTCTGAAATTTTGAAAAGTCGTCTGGCTATTGTTTCTTCTAACGTTTTGAATTTTTTTTAAGCAGTCAGTAGCTCAATTATCGAATTAATGAGATTTGGATGAGGAGTTCTATGGCATTTGGCGATTTCTGCCTTTGGTTTCACGATAAAAAGTAGTTTTGTTCAACTCCTTGTTCTCAATGCCTTCTATCACCTCGAGGTACAGGACGATTACTGGAGTCTCTCCGGAAAGATTTTGTTACAAATCCTGGTCATCCGAGGATTCCAACTCGAAATATCCAACTTTCCTTGTAGATTCGCAGTTAGAAGTTGCTAGGGGTTTAAATTATTCATGTCTTTGCTACTGCCTCTTTTGATCAATTTGTGATCCTAATCTGTTTTGCTACTTTCCTTGATGTCTATGGTGTTGTCGAAAAGGCCTAATTTACTGCTTAAAATATCGATGGGATTGAGATTATTTCATATTAAAACGTCCTATCCCCTCTAAACTGTATTTCAAATATTTTTCACAGTGTTAAATTACCTGTCGAAAGTCAAAGCCAAACGACCCTATTTCTTATATTTCATGAGGCTTAGATTGTCAGTTGTAGCTTCCTTTGTCTTCATTACCGACTTTAGTAAACGACAAAAGTGGTAAACTTATCAAAATACTTTATTTAAAATTTATTTTGAAGCTTTGCTGATTCCTCCAAATATTATAGGCAAAGGTTTCAATCATGCTCGAAATATTCATGATTGAAAAAATTGTTGAAATGGTTCCAATAATCACTTCAGAAGATATCTATTTTCCCCTAAGTAAAGTCTCCAACGCAGCTGTTGTTCAATTTTCATCGGTCAATCCACACCGAATTCAGAGGAAATCGAGAATGGGTAGGCCTTCAACATCGGGCCCTTAATTCTTAATGACCATCAAAGATCTCACATTGGCTTCCCTGGAAGGATCACTTCACTTTTCATATGCCCCCTGGTGTTCTCTTTAAGCTTTTTTTCTATATTGTTCATCGATTAGCCTTCTGATCACTACACTTCCAACGGAGAACCGCAGTGACTGGTGACGAGTGAATGACAAAGCTTACTAGTCAGTGTATATCAACTAAAAAAAGCCCTAAAATGTTTTGCATCTGTATGAGAACTATTCAATCATTTCTTGGCTTTGTCCATTCTTGAAAAAGCGCAAGATAATCACCGCAACATTCTGCTTGTGATTCCCTTATTCAATAAAATTTTTTGCATAATATACGCTTCCCCACTCATAATTTCACATAAACATTGACAGCTTTTGGTTTCTTCGACCTGACTCAAAAATGGTAAGTATATTGTCTGCGCATCAGTTGATGATTTGTCTAATTCTTTATCGTTTGAACTCTGGTTCCAAAGGGAAACAAACGGAAAAGACTTGAAAGGTGGCAAAGTGAATTTACCTGCCTATACTTTCCACAGGACACGTATCAAACAAACAATTTGTTTTATTTCCAACTGTAAATCTAGTCATTTGGTAGATCGATTTAAAATCCGTTTATTTTTGTTTTGAACATCCGTTTATTGAGCCTTTTAAGAGGGATTCTGCAAAAAGAAACAGCTTAAAAATTTGACCAATTTCGTTTTTTTGTCAGAGTGCATAACTTGACCATTTCGGCTTAAATTTTCTTACCAACAAAGTAAAAAATAGCCATGTGCAATTGTGTGGGGAATCCTGAGAATCATCAGTGGTCATATTTGCTAATTTTTTTAACCGGGTTTAACCGGGTCAATTGTCATGAACAAGGGGAACCTGATGGAATTGATTAGAGAAGGTATAGTAAGGCAGGTGAGGTCTGTAAACCTGATAACGCGACCACGAGTGGACTAAAATATTATATGATATCGGGTGTACAACCATCACTTTAATTACCTGAAAAGGGGCTCGAAACATAAAATATTTCCATTGATATCGAACTTTGGCGTTTAAATTGAATGATGGAAAATCAAATAGTAAATAAAAAAAAAACCATCATAAGATAACATTAGTTGTCACCTTCCAAAAATGGATCAACCTCCATAGTCGATAGAAAGGCAATGAGTTTTGCTGATTTAAAGCGGTTTCAGGTGTCGTAATGAATATTCAGGTAGTCAGAGTGGCTAACAGTAGCTAAGTGATTTGTAGGAAAGACCTTCCAAGAAAAATGTTGTAAAATTCGCTAATTTTGTCTTAAAAGCACTCAAGCTTTGAAATACTTAATGCATCTAAAAATACTGGACTTTGTGTTTTAACCCAGTTGAAACCGCCATCATTTATTCCAGTGACGTTAGCTTGCTAACGACAGAGATACAGAGACAAGCCAGTTTACGAAGCTAATGAATTTTTCCAGTAATCCATATACCTCACCTCAACTTAACTTGGTAACCTCATTAATTACTATTTTTTAATGTTCCACTAAACATCCATTCAACCTGATTTCGCAAAATTTGACGTAGCTCTAACCACTATCGAGGTCTAAGACACTCGTTTCCCAAGAAATTACTGTTCAATAAGTGGGAGCAAACTGTCAACGAACTGTATTCCCGTATACAAAATGAGAGTGAACGGCATTGATGATGATAGAGTCTTGATGAAATGGGTCATTGTGCTTTGCCATTGCTAAAAATAAATCAGACCATGAACAGGGGCATTTTAAGGAAATCGAGAACGGGTGATCCTTCAGCACCGATCGCCCTCCATACTATTAGAACTGATTGTTTTGAAGGAGATGAAAGAATAAACGCTGTTTCTACCTGAAGATCAGACGCAAATGATAAGATGAGCATTTTCGTTAATATTCCTCTGTAGAAATAGTCTGGAGTAAGAGCAGAAAAATAGGAAAAATAAACGCTACAACTTAGTTAGTGAATCTCAAGCGTAAATGCGACGAAATTCTCGTAACTAATAAACCCCGCTAACATGGTTAAGTCAAAACTTGAATAATTGGAGAAACAAGTGTGCTACAGGTGTGAAAGTAGCAGAGTTCTGTAGACCACACTAAAAGCGTGAAGGGCAGATCCAGAAACAAACCAGATTGCCATTGATGCCAAAAAATTGAAAACGAAAAATAAACATCTAATTAGCAACTTCATTTCTGGAACTATTTAAAGTGTACTTATTTCTCACTGTTTCTCACTGATTCTTGCTAGTGTTAATGATTATATATCTTGTCCTTGACATCAATTGGCCAATGACTTCAAGAATGGCTTTGGCAATCGTCTTGGCAAATATAATTTAGAGATAACTGAATTCTATGTCTGTAAGTTGTCCATTGTACATGGTACCGTGTTATTAAATGCTCGTTGTTAAGTATTACCTTAAGTTTGTACCTACTCATCCACTATTTATCTGTTAAACATAAAAATATATATAACGCATTGTCATTTTATTAATAATTGATGGTTTTTCCAATGCTCAGTAATTTTCTCCTAAATGAAATGACTGCATACCCGAAACGACCCTGTCTTCCCACACCAGAGACCGCCAACTCTGTGTCCATAGAGGTGTTTATTTCTCTTTTTGTATAACCTCATTCCATAATTATTCTTTCAAAATTAATGCCTCTTTCATGGTTTAGGTTGACAGCTCCAAATCATTGTATAAAATTATCCTGAAGCCAAGTTCCAGAGCTGATGTCGCGGTTACTCTCGACGCCAATGAATCGTATCAGGTTTTATAGATTTTATTAAAATCTTGGTTTTTAATAGATTTCGACTAAAGAAGTTTCTTTTCCTTTCTAGTTAGTATCTAAATTGTGCAATTTGATATCAACAACTCAAAAGCATCGTTTGCTAGAAGAAATTATGGTGAGTGGTTTAATATCCTGATTGGGTATTTTAGCTATCAATCTTTAAGTTACTTTCTATACCAGGAAAGTATACAGCTGGATCATTTTGAAAGCTTGCGACTGGCCTCCCGGCTTCATTCGAACTGCAGGAAGGATAACTGCCACGACTTCGTCAAATTTCTTCCGCTGGAACTTGTTCTTCGGATCTTCACATACTTGCGTCCCGGTCTGTAACTTATTCGTTCTTGTATTTATGATCTATTGGGAGTTTTTCATTCCCTTTACTCTCTGCTGCCTAAATATAGCTACTTGATAGCTAAATCTCAGGCCTCTATGGTCAAAAGGTTTATTTCGCCTTGGACTTTTTTGAGCCCAAGGATTTGAAACAGACACAAAAAAATCCTTAAAAATAAGCTTCGCATCAAAAATTACCATAATGTGGAGAGACGAGCAGTTTTTATCTATACGCTCTCATGTTAATCAATGTGCTGAATGTGGACAAATGTTTCCGTGATGGTATAAGCCGTCGGTCCCAAAAGATACTTTACTATCTTGATCTAATTCCTGGAAAAATTAAAACTGGGAATTATCGCTGTGCTGACGAAATCTATTAATTGTATGAAAGAATGAACATTGCTTAGTGTATCTTTAAACATTTCCGGGTTTTAGAGATTTAACAGTAATCTTCCATTTGCCATACATGGGAGCTTATTTTCTAGAAATTTCTCTTCTGGTGGCGGGAGTGAAGAACCTCGTGTAGTTTTGGTCTTGGCGGATCACACTTCTCGTACATTGACCTTTCACATTTCGCTGAGGCATTTCATTTCTTGATAGAATTTCCCAGACTTTCATACTTAGTGGCGTCTTTCACTATCCTAATTCATTTGGTGCGAACGAAATGAGGAATCAAGTGCTTAAGCCTCACTTTCCGCCCTACTGCCTTTCTTTTATGTCATTTTTATTAATAAGCGCCCACCTTTTCTAAGCTAAGTGAAGGAGACCAGGTTTCTTGATAACATTTTGTTAGCCCAGGCTTATTCCTAGGGTAGTACTTTGCATTCTGCAGAAGAGGGAGAGACTGGTTTGGGAGTGGAACAGTCTTAGACAAATCGATTGCCTCCACGCCTTTTATACATTCACAGAATTGGCCTCATCAATGTTTGTCTTTTCATATGGAAGTAATTTAAAATGAATGTACGGGACTTTTTCACACCGTATTCGGTGCTCCTCATAATCGAAATTTTACATCGAAACCCTCGTAATAAGTATTTACTGCTAATGTTCTTTAGATTAGTAGTCACCAGTGAAATAGCAGTGTTTCGATTATCATCGTTTTTTTGGTAAAATCAGATGTTTTACTTCGTCTTGGCAAAAAGTAAGCCCAACTTTGTCACTCTTCTAGGTTTTTTTTTGTAAATTTTTCGATTGTTCCTAATACAATTGAAATAATTTCTTGATTTTTGCGAGGAAGCTGTCTTCTTTTCTGTTATTTAGAAATTCTATTTTGCTCCCTTTAACGGGTATAATTTTCGGACATTGAACAGGCGGTTTTTCCGTTCGAAAACAATGTACAGTTATGAGTCAAATAGTTTTTGGTTTAAATATTATGAAAGGCGAATTTATTTTTGGCTAAATATGTCATTTGAAGTGACAGTTGAAACCTTTTTGAAGATGTAATGTATGGCCTATCACCTTCGTCGGTACTTGACATGCTGAACATCGGGCCTGGCTTTTGAGTCGAGATAGTTTAAAGGCGATCCTACGATTATTCCTGTTTTATTAGCAAAATGTAGAGTTTTTATACACAAGCCTTTGATTTGAAGCTGCCTCTACAATTGACGGGGTAATCACCTGTGCCTTTGAAGTTTATGAGTCATACGGACTCCGCATTGACGGGCTAGAAGACTCGTTTGACAGCCTTTTGCAATACTAATTCATCAACGTCTGCCCCGATTCAGCCCTGCGATTCCTGGTATTCTTTACACTAGACATTTGTCAAGATTGGTTTCATTCTTACAGAACAAACTGATTTGAGCCCTCTAAGCCACTGATTAGCAACATTAGGAGGAAATTGTGTTTGGGTTCGCCTCAATTGGCGCCAAGGGTCTTTAATTTGAGAAATTCACCTAGCTTGCTTACTTTATTGACTTTTCTAGGGGACTTACTATGCAGTACTAAAATTGTGCTCCTATAAAATGGATTCATTTGCAGTTTGATTCTGTTTCATTTATCATCTATGCAAACCATCATCATAATTGAATAGTAACTGCTAGTCTCTAGATTTACGACCTTGTGTGATTGACTCAGGAACCAAATCATTTTCATTGGAGTGGTTTTCTCTTACATCCTTTTAATTAGCAGTCGGTCTCTATTCTTCCGGTTGAAGAAACGACTGGTAATATCTAGATATCTTTTAGTTCTTTCAAGCTGCTTGGCAACCTTACCATTGGCTCACGAAGCAATTACTGTTTTGAGAGTCGTTTCCTACATCAAGGTCCATTTATTCTAAAATACCCCAAGCAGAACTTTACAAAATTTGAGTTCTTGTATGTTATTCTTTACTATCTCCTTTTTATTTATTGAAATAGGGGTAGCGATGAATTTCACACTCTGAACTACCTTTTATCTCCTTAATACTCTTACATCGTTTCATACCTGGTGCATAAGCTTCAGGCCGCCTTTCACTAGCTTTCTTGCAGATATTTTTCCCGATCCATAAAGAGACCCCTAGAGTTTAAGTTTTTTTTGTTGAATCTTTGACGAATTTTATTGCCTCAGTAGGCGGCCAAGCAAGAGGGATCTCGAAGCTGATTCCTCCTATATTTTATGCATTTATGTTCGAAACTGTTATTTTTATCGATGGACAGCGATCGTCATTGATATCATATTTGGATAACTTTTAGGTTACAAGGGCCCTCTACAAGGATTAGCCAACTTTCTAATCACTTTCACCTTAAGCTACATTCCATGAATCAGTCACAGAGCCCAGTTCGCCTCAAGGCTGAAAGTCGTCAGTTAAAATCTGTTCTCTATCTTAACTTTAGCTTATTACGAGACTATCAATCTTGGCATAATAATTAACATCGGGTTCATATAGGTTCACTCCACAATTTATTTTTAACTCAACGTTTTGTATTTGGAATTCAGCTTAAATCCGTAACCACTTTCATTGATTTGTGTCAGATTAACTCCCCTCTTTGGAGGGGGATAGGAAGACATTTACTTGTTTAATGAAAGGGAAAGAAAGTTACTTAATCACGTTTAGAAGAACTGTATGATAATATGCTCAAAATGGAGGTTAAGTTATCAGGTAAACTGCCTTTACCTGCCTTTTAAATGAAATGGCGTCAGCTCGGCGGGACTCCGTAACGAATGCCGACCTATTGTCCTTTTTCAAGTCTGACTGGATGAATGTAAAGTCTTCATTGACCATTTCGCATTTCATCTCTCTAAATTGGCCACTGTTCACAGGCGCCTTGAACTTACACTGTTACGTTAGATGTTCGAAACATCTATGTTTGTAAGTATAAATTCTCGTAGATTTTTCCCCGTATTTTAGGCCGAAAGTAGTCATATATCACCTTTAAATGAAAAAACGCAATGTCATATTTCTTCAGTAGTTCTCATTTGTTGACCTAAAGTGACGCAAAGGAAGCTATTATTGGCTGCCTTTAATTCAATTAGCGTGGTTCTGTTCGTGCTATTTCACGGAAGTACGTGATTTGTTTAGCGAGTTGGATTTTGTTTAAATCAAGATTATGCCGTGATTTAGTTCACAGAAGAGGGAAATACCAGAATCTTCCTTATAATTAGCATAGGCCAACGGCGTTACCTTTGATTAATTCCTACAATTTGAACATTTCTTTCATCTTTCTTCGTACTTTCAGGGATGAATATATTCTAGTACATTATTACCTAAACCTACATCGTAGAGGTGCATTTCATCTCCTTTCTTGGAGCCTCCCATTCAAACATTCTTATGTAGATGTGCCGATAAGTTCTGTTTTGATCACTATAGCACCAGCACCCTTCAATGCATCACAATTGTCTTCTAGCGGTTTTAGCGGAATTTTGTTCATTAATGCAAACAGCCGGATCACGATGGCTTTCTTTACCGTTGGCCCTCATTTTAGCCTTTCAAGCAAGATGGATTCACCAATTTCTATGCAGGCTCAGTTTCTGGTGTTAATTATATTGACCGGAGGATTGCACTTCACTATTCGAGGCTCAATCAATCGAGCAAGTGCACTTTGTACACGTTTGATGCTAGAAAGCGGAACATTTCATTTTTTATCAACAGTTGTAAGCTATATGCAGTGTTTATAACCTCCATACAATTATTTGTTAAACACCAATCAAACTATAGTTTACGTAACTATACCAGTTTAATCTCATTAGACTCTTTATCGGTCTTAAAGATGCGAAATTTCTTTCATTTCGTTGGTCAAATTAGCTTGCATTCGGTTCGTAGTATTTCTTGCAGTGTATTAAAGGCTGGTTTGATAAATAAATCATAAATATCTTGGTGTTAATGCAGCTGATGGACAAACGCCATGCATGGAATAAACAAATAGTAGCAAAATATATCGTATCACCTATGCGAAACATTGATTTCCAGCACTCCAAATCCAAAACCTAGCGCCTTCTGGTATATAATCTGAAGTCCATCAATTGCAGACACGACTTCTTCTTTCGATCATGTTCGGTCTAGATTGACATTCCTATTCATTTTTTATATAGTTCATAGAAATAGGCAGGGCAGAATATCTAACAAAGGATCTCATCGGTTCACCTTTTTTTAAATCGTTTTCTCCGATAACCTGTCCGCCAAACTACTTTATCTGCCTTTGCTCTCTTTTAACTTGGGAACCTCCATCCTAGTAGACGGAGTAATGAGTCTACATTTTTGGTTATTTCACTCACCACTATATGCCCAGTTAAGTTGTCAAATTAGCATGTTGGTCTTCAATTCTCTCATCAACGAATTTTGATTTCTGAACTTGTTCCAGTATTTCATTAAGTCGGTCTTTTTTCTGTTAGACTGGCAAAACGGAAAATTTCATCCTCTGAATTTTTCTTTGCTTTAGTTTTCCTCAGATTCAGACATCTTTTTAACTTTTTAGATGTTTATTTGCGGGTCTTAAAGTACTATTTCAATAGGAGTATAAAGGGATTTATTTCCTCGGGTGTTTTTCTAATGTCACCAATGGTTTTTCATTTTCGTGTTTATTCCCGTGACGTATCCATTTATTTAGAGCGCAGAGGCTGAAGTGCTGATTGGCATGTTTTACTGAGCAACTAGAAACAAAGACGGTAGAGGACAAGGTAGCAGGCCGTGCTGTATCTCTTGCAGTTGCATTTTGACGCGTGAAGATAGAGTTATGAGTAGTGTCTTCTGGAGTATGGTGTCTCTCCTTTGTGTCTTGCTGCCTCCTTTATTGTTACATTCGATCCGCTGTTTTGCAGGTATTGTAGTTAGGTATCTAAAACCTTGGCCAAAGATTTATGTTAATCCGCTTTAAATTATATAAAGCAACCTTAAATAATAAAGATGGTCAGGTATGCATGGCAAAAAAGCTCTTAAAAACAAATAAAGCGGAAACAGAATAATCTCTTAAGTTTTTAGGGATGAAATAATCTAATTGAACCTAAACAATGAGGTGGAAACAAAATGTATGCTTAACTGAGTGAGATCGAAAGTGCATCGAAAGGGACTATAGCTTAGTTGGTGTATTTGGGTCGGTTGATAGTTTCTGTTAATCAGAAATAATCTACTCCTGGTAGAGTTTCGCATTTTCGGAATGATTGAGCTAAAGTCTGCCTTCTTTAGTAAGAACAAGTTCATTGAAACTTACGTATACAGTCAACTTCTGTCTCGGGTGGACGAGTTAAGATTCAATAGAGAATCAGGATCGGTAATGTTTGGCTTTTAATTGAAGTTTAGTCCATATGACCATTTCTCAATCAACCAATGAAATCAATCTAAAACTTATCTGCTGTCCTAGTTTATTTGCTTTTTACATCGGATTTTCATTAATACTCTGTATCCATCGGCGGATTTATTGGATTAAACTGTCTCGAACTCTCCTTAAATCAATAACGGAAGCATTGTCTATGTCCTCTCCAAGTCTGACGAGGCCTTGTCCTTGAATAAACTTCATGTTCTCCTCAGGCATCCGATTCTGCATCTACCTCCCGCACTCGTTGCGACCTTGAATTTTCTTTGTTTGGTTTCTTTTCAGGAGTCGCGTTGCGGCATTACTGTGTCTGAATGTGGTGTTCGTAATTTAGTCTTATTTGATATTCCTAAGACATTCAGAATATGGTTTCCATTGAGGATCATAAATGGCTAATGATTGTTAAGATTTTCAGTTTCCTTAATGTCTTGATTTATTGTTAGGTTTTGTAACCGCCTGACTAAAAATCTAAGATTAACTTAAAATGCGTTTCATTGGAATAGTCGATTCTGTGGCGTTCTTCAATTAGAAATATTTTTATTCGCCTGTGTAACACAAAGTAGTGTTTAGATTTATTCATTTAGAGTCGGGTGTTGTAAAGGTAATTTCAACATTTTTTCGGTCATTTTTGGTTCGTTCCATTTCTTTTTATGTCCTTGCTCCAATTAACGGGATGAGCTATGACTTTTTATGAGAAAAGACAAATCCCGGATTTTCTCGGCCTAAATGTTATTTTACTTTTTTATCTTGTTCAGCTCTTTATGAGAGAATAATGAACATCAGAGCCAATGAGCTCAATTTTTTAGTTGTGCTTCTAACTTTTGATTTCTCCATTTGACCCGAAAGATCAGATTTCTCAAGCGATCATCGTATCTGGCATTATTATTCTGGTTGGAAGAAATGTTTAAATTGCTAATTAAGGGTAGGAAAATGCTCGTGATGGCTTCAACCCCCGCTCACGAGCCTGCAGAAGAGATTTGCCACTCCAGGCGCACAACAAAGGAGAGGGAGTTTGAGTTACTGTAGTATATTATGGTTTTGATCCCTTGCACTGTCTTCACCTCATCGAACTCCATCTGCGGTATCTGATCGATCACTTCGGACCGTTGATTTCAGTGGGTATTTAGTTGATTAATATTAATGGCTGTCGCAAAAATATCTCGGCGACTAATTAACCAAATTAATGTCCTAGCAATTTGGCTAGTTGATAACTTTGGAAAGAATTCACTCTTCGTAAATTGGATAATCTGGACATATGGTCATGTTCGCCCATTTGCTCATTTTGAAGATGTTAGTCTGTCCGATAATTTGGGGAATGAGGTCCCTCCCACTTACACAAACAGTAATCTCAAATTTCAGATTATCGTGTCTCAATCGGTCGTTAAGTTACCTATTTAGTGGAGACATTCTCTAACGATCTAGATAAACGTTTGAGCCAGAGAATTTGTGTTATCTATGATTGGTTTTGAAAACTGCGACCGTGATTTTAGTTTGTATTTTTCATTGAGAAATCTGTAGTATCTGGTCATAAAGTCAAGCGCAGCAGCTTTGTTGATGTAAGGAAAATTCAGCTGCCGGTAGTGGATCAGTCGTTTGAGTAATAAAATTGGCTTAATGTCCTCACAAAACCCCACCTCTTCCGCCACGTCTTTTTTGACTTTCAATTCGCTACCAAGTTGTCGATACTAGCGTCAGAGATCTCTGTTGCATCTCTTCGAAGTGGTCGGGTAGGCCCGATTCCTTTATGCGTAGCTGATTATCGATCAAAGCATGCTTTCTGCTCGCCCTTTGCACCACCTGAACCGGCATAATTCCTAGCAGGCGTGGACGGGAAGCAAAATATTACGGGGAAGACTTGCGCTGATGACAAACTTCACACACGTGTCGCAGCTGCCGAAAACTTGGACGCGTTAAACGCTTCCGTATTCCCCTATAACAATTGAAAACTGTGGAAGTAGTAGCGCGGTGTAAATGTCGCAAATACGCCTTGGTTTTCTTCATAATTTTTGATGAAAGATCATTGGAAAGCATAAAATATGGCCTGTAACGGTGTTTACTGACCATTGGCTGCGGACGCGCTGTGCACATAGATTCAGCTGCTACGCATGAATTCACGTAAACCATCGATCATTTATAAGTCATTGCTTGGCATTCACATAACTATACACTGCTCCACTATCTTTATATAAAATCCTTATTAAATATGTTGCCTTCCCACCCGGAGTCAATGCTATATTCGCTTAAAACCTTTTCCGTTTGTGATTTCAAGCATATAAATTCGGCTATAATATCACTGTGTTTAAACTTGTTCATTACCATCCCCGACTTTCTTTGCATGGTGCTTCGTATGTGCCTTCTGTGTCAATCAAACTGTGTATTACTGTCCACTTAAATCAGTTATGAGTAACGCTCCTAACCTGCGGTTTTCCTTGCAGAATGCCTGATGCGTGCGTCACAGGTCAACTGGGCATGGTACCGAGCTGCGCATCATCCTCGGCTCTTTCAGCGTCTATGTTGCTTACCCGAGTGGTCTCTTCCCAATCTGGATTCGGATTTTCCACCTCCACTGGAATGTCGAAATGCCAATTTCTTTCTCCCCGACCTGTCTTGTCTTACAGCCAAAAGTCCTACTTTATCCCCAGACGGTTCTGATGTAAGTTTAGCTTTGTTCCATTGGCAATTATCATATGAAGTGATTTGAATGATTGCTTTACACTCCCTTGATTAGTTTAGAAGTTAGCACTCGATGGGTAGTCGAAATATTCACTTGATTTTTTATGAATTTTTGCAGATAGCAGGAGCTGATTAATCTGAAAGCTCGATGGCTATTAGTAAGTGAACGGGCAGATCGAAGAGTGGGCAAAGGCTTAGTTTGAACTGGGAAGCGCTTCGAAACTGGCATAAAGTACTTAAAATCGAGCATTGGCAGATAAGGCCTTACATCAGATACCATTCCACTAAATTCTGAGTTTCAATTAAGCAATATTAAGAAACTTGACTTCTTTCAAGTTTAAAACGAGGCCGGCGTGCTGATAACATTGACAGTAATTGAACGTTTTTTTTTAAGCCGCATTAGTTTTTAATTGTATGAATCGATTACTCGTTCATTATTCAGTGGTTTTTCGTTAGATTCTCAGCGATTGATTTCGGATTAAAACTATGATTGCCAGTTGATTCGGTTTTTCATTCGCCGAGGTTTCACAATATTTTTGTAAAAAACACCTTACCAAATAAATTTCATTTTGGATGTTGGAAGAGGTTAAATGACCACAAAAGCTACGTTTTATTCAAAACGTATGCACGGCCGGCTATTTTAAGAAGAACAGAGCCAATCGAGAAATTTAAATTTTGACTCGCTGCAGTATCGAATATTCATTAATAAAATAGTTTTAGTCTTTGACTTGTATTCAGTGTTCAACCTGTTTTTACAAAATGCATTTTGTACTTAATTACCGGCTGGCTTCCGTGCTGAGATGAGCTGTTAATGCCTAATTAAGAAAGCGGCTTTCGATTCTCAAAAATCAAATAAATGGAGATAATGGTCGAATCATCAACGGTTCATTGAGACCACCTGAGTATCTATCCTTGTCAATAAATTATCAGTCAGAAATTTTCGATTCTTCAATGTACAAGTGAAGGTTAGTCTATTCAAAAATTTATAGTCTGAGTCGTTGCTCTATAGTTAATACGGATTTTCTGATTTAATCAACTTGCCTTCATGCATTTTAATATATCGATCACTAAGATTATAACAGGAAATTTTGATTCGCATTATATTTGGGTCGTACAACCTTGGCGATTTTAGTGGTTCCAGAAGTTTAAATGGCGCTATCAAGTTCGCAAGAACTGGGAACGTGGAAAGCATCGAGTTCGGCGGTTTGTAGGACACACTGGAGCCGTCCATTGTCTGGCCTATGACGCCTATCGTATAGTCAGCGGCTCTGCTGACTCCACCATCTGCGTTTGGAAAGTTTGCTCCAATGCCAATTGGTTGGCTCAGACCCTTAGAGGGCACTCGGCTGCTGTTAGGTGTCTAGAACTACTTCCACTTCCGTCAGCTCTTGCCTCCCCTACCACTCCTCCACTACAACCACTGTCCCCAAGCGTCTGGGAACCTCCAGAGGCTCTCCTTATCTCAGGTTCTGTTGACACCAGTCTTAAACTATGGCGACTCTCCTCTACCTTTGAATGGTCTCGTATCACTTGTCTTGGCACGCTTCAAGGTCATCTAGACACTGTTCGATGTGTTCAGGTAACTTTTCATCCTGATCTCTTGCTTTGTTTACATTTCCTGCTAGTATACTTGCAAATAATGCTTGAAAAATTGGTTTTACTTTGGCAAAATAGTAATGAGAAGTGCTGCCTCAGGAGTACGCTAGTCGATGCCAAAAAAGGACGGCGTTTCTCGGAAAAAGGTCCTGAAATTACCTCTCCCTTGACTAATGATTTGCGACAACTAAGCCTGAAATTTCAACGCCAGACTACATACCATTAAATAATTGTAACGTGGTAACCGCCGCCTGTTCAAGAAATATTTAAAAAAAAAATAATTTCAAGTCATGCGAATGGGTAGACTCATGTTAGCTGTCTGAAAGAAGACGTAGAATTGGACATTCTTAGGCATTGATTTCATACCTAACAAGTCTAGTGTAGATCGTGTTTTTTGAAGACTGGTTGATCCCGCGATCTTATGATTAAGACTTGGCTATGATTGCTATCGAGAGGCAATTTTTCAGAAGAATTTTTTCCTAATTCCAATTGGAATACATCTTCGATGCTTTAAAATGCCCAACTTTGGTTTGAAAGACATTAACCATTGTCACTCATTCCTTCAAATGATAAATGTATAAAAACCATTCTTAGAGAGAGAAAATTTAAGTCGCTCTAGAAGTTAAAATAGATTACTTGACTAGGACTAGGTCTGGAAACAGTCCGTCAATTAAATAACATCGTTGCCATTCAATCAGCAACGTGACCTCATCGCAGTCGGTTAGGGAAAGGCGCTTGTGTCAAGCCAATTTGCTCTTTAAGGTGGTTTCGGACGCCTTTTTCTGTGTTGTGTTGAATGAAAAACACCCAGTTCAAATAACTATCATATTAATTTGTTCTTTTGCAGGCTGATTCCGAGAAGGCTATTAGTGGATCCTATGATTGTACGATAAGACTCTGGGATCTCGCCTCTAGCACACAGAAATCTATTTTTCGGTAAATTCGATTGATATAGTTGAATTATATGATTGTCGTCGTCATTTCAGTGGTCATACGGCTGGTGTTGTGTGTCTTACCTATGACGATTCCCTCTTATACTCCGGTTCTTTAGATAATACGGTTCGAGTGAGTCCTATCTTGTTATTCTGTGAAATGGATAGGATTTTAGAATTCAGACAATCGTTTACATTATTCAATCCAGGTATGGAGTCTCAAGAACACCGCATGTTACTACACCCTCATACGTCCAGGAACTAGACCAGGAGCTGAGTTCTGGACGACTCCGGTTACGAGTCTCCATCTGGATACCCATCGAAGACGGCTTTTTGTAGCCCATCATGACGGACGCATTTGTGTGTGGCGTGTTCCATTCACCTCGGCTCCGGAGGGTGAGGTAGCTCGAGGAACAGGAGGAGGAAGGAATATAGAACGACCCGAATTACTGGAACAGCTCTGTGTGAAAGCAGCCAACGAACAGGCCACTGGAGCAGTAATTCGATGTCTCGCTGGCGATGGCTGGCACTTGCTCTGCGGGTGTGACGATCAAACTATTAAGGTCAGGTCCTTCTGATATTCGGTTATTTTTTATTTTTAAGTATAGAAGCCATTTGCCCGGTACCTTTTTGTAAATTTCAGATCTGGAGATCGGATTCGAATAAGCCAATTGGTTGTTTGAAGGGGCACGAAGATGGGGTAACATGTTTACTTGTCTACGGTTCGGTGGTGATCTCGGGCTCATACGACAAGAATGTCATTCTATATGATTTTGATGTCAGCTAGTTGGGCCTTTTATGAACGTCCCCATTTATTTATTCGAGCCTCTGCTGTCATGCGTCACCTTTGCCTTGAACGCTTTCATCTCCGAACCCTGAGGGTGTCTATCATGCATTTGAGTTTTTATTACTGCTCTATTTATCCGAAAATTTTGCGTGCCTGAACTGGTCGATTGAATAATCATTCTTCGTTGTCATTGGCCGTTTTCGAAAATGGACAGTTTTTTTCGTTTGGTGTCAGATCACAAATATACCAGTTTTGGCCGATTTAATTATTTCGATCTAATTAGCCATTGATCGATGGGTTGTTGTTGATCAAACAAAAGCCGTCAACTTGGCATGCCACTGCAAACAAAAAGTACTCAGTTGGTTTTCCTTCATCGGATTGAGGTTCGAATTTGGTTAATCTAGTATTTTGCAACCTACTTTCAGTATATTCTGTCTATTTATTAATAACTTTATGACTTAAGCTATAATATTTTGCTGCTTTTTCAACAGTCAACAATCGAAGTATCAGTAACCAACAGATCGTAGGCTCTGTAATTGAGTGATGATAACTCGGTTTACTTGTGGGGTTAGTACTCGTCGTTACTCCGTAGTTCGGCCTGGTCCTCGCCCTCATCTCCTCCTCTCCTCATTCTCAGTCTCATCCACCGTCATCGTGCATCCTCCTGGTCGCCTTGCGGCATTGCATCCAAATGCTTGGGGACGCTACGCCTTCGGGCGCATCAGCAGGTTCGCGTCAGCAGAGATTGCTCGTGGCGAGAGCGTGGCGACATCGGGCAGTGAAGGCGCCAGCGTCATGCCAGGGAATAATTACTGATTCAAATGGGCGAAGAGGTGGGAGTTGTGAGCAAGCCTTCAACTAACACTGGCGCTGAGGCCCAAACGGACGCGAAGCAGCAGTAAAAATACAATAGTTGTTGTGCATATAGTGGCCCTACTTGCTGAAATCTAATCGCCCCAGCAGCCGAAGCCGTCGGGGCAGTGGTCAATCCCACTCTCAACCCATCTTGGTGAACACCGGTAACCCTAGGGGCAACTCTGGGGGCTAACGGGAGTGGCGGCCGGATAGAACTAACCCCCTATCGGACGCATAAAATTAGATTGTGCCAGCAGAAGTACAACTCGGTACAACCTGATAAACGAGACACGACGTAAATACCTGGATTCATGGTCTCAAACTGAAATATGGAAAGCGCGTGCATGTAGCAATGAATGGAATCTCCGCCAAAAGGTTGAAGACTTCTGGAAGAGGTATGAATATTGTTTCCCTTGACAATGTCGAGGATGGTAGAGGTTCCACTACGAAGTTGAACTGCTACCTGCACGATGAAACCATGCCAGGGAGGCGACCAGAGAACCGAAGACATCAGTAAACGCCTTCACTGCCTTCTGTGTTAACTGTTGTGCGCTACTTGTTGTAAAGGCTATCTGTACTCTGACTTGCTCTGATGGGTAGGGAGTAGATAAATAAAATTAATAAGGTGCCTTGTGACTATTTGCCAATTCATTCGACGAAAATTAGTGCCTATTCACCTAGGATTATTAAAACGCGCTATTAACTAGCGATGAATATAACTAAAATTCGTTCGTAAACTTCAAATGTCCGGTTGCACAGTTACTCTCAAGAGTGAAATCTAACAAAAAACCAAATGGGGACTGGGAAGTTTTATTCGGACAAACTATGAGCTTAAAATGATCGAGCCTCACCTCATAAACCTCTTTAATGCACCAATTTACAGTGGCTAGATTTAGGTAGTCCTGTTCAGAAATATTGATCAATGTTATTTCTTTGACTTTTGAAACTACTTACGGTACGCAATTTTTGAACGGCTTGACAACAGTGCTGGTCTACAGCATTCCTCTGTACTGACAACGTAATTCTTTCCTTTTCAAGTTGGCTGTTAAACAACGAGTTGAAGTCTTTATTAAAGGTTGCTTGCGACACCCATTACCCAGGAAAAATTGGCACTTAATTGATTATTTTGACTTGCAGTGACTAGATTTTTCAGTAAGCTTCGGTCACTCCAGATAAAAAAATGGACTGCGTACAGCTGTAGTTTTGTCCCTGGTCTCAGTAAATAGTTTTCAGACTTTACGAATATGTTGTTTCTATTATTTGCCATGCCCTAACCAAATACCGTTACGACTTTACGATATCGTAAGAAGCGGTGCATAACCCAAGTTCATTTTAATTTTATTTCTCCCAATCTTCTCTCATTATTGGCTTCGTGGAATAAGGGGAAATTTCCCATCCATCTTGTCGCCGGTGGCTGAAATGCAGAGATATTCTAACATGTCCATCGTTTGATACTGACAGTGAAGACAGCTTGATCCAGTTAGCCGCAATTAATCGGCTTATTATTTCCTAAGAGTACTTCAACATCCGTTAAGGATTGAGCTCCCAAAGTTCTCTTCTGATTGAAACGTATCTATGACTTGATTTCTTTTTGACCAGGCGATTGATACTCATCAAGGTGTTAGCTATAAGCGCTGCCACAAAAAGTAGCTGAGGACCAATCACTATGTTTATTTTTAGAATGGTCCTTATGACTGAGTTTAGATCTGACAATTTGATCAGAGGCAGACTTCTACAAGTCACTCTTTGATGACAATATCTCTGGACTAGTGTACTTGTACCTCGATCACGACCTGATCGGGGTCATGGTATCCACAAAGATTATGTGCTCGCTCAATTAGCATCTACGAACCCCCTAAATGCATGAGTGTATTACTCCCTTACAGATTGCTTAGTTGGTCCTGATCGCAGGCTTCCCACTAAGAATAATTCTTCTGGTACCTGTCACCCGCTCGATTGGAGAGAAATTCTGCTGGTCTTTTACTTGGCAATTATGCTCAGTCGGGGTGCAAAGTGATCAAATATGAAAGATGACTTGCAGAAGGCCATTGAGGATTTATGCATGTCAAGACAATGGTTTTTTGCAAGGGTGCTTTTCTTCAACTTTTTGTGGCAGAATAATTTCACGTTGAATGCTGAGTCGTTAATACTTTTGAACACTACAAACAGGCAGTTCAATACTGATACACGGTCTATAAAGGTCACAATTTATTTGGGAGGAAATCTGTCAAATGAAAGATCTAGAAATGGTGAAACAATCACCCTTGGAAATACAAGCCAGTCTGTAAAGCTTGTAGACGGAAATTTTGATCTGATTTGCAATCTGAAAGTTGCGAACAGGGAATTTTGAGCTTGTCGATTGTTCATCACGTCAGATAGATTCTGATTTATGTTTATGAAAGCTAAATAAGCGGCAGTAGGGATGCATAGTATTACTCGACCAATGCGTTCAAACAACCGACTGACGTTTATAACTCCCTTGCTAGGTTATTTTTGAAGTTATCTTGGGTTTAAATAGCTTCATGTGCATTGAAATAAATAGATTGAGGTCATCCCCATTTCATTGTATGTTATGATGGAGACTAATTAGACTGAAGAAGAATTAAGATCGAAAATAATCCTCGATGTCGGCCGGATTCGATGGTAGAAAAGCCACAAAAAATGGGGATTCACAAGTATATTTGTTGCGTTACGTGGGAATTGACTGTTTACGCATGTTAACGAGGCAGCAGAAGGATACACGAATAGTCCATCTTTACAGATATCTCTTTATTCTTCTATATTCTAATCGTTTTAGATCTTCCTAGAGAGCGTCAAACCCTATCCTTCTATTTGTTTCACAGACTGGAATGAATAGTTGAATGTATGAGCCATGACTCTAAACTCGACAATTCGTGCATGCAAGCGAAATAGTTAAGGCAAACCTAAAAGAATGGCCATCTTAGGAGGAAATGACTTAAAGCAGTTGTCGGAAGAGGAGTCAGTTTGCACGAAGACCACCGTGTTGGAAAGTAGCAGTAGGCCCATATCCACTTCATGATTAAATACCAGAGAATTCAATAAAGTCAGACGCACCACAAGTGCTATTTATAAATTACCGGGCTACTTACAATTACAATTTAAAGTTCCATTGCGAACGGGTAAGCGTACCTCATGATCATTGGCTGCTAACTCGTTATCTAGACGACAAATCGTAATTTTAATCATTGCTCAATATCTGTGATATGTTTTAAATGTTACTAGCAATATTTTGCTGCACTCGAAATTTACGTTGCTGTTACCAACCGTCTATGGGCAGACTTATCTTGAAAATATACAAGTCGTCAGTTAAATTTGTCGAATTCCATCACTAAAGGAATCCAAAAGCGAAACGGTGAGGCTTTAGTAGTTCTTTTACAGGATAAGGTACAACTGCTTTACATCCGTTCAATCAGCAGTATTTTGATTTCTGTTAAAGCCAAAGAATGCCATGTCTCGTAGTCATGCGATATATGGAGAAATAAGCAAAATACCAAGCTTCTTACTCGTAGTCCACTCTGCGCCTCTGCCTCAGGGATAGATGGTAAATTTGCTCCTTCCCGATGGAGATTCGTAAATAGCGTGCTTCAGGATTACTACTAATACGATGCGCTATAAACTTGCAAAACGGGCTCAAAAATCAACGGCACCTCTATGGTAGTTTAATACCTTACTTCTTACTGTCAACTATCTTTAACTACGATATTGTGGTTTGAAATGTAGGGTGCTGAGTAGAAAATAAAGGAGTCAATTAGATCAGACAATCATATTGATTGTCCCAGTGTCTTCCATGAAATATTGTTGATACTCTCACCAGATCGTTTAAGTTAAGACCACCGAAGCAACCGTTTAATTATCCTCAAGTTGCTAGCATTTTTTTTAAATATTATTTGTACTAACTAACGTTAAGTAACAAAACGGTCAGCTATTTCAATTAATTTGCAATTGATTGATTCGATCGTCTAGATTGATCAGAAACGTATAATTTATCTGTAAGCAGTTGACATTGATGAAAGCCCCGAGTGCAAAATAAATTCGAACACACAAATAATATAAATATGTGCGATTTATTGCACAATTATCGATGTTGGGTTAAAGACGCTTTCTGAATACACAAAAGGTGTTCTGAGCCAAAGTAACCGCATTTCAAGGAAAATTTTCAATGGTAATACGATAGAAAGCGAACAACGTAATACGCTCGTTTTCCGCTTAATTGCTTTTACTCTAAATGAAAGATGATTAAACTAGAGCGCTCCACTGCAAAGCCGTGGTTCTGATTGCAAAAGGAACAGGAAAATAACGTATTACTGAGAGGGAGTAAGTGATTGAAGTAACGACACAACCTCGAAAAGCTAAAACTAGCCACAAAAGTATAAAAAAAATACTTGTTATCTAAACAAACGACTGTAATAATAGAATCAAAGATTATTCTCATTAAAGGAGAACAAGCATTAGTGAGAATTCCGCATCAGATGTGTCTAAGTTATTACAAGCGAAAGCCGGATTTTCTACTAAAGGAAAGCCATAAAATCAGTACTGTTGATTCCTAAACCAAAAATCCATGGAACCACTAGAACACCGCAGCCTGCGCTGTAATTCGCACGCCTCAAAGTTCTCATCAACGTCGGAATAATTATTCTAGGCATTCGGATAGTGATTACTGGAATAAAACGAACCTACTTGATTCACTTATAGACGCCCAATCTTCCAAAAAAATTATTTTGTGATCTCAATCGTTGGTGCAAGTTTATACACAGTAAACCTCTGTAGAAGAGGTCACCTAGTTTACATCAAATTAATAATAATAAAGTCGAAAGGCAGTTACAAGTCTGGACTACCGGGCATACGATCACCATACAAATAGATGATTCAGAAGTGATTTCCTTCTCGGTGGTGAGAACAGTTGCTGGTTTCAAACTGAATCACACAAAGGGAAATTTATATTAGGAAAAGAATGATAAAGTGAAAAGGTTAAGGATATGGATCAGCAAGTACGTTTTCGGACCTCCGGAAAATGTCATATCTCAAGTACTTTCTGAACAAATAAATTTGTCCTTAGGGATCTGCCCTTTAGTTAAATAAAGTTCACAAGCTATTTTTTAACGAGACTGATCTAGACTAATGATATCAACAGAGTCTCCCGAAAGCTTGTTTTATAATGTACCACCAAAGTCAACCTAACAATCACTTCCTGCTTCCCGCTCTCAACCCGGAGAATCTAAACATAACCAGTGCTAATAAAAAGGATAAACACTATGTATTAAGGAATACTTACTGCAGAAAGCAGCACTGTATACAGATATAAAAAGTTGTCTTAATGATTCACCGTGGGTATTGTAGACGCCGCGAGGTAGAAGATATTGGGGAGTAGGGCGGGAATAAAAGACAAAAGGGTAAAAAGGGGAAGATTTTGAGACCCACGAATCGAAGAACATCCTCGAGAAAACGATTATTCAATAATAAGTGCGCGCACTTACAATAAAACATGTCGGGGACGTGAAGAAGAGGCAACGAGAATTTGAACAAAGAAACGCTGCATTAATCCACACCACAAACTCACTTGACTGTCTGACTCTATCCGCCCCATGTGAGATGTGTACAAAAAGGAGTGAGAATATAAATACGCAGGAGGGGATGATTGATGACATCCAAACAAGCAGGAGAGGGCAACAAGGTGATAGAGTAAAGTAGACACTAGGAGAGCTGGATCAGGTGACGGACGAAACAGACATTAACTGCTGCGTGATGAAATTATAAGTGTGGATAGGAAGAATTGATCAGAGGGTTTTCATGACTTAAGCCGTAGCACCCATTAAGTTAGCGCGCTTCTCCACAAAAGCCTTGGAGAATTTCGACACACGTTGCGACTTCCCAAACGATGATTCAATGCACTCCAGAATCTGCAAAACGAAAACTCAACGTTATTAAGGAGTGCCTTCGGACCTCGTGATTGAGAAATTACCCTCTACCCACCCCTCTAGAAACTGATGTTAAAACAGAGTAGGTGCCAAATCCAAAAGCAGGTTTTCCACCAGTGGATTTCGAATCCATGTAGTCTGATGAATTCGAGGCATAGACAACCATTGTACGATCGACGAAATTCAATAAAGCAAAATAACTATTCACCCCTGAGTTTTGTAAATGGGTTCATCTTAGACCTTTGTAAAGGTTTTAATAATGGCTCAGTTCGAGAGGAGTAGTTAGTTTTTTTTTGGTGCCGATTAACTAGCAAGAATTGTTCCTATATAGGGCTTTAAAGCACACACGTTCCCGCGATACTAAGAGGTAAAATTAGCCTCTTCGCCTTCGGCCATTAACTGCCAACTGTAAATCAAGCTCTCTGTATTCCGAAAAACGTTTTAGGCGATTGGTAACAAGATTACGCAGAAGCGCAACGTACTTCTTGGTCTTCCTCAATGTCGCAGAGAAGAGAAATGAGGGTCGGAATATCGACATTTCCACTGGAGAACGCCGAAAGTTGACTTTCACACCAGCGCATCAATTCCTCCTTGGCCTTCGGGGTCAAAGATATGATTGATCCTGTCAATAAGTTCGAGTTCGCGTTCGATTTCTATAGGCGGGTAAGGTAAGGTAAGGCTTACACATTAGCCATAAGCAAAACCCATGGTTTAGGAGAAAATGTCGAGGCCTAGCTAACCGAATTTCACTTTCCTTACAACTCATTAGTGTGGACTTTGGAATCGGATGGCGTGGTAGATTTTTTTTACCGTACTTTATTTTTGTGGTAAGTACGTCGACTTTAGGCCCTGCATATAGCAGCCAGAGAACAACATGCATTGAATCACCTTTTTCTTGCGATCCCTCTTTGAGTTGGTGGGTTTAGTGGAGTTGGCCTCAGCCATATTCCAAATTGACGGGACTTTCAACGCTGGTGGTGCTACAGCTGTGGTCTTTAGAGTGACGGATGTTTTTGGTCCGGGTTGCACAGGCTGAAAAGAGGAAGATAACTCTGTCGAATAGTTTGTGAATGAGCAAAACAAACTAAGGGAAAAGGGGTTTATTATTCTAGAAAAATATGGCGAAGTGAAACCTAAAGATTGCATCGGCTAATGAAAAGTTAAAATAAATAACATGCTACAATGCTGCAGTAGATAATTTATATAGGTACGGGAGGAAGACAACTGCTAGGGCACATAAACAACGGGCATGTGGTATCATACCGGGTCACTCGTTAGGTTTCGACCAATAGTCGAACGACTTAAGTAAGTAAAAATAAACATAAAGCAAGACCAAATCTTATATAACTTGATCTGAGACACTTTCTTCTGTGAAAATCCACCGCCAATGATTGAACTAGTAAGATCTACTATGAAATCCGACGAGATCAAAACAATGACACATCTTTAGTTAAATCGAAATATGGATCCAGACAGAAGCTTAATTCAAACGCCATAAACTTACGTGGAAGGTAATAACGAAATCATTCTACAAGTTGTTAATGCAACAAATTAATGTTTCTTAGTCAGGCTACTGTACAAACCTTCAAAAACAAAAAAAATGACAAGGCAATCAAATCAAATCGACCTGTCTTGGATGAGCGAGAATCTTCGTCAGTTGTGAAGGCTGAGCGTCAGAGATGACAGATACTTTTGTTTCTCCAACAGAGTTGTTGACCGGCGGTTGTTTAATGTGAGAACCAGAGGCAACTTTAGAAGCAAATGTGGCTTGCCCAGCTTTTGGTTTCAATCGTTCAAGCTAGGAAAAAAGGAGAGGCAAAAAACTGATCTCGTTTATGCCTGTATAATCGATCCCTACCAAATTGACTTGCGTTTGCGCGGCAAATTAACCAAAATAAACCTCTGAATCATGAAAAAACGTGACCTGACCTTCGAGGACGACTGCAAAGAATCTTTCGAGAAGAGAAAACGGCTAGCGAAAAAATTCAAAAGGGCCCAATTGTAAAGTGTTTTAATGAGAGCATGTAACCTGGCAAAAAATGTTTGAAAAACTGACGACAACACGGTATGACCCCGGAAATAGAAAGATCACGAATTGAAGAAAACACAAATAACTGCCAACTTCAAATAACGCTTCTCGATTCAACAGCACAAAACATAATTTTTAAAGCTGACTGTAACATTGGAGCTGAAAATACAGCTCAAATGGACCAAATATGATACCTAGTATTCGTTATTTTCTAGTGATAATCAGCTTTCGACCAAAAGCAGCTTTTAAAAATCGGATTTTTAGACGTTGACTTTTGACCTCGCTACTGTTGAAATCGGTTAAAACTGCAGTAGTTAATAGACATTATGAGCAGGCCACACATTATAAAACTCGAAAACAAATCTATCGATCAGGATTAGCAACTGTACACAACGACCATAGCTCATCAGAGGTTTTTTTACATGGGTTCAAGCCGTAACCGAAACATACAAGATGACCAGATAAGGATGACACCATTGTAGATTTATGATCATCTGACCATGCACGCGGTGATTTCAACAGTGCCTCTATTGATATTAATTCCTACTCGCGTAAATGATAATTCGAGGTGAACAACTCATGAGTCTGAAAATAATTTTATGTCATGTGAATTCCCGTATCACGCTGAAATGCGAATTGAAATAATAAAATATGCCATTATTAGTAAGAAAATATAAATCTTGATTTCCACCAGCAGAAGTCCTTTTTGAGACAAAGATATCCATACTTTCACAACAGTCTTCGGAAGGAGGCTCAGGTGCTTCATTTCAAACTACCTCGCATTAGCATGGTTTAAGATAATGGGATGATAGTAGGCAGATAGTTTAATCATTCCCCTCATCAGGAAACGTCTGCAAAGATCCACAATGCTCCTCACCAACCTAAAGTTCCGGCCTGCGCAGACATCTGGAAGCCTACGACCTCTGTGTAATCGGAAACGAAGAATCAAATACTCCATCGTAGGACGAAGGAGATTCCTTGTCAAAAAACACCAAAGATGAAAGAAAATAAATCTTGGGAAACGACATCGAAATGATTAACCCTCCCATTCAAGATTTCAATATTATCGGTAAAACCTCCGCCCTATTTCTTAGATGAAAAAATAGTTTTCCTTTACAAAGATTTCACAAAATTAATAATTCAGCGTACCATCGGGCGGACGCTCTTCAATTTCATTACTTTCCCGCTTACACGATTACATCAGCCATTGGATCGGCCAGCCTGCCGTACCCACGGCAATTATGAGTTGTCATCCCGGAATGACAAGGACCCAACCAATATGACCCATAAACCTCGAAAACACAATAAAGGCTAAAGTTGAGGATGATTTGAAATCGGAAATACATCGATAACGACGTGAAGCTAGAGCTGTTTTGAAAACTTATGCATAAATACCTCTCCACCTTGAAAACAATGGGATCACCTCTGGACCAATTTCAATCTAAGAGTGACTTGAACGTGGCTTTCATTATACTAACTGTTCAAGAAAGTGAGAGCAGCTACCTACTGCAAATAAACTGCAGACAAAAGTAAAATCAAAATCGACTTGGCCGGTTGCGTAGAATCGATCGTACTGAGATTGAAGAAACGGACATTAGGCGATTCGATAGAGAGCTCGCATAATTCAGAAAATGGTATCTGAAACGAACCTCCTCTTCCTGCATTTGAGCAGCGAGTATATCAGCCATGGAGGCAGGTGCAGCAACATCAACGGCAGCGCCACTCCCAACAGGCTTGTTTTTATTTGCACCCCCCCAACGTGCAGTAGGGGGCAATTTGAAATTTAGTAGATTCACTTCAGCCTCATGTCTAGCCGCCTCCCGGGCGAGTTGATACTGACGCACACGCTGCGCCTCTTCCAACTGACGGCGAGCGGTGGCTGACATCTTGGCGGTATTGACAGAACTGGCAGCAACGGCCTCTTCTTCCGCCAACGCAGCAGCTATAGCAGCCTCCTCCGCCTCGGCTCGCGCAATACGCTCTGCATTCGCACGCCGACGACGCTCCTCCTCTCGTTCCCAGGCTTGTTGTTGCAACTCTGCCGCGGTGAGTCTACAGACATCAAAACCACCATTAGGTAGTCAGATCCCATAAATCTATATGTATTCAAACGAGTCTTTCTCATCCTAAGTCCTGGATCAGATAAGTCATAGCTGATGCAAACTAACTCAAAAAAGGGGTGATAGATATAGGGCTTCGCTGAGTAGATTATTCAATGACCGGATTCAGCCAAACCTCAAAGATCAACATCACTTCAATCCCATATACTAAATGGGGGCTGACAATCATAGGAAAATAAATTAACAGGAAAGAATTCCCTACGCAGGTCAAGTGGAAGGATGCATGAGGACCCACGAAGCTCGGGACGGATAAAAAAATAGAATCTGAGAGCAATCTTAACCCAAATTTCATTTGAATAATAAACATCCTTTTCTTTAGTAAGAACTGGCATAAATGACTAAGCAGAGGAGTCAAACGGCTAAATAACACAGTAAATATATGCAAGAATTAACTTGCTTTCCCTTCTTCTTCCTCTTCGACTTTTTCACAGATTGGTCCTTATCCCTTTCCTCATGCCACAGAGTCACATTAGGCGGTACTAGATGTGGGCGAACTGTCGCACTTGAGGGGGGCACAGCGACCCAGTCGTCTTCGGGTTCTAGAGAGCCCTCGTTAATCACTGCAACTTGGAAACCCGGCTTCCCATCCGATTTATTCTCAGCGACAGTAACATTCTTCGACTTTCTCTTCTTTTTCTTCGCAATATTCGCACTGCTAGTGGTAACAGTGGTTGATTCCTGTTCCTTCCAAACAGGAGTCTGATCCATGGGAGGTTTAGCCTCGGTAGTAGCCTTCTTGACTGCTGCTTTTTCCTTACGCTTCTTTTGCGGCTGAACCGCCATCTCCTTCACTGGAATTTCCGATGGACCTTCTCGATCATCAGCCATGATAGGGGGAGAGACCTCCTGTTCAAGAGTTTGCTGTTGCTGAAACTCCTGCTGTCGTTTCAACTCCTCAGCTGTCTGCTCTTCCTGCTGACGCCTGTGAATAGCTGCCTCCAGTTGCTGCAGGTCGATAATATTCGGAGGACTCGGGGGTAGATTTGTTGAATGAGGAACAGAGGTGGTGATCGAGTTATTAGGAGGGGCAATATTGAGTCCAGTAAGCGTTGCGGTTACCGCGTTCTGATTGACTACAGAAACTGAATCGGACGCCATTTGAGCCACTCGTCGCAGGCGTAACATGTCCATCAGTGTTAGCGCACTCATGTTGGCCAAATCGAAGAGAGTTTTCGAGGCCTAAAGGACAAAAAAAGGAGTAACTAGCTGAACTCACTCAAAGCAACATCCATTGAATCTCCAGAAAGGCAAGTATATTCAAGTTAGTTTTCCACACTAGATGAGGGAATACCTGCGCACGAAATAAGTTTGCCCACATATATTTGTTTTTTTTTTTTTTTATTTATTTACATGTATATATATGTATGTGATTAGGAATCAGACAGACAAAACTCGCACAGAGCCCATTTTATCGACTATCTAGAGGCAAACAGCGAGTGCATTCGAGGAATTCCGGTGAATACTTACTGTCAGATTATTCACACTGGGATGTGAAAACCTTAAAAACCAGCATGCATTGATTTGAAGGGAAACATTCCATCAATAATCGAAAAAAAATCATAAGTGCAGATTCATGCTCGCATAATAGCCAATCCGATAGTCCCACAGCACACTTCAAACTACTAAAAGGAGCTTGATCGCTAAGAAAGCTCAACTTACCAGGTTTGCAAACGGGTTGTAAAACCACTAAAAAGGAATGTTTAGTTCAGGAAAATAGGGAATGCCTTTATAGAGCTGTGTGCATACAAAAAATAGCAAACTCACCGAGGCGGGATCGTTCATCGGGGCCTGGCCACTATGTTGGTGTGCCGAATTTAGGATTGGTGGTCGAGGCATGTCCATCTTTGTTGGTATGAGACTCGGAGTCATTACAGCACCAGATTGTATGGGGATTGATGCAGGTGGCACATTACCCACACTATCAAAGGAGGGGATTATCGATTGTGACGGTACTGGAGGTGGTGGTGGCGGGTGCCCTACCGGCAAAACCGCAGACGTGATGACGGGCTCCACCCGTGAATGGTCTATTGGGGAGAGATCTCTGGAATTCACGAATGGAAATCGTCCCAACCTAGCTATATAATCCGCTAAAAGAGTAGAAGTTTATTTAAATGAAGCTTTTCATTGATCCTGCTGGGTTTCTCAATACGAATATTACCATTAAATTGTGCTACATTTTCTCTAGAACTTCACGAAATATTTTGAACATCCAGCAACACTTGGCATACCACATCTACCAAGAGTAAGTAAAGTACGCATCCAAGTGCGCAAGCATCTAGGATGTACAAGCTAGATCGACGATCTCATGCAGCCCTCTTGAAGAAAATTTGACAAGACGACTATGGGTTGCTAAATATTTTAGGGTGTTGCACGCATTTGAGAGTGAGTCCGATAGGATGCGGAGTTAAGCAAAAGAAAGCGAGGCGCTCTTTATTCTAGTGGCTGATTGTCCATTATCCCCTTCCTTGTCATCTTTGGCCAAGAGTTATCCAGTTTTAGTATTCAGTTTTAATAAAGCCACGAAAACCAAATATAGTTACTGCGACATAATACAAACCTATGCTCATTCTCATCACCATGGTCGCGAATTCAGTTGATGTGCAAACAGGCAGAATGTCATGACAACAGCGATATTGATACTAAGTCGTTTTTTGGGTAATTCGACTGTGCAGCCTAGTTCTATTTTGAAAACGGGCACCTTATCGACGCAAAATATAATAAGCTACTGTAGTAGATAGGTGTATTTTAGGTAAGTTGCTAACAGTGGAACCTAAAAATGGCTGGAGTAGTCCAAAGTCATATACAAGTTTCCACATCAATAGATTCATTTCATCTAGATGATAAAGGCGACTAACAAATAAACCAATGGAAGACTTACTGATAGGAGAGAAGACCTTATCACACTCGCGTCGCACTTCAATGGACACAGTAAAGTAGCCAGCGGAGAACCATGTGGCCATGGTGGCATCGTCGTAGGGCCCTTGGACATTGCCATAGGGGTCTCGATAATACCACATAGTAGGAGACGCCACTGGTTGAGAGGACGGTATCGATTGCGGAGTTAGCATGGGTGGCGGTGGTAGTGGTGGATGCGAAGGTAAATTAGGCATGAAAGAGAAACCATCTTTCGTGGATTGACTAAGTATCTCGGTAGTGGGATTCGCATTGGTAGATATGTCCAGTCCATGTGGTGATAAAGAAGCCGACTGAGAGTCACACTTTTGTATTGGCTGAATTAAACAGCACAATAGTTATTCCAAAGCCTGTGTGTAAAGTGTCAAATACTCTACAAAAGCAAACATGGTGTCTTTAATATGCATTAAGCAGTAATGATGAAGTCATTAGTTGACTTCTAGTGGTAGAAGCAGCACTATACTCAAACAGTGTTGATTTGGATGTTGTATTAACCAATAACATTTAGCCAATAATTGCTCTAAATTCGTCAAGTTTATGAGTTATAATTAAGCTTGAATAAGCTTCTACATAGGCTTAATAAACTAATCTTTTTCTTGATTCATGGAGCTGCAATGTGCAGCTAATGCTTTAACAGCTGACCACAGTGAATAAAGTCCAAAATTGTCTACCAGAGACCCGATTAACCCCTAAAACCTCCCTCGTACAAAAATTAGGGGCGAAACAAACCTGTTCAGTCGAATTCAACGATGTCGACGGCCGTGGATGATCATCCCACTGCTTTGACGATGCCTCCTGCTCCTCCTCACTACCAACATCCTGGTGAAATCTTTGTGATGTATAATATTGTTGATGGTGTTTGTGATGGTGTTGATGCGGAGGGTAATGTTGATGATGCTGTTGGTATTGCTCTTCATGCGGTTCAAAATCCTCCTCCGTTGGACCGTGATCCGGCTAAGTATAAGGAGACATTCACAGAAAGCATGAACAACTGTTGTTTAAACAAATCAGTAATTTAAAGAGAAAAATAGATTGAAAGCATAAACTGTGCATTTTAAAAGGCACAATTGAGAGAATGGTGCCAAGAAGCATGACAAACGACGCTAGTAAAACGTGAGGAAAGATCGTTGATTTCCTTGAAGTTAGGGTTGAATTTGAAACTTTGAAAGGCATGGCACAGAGGCGCGAACTTGAAAGAGTAAACGTTACAAACAATGCAAACGAACTACACATCGAGTGCAATTTAACTCTTCGCTGAGTGGATACACAATTAAAGCATATATACCTAAGTGTCTCACATAACAATCTAGCAGAGCAAAGTCGATAGATAATGAACATTTCCGTAATGAGGTGACCCTAAATTCTAGTCCGTAAACGACAGATTGTACGAAGGTGATCACATGCTGTCCTCTCATCGCCTACGTAGACATGACCCTAATCCAGCGCATTCCAAGGACAGTTTCACAAACAGGGCAGTAATAAATGGATAGCATACCACCCTAAGTCCTGAAAATTAAATAATAACAGCATCAGATTTATCTGCAAACTCTACAACTAAAGGCTTAGCGGAAAACTCGGAGGAAGACCTAACACGTTGAAAGAGACGCAAATCTCGATAATAATGACAAAAGTAAAGTTTCGTAAAAACTTACGGCCAAATTGTTGAAAGTTGTAGAAGACTTAAAGCCACCGCGACCGCCACCGCGGGAAGGCCCGGCGCCGCCATGTTGGAAGGGTCGGCGCATGAATCCCCGACCCCTAGATCCAGATCCAACGAAAACATCGCCGTCGATTCCACCACGACTACGACCGCGCCCAGCACTCACAAAGAAACTGCCCTTTTAAGTTAGGAAGTACAGTCACTTAGGGGCATTATTTGACAATACCGTATTACAAATGCTCATTAAACATCAAGAACTGGACCAAAACGACTTGGGATGAGTCCATGAATAAGTCAACATGGTAAAGCATTTGACACCTTACTATTAAGATTTAACCACACGTGTAAAGAGTAATTTGTGAAGTGAACAATAAAACCTCATGAAAGCCAAAAGCGAAAAGCCCTAATCTCTCGAACGTAGAAAGACATAGGCTATAAGCGCAATTAGTATCCATATTTACTAGCTTTGATGATATTTTTGATCTAATGAATGTGCAACTAAATGACTGTCATTTGTGAAGATAAAAAAAAAGCATTGAGAAAAGCTAGAGGACGTTTGATGCTAAAAGTATAAATGAAATGGAAGGCGTTTTGATTCCTTCCTCATGGGATATGGTTTGCAATTTATACATAACTTCAGCAGCAAACATTACAAATTTCAAACCACAAAAAGGCCTCAAACGAGGGCAAACACAGAGAGAAATGGAACAGCCAAGCTTGTTTTGTAACGGCAAATATGAATAGCAAATCTAAAAAACGAGAATCTTTAATGCTCGAAACAGCTGGTAACATGCAAGTCTCAGTAGAACCGTAATCGATATATTTTTAAGAAAAGCCTCGCAACGAAAGTCGCCAAAAGCACTTAAGGAGCGCAAACCTTACATAGAGCGTAATATTGTGTAAGAAAGTAACGAAATTTTTTTTCTGAAAACATGTGCTGTGTAACCAAAAAATAATAAGAGAAAAAACAAAAAAATAGAGAAGCTTCGAATCCAAATGGGTAATCAATCATACACTCAAGGCTTTCGAAAGAGGAAATAAGAAAATAAACCATTTTTCGTAAGGCCAAGGTAGAATCCGGACTAGGCAACACACAAAAACCATCCGCTATTAATCGAAAGAGAAGATAGACAAAACAGTAGGGAAAAGTCCGAAGTATTGAGGACGACATTTCAGGCAAAACTACAGTATTGAGCAGACAAGAACATGAGGTTATAGTTTATAAAGTTACTTTGTGTGCACCCCTCTCAGAGCCGCTAGTTGACCGATGTCGCCACTTGCCACAACCAAGTGTCCAATCAAATTCACGTCGAACTTGACTGCTATCGGGAACAATACCGCTTCCACTGTCATCACCATTAGAGCTGCCAGAGTTATGTCGTTGAGAAGAGGCTGCCTCAAGTGGTGAATGCGGACCACTACCCGAGGTTCGAACCGTTCGCCGCCAACTAGTGTGATTCGGCTGTGAAGTATCAACGCCTCCATTCATATCAAAAGACCTACAAAGAAAAAAATAGGTAACCTGGCAGAAAGTGTAATAAACCGACTAGTTGAAGAATCTACTAATCGGCTGTAAGTTCAATGCATCAGCGAAAATACCCTCCACAATGTTCGATCTTTTTGGCTGGACGACAGGGCGCGGAGGCTCCATCGATGATGGGTTTTGGTTTCCGATAATGAAGACGTTTCTCTGGGTCGCGAGATATCACGGAAATAGCGACCTGGAACAAAAAAAACAAATAAATCAAATAATTTTCGATCAATGAACAAAGTGCACGGGATTCATTGCGATATAAACGTCCGGACACAAACAAAGCGTGAGCGAGGTAATAACAGTGGAAAATCAATGAGACTAAGCAAATAGGAACTAATTTAATTGTAACCATAAAATCTACCCCAGTGATTAATAGATCATTTTAATTAACAATCCATCTTCTTTTATATGAAGGGAAAATAAAACGAGTTAAATCATCTCACCGGATATCTACTAGGTCCACCACTAGCTATAAAAGCCTCCCGAATTTCAAGCAACTGATTCTTTGTATATAAAATATTGCTCGCGTTATTATTTGATTCCATTTGCATGCCCAAAAGATATCAAAGTTGACAAACAGATCCGATTCAACAGGGAGCTAAAAAAAAAAGAAAGACGACGAAGAAGGCTTTCGTGGGGCCCGCTATCACAATGGAGTGTACTCAAAATATTTTAAAAAATGTCGCACTCTTTAAATTTTTCCTCTAATAATTTATTTTCCATGCCTTCAATAGCAAACGGGAAATTTTACACAACGATCATAAATTTATGCACTATCAGCATTTATGCTTTCAGATCTATGGCTTACCTTTTGGTAATAAGTTGTTTCGGGACAAATCGCAATGCAGATGTGTGCATCTATGAATTCTGAAGAACTATGCATTTTAAAAACACAAAGCTTTGAACAAAAGTCGGCAAAATTTTAATATGAGATTCATAATTTTATTGTAGGTAAATCAAATCCCATAAACAATCATAGTTTTAGAACCTTTTATTGAAAAAGAGAGATCAGCCGTTATTAGACTCTGCATGCGTACGAAATAAAATTGTTGCCCTCTATTCGATATTTCTATTATTGGCACTAACTGAAAATTTTTATGCATTCGTTCATTGAAAAACAAGCGGTTCGGGTTTTTCAATAAATGTTCGATGATATAGGCTTACTTTAGGATCGAAGAAACTATGGCTTACCGTTCCATAATGATTGTTTCAATATAATGTTTGCTGTTTTGAAATAAGCAGTTGATGCCAAATCAGTTTTTTTATATTTACAGGACTGCGAGCTCAAAATAAAATTCAGATATTTAAGCTAGCATTAAATACTGCTATCTGATAGGTTAAATTATTTTGTTTGACCGAGCTCATTGGCAGCTCTTTAACAGAGGCTTAGAATACTGCCCTAGGATGCTCGGAGATGACAAATTAGCTGATATTCATATCCTTATAAATTTGATGATTTGATGTTTTGCTTTAAAAGGTAATGAGAAGTCAGGTTAATCTTAGGTTGTCACCTCTTATGTATTAACGCAAGTTTGGTAAATTAATTTTTATGTGAACATTTGCAGTGTTTTTTTTATGTGCTTGATTTATATCCTTGACTAAAATATACCAAACCGTTTCCGTGGTCTTGTAAATTATCCAGCTCTTAATACTATGCAAGCAGAAATGGCGTCAGAAGTATTTTTTTTATTATTAATTCAAATTCACCAAAGATACTCCAAACTGAAAAGTCATACGTTGTATCAGCTCCAACTGGGAGTGGGAAAACAGCGTTATTTGAATTGGCTATCGGCAAATTTTTGGATCTCCTTGAAAACTTTTCCCTCGATTCCAAACCCTTTGCCTTATATTGTAAGCAGCCTTTCACGATTCTGTATTTTAGTGGCACCTCTTAAATCAATTTGTTCCGAACGCATGTCCGACTGGCAGAAAAAGTTAGAACCTCAAGGATTTAAATTGCTCGAGCTTACTTCAGACTCTCCTTATTATGAAATCCAAGAGCTATCGAAACACGCTGTTTTAATCGCGACTCCAGAAAAAGTTGATAGCTTGTCGAGATCTTTGGAGGGAATGAGAGACTTCATGTCACGTATCCATCTTCTAATGTTGGATGAGGTTTGTTGCACTTTGACATTTCATTTTCAAGGTCCATACCATAGCTGAACCGCTCAGAGGAGCCTGTTTAGAAGCAGTCGTAACTCGTCTAATGGTTTATAACCCACGAATTATTGCAGTTACTGCCACGTGTTTCAACCTGTCAGATGTAAGGCATCCTAGGTCATCAATTATACAGTAGATCGCACGATGGCTATCGACAAGCAAACGCGAATGTTTGTTCAAAAGGTTTGCGAGCATTGATTTATTATAATTTTAGTTTTGGTCCGCAATTTCGGCCAGTCCCGGTCAATAAAATTGTACTGGGCTACAAAAAATCTGCACAGAGCTCTTTGTTTCAGTTTGATCAATTCCTTACAAAGAAAATTTTACCAATTATCCGAATTCACTCGCTGGGTCGACCTACTCTTATAGTAAGAAATCGAAAAACTACTCAGATTAATTGAATTTAGTTTAGCATAACAAGGAAAACTGTTGAAAACACTGCAGAGTGGTTGTCTAGAGGAGTTACTGGTTTCAGTAGTGCTCCTCGGAACTTGATTGAGAAAATTTCCAATAATATTCTTAGAGGTTTTCTTGCTTATCTTCGCCTAAATGTGCTACTTAAATGTGTTCAAACAATCACTTGGTATTCTAGATTGTTTAAGCGGTGGAGTTGGCTTCCACCATGCAGGAGTGGATCCAGTCGACCGACGTTTAGTTGAAGAAGCATTTGTTGAAGGTCAAATTTCTGTTTTGGGTAGTGCTACGTAAAAGTAACATATACTTGCAGTATCTACAAGCACCCTCTGCATGGGAATAAACTTACCTGCTCACTTAGTCATTATTAAGAATACTTCTCTTTATGTAGAAGGAAATGCCCAAGAATACACCATTCGACAAATGTTACAAATGATTGGCCGTGCTGGTCGGCCACAGGCAGGTTTATATTATTACCTCTCAGCTACTCATTTTTTAGTTTGACACGTCAGCGACGGCTGTAATAATGACAACATCTGACAAAAAAGTAAACTCTTTATCACCCTCTTTTTTATCACTTTTACTCACAGGAACTTTATGAACATTGGTTAGAAGATGCTGAGAATGTCGAAAGTAGTCTTCACACCTGCCTAACAGATTCCCTCAACGTGGAGATCGTTTTAAATCGAATCCACGGTTTCAGTGATGTGTTACGTTGGATTTCTAATACGTATCTAGCTGTTCGTCTTTCACAAAATCCCGCTTTTTATGGTCTTCAAAAATGCTATTTGGATAACAGTTCAAAGGAATTAGAATTAGAAAGTAAGGCTGTTTGTATTAACCTTACTGATTCTTGAAAGAGCTTTGCAGAGATGCGCTGAATAAATTAATATCAGTTGGTGCCGTAATTAGATCTGACGTTGACCATTCCATTGAGTCTGCTTGTAATCCTATTATGAAATTCGGCTATTATACCCTTTTAAATTTAGTGAACGGGCGAATAATGTGCGAGCATTTTATCTCCGTCTCGACAGTTGAGTCATTTCTTAGGCTAACTGGACACGAAACTCTGGAAGAACTAGTAAATTTCTTTTCGATAAAATTTTTGACCGCATATAGATTTACTATATTGCTGGGTGTGCTGAGATGAACGACATTTCAATAAGGAGTCAGGAGAAACGTCAACTGAATTTCATCAATCGAGGTGCAGGAGTGAAGAGGCTAAGGTTAGTAATATCCAAGTTCTAATCAAAGTCAGACTCTTTAGTTAGGGGAGAGACTTTGTCTGGATGAGTACTTTCCATTTGATCATCCCCTCGACCACTACACCACTGTAGCGCAGCAACTTAACTGAACTATTCTTACAGCACAAGATTGTTATCGTAGGCGTAATTATCAATAGAGTCTTGGCATTCAAGCTACAAGTTAAGGCTCATCCATATCTCTTACATTTTAATGAACGACAATGGCAGGTAGATCTTAACTAAATTGGATGTGAGCATTTCGACAAATTTTTGCCTCTATCGGCCAGATTGTCCGATAGCTGATGAGTTAAAAGGGTCCTGAGCACACGAACTTCAACTATAACTCTTGGTTACAACCCTTAATGATGGGGCAAGAGGGAGAGAAATAGAGATAGTCATTCGTTTGTTTATAGAATGCCTTGTTTCCTGTGAATGTAGAAGGATAGAGTCAATTAAAATCTACTTTCAACTGCGGTATTCCCCCATACCCTCTATGTAACTTCGTTTGGTCATCTTCCTCGGCATCTACATCAACTCCTCCCCCTACAGAGTCTTTCTCGGCCATGGCATCAAAAAAATTTTGTTCACTGGCAGTCGCCTGGCTGAAGACCCCTCATTTGTCCTGCCATTGTTAAGCCAATATAACCATCATTTATTTGCCCAGATAAACTGTTAAAGCGCGTCATCGAATTCGCATAAGTTAGTGCACAAACGCGTTGAGCTAGATATCCTACTATATATCCTTTACGACAAGTGTGTTAGCGTAAATGAAGCGTGTGAGCAATAAGTTGTGTGTATGTGTTTTCTGCGTTCCTTTATCCATACAGGATGATGTGACAGGTGAATCCTGTCTGCTGAGCACTCGTTAGCCTGTTGGCTGATTCAATTCTTTTATATTTTAGATATCCAATAAAAGGCAGAATCACAACTCCTCAATTGAAGATCGTTGTACTTCTTCAGGCTGAACTGAATGACTTCATAGTGCTTGATGCAGGTCTTCAGCAGGAGAGTCTCAAGATTTACAAAGCCTTTGTTCGCTGTGCCATAGGTATCAAGTATGGATTCTGCTACTCTACGCTAAAGTTGCTACTGAATGCACTTATGTCTTTTGACCGAGTTTACATATTTTAGACAAAACAATGTCCAAAATCTTTTAGATTTTCCTTATTTGCACATATTTATCTAAGTGACTACCATTGAATTTGCTACGTTGACAATTTCGTATCTATCAAGCATTTTTAATAAAGGTCTTCGTAATCTCCTTTGGGCCACCACTTCAAGCGGTCTTGAAGTGATAAGCGCCTCTAACGTGTCCTCGCCTCGGCCCGCAGCAATGGCCGGATTTGCCTGCATGGCGCATGTAATTGAGTTGGCCAAAGTGATGGCAAATCGTGTATGGGCGGACGCTCCATTGGTTTCAATACAACAGCTACCCGACATAGGCGAAGACTACGCCAAGCAACTGGCAGGAGCGGGAATTACCTCTCTGAAAGATATCGAAAGAGTTGGTCCTAGGTGTATCGAGCAGGTTAGCCAGATAGTGAACTCGTTTATTCAGTTCACTCGACCTTCCTTATCTTCGTGTAATAACAAAGCCTTTTGAACCTAACTTAATGCCTTATCTGGGGAGCTCAATAATAAAAAAGCTAGCAGTTTTATGGTGAAATTTAAGATGCCTATTTTTCCCTTGAATGCCATATTCTCTGCCTCTGCCTCTTACAACCATTGTGCCACTAATAGCTTTCACCCACCAAACGAACTTCGGAATAGTTTGAAGTCCATCATGAGTTGTCTTACAACGAAACCAAAAGACTTCGGGTAATGATGCTCACCCAACTCGTTTAGAAGCCACAAGTGGTAACCGTCTGAGTGAATTCTAGGCAGAGAACACGTTGAAGATGGTTTTGTTTGATAATGGCCAATCATTATTGTATTACTTTTGAATACTATATATCTTATTTAACTTCAGCTTAGATTAGTGGATTATATTCGTTTACTGAAGTTTCAGGTACACCAAAATAAATGAATGAATATAGAAACAGCGCTTTAAGTTCAAATTCCTATTGAATTATACTGAAGTATGAAATCCCAGAGGCTCAACAGAGAAGGCAAGAGAGGAAAATATGCGGTCCCTCAGTATGCATAATTATGGATATTAAAATCTATGGGATGTGTTATCGCAATTTCATTAGGAAAAAGAATATTCTGAACTATAGAACCGACGACTGAAATTTCGACTTATAGATTCTCCGGCGACATCCGCCTTTTGGCGATCGAGTCCACGAATCTGCCCTTGGTGTGCCAAAATACGAGCTCGCCGCCGAACAGGTAGGTCCTTGAATGCTAAGTATGACTTGCTTTTGGTATTAATAATTGCTCTTTTTTTGCTAAAGTTGGAAACCATGACTGATAATCAAGTGGAATTCGAATTTGCGATTCGTCTTGCGCGGTCTTGCAAATTCGATCAGGTTGCTCTGATAGTCGCCGACGACAAAAATCAAATCATTTTCAAGACGCTTCTCTCGTAGGCTATAGTTCTGGCAAGGTCATCGACTAGTTTATTTTAGCAGTTAAAGCTTTTTTTCCAATTTTGATTTAATTAAGGACAACAATGATCGAGTCATCGGGAGGATGGTCCCACCGGGTAGTTGTTAATTTTGATCCAACTGTGCATTGTCTCTTTACCAGTCTAATCAGCTTCAATTTTAGTAAGTTCGCTCCCTTCAATTCGAACTTTCCCATTCCAAATTTCTATTGTAAAATAAATCTGCTATAGTGGGAATCGATCTGAATATCAATTTCCCAATACCCTGGCCGAATTCCTACAGCGCCGTTATTGACCAAGGGACATCCACCACACCTACCATCTATGGAAACATTGACATTCCATTGCCAGTTACTGTCAGTCCCTATTTATCTAAGTCTCCGGCTTCACTGAAGACTAAAAAGGCAAGCAAGCAGATCTCGTAAGTGGTGTCTGTCTTTTTAATCAGATCAAATGTTTTGCTTCACTCATCAGATGACAAATCCAGAACTCATCGATACACATTCAATAACTGAAATGACCATTCAGACTGGTTACCTTCTGGTCTAAAATTGGTGCGCTTTAATATGCTCCTCACTTCATTGCTCCGTTTACCTAGAATGAATGAATGAATGCGAAGTAGTGTTTATAGTTTATGCGCATGTTAAAGCGTTTCAGTATGATCTTACTGCCCAGATAGGTTCTTAACATCCACTAAGTTTGTTGACTTTAAATATACCTATGCAAAATTGTAGGTTAGAAGCTGCAGGAACTAAATTGCTAAAGGCATCTGCAACACCAGCAGCAATGATGTCAACACCAAAGGAGACAGGTGATGGATTCAAGCAGATGAACATTCTGAAGTTCTTCAAAACGATAAAAACGCCTTCAGAGCAAGTTCGTTAACCTACCCTACCAAAGTCTCCATTTGTTTTTTTATTTCCTGAATGAAATTTAGTATTATAGTATTTTTATTTCACTAAGTTGATAAATTCGCAAGTGGTCTTTACAATGAGTTGGCAATAGCTATATATTTGATAGTTACAAATTTAAATTTGGTCGATTGTATCAATGTCTAAATTGAGCTAAATATTTACTGGCTTCCGTAACGGTTCAGCTTTGCTTTTATTGATAAAAAATTGATTCCCAAATTGCATTTCTGTATCTGTCACTAGATTTAGCCTCATCAAAACGATTTATGGCACATTAATCTTCGAACAGCAATTTTTCTCGCTCTCTTCTGGTAGAGAGCCTCCTTCTTCTTCTTCTTCTTCTTTGAAGTGGCTCCCTCTCAGATAATCTCACATACAAGATTTCTGATTATTTCTTTTAAAATTTCACAGCTTTCGTTCATGGCCTTCCTTTTTTCACTTCCTCTACCAACGATTTATTCGTCTAGGGTTTATTTATAGCCTCGGCTTCTTTTAATGCATGTTACTTCATTTCCTTAACACAGTGGCTTTAATAAAGAGCGACACAGATGCAGACTATCACAAACGGACTGTCAGATAACCATATAATCATTTTAGTACCATGTAAGATGTAAATTTGTCACAAGTTTTTCTGACCCCCGCGTTCATACTATCACTTCTATCGCAATATTGTAGTTTCTCAATATCTTGACGATTTCTCTGCAGCTAAAACTTCTATTTTGAATTTTCATCAACCACCAAAGTATATCGACTAAAAAATATCATTTTAGCGATTCCACTTACTTCGTAAGAATGCTCAAATTTATAACTGTACCGCATTATATTTTCCTTCATGACAAGATTCAAGGAGGAAAAACGATGGATACGTTACCATCAATAAGTCCGTTGTCAAAATTGGGAAATTCGACCTACATCCCATCTTCCAGTACTTCTTTTACCGATATTCCTGTGACCCATTCCTCACTTGCGACCCACTTCACTCCCGACCCACCATCTCTACCCGTCTCTCCTTCCATTAAAAGCCCCCCTGAAGGGCAGCCGCCGTTAAAAAGAATTAGATGGAATAATGGAGAGAATATTGTCGAGGGGATTAGTCCAAAGACAGATAAGATGGTTGAAGAAGAACTTTGCTCATTCCTCTCTACGGTAGAGGCAGCTAAAGCCGAAGAAAACTTCGGCTCCATCTCATCTATTCAAATGGACTGCACGATTTCCCCTATTTCACCTACTGATTTGGATGCTTCTCATGCACCCAGAGAATCCTCTACTCCAAAATTATTTTCCTACCAAGAAGATCAAGGAAGAGAGGGGGAGAAAAAACGGTCCACGCCTATTCCTCCTTTTCATATGGATTACACTATTTCACCAATCATTCCTCTTGACGTGAATCGTTCTCAGAGAACTGCAGCTTATTCAACACCAAAGCTTCCAACTAAAGCGCCTATCGCTTACACTCCCGATATAGAATTCGGAGCGCCAGCAAACCTGCCTTCAAGTGATTTTAAAACTCCAAAAGCTATGCAACTCTTCACTTCACTGGATGATCTTTGCGATTCACCACCAATCAAGAAGGACAACCAGCAAGTCTTCAAAGTTCCAATGAGTGCTGTACCTTTAGGTCGTCCAAGGATATCTCCACAGGTTTTATTCACACGAATACCCAGCACTGTAACGTCGAAAAAGTTATTCAAAAGGGTTTCGTTTGGTCGTGTTCTGCCAAACTCCAATAGAATTTATGATGATACTGGCTATATATCATTACCTATTTCGAAAAACACCAGAAGTACAGAAGTACCGGTGAAAAATATTTCCGAGAAGATCCAATATTCTGGGCTGGAAGAAGCATCAGGAAAGGAAGTGGTGGAGGAATCAGAAAGTAATAAAACGTCGGGAAAGACACCGCCATCAAGCGAGGTCGATTTCGAACTCCTTCAAGAAGGCTGGGATCAACTGGCCACGTTCATTCATTGCTATAATATTCTCAAAAATGTCCGTAAGCCTTTAGGCGTTGTTAAATGCATACTGTATTATGACTAGGCTCACTCGTGAGATCAACTCTGTAATTCCATTTTTTGGCGCAAGGGCGTTTTTTCCATAATTTTTCTGCAATTTATGACTTTTGACCTTGAGAAAGTGTTGATAATTTCTTTTGATGCCATCCACTAAATTTCCTGCTGCTCTTCTCTTCGGTTTATATAATAAATGGTCAAATCGTAGCATTTAATACTCCAGAGAGAGGAAAGTTTCTCTGAATCCCTTTGGTATTTCTGCAACTGAGATTTCGTTGAATAGGCAGGTACGCAACAATCTCCCTGTTCAGTAAAATTTGCTTCGAGACAATTGGAATTTTCGCATAGGAAAAAATACTATAGATGGTTCACAATGAGGTATGTAGGGTTGATTTCTTCAAAAACTGATCGCGCTTGTATAGTTGCTGTTGATGTTTACCGAGTTGTCATGCAGGTTAAACGAGAGATGAGCTTGCCTCCAAACTATATCCTAGCAAATTTGACATCCATTGTAGTCTTTTTGAGTGGAAGACAGCAGTTTCAAATGTTTAGGTGACAAATTTGCCCAGCTCTTAGCCTTAAAGAGGAGAGTGTGAAATGGGATTATCAACCAACAGAATTTTAGCTGTCTCTTTGGATTTAAAATAAAAAAATCTTTTGTTACATCCAAAAGATCCTGAGAATGTGGATTTCGTGGCTTTGTCGGCGCCAAGGACACCTCCCTACAATCCTATTGGCCATGATTATCCAATGGAATCGCGCATTAATTCTACAGTCGAGTCCCCGACGGTCGAGTTCCCACATCTTCATCAGGTGGTAACTTGAATTTTTAAACTTACCGTTAAATGTCGCTGATAATGGCAGGTCCAGTAACGATCGACGCCCCAGCACTGGCTAATAGAAACCTAAAAGTGGTTGAGATCTTCCCACGATTAGAGCATAGACTTTGGGTGTGAAAATGAAAAATAAGTTTTACTAAAGCAGCAGAGCAGCGGAGTCCTCAAAACAAGTTTTTGCCCAGACGCTATCTAATCAAGACGAAAAATTCCCGACACATATTTCTAACACTCTCTTTACAATCCAAACTAATTTAATGGAACCTCTTTAAACGTTTCGTTCAGCCCAGTCTTTAACAGATAGAGAGTATATATGTTCTTTCAGTGATATGATTTTGTGGCTATCAAGGTAGTTGAAGAATAATGGGTTGCTAACTCCATGAAAAAGAAACTGCACACAATGCTGGTTCTTAAAAAATGCCCCTGAGTGATAATCCAATCTCAGACTGAAATTTACTATCGGTTTCGCTCATGCCTCAAAGGCGCCCTTTTAATCACGGCCAACGACAAACGCATTTTCTGAATGGGACACAGTTTGTGCACTGGAGACTGCTTTAATTCTCTCCTAAGCCATTACCTTTTACTGCTGCTAACGTTTGAAATTTAACTCAACACTTATTACTTTGGTTCAACTCCGCCCGAGCGAAAATTTGGGAGGATTCACTACATTATTTAAGCTCTTAAGCATTCGCCTATTTTTACATATCTGATTTTGCTTTCTAGAAAACCAATCCGGGCAACTCGGAGAGAATCCACCAAGTTGAAGAATAAGAGTTGACTGTGTACACAAACCTTGGTTTTATTAATGTTCACTTCCGGTGCATCTTTATAGCATTAAAATTTGAATATTTGATACTTGATAGGACCAACAAAAATTGTGCACTTCTCGTTTATCAAGATGATTTGATTAAATAAGTCCACGCCCGTTCGGCGGAACTGAGTAAGAGTTCAGGGCCCATTGGCACGTATCCTATGATTGCGGTGCTCGATTTTTCATTTACGAAAGAATGGCCGAGCGAGGTTCCTAAGTAAGAGTTGCGCCAAACGCTTTCAAAAGCCTCAACTATATATAAATCACTAATTTCGCTTTATCGAATTACATTTAAATAAAATATGAATTTTGACGGTGTATTAGCCAGTCTTGGTCGAGTATGAACCATCCACGCAGGTCACCAAGCTCTCATACGAGTACTTCGAAGCTATCTCAGGAAGAAATAAACCAAATGTATTGGAAAAAAGGATGCATATCAGCAAACTCGGTTGCATCAAAAATACCCCGAAGGCCAATTATTTGATCTTTTTGTATATCCGATATTAGGCTATTTGGTGGTCACTCGGACCACCGTACGCCAGAAGTGATACGCCTTGTCGAACATTATTCACAGCTTATCGCTAATTGTTGAGCGGATAAATATCATGAAGAGCTCTGATACTAGGCTCAACTAACTGATTACGAAATTATGTCACCACAATTACCTACCCTACGAAACCTGGATTGATCACGTTCTCCCCGGCCTTTCTACACATTAATTTCTTATTATACTCCTAGTGAATTTCCACCATTGTGGTCAGCCTTTATTAAGGTTGATTCATTTTCAATTTCGTTTCGATCCAGCGTCAAGACAATGGCTACCATGGTAGAATTGGCATTCTAGGTGGTGCCACTATCAAAAAATCAGAAAGGAACAATCCCCGCACCACCTATGAAGATTTTTCGAATTCAATACAACCCAACAGCGACAATAGGAGGAAGATCCGACTATATCATGAAATCTAAAGTCTCTATTAGCCACTGATCTCTTAATCAAAGATCATTGCTACCCTATGATATGAAGAAGCGTAAATTGTTTTGCGCTAATAATTAACTCTTAGCACGCTGGACAAATGCCTGTGTGCTCGAGTAAATGAATATATGAACACTCTTTAAAGAAAATAAACATTTTATTTTGGCCAGCCAGCACTCATTTTCTAACAGATCCAGGCGTGTCAAGCTAACAAGCGTTATTTCGACTAAACGCTTTTTGAGGGAAGTATGTGCAAGTTGCTTATTGTCCACCGATAGCACGAGAACGAAGAGTGGAAGAAATTCAAGTGATTTAAAAAAATACATCCCGATTCAAATCGATGAGCAGTATGAGGGAAAGAGATCGAGTTCGGAAAGACGATTTGCGAAAAAAATCAAACTCTATTGCTGCACCAGAGACCAGCATCAGTTTCGCATATACTAAAACGATTTCAAAAACAATAAGTGAAAATGAGAGAAAACGTTCATTCAATCGTAAAAGGCTTATCTTTAATTAGGGCCAATTAAAAAAATGAAAGTGACGGACAGATTAGTACTCACCTGCATTAAGAGATGAATTTTCTCAATGACTTCGGGCATAACGGAGCCAATGCCATCAAGAACACGTTTGCAGAAGCGCTGTGAGGCCTCTTCACCAGGTTTATCAAGGAGAAAGCGTTCCTTCAAAAAATCTAACGACTTTTGAGGATCTCTTGCGATGTCCCCCACGCCCGCATCTTGTACCAAAGATAGCAACGCCATAAAAACATTCGCGTGTCTGCGATAAAAATGACCTCTTATTAATAAGTAAATAAGTGGCTGTCGGCTGAAACGTATACTTCTGAAGGCATTCTCGAACCTATTTACTAATGATGCCACGACTAGACTGAAGGCTCTCTCCGAAGAAATTGGCAGGCAAGCTTTGAAACCACCTAACTGTTTCTCTAATAACTAAGAGAAAACCAGGGGGAAAGGAATAGTTTGGACTCAGTCAGCCTCGTTTGGGTAAACCGACCAGAACTGCCAGTCTCACTAGCCAATTAACCGAATCTCAGGAATATGGCAGGAAAATTGAAACGTAACAATGCAGACGATCACTAAAAACAAGAAATGCGCTGACATTACAGTTCGCCCGAACTGTAGGCAAGTACTGGGAATGAGAAGGGATATTGCCAGAACTCGATTAAAGATTGAAGATTAAAGAGATTCCATAATGAAACCCAGGGGCGGAAATTCTCTGTTATCCGAGACTTCCACCCCCCCCCCCCCCCCCCTCCTTCAAATTTTATAGCACTGAAGACTATAAAACTCCCGAGCGATTCGCATCGATGTAAATTATTCTCAAGCGAATAAATGTGCTACTAGGTAAATAGTTTTAAAGTATCTCTGTCTGTCTGAAAACAATTTGTACAGCCGCACATACGACTATCTAATTGTAAACTAAGACGTCTTTGATATCTACAATACCTTGATATGATATCAAAGATGAAAACGGAAGCTGACTACAAAACAATAAAATTCAAAGCAAAATAACTCGTTTGGTGCCGTGCACTACTTTGACGACTGAAAACAGGAACTACTCATGGTTTTCAAATCGATAATTCTATAAGAATAATATGGTAATGTGAATTAATACAAATAGTGACTGCAGATTCGGACAACAAGGGCGAGACTAGATGAGGCGTTACCAAAGTGACTTGTACTAAGGTTGAGAATTTCGCAGGATTTGATAAATGTTCATTCTGATGAGCACTTGAACAGAGGCGGGCGTTCAAAAGGTAAGGTTGAAGATATAATCTGCATGCAGGGGCCAACCTAGTGGGATCTGATTACATTTTACGCGTCATAATGATTGAGTACTAAGGAGAAATTTCAGACCTACTACACCAAGTTAGACTTACAGCGATTCCACAATTAAGGTCGAATTGGATAAAAAATGGAATTTCATGCCTTACATGATGAGATATTCGGCAACAATATTTTAAGAACTCACCCACGCAGATTGAGGAAAGCCGTATATCCAGAGTTAAGGAAGCTTTTAAAGAGTTCTGTCTTCGTGCCTCCCATGGTCTCGATCATGTCCTTTGTCAATCGTACATTCGGTGCCATCATCTTCGGATCGTTTCCAAATATGAAGCTGAAGTCAATGTGGAAGAGTTTACCCTCCTCTGTAAGCAAAATGTTGTCTAAATGCCGGTCACCCACACCCAGGAGGTACGTAATCACGCAGTAGCCCGCTGTAAGGTAAAAGCTGTATGTATGAATACTATGAACAGAAATGGAAGAGTAGAGGCAACTCACCACAAGAGCGCATATAGGTTTCGAGAACGCGTTTTGGGATAGTGGCGCTCCGGTTGCAGTTCTGAAGATACTTCGTGATAGAGCCTTCCTGTCGAGATACATCAGCGATAGGTACACCCTTGACGAACTCAATAAAGCCTACGAACCATCAAGAGCAATTTAAATCACGGCCATCCAGAAAAATGATTAGAGCCACTAGCAGATATTCCCCTAAGAGAGCTGACCTCCTAGGTACAATAAAGTGTACTGTAACCTTCGATTTGAATTCGTAAATTTGTGAACCCTCATGAAGTACAATTTGCTGAGGTTCATCTGCTAACTTGAGCACTCTCTACACTAACTATGAAAAACTCCATAGTGCAGGAGAGTGCCAATGGATAAGGAAAATCGAAAGAAACGCAGTGCACCAGAAGAGTATGAGATTAAAATGAAATGCCGGTAACCGAACTGTTCGAAATTCATTACTCCATATGAATAAACAAACACCGAAGAGAATGCACTCTTTTTTCCTCAGCTTTAATGTGCCCCAATCACTAAAATGTTGGTGCACAGTGAAAGGTAATCTGTCAGACGCTGAAAAGAACTAAGGGAAGCGCTCATTCAATGAAGACGACAGATGCCCATTTGCCAAATTTGCCATGCTTGCGTACTTCCCTCCCCATCCTAACCCGTTCCCAGATAAGTTCTTTTGAACCTCTAAATTCTTTAAAATAAACTATCTTAAATAAAACCGCTGAGGAAATCATCGACGGCAGAACAACTCACCGTGACGACAGCTCGCGGGAAGAACTCTATAGGGTGTCAAGTGTAAATCGAAAGACTCCTTCTTCAACATCTGGAAGATATAGAAGAAAGGTCATTTGAACTGTGTTTCTGGGAACACACAGCTACTTTTTTTCCTCTAAAACAAAGGAATACACTCACGACATCCATGAGACGCAACATTTGAAGCACCAGTTGATCTTGACGCAAATCATCGCCCGTCTTAAAGATAACCTGGTAAGTTTCCCCCGTGGTGGATATCAGTTTGAGCAAAGCTGGCTGAGTGGTGCTCTAGAATGAGAGAAAACATTATTAAATGTAGAAGTGACCCCAAATATCTACAAGTCAAAATTAGATTTTACGGCCTCTAATTCACGACACATTCTAGTAGCATCGGTTCTGGAACGCCAATTGACACTACCATATTACGTTTCGAGAAAACCAGGAAGATAACGTCGATATAAAAATAAAAGAAGGGCATTTTTAAGTTGCGCATTTTGTTATTGATACCTTGAAGAGTGTCGCAGCTTTCGAGTCGATTTCGGAGATCAGAAAGCTCGGATCCAGAGGGAAAGGTAGGGGTCGGTCGAAATGGGTCAACAAGGGTCCTTTTTCCGCCAACTTCTCCTGCAGGATTTCAATCTGCAATAGCGAAACAAATGTCATCTAAAGACTATCCCTGTTTGTAAGTAGCGTTACGCCTCACTGCCCTAGCTCACCTTTACCGTCCTTTTCGCGTTGGATTCAAGTACCGTCTTCATTAGGTCATACAGTCCGTCCACAAATGTCATCTGATTGAGTAAATCCGCATGCCAACCCGCGTGCTCCTCGGAACCCTGGGAATTCAAGCAAAATTATTGAAATGGGTGCACAAGGGGTGAGTGTAAAGACGCGCGTCCTTTCCCTGTTGATGCCAAAATTAGGACTTCGTGATTAGCTTATACACACCAGAGATCATCCCAGTTACTAGATATAATTGTTTAAGAGGGCAACCATTAACTCACCGCTGCAAGGATAGCCATGAATCTAGTAAGCACGTGCTTGAACACTCTCTTCATTTCTGGTGTATTAGGCGTATCGTCATGAACCTCCAGTTTCAAAAACCAATAAAGATAATTGGCCAGACGAAAGTTCGAACGACTACGGTGGATCAAAAATTCAGCCAGATTCATCTATTTATCGAAAGAAAATAGTAATCATTCTCGTTAAAGTAGCATTGCTTTCAAGCGTCCTTCCTTACTTGCCATGGAGATTCGCTGGTCCCGGAGGACGATTCTTCATGGGTAGATCGAGGAGAGCCTATTTGGTCTTCTCTTTCTTTGTTTGCCACTTGGGTTTCGCCTGGCTCTACTATTGCAAGATCAGATTCAAGAATAGCTTCATGATTTTCATATCGCAGGGCTTGCACCAACTGATAAAGGTAGAGCTCAATATCCTAGAGAGACATGGACACAACAGGGATTCGGTAAATTTTTAAGTCACGTTAGATGATGCACCTGTTATAATTCTACACAATTTGGCAATCTCAGCGTTCACATGGAATTAAACCAGTGATATGTTGCGTTCATAGTAAAATTAGTTTTGATACAGATTCAATCGCCTCTCAGTGATAAGGCATCTTTCATTAATGACTTACTGTTTTAAAATAAGCCTACGAATCAACAGCTTTCAACGACCAGAATTGAGATTTTACTAGTACCATCTACTCTCTTGAACGAAATTACTAGTTAGCAGTCAATCGCCTTTCTGATTCTTCGGAGAGAGATAGAGATTGAAATAATGTGCTTTGGGTTTGTGTTAGAGAGACAGCTAATGTGCAGCACTCAGCCAGTAAAGCGGGCCCCTAGAAAACATGTCGTCGTCAAGCTCTGCAAATGGAGGCGCGGATGCCAACGCGATATTTTTCCAATAGAATTGAACCATCTCCGAACTGATCCAGTCATAAGAGCGATTGAATCAATACCAAATAATAGTGTTAACGCGGATGAATTCGATTAAACTAGAAGTCGGAAAACATTGATTTCTTGTCTTTGCAACGATCTTGATCATAAAGCATCCTACTTAACCTATTCAAAATTATATTCCATTGAAGTATGAGATAGAAAATGATAGGACTATCCAGTTTCTAAAAACCAAAAACAACAACCAAACTTGTTAGGCCAATGCAGGAGGGATATGATCCTTCAAGCGCAAACTGTAAAGTTCCCTACTAAGATCACCAAAAGTCCGAAAGACCTTCTCAAGGTCTGCGAAACTTTTGATCGATTGCGCATTCTTTCAGCAAACAAACAGAAAGTAACCTTAAAGGTAAGGACCAACTGAAATATGTAGTCATAAAAGGTATTTCATTTATATCACTCAGTACTTTATTTTCTATTTTACTACCTCAAGTCTCAAGCTAAATGATCGAGACTTGCTTCGCTATCGACCACTATTAAAGAAACAAGGCTGACGTTTTTTTGAAAACTTGCATCACTATAAATGAGTTCTTAAATAACTGCCATGTGCAGTCATTCTAAGTGGTCCATTCTAAATCAACTGACTCATTTAATAAACAGCTTTAAAGCAGGAGCTGTACAGTTTAAACCAAAAAACAAATCGGCTCACTTCGTCACTAGTATCTTGAAGACGTGAGACGGCATAGAGACGGCACATAGGGAATTCCGCAAAGGGTTGTGTAAGGAGTTCCAGAATTCTCTCAGCCGAAGACAGACGTGGCCAGACCCTGAGAAGCTCGATCGCTTGTCTCCTTTGTTCCCCAAAATCCCACTGCACCGCAAGCATAAACTTTGATAGGGCCTCCTAAATTCAATGGGAAGGAATGAATTGCAATTCAAATGAACTCACCTCAGGGTGTTTATTTGAAAGGTAGAACCGGTACTTCCAAACCATGTCGCTATCAGCTGCAGTGAGTTTGTCGATAAACGTGAGATCTAAAATAGTCTGATTAGGATAAGTGATGAATGAGGAGTGAAGTAAAGTTTAACCTTAAGCCGTTCCTTAGCCTCCTGATTGGGAACTTTTTTCCTATCTTCGTAGGCTGAACTGACAGTACGTGTCATTTTGAAGTACATCTCGTCATAAGGATTCCACTAAAGACATGCAGAAACGAAAGATCAGGCTACCTTCCTATTAACTTCAATGTGGTTGGGATTTGCAGAATCCTGTAAATGGAAAAAAGAGACTTCAGAAATCTTCCGTAAATGCCATAATCCGTCTATAAGAACAGCCTACTGGACGTTGAAAAACAACTGGGACGCGAAGAAGAGGATATGACGACGAGAAAATGAATTTTAGGGATAGAAACATCCGGTCGCATTCCCGTTTCAACTCATCGATCCGATGCATGGCAACCGAGAGGGAATGCTGATCTAAAAGGATTTCCAAGAAGTCGCCGCGCATAAGCTTTCTATTCCCTTTGAGCAGATTATTCAACTCTGGAATGCTCTTAGGCTTAGCATCTAAACTGTTATCAATTATACAATTAAGGGCTGAATCAAGATCGTGAATATTATATTCTTCCAGAGGATGAAGAACGAATTCGTAATCGCCGTTTCGAAATACTCTAAAAATTGATTTGAGCAATCATATTTCACACTTCTTAGAGTTGTACAGGAAGGAATGGCAACCAGCTAGATATTGATCATGAACGCCATTGCTGTCCGTGTAGGAAGACAGAAGAACAATACAAATCCCGGAATAATGATAGAGGGCGCAATACCCGAAAGGAATATCTATTTCGTCGTCAAAAACCACGGGATCTGTGTGATTGCTTTTAGTGAAATTCGTATAAGTCCATGCTCCCCGCCGCCGGCCTCTAAAAGGAGGTAGGATTCTTGTTATACAGTAGGCAAAGCGCAGTTCTCCGTAGCAAGCGAGGGAATGGTAACGACCATTTATCCTCTTAAAATTTTTTTCATTAAATCCAGATAGAGATTTGCTAAACAAGCATTACTGGATTGAAAAGCTTACATTTGCAGGTGGGGGAGCAACAAGTGGTTTTTGTATTGCTTTGGTATGTCACAAGACCGCAAATATGCTATGCTCAAATCCATGGACAGTTAAATCTTAGACATATAAAAAACCATGAACTGAGCGGTAATTTTCTTCCTAGTCAAAATATTAATCAACTAAACAACATAAATAAAAGAACAATAACTAGCAAGATTGTCAGTAAAGCTCGGAATAAAGCAAAAAACAAATAAAACGAAAAATATTGACCCAGAGAATAAATACGCCTAACCACCAGAACACCCCTCGAGCACAACTAGGCCCCGAGTAACCTTATGTGAGGCGGCAAATTTATGACCAATGGATTTACTCGAATTAGATCCATTGAAAAGTAGCAGATGATAAGGTGACTTGTGTGAGGTAAGAAGAATATGAGTCTTATAATTTTCATAATCTTTTCACTTTATATTTGTACGCAGTTCTTTTGCATTAAGTGACTATTTCATTGCACAAGGCTTAATTGGAAAAAATGTGCAAGTACCAACCATTTTAAAGATTATGTCAGGAGAATTAGGGCGCACGTGATTTTTTTTATTTTCACACAGGGTATCCATTTGTTAATATATTGATAAAGTTCTAGCTAAAAAAATTTCTTGCAGGGCTTGTTTTACGATTATGTTCTTTAGAAATACTGATTCATGTGCGAGGCTCTATTGAAATAAACCGATCCAGTGTGGACATAGACCACGGATTTATTGTTCTCGTTGCATTGTAGGCTACACATGCGCAAAATAGGTTATAAGATGTTCGGTTGCTTCTTTAGTCTTTAACAGTGCCTGAAGTCCTATGAATTGAATTAATCGGTCTAACTGGTTCGGAAATAGAAATCTCTAAGAATACAAGTGAACTTTACATTACTTTCGAGGTTTCAAAATTCGTAGAAGGATAGTTTTCAGCTTTAAGATTTTGCATTTTAGGACGCATACCGTCGCATTCAAAGATACCTAGATTCTAGACCCTGGATTCTAAAGTCTCTTTTCACCTTAAGGTCAGCGTTGTCTTGATATTATCAGACTCGTTGTTACCTGCTAGAGAGATGGTGTGCGTACCACTTTCTAGTGTGTTGACGCATTACCACGGATTTATTAAAAACAGTCAACTGTGTTTTTGGTACGTATCGCTATATAGTACTGGGAATTGAAATTGTTCTTAAAGATATATATAGTAAACTAAAGCAAGTTTGAGTGAATAGGACGTTATGTTTCTCTCCAAATAAAAGTTAGCATTCCTCAAAGCTACCTACCCTGCAATAATTAATTTAGCTATTAATAGAACACTGAGTTAGGCTCCAGCTCTACAAAAGTAATCTAGCAGTTAGTGAGAATTACAATGATACTAATGAAAATAAATTTTCCAATGAAAGAAAGCCCTTTGTTCAGATTTCTATATATTAAATTTTAGGTTAGGAGTTTCACCACAAATCTACAGGACCAATTCGAGGAGTGGCAAAATAATATCAACTGAGGCCATTAAATAGAAAATGAGTTGAACTGATCAGCTTTGTGTGTTTAATTTTCTCGATCCTCAAGACTGTTAATATAACGGGCGGTGGTTAAAGTTAGCCATCCTACAATGCATTCATAAGTTCATTAAAATGTGTACCCCAGAAGATTTGACTTCTTGATGGAATTTCAAAAAGGGCGAAAGTATGAAATTGTGAACTGATCGACTAATCAGATATTAACAAATTTATTGAATCTGTACGGTCACTAAAAGCTGGGGTGACTACGTAAAAAGGGTGTGTGGCATCTAGTGTTTTGAAAATTTGAAGATGGGAGTCTCGAAATCGAAAGAACATATTCGTATCCTTTTACCATTTTAATGCCATTCGTGGTAGTTTTGAAGGTGTCTTTGCCACCTTCGCTGCCTCCCATAGCCTGGGAGCTAGCCTAAGTCTGACTCTTATATTGAAGCCAAAGTCGGTGAATGGATGCTTTAACTAAGACTCTCTTTTTTCCTAGTATTCAAAGCATTTAGAGATGTAAAATTTGCGTTTAATGGACCTTGCTTTTCTAAAAATACTTTTTAAACATTTTTATGCTTTAGCGTTAAGTGATGCACTATTAGGAGCAGCTGGCCTTTAGCAACCAGCAATAAATGAAACGATTGATGTTTTATAGAGATACTTGTGGGTAGATCAAAACGGAATGAGTTCAGACAAGGGCTCAATCAGTAGGATGCAGAATCTACATTTAAACTGATTAACACTGGGCAGCGATAATCCTGCACTGCAGTCCAATGTTCCGTTTGGCTCCTCATCACACGAATAGCACCACCGTGCTCTAACTTTTGACGAGCTCTCACTTCAATTTCGCCCTTGGAGATCTCTCGGTCTGGTTTACTGAACAACCTCTGTAACTGGTCATTTACAGTCTCGTTTCCTAGAAGAGTGAATATTCTTATCATATAACCGTAAGGAGATGAGAGTATGATTCCCTATTGATAGCATTCACCATCTATTTGAATTCGAAAATGAATTTCGATATCAGTCTGACTCAAAACGCAAACATGGAGGCTAGTGGATGATTTAGTTTTCAACAATTAATAAATATGCCGGCGCTTTGCTACTGATGTTCTTTAATATTTGTAAAACCGCAATAACAACTGATGCGGCTCTAGTGCTGAATGGGTTTCTTTATATTTGCAGACGTCAGCTGAGGATTTGACTAGCTACTTACATTCATTCGTCGCAGCCTTCGCTAGACGAAGAATACCCGTGCTTGAACCAGTAGTGGGATAAACCACAACAACCTGTATGGGGAACTCAAGCGGCTAAGGGAGAAAAAGGACTGAAGGTCGCATCCTTTTGGTGGTCTCTTCACTTGTACAGTTAAGCTGTTTCCATACGCCACAGCAAAAAGTCATTACCCAAAGTTCAAGTTAGTGTACATTCCTTGATTTCTGTTAAAAGTTTTATTGAAGTTTGCAACTATTAAACGTACAGCAACGGGCATTTCTGCGTTAAATTTAACGAATTAGCTTAAGCTTCAATGCCAGAAAATGAGTTGAATTAAGTACGTGTTTACTTTGCCGAATATATATTTTTTGCGATTATCTGAGGAGAGGCCCTAAACAAGAATATTTTAAGAATTTTCTGTTAATTTTATTTATTGAATTTACGCATGCAAGATTTTTATTCTCAGAATGATGAAATGTTGATCACTTAGGCTTACCTTTAATCCAGTCCTAAAAAATTAACAATAATTGCAATTTTCTTTTTCTACTAGCTGCTTTGTACCTTTTATATTACATTTCTTGGCAACATATGAGTTTGGACGTTATCCGGACTTTGCTTGCTTTCTTTCAATGTGATATGGTTAAACATTAATCGCTAAAACTTGCAATTTTGTCCTATTTCAGCAAACTGCACTGGAGTTGGTGGCTCAACACCGGTTTTGTGTAGCAAGCATCGTCCCACGCATGACTAGGGCGATTCTTCACGCTATGCCGTGGATTCATGACCAACCGCACTTCCCACTCCTCTAAATATTGCGGGAGCGAAGGGGTTTCCCACCCTTCCAATCCATTCACTTGCTTGAAACTATCTTTCCACTTGGATTGATCCAAGTGCACTGAGATCATTTCAGGACATAACTGGGTAATCGATGATCCGCGGGTGTGAATACACTGTAATTTCTAGACTGCTGCAATGCTTTCTCATTTATTCGCCTTGAATTGTCATTCTCCAAACTTATCTAAGTTGAATGCTTTCGCTGTAATTATTTCCATTAATATTTGTTTGAATTTGATTTACTTCAGGTGGACTTAGCGTAACCAATCATCAGTAAAAAGGGCTCGTCATGCTTGTCCTGATAGTAGGGCAGTTGCTGAGGCATTATTCGGCGCCTCATTCTACCCAGAACCCAGTAGAGGCCGCTTTTCGCAAGTCATCGTATAAGTTGGTTCTCTACCTTTGCAATCAACTGAACGTGGAATCCTGGTCGTGGAACAAACTGTAAAGCATCGCCGTTAGAATGGCCTGAGTTACAACTCTCCCTGATCGAGTTTATTTGTGGAAATTTGAGACCTTACCACTCGTTTCAATAGTATTTCCACCAATAGGAAATAAACGACAAAACCCCTGAAATTGTGATCCTTAGCACACACAGTCGGTTACTCTAACGTGGTCAGTCTTCTTTTAAGTCATCAAGATATCCGTATACTTAATTCTCTCATCCTATCACTGCAGTCAACTACTTCAATTTGTTTTTGCACTCGATTAAATAAATTATTTTTGCAGCAATTCATGTTACTTGTTTCAAGAGGCAATATTATGAGATATCCACTTCAATATTCCCAACCAACTGGAGCACCATAGTTCAAGATTTTCAGCAAGTGGCACTCGGTTGGTTTTGTGTGTGTGCACAGAAAAATTCGCATAAATCAGCGCACTCCGATGCATTTCTAGTTGCGAAGGGTACGAAAGGGGCAACCCTTTTCATCCACTTGGAAAACAATCGGTCTCCTAGGCGTTCTATATACGTGCCTGCACGCGCATATTCGGCACAGATGTGAATCGTATGGTGGTGGAATCTTCCATTTCCTCATCTGTCCAACTGGTGATGACTCACTTATTGATTCTTTGGTGGACTAGATACGACCACCTGCACGAGAGGAGGCGAACAAACTACCGAGAGTCAAGCCCCTACTATTTTCGAGCAAACGAAATTTGCCAGACAGTACAATTATACCAATTTTAATGTACTGCGATCAATAACCGGTGGACCTATTAAATGCACTCCCTGACCTAACTAATGTTGGAAAAAAACTATCATTTGAAAAGCCCCCACTTGGTTAAAACACTATCGACCATCCAGTCACAACAACAGAAATGGTTGAGAGTTCATGTAGATTCGATTCGGCTGCGTTCTACTTTATTAACTTTAAACTGGTCATTAATTAGTAATAAAACAGGTTCTCCCTCGCAAAAGGACCTATAGGCAAGGGTAATTTTCACTATTAGTTGACAAGAGTGCGCGCTTCAAATACCTTTTGCTATAATTATGTCTATAAATAAGTTTATTTAGTCGAGATCAATCAAAATTTGATTATGAGAAGCATCGTTGTTGTGTCTGAGAAAATGCAATTACTTCTTGCCATTCCATCGATACCCTTCCTACATTTTATTAAAAGTTTAAGATGTTTCCCGAAATGGAGGTTAATGTTGATTGGGATTCCGAATGAACGCTGATACAAAGTATAAACATAAGCTCTTGACTGACACTGCTGAATGTTTCGAGTTATTCCCATCACATTAGTATTCTATTTGAACGATTGGTCTGCAAATATGGACGTCGAATATCGACCTGCGAAAGTAGTACACATTGTAGCCATCTAAAATCCACGCTCCGTGAAGAGAGAGGTAATGGTGAGGTCCTAAATCCAGGTGGAAATGATCCACGAGTAGAGCGATAGTCCTGGCGTTGGGCAAGAACCGAAACTGACGAGGCGGCTGATGAAGTGAGCGCATAAAAATTAAGTCTCCATAGTTTCTGGGCAAAATAAAGACAAAATAGTATGGAGGCAGGCATAAGAGGGGCTTTGGTGGTCCAGGTGACTGATTTCTTACCCTCTTTAGGCTTTAATTGCTGTTTACGGTGAATTTTGTACATTTCGTGCCTTGATCATTGAAATCGGAGTTGCTGCTCGATCCAAAAACAGTGTGAGGAACGGAACCCAGAAGCGATTCACCACTAGGTTTGAATATTTTGCGATCGCTTCTCCCTAAATTCAAAGATGTATTTATTTTACTTTTACTAAATCTGTTTTGGGAAGAAAAGTGTTTTGAAACTTTGCCTTGAGGAGAAAGGAATGGGACAAAAAGTGTCGCTACTCCAACGAGTAGGCTTGAGCGCTGGAAAGATTCACTGCTCCCATATAATCCAGCAGTTCAGCTATGCAGTCATGGTGTTGCCTTCTCATCCTCAACAGACCTATCGGTCGTGGACAAAAGCCAGATGCACAAAGACTTCTAGCTGGAATCCTTCAGAATACCCATCGACTTGGTGATTGATGCAACCACGTCTAGCCAAACACTTCTTAAAGATCATATAGTCCATCCTCTCAATCGGACAGCCGTTTATGAGTGACCCAACCTCTCCGCTTCCGCTGCCGTCGCGTGCCGAGTATCAAAATAAGACACAGAAGTCACTTCTGTCTTCACTGCCTCAAAGTTAAAATATTTGTTCGCATCAAATAATAGCCTACTAATCTATCTTTAAATCCAGTATTTACGAACCCACTTCACACAAATGATTCACATTGACCAGCAATAAACGAGGTCGCATTCTCCTCTAACTCCTCATTTTCTAGAGAAATCGAGTTCTGACTAAATGATCTTATTTTCATCGGATCGTCTCCTTTAAACAGACATTTCTACCAATCTCTTTAGAGCAACCTCTTCCCACATCTTCTTACACTAACTTAAGGGCTCCCCGGATCAAAGGTTCACCACTGGGTCCTCCCCTCGTAGCTGGAGCTGGTGGCTCTTCAGATTACTATTATTATTAGTTATTATCAGCATTATTATTAGCCTAACTTCAGCTTTCCCAGGCGCATACGTAGCAATAGCCAAGCAGCTATACCTACATTCAGCCTACTGTTGCCCAGAAAAGACGCGTAGAACTTAACTTTAAGGAAAGTTTGCGAGAACTAAAATAAGAACTTCCTCAAACTTAATTTTGACAAAAAATGAATCCCAAATAAATGAACAAATGTTGAGGATGATGTAAAAGAATGTAACTCCCATTTCTGCCATTTACGGCTCCAACAAGGAATATGTGAGGGCAAATTTGATAAAATGAGCCATGCGGACGAGTTCTGCCGCCCTAAGACTGTGCCAGAACAGCAAGCGTGGGGCTCGGAAACAGACCCCTGTGATTGTCATTCGAGGATTTACTTTCTAACAGGCGGCGCATAATGCCTCATGGAACCAACGAAACGAAACACTTCCGGTTCCCATATAATCCTATACAGCAGCGCCTATTCATCAATTGAAGCAGCGGTCCTTTGATGTCTGCCGTTCACCCCCTCATTTTTTGCAGCTTCAGAGCTCCAAGATGAGCACCATTGATGCATAAACGGCCTGGCTCAAAGCACTGTGATCCCAACTCATTAAAGCTAGAATTAAATTAACGTGCCGGTAGATGTACTCGATTTGCTACACTTAAACAACTAATCACTAAAACCTTTTTTTGGGTTTGATAAATTTTTTTGTGGTCCATAAATAGCGAATAACGGCATATATGTTCGATTAGAAGGCCAGCTTTGTGTAGTTCTAGAACATTATTTGGTTAGTCAATGAGACCAACGCATTGGCAATAAACTTGATTTGTTGAAAGGGATAGTCGGAGCATAAAAGGCAGGGCGGATTACCAGGAAATCCTTGCGATAAAAAGCCTCCATTCGGTGTTCAAAGTATTCATCGCCTATCTTTTTCTTACCCACGAACGGAGCCAAAAAGGTATTTTTCCAGGAGCGAATACTTTGAAATGGGCTCAGAACACAGCGTTAGTAAAGGCGTGTTTGGAGTGGCGATAGTTTTACTAAGCTGAATGTGATTCTCTGTTCAAAAAAGCGTACATGATTTCTTGTCAGATGGATAAGCTCCGTCGGACTTTTATACCGACTGCAGGAGAATCCGACTTGAAGCCGTACTAGTCTTCATAACGTATTAAGCGTCTTTATAACAACGCATATTCTCACTGAATTCATAAATCTCACTTTATAAACCACGCATGGCATTTAGATGCACCGAGGAAAATTCGATAGTCTTATCGAGGGTGATGCTTAAATTGTCGGCCTATAATCATCCCCAAAAAGTCCAGGTATTAAGCTAAATTTGGAAACGTGATTCAAACCGTCGATAGACATTCATTAGGCCTGGAGCTGAGATAATCAGAGTGTGACCCCAGTTATTTAACTTAGTTCGATTTTAACTATCATTTTAACGAGACGTCATTAAAAAGAGGGAATGAAAGTCACAGCAGAATCTCATAATCTAAGTTCACCTTCGCATCTGTCAGGAATTAGTCCCCATGATAAAAATTTCTATCGGTTTTTAATGTGAAGTTCCGGGACTTCTACGGCTAAGGTATCTAAATCAGACACCGCACACATGTCCACTGTGATTCACACACACGTCCTGGCTGTCTAGAGGTCTGGTGCGCAAATCACGTGATAACAAATCCAACTCAGAAAAATTCTTGTGAGTCAGTACAGCTTTGGTACAGTAACCGTCTGCGTTGTCTGGATTATTTGAAAGTATTGGACTCGTGTCTAAACAAGGCAGCTACATATAACTTACAATTTAAATAGTCTGAAAGCTCGGAATAGACGGAGAATTGCAAATACAAAACTACTTCATATATATTTTTAAAGAGGTCATGCATAAACATGATTTCCATCCGAAAAAAAACTTGTTATATCTGTAGAAGGAGCCAATTTTAAGCCGTGATCTAATCAAAACCTCCCAAGAGCCTTTTCCTGAAAAAGGGAAACCGTGCGATACATAGTTTTAGTAAGGCAACCGCTATTTGGGCAAAGTTCTAAGATTGTCTTAAGTTACCTTATGGGGGGAGAGGAGAGCAGGTGCCTCGAAGAGATAACACATTTTTAAGCTCTTTGGATGCCAAAAAAATAAAATTATTAATGTCTAATTAGCGCGGCACTGACAAGTAGACAAGGAATGAGGGTTTGATAATTGAAATTAGGAAATTTTGGAAAAGCGGACCTAACTCTTGGCTCAGGCTAGCTACTATGGAAAGCTGCAAAAAAAAACGAAAAGTTTTGCCTTAAACTTGGTGATTTTCAAAATACGAAATTTTAGCCCAATGTTCCTTCTATAAAGGCTTCAGGTATAGTGGTCGGTAGAAAGCCAAGCTATTTATTTATAGAGACAAATTGAACAGTGGTAGTCAGATTCGGTTCGGTGGCCTGACCCACATTCTAGTCAGACTGACTATCAGTAGGAAAAGTATGCATGTTTCCCTGCGAATTCGTCAAAGTGGTCATACATGGCCTTCACCTCGGTAGCAGAGTTAACCCAGTCCATGGACCACAAATTAGATCTAAGGGTCATCGCATACTAACGAGACCGGATGGGAACAAATGGCTTAGTGCTCGATAACACCGCAAGACCAACGAATTTACCGGTGCAGGCCAGTCGACTCAGCATCAAGGACTCGCATTTCCAGGTTAATCGGAGAGTGACGTACCTGATTACCGTCCTACAATATCAGGGAGAACCTTGATTTACCTGTGCTGCAAAATCGTTAGTTTATTTAGCTTCGTTTTTCCATTCTGTAGTACTAAAAGGGAATAGATCACCGGTGGCGATTACTCACTGTTGTGGAGTTTTAATTTCGATAAAATCCAGCATGATATCTAATCTCTATAGATTCAAGTCCTTAAATAAACAAAGATTAAGGCAACAGGAATTAAATGTACCGATTTTCACTTCGAAACGGGCCTATTGGCCCCACGAGATAACCAGATCCCCTAAATGTTTTTAGCTTCCAGTAAATTTTGAAGGCTACTTCAGCGGTATTTGGGGCTCAATCCTAATATCCTTTCGAGCCGAACGGTCTATCCTTGGCGTTCCGCACCAACATCGCTTCAGACGATGCCTATTGCACCCGGGAATCCGGTTGCAAATGCCTTATTAAACGATAACCTTATTAGGAATAGGGCTTCTAGAGTTGCATGCTCACTATAATCTGTTTTTGTTTCGGTTATTGGAATAGCGACCTCAGGCCTATTTTATATCCACGTTAATATTTTAGTCGTGAAATAACCTCGCCGGATGAGGTATGCGGGAAATAATCTTCCAATTACCGCTGATTTTCAGTGGACCATATAGCATTATTGTCCATAATCGTACTTTATCTTCAGACAATTCAGAACAGAAACCGCCCCATTTGTGCCACTCTGGCTGACCAGTCGATTTTTTTTCAATAATCAGACCAAGTTGTCTTTACATCCACTATTTTCTTTACTTGGAACCGAAATGAGCTCAATTCCCTCAAGACTGGTCCTGCCTTAATCAACGCGTCCAGTTGTTTAATGAAGACAAGGATCTGATTATACTTGTCATTAGAGAGCAGAAATTAAAAGCCCGGCTAGTTAAATCAAATCAGTGGTGGCGTTCAGGGATTTAAACAATCGGCAAAATTGCTGGGGAAATTTAAGAGGGATCAATAGCAGCCAAGTATAGATTTATACAAAAAAATCAATACTTGTGTATCTGTTAGCTAGTTTTAATCCATAGATAAATAACTAGCTGATTATTGATTTATTGCGTTGATGGTCCACGATAAGTCCCAGAGCACCGGTAAAAATTGGTGAAACGTACAGTCTGGAGTCACTTTTGGTGACATCCATAAAATTGTCCCAGCCCATCTACCAGGACTCCGTCTTCGAGCGGTTACCTGGTCCTCTTTGGCTCTTCAGTATCTGTCCAGTGACTGGAATGACCATTCGCACTGGTCGAGTAGAGAACCACCAGGGTATGTTTAGCTCTTCCGAAAGCAAGAATCTGGAGACACGCCCTCGCGATGACTTAGCTTACATCAGATAATATCCACCGCCAGTCCCCATCAAACTGCCGCGAAAGGGTATATCTCATCATGGGGCATTATATCCCTACAGTGACGGCGTCGACTCCATGAATGACTTATCGCATCTGGCTATTTCCGCGAACACACGAACAACCGTTGAGTATTTTTCTTTCCATTATTTAATCGGATGCGAAATGCAAATTTAATAACTATAGGAGGCGTTTAATGAGGAGACGATATGACCAGAACCTTATGCAAACTTGGCCCTTGGCAATAATAAATCGAATTATCTTCTGAAAGGGAATAAACAAAATGATTCAAAAGAGAGATGAAGGACGCGGGTGGACAGCTATCACTCAAGGAGGATGACTACCGAATGCCACTGACGAGGTGCTATTCAAATAAATGCTTTTAAACCTCCTTCATCGGCCCTAACGTCTAGCCTTTTGTTTCTTCAATAGGAAAGGCCACTGATTGCCATAAAAAAGGCCTTCCCTCAAATATCCGCTGTTAATAATGCAGAATAGACGGAATGGACAACTCCATCCTTCTGGCCAAAAGATAATGCACCACCAGCATTAACAGTATTAATATTACAAATAAAAAAAATGCACCTTAACTAGGGCTATACAATATGTAGAGCATCGTAAACCAGAAACAATGCTATCGATCGCCAATATCATCCGAGTACACAAAGGTATTTTTGAGAGTGAAGGAAATGGGAAGTAAAACACTGATTAAATTATCATATAAAAAAGAACGGGATGAGGAGCACCATGGAAGAGGGGGTGCTCCTGAGAACAATTTCTGACGTTAGGATGGGGAATGCTTGGGAGAGGGCGGGGATTCAGTGGTCAGGCGAGTTAGGAGGTAATACTAGGAAGAGGGTATGGGGTTTTTGTTGGAAGCAGCCGCCTCTTTGAAACGATCCAGACAAAGACGACAACTCCACAGACCTTCTGGTGGCTGATTCAGCGGAGGTCGAAGGCAGAACATGTGATAGCCCCGATCACAGTCGTCACAGAAGAGCATCTCCTCCTATGAAATGTGAAAATATTGAGACGCCAAATCGAAAGGTACCGCGTTACATCGACAGTGATCTGAATGATCACCTGTACTGATTATATCTATTGTCTACATAGGAAATTCTAAACGAGAGCTCCCCAGTCAGAGGTGCACTGAATTAAACAAGTTAAGTTGACGCCGAAAGAGAATTTGAGGAGTGCCAAAGAAGACCAAAGATAACTGCTTAGAATAGGATGAGAGGAGTGGTTGTTAGAGGGTGACGGGATTGAAGGTGGAGTAGTTAAAAAAAATCGGTAACTGTGTATTCTAATAATTGATTGCCACAATTTAACCCTTCTCTTCTACGAAAAGAAGTCATGAATACTACCACCAACACTGTAACTAGTGAGGTATTCATTAATTCTATGGAAAGCAAATAAAAATAAAAAAAAACAACTTAGAGAAATAGAAGTCAATATAAACCCCTTTAAAGATTTACGCAAAGCATTGACACGAAAGAGATACTCTATGTCAATCCCGAGAGCAGTTTAGTCAAGAGATAGCATCAGAAACACTAGTTGCAGCAGAAGTTTGACTTTGATGTTAAAACAAACTGTTTAGAATTGAAGACGCCATCGTCTTGACTCCTATTTCCATTCGCTAAATAGAAAGATTGTTAGGCATTTCACTTGGGATGAATTAAGGGCAATGAGGTTCCACTTGTCTACCAATCCACGCTCTCGTATGTAACAATGGATGCGGGGAGGTTTTACTTACCCAATCTAGTTGACAAGTGTTTCCTAAATTCGACTAAGATAAAAGGGAATCCATTTCATGCGTTGCTTTATCCAAGGTCTTTTATGTGCTGTCCCCCTAAAAGGACATCCAGATTTCAGAATTTTTGGTCAAATCAATCATTCCTCGCCCAGCAAGAAGCTAGCCCTTAAATGCGTGTCGGTTTCAGCCCTCGTTGAAAAATTAAAATTCGCTAATAAAACCTTGTCTTTCGTAATTGCATTGCCAGATTCTTCAGGGTATGCAAATTTTACTTCCAACGTTTTTCCCTTAGGAGATGGACGACTCTGACTTGAGGAAATGCGAAGCATGGCAGAAGGAAAAGAGGATGAGTAACCTACTTGAGAGAAATGACTTCATATGAGGATACGCTTGGACACACATGGATTAATATTTGCAAACAAACGTGCTGTGTCTGTTAGAAATGTTGAACTCGTTCTCATCTTCATTAGAGCTTTACTGGTGCAAGTCTGTTTCTATTCTGTTTGGTAAGCGTTTCACTTAAGCATTTTGGTCATCTGAATTTAAGATGTTGAAAGCACCAATCTATTTGGCAATGCTATGCATCACAACTCCCTCAATTTGCGGACAAATCTCGAAGGTGAGGACACTTAAGTTCGTATTGTATATATCCCGGGCCATATTTAGGTTCTCAAAGTGAGATCTACTGTTATATTATTACGTTCAGACATAAAGCCTGTTTACCAGCACTTTTCAGCCCTATTTTCTGCCTATCACAACTATTTCTATTTGGATGCTGACATGAAATAATAGCATTGGTATTTAGATATTATTCAAGTTAAAGGAATGAATTTGACTAGGAAAGAGGACTCCTAAACCACCTAAATTAAGTCCGGTTGTCTTCAATCTGAAGTCATCATCTTTAACCAATCCTTTAATTTATCCATCTCCACTTTACTCTTCGCTGTTTATAGTCATGAAATAATTGTCATTAAGACAATTCTGGACATCAATATACTGCTCTATTTTGGAATTCATTGTATAATTTTATTGCATAGGATAGGAATTTAGGGCGATTTATGAATTTCCTAATTTGATTGACATTTCAAAATTATATTTTTAAAAACAGTAACAAAACCTATGATGCCGTATACATAATATACTCTCTTATACGTGCACTTTACCTATTTCCACTAACACAATTACAACAGTTAATTTCTTACTTGGAGCCCTGAGTTGCTTTTATCCATTTTCAGCTAGAAATGAGTAAATTGTCAAAGAAACCCTCGTCAGTTTTACAAGGTTCAGGCTTTTTATTGGAAGTCCGCGCAGCTGCTCTTCTCATTAGCAATTCACCCTGAAGAAGTCTGGATGTCACCGGAACTGTAGGATACATTTCAAGGGAGGTCCAGTTCCATCGAAATTAGCACTTTCAATATCTCACGTCTTTTCTCAAACGCCATGATTCCGAAATACCCGGCCATCAAATTTCCCAGAATATAGAATTAACTTCGGATCTGTAAGCTCGAAGTTTTGCATTCCAACTACTGTATAATGTTTAGAAGAAACGCCTTGAAAACTGGATGGGAGCATACTGAGCCCGATGCCATCTCTATAAAGGCATGGATAACAAGCGTGTGAAGATAATTTATGAGAGCTTTTTGGTTATTAGTCTGCCTTGAGTCTCAAAAGGCTGGATGGCTGCCTGAGACAGTGAATTTGGGAGGTAAAAGCCAGAGAAATGCAATTCCGGTTATATTCTATTGGTATATGCTAACGACTTTCGAAATTCTGCCTTTTTGGCGTTTTAAATTTCCATTAGATGTTGGAGACGGTAGTAGAGAGTGTGAGTGGAAGTGAAACGAAACATCAATTCCAATTAGTCAACTGGTGGGTTGATGGGTACACCTGTTGTAGTGGAAGAGGGGTGGGGAACTAGCTAGAGAGGGAACATCAGCAGAGCAAAATGAGAAGTTCGAATGGGGGAAATTTGACTTCTGATGTCGTAACCTTTAAGAACTTGCAGAAATGCATTCGATTTGAAAAATAAAATTGTCCTTTACTCATATAATTTTTTTATAAAACCCAAATCAACAAGCAACTTGGACGGAGAAATTCATCTTTGCCCTCGAGTTTGTCATTCTGCAAACCCTTTCTCTCAATAGCCTTTGTGATATCAAGGACAACCTCGAGAACGTAATTTGTAAACGCGTGTTTATTCCGCCTCTAATCTTAAAATTGCACATCAGGCGCAGCTTTTGAATCTCTCTTGGCTCAAGTCTTGGTTCAATATTAACTTTCGAACAAATTGATGATATTAAATACTATTTTCAACCAAATCCGATTCTGTCTGTGAATGTTTCACTAGCATGTAACCATGCCCTAATGACAAAAAGCCTTGTATCCAGTTTGAGTCTCGACAAATAGTATGGCTCGCCTTAACCCTTCAAGTTCAACTACAGCACGTCATTGGTTCAAATTTAGGTTGTCCCAGAGACCCTCGGTGCTTGGTGGTGGAGTGGTTGCAGAGGACTAATATAGCAACCCACCTTTATGCTGTTAATTTCAAACATGGTATAGTAATGTTGCCTAAATATGTTTGGTCATGTGGATCATTGATCTTGGTTCTTCTAAACGGGTGAGCCTCTCAATTCAATTTTTAATGGATATCCGTTACATTTAGTTGAAAAGCCACTTGCCCCAACCATCTCCAGAAGATCAATACCGAAAGCCTCTCGGTTTATTTTTCTCTAACTTAAAGTTAATTCACGAACGCCAAATTCCGATGCTATGAAAGCACTTATGTAGTAGTGATCTCCAAACGTCAAATGAGAGATCCCTGGTCAGCGGTATAAAGATGTAGCCGAAGGCTGGGGAAGGCCTTTGCTTTGAAAGCTGATTACTTCCCTTAATCCTCATTCCTTCTCCCCAGAATAAGAGCCATAAAACACCGGCAATCGAAGGCAAGAGCAGAGACACTTGCAATTTTCTCGATGAAGATAAACTCAGTATAACAAAAAGTGAGACGGTTTCCGCCTCATCTAGGGTCGTAAACCGCTAGGTCAACGAAATCCAATCGTAGTGTCAAAGCAGAAAGATTTAGAATTTATTATGGACTCTGGTCTAGAGTGATACACAACTTGAATGTTTATGGCCTTCCCCGAACAAAGAGAAGTACCTAGCTCTCCTCTCTCGGTATGGAACACACACACAAGATGCTTTTAAAGGATTCGACCTTGAGAGGGAGGGTACAAAATTCCCATTTAGTGCCAAAAAGACCGCGAATGAGAGAAAGATTACTTAAATCGAGAACGTGTCATGAATGTAAGGTGGAAAAACAGCTACATCATCTAAAACACAAAAGAAGAGCTGCCAGACAAATACAGACAGGGTCTCGGGGGAAATTAGATGTTATTAAAAGCAAAACCAGAAGAAATAATTCGAGAAAATTTTTCGACCAAGAAAAGCCAAGAAAACAAGTTTATGCACAATTTTATAAAATGGGATTAAAACAGAGTATTTCCTGGGATGGGTTACTTTCAACTATGAAGATAATAGCAAAGCAAGGTAAACTGCGTGATAACACTTTAAGAGAGTTCTGAAGTGCATAATCATATCATGGCTCTCGAATATTATTCTCAGAAGCTCTGCACCCGAAGAGGCTATCAGTCATTACAACAGCCGTCCAAGCGTTTTCTACTCTGAATTTAATTCAGAACCCAGCCCATGGTCTTGCGACTCTCCCACATGTGTGGACTTCAAAACCCCAAACTGAACGACACCAATATGCAGTCCTGCAACCCTGCGTGCTGAATAGACGCATCTAGTCCCTTTCGCTTTCCTTAGCTGGGCCCGAGAGCCCTGAAGTGCAAGGGATCAGGGTGGGCCAAAATATCCTTTATTGGCTTTCGGCTAATAGCCGGTTAACGGCTTTAAGGGTTAATTGAAATGGCCCAACACGGCCAACACGTCAAAACCTCCTCCAAGAGACATGCCCCCTCAAATTCATTAATTTACTGCAGCCTTTATTAGAAAAATAATGTGTATACATAAAATAATCGCAAGACCTATTCGGAGATTTCGAAGGGTTAGAAGAAAAGAGGCGGATTTCAACAGTACTTCGATAACAACGAATATACGTATTTATCTGTTGGCAAATTGACTAGCACAGTTTCCATTCATCATAACGGAAATGTAAGATGATAAAAGATCATGATTTAAAAACAGCTCTTGAATTAATCCAATCCTCTGTTAAAGCTTGCAGCTGTTCAACTAAACTTAAAGCAACCGCCTCAACTGCAGCTCCCAACTACCAGTTTTTCAAACCTTTAGTTTGCGTGGGTTATTATCAATTAGAAGCGGTCTCTTCATAGAATAGAAAACCTAGGGTTCCAAAAGTTGCTGCAGTAGAGCTGCTAGTGGGTACCACCAAACTAAAAATCTAAGAACTATTTAGCCCAGTAACACACTGTCTTCGACCTCATTGGTATCGCTATCATCTTCATCACCAGCGTGGGTGATATTGGCCATACATCAAGCAAAGGAATCAGGTCATATCAGAAATAACTGTAGCGAATTTGAGCCTGTTCGAGAAAATGGCAAAGTGTTATCTACTCGGTTACGTACAACGCTTGCTATGGACTGAACTACTCTGTGGCCTTTTAGGCAATGCTAAAGGTTTCAAGGACGATAAATCTTTTAAAAGGAAACTAGATGAGTGTGGCCTTCCGTGAGAAAAAAGACATGAAATCTGAGGGACAGCTCTACAACTTGAAGGAAAAGTAGAGATGCAGCTTGAATATTGAGTGCTTGATTCTTATTTATGTCCACACTAAACACAATTGCAGACAAACTGCGGGATAGCATGTGTACTAGCCTGGAATGACTTCCAGAATAAATATTCCGTGAAAAAGTAAGTTTTAATAACGTCAGATGGAATCGATTCGTAGCTTGTAACACCCATGGCTGGTTAGACTGATAAAAATTCCGAAGACCCTCTCAATCAGATAAATGGGCACTAACCGGTAATCAGCAGGACCATCATACCTTGCTACTAGACAAAGTAAGCACATTCTTCCCAAATAACGGCTGGGCAAAGTGAAAGAATAAAAGACCAAAAAAGGTTCTACTTAAGTCACTTAAGAGGAAACGGGAGTGTAGAAGTTTCCGACCGATCTAGGTCGATACAGCGTGAAGACTCCCAACACCGAAAATGTGATATAGAATATCACGAATGACGAGTGATGGAAAAAAGAGGCAATTGTCTATTGAAACACATGAAGGAAACGCAGAAAAGTAGAACAACGGCACATAAGTTAGTGATTTAATAATGATAGAAAAAAAGAACAATGCGTTTGGAGCAGTTCGACGAGAATCAATTTTAGCATATAGTTAAATTAGCATTCCAAATTGAAGGACTAATAGTGGCCGAAATAGAGCATTTGAAGGTGGGGAAAACAGGACAACATTGAAGACACAATCCGATGGTGTAGTAATGAGGAATCCACCTGCATGCATTTAGGTTTCGCAAAGAAGTACTAGGATTATTTTTCGCATCCACTTTCCTTCAATTTAGGCCTGGACAAATATTAATAAGAAATACCAAGGATGCCGGACATGGTGAAATGCCTCTGTTATTCAGCTATTTCGAGGTCTGAGGAAAAAACCTATTCGTACTTTTCATCCCGTGCACGTGCACTAAAGAAACCCTAAAAAATGGTATAACGGTTTGAATGAGCAAAAATTGGTCACCTCTGGTCCAGGAAGAAGAGACCGAGACGATCTCAGTCGAATAGAGGCAAAGACACAAAAAAGGCGAGGAGAACTCTAGAAGAAGAGGAATAGAGAAAGACCATTCTGTAGAGAATGAATGGTCATCATGGTTATGCGAAGTGAATCTGAATAAAGGTTGATAATTTTTGAACTGAAAAAACCTCGGATACTACCATTACTGCTTCAGCTAGAAGTGCGAGTTCGAAAAATGACTCGGAGACAAGGTTTAACATGTTCAGAAGCATACTTCCATTCAATAATGCCACATTTGTCACTGAGTTTTGATTGACCGGATGTGCTCTAAGAAGTAAAAATTTATTTCCACGAGGTGTTTCTAAGACCTGAAAGCAGAATCTATTTAGTTAGCTGTCTCAACAACTTTCTCTAACTTAGTTACCTACCAGTTATTACTCGAGGAGGGGCTTGATTTTAGGTAACAAAAAAGGTGACGTCATCCTACTCCAATTTTAATGCACAAAAAAGACCACCAACAGAAAAAGGAAAAGTAGTGAATTAAAACTAATCTCCTCTGTACCTGATTTAATCGCTTTCTCGTTCGCTTATTAGTAGGAAGAGAGCGAAAAAAGGATCACCTTCCTCTGACTTTGTTTGGAGGCAGGAGAGGAGGAGTAGAGCATAAATCCGCAAATCAAAGACAAGGGTGATCGTTTAATGTGTCTGCATGCTGTAACAGAGGAGACGGTTTTTGCAAAGCGGCGGGTTAGGGGTCAAAATCATCAAGTAAATTCTACACTCCAGGCTGAAAACAACATTCCTTTACCGCCTATTAGGAGGTACATATTCTGTTAGCCTTTCGGATTGAGCTTAATTAAAAGTTTCTACAAAAATCCTGTTAACTATTTTTACGCAATCTCCTGTAAAAATTCATTCATTAGAAGCGGAGAATCATATGATTATCCTCATTCACTATCAAATCCAGGAATTCCTAATTGCTTCCGAAATTTATTTTACAATACCAAGTCATAACTAGACGAAGAATAATAGGACGAGACCTTCAAGTATTGAATAGAAGTAAACATTCGTGCTGTAAGACTCAGTTTTGGTTTCATCAAAGAAATTTATCTCATGCTTGAACAGAAATCGCCAAGGGACGCCAAGATTGGCATGAGGTTGACTACCTCGTTGGATCGGAGTGCTGATCTCAAGAACTGATAAGCCATCAAAAACTCTACGAATTGAAGATAGAGATCACCCAAGCTATGGGAACAAAATTTGGACCAGCAAACACACCTCTAAGATTAGGCTGTAGCGGCTATCATTTTTACAGAAACTACCCATATCGATACCTAAAAAGTCCTATTTGAAAACGATGAGGACACGAACAAGACCTAAGTAAACAATCGCCAAGCGGCTGAATTACGCGAACCGAGAAGTTTGGTAAAACGGAGTTAAGAAAACTGGTCGCTAAATATATATAAGCCCTGGTATCAGCGAAAAGACAGCTGTAATACTGCACGACATCGGATAAGACATGCGGAAAATTCCAGAAGGCTACTGGATGCCATTATCTAAGCAGCTGAAGATATTATCCGATGCATCTAAAAAGATAGCAGAAGGGAAAGCGAAATGATGACCGCCTGCCGAATGGTCAAAAAGGAGTGAACTCGTTTGATTTGGACCTGATAAACGAGTTCGATATTATGCAAAAAGAATGAAGCAGATGTTTTTAAAGGCCGTAGAAGCCATAGCACGCAAAGACCTTGGTACCAAATCAAACGCCCAAGGAGTCCGGTGTCACTAGTAACTCAACAATTTGAGAAAGAATTTTTGAGTCCCGAACGAATCGGTGTTTTCGAATCAAATCCCATCTCAAAGTTGTCATCTACAATTGTGGCGGTAGGAAAATCGAATGAATTATGGTGGATATGTGCAGACTTCTCTACAGTCTCAAAAATGCCTCAAAAGATGATTATCACCCACTTCCAAAAACTGAATAAATTTTGAGGATACCCAATGACGCATGTGTTTTGCTAAACTAGAACTGTCAGACACCGGCCTAAAAGTCGAAGTTCAAGCGGAATCATAGGGATATTTCACAAATAACACACATCAAGGTCTTTATAAATATACAATACTTCTACTTGGTATCGAGACTGAGCCAGCAATCTTCCAACATGTTATACACGCATTGAAGAACAACCAATAGCCGAACCCTTCGTTATCTTCCGGGGCTAATAAGCAACCACATTTCCTTTCCAAAAATTTCGAAGCCCAGTGGACGATTTGAACAAAAATAACAGTCCCAAACTCTAGTCAGCGATTCTGAGTTCAGATATTTTACGCACACTATGTATTATTAATTATTTTCATCGCAGATGCCTGTGAATAGTGTGTAGACGCATTTGTAGCTCGCATTTTTCCAATGCCTCGAAAAGGGCGATCACTCATGCCTCAAGGTATCTCATTACTCCTCCGTATTTGAATGAAATATAGCCGCCAGCACTAGTCCCATTGGGATATTTCATTTCAAAATGAAATAAGGCGAAGAAAAGTCATTTCAATTGAAGGAAGATCTCGGAAACATGTTCATCGGCTCTGTATAAGGTCCCCCAGTCGCTGTCTCAAACGGAAACACTGCAAAGGATTCAATTGTAACCATCGAACGTTAAACATACGAAAACAAGTTGCTTTCGATGAAACCTGGAGATGATATTCTGCATTCAAAGGACAGACGAAACACCTTTTCATTTGTAAATAACTGTTTGATATTCAGCAACAGAATCGCTACTACTCCCGAGAGTTTCATTGAAATCGCCACCAAGGACTAAAGATCTTGGCCAACAATTATGCGTATTGAATCGATACAGCCGAGAAAACCAAGCCCAGCTATCCACGGTGCTAAAAGTATTAATAGACAGTTGAATTTCATCATCGACAAAAGCCCGTATCCTAGACTTAAATGAACAGCGACTTTGCTGTTCGGATTGATGGTGCTGCATTTTGAGTTGTAATTGACACGCATTCAAAAGTGCCCGGGTTCACTACAACTATAACAATTATTGGTGCTACAAGCGGCAGTTTCACCACCCATGGCCCATCGGAATGCATACCCTGATAAAGGAACCCGTTCACATTCCCTGCGTTTAGAGAATTCACTACTGAGATCGATAGTTCTCCAGTTAAAGGTCAAGCCAAACGGTTTGTAAAAACTGAAACGAAGGGAAAAGCACAACTAAAGAGGTCACTCAGGATTTTCCACAAATACTATATAACAACCTATCCCGCTCTTAATAAAACTTCATCTCGAGCCTAAAAGGAGTTTAAGCTACAATAAAGAAACGTCAAGCTAGTGAAGCCTATGTAAAGCAACGCAAATGACTGAGACCCAGACATGTAACGGGTTTGAACCTTCTAGGAGCTTTAGGTCGATGATTTGACAGAAAAGACCACTGAAAAAGGACCAAAATAAGAATTTTTTAGCATATAAAATGGAAGGCTGCATCAAGATGTGGAAACTCAATGAGTAGTTTGAGACGCTTAAATCATCTAACCTACAAACCAGAAGGACAGAAGCTGACTCCCACCCACCGAGATCTCATGCGATCATTAAAATGAATAATAAAACAAAATTAATAACTATAATAATAATCTACCACAGTTTATTTGGATGCTTTTTGCTTCAAGCCTTCAACCATTTGTTGAGTTTTACAGGGCATCCTGTTTTTGTCAAGTGCGTCGACAAGCACGTTTTATCGGCTAAAAGCCGTCACTACTCAATGCAGGCAAATGACCCCTTCCCAAGCGTTTTCCTATTATTTTCAGTCGCTCTGGATAAAATCGCCCATACAGACCTGAAACTACGAACGGAACAGGTGTTCTCTGCTTCGCTCTTTCCTCACATGGGACTTTAAGATTCGTTTTACTGCTATCAAGGCGGGCCCTGAATACCTGAAGTTTTCGACTAGCAGCTGTAAGCGCCAGTTGAAAAATCCCCTAATCCCGATGTCACAGAGGCTCAGAAAACGACCATATTTACCCAGCACTGTATTTGGAAGATGCTTTACCAGAGCGCTGCAATAAGGCAAACTATAATTGGAATAACTCTTAGATCCCTCTACATGCTACCCACAATAACTGGCTATCATGAAATCCCTAAATATCGACAATATCAGATGCTAGGGAGACGATAAATGATAGTTGATTAGAAGCTTGTCTGGTTACTATCTAGGATCTTATGGTCAAAAATAAAGGCAATTAGTGATATTGGAGATTACTCTGAAAAAGACTCTTTGTGAAGCCTAATATGTTAATCCAGAAACGCAACTAGAGCAAAAGAAGCGACCTTTTGCGACAGCAGAGTTTAGGCAGAAAAAGTGGTTTATAAGAGAGTGAGATGGATGGAGAAGATAGGAATTTATAATATAATACCTGTTTTAGCCCATATAGCACACTAAAACGTTAGGGCCGTCAGAGTATTCTGTATAGTATGAACGATGGCGGGACTGCTAACAATGTATTATCAGACAACTCAAAATAGGCGAGCCATTGGCGATTATTGATATCCGTCTATTATCAGCCATCAAGTATTAATAAAAAAGCCGAGCACTGAGTTCTCAACAAACAAGTTACGAATGACGGGCGGAAGAGCCAATATTGTGGAAATTGAAAAATGAACGCAGATCTAACATAATCGCACGTTGTTTTCAGATTGGGGGACTGAGTGGTTAAATGAGGAAAATTATTTCATCAAATCAAATTTAAATATCATGCCTTCATTATGCTGCGCACGAACTTTTTCTACAAAGATTGATCAGAGCTCGGAAAGAGAGGTTATTCAAGCTGATTTAGTATGGTTTGGTTAAGAAAATCAGAAAAATCAAGTTAGAATAATATGCTGCCTGGGAGAAGGTAGTAGAACGATTGACACTAAACGTTCAATGCTATTTATTTTCACATGTTTAGCTGTATACAAGTGGCGACTGATCAGGAAGTGAAGCAGAACGAATATGTCTAACTTCAACATACTCAATGATCAGAACGACCATTTATGCTGGCCAAAGGCTGGACTACACTCATAGGGGCACCCAGATAGAAAAAAATGATCAATGGGAGAAAACTATATCACACTAGGTAAAATCTGGTGGGAAGCGTTTTAGCACCCTTCAACGAGGCTTCTAAGTATCATACACTGAGTTTTATCATTCATTCAACTTCCTTCTACTGCAGACAACTTTCCTTTCAAGGTCAAAAAGTAACTGGGACGTACGTCGTTCTCGGAAGTTCCACATAACCAGCAAGTTTTGCATTCAATACATTGCCAACGATATCCGTGCACGGAAGTAATCATATTGGGCACAAACTGGAGGCAGGAGAAGTGCGCTCGACGGGAACAGTCAGAGCAGCAGAGGAGAGGCTCGGGTCCCTCACCATTGGACTTTTTTGGGTTCAGGCGCTCATCATGACCACAGTAATCGCACACTGAAGCCTCGCCCTCTTCTCTGGTAGCAGCTAATGCCTCGACTGTACGCGGTTGATCCACCTCAATTACTACAAGGAGAAAATAGTCAACAAGACTTCCAAGGTTCTCAAACGAGAAGTAATATCGAGACTGGCTCACTTCACAAAAAAAAGGTGGCAATGGAGGAATAATCTGTTACTGACATTTGCTCAGAAACCAAACACTGGGGTCAGAAATAGATACTGGTTGACATTTCAAACAATATGATTAAGATGCCTTCAAATAGAAGTAGAAGTTAGAAGAAAAGATTGTAAACACGTGGATGGGCGTGGAATTTGATCCTTTTATCAGGAATGATCTGAAGAGAATAGGTTAGACTTTAAGGTGACATTTTTGTGAAATATGGGACTTCATGAGGCTTAGTCGTTGAAATTGAGGCTATTTTGATGAGATTCACCGTAGTTGTTTTGTAAAAAATGAGAGGCATGCAAGCGAAACAAATACGAAGTGGCTATGAGTGACCGTATGACTTCTCGCAGCGTACAATTAAGTTTGTAGTTAAGCCTTTTAAGAACAATTCCCTCGTATTCGGTTGGCTGGGATCAAGTCAATATAGAAGACAGTTTGATGAAGTTGAGGTGAAAACAAAGTGACAATGTATGGCAGAAGTGAAAAAAATTTAATGCACCCATGAGTAGTAAAGAGGAAACGGAAAACGACAGGCGAATGGGAAAAACAAAGAACCTCCGTTCCCTATAGGCGATTCGGCGATATAACTCTCTTTAACCAACGAAATCACTCTGGCTACTTAATCTGACAATTTCAAAAATTTCTAAATAAGGTTGTGATTTTTAAGGTACTATCTAAAGAATGTCAATCGCCGAACTATCATGGGACTTCTATGGCTATTAACGCTGATAGCACGCTATTGAATTAGTATTGAATACAGCATATATTTGAGCAATCTGTGGGAACGCTCTTCTGACAGAGAGCAAACAGGGGACAAGATAAGTGGAGGGTGCAGAAGGGAAGAAAGAAGGTCGAGGAGGAGGGTCGGAACAAACGCCAAAAAAGCAAACAACCGAAAGCACTTGCGGTGGTAGATCAATAGCAATGTTGTGTTGCGGGTGTGCGCGTACAAAACAGCCAGATTGAGAAAAAATATTTGTTTAAAACATTGAAAAATGGAAAAAAAGAGGAAGGCGGATGAAAAGACGAGGTGAGAAGAAAGTGGGTAGAGGAGATAGGTAGAGTTTGGGGGGAATGGGACCACCTGGTTCAGCTCATCAGACTTGCCGGTCAGCTGGTGAAACAGACGAACGTTATCATCATCATCAAACAACAGCTTTTAATATGTGCTTGCAATAACAACGTTCATCTTGGGGATGAATGAGTGAATGAGTTTGGAAGTGCCTGACTGCCTTCGCAGGTGGTTCCCCCCAAACGCCAGTCCGCTTTAGCCCTTACGTGCTAGCACTGAAAGAAGCATACAAAAAACCTAGTCGTTAGAATCACTCATAACCTAGCCTAGCCATTATTTAGGCAAAAAGGAAACAGTTCAAAGTATCACTAAAAGCTACTCACTTGTACTAGGAAAATTCCGCGTAGTGCTGTTATAGGGGGCTGTTCGGTCGGAGGTATTTTCGATCAGTGCAGAGAGAAGACCCGTGTTGACGGAGGTGTGAGGAAGAGCATGGCTATTAATACTGTTATTAGTGCTCTTTGAAGTTCCAAGTTGAGCAGATTTCTTCGTCTAGAGGCAGGAGAAATTAAGGCTGCATCCTAAAACCTACTTGGGAGTTATTGCCAGCATGCTGTGAGTTGTAATGATAATTGAGTCCGGTTTTTGTTTTATACCGACCACCACAGACTTCACAAATGAACTGCGTGGCAGGATATTTGTCATTGGAATCTTCTTCGTATATCGAATTGCCATTTGTGTAACCTGAATAGTAAGAATTGGTAGCAGCGCGTCTTCGACCAATGCTGGGGGTTGATATTTGACTCGCATTGAACTTTGATGCCCGAGGAGCCTAAAAACATAAAATAACTAAAGCGGGAGAACGAACCCTGGCTCTTCGCTTCTTTCGCCGGCCACCATAGGTCTCATCTGCCTGTTCGCTAACTTCCGAATCAACATCATAAACTGGATTTGTGGCCCAGGTACTACGACTGTCCTCGTCATCTAATTCACGCCAAATAGCATCTTGAGCTGAAAGACCACCGCCAGAAAACAGGTCAGCTAAACAGAAAAAAGTCATAGAACAAAAGCATCATTTTACCTGCTCGGGCATTATTATTGTATTGATCTACTGATCGAACGACAGAACTATGCGATATAACATTTTTTTTTGTCTTTTTCCATTTGTGGGGGCAGTATATATAAACTTTGTCATTTAAAGAACTGAGGTAACGGTCTTCATCCTTGCGTTGAAGATAACAAGGTCTTTGAGCTATTCCGGTTGCATTATCCAAAAAGGGAAGTCGACTTTGTTTCTCAAGTTGTAACTGTCTGTTATAATTTACGGTACGAGCTAAAATACTTTCATAGCTGACGTCATTCGACAAAGCTGCAGCCATCTGACTTCACCTTACTAGAAGCCGCAAAAATCTACGGTCACCTGTTGAGCGAAACTATTGGTGAACGAGAACACCCACCTTGAGCTCATAATGAAAATACTATTCACCAAGTAGTCAAAATTTAAAAAAGTGAACACTTAATGCACACGAACTAAATCAACGATTTTTCAATTTCAAAAAGTATAAAAGCGGTCATTTTTTCAAAAACTTATTTTGCTTTGCCTAACCTACCTGTTATTTAAAAATTAATATTACAAAACGTCCAGCAAACTAGGCTACCTCAGCATTTATATTTCGCAAAATTTTTTAAAAAAAAATCGTGCCAAGGCTTTGATAACAAAATTGTTAAATAATTTCATTTATCGGGTGAATTTTTCACTTTCATTCACAAGTTACTTTGGCTATAGGCGAACGCTTCTTATTGATCTGGTATTAGGGCGGTGATTTAACTATCGCTTTCGGCAATCCCTGATGGCCCTGTTGGCTTCGTTGTCTAGTTTTCTGTAGGGGTCTGTAATACTTGATGTCCTTTTAGTGACTCTAAGCAGCAGAAAGATATACAAGTTTCTCCGGAAATATTGGCTATTGTTGAGGAACTTAAGTTTGTGTTTCTTTTACTTCATCCTTATGTATTTAGAAAATTTCTGGCTGAGCAGAAGCGGCAGCGCGATGAAGTCACAAATACTTCTAGCAAACCGCTTGACGACCTTTCCTCAGAGCTCCAAGAATTACAGCGATCCGTCACTTGTATTTTATCCGGGCTTCGACGTCAGGGTGTTAAATCGTCTCATTTAAGCGATGAAATTTTAAAATTGGAAAGGAATACAAGCATCGTTCAGCGTTCTCTAGATATATCCTCTGATTTTGCACAAAACTCCCCAGAGATTAATGAATATTTTAGGAACTGCATCTCGTCCTTTAGCAATCGTGTTCAAACTTATAAGCAGGAAGTCCAGGCTATAGAGAATTCTATGTCTTCACGTGCAAAAACGGATTTGACTCCCAAAGAACTGTCAGATGTTCTGAGAAAGCTTGATGATACTTTTATGTCCCTTGCAGCCCAATTGTACTCGCTAAATGAGGAGCTGAGTGTACGATTTTTCATTGCTCGTCAATAACTCCAATAGATTCCCAAAGCGCAGCTGCTTCGACATTTTCAGAGTTTGGACGGTAATAGAACTCTTTTAGAATCTTCAAATGCAGGATTGAGGTCCCCTCTTGATAAGGTCCTTTTTGAATCAGAGAAGAAAAGCGCTAAAACACCCTATGGGCCCTCTCCTTTTGCCATCGCTGTTGTATCTACTGGTGCACCTGTTGCTACTGCGAATTCTGGTTTTCTGTCTTTTAGTGGAGTTTCTCAGCAGCCATTCTCAACTAGTAAGTAGTTTTTCGATTGAATACGTTTTTGATCTTGCAAATTCGAATGTACTATCGTGTACAGTAGCAACAACTGCATCCGGAATGTCATTCTCTGCTTTGAAGCCAGTGGCTTCCACTACTGGTAGTCCTTTCGGTCTTGGAGCCTCGACTTCCGTATCGTCTAGTGGTTTCTCTCTTGGTGGCCAAGTTGCCAGAACCACCACCCCAACGTCTACGGGGTTCTCTTTCGGTTTGTCAACTGCAACAGCCATCACGCCGTCTACGACAACAGGTTTTGGTTTCGGGGCAATACCCGTCACAACATCCAGCACTGGCCTCGCTTTTGGAGCTCCTGCTTCATCGTCACTAACAACAACAGTAACTGGATTTGGTTTTGGAACAGTGCCAGGAAGCTCCGTTTTCAGTCCTTCGACGGCGAAACCCAGCCTCTTCGGAGCCAAATAAAATTCCACTTAAAACCTCTGTACATACCGTAATGCTCTTCAACTACAAAAAGTTTCACTGAGCATACCCATTTTCCCAAGGACATCTCTACGTGACCCTTACTGTTTTTGTTTATAAATTTATGAAGTGCCATACTCCACCTTTTGAGTATGCATTGGTAATTAACCCTTATATTATATTACCTGGCATACATTATGGTCCCCTCGAGACTCCCATCCCGGGATCAGTAGAATGCGAAGCCAAAAATGAACAATCACCTAACAAAGTATGGCATTCTTAAAACAAAACCGTTCACGGCATTAATGAAGTAGACGAAAAAAGAAGGCGACATAAGTAATTGGGCTACAAATACAGATAAAAGTATTGGAAAGTTCTCCTCTAGTTTACCCATTGCTGTAACTCACAGTTCCAATTAAAGTACACGGATTTGGAAGGTAGAGGCAGAGCTGAAGATGGGGTGTCTTTGTTGTCATTGCCGCCCCCTATCACAATGTCCTCTTGTGCCATGCAAAAAGCATTGTTTACATAAACGCCTCCAGCGGATTTTATGAAAGACACCAATTCTTTTGCCAACGACTCATTTGCCTCGGCGAGGCGCAAACGAAGTTTTAATGGCAATAATTGGTCGTCTCCCTCAGCGAACCTACGTATCCCAGCAAACACAGCGGCATTGAGAGCAGAATTGAATAAGGGAATGCCTAGATTCACATTCAACAGTTTAACTGGCCGGCCGGCGTTGATAACCGCCTCAAGCTCAGCTTCAGACAAAACGACACGAGGGTCTACAACGGATTGTTCCAAGAACTGCGAAGTGTTTTGTTGGTAGAGACTTCCTCCGCCGAAAACCTCGCCATTTGAATCAGATTCTTCAAATTTGGGTTCCCTATCCACATCCGACTTACCGTCAGGAAGGAGAAGAGAGAGGTATCCAACTAAACAGGATAACTCTAAAGTATTTGAAAGACGCCTCAGCCAGGGCAGTCGAAAACTCATCAGATCCAGAAACTCCGGGGTGAGTGGGAGAGGCAGGAAATGTTGATGAAGTGGGGGATTGCGTTCTCGGTTATCATAAGCTTGGATGAAAACGGGATGGTTCATAGAAAGGTCATTAATAGAGTAGAAAAGTGAATAGATATCCATGAGCACGGTGTCATGACCCCAGGAGGTCACTAGAAAATTGGAGAAACGCGCCAGAGTGGGAGGAAGCTGGGTAACACGAGTTCCACGCATAAGAAGAAGTGAAGGCATTCCACCTTCTCCCACAATTTGACAAATGAACAAGCGGAACCATGAAGAGCAGACCTCTGGAATGGGAGGCCCTAGAATAAGTGGCCAGTTGGGGCCAAATATTTGTGCTTCCTCAAAAGACAAGGGGGCCATGCAGATAAGAAAATCATAGTTCCGAGAAAGGATTCGACAACGAGTAGTCGGCTCAAGGGAGGCAAGAGAACCACATCGAACTAGATCTAGGCATCTCAAATCAGCCTCACTTGAGGTTTTTGCACTGGATATGAAACGCATCGTCTGACTAAGACATTTGGCATGCTCATAGTACACACCAACATCTTGTTCTGCCGAGAGAGAAAGGGAAGATATTTCTTTATAGAAAGCAATCAGAGAATCACCGGTCAGTTTGCCAACTTCAAACATCGTTACCGAATGTTTCTTCAAGTCTGCAGAGAGATTACCCAACATGAGGAAAGCGGTAATAGAGGAATCGAAAATGAATGCAATCTTTTTGAATTCAGGCACGGATGATAGAGAAGGTGTAGTCGCTATTGACAAATTATGCTGGTCTCGTTCAGCATCGTCTGGTAAATTTGCGGACCTAGATTTATGAGCAAACCCGAGACGTATGAACACCGAGGCGGCATTAATGACAAACTCCAAACCAACTTCCAAGTCAGAGGCAAGTTGTTGAAGACAAGACTGGGGATCAAGAGAGACGAAAATTTTGTAAAGAAGCGTTTCGCAACTGTCTCCAGTAACGCGATTCATTATGAAACCATCTAACGTGGGCACATATAAGCAGTCGGTTTTAAGGACGGGAACGTCAACGTAAACCAACCCTCGGTGATAAAGCTCCTGAAAAATATCAAGTGGTATTTCGGAGACAGGAAGTCCCGGACCGATGTGATCGGCATCAGCGGAGCGGTCGTTGTCAATGATTTTATCAAGTATTAACTGGGCCTCTGGTGTCTGTTCCTGTACATCAGTGACACTGATCGAACCGGCTCTAACAATAAACCAAGGCTGCAGATGTTTGAGATTAAGTGGAGCTTTTGGAAGAAGATCATCAAGAATAACGGAAGACGACTCTTTCGGTTGAGATTGGGCAGAGCAGAGCATTCCCTTAAATACATTTAAAAGATCGATATACTCATTTCTTCCTATTCCAAGAATTTGATAACAATCGGCAGCCGTAAAGTTTGGTATGCGATCATATGACAACTCTGATAACATAGTTCGTCGAACAATGTTTTTGTAGTATTCGAAAGGCGTGATGTTTAAACCGGGAACAATTTTTCTTTGGAGATGATACGGGAAAAGCATCATTTGTTGGGAGCTATATTGGACTAATTGGCGATAGTAGGCCTTCTCACTGCGAACAACCTGGTGACAATTTATGAGTAAGACAGACTTACATTTTTAATCAAATCACTAGAATACTCCAATTGATTTTGCAAAAAGTACATAAGAACATGGGCATCATATTCGGCCGCGTCCTGGTTAAGAGAAGCTCGTACACTTAAAGGTAATTGGGACCATTTAAGACCACTTTTAATGTGGTCATCAACAGACGGCATAACAAGCCTCGGGAACGGGAAGCTCAAACTTACCGCTTAAGCACTTAGCAGATTAAGCAAGTTCATTATTTCTAGGCAAATAGTTAAATAATTATCCGTTAGACTGCAAGTGCTCTCTTCAGATATTTATATGGAAGTATTTAGGTTCGAGAGCTATGATATCAATATCCTCGATATCTTGATTAATCTCAAGCAATGTATTTGTGATCTCGCGATTACTGCAGAGCTTCCTGCATGAAGTGTCAACTGCAACATTCCAACCTTTTTTTCTTGTGTCCAGGCAAAATATGGCAATTTTTGAAGACAGGTGCGATATATTAAAAATATTAATCGTTTTGTAAGTTAATTGCTGTTCAAATAAGCTCTAACAGCTCCGTTTTTGCATCGAAACTAATCAAGAATCCCTACTGTGGCAAGCTTGATCAAAACTTACTTAAAGTGTAAAAATAAGATAAAGAGCAAGTTAGTCGAAATAAGTTATGAATACATATAGAGATATTCAGTTTATTTTTGATTGGCTAGCAGCTTTGCAGCCTATCTGATGACTGAAAAACTGCGTTGACAGAAGATCAACTGCTTTTCTCATATTGCGGTATCACCGGGGCTGAACCGGTTAACTGGATCACGATGGAATACAGCCGCCTTTTTCCACTCATTGAAGGTACCAAATGGTCAAAACTCAGATTTATCTTATTAACAAAAAGAGTCAAACTTCGCAGGAAAAAGGTGAGACTTGTTACTGATCATCCTATCAAAACAGAGCTTTTTAAAAAAGATTAGCTGGAGATATTTGCACCAATCACCAAAGTGATTGGTACCAAACGCAGGCCTTGGCACTAGGTCTGCATGAGTAGGATAGACAATAACCTCATAATAGTGCTTGATCGATACATTGGCCGCGGTTGAGATTGTGCTATGTTAATACATGTAAATTGTTTCTATAAAGCGGTGTATATATTCGAAAAATGGTTGTTATGCTGAGTGGTGTCACTATAGTGCCGATTTATTTCATGCTAAATCATTCCCATGTGTTTTTTAGCCTAATTAATGCGCGCAAGAAATACAAGTAATGCTTTTGTAGGAAGCTCTATCTCGATGAATTCTTTACAGTCTGAAAACGGTGCGTGGAAGTTTAAGATAAAAATACAGCACAGAACTTCAAAAACGGGACTAGTATATCGCAGGAAAATTTGGAGCTGGTCTAGTTTCGTTAAGGAAATCGGATCTATTGGAGTACTTACCTGTTTGGTTTCTTTAACAAGATTTTCAGATTCGCATCATTAAACTCATGACTAAAAGCAATGCTTAAGTTTCATCAAACAGTTGCAATCATTGCATGAACTCATTGCATTTCACGAAATCCTTGCCTACATTACCATTTATAAATACTAACTTGAAATAATCTATCGTGTTCTACTGAAGGTATCAAATAGAAGCTAGACCTTGATAGAGCTCAAAGGACATAACTTTTGCGTTATTTACCAGTAATATATTCGTACTTTTAAATAAACCTTTCTGCTAAATGTAGCTTAGCCACAAAAATTTTGAAACTTCATAGCAAACCAAAGAATTTCGAGAAAGCTTTGGAAAGATCTTTTTGAAATTACCCGATTATTTATAATGAATGAGTTTGTTTGCATTGAGTAAACTAAAGTAATCGAACTCAACCTCGCTGATTTTGAATGTCTGGGTTTTTTTCCGCTTTGTATGGATTTAATTATCGCCGTTGGCTTCGGTTGGATGTGATATAACCTTGTAGCATATAATGGGACGCAATATTAAGTCTTCCGTTCTGAGATTGAATATATTTTTTATAAACTTGCTACTATGGGTAGGGCTCCATTCTCAACTATTTTGAAGTTAATCGGTGCCTTTGAATTTACAATTACACTAAAGCTATCATTAAACAAAGCGAATACACCTGAGGTGATCAGGAGTTACCTTTTCAATGCTGGTTTATATGTTGTACTTTTCGGCTCTGCGTTTTTAATTGTTCTTCCGGCTTGGGGATCAATTGCTTTAAAGCGATACAGCGTGTTAATGCTCCTCTTGGTATGACCTAGAAGTCAATTATTTCTACAGTACATAATAGGTATTGCTGCTCTGATTGTCATAACATTCACCGGAGGAGTATGCTTGCTCATATTTCCTGATCCGGTACAGTTATATATATTTCACATTTTGTTAAGCTTCAAACTGCTGTAAGAAGTGAGATGAACGTTACTTTACACAACGATTACGGCAAAGGTGGACTCATAACCGATGCTTGGGATTATATTCAATCCCAACTGCGTTGTTGTGCTGTGGACGACAATGGCTGGGCCGCATTTCGAGGCTCCTGGTGGGACCAGTCTGTCAACGCATACTTCTACAACGTCAGTTTACTCATACCGGGTAGCGTTTGCGCCATTTCTTACAAATTCATCATTGCTTAGAGACAAGCTCGTTCTACAAAAGGGTTCCAGAGTCCTGCTGCCTCACTCTGATTGACCCTCTTACAGGTTATCCCACCAGCCAATTCAAAAGCCCCACACAGTGCCAAAACTGGCAATACGGACCCCCAAGATTTGCGGAAGGCGCACACAACGACGCCATCTACTATCGAGTAGTTCACATTATTTACTTTTCACTGTAGGGATGTTTTTCTGCCATCAAATCCTATCTTAATAGATACAGCAAACCAATTGGCATCCTTATACTCATCGTCAGTTTCATATTAGTAAGTGAAAGCAAGTAAACCGAATCAATAATGAAATTCAGGTTCCAACTCTTGTTTGTTCCATCATGCTTTTAAAAAGATTTAAAAATACACCCAAATACAAAAGGAAGATCTTTGAGTGACCTAAAGGGTGATATTTACAATGATGTAACAGTAATACCAGTTTATCAATGAGGCTTCTTTGAAGAACCAAAACCGCCAAAACCCATGGCGGAAGCAACTCCCTCGTCTAACATGTCAGGGTCTTCTGCTTTTCTTTTCCTCTCTTTTCTTTTTTCCCGCCTGTACGCTTTCAACTTTTCCTCTTCCTCTGCAATTTGTTTCATACGTTCGTCAATATTATATTCCTGAGCTTTTTGTTCCTGTGTTTTCTTGTGCATTGCAAAACGTCCCTTTACCTCATCTAGTGTGGAACGTTTTATCCGCATTGACATGCCGAGGTTGCGCTGGTGCTTTTTTCCATTAATGTGGTCTAAATAATTGATTGAATCCTTGACTACGCAATCACACACTTTGCAATAGTAGCCGGCTTGAGAACTGCCAGGTCCGGTCTTAGCAATCACCTGGGATTTGTTCAAGTTCGACTCGAGGTCCACAGTGTATTCACGAGCTTTGAGGTCTTGACGTTTAAGTGCCTCCTTTTCTGCACGTGAGTTACGAAGAGCCTCCAATTCTTCCATCGATCTCTGATCGGCAAGTTTTTCGAAATAGATCCGATCCCATTTTCGTCGATGATCATCGGCCATTTTATTTCTTACAACTGCAGTATATTATGAAACCGTTTACAGACGAAGCCCAGACGGTTACAAGGGGCGCGACACAAGGCCACTACTTTCGGGGGCTATTGGCACGATTGACCCCAAGGTAAGCAAAAATTTTTCTGTAGAAGTCGAAGCATAAGAGCAAAATTAGCATTCTACGATGTGTACATTATATATATCTTTTGATATCTAAAAAGAACTTTGTTTATAAATTATTGGATACTGTTGAAGTGATTAGTAGAAAGAACTTCTTATAATTTTGATTGCATAATAATGCATATACCAAACGCTAAGGTTTCCAAAATTTCTGTTGCAAAGCTTTATTTCACAATATAACATTCAAAATGTCAAAAACATCACTTTCTTCATTGATTAGAAATTTGTACATTATCCAGTGGTTTTGGTAGATCTCTAACTGTGCTTACCGTTAGAATGATTGATGGTGGTCCTAAAAACAACTAAATCAAACTTGAGTTTTTATTCAAATGTAAATCAGAGCAGTTACATTCTGACTTTAATCTCCATGTATTGTTTTAGGTAGGTCATGACAATTAGCAGACTTTTGCTGAGACGAGGTTACCTCATTCACATGCATGTCCCCTAGATTTTTACCACACTTAGCAAAAAATTCTGCAGGAATTGTAATTTTAAATGTTAAGAAGGTTTGCTTTACTTGACGACCTTTTGCCAGATAATTATGAATATCAACTTGTTAGACTCTTTGCACTTCCATGCGTTCCTATAACGAAAACACTTAGAAATCACATACTATACGTTTTAAATAATGACCTTATTGTGGGTGCGTCGGTAAGATAAAAGTCTTCGATTTTAATTTTGATAAACTCTTAAATTGTCAAAGCATATAGGCCACTACTAAGCAATATTTGAAAATACAAGATTAGAATTAGGTTAGATTTTGGCCTCAGCACCCTTGGATCGAAAATTGGCTAAATATTGTTGTTGAGTAAAATTCCAAGGTGTCTATTTCTATTACCACATTCAGTCATCCTGATTCTGCTGTTGTAGCGATTGCTCTTTTATTGATTTCAAGCAGCCACAACCTTTATGGATATCAGAGTATGATTTGGGAGTATCTATGGAATGGATTGAAAAAGAAATGGTATCAGAAGGAGAATCAACTGCTGTTAGGCTAAGTCTCATTCAGTCTATACGGGAATATTTCCCTTTACTCATATGTCCTTCTCGGTTCTCTCTTTTGGATCATGCCATGTAAACATAGTTTTTGATACCGTACAACCGAGGATATCAACTAGTCCTGCTTCATAATAGACCACGAATCTTATGTGTCGTCATTCGGTTGGGCGGGCTTCGCAAACCTCCGCGATGATGGGTGGCAATTTATTCAAAATTATCGATGGCTCTCGATAGGCATAAGCAACCGAATGAACTGATGTTAAAATATGCGCTGGTGCACGGAATAGCTTCTCCAAGATGAGAGATCCAGTAATTTATTTTGAAACTGCACTAAGAGATTCAATTAAAGTAAATAATAAAACGAAAATTTCAAAGCGGCTCTTTCAACTTCGTAGGACACAACCCTCAACCCCAATATACTTTTATCTAAGCTAATCGTGAATACAAAGAGTCTATGGGAGCCAACGCACCTGCCTAAAATGTTAGAACTAGACGGCTGCTTCTAAGTATCAAGTAATGATTACTTTGTTCTACAACTATAGCTAACTTCATAGACGTTAGAAGATTGCTGTGCAAAAGCTTTACAATCAATAAATTAATTCCCATCCAAAAGTTTATTGACTTCTTAATCACCAAAGTCAAAATGAAAATGAACCAGAATCTGTTATAATGAGAGTTCATCTTGAGTTCCGAAGGATATCGAGGACACACCCATTGCCATGATATTAGTCTGGCGAGGCAGAGAACCATAAATATTAAATCTCAGCGGTTAACGCCTCTCCCTAATTCAACGAAGAAGTTTTATAAATCTGGGAATTAAATTTTTTCTGTAAATTACTCAAATTTCGAGAGAGTCGTATAAAGCATAGGACCAGAATTATCCAATCCAATGTAGAGAAATTTCTAGGCATTGTTAGAGAAGGGTTTCACATCAAACTCCAGAGTGCAGTAACTTACAAGAAATCGCTTTCATTATATGAAATTTTAGTGCCAATAACGAAGAACTATAATCTTTTAGATCGCTATTGCCTAAAGCTCCTTGCATTGAAATAAAAAAAATTTTACTAAGCGTCGCTTGTCGTGTGCCATATAGAAGGTGCCAGGTGAGAGGAAGAATACATTCAAAAGAAAGTATGATAATCGGCAGCATTTATTATTTGTTATCCGTGTCTCAGTTATCCCTGAATGGATTTGAAGAGTCAAAAAATTCTTACCTCTTTAAAACCTTAGTCACTCTATATTCGTTATTGTCCAACATATTTTGAACCCTAAAGTGAGATTCGAGAGATGCAAGCAGAAAGGCGAGATTAAAAAGGGAAGTATCGGAACTTAAGCAGATCCTCAAAAGCAATTGAACGCGACTCATGTAGCGAACTGAAATTCTCTAAAGCAAGTTGGAAGATACGTTACTTAAAATGCTGTTCGCAGTTATTGGAGCTAGAAGTTAATGCGTCTAATAGTAAAGTCAGAAGGCTTAGATTATCCCCTAATAAGCAAATGTTTGTAAGAACTGGCATTTGCACAATATATATGTGCCTTAGCATAACTGAGTGCAGTTCATTAAGGTCTGTGAAGATTCTACTAATCTAAGTCACTTCAAACACTGGTTCGACGACTGATCCATAAATTTCAAATAGGAAGTTAAGTATCATAGAGAGGTTATCCAGTGGAGAGCGGAAGAGCCAGACTTTCGAAATGAACCTGCCCTAAAATCCTCTAACCAACATATTCAATATGCGACTTCGAAGCATAATCCCACTTTCTGAATTTCAGTAACAATTAAATGATAAACAGACAGTAAAATAACCTACGATGAACACTGGTGAAATAATAATCAATACTAATATTTAGAGCAGACTATAATCATTCAACTATTTATGAGGCTGATTGAAACTAGTGGTACGATTTAAAAAGTCGCAACTGGAACTCAGAAACGATCATTAATGGGTGATCTTCTATCCCATAGGGTTGCTTGTTTTATAAAATGTAAAAAGACTGTGATGTCATTTAATGGTATCTAATCATCAAATGGATGGGACATTTCAACTTCATTGTTACATAGGAAAGTTAAGTAAAGACCGCTCTTAATCCCTGCTTTCCTGATCTTTTTCAAAACTTTCCAAAATTGAACCTAGTTAGACAGATATAGGGCTTTGATTTATCAGCGTAAAACTTTCATGAGAGCACTTAAAGGAAACAAACCACTAACAGGAAGATGGTTATTTGGCAAAAGCAGAGAGGACGCATAACTGCATTTATTGAGCATGCAGCAAAGTGTTACTCGAATAGAGATTTCGCTGAGTTATTCAGGCATGAAGGCTGCAATAGTTTGAACCAATCTGGGCTTTTTAAAATAACTCTACATTAAAACCTTACTCAAAAGACATCAACTTTTAGGATAAGATTGTAACAGAAGCGAACGATGGATCAGATTCTAGTTTAAACACGTCTGATACGATTGTAATTGAAAGTGGATTCAAGGTAACAAGTTGAATAGGCGATGAATTCCCAACCAGGATTCCACGACTACTACTCTTCTGCACAATTGTTCGGCAGCGTCTACACAACAATGTGTATATCTACATTAAGGGAGTGAGTTATTCAGCCTAATTTCCATAAAAGGGCGTTAAAGAGAAGTGACTATAATTGATGATCTTCCAACATCAAATTGTGTAGCAGCCCATTTCAATCAGCGGCTAGGAGACCGATATGTTTTTTTCTACCACATACCTATACACCTTCAGAAAAAGAAATGTATCCTTTGTTATTTGCTCGCAAGTGCGCAGGAGGTGTTCTGAGAAGGGAATATTTTTGAAAGAAGCGATAAAATCTCTAAAAATCAGGCTTTTATTCACGCAAATATTTATTTGGGAAAAACGCTTTAGTTTCTATCATATATTCTTCCTAATGGGCGGTGCTGTGACAAGCATATCAAATCGTGATAAACTTAGCTTCAACTATTCTAGTAAATCGGAACAAAATAAAATATGGTCATAGACTATTTTGCGAGGAGAAAAATGGCAAAATGAACATGACAGACCAAATATGGCGCCTAGTTAGACAGTTCAACTCAAACAGAACAGAATTAAACTGTGGTTACGGCTCTAAACTTGCTTCACTCGTAATCAGTGTTACTTGAAATAAAAATGTTATTAGTTCTGATGCCATTTGAGCAAAAGCGAAATAAACCAATAAGATGTGACACGGATCATGCAAGAATGGCTGCATAATAAGAGCAGGTAGAAATAAAAGAATTTTCGACTAATCTGTACTCCTACAAATATGGTTTGGGAGGAAAGCGCTCGAATCCGTTCACTGTCAAAAACGTTCTTTAAACATCTCAGAACCGTACAATAATTGCACTGTTTTTTGCAGTAAAATGCTTTAAGGGTACACAAAAAACATTCTTGATGCATCAATGTACTTCGAACGCATCAAGGCATCAGTGCTTCAGCCAATCAGAATCAACGGTTTGTCCGCCTAGTTATAAGCGGTATGAAGAGAATTGCGAGGAGAGATTCTCCCATTCACAAACGATATCGACGTGATGATGATTCAAATGGAGGCGAATCCAACAGCTATAGAGGGTATGGAATGCAGAGTAGCCGATCCAGACCTATGCAGCAGTCGCCAGGGTATGAAAGGCATAATCCACGCATTGGTACACCATCATTTTCTCGTTCACACCGGGACTATGTTGAATCAGGGCGCCACGGAGGTTCTGGAAATTTTCGCTCTGGTCCTTCTGTTCGAAGATTTTCCCAAAGATCTCCAGGAAACAGGTAAATAGTTTGTTTTTTGTTGTCCTTCGTCCCTGGCATGTGACCGTCAGTTGCGGATTCGTACGGCTTGCCTTCGTGGATTAAAATTGAATCTAAATTGTCAACCTCAAACCAATTTATGCTGGTCGAGTTACGCCATTCTACTGCTTTATCTACTAAGCTGGATGATGATATTAAATTTTATGACTTTCCTCGCTCTTTACTAACGTTCATGGATTTTCTGCTTAAAGGATTGTCAAATCCTTTTTCGTTGTGACTCGGAGAATACAACCGATGTTCATTGAAGAACGTGTTAAAGGAACTTTATCTACGATTTGTTTGCTGAAATTTGTGGTCTACAAGACTGCTTTAAGTGGACTTCGAAGTTCCTTTTCGCTGTTTTCGCTTGTCATTAGAAATGCCCCGAACGGATGTTCCATCTGCTGTTCCAAATGAAATACCTTCAATGCATTTCGTGGAGTTCCTTATCTACAGATGTTCCCGTGGTTCAGGCTGCATCAGATGATTCTTTCCCTCTCGCTGTTGTTTATTTTCTTTTCTGCTTTATCATATCTCTCCCCTTTTAACATTTTTGCGATTGGTTCAACGATTCCTCCAAAGGAATGCCCTCACTTAATCTTAGCAAGTTCATATTGGTGAGAGTAAGTTTTTAATATGATAAGAAGATTGCATTTCGATTAAATAAATGACTTGGTTGTAGAGTAAATACGTAACTAATTAATCTAATTTCCAGCGGAAATTTGTTTCAATTTACTGTTTATTTTGGTAAACTCCTTTACATTATAATTATTTCACTTTTTTTGCAGTGGAGGAACCCGTACCTCGGATATCTATAGTCAAGGTTCTCATTCAGATCGTTTCCTTCAAAGTATTGTTGGCGCCGGAGATTTGGTCGGTCCCTCGGGAACGAAAATTGATCCAGTCTTTGCTGCGGCCGCCGCAGCTGCTCTCAATGCGACTTTCTCTGCTTCCAGTACCTCCTCCACCAACATGTACCCTCCTAATTCTACTGCTGTTGCCGCCGTTGCAGCCGCAGCAATGAATGCAGCTGCCATAGCCGCCGCTATTGGGGGAAGGTCAAATCAATCAAATGGCGCCTCGGGGTCGGACTTTCAGTTACCTGGCCTTGGCTCTCAGCAGTCGCTTAAGGGCAGTGGTAGTAATCGTTCACCACCTTATGAGCGTCGTGGCGCTGGTTGTTATCGTACTAGTCGGACTCGTGAGCGCGATTCTCCACTTTACAGGAACGACTCCCGCCGAACTATCAGCAATCTCGGTGGGGGTCATCCTAGTCCTGAAGACGATCCATCTGCCACGAGAACTCTTTTCGTGGGTAATCTCCCCCCTGATATTCGCACCTCAGAGTTGCACCAGATTTTTGATGTTTATGGCATTATCGAAGACATCGATATTAAGCGTCCTCAATCAGGAAGTCCAAATGAACCAGCCTACGCATTTCTCAAGTTTGTTAATGTTAGTATGGCTTATAGAGCTAAACTTGGCATGACTGGCAAACGCATTGATGGTTACGTTTGCAAAGTTGGTTACGGGAAGGTTACCCCCACTCGATGCCTGTGGGTAGGCGGCCTGGGACCTTGGACGAATTATCCTATGTTTGCATCTCTAGTGGAACGTGTTTCCCGACCTAAGAAGATTGTATGGCCTTCTGGAAAGGGCTATGCGAACATTCTTTACCACTCAACTGAAGCTGCCACCTCTGCTGCAAACGCTCTTCGTGGGTGTCATCTTGGAACTGGCAATCATCGTATTCGTGTTGATTTTACGGATGAGTCACACATGATTAATTCAGGGACAATAGATTCTCTTAGACGTGGACGTCCAAGTAGCAGCAGTGCGATGGATAAGACTCATCGCTTTCGGCGGGATTCAAATCGACATCAGCGCTCCTCTTCGCGCTCTCCTCCTCGTCCGCCGAATCGTAGATCACGATCGATGTCCTCCATCGGAGCCAAGAGTCCAGCCGGTCATGTTCCACGGTCGCAGTCACCCTCTCGTTCTCACTCTCATTCACCTGCTGTTGGTGTTTCTGAGGATATAAGTATGGAACCAATGACCTGCAGTATTAATGAAATCACATCTTGCTTACCTGGTCCAGTTTGGAAAGCTGTATTTGTGCTGAAGAAGAGCAACTTCCCGTGTCATTTGTACGCAGTTTCAGGTGAAACAGCTTTAGCTGACCAATTATTCCCTCGTCACCGACCGAAACCACCCCAAACACCACCAGATGACGAGGAAGAAAACAACATGAATGAGGGAGAGGTGACAACAGCGCCAGACGAAGTCGAGAAAACGTCATCCCCAGATAGCAAAAACCGTACACCTAATAGCAGTTCAGCAGTGAATTTGCCTCTTCTGAGAATCAGTCAACGTTTGAGGCTTAATCCTTCTAAATGCGAAGAAATTAAAAAACGAATGAAGACGGTCGGTCGTGGGGATTTCTGCATGCTGCTTGCCACCGAATCAGCAAACGAGGTCTTGCCAACTATGGCGAAAGCTGAAGACGTCGACAATCATAATCGTCCACTTAGTGATCTGATCAACTACCTGGCGAGTAAAGAAGCTTCAGGCGTCGTGGTTATTAGCACTAACGAGCCAGAGCGACAGTTGCAGGGTGATGAAGAGCATTTGACATTAGATAGTGAGCATTCCAGAGTTCTGCACGTTCTCCCTCCCGGGGAGCTATCCGTTTCTCTTCTCGTAGACGGAGGTGTTCCTCGCCTACGGCAGAAGCGAGTGGAATCGGGAGACAACTATCTTGTGATTCTGCTCTCGAAAAATTCGGTTTTTATGTAAGATGAGAGTTGCTTTTCTGGTTGAAAATGCATCATTGTTTGTGTAGCAGCTGGATGATTTCTTTTCTTTTAGTACGCGGTTTTGATTAGACTTTTGCAAGTAGTTGTAATGTGTACTGCGTGGCCGCCGATTGCACCTTACTTGTGGAGCCTCTGGAGTTGTCAAGAAGGACTCAGAGCCTTTTCAGCATATGTTTTGGAATCAATGTCGATTACGGGATTTAAAATATGCACTGTTTGCTTACATTCTACTTTCAGGTGGTTAGTAATTGGGTGAGTAATTTCTGCATTTTAGATGGGAAGCTAAGTTTCTAACATTTGAAGTAGGCTTAGTAAGAATGCTATCATCCCTCCGTAGGTAGTTGAATAGCTGAGGGTAACGCGGAACTGTTGACCACTTTCGATTGTGGGTTTAGGGAAGGAGGACACGATTTTATTTCTCAGTTCCACTCGGCAACATTTTAGCCCTTTGCAGGGAAGGCTGCTCATAGACGTTTTATTCGAAGAGTTATTTCTCATCGAGAGCATCGACCCTCTCGTGAACTCTGATTCTCAATGACTGGACCCTTGAATTCTTACGCTTGAGCCGCGCTAGTAATCTCCCTATACCATTTCTTGATCTTATTAACTCATTTAAGTAATCATTATGATGAAAGACTCCAATGAGGGATAGTAAATTCAACAAACACTAATAAGGGAGACTACAAAAGTCTGTCAGGCAGAAATCAGGAAGCCTTCACGTTTATCATATTAAGAATGTAAAATTAAAGCTGAGTCCTGGGGTACGCCCGCTTAGTGTTAGCTCCTGGTATCTCTTATCCATATACCTCGGCCTAGAGACTGATTTCACAGTATGATCTAAATGTATGATGGCATTAGCTATTGACAATAGTCAGCATAAAATAGTCCCCAGCATACGGGATTTTTTATTTATTTCTAAACTAATTCCCAGTGGGCGTCCTTGACTCCAAGAGTATGGTTTCACAATCTAAACGCAAATTCACTCTACCAGCTGTTCAGCATTTCCATGGATGAAGACTGCTTATTGGTCTCCCAAAAGAGGGGATCCAGGTCATACAAATAAGACAAAATAATCTTCCATCTGTTTGTCGACTTTTATTTAATCAGTGTGGTCAGTTATTCCGCATCGACTGCCACACCGCTGGCGCATATACCTGCCATTGCATTTTAACGACAGAGTGCAAGTCTTGGGCGATTGCATAATTTTTCCTATCAACCAGAAACACAATGGATTCACTACAGTGTTTTGGTGATACGGTGTTTCGCGTAGCCGAATTTTTTGCACACTTTCAAAGATTATATCAAGGATATAACCACTGGTGGTTTAGGTAGCATTATGTTACCGAACTTTCGGTTGTGTTGTGTATAATAAGGTTGGTTCCAGCCTTTATTATCCGTACAAGTGTAAATTAGTTTATTGCATACACTTAATTACGCTACGCGAATTCACTAAAACCAAAAATTCATGTTGGTATTCCATATCTTTTGTAAAAAAAGCCGTCTTAGTCTAAACGGTAATCAAACTGAACATGAAGGATTTGTTACTTTTATATTCATAAGTATAAATGTTTTGGAAGTAAATGTGGTAGTTCGCCTCCTTTGGCACAATGGTCTCTTCGACCCTCGCACTGGAGATATCTCCAAAACTTCAATATCCTCTTCCACCATCCTCTAAAATGACCATCCAGGAAGTAATTCATCGCCCAATTCACGGAGCCGGCACCGCATGAAATCAAAGGCTTTTCACCCCTCCACCTCTTCACAGTCTGAAGTAAACTCTCGTCTTTTCAATGAGAACCCACAAATAACTGAAAACATCAACACATTTTCCCTTCGTCAGTAGATGAATTGTCGTGAAATAAAGATCTGATTGTATCATCAAATATGGAACCGAGTAAATGGATAGAGTAGGGCCAAGCTTGTGGGAGCAACTTTTGAATGCTTCAGAAAAGTTACGCCTTATCAAAATCATAAGTATTAGTAATCGACAAAGATATAATCTCTCCACACCAAAGACACCGGCAGTGGCCTCCTATTCGTTACCTTCAGTGAACAAGCAACGGATTGGAGCATATTGAACAGGTTAGGAGGAGTAACTGATCATTATTGATGTTTCAATTTGGGGCACTGGTAAGTACCACGGGGGTGAAAGGATTGAAAGTGGCGATGGTCTGGCTACTTCTGAGCTGAGTAGAATAGTGTATCATACTATCGCATATTTCGATTTAATTGACTTAATTTAATTTATCGATAAAGGTTCTAACGATGAGGAACTTTAAGACCTTGGCATTTTTTAGGAATCCAAACAGTAGACGTACGATTAAGCTGAGAAGACCTCCTAGAAAGTTGTGTTTGAAGGATAGAGATTAAATTAATGATGAGACTTTATTGTTTCACAAAATTGCTCTTGAGAACCCAGCCACTAATCTGAGTGTTGATTAACAAGTTACCTTCTATGGTTAGATCACATAGATTGATATGCGTAAAAATGATTCTCGTATCCTTGTTTGTGTATTTTTATTTCGCCAACACACACTCGGCAAAATAAACGGCGATCTAGTAAGGGCGAACTTCCTGATTCCAATGGAATTGCTCAAATGCGCTACACTACGAACTAGAGGCACAGTTTTGTCCAGTGCTACTTAATTTCGATTGATTACATAGCGCTTACGAAATTTTGCCTCAAATGTGCGTTTTGAAACCCTATTTTGGGACATTTAACCATAAGGTTATGTACCGCATAGGTTAGTGAAGCGATTTTGTGTGCTGTTTGACTAAGCAGTGACATGCAGTAACTGGAATGGCTATCCACAGTGATCACTCCACCCGCAGGTTATAAGTTGGAAGAAGCCGTTCTTCAATAGAACTTGCTTTAAACCAAGAACTCTTATCCACTCCCTAGCAGCAGAGTCAAGGGCAACAGAGTGAGAAGAAATAGATGGATGAAGGGTTGGTAACGTGATTGTTGCCGAAACGGTGGCCAAATTAAGACCTACTAGTAGTCCCACTGATCCGTGTGTAGTGATATTTGGTTCACATTTCTACAGCACCAGCCTAACATTTATTCAACAACAGTTCTTTATATGGAAAAGTCAGAGTTATCGGATTCATCCCTGTCAAATTAGGAATATTTGGCTATGAATAAGACGATACCATTTTCAAAGGAAAAATAGCCTTAGACAGGTCGTCCATTTAGATATGAAACACAAACACAAAGGTCTCCGTTTTTCATAAATAGTAAATGATTACAATTTTCTTCTTAATATGTTGGGGGTCAAATGCACGTAAAGTTAAGACATACACATTAAAGTATGCTTACTTTAAGTTTAAATGCTATTGTCATGATACAGTTACAAATTGGATCCTTACGCTTTTATTGTGTGTTTCCACCTGATGGCCGAGTCGAAAATAGGCACGCAATCCGTTTTTTTAGAGCAGTTAATCTGATATTTAAGCAGTAGGTAAAAAAATGACAATTCGCGTTAGAGAAGCGTTGAACCTGAAGGCCCTCTTTCGAAGTGACACCAAACTTTATGGAGTTGGGATAGTGGCTGATAGAAAATGGAAGAATTACACAGAGACGCCAATTGGCTGGCTGGGATCGGCTGCCGAGATCACACGATCTTTAGACCTATTTGGCTCAACTCCGTCATTCATGCATGATTTGCCTAAAAGTTTTTCCATTAAATGTAGTTAAGAAAAGGGGAAGAAACATCACATTAAGTTACCATCAAAGTTGGTCAAATGCTAATCTGCGGTGAAAAGGTCGAGTGAGGACGCAGTTCGTTTGACATTATCAAGGGCAAGGACATTTAAATCGTGCTGAAGAGGAATTTGGAAGTGATTGCTTGTGGGACCCGGTTGATGGCATCGTGGAATAATGCGATGAAACCCAATAGCAATCCTTTGTCCCATTACAAGGGCAGAAAGCACATTTTTCACGTTTAAATGCTGGTGATAAATTACTAACCAAGTTTATTTGCACGATTGCAGTTCCTACAAGTCATATTCGTCAAGTCATTTTGAGGTTTATGGGGCTGTCCAGAGGCCCGTATTACCTTGTACATTGATGTAATAAATGCGTTTACACTCGACTCATAAGAAAGCGGTGCAATTGAGTGGTTGTGAAGACTGGCAAGACTGGTTAGAGGGGTTTTCCTAACGAACGGAGTGGAAGGATATATCCTACAACAAAGGTTTGCGTATTGCAATTACAGATTGAACTATAATATCTATGTTGAAGGATGGTATCTTTGCCCCTGAAGCCTGTCGTTAAATTGCTAAGCCACGACCCATGATCAAACAAACATAAAATCCTTGACATTTTTTGGAATTATTTAGATTATACGGCGTGTGATCGTGACCTTATTCATAAACATCACCGTAAGTGGTCGCTGTAACAATCGCGCAATCTTCAGTGACCTGCCGTAATAATGCGGTACAATGAAGCGCCAACTCAGAATTATTGGATCTTCAACAAACTACAAGCTGTCATACGCCCAGCTGAAGGTTGTAAACAACTGTCAAAATACCATTTCAAAAGTTTACAAATTACTATTCATCCCTGTTACTCTCAATGCCAGATTGTATTGCGGAATCCTTTCTATGTGTAAATTCCAAAACCTCGACTGTAGTAACTTGGTCGCTCAGCTTGGGCACCGAAAAGAGAGCTTCCGTAATCGGGAACTATCTAAGGAGTAATTATGTGCCCAGAAAGCTGGACTTGGCCCAATCTGGTCCACCACTCCTCATCAGCCCCAACTATTCTATCAGAGATGAAGCCCAAGTGTGCGCGTTATTGCTTATGACAACTGGATAGAAAAGCTCACCATTAGGACTAATCCGAATGCCCATTCACTCGAGCGTTTGCCATAAGCGCGTGCAATCCTCCTTTCCCTAAGGCTGCTCTAGATACTGCGTTAGCTCCACCAATAGCTTTTTACAGCAAAAGCCATTGGTGGTTTTGGCCGAAAATAAATGGTATTTTATTTAAGATTATACTTGAACTAATGACAAGGCGTGTCGTCGGACATCAGACAGTCAGGATAGTGTATAAGTGCATTTTAAGTGAAATTTATTTCGTCGACAATCAGTGCATTTTCTTCAGATTGTTGAGGGACCAATCCGCTGATATCTTTTTGACCATCTCTAGAATTTGTGGGTCCCTGAAACAGTCTTACATTTTGACGTACAAAGAGGACCATTTTTTGAGTTCAATTCTGCAAAAGGTGTTTAATGACAGAGTGCTCTTGCCCTCCGCTTTAACAAGTGCTTGTAAAGCGTGGGCCCCTTGACAGATGACATCCATTTTCCATTTACTGCTTCAGATTCGGCAAATTCACGTCATTTGCCAGTACACCATTTGGTTTAACATAAATATTCGCAAGTCAGTCTGTTCTTATTATCAGCGAAGAGAAACCTACAATGTTGCCAAGCTAGTGTGAATTCTCGAAGGGAGGAGGAGGGGATTGAGAAGAACAAACTTTGGAGGGGGAAGGGGAAGGAAGGGAAAGAAGCCCTTGGAAAATACTAGGCTTCTTCGGTGCTCTATGTCGATACTTTTTGATAAGGTCGTTTCTCATGAATCTCGGCAATATAACTTCGATCTCAAAAGAACAATTCGTTCATCGCGATTTCCTCCGATCATCACGTCTGGATCGATACTCGTGAGAGTTCCAGACGAACCCCAGAGAACCTCAGCGGGGCATGGAGAAGGCATTATTAAATGAGGAAAATATAAGCGCACACAGCATAAAACCAGTACCTTTACAAACGGTAAGAGAAATCAGGCCTATTGTATTCTGATACAATAATATAATATAATAATATAAATAATAATAATAATATAAATTTCACAGACCTCTCTCTGCAAATCTCAGTATTTAAAGTTTCAATGAATAATCAACTAAACTGCTTAATCACCAGCCAATAGCAGGCCCAATGTTGCCTCACAGTATCACGATTAGTGAAATGCCGACTTTGTTTGCATGTCGACGAGAATACTTATGAATTCTTAATACATTTTCAGACTTTCATGTTGAGGACCAGCGGTATAGAAAGGGAATAGAGCGGACAGAAATGAAGCCGATGGAATGCACAAAGGGTTTGTGTTGAGAGTTAGCATACCGATGAGTTGTTGCTGAGTTGTGACGGTTGGAACCGAGTTTGTCGCAAAGGCTGGTGCCCTGTTTGTTGTTTATTCCTTACCGTCTCTCGTTGAGAGGCCTTTCAAGAATGCTGTCTCTCACGCACAGCCTCTCTGGTGTGATGTCTTTGTTGCGTTGCCCGCCTTCGTGATCAATTTGGTATTCAAATATTGAAATAAGTAGTTGAAATATGTCATGTGAACATACTACTTGGAGACGTGAAGACACGTTAAATCTAGCAAATAAGATGTGAGGATGAGGGAATGAGATCAAGTGATGATGAATTATGAGAATGATTGGATAAAGGCAACATGCTTGGAAGTCCACTGCAGATATTATGACTGAAACGCATTGCACATTGAAGATGATTTGCATTGACTATAAGAACAGTCTTACAAAAAAGTGTTAGGCAGGATTATTCTTCAGGTTGGACGGCATTATCACAATTATTATGACCGTTTGAATATACCTAGGCCGTGTTTACTTCCACTGAGGCCCATGGTCATAGTTCATTTCATTTCAACTAACTGGCGAATTGTACGGATAGGTAGCCCTGCAAGACACAGACAGAGGAAAATAGACATCTGTTGTAGCAGATCTGTTCGAAAGGATAAGTAATTTGTAAACTTTAAAATGGATATTTAGTGTTAAGTTATAGGATTCGCTCAAAGTTTTCATGAATCCGATTCTTTGATTCAAGAAAACGAGTAGCTCAACACCCAATCAAGGTTCCGTTGAGAGGGCTATGTTTCCTAAAGGAAGTGGTTCATTTGCAAGCAGATTGAGTTCGCTTGGCAACCGGTAAGTTAACTGAATAAGTTAATTAAAAAAAAACAATGTTGCTTCACTTGGCAGCGGAACTTACATCGACAAGAACAGAAGCGAGTGTACTTGCAGTCCAAGTACAAGTCTTGAACATGTAGGCGATTGTGAGCATTCTACATTAATGACGGTTTTCAGTTGGAAATATTGAGTTGTAACATAGATACTAGGTGGAATTTGGCTGCAACATGGCAGTGTAGGTCTAACTAATCCCCAGTTTGATCCAGCAAGATGAAATAACCTGCCTTAATTAGTCATTGGATTTCCTCTATCGTTCCACTGCTCAGGTAAGCCATTGAGACTTACTGTGCAATAAGTAGAACAATCGAATTTTTTATGTTCTAATGACGATTGTTCCAGTAGAGTTCCGATTCTTTTCCCTTGTTATAATTGTCGTTCAAAGTGCCATAACCGGAGAAGTAAATTAAATATAGAAGTCTGAGATAAAAAAAGTCTGTATAGCAGTAAAAATTCATTCGGTAATACTGCGAAAAGTCAATGGCTCTAGCACAGAACTTTCTTGGTTCCAGCATTCACTTTGAAGAATAGGTAATTGACCGAAGCGTTGCTCGAACCTGAGACATACCTTGGTTGTGCCTAATATGGACAATGTTCTGCAGGAGTCGAAGAGGATACCAGACGAATGTTTAAGTGATTGGCAAAACGGTTATTCCATAAATATTTATAGTTAGGATTCTCAAACGATCAGAGGAAGGCTAGCTAGAACGTGCTGACAAATGAGATCTGTTTTCAAATGAATTATCTCTTGCTTAAAATCTACTTCCCCGTGCTCCGCGCCATCATGGTCTGATGTGAAGCAAAATAGTTGATTTTGCGGTCGCTGAAAGTTGACATGACAGTAAATAGCTGGTAGAACTTAGTAGAATGACTGTTCGAAAATAGTCCCTAAATCACTTCCGACTTAACTACTGAAGTAATATTATAGAACTTAAATGCAACCCTTTAATGCGAAAGCCACGGCTTCAGCTTAATCGGCGATATGCATCACCTTCATTATTTCTGATCTCAAATCTCCCACGTTATATAGTATTTTGGTGTTGACGCTTGCGAATCATGCTGACTAGAGGCCTATTTTTTTTGACGACGCTCGATCTGCGTGTGTGCACAACGTTAGTCGGCTTCATAACAGGTTGGAGACAATTCACTAGGTGAAAAAAAGATGAAACCCTCCTAACTGAACCGTTAGTCAAAAGTTATTTGATAGCTGTGTTAGCACACATTAACCTGAGTTTCTCACTTTCAGAAACCATTTCTTTTACTCTCCTTGACACTTCGCATCTCACCTTCATTAATTGTTCTGCTTTTCACGAGATAGTTTCAATTAATTGGAAGCAAGAGACTTACCACTAAGGTTGATTTTTGTAGCCTTCCTTCAATTTTATTCCGAATTTTATCCACATTATAAAAAATTGGGATGCAACCTATTTGAGGGCTTATGAATCTGCCACCGCTGGAAAGCAATAAATCGGTTGAAATATGTGATCTCACTTAATCTTCCTAAGTTATTTCTCCATTCATCACTAGGAGATTGCTGAACTTTCATCTTTGTTAAATATGTCTTCTAACTCTCCATTTCGTAGCCCCTTCATACCAAGAACCGCTCCCGAATAGATGACCGAGGATGCGATATCGATATGGGCAGTCAAGTTGAATATGACAAAGAAGAGACCTTACGGCCATCGACTTCTTTCCCAAAGAGACGCAACTTTTGGCAGTGGTTTAGCGCAGAGCTCGTCGAACCCACCTAACCGACTGAGTTCTGCAAATGCAATGGCTTTAGAATAGTCTCGTGGTTTAAAATTTATGTGTTTGTTAAGCTCAAATCAAGTGTCAGACCAGTTGTATGTTGAAAATGTCTTTGGTGAAGAAGATAAACATTTTCCGATGGCTCGCATCATGCGAAATTGAAGGGTAAACAAAAACAGATTATAATTTAACTGAGGTTTACAAATCGCAGGCCTACATTTCATAGAAGGAGGAATTTCCACATCTGCTAAATGGAAATCTATTTTAAGTCCTTAAAAAGTGTAAACTGACTGACAAACAAATCGAGTTGTTAGGGCAATCGCAAAAAAATGAAATTCGTAAAGAAAACACTTGAAAAGTGCCTTTTGGCCGAACCTTCTTGAGTTTTAATCCTCTTCCAATCGCGTAGTGAGTCTATCGGATAAACCACAATTCTGCCTTTCAAACAAACTAAGGGTGAATAATTTAATCTCCAATGAAGAAATGTCTAGTTAGGGAAACGCGAGACCTCAGGAATGGGAGTATGACCTTGTGCCACTCTGATACAGGGTCTTAGCCGGGGTGTACGTGTGTTGATGGCCATCGCAATTGTGCATTGCTCTGAATGCATATCACATTACTATTGAGACGTTTTCTCCACCCAACACACTGAGATCTTTTTCAAAGGGAAGAACCAGGCTGCAAGTCGACCGCGGCGTGGCAAACCGACACAGACGGCTAATTTCAATTCGTGTAGAGTAAATTGTGCGCAAATGAAATAGCGTTTTCAAAAGGTCAAGTTAAAGTTAACTATTGAAAACAAACAATTCAGCTAATAATATATTGATGAACTACTTCAAGATGGTGTCAAGAATTGTTTGCTAATTTAAATTTAAGTTTGCGGTGAAGATGTAAAGCGTTTCCAGAAAAATATTTCAAATAAAGTTTATTCATCTAATTTCCTCCGGAGGTATTAGTTATATCATGAAAAAGATTCCTCAGATGGGACTGCTAGTTGTCTTGCATTTTTCATGCAAAAGTAAATTTATAATTCATTCAGCCCCAATTATCGCAATAATGCATATACCATTCTAATAAACTAAATTCCCATTAAAATAAAATAACCTGTATTCACTCGATATTTTTATGATTTCTCGCGGTAATCAAGGGGCGGAAAGTGAAGGGCAGTGCCCGAAGGATATTCTTAACGGGAATTGAATTAAATGGACATAATGGTAACAAAAAGATTTAAGGAATAAAATAGGGAATTCGGGAATTAAGTGGAGGAAACAGTTAATATGACGCAAGTCTCATTCAGCTGGCCCCTCTGCGGATTGGCCATGGCTATCGTTCCTTTTGCGGTTAATGTTCTTCTCTGCTGCCACCAAGAGACTGGCAAAGTTGCAGATTTGCACCGCCACCTTGTCATTTGGCATTTGCCTTTAGGTTTCTGCCCACGGCGCAGATTGCCACCAAGCCCTAGCACCCGCTTCACAGTTTAGGATTCCAAAATGCAACGACCGTCAATGCGGTTGGGCGCCCTTAGTGCTCCTAATCAGAGCCCTACCTGGATGCCATCTTTCTGCAGTACACCTTTAAAGCCTTCAATGATATTATGCCTCTCCATATTAGAAAGATGTTGAGTGTTGATTACAATTAAACCGCTCAACATACCCGGATTTTTAGATAATGGGCATAGAGGAAAGAGCCAGCCGCGAATAATGGACTATACGGAGATAAGAGCGCAGGTCCCTGCCAACTCTAAAGTCGTTCCTGTGACTTCAAATACTTCTGAAGGAGTTTTCAGATCGCCGATTTTCAGAATTATTTCAGCTTATTCTAACCTGTCGGTCATCGTCCCCTCCCAACGATACCTCAAGCACCATCATCATAACTCATCAGACTCAGACGTTCTGAGAACTTAGGGCCTCCAGATGGCACACGCCGTAGAGATAAGTTCGGACGACCGTCAATACAACTCGGTTACCAAGAATGAAAGACCATACCGATCTCCGCACAGGAACCCTCTTGAAATTTAACTAATAAGTGATATTCAATAGTAACTAAACTCAGGCGACAGAATTAAGACAAATAACAAAATTTATTTCATTCATTAGTTATGTAATCGGTATCACTAAAACTTGTAAGTAGTTCACCGATTTCCTTGACCATAACACGTTGATTTGATTTTACTGCAAGTCGATCCTTCAGGAGATCCACTAACCTTCTTGCTCTTACCATCTGTTCTGCTAATACTGGTGCCTTCTTCGCAGCCACTCCCACAACGAGGCTTGATGCGTCTTCGCGCTTTAAAATGTTTGTAAAAAAGAACTTTTAGAAAATATTGGCAAATGATCGGAAAATCGACTTATGACTATCACAAATTTTGAAGACTTCATCCTGTTGATCCTCCAACAACACAGACGTTAGAGACGATCTTAAAAATGCTATCCAGTGATCTGAACAACCAGACACAGATCATGTTTGTCTACAAATGGAAGGTCCTAAATAAGGGGAACATCCGTGTATACATTGAAAATTTCCCGGAAGATGATTTGAGGAAAAGTCATACTAAGGGCGGATTTGCCCTTCTAAGATCAAAGTCATTGATCTTCATCTTCATCGCATAAAAACAGAAAACAAAACTAGTGAAATCAAATCTGGGCAACAACCGAAATATTGAAATACTAGGACATTTATGATCAAAGTAAGCAGTGAACTGATCAAATGCCATTGCAAATCTAGGACCCACACATGCGTGAATTTTCATTCATCAAATGAATAATTTAGACCTTGTGTAGTCGCACTCAAGACGCTTTTGGGAAAGGAAATAACTTCAAACATAAAGCGAACATACAACTATTGACCGCAGGGCCTGTGAGGCTCCCATGAGTAATTGACCCCCCATCTCTTCATCCAAAAGTCGAACTCGACCAAGGAGGAGGTAGAAGAGGTTTCCAGCCATCACAGCGTCGGAAAATGGGGCAACCTCCGACTCAGCCTCACGATCTATCCATGCAGCGTAGAGGGAGAGGACATGCAAACTCCGCACAAAACCAGACGGGAGTGCCCAAGCATAGGCTAATGCCTTAGCAGCGTTGAAGAGACGTATGTTGTCACTGTAACAGCCTAAGAAACCAGCAGCAGAACGTAGAAACCAGTGGATGAAAGCTCGACGATAATGGGAACGCTGCGAAGTAGACTTTGGCTTAGTTGAGGCCCATGAGGGCGGATTAAATGGGAAGCCTTCCTTCCACTAGTGAAATTAGAAGAAAACAGATTGGAGCATAGAAGATCCATATTATTCTGTTCATTAATCACAGCTTCTGCCTAAACTAATATCAGATCAACTCTTGAGGACGTGTATGCTGACTTCACATAATTAAAATATTTGTAGAATAGTGCAAGTTTGTACATCTTCGATTATGTTTTTCCTTTTTACTAAGGTTATCAACTCAACCTTTACAGGTGACAACCAAGTTATTCTTTTACTGATGATCGCTTCTTAACTGTCTTAAGCAAATTATCTCTTGGATGCTAGGTAGTCCAAGGATATTGCGCCCAGAGACCGCCTCCAATCTAGCCAAGCACTCTGGGGTTGGATTGTTCATCACCACCCTTCATGCTAGATAATAAACATGGATGTATGGTTACCATTCATCTTACCGAATCTGGGAGAAGTTGAGCAGGATGAATAGTAACCTCGTCGTCTAGAGGAGGCATTCCAAACGCCAAAATCGCAGTCTGGACAACAAAGAACTGAAACCAAGCGTCAAGATGGCTAAATGTCGGCACACCCTCCATGGAGACACTCTGACGCAGAGGGAAGGTGGTAACTTTGTTTAAACTGGCACAGTCCCGACTTTCTACAGCTCTGTCGACGGATGAATGATAAACTAGCGTGGGATTCTCCCACCCCTTGTCACAATGAAGAGGTATCTCCTCCATAGCAGCCATAGAAACCTATTTGTACGTAAATAACAAGTTTACTTAACTTAAAAAAATGGAAATAGAGAAAGGGAGGGACTCACTCTCCGATACTGGTTGAAGAATTCGCAGAAGTTGAGAGCTTCATCTAGGAGGGAGCGATTCTTAACAGGCTGGATTTGGGGAAGAAATGGTCATTTTAATTTGGCGAACCTTCTAGATGCCTTATTGATATTCTATGCATATATGTTTGTTGCTAAAATATACAGCAGAACAATTTCAAAATACATGTAAGCATTCAGATGACAGTTCGATTAGCGCCCAAAACCATTAATCGGTAAGTGAATAACTGAAATCGAGAATAGAAGAGGTTGTGTCAGGATTATATTTGGCATTTTCTTATCCGAGATTAACTTTGACAACTATTGAAAGAGCATTTTTGCATACTCCTGAAAGGTCCCTGTGTTTGACCGATCTGACGTTAATCTTGTTCATTCACCGAATAGAGGGCCCCATTTTAAATGCACAAGAGCTGGGTATCAGATTGTGTGTGGGCTGAAAGCTGGAAAAGAGCGTGTCTAACGCATTGGCAACTTCGTAGAGAAGTTATGGCGAAGTCTTTGGGCTAGAATGAATGCTAGGAGATCGAAGTGTCAGGAACATATCATAAAATTACTTTTGATGAGACAGAAGCTTTTAACAACTGATTCCTCTCCGTAATTATTTCTCTAGCATTTATTAATTGCGCTTCCTGCCATTTAAGGAGCAATAGAACTGGGAAGATGTTGGAGTTTAAAGCTGAAAAAATCAGAGAGAATCTGTTCCTTTTCAAAAGGAGTGAGGTGATCCTCATTCTTACAACATGGCATAATATGATTATCATGAACAGTACAGACAGCCTACGCACCTGAGAGAAGTCAACATGCTGCAGAGCGGTGAAGTGAGCCCTTAGCAAAAGACTCAGAGGCTGATCGAAGCACTGACTGGCAACAATGAAAGCTAGTCCATGTCCCGCGTTGGAGGTCACACTGATGTAGTCGGTGATTCGATTCAACTGCAAGAATTTTTCATACGGGTTAGCTCGTGACTGTAAAGTATGGAAGAGTAGAGAGATAAGAACCCTAGTCAATCCCTTTTCATATTTCAAAGGGGAAAATTATTCACCCATGGAGATGCGACTTGACGAACCATCCACCAAGCTGCGCAGGATAAAATCCGGTTGACTTCAAATGTATGCGGTAGTCGAACGCAGAGAACATGGAATAAGTCTAGAAAAGTGAAATAAAGGAAAATGAGTTGCAAAAACAAATGAATAGAAATGTTAGAGGAGCCCGGGGAATTGCAAGTAGAGATTACCAGGTTAAAGCAAGTTAGTTGCACTTACTTTCAAGCGATCTAAGAGGAGGCTGTTGCGATACTCCCAAGTGTCTGCACCAACGATCTTGACAAAGCAGTATAATGCCAACACTTTAAATCGAACAATTAGCGGAACAAAATACAAGAACTCATGTCCTTCTAATCTCTTTGTTGATGGACAGCAATCTCAATCCTCATTGAACAGTGTTAGTCGTTGAGTAACATCGAGTTTCAAGGGATTAGGAGTAAAATAAATTTGGATAGGAAACGATTATTCACAACCGTTTTTGAGTCCTATCGCTGTGGCACTATGGTAGAACGTAGTGAAGTGCGTTTACTTCATTTCATGAGTTCAAAACTAACAGCACACATTCGTTGACTAGACTGGTTAAAACATAACAGCTAATGGAAGACTAGACATGAGAGGCACCAGCGTACACAAACTTGATAGACACAATCATTGCTAAAACTGAGAGAGGAATATAGAAATGGAAATATATCAAGGCGCTATCACCATTCGCGATAAGAGTGGTTCATCACTCAACGATTTCCAATCAGTTTTCCATCCATAACTCCTGCAAGAACTGGCGTCACTCTCTTTAGAATAATCACTGTATATGGACTTTGAAAAAGTGGTCTTATACAAAGCCCAAAACATAGGCCAGCAATCGTAGGTACTGAAAAGACGTATTTGACATTTTTCTCAGCCTCATTAAGCCTTAGAGGCTCGTGGTACAATGGCTTGGGGTGTAACTTAACCCATTTGATGCCTTTGATCAACGGTTGAAAGGCGATTACCACTATGACATACTTTTGAAACTTCAACTGAGAGGCTCCTAACTTCGGCTTAGAAATCGCACCAGAACATTTTCTTTCTAATAAATTTCACAAAATCTCTGGAGATCTGGGAGAATATTAGCCACTCAGAGGTCACAGTCGTCAATTTGTTCTAGAATGTGTTGAAGTGCCCCGCAAAATCCATCAAACGACCCCAAGGCAGGCGTAGATAAACTTGCTCCATGGGCATATTTTACAAAACAGTTATTGAAACCGAAAGCATTTAAATTCAATTAAGGCGGCCACCTTGTCGAGAGATAACTTACTAAAGAATTCATTGTTAGGGCTTTCCGACCCAAGATGACGGTAGATTTCAACAACTTCACGACCAGTTAAACGCGATGCAGCTAAATATCGGGCAAACTCACTGGTAAAGTGATCTACAGTGAAAAAAGAACGAATACCATGATTTTCGTTAAAGCGCCGTAATTAACAATCGCTTTTAGGAAATCAACGCTCAATGTACCGTTATTTAGGAAATTCAAACCGAACGGGAGAAGTGGATATTTATCTATCTCTTTATTTTATGAAACGGTGGGCCGAACTCGAATTCCATTCTCTGATAACTGGATTCGGTGAAATCCATTAAGGTGCTTTAGTTAGCCGGCTTAGAATTATGAAGTTCTTAATCTAGCGTGAGAAAAGATTCATTGCTCAGGAATATTTTATTGGTTATTATTTTCCTGCTGTCTCTTCGTTTTCCGCATTGTTGCAGAAAGCCCTGCACGATTTGAGTTTCGACATCTCATATCCATCTTGTATTGAGGCTTTTTGCACAGAGGCTTTGGCAGAATTCGAAAGCAGGTTCGCCTGTCTTTAATCTAGTCCTCCAACCACAAAGTGGGAAATGAAGATCAATTTCTGGGGATGGATTTTTCAAACCAGGTATACCGACTGGAAGAACCAGGATGTGCGTCGGTGGAAAACACGACCAAAACTCGTCAGGTTCGTTAAACGTAAATTAAAATAGGATTTTATAATTTAGGGACTACTGAATGTGTCAAGTGATCTATGTTGCATAAATTCGAAAAATATTAACAAATCACTCTTTTTATGGACTCTATCGTCAGATAGATCACAGAAAAATTACCCTATTCTAACAATGCCACTGCGAAAATCCCTCAAAATCAGGCTCCAAGGTTGGGAAATTTTAAACCTTAAATAAAACAAATCTAGGTTAAAAAATCTACGCCTCTTTTAATTATAAAGTGTGACTTATGGCGGTTAGTCGCGAAAGAGCTGACCTGAACCTCGTTGAAAGACACGGCGTACGCTGAAGGTCCGAATGATTCTAGTCGGTAAATTGTAACTTCTGCGGAATGATTCAAGAGAGTGATTAAAGACAACCATGTCTTGGAGGTGTTTGCATCGAAGTCGAAGATCCTTTAGATTAGACTGAAGAAAGCCGGCCCGAGGGTGGGGATTTTCTAAGGTACCTCTTGAGGATTTGTTGTCCTTAAAAGTTTTAGAAGGCAACATAGCTTATCCGCACATTAAATGTCCTTTCAATGAATAACAAGCCACTTAAAACATAGTCTGATTACATCAAACAGTGTTGACACCTTACCTCAATTTGACGCTGTTGTAGAGAATCTACAACAGCCACCAATGCAGCACATAGAACAAGGCAAGCAGGATAGTTGCAAGAGCCCAGAAGAATATTATAGATCTTCACGAAGACTGAAGAGAGGTAGTGTGGATGGGTAGAGAAGAGTAGTTGGGTCAAGTGGACCAGAGATAACGGTGAGAATCTTTTAGATTCAGTTAGCAGGCATCGAGTAGCCAAGACCTGATCACAAGAGAAAAGGGTGAACCGACGACGTAACTACTACTAACACATCATGGATAATCTGACTGATGGCCCCAATCCGCCATTTTTGGTTCTAAGTTAAACTACAGCAAAGATTTGTAAATTTGTGATGACAAGCGTGGGATTTTCTTGAGAAAAAACTTGCCCGCTTCTTTTTGGGCTCTACTCCAAGGAGTAATAGTACCACGTAAGCGTGTACGGCAATCTAGCTCAAGCAGCTCATTTCTAACGCTACAAGAGTTCTAAACGCGGCAGATGGAAATGGATCAAACTTTCCATAAAGCCTCCTATACTTTTGGAATCCAAGAAGTCCATGTTACTATAGGCTCATCAATACTAAGAACAAGGATATATTTGCTTAGTAACCACCAAACTGAGAAAGCGGTACCTTCACCTCATAGCTTCTTACTTAGAACAGTGGAAAAGTGTGATGAAATCTGTAGAAGAGCAAGGTGGCTGCATACGAGCGTGCGATTCCTTGCCATTCAAAGTGATACACAAAATAGAGATGAGCGCATTCTGAGTAAGGGCTTAAGAAGTAAATAAAATGGCGAAGGACCCCCTTTGGAAGTCGTTGAAATCGCAGTAAACAGACTGAAAAAATGTATAGAGAGAGGAACTCAAAATGAGATTCCAGCTTGCTATGAAGGAGGCCGAAATGATGCTTGCCCACCGACCATGAATTGTCAACCTGTAGTGCTAATAATAATAACGTCCAACACCGTAGATGCAGGTGTGGTGGCCGAGTTGTAGTAAATAATTAAATCGAAAGTGAAGTTGAGGTAGTCTTAGGATAAATTTTAAACTGTCTCAACGCATGACTGATTTAATTTTTCAACCCCACGAACCTGGGTTCTATCACATAAACCAACCACTAAATTGAGATTTATAATAAAACGTCGTGTCAATTAGCAAAGGAGGTGAGATGGGGTATAGTCTCCTGAATCCTTCAGACTTCCTCCATCCACCCTTTCTCGTCTCAGAAAAAAAATGTCACAAAAACTGTTACACCATTTACACTGCTTTCCTATGTTTACGGCTTTTTCTCTCTTAATTAAAGGCTTGGTGAAACTAACACTTAAACCAGGATTGCGAATATTGTCTTACAAAAGCTGTAGAACCATGTATTCTTAAGTCTAGCACCCATTGGTAGATGATAGTCATATGCTAGAGAGTGTCAGTTTCAATTTGTTTGCTGATAGAGGTTTAACTTCTCAAACCACGATGCGTGCAAACACTGAATACTGGATGAATTCCTGAAAGCTGGAATATGGTACAGAACACTTTGTTAGGGGATACGACATAGGGATTGGTAGGTAAAGGAATCTGTTTCAGGAGACATGGCTACCTAAAATAGTGACCATACCAAGCTTTGCGATAAGCAAACTACTATTCTGAAAAGTAATCAACTCAGTGCTTTTGTTAACTGATTAAAATCAAAATCAGTACTAAACCAATTAATAACTTGAAAGATGCATCTAGAGCATACACAATTGTGGTTAGTAAACTATTTAAGCAACTCAGTTCCCTAACAATGAAGTAAATTATGTTATTCGTACCAACTTTTCAATGAATAATGGCATAGGAAATACATTGTCTACAGCTCATGCATATGCACCTAGAATCAAGAAAATCATTTTAAGGAGGGCTAAATTAAAATGCTCCAGTAAGAAGGTCCCTAAGGTGTAAAAAACGAGTCCACGCTGTCATTGAGAAAGACTCTGGAAGATGAGAGGATTTAAGATCCAGTCCAAGAAGAAGGCTAAATATGCTTGTCTACAAGCAGCAATCTGGCGCAATATCTTCAGTAAGAGATAAAGCTTGGAGAAAAGCAGAGCTGAGTAAAAAAATAGGGCATTTGGTATTATCTCTCTCGAAAAATATATGAACAATAAACAATTTCCATTTTGTCTACAGTTATGGATATTACCAAAATAAACACCATCGCAATCGGGGAAGCCATCAAAAGTAGCTTGCTAAAAACCTACAAGAAGATGGTCGAAAGTGAATGGTCCACCGTCAAGAAAACCAAGGAAGGCGTTGCTTGAGGATGTTTCAGCAAAGAATGGAGTGAATATGGCCTGACCTGAAATGAAGAAAGTGAGCTTCGCTAGTGAAAACCAATACCGAGAGCAGAAAATACGGAAAAAAATTTTGATTTTAAGGCATAAAGGGTAATCGGAAGGACTTGCAAGCAGATGGGAACTTATCGGCTCAACAAACAAGCTGTTACCCACTCTGAGATCGTATTTAAAAGTGCCGATCTTACCAAAGTCGAAAAGCGAAAACGTAGGATTGTGGCGTTTCAAATATATATTTGCGGAGTAGAACATGGAGGCCGCAGATTGCAAATCTAGGTGAGCTATTTTTCACTCTATAGACAAGCGGCCAGGGTTAACCTCGGTTGAATAAACAATCGCTAACTGGGTAGAATATTTAATTGTCTAATGGTTGAAGTGGTATTTCTAAAAGAAAGGCTAATTAGGGTACAACTGACATTGACGGTATTTTACTACACGACATGACCTTTCTTCATCAATAAACAGGGATAAATCACCGCATCAGAAACTAACTCTTATTCACCGATCGCAATCGCCCATTCCCACCATATCGTAATGCTGTGGGGACGGAAAAGGAATCTCGATTGAATAAATCGCATTCTAAATTCTAGTAAATTGGCGACCTATAGATTGGTTGGCTGAAAAGAATGAACAGGGAGAAGGGTCCTCAATTTGAGTGGACATTAGCAAACTGGAGGAAAGCTAATGCGAAAGGGTTAGCTTACCGGTTGTATGAGAACAACAAACGGGATTTAATATTTCCAACTAATTCCACTGTAACTCTGACCATACTTTGATCACTATATCTTTTTTTCTGATACGCACAGCCCGTAATAGAGATCACGATTTTCTCAGAGAAATAAATAGAAAAGTTGGATATTGTCAGCATACCTAAGATGTTTTCGTAGGCTAAGCACATTTCTTGATGCTGAAGGTCATCCGAAGACGTGGGAAAGATGTGCGAATAGGCTACCGCACGAAAAAATGTCCACGATGGGATAATCTTGGGCATACACTTTTTCTCCCCTTCTGGAAAGAAGTCAGCTACCGGCTAAAATATTTCTGATCGGAGGGGTGAAGTAGACTCATTACCGTTATAAATTCGTCCTCTTTATGGATGAAGCCATGTACGTGCTGTAATACATTCATTTTGTAAAGTTTTGAAAGACCATGGTAAAACGAGATTAAACTGCTAATTTTTTCCATATGTTTTCCGAAGGAGCGCTTTGATTTCTCGGAGAGGCTACTTTTTACTTTAAATCTGGACAGTTTCTCTTTAAGCCAGTCCGTTAAATCAATTTTATTAGTCCGCAGAATGGTCCAAATAGCCTTGAGCAGCCAATCCGGCTCAGAGTAAGCGTTGATGTGACTCTCAAGCCTTGTCAGGGTGATTGAACGCTCTAGAAGAGGTAGGCTTCGTAAAATTTTAAAACATACTTGATATGAGAGATATTTTAAAAGCCTTCGAGGAAATCCAGTTCCGCAAACGAGAGAAGTGCTTAAAGTCATCGGCTTCAGGGGTATGTGGAAGCCAGAGGTCGAAATTCAGCCGAATGCCAAGGAGACATTCATTCTCAAGAATGCAAAGGGCGTTGAAACTAGGAGATTAAGAAAACCCAAGACCTTACTGTTTGAGAGCTGAATTGAGAGTATTCGCATGCTGTGGAAGAAACCGGAGGGTACCAGACACAGACCAGGACTTCAAGAGTGGACCGTGAATCAGGGACCAAACCTCCAAGCTTCCTGACCGAGGCAGATAGATTAGAATGTAACGAGCGGTCCTCGGAAGCCGTCCAGCTGGTGGGAACCGCTCAGTAACGTCAACAAAACAAGTCTGTGAGTCTTTGCAACCTGTAAAGAATTGAGCAGTGAAGAAACCAGCGTTTTGCATATACCTAACTAATTGGGCAACAAGGGTTTAAAGTACATCGGCCTGCAATCAGTGATTGAAATAGCCATTCATAGTCATCTAATAACGGTCCATGGAGAGAAAGCTAACTTTTCAATTATGGTGCCGCTATGGCAACTTCTCTCCCCCAAGATAAGTACCAGAAAATATTTTCCTTCAATATAGACTTGGATTCACATTAACTACGGTGACTCTAATATGGTTTGCGTGGGGTACTTGATCATTGTGCACAAAACCAACATTGATAATATGGTCTTAGTTTCAAAAAAAGGAGCCTTCAAACGTGGAAACTTCATTAATTTGAGTACTCAGTGGTAAGAGCGTTAGTTAAAATCAACGTGTTCACGAAAGTACAATGTCATACAGATACGAACCAAGGAAAAAGGTGGAAGATTTTACCACAATCTGGCAATGGCATTAACCAACCATAACCTTAAGCCCCTATATTTAATTCGTTTATAGCAGGCAATCACGTGGTACCAAAGCAAATTATTGCAATTCATCTTGGATAGATTCTGAATGATGAAATGATTGAATGGACTTTGGATTAATTATTCATGGGAAAGTCTTGCTGTTGCGCCAATTCAGGGCAATAATGTGCGCAACAGCACTGTCGGTTCAAGAACGACTTCGTCCTCAACTGATTAAGGACCTTTGATCTGAGACTTCTCTTTGTAGAAGTGTTAGTGGCCTTCAGGATCATTTAACAACTATCCACCTCGTGATTATCGTAAGGTAAAGAACACCACTATGAGGAGACAATACATTCAGGTTCAGAGAGGCGAAGAGCAAGTAGCAGAGAAACGAAAACGAACGAGAAATCGTTTGAGCACCAAGATTCCAAAAGCTAACCCTTATCCGAAGCTTCATGACCATTTTAACTACTTTGCACAGATTACATGTTTTTCCACTGTAATTTTTTCCATTTGTGATCATATGATGAGCTTTATAAAAATAAGATCAAAACACGAATTATATGGGTTTTGTTCAAAAATAATAGAAAACAGAACACACAAGCTCTTGATCTATTTCCCATTTACCCTTCCAAAACCGTAAAGCAACACCACGGTGTAGGTCGATGAGAGAGATTCGTGATTGGTCATCTGTAATAGCACCAAGACGCCGATCGGAAGACACCGTGAATGCAAATGGAAGAGCAGCTCGATTCATATCCGCAAGACTGTAGAGTTTTTTCAGCGTCCAGTTGGGGGTTCCTGGCCAAATATAGCACGGTCTATTTTCAACATCTGACCAGAATGGCTTAACATAACTAGAAAGGGCAGTAAATAGAAGGATGATTATACCCTCCTAACTGCGTTGCAATGTCCTTCATTTTATCTTTAATGTAATAGTAGCGCTCTGGCATGATCGACAAGCTGCGGTTGGAAAAACTTCGGAAAAAAGAAAGATAGGGTATCGTAGTATCAACGGCGAAGTAAAATGAGTGAGTTCTCATATCCGGAAGAAATGGGTTAGAAGAAAGAGATACGGATTCATCGATGTGATAATCAAAAAAATTTGTTTTTTTATCTAAAAAAACCAAATTTTTTCTACTGAAAAGGAAAACCTATGCACTGAACTGCTGACGCATTACTAGTCGAATTCGGATTGTGATGGATAATAATTGAAAGATCGAGTGGAAAATCGCCAATATCTGAAGTAGAATTAGAAAGACACTAAAATATACGTTACCCATTCCACGCAAAATGCAACTAATAATAAGTTTGAAGGCACTCAAGGGGATGGTTACGATGCAATCGTTATATAAAACAAGGATCTGGAGTAAAATAGAAGTAAACATACCAATTTCCGTGGAGGGTCGTATCCAATATATTTAACAGCAGTGTAACGAATTCTGAATGAAAACGTAACCTCAGTAGCCTATGATACATAAAATGAAAAGTGAAAGCCATATTACATGATCTTGGACAGTTACTTGGCCATCATATCCTCCTTTGAGTGTCAAATGAAAAAGCCCACCGAAAATTTTCGATGGCAATATAAGCTCATGACAGCTAGAACTGCATATAATAATAAGCTTTAGTCTTTACATACCCCTCAGATTCTATATCAGGTTTATTCAACAGCCCTTAAAAACATGTATATATATATATATATAGTGCCAACCAATGATGCATTTGAAGCACGCGTGAGAAGAACATTCATCTGAAACGAATGAAAACTTCGAAAGCACTTAAAATAAACTATCTACTAACAATACGTTCCGACACAAGTCCCAGCTGCGTGAAAGTCATTTTAAGGCAGTTCCTTTGTTTCGAAATATTAAAACAAAAAAGTAAAATCATCCAGATTAAAAATTGTCACAGAATGTTTAATAAGATCAAAATTTTTTATTTCAAAGATAATTTTTATTATTTAAATTTAGTTGTTTTCTTTTTATGCTCATAAAAATGATTGAGCAGGCAATTCTAAAAATTTTTCAAACATTATCTTACTATGTATTATATACAATTATGTTTAGCTTGGTCCACTCAAGTTCGTATTGGTTAGTGGAGCGCAAGTCAATTTATTTTACACGAAAACTAGTAGACAAGCGGCCACTGCCTAACTAACATGCCTAAGGATCTTTTGGCAACGCTCAAGACTGGTGACCAATATGATGAATATGATTTCAACGAAAATTTTGTGGATAATGGCTACTTATCTGGATTCTTTCACCAGGTTGACCAACTCCGGAATGAAATCGATCAGTTAACGACGTTGGTCCAGGAAATAAAGTTAAAACACAACGAACTTCTTTCCGCACCAAATCAGGATGAAGGTACGCTTCTTCCTACGCAAAACAATTTCACATAATCTTTTTCTTTTTAAATCACAATAATTGTTTTACCATAGGAACGAAATCTCGTGTGGAGGATATTATGGCAGAAATAAAAATGCGTGCTGTGAAGGTGCGCACCGCCCTTAAGCGTATGTTTTTTTTATTTATTGAGTTTATGATCTTTTTGGATCTAAAAAGATTGAATTTTCGTGTAGAATTGGATGTAAACATTTTACAAGAGGAAAAAGCGGGTGGTGATGTTGCTGACCTTCGAATCAAGCGGGGTCAGGTGAGCTTATACAGTCATTCAGTTTTGGCGTTTTTCTAATAACATATTGTGCGCCATCTAAAAATGTGCGATTGGGTATAGCATCAAGCAATAGGGCGCAACTTTGTGGCCGTCATGCAGGAATACAGCAGGGCACAGACAGAATATCGTGATGCCAATAAGAGTCGCATCCTCCGTCGAATGGCCGCTGGTAGGGCGTTTGGACTTTCGCAGTGTGTTTGTGTGCTTAGCTCTCACCGTGCCTCTCACTTCTTAACTGCTTCATGCTTAACTCAATCTTCCCTCATGCACCAATTCAAATCTTCAATCATATCCTGCTAATCCAGAGCACTTAATCCATCCATCCCCTTAGATCAGTCATCTTTACGCTGTTTAATCTTGTCGATGTGCGTCAATATATTGTCAATCAGTGCGATATTGCTATTATGTAATCAGTGACACTTTTGACCACTGGAACTGGAACTTTTTTAAATAGTATAATTAACAAAAGGTTTGCTACAATATGATGTAATGTATAAATAACATTTTTTTTTCAACTTCACTGAGATTGTTATCGAATAGGCCAGTTAACTAATCACCAACACCGTTCAGCTTCATTTTATCTCTGCTATGCTGTCTGATGTCGTAACGGACTACAACGCTTGGCAATCGACTTATTTGAGTCGCTCCAAAGACTACCTTCGTCGCCAACTAGCGGTCGGTAAGGGGCCGCACTCAGCATGTCCCCTCTGGTGGTGATATTTTCGATGTTGTTCATCTAAAGGCACCTTTCCTTTAAAGGAAACGCTTAGAGTACTTTAAATCACGTTTAAGATAGGTTCGTGTTGTCGTAGAATATGTTTAAATCGGAGGGGAATAGACGTTATGTCGCACGAGTATGTGGACACCCCCGTGTCCCCTGCACTACTTTTCATCTATTGCAGCCTCCCTTGCCCCCATTCTCCTTCTTCATTATCACTGTAAAATCCTCTCTAAAGTCATGTTCTTTTTTAGCCGATCAGCATTTTACAGACGAAGAACTTGAGGAAATGCTCGAATCTGGAAACCCCCAAATTTTCACTCAGAGTGTAAGCGTCCAGGAAAAGCTAACGAAATCTCCCTTGAATATATCGTTTCTGACCTTCTAGTGTCATTTTTCAGATCATGGCGGACACTCAGATGGCAAAGCAGACACTAAATGAAATCGAAGCTCGACACCAGGATATTATTAAGTTGGAGCAGAGTATCAAGGAACTGCATGATATGTTCCAGGACATCTCTACCCTTGTTGAAGCCCAGGTGAGTTTCAAAAAAGTGGCGAGAAAATTGTTCCAAGATTATTTTAGTTCAAAATTAAAGTTTCAAGATTCTTTGATCATACAACCGTAAATATTATTACTCTTTTTATCGAATTTCTCACCTGAGAACCGAAATATTACTTGAAAATGTGTATATTCTCGCGGCAATTATTTTACCATAAATTTATCAGGTACGTAATTTGTAATTTTGCCTTCAATAGCAAGAAACAATCGATAAAATAGAATACAACGTCGACAACGCCCAAGACTATGTCGAGACGGCGAAAAAGGACGTAGAAAAGGCCGTTTATTACCAGAAGAAGTCGCGAAAAGTACGTGAAACCTATCTTGTCATTGTCCGATAAGATCTGATTCCCTACCTCTTTCAGTATCCTTTTTTCATGCGAAGGCAAGCCCAGCCGTTGTTTTTGCTTATTTATGTGTGAATGAAATCGAATTGTATGCATGTGTCTCATTGTGCGTGTATGTGTGCATGTGCTTGGCTTCAACTTGCCCTGCGTGTCTTGCTTTGCATATTCTTCAATCTCTAGCAATGTAACTTATTTCAGAATCAGCAGGTCCTCTCAGGGCAGTCTTTGAACGCTAATATTTCATTAAAACAGCCCTATATCGAGATTGAGATCATCTGAGACGTCGCCACCCCTCTACTTTCAAACTTTGGTCTAATTTTTCCTGTGTCGGCATTTCTTAATGTGTCGAACCAGTAGCTGAAGAAGCTGCAAAAGTTCGATATTTTCATTATCTCAAATATAAGTACATCGTCTTAAATAAGCTTTTATAGATTATTAACTAACTTATTCTACCACCACTACCATCACCTACATAGTCTGGCCCTTTCTATACTGAGAAAATTGTTTTGCAGCATTTAACTCAACTGGTCGGCTCAGGGCCTGCTCTCTTGACATTCAGCAGGAATTCAACAACTAGCTATTACAAGTTCAAAGGCGGTATTAAGGCCACATAGGCAGTAACAACTTTATACGCTTTTAAGAACTACTTTTTGTTACTGAGTGCATTGTAACTGTTCACACAAAATAGTGAGCTATTGCGTATGAGTACAGAACAGATTTGCGTGCGGTTGTAGTCATTATTACCAAGCGTAAAACCCCCCACTTCTATTTCTCACGGTTTCAGTAGAAGCAGGCCATATTCCAACCATAGCATAGAAAGTGACAAGAAGACACAAATGATGGGTTTAGAGGAGTGCGAAATAAATATAGGATTTCCCTCTTCGTAATTTTCTACTCGATATTTGCTTCTATCCCGTGGGCTTATCTTTAGACGTAGGTTTGTATATTTAGCTGAACGAAATATTGTCCAGCCTTTGGCTTACGAAGGTCATAAGGATTTATCTTACAATAGTGCAGCTCACTAGGCCTTATTCGGGGACTTTAAATTCGAGCACAAAATAAAGCATGTTTTCACGTGGTCTCAGTAAGTGTAGGCTGATAGAAGGGAAGTGCCGCGTTAGGAGGAACAGGAAAGGATTTGTCTTGAAGCAGCATTTCCCTCGAAATTAGGGGAAATCTATTATTATTACTTTTTTTCTCTTGTATTCGCTCATTTCCTTCAGCGCAGCACAGAACCTCGCATTGGGTAGGTCTTGACATATATATCGAAACGATCTATTTCTTTAGAATGAAATGGTCAAAGGATTTTCCGACCGGAGATATCCGTCTCCCTCATTTCACGGCTCTTTGGCTTCAGCCTAACTGAGTTTTTGGGCTGGATAAAATGAGTTACTTCTCATTGCTGCTCTTGGAAGTGGTTCTACCATTTGAAAAGTTTTTCTTGCTTAACAAAGTTGGTCAGGTTTCTTAGTTGCGTTTTCATCATTCCAAAAACTCAAAAATGTTCTGCTATTACCTTTCATTCGACCCGAAAATTCATTCAGAGAATGAATTTATGAATAAAGTACACTGTTACTTTTGCCTTGAATTTTAAAACTAGTTGTAAGTTCTTTGACCCTGAGAGCACTTTTCGATAATGAAGTCTTCCCTGAAATTATTTGAGCTCATAGGGTTCGAAATAGATTTGTTTGAATGTTTTTAATGATGAAGAACATTTACGTTCGTTCTCTCCACCTTTCCGGTAATCATAGTATGCATTCACAGTCGACGACCTCGAGTTCAGAGCTACAAAGCTCTAATTCAGATAATTTTCCTTTTATAAAGTGGAACCCGCTTCAAGGTCAGATGGCGAATTCGTTGTGAAGACAGTTATCTCAATTCTATTTAAACTTTTTTTCACTTTTCAGCGAAACGTCACCAGTACCTTTCATGGTTCATTTTCAATTCAATCAATTTAAGAATCTACTAACATAATTTGGTAAATTCAAAGAAGCGGAGAGGTGGTAGCTTAGTATATCACTTCCCATCAGTCTTTCGTTCTAGCGATATCTTTCATCTTGAAGTTTCTGTGTCCATGTCAATGTGGAGTCCATTTTTACTCCTTCAGTTGAAAGACTATTTGATGAACTAGTACGTTTCAGTTGTAGCTTTATATGTTTAAGAACAACCGTCCAATTGGCTGGCATCTTTTTCTTCCAACATCCGTATTAAGGTATTCCTTGATAGATTTTTTTACCCTTCCAGTGTCTCTTATCTTGACTTTCGAACCATTCCTGGCGAAAGACTTGTTTATCAGTATACACGTGTCTGAGCTAATGTTTAGTGTGGACTGGCTTTCCTGCTCAATTATGCTGTCGGTGATTTTGCTAATCAGACTATCACATTTCATAGCCACTGATAGCCATTTGTATTCTTCGCGCTAATATTGTTGTACTACGCTATCACGTGGAGATGAACTTGCTTCTGAAATATCTCAAATAATACTGGAGTTCCGGAATCGAGCTCATATGCCATGAAATATTCTGGATTTGTGTTTCCAAGTACCTCCCTCATAGAGTTTGTTACTCGCTATCACTTACAGTATTCTATCATTACAGTGCCGCTCATATTTGACGTTTTTGATATCTACGAAATTCGCTATATGCCCGCCTCGCATATTGACAACCCTTCTGCTCGATATAGGTTTTCGAGGTAGCATAGAGTTTCATTCAAAGTACATAAAGATGGTATCGGTTTTCTATTTACCATGGACTTTGACCAGTCCATTACCTTTGCTCAAGCACTTATTTTTATTGACTGAGCAAATCAAGTACTCACGAGAAAACATGTTCACACTCATTTCTAGGATTATACTGTTTATTTTCTTCTTTTCCATGCCTTATGTTGCAATCGTACTGTGTATTACGTTGTACCTTTTAGCGTATATCTCATATTACGGGAGCTTTTTGCTTTCTAACGACATGTTACCATGGGGGCGCACAAAAAAATTTGTGAAGTGTGAATAACAAGTAAAAAGCGTCTCATGCTGTTGCATTCCACTCCGTATCTCGCGTGGTAGCTAGGAAAGTTATATTTACCCTGTTGTTAATAGCAACCCACTGTTGAGTACAATCGTTGCCATACCGACTGAGTAACCCGGTCCGGGACCTCTTCAAGCCACTTTTTTTAAAACAGTTCAACAGCATTTTCTCATTTCTCTTGTTACTTATATCGCGTCATCGTTGGCTCATTGTAGCTTCAACGCTTTTCACATGATCAGCATATTCATGCAACGGACCTGCTTATTAAACGAAGCCGAGGCGGACTGAGTCATTGATTATCGTGCAAAATTAAATATCAACGCTACTTATTACCGGTTTAAGTAACATAGATTTTGGTTGCGGGAACCTGCGATTCCACTCTAGCTTTAATCCTTTACGTTGAAAACAATTTGTCTACCCTCTTTTTTTTTTCAGAAAAAAATAATCATTGGAGTCATAATCGCAGTGATCTTGTTAATCGTCATAATCTCCTTGGCATCAACTCTGGGCAGATAATTGTAAAATCAAAATCGTCAAATTTCAACCTGAGAAAGTGATTCGCGTCCCATCTCGTTTCCTACTTTTCTCCCCTCTGAAACATGTACAGCCCAAAGACTCTAATTGTGTAAACTCGGTTCGCCTGGCCCGATCTAATTTGTACCCGTGACTTAAACGTTTGTTGACTTTTTTGAAAATAAATATTAATTAAAGTATCAGCAGTTCATGCCTTCATTTGTTTTAAAATAATAACAATAATAAATATACTTAAAATCATACCAGAACAAGTTCTGAGATCTTCAAAAACATCGCATAGGAATGAATCCGCGTAGAATAAGTAATTCGTTTTATATAAATCTTTCCCTCTCGTTATCATTACTATACGTGTTAGATTGTCTTCCAACCTATCCATGTATTTACGTAACGTATGTGCCGTAAATAATGGAGGCTTTGACGATTATGTGGTTTAATTAAAAAAGCTGTTAGATGGTGTTCATATCCAATGAAACGTTCTAATCAGCCGTGTAATCGCCGTAGTTCAGAGGGACTATTTAGCTCGACTGTCTGTCTTTCTAAGCACTAGCACAGGCAATTATCAAGTGTGCATCCTCGTTGCTCTTGAATAGGCCGAAGATTGACTGAGTTGCCATTTTTAATCGTAAACATCGTAATAATTATGTGAAGGATCCTCCTTTAATTTTTGTTTGATCTCATCTCGTTCCTTAGTGTAAAGATTTTCTTATATCCACGTAATCTTTTCCTGTATGCGAGGTCAGACTTGTTATAGAGAATTGGTGGGTTCATTCAAATTTTACTGTGAACTTTTGGCCTTCTTTTTGTTTTTTTTTTCCAGAATAAGGATCATATCCAGCCTCTCATTGTAGATATACCAGATCATGAAAAATTTTTTCGATTTTGTTTTGATAAATGTACAGTTTCCGAGTGTCTTGCATGCCTGGAAAAGACACAAAACAGACAGATGTGTTCCCCGATAAAAGCCGATTGTTGTAAATATTATAGCTAAATAGCAATTATTCGAACCATACTATAGCATATCGGTCGGTAACATCTAATGGGGAACCCCGACTTATAAAAAGTAGCCGACCTACCAGTCGATTTCAATTTACCACAGGATGGTTTGTTAGATGTAAGTTCATGCACCCGATTAGAAATTTCTGCAATACTTCGTCCTAAATAGTGGATTTACTTCGAAAAGTTCTGAAGTACCGGAGCAGGGAGAAATATGAGTCTCATTGTGAACTTGAAAACTATCAATAAATGAAAAGGGTTTTGAAGGATGAAATTTTTCAACTCCATACAGACCGCTGGTTGTAAACTTACAAATCCGTGAGATATATATAGTGTCTTTGCTCAATCAAACCAAGAACTTACCCCCATATCTGCTTCCACTGTCTCCCAGCCAAATCAATCAATCCTGACCTATGGACCAAGCCTACCTGATCGTTTTGCTTGTCTGGCTTTCTAAGTACTTTTGATACTATCCAACATTGATGAAGCCTGGTGCTGCCGAGCGTCCCTATTGTTGTAAAATAAAAACTCTCATTTCAGGTTGATTAGGTACTGATTTGTGATTTATTCCTTTCTATATTTCCTTCCTACTCCCCTTAAAACATTCAGTTCGTATAAATTTTGCGGATGCTTAATTAGATATTTTGTGCTAATTTACTTAGATCAGTTATCATTTTTAGCTTTATGAGCCTAATGCATAAAAGCAATTGCTGAAATGGTCAAATCAGCAATTCGAAACACCTAGTTATCATACAAAAGATGAAAGTGATTTTAAAAAAGGATTGCTTTCCGTTTAATGGTACTCTATTTGTAACGAAAATTGTTTGAAATCTGGATAACTTGAATATACCGCGGATAAAGCTGGCATTTTTACGAAAACAAGCCTCGTTTTAGGGTTTGTCCAGATTAAAAGTTTTACTCAATAGCGATTGCTTCATAAATATGCATATGGAGTTCAAATTCGTTAGCATTAAATATCCCATGTGGGAGGCCAAAGTAACGTGGGCTAAACTTAGTTTACGTAAATGTCCAAATTCGCATAACTTGATTTTGCCGAATAGAAAATATTTTAAATGGATGATTTGTCATATTGTTGTACTTCGACCTCCCACACGACCTTAAATAAACTTAAGTGGGACTGGCTGTTTTCGGCGGCCCTAACAAGAACTGTCGCGGGTGGCGTTTTCTCGCTTTTTGGCATTGCTATTTTTTTACATGTACCACCAGAACCCAATTGTGACTTTCAAGGAGAGTGATTTCGTTCATACTGATGGCATGTACTCTGTGTCTCCTATTCATCCCTTGGAATGGTTTGAAACCCCCACTAGGCCTGCCAATGAACTTGATAGCTTTCTTGTAAATACTGTCGGTGCAAGATCAGAACTTGGTCAGTTACTTGAAATGAAGAAGAGGCATAGTCAGAACCAGAAACCAGATCATGAGAAGTTGGAGCAGAAAGATTGTAAACCGGTGTCTAACACTGAACCGGTAAACGAAATGCATCTTGATAAATATATCGTTAGAAGAACGGCACCTGTTTCTAAGCTTGGCAAACGTTTGCTGAATACAAACTGCTCGGAGAACTGCAACCCAGTCCTCCTTCATCGACTTCGAGAGCTTGAAAGAACGATTGATGCCTACCTTATTCCTATGTCTCTCAATATGTCAAGTGGATTTGTGGCCCCTGCTCAGAAGACCGAAATCGCTACCATTAAGTCTCAGATCGAACTAATCGAAGGTCAAATGTCAGGAAGCATCTCTATTTTCACTCCTGAGGTTCCATTACCACATGCGACTTCTCAAGACCTCATTGATCTAGCTGTTCATTGCGATCCCCGCAAACCACCACTTGCTCTTCTGACATACAGCCGGATGTTGCTGATTTCGGGTCGAAACGTTTCAGTCCAATTCTATAGACACTCTTCCCTAACCTTATTTCCGGAATATCTCATTCCTCTCGAACACTTTTTCACTGGTAAACCTCGGTCTTCCGGTTCTGACTTTATTCTCTCTATTATTTGGCGCCCCTGTTCTTTCGGTTGTATGGCAGTCGGAAATCCCTTCAGAGATCTCCCATTATTTGGAGAATCGATTGTTCTAATGTCCATAGCTCGCCTCTCAGCCAACTTCACTTCATGTTTTGGAAATTTGTTAATGGTAGAATCCGCTGTGTCTAGTGGGGAGGAAAAGACTCTAGTGGAATGTATCAAAAAGGTTGCAAGGGAGGATGCGGAACAGTTTTCTCCTGAGGAGGTTCTACTTTTCTTCTCTGCTGCAAATATGGGACTTTCCTCTGTGTTTCTAAAGTCCGCAAAACCTTGGTTTGATCGATGCATGAGAAATGACTGTATTACCGGTGCTCTGAAAATTATGGACCTCTGTTGCTAATGCACTGAAAGCTTTTGTTTGGTTTCAGTATAGTCATTTATTGGAGAAGGGTTTTATTTTTGCCGTATGTCGGGTTGGGGTGTTCCGATTTTTTCTAGAACAGTTTGTTGGGCCAGTATCTGCCATTTTTCATTCTTTTAGTTTTGCATTTTTGTGTGATGGAAATGAATGTCTACTTGCCGGTGAACGTACTGTTTTTTAAATGCCTCTCATGCGTTCAATTTTAAAGTATTAATTCGGTTGCAATAAATCAATGATTAGTCTATTTGCCAATGGATCCGTATCTTTGACTGGGCTTGACTTATAATTGGCTCTGCATATCGCTGTCAACTTCGATGGATCATGCTTGCCTTTTTGGCAGAACCGTCTTGAATGCCTATTTGACTGGGTTGGCGGTACGATTCTTAATGGCGCGTCTGGTGACCATCTTTACACGGGCAAGTTTGCCTTTTTTGAAGTTTTAATGGCTCAAGCTAATTCTAAAGCGCTACTGATCTTCATGTCATATGCGGATTTATTTGTCTCTATACTTAAAAAAAAACTATTTTTTTTTTGTATCGCGTGCTATCGCATGATTTCTTATCTGAGTAGTATGTGAAAATGCTAATCCTAATCCTTTTAGGATAAATACTCGAGAAACAGTCCTAAAACTGTGTATACGAACTGAGCGAGGGATGCCAATGGATTTTCAACGAATTATTTAAGCTAAATCATGCTGGTTAACCTGATTCTGACGACACTTGGATTTTCCAATTCGGTCAATTAGTTTTACTTCTGACAGACTCCAGAATGGTTTCCGAAATCTCGTCCATAAAAATTCTGGAAAATCTTGTCTCCTTAGTTCAATGAAGGAAAATTGAGCTCTGGTTGTCTCCACGTAAATTGACGAACTGAACTGCTAGAAAAGTTACATAAAGCAACCTGGAGCTTGAGAGCTCTAGATTTCATTATTCGTGTAATAGGTAAAAGATTTCTTAAGACCTGGGAAGGACATTCGTTTATGGAAAATCTCGGGAAAATCTTTCGTCCAGGAAGTGGTTCACATCAGCTCTGCTCGAAGTGATAATTTACCGCCAGAAGGATGGATCCTAAAGTTCGAAGTCATCCGTGTGCTGTATTGAATATGTTCTTAACGCCTACAGGGTCCTGGTATGGTTAAGAATGGTCTCTACAAGAGCCTGATGGTGATTACCAACTAATGAAGAAGTGCAGTGGTCTTCCAAATAAAGGCCGTGATCTTCTACACTCTAACTGCCCCCACCATGCCCCAGTTTTATTTGATTCAGCCAGGTCAACGCTGCGATCAGCATGATACATGCCATTCTGGAGTGATTAAATAATAGGTCTGTTAGACAACGGACTGCGCATCAGGAGGGCGTTGGAAGGCCGTCGAAACGGAGTCGGTTGAAACAGTATTCCAACGCTGAGGCTTTGGCAGAGTAGAAAGACAAAACCGAGGTCAATAGAGTAAACCTACCGAGCCCCTCTGCCCTATCATCGCCACACAAAAGTTAGATTAAACGATTCATATGTATCAACTGGATTCATCAAAGTCGATGAAAGCTGCCCATTCAGTCTTCAGAGCTCGATGGGTTTCCCCGTGAATTTCTGGAACCAAGTTGGCGTGACCTGAAAACTGGAAGCAAATATTCTAGACTTGTACTAGTACGTGAAAAGATCGCTCCATTACCCTAACATAAGGCTTTCAGGTACTGGCAAATAGTTCCAGTGTACAAGACCTACGAGAAAGGAGTTTGGAGAAGAGAATAAAAATCGAGTATCCACAGGCTTGGTTGATATTGACGTCCGTCCGTTGACCAAATTTGTATTTAAAATCAGATGAGTAGGCATATTTTTCATAACAATTAATCCGATTCGGTTGTTCAGTGCGTTCGTCGTCCTACCTTGGTTGGGTTAACAGAATTGACATTCCATGCCAAAACCCACTTTAGAGCTTTTGTTTTGTTGTTTCATGCACCAAACCCTAACGGGAGATGATAAAGGAAGAATAAGCATGTTTGGTGACTCTTCACGTTCTCTAGTCTTTCTCACCCGTAGATTAATCCAGGAGCGTTTTAATTCATTACGAGTCAAAAACTAAATCACTATCCAATCTTTTCCCTAATTTGATCGTTCTATGTTTAATATCCAGTTGGAAACATTAATATGCATGTAGCCGCATGGCTAACTTGGTTTACATATGAAGCGACCAATCAAAAAACAACGGTGTGCAATGTCCTCTGGGAGTGCACCTCCATCATCCCCCTTCCAAAACCGAAATGGTGGTTTTTGATTGGCTCCACACATAGGAGCAAACGCCGACGCGAAGCTAAGTAATACACATACCATAGGAGGAGATTGGCATCTGAGTTAGTAATTAAATACGGTCTGGCCCCTGTGAAAAACTACCCAATTGAATACCCTACTCATTAAAATCAAATGAAGCAATTAATTAGATATCAGGTAATTCTGGAAATAAGTATTCAACTCATTTGTAAATCAGCATCCAGCTACATTAAATTAGTATGGAGATCATCTCAAGGATTATACTTAGTAGAAACAAGTGAGAGCAATCGTGAAACAAATCTCGTGATGACAATAAACAAGTGGCTGTTCCACAAGACCCTCAAATTACAAAACAGTTGCGCGAATCGCATGATAGATACTCGAAATACGGTTGCTTCCACCTACACACATGAAAAAGACAAAGGTATACCACAGTTTCGCCTCTAAATAATGCGACCTCAACAATCATCATTGAGTGAAGTGTAGTGAGCATAAAAGAGATCAATCAAAATGGAAATCAACGAAAGAAAACATATAGACACTCAATACAAGTGGCAAATGTAATTGACAACGTGAAAAAATGATTCACAATCTAGGGTATGGTCGAGAACGATTGCACGAAGTGGAATTGGATGTTGAGGCAATTTGAGTTGAGAAGGAAGGAGGTGATAGTCGATGAGAATTCTCCAATTCAACAAGTTTGTCGATTTTGATGCGGCGCAGATTAAAGGATCGACGAACCTCGTATATCTTGGGAAGAAATTCATCCAATTTAATGTCTTTCTGCATAAATTTCTGCTGCAAGTCATCCGACACCTCGTCCTCTTCAGCATTAGCCACTTTCATTAGAGCTAACATTGTCTGTGCCGAAAATGATCCACCAATCTTATCTTTGGAAAGAAATATCATAGATTAACAAATGACAATTGGGTTATTCATATAATGTCAATAAGGCATCAAAATGCACAAGAAGGACATACCCAACTTGCTCTTATAATTCGAGTATTCTTTGAGGGTTTCATTGAATTCTTGGTGAGCTGCGATTAGATCCTCTCGAACATTTTCTATCTTAGGCTTGCTTTCAAGGTTCTTTGATGCCTTTTTCTGATTACTTTCCATGAGGCGCTTTTTGGTCGCCTCCAATTGTTTGACAGTTGCACTTTCAAGAACCAGGCTGTGGATTTTTTCGTCATTGTTAAAAAGGCTTTCGAGCTCAGCCTTCGTCATGTTTGCAAGTTTATCGTGAAAGTTTTCCATTACTGTTTCAATGAATCCTACTAAAAGAGTTAAAGAATATGATTATCAGGAGGCAAAGCCGTGTAGAAATAAATATCATAAATGTACAAATATAGAGAGGACATGAAACCGATTGTGTTTGAAAAAAAATGATAAAATTTAAACCTTGGGCATTTTGAATAGCCATCTTCTCCACAGCGAAACTTCAAAATAATTATTGAAATTTACAACCAAGCACACAGATCCTTCAATGCAGAACTAACTAAGAATGATTACAAGTGGTTCAATGAAAATAAAAGCCCAACATATACCGAGTAACGACTTTCCCAATATGAACTCACGGGCCGAGTATCTTCCGAAGGCTAGATAGGCAATTGTAACTTAAACATTTCATTTAGTTTGACGTGCTATTTGAAGTGAAAATTGCTTATTTATGTAAAACCGTAGATTCGATTTCAATACAAATAAATCTAAAAGCGAAGATTCATTATTGTGCTTCCTGGAACAATGTTGCCTTTAATATTTAATATTTAATATTCGATCCTCTGTTACAGCATAACAATTAAGGAGCTGTGAGAATGCGCGATTTTAAAAGTAGTACAAGATAAAATGAAGCGTCAAAAGTTATAACTATAGTGAAATCTTTAGCTAAGATCTGGTATTTAAAATTTGGTAAAATTAGATTCATTTTATGTAAAGGCGCATCGTGAAATAAAATATTAGTCCTGTTTATTCTTTGATTTAAGACTTTTAAGTATTTGCTTGACAGCAAAGCAGTTTTCAAATTCAATGACAATTGTTTTTTTTTAATAATTACTTAAATGGCCCGATTTAGACGTATCTCATGCTTTTGCATACGGCTTGTCAGGGTGATATCGCCGTAAGCGCTTCATGAAGTTCCAGTTGTTATGCATTGATGCTTTGCCCAGATCAGGGGTGATTTCTCGGATAGAAAATCACCCAGATGTTTGCTTTTTTACACCAAACTGCCTTCTTTATACCAAACTTGGTATGGCGCTTTTTGTTTTTAAATTATTTCTCAGGTGCTGTTCCATTCCTTACAAATGACATTGTGAATAACATAAGCAATGCACCCAGGCTTTCATTTGCATCCCTAAGCCTTCTGTAAGTAATTTTATTTAATATTGTTCCCTTCAAGTCGCGAACGCCTCAAAGTGTTCCAACAATATGGGAAAGGGTTATCAAAATTTTCTGGGCTTAATGTAACATTTCGGTGTCATCTGAACTCAGATTTTTTAGCTACCGATTATTCTATTCCAAAACGATCCAACTGAAGCTGCAGTTGTTCGAGCTGTGGATAGGACATCCATTCAAATCTGGGCTGTCGGCGGCAGGTTGCCCGTTACCATGTCGCAGTACTCTGCTTGTGTACTGAACGCTTTACCTGCTGCATATCAAATGCCAGTTGACAACGAAACGTCGTTCCCGGATTCTACTTCACCCACAAAAAAACGTTGCCAAAAGTCAGTTCAACGCACGATATCATATTCAAAAATGATTGATAAATTTGTTAAGTCAGACGAGGTTGGTTTCTGTTCACCACAGTTTTTGTAATTTTTCGATGTTATTATGATCAAGATGGTTGGAAACATTTAGAGACTTTCGAGAATCCCTGCTCTTATTTCGATTACTGGTGGGAATGACCTAGACCAGCGTCTTCGTGGTATTGCAGCAACGGATTTTACTTTTGGTTCCGGTAAATCATTTTCCGATTTCTTTCTCAAGGTTGTTTTCACATTCAAACCGCTTAGCCACTCGTTTGCAGGCGTCGTTTTAGATGGTTTCTTTCACGAACCGTTGAACAGTTCTAGATACCCGCACTTGGAGACCGTGCTTACAATACTTTCGTCTGTCTGTTCGCAACTTCCGCCTCATCTTCCGCGCTTTTTGACGTTCATATGGCAACCCGATGAGATTGTCCGTGCTGTTCGCTGTGGTGTTGATATCTTTGACGGATCTCTGCCATTTCGTCTTACTCGATCTGGTATCGCTTGGCTTTACACGGCCAATCGGCAGAAGGTCAGCGAATCAACCGAACCATGGATAAAGTTTCCTTTTTCAACGGAGGAACTGAAGGATACAATCTATCAACGGCCCATTGAAGAAAATTGTCCCTGTTTTGCTTGTAAGAGGCACAATAGGGGATATATCTCACACTTGCACAGCGTCGACGAAATGCTAGGCCATATTTTGCTTATGGTGTAAGTGTAGCATCCGTTCTGATGAGTTAATATGGTCAGGCGTTTTAAATCGGGCTAGGTAATTTGTTCTGGATCTAGATTAAGTTAGTAGCCATAGGTAACTAACCCGTTGCTGTAAATATAGAAACTTAGTTTAAATAGATAAATAAAATATTAGTTAAGTCAGAAGTAGCTTGCTGGTTTTTCTCCTCTACTCTTTATCGCTGTAGACACAACTCGACACAGTGCTACACCTTCTTCGGTGACATGCGGAAAGCAATTGCAGAGAACCGATTTGACGAATTTGAGCGGATGTCAAAAGCGCACCATTTCCCGGAGGATCTTGTTCAGGTCGATCTTACTATCAAAAGTCTTCAAAACTCGGTTTCTTAAAATTTGTAAATTTTTTTGTGAAAATTACTCTACCTAAATCGTTGAACAAAAGCTCTTAACCCATCGGATGATATTATCAAAAGTGTTCCTAAAGTTCCAATGATCCATCAGAGTAGACGTTTTCCTCGGGTGATTCATCCGTTTTCAAGTTGGCGTCTCTGGTCATGCACAGCATAATTATTATTCTGGTCCATTCAGAAAGCTGTCCTGAATGCTGTTAGCTTTTGCATTTCGGAAAATAGTAATGCTAAGTTCGTTTCCCGCATTTTTCATCGATTTTAAGGCCTTAGTTGAGAGATTCAGTTTGGGTCTTGGACATGAAGTAAGTCATGCTTCAGGTTCCAATGCTGTATTTATTTAGATGAATGTAAAGAATGGGAATGTCGGTTAGATTTGGATTTACCTGACTTTATACAGTTAGAGGTGGTGCGGACTGAGTGGGGGGAATGTTCTAATAAACCAAGGACTTTTTTGATGTGAGCACCGCTTGACTTTTCAATGGTCATAAATCACGGATTCTTCCCCAAAATAAAATCACGATAAGGTGTTCTACTCTCGCAGTAATCTAAAGATTCCGAACTGCTCTTCCCAGGCAGTTTACCGTCGCGTCTGCAAGCATGTCAGTGGGAGAGTAACATGGATGAATACGATCACGCGCTGTTTGGACCGTCAATCCAATCTAGTAACTGAACTTATAAGGATGATGGAAATGACCCGGCTCCAATGAATGCGGGTTATCTCCATTTGTGGGCCTTTTGGGATCACGAACTCAACAATTATTGTTTGGCTTGCAGAATGATCGATATGGCCAAATCATCCTTAATCATGCACATCATGTACATATTTAGCCCTTCCTGTGAAGTTGGTTCAAAACTGTTGAGTTTCTTGCTTAGAGACTCAAGTTAACTTTTGCGAAACATGTGACCATTCATGCATAGCTAATCTTGAAGGTACGAGGCCATCTAGCGTCGAGTATCGAATTTAATTGCCACCGTTCGGTAAAGGCTTTAGTTGACGTAACTGTTTAAAGTGCATACCGAGATGTATCAAAGAAGAATATTGAACAGGGCTTCGATGGCTTTTTTATAGCACTTTACAATGGGGCATTGAATTCTACACCGGTAACAGTGTAGGCGATGAGTGATAAACGGATGCCCCTATAAAGCTCACGAGTCGTAAGCTAGGCGTACGCGCACTTTGGTTTTGAAACTCGTGCATTCATTCGGGTGTATGCATTAACTACAAGTGGATATGGGCTTAATATCAGAAACACAGATGGTATTGAGTCAATCTCGGGTGCATAATATGTTCGTGACAGGGTGATAGGTCAAATCGTTAGAACACCTAATTACTACAGTCTCCACGTCCAGTTTCCTGACCAATGTCTCCGTTCCTTTATCTCCCAAAGGCCATTATTAATTAGCTATTTCTCTATTGAGGTTTGTCTCTATTCAGTCCATACACTTTAAAGAGCACTTTTTACTAAGCATAGGTGCAGTTCAAATAATCGCCTATAAACTAGAATAAATCCCAACCACATTAATTGTAAGAACTTGCACGAACAGAATCGCAGAACTTGGCGGTGTGGTATCGAGAGACCAACTGATTCAGCCTGTTATAGTCCGAGATATCAGGAGTTTTAATCATGTCATTTTCAAGAACTGTAATTAGGGGAAAAGGAGAATACCAATCTTCCGATAACCAATCTATGCATCTCATTCCTCTTCGATTTTCTGCGTCTGTAGCATCCCAAGCCATCAGCCTCCCAGACTAACGCGAGGTTGGATGACTGACCTTACCTTAATCGGCCGTTAATGTAAAAGTGCTAGTCTTATCTGCGTCGGCATTTATTATGCAGGTTACCCGACCTGGAAACAGAAAAGTCATGTCACCTATGTTGAGACGGTTCAGGTCGATCCCATGACCATCCACAACTCCATTACTACAGACTGGTAACAATGTGCAACTGAATGCATTCGCTGCTGGAATGGATGGACCTCAGCCCTGCATTGCCGACATCAAGCGAACGTTTGGGTGCAGTGATCTGCACGTATTGATGTAAATTCCCACTTGACATGCGGACGGATCCATTACTTTAGAACCCTTCCTCAGGTAACCATCTTGCATCGTTTTATTTATTTCTCTTTAACAATATGCACTACACCACTTTGGTCTTTATAGATTTCAGGATTTCCCAGGAAAATTCAACAAATAAAATCTCAGTCTAGAGGCTACACGTTATTTCATCAGTCCTTTCGAAGAGAATTTTTCATTGATTATGGGATATACAAGTTAAATAGAGCCCTTGGTACTCAACTTTATTTGAGAGCTCAGTATTACACGAAATCATGGCAGTAATGAAACTTACCTCTCTACGTGATTTGGCTCTGAATGTTGTGACCAGTTTGTGATCTCCACATCGATATCGAACTTTTTTGTTAAACACAAGCTGCAGGGGTCTTAACTAGTTCTGATGGGATAAATCCTAAAGAAAAAAACCTTCAGTAACCGCGCCCTACCAATTGATGCATATCATTTCTTCCAGAGCATGTCTCTAAGTCATGGTATCCTTTTAAGACTAGGGCAGGAATTTGTATTCAGTGCGCACTTCTTTAGGCCAAAACTTTATGAGAAGCTGAGCCCCTCTATGAGACTTGGAATTTTAAAAAGCATGAAATCACCCGATTAATCGAAAGATGTTTCATCGATTACGAATTGGAAGCGGACAACTGATTAAAAGGCACGCATTACCTCAAAGATAATCAATAGAGGTTCGCATTAAGCTTCATGAACTAGTACTTTCTACGTTTAAATAGAAGGAATGTTACAATCTAGACACCTGGAATTCATATGAAGACTGATTTCACTGAACCTGAAACTGAAATCCCGAGCTTAAGTAAATGCCCCATAATTGATTGATAAAGTGTCACTCTTCAAACTATTAATAATCTGCATGACTCACTTGATTAAAAACGGATAATTCTTCCTAATGATCGATTTGTGACCAGAACCAACCGCATTTTTCCGAAGTTCAAAATGGCAAACAATGGACTGGCATGAAGCTAATCATTTTTAGCCTATATATTTTCACATTTACCTACATATATATGCATATATAAGTTCTGCTTTTCAACAAAATTTTGACAATCATTTAAGATTTAATCATGTAATTTACAAGAATAGATATTAATAAAAGTCTCTCTTTCAGTTCAAAAATAGTGTCCTTGGAAAATTTTTTGGATTTATTTCCTCATTTATCATTGAAGGTTAACTGTAATCCAATTGTAATCTTGAAGCAATCTTTAAGGAAAGCCGTCGCGATCGGAAATATTTAATGATAGGCTAAGAGTAGAGAGGATCGAAGAATTCATTAGCGACGAGCATATACTGTCAAATTTTTTTAGAAATCCATCTAATCGATCTGCAATGCATATTATAATGGAATGATTACCAACTTTTGTCCTCGAAAAGGTCATAAATCCAATTCTCACCGTTATATAGTGCTTTGGGGTAATAATGGTTTATTCCGGGCGTAGTTGCGGTGACATCCTTGGCAGAAACTCTATGAACAGCCTCCTCTATCGGCTCAGTCTTGAATGACGGGGATTTGAGCCGACCAACTCTGCTGACACCTAAGGAGTGCCAAAATCCAATGAATGATTGAGGCAACTGCTAAAAAAGGTGTTATCTCTTAGAGTGAAATGTCAGTAGAAGACGGAAATAGTCAGAATAAAATGTGGGCATGAGTGAAATTCGCACATTTCGCACCTCTTACTTTCCCTGTAAGCAGAGGCAGTAAGAAGTGCAGACTAAATTGGGTTGAAGGCTAGTTTTTTTAGTTTTTTTTGTCGTTATCATTAATTATACAGTCACTGAAAGAGCCCCGTTCAACCGAGCCTAAACAATTTAAACGCCTGCGTGAGAAGGTGGTAGTGTGATACTACAAGCTCAAGAGTGCTGCTTATTAGTTAGCATTTAGTTGTCTCGTTATAATTTTAAAGTCAAACTCTTTATTCGCAACAATAACTAAAATACTTCGGAAGAAATAATACCTTTGGTTGGTTCGCATGAATTAGCTAATTATCTAGCAGATTCGTTGCGCTCTAATATAATATTTGGTTTTTGAAGCCCCACTTATGATGATGTTTCGATCGGTACAGCAAATAAGAATGTCATGGTTTTTAGAGCACAGTCATTTTGAATGAAGAAAAAGTATATCGCTATCTATAAGGAACTGTGGTATGTTCTATAAATCTCCGTTCATACTTCTTAATTTTCACAAGTATATATATACTAGAACCCCTGCATACCCATCGCATCCTGCTAGGAATTCATTTACTTTCAGAAGGCGTGGTGAATTGGAATGAAGATGGTTCCTAGAAAACCTGCACAGTGACGTGTGCAGAATTGACAAGGGAGAAAGAGTTAACACTGGGACAAATGTGCAGAGCAGAATCAGCAGCGAGGAGGAGATATGAGAGGCGTTGAATATTTGGACAGCAGTGGGGCATCTTGATTAAAGAGTCTGTAGCCTTCAAAGATACGAGTGGGTATGATATTGGGTTTGGCTTCCAACTCCTTAGAGTAATATGAAGTTCTGCTCAATTCTCGGTCGAAAATGAAGTAACGGTCTTCTGGATAGACTGGCTGAGCACGGTAACTTGCGAAATGAATTATGAAAGGAAATTTTTTCCCAAGATTATGCAGGCGATCATTCCAGCACAAAAGATTGTACCTTCAAGGGTCCAAGTATGATACTGAAACAGGACTTCCGGTGATATGTATTGAGTAATTAATAAGACACGATATATAATTTTCAACAAAAGTTGAAGTACCATAGTTTCATATAGATTAATAAGAGTACTATCGGATTTGACATTCCACTATGGAAAATTCAAGCCATAAATTCGCTGTAACGTATGGATAATTTCAAGGAGAATCCAACCAACAAAAGACAGCGATAAATCCGCAATAAGTCACGATTTCACGGTTCGATATTGTAAAGCGCGAGAAATATACGAAGACGCAATTTTATCGACCTCTGTTAAAGGGAGCATCGGTCGTTTGGACATAACGGCTCATATTTTGTGCCTTTTGGAGAAAGTGGGCCTCGTTAAGATAGGGTTCTTCGGCTTCGGACGGAATTTTTTCAAACACAAAAGGGGCAGCTGCGTTGCTATCGCAGTACCTCAAAACAACGTCTCGTAAACGAACAGCTCGAAGCAAGGTGGAACGCACCCCACAAATGAAAGACTCGGTAGCGGCAAAACCAGAAGACACTGACGTGCTACAAGGGTCAAACTCAAAAATAATTAAGTGAACCCGGGTATTTATGCACATCAATTTCATCAATTCAAATTATAATTATAGATTTGAAAAACTAAAAATGATTGCGATTTTATACTTTATTTTAATGGCTGAAAGCTAGAAAGTGAGAGCCACTAAGACCGCCTATATAATAGTAATGATATCCTTTTCAAATAGAGACACTTGCAAAGTATTCGAAGTGTATAAATGGGTCACCTTTAGATGGCCTGCTATATAAAAAATGTAATTTCTAAGAATTATGTGTGTAAATTTTTAAAGAAACTTCTCATTAGCCTAAAATGAAAGAGGAACCTTAAAATACTATCGGGATGAGTCCGCGTCCACTCCTAACATTTGTCGCTGAAACTCGTTAGTATTAATGCTAATCGGAATTCTAATTCATTGATACAATTGAGATAATTTTAATAGGTATAATTAATTAATCTCAGCCATTACTCCCAGGACATGGAAAGGCAACCTGAAAGTGAATAAAAACTGTGCCTAGCTTCATCATTCAATCTTCATTTCTGAAAGCAACTTTAATGATGCGAAATGATTGCATATCAGCCGCCTTTAGACAAACAATTAGCGAAGGTCTTCATATTAAAAACAAAAAAGCTAAAGGATTGAAATTAGTTTGCCCGTCGTTACAACGCCCATAAACGCTGACAATACATAAGTGTTTCTGATTATATCTCATAGGATCAATAATGAAGAATACATTTGTTCCTTCACCTGTATAGTGCAGATATAGAACTTAAAAATGAAGCGCTGAAGCTTCCTGCGATGTGTTCTCCGAAATGAGCTATTTTATGCATTTATCCAATTTTTTTGTGAATCCAATGACAGAAAGCCTTTCTAATTTGCATAATCCCACTCATGACTACATATCTAGACGTCCATACATATGAACACTTCGTGTTTGTCTGTTTAGCAACCTCGTTTACTGTGCTCAGTTTTTATCGGACTAAACACCGTGACGGGTCTTGATAGAATCTAAATCCACCGTAAAAGCGGAAAAATGGTTTAAACAGTGATTTCTCCTCTGATATACGGGTTTCAATGACGTTTGATTTATTACAGATATTTTCATTCAAATTCGGGGAAAATCATTTATCAGAGTTGCCAAAAATTTTATAATAAATTCATCCGTGCATTCTGAAAAATTGCAGTATACTTTGTAAAAATCATGTTTTCTCAAATTCTATTTATAAATTTTTGTGTACTGATGCAACCCACCCCCTTTTTTTCCACTAAATTTATGCTGATGTCGATGCCTCTACTGTCCTTGAAGCGCAGATTTAAAGTGGTGCAAGTCGAGAACGAAAAGATTTCATGCGTTGCTACAGCCATCTCGGATAGGCTCTCATGTGCTTGATCTGCGCACCGTCCAGAAAGTAAATTCAACCAAGGGTGCCGAATCTGAGCTTATGACCAGGTCAACCCCAAAACTTGCACATAAAGCGACGGTAAATTCCATCTGTCGTTGGAATCATCTTATTAGATTTTGGAATTCGGTAACTTGTTATCAGATTTTTCACGATAATGACGAACGGTAACATGTCAAGGCTAGGGTCTGGTCTGTTTGGTTAAAGCACAGATCTCAAAACTTTAAGGATTTTCAATCGGGGCTCTCAATGTAGGAACTACCGCGTTGCATGTTAACCAAAAATCGAGGGAACGTATCCTCTCTTCCCGCCAACACACTTTATTCAGGTACTTGGAATCATTGTCCGAAACTGCTTCCGAGCGAGGAGATTATTTCGGTCTAGGAAAAGTTATTCGTGTTAAGTTGTTTGCCGTGTGAAATGTAAGCACCTGCTGTTAGTGGCCACAAAGATCTCTTGCTGGCAGGCCGGCGTAAATGCAAGTGTGATATTTTGTTACAAGTGCATACAATCCTTCTAATAGCGAGTTCCATTGGTTTGATATTTCTATTTTTGAGGTGTCTCCTGGGTGCGTTCATGTGAGCATAATTCACTTTTCAAGTGCATTGGCGACAAAATTACGGCCTTGAAATTTTCAGCCAATTAGATAATAGCTAAGGCAGGTTGATCCAAATCTGACCAATGCCATCATTACTGTTATGCTATTCGTGCCAACCGTGCTTTGGTTGCGATTGTGTACATAATCGGCATTTGCGGGGATTTTCTCTTTAACCTATTCTAAAAGACTGTTATCAAGCACCATGCGCTATATTTTGGTGCATGGGCATTTAAAGATATGAATGAAACTAAATACTTGTGGATTACTAACATTCCTTCCAAATGTAAAGAGGAGGACGTTTTTCGGGTACTTAGACGGTAATTTAACTTTTATGTTTTTCAATATTGCTTATGTATTTGCTTTTATTTTTTATTATATTAACATTTTTAGCCACGGTGACATTAAAACTACAAAGACTGTCCATCATAATTCCAGCTTCAATCTCATTGTGGAATACCTCGACCGTTCTTCGGCAGCAAGAGCTGTTCGTTCACAGAATTTTTTAAAAGGAAATACGTTAAAAGTTGACTACTGCGACTCTTTTGGCAAACCTTGGATTTCTTCCTCTCACCGTAGTTCGTCCCCTCTACCTCCTATTAGCCAAAGTTTCGATAGGTAGGTTTTGCTATATGCTCTTTGCGTTTACCTTCCCCCCAAGGAATTGTTTCTGCGGTGTGATCTGCGTGATTTATGTTACTTTTCCTCTTTATAAGCATCACTTACACTCTTGTTACGAAGTCAGGTTTACTTCATCATTAGTACGCTTATATACATAGTTCTAAGGTTGTTACCGATCGTTCGCTCTTGTTAAAGCCCTTTCATAGCGTTTTTGTTCAACAAGGTTTATTCGCTCTACCACGAGCGTTTATTCGCCTTTGAATGGATGTTTTTATTGTACACCGTCGTATTAATTGTAGTTTCAAAAGTACAGTAACAAAAGTCGCATTCCATTTACTATGCGATTGTTCGGTGCTCTACTAAACTAGTATTTTGCCTTTCAGAAAATCTTCCGACACGATGCTGGTTGACAGAGCAGGTTCCAGTTCAGGGGCCTCTGGTCATCACCATCATCCTCACCACCATCACATGGGAACATCTTCCCAGATCCCCCAATCAACCCCCCAGCATCACGGCCAACAACATCATCAACGACTTCAATCACCCCTGCATTCTTCAACCAGCAGCTCTCGTCCCCAAAGCGGCTCCCCTTCCTCATATTCCCTCAAGGTAATCTTCACCCCACCACCCAAGTACGCAGAAACCCAGATCAAGCAGGCATTATGTCACGAGCTGCACAAATTCGGCAAAACCTATCATGTAAACCTTCTGCCAGCTTCTGCCACCGGTGGCAGACAGACCCGTGTGGCTCTCGTTGTGTTTCGACGTACTGAGGATGAAGAACGGGCATTCGTCGCTTTTCGTAGTAGTGCAAGAGGTCTCTTTGGGGCTCCAGTCCATGTGGAATTCAGCCTGGGGACCGGTATGTACTCAAAAGGGTATAGATATCTTCTGGTTCGATTTTTTAAGGAAAAACGTGTTGTTAACATTCAGCTTCAGGTTTTCTGCTTTATTGAGTTCGTTTTGAATTCTTCGACTAAATGAAATGTGAGGTTATCTAGTGTCTTCCTGACAAGATGTCTCTTTCTGCGCTCGCGGTAGGAAAGGGATCTTCCGTAGCTACGCCCCCTCCCTATCCTTCTGTAATTGCTTTTGGCATTTATTCAACCACCGCCTTACTGGATGGGATTTTCTACTCACTTTGCAATAAAACACTTTCTCTATTCCTCGACGAACTGCCCATCGGTCTCTCGATTCCCAGCTATGAAGTAGCTCTACGGAATTTTCATGCCATCTTTCATCTGCCTCGTCATTTTGACAGATTAGAATGCTTCATCATTTTGAGTCGCTCCACTGTTTTCCTCCACTAGTTAGATTAGATTCTCTGGGATTGCTAACCATTACTTAATTTAGCTAAAAAACGTCAATTTGTTCCCTTGTTTCTCGGATTCTCCGGTGCTTCTACCATCAGATCATAACTTCTTTCCTGCCTCATGAAAGCGCAGTAAAATAGCATATTTTGGGGCCTTAGTTCGTGCCTATAAGTAAACGCTCCTATTTGTGTGTGAATGGATATTTGCGCGTGTTCTGTGCTGTGCACGCACATTTGCACCGCCGTTGTTAAGTCCCCTCAAGATCAATAATCTATCTGTGTGAATACCTGTCAGCCTTGCTAGCTAGCTGGGCTGTGTTTTGTACCAGAACTGAATTCGTACTGGTGCAGTGCTGTTATAAACAGTGTAAATTCACATGCTGTTCTCTTTCTATCACGCCTACGTACAATTCAGCACCGAGATCAGGTGAGGTCAAGTCACTCCAGTTCATACTCAGCCCTGAGGTTCACGCAGAAGCCTAATTATTTGAAGCATTCCATAGACTCAACACATTAATTTGTCACTTCCGAGCTGGAGCTGCTAAGACCTCATAAATTCCTGTTTATGTTAGCTCGTAAGGCTTTTCTAGTAACTTTGTTCAAGGTCAAGAAAACTTAAATCGCAGTGCTTATGGGCTTGTTTTTTTAATTTATATCAATCGGCTTTTGCGGTGCCTAGAGGCGTGCACACAACCATCTATCTTTTCGCCCATAGATTCCGAGGCAATGGGTTCGAGTCCACGTATTCGACCATCACTGGCTTCCTCCAACGTCTCGATACATTCCCCAACGAGGTTTTCCACCGTTCCTCTCAACTCATCTGCAAATTCCATCTCTCAACAACGGACCAGTCGAAATACCATCTTCAATCTTCCCACCAGGTCCCTTGTTGTTCATGGATTAACTACGGGTCCTAATGGGCCTGTCTCTGAAGTCCAACTAAACACCGCCTTCCAGCGATTTGGAGCCATTCTGGTAAGTTCTCTATGCCGCCCGTCCTAACTTCTTCAACCTCACAATACAGCCCACCGTTTTGTATCGCCTTACAGCATGTTCAGATGCGTCCTTCCAGCAGCTCGGCAGTCATAGAGTTTGTTGAGCTACGCGGTTCGACGCGTGCAATGACCACACATCAACGGGATCCCCTGAGGTTGGGAGGCCGACCACTGCGTCTTTTCTACACACCCAGTCGTCCAATCAATTGTCTTTTCATCAACGATCTTCCCGCCTCTCTGGCATATCAGTCCGAGATTGATTTGAAGACGCTCTTCGCCCGCATTACTCCCTTGATCCATGTCCTGAAAATCACGCGATCCCAGGAGGCCTCGACAAACCATTCCAATACAGTGCACACATGTGCCATGATTGAATTGGCCTCTCATGAATTGGCCACACAACTGCTCGAGTACCTTCGCTCACCAGAATCGCCTCTGGTTTTAGCTGCTCGGAGTAGATCGTCCCCAGATCCACTCACAACGTTAAGGCTACCCACCTTCGTCTGCTCTGTGGATTACGCTAGTCCTCGACAGATGGAGAAGATCATCACCCCGCTAAAGTATCTTCTTTTCTATAGAGAAACCTCAAATACGCCAACAGTTAGTTATCAATCCATCACATTTTAGGAATGTTGATTCAGGAAAGCTGAGACCTCAGTTAGTGGCATCGCCACCACCACCACCGCCGCCGCCGTCTCTTTCCTCTATGAACGACAAATCACGAAGTTCTATCACTCGAACGAGAGATCATCCTTGTCTGGAGTCAAGCGAAGAAGATCATTCTCAGAGTAATTCAACTACAACTTCCTCGCTCTCTCCCTCCAAGCATTTCACAGAGACATTTCCTTCACAACGACGTGGAATCGGTGTCTCGGAAGCCCCACTGAACTTTCCTCAAAAGCGAATGTTTTCTGCTTCCGGAGTGAAAGAAGTAACTCGAAATCACGTGGGTTTTAATGTCCTTGAAGATTCGAGTACTCTCGAGTCCATGTATGATAAGATAAAACGTCGTACAGAGGGCGAGAAGGAGCGCCGGAAACGAGCACCACCTGAGCTTGATGAAACATCGGAGAGCCGCTTAGTGTCAAAAAAGAAGAAACGACGGAAGCAGCACTGTGAAAATCTCAATAATGCCTACGGAGGTAGTAGTGGTGAGGACTTGGCTGGAATCGAAGATGAGATCTTTAATATGAAACTCAAGTTAAAGCGTGCCGACTCACCCTCATCTAGACGACATAGTAAAAGCATTGGTAGTCAACCACGTTCGAAGAATCTGTCCTCTCGATCTTCAGTGGAAATTCATCGACAAAAATCACGGGCTACTCAACAGACTGTGAAGCCTGTCTCGTCGACAATCACCCGATTGAGCTTAGGCATGAGTGTCCCGATGACCGCCAGTTATCATACGATCGCCAAAACACCCCGACGCATGTCTCGACTCTCATCTGGGTCCGCATCTTCCAGCGTGTCTCGATCCAGAAGCGCATCTTCAGATGAAATTGACATCAAACACACCACGTCACTTCGTCGTTCTTTTGACAAAAACACCCTGCCTTTTTCCTTCCTTGGAAGTGGTAATAAAAATACTACCAGTGCTGGTGTTGTAGCAACAGTCAGTCGATCTCTTTCTTTGAATGACGTCGAGAGTGCCTCCGGTTACTCCAGTTCTTCGCCCATTCAAAGGCGGGCGAGGCGGCAGAAGGAAAACACTAAGCACACTACACCTCCGAACGTTTTCAAAAAGTCGGAGAAACGCAGGATATCCTCTCACTTGGGGGCTGACCTCAAATCCAACGGAGCCAGCTCTTCGAGTCTTTCAAGTGAAGGTCAAGATGGCAAAGTTATGAGGATTTCTAGGTGCTCTAACTCCAAATCCCGTTTTGCAAACATCCCCAACCGCAAGTCAGGCAAGCTCCGTAAATCCAAAACTGCATCAAAGAATAATAAATCGAAGTCCAGAAGAGCGCAATGTCCTATTGGAACTTTCAGTGGGGGCAGTAGCAGAAGTGCTAGCAGTGTTGATTCTACTTTCAGGAGGCGAGGATCCATGGATGATGTGGTTGGGATGAAAGCATCTACCCCTTTGTCTTCTGTCAGTCATTTAGCTAGGCCCACACTGTTATCGCATACCTCTAACTTCCATGCTATTCTCTCGGATCCCGATGATGGCGAAAGTTTGGATGATTTTGACCGCTTCTCAGCAAATACTGCTGTGACGCCGTCTACAGAAGCCATGGAAATCTCCCCAGAAACAGGTGATGAGGAACCGGAGCATTCTGTTTCGGAGTGGTTCTCTCGGATGTCAGAAAATCACTCTGAATCTGAAATTGACCCGGAGAAGGAGTTTGAAGAAGAGAGTGCTGATGCCAGAAGTGATGATCAGAAGCCTTTGTTGATCAACTTAGAGGATCAGAATATGCTGAACACTTCCAAGGAAGATAATTTAAATATCTCCAATCGGGACGCCATTGGCGACATCAAGATAGAGGACCAGCCCTCGCCCAGATTTAATGAGAGCAGTGAAAGATCGAAATCCATAGTTGAAGAGAATTCAGACATAAAACCTCCCGAAGCGTCTTCATCTGACGAAATGTCATTTTCGGTATCTCTCTCTACTTTCAAACTGCAACTTCCATCAACACCAATATTGGATACTGGAACTTTACCCCCCCCACCACCACCACCACCACCACCACCACCACCATCATCATCACTCCCAGGCGTTCAACAGATCTCCTCTCCCTATTCTTCCAGCTCTCCCAGTCAGTCCCTATGCTCCGCGTGTTCAAGGTCTAGTCCTTCCCCCATTATAACAGCTTCTGTGTTCACTTCACGAACTGGAATGACTACCAACACGGTCGCCGAAACAGTAACTATGAGAACAACCACTTCAATTAATCAGGAGAGTTTTAAGTCCACACATCCAGGACTGTCTGAGAATCGAGATCTGAAGAGGTATGTTCAGAGTGTGATCGAACGGGTTAAAGCAGAGACAGTGGATGATACAAACTCCTCTCATCGATCGATGAACACCTCTGCAAACACCCCTTTAACCTCACCACTGCATCATATCCCTACGGCCTCACCCCCACATAATCCTCCAGCACCCCAACCTCCGTCACTCGCTACAGCTTTATCGCAAAATGGAAGGAAGGTGGCCTCCCCGGGGTCTGTCAATACCAGGCGAAACCCTGGAGCCACGCCTCCTAGCTTGATATCAACATCATCATCTCCTAACCCGCGGAAGTTATTCGAATCGTCGAATGTTCCGAGCATACCCGGAGTAAATGCCTGTGCACCTCTACTAACTGATCCTCTATTGACTTCACCGAATTCAAAACTACTACCTCCACAGCAGACTCACGAAGCAGTGATTGTTGAACCCAAGACCCTCCGCTCTACTACTCGTCGGCGTCCAAAAGCTTCCACCGCATTGGCTACGACACCTGTGGAGGTCGAAAAGCCACCACCTCCGCTTCTAAAGCAGTTAACAGATCCGTACGAGCCGAATTTCGATGATGATTCGCCACCTTTGGTGAAATCGGGTGTTGGTTCTTCTCCACTTATTGTGTACACCTCTCTCTCTGCTGAACATCCAGGTCCAGCTTCCACGGTGTCTAGCGCTACGACCAATGAAGAAGGTCCCCCTTTGACTATGAATGTTGAAAGCTCAAAAACCTCTGCTACTTCCAATCGAACAAATGTGATGGACTCGGTGGATGAGACAATAGCAGATGTGTGTTCTGGTCGATTTGACATGAAGAGCTATCTGGATAGCTGGGGCCTCCAACCTCCGACTACGACCCATGTGACGCCTCTCAATCCTGCACCAATTTCAGCCTCCTCTGTAGCTGCAACAAGTATAGTGACCACTACAGCCGCGACAGCTATCATCAAGCCGCCGGATTTTTCAAAGCCTCCTGTGGCTTCGGCTGCTGCTAATAATCCCATCGTCACGGCCATCATCAACGCCCTTCAGTCTATCACTGGATCGCCAGTGGTTATTGGGAGCAGCGGGTCCAGTAATGCAACTGGAGCGGTAAAGCAAGCAAACTCTGGAGTGAGTCAATCACGGCCACCCAAGGCAACTACTATGGTTGTGGGTTCGAGTCCTCCTACTATTTCTGCTACCACTATCACCTTTCCTGTAATCATTAAAGTGAGTAACTCATTTGCCCTCAATCATGTCAATTTTGAGACATTCGTTCGACCTTTATTACAAAAAAATTAAACGAAAGTCTATCCACAGATTGCAAATAGACAAATAGGAATGAGTCGGGTATCAGCGTAGCTTGTATTTTTGGCACGCGTTCACCATTGGGCCCTTTTAACTGGCAGCAAATTTTCTTCAGCTTGCACTTATCTGATCCACCGTTTGTAGGAGGATAACTAACCGTTTTCGGATTTATGCTCATAACTTTACTATCGAGGGAATCTGTCTACTTAGTTGAACTAGAGGCGACTTTTTAGAGATTCTTGTCACGGCCTCCGAGCTCATTTATCTCCGGGTTTTCCGAATGGCCATAAGACTTCTGGAGTCTACCGGACAAAATTATTGTCGAGAAACCGTGGAGTAGGACTAGTTTTACTAATAGTAGCTTTGTCTACAAGTGAGTAGCAGGATTGTATCCTTTGAATTTTTCTGAAATTGTCCTCTTCATCAGTGTCCTTTTCATTTAATAAACTATTTTCGTCTGATCAATCTTATCTACCTATTTGCTTCGGACATGATCATTAACCATTAAGGAGTATGTGATCTTTTTTGAATATGGGCCATTTCCTTATAACCTTAATTATTTTTTAGAATTTTTCCGCTGCAAACAGTTCAACGAAGACAGTACCTCCACCGGTGATTAAGAGCAGTGTGGCGAATTCACATGCAGTTACCATGACAACGGGATCAACCGGAATTTCTCAACAAATGTTTCACCAGCAGGGAAACATAGCCTCGACTGTAGCAATGTCTCGATCTCAGTCATCATCTACGATGACAGATGCTGCAGCAGATAGTTCTCATCTCTATCGAGTGCGTCGAGGAAGTGATAATAATATTGGTCCCCCTGTCACCTCTGCATCACTTGACGATGTATCTGCACAAAGAAGCCTGTACAATTCACGAAGTTTCACTAGTCCTCCTCCGAGATACCATCATCAGCCGCCGCCACCTCAGTTTGCATCTCCACCTCCACCACGACATGTTCCAACTCTGCCTCCCTGGACTGTTGGAGGTCCCATGCCGCCTTTTCCACGCCCAACACGTCAGGAAACGAGTTCCTCCCCACCAAGCTCTGCCTATTCACCGCCTACGGCCCTCTGGGAAAAGTTATCTTGCTTGATTGATCATCCGGATCTAGTCATGCCAGTGCTCCAGACTATGATTCAAGAAGGTCAACATGTGGATCCAGAGTGGCTCGCCTCAGTGCTGAAGATGCTTCAGCAGTATTCATTTGGGAATGGAGGGGATAATGGACTATCGGGTTCTACCAACTCGACTTCTAGTTCGTCTCAAGGTAGTGCTCCAACGGCTACCTCTGGAAGCGGTGGTTCCGGCAATGATGGTCAGTATTCAAATCACTCTAGAACTGGAAGCGGTTCTAATCCTCTTCCCGTTCCAAGATTTGGGGGGTTCGATCAGGTGCGTCTATTTATTTACTATCCTTCAAGAGAACTGTGAAATGTTTTGCTGCTATTTGGTATATGGACTGATAGCGTTATATTTGTTAACACAGTCATAGAGATAAAATGAGTCTAAATTAATTTTGGATGAACTCTATGATGTTCAAAGTGGCAGTGCCTATTTCCTGTCATTTTAGATATCATATCTCTATATATTGCTTATTTTAGACTTATCCGCTGGTGTGGCAAGGTAGACTCTCGCTGAAGAACTCGGAAGTGAGTGTAGCCCTTCACTACGTTCAAGGAAACACAGATCTACTTCGAGCGTGTATCTCTACACTAGCCGCTGGAGGTGGTGGTACTCCCCAGCAAGCCCTGGTTACCTCCGGCGGTCCTTTGCGTATCGTCCAACGCATGCGACTAGAAGCCTCCCAGTTAGATGCCGTCCAGCGGAAGATTGGCCAGGAGGGCGCCGCATGTGCTTGTGTAGCCTTTGCTTCGGGGACAAATCGAACCGACCTTGCTCAACAGAACATTGTCCTAGAGGAAGAATTCATCCGATACATGCTAGAGAAAGGCGCTGCTGGAATTATAAACGTTGGACAGCCGGGTTCTGCCCAAGTAAGTATGTAGGCGACTTTAATGAGAGTGAAAGAATTTTGCAACTCTGAGAGCTATTGCGAGAGGGAGTGGCGGTAATTTGCCATCGTAAAAAAAAATAATCTCACTAGTCTTGCTCTTGCAAGACTACACACAACCCTTTAGTCTTCCCCATCATCTCTAATCCTTCCAATCCTTTTTCCCTTTTCCATCTTTCTCTGACGGTTAGTGGTCCTTCAGTTCACTGAAAAGGTATTTCAATTTTCTTTACAACCGTCTTTTCTTTAAATCACGACAGAAGGAATGATTATTTTGCTTCCGCGACTGTCCGATTCGTCATAAGCAGAGAAATGTCACATGAGGTCTCTAGTACTTTGTATTATTTCCAGTGGCTGCTTTTGCTTTGAAAACGGGATTCTTTTTTATTTTGCTTAACTGCTTGCGGTGGTATAGACTATCGATTGATTAATCAGCACTTCCAGATATTACTGCCATTCTTTGGTATCCTTCAATGCCGAAAACGTGTATTACTGAAAGCAGATCCCATCCTAGGTTTCAACGCCAAACAATTTCACATGATTTTTCCACCTACATTTTTTACCGTATTTGCATATAATTTTGGCCTTCACTTCAGGTGAATTAGGCTGTTCTATTGGCAACCGATAGGAGCATCTGTTAGGATATTTCTCTCATTATTATTCACGGACATGGACAAGCAGACCACATGTTAACCCTTCTTCCAAATTGCCGTAGTCCGGCCTTGCTATGCCGTAAATAACTGCTTTTGGGTGTAGGGGGGATGGATTGGAGGAGGGCGATTCCCTGTCTGAACTGGTCTAGCCTACGGGTGTATAATGTGTTTTGCACCCAAAAATCGGTAAGTTTATGCGCTGCGCTGCCATACGATCACAACTAGAATATCTAAATAGAATTTTTACTACACATGATCGATGCAATTATTTGCAGACCTGTGCAGCCTACAAGCCGCTAGGGTTATAGACGTAACCCCAAGCTAGGTCATGACCTCATAGACACCGAACGCTTCACCTGCAGGTCTGCAGGTCACGTGAACATATTAAATAGGATTTCCTAGTCCCTCCTCATGACTGTAGTTCGAGTGGTGAAGTCATGAAAGATAAAAGGTATCGTTCATTACAAAATATGTTTCCATAAATTCACATCCTCTGTCCTGAAATAATCTTTCTACCCGCTAATTATATTGACATTCCTAGGCTTCCTTTGAGAACTCGGCCGCAGTGATGATTTAGCACTTGTCTGAAAGCGAGAGCCACATGACTCGTCTCGTGTCACAAATCAAGACTAGCATATCCACCCAAATGACTAAGACCTCACCAAGAAATTTTATTCCAATCCACCAGGATTGCAATTTAACTTTGGATACTATCAAATGTGCGCTTCTCTACTACTAAGAGAAGCGGTTGTAATCTTTCTCGTACTTTATTAGGTGCGATTGGTGACAAGATGGCCTGTTCGTTCCTTTAGGCACAAGTCTACGGGTTTAATATTTATGGCTAGTCCACAGCAGTCTCGCTTCTCCCCAAATCCGACTGCTCTATAGCGAGCGCTAAATTTAGGTTTCTCTCGTGCCTCCCAGCCCTGCATGCGCCCCACTGATTAATTGCTGCTGCTGCTGCTGCCTGAAGAAGCAGTAGCAGCAGTAGCCTCGTCGTTAGGCCATTGCCCTTTCACGCGATCGATACGCACCGGCGACTGCTAGCTGTGCGTGTGCGCATGTATCCACACATGCCACAGAACCAATGAATAAAGTGCGCGTGTGAAAAGAAGGCCGTCGCGTGCAGCCGTGTACGTATGTTACCACTTATCGATCGATTTTCATACACACACGCACATGTATGCTTGTGCGCGCTTTTTTTGCTGGCTTTGCTTTCCAGTAGGCACATCACATTTAATTAGGAGGCAGAGCCAGTTTTCTTATGCTCCTTTCCTCTCCTACGTTCTATCCGACAGCTGCGTTTGGATGTTTCGTCTACACTGAGTATTCCCTGAGCATTCAGTTAAAAAAACACGTTCTTCCACTATTAGCGTTCTTCACCTTCTTACCAAAAAAATATTGAATTGCATGTGATTACGCAATCATAAGGATAACGACATTGGTTCTGTTTATCGGAATTATCGGAGTTCTTCCTTTCTCTTGGGATAGAGAGCGATTTTAGAACAGACATTTTATGGCTCAACGGGGTTAACTCACTGGACCTGCGTTAGCGCCATCGGTCGAATACTTGGCCTTGGAATGATCGATTTTTTGACTTACTTCCTTCAAAATTGTTAACACTGCTAAAGGATGTTAGGGATTTGTTTGTTTGCTTCAGTATATCTTTTCAAGCATAGAAATGCTGGTTGGTTCTCATTCTTAGATTGAAGAAACCTTCCATCTGACATAAAAATGGACTTCGTTTTTGAGAGTCTTCACGACAGTAGTAGTTACATCAGTGTCTGAGCACTAACACTTTAAACCCCTTGGGTATTTTAGTCATTTCAAGACCTCGTATCAGGAATCGTTTCTTAGCAATAAACTAGTGTGTAATGACCATGATGCATGCCGTCCCTCTTACATTGATGGAGTTCATTTGTTGTCTACAGCCTCCTTCAAGAGCAAGTGTTTCGAGAAAGATCAGTAGCAGAGGGTTATATTTTCAGGTTTCCCCTTGCCACTTTCATTGAAAAATGGTTTTTGGCTTTTGAAAGAGGCAAGTTGCTTTAATTTTGCAGCTCATTTACTCAGTGCTTATGATTATTATTGCCAGGAAATTTCTACGTTGGAATTTGGAAAAAGGAGGTATATGGATTGCAGGATCCATATTTTTGACGCACATTCATTTCCCACATGTTCCACAAACCAATTTAGAGGAAGAGCGAGAGTGGATAGTCTTTATTCGCCGAATTTGCCAGGTCTGCAGGAACCGAAGACACAGTTGGCGAAGTTTGTGACGCGTTAATCTATCCTTACTGCTTCCTTTTTACTCCAACAGGGTCTCTACGTAGTGCACATATTTCCCCCCTGTGACTTCTCCCACGCCATTCTACGAATCGCCGCTCCGGATCTTCACCAGAGTATTATAAGCGCCCAACTCCCACATCTTCTCATTGTCATAACAACCGTTTAAGTCAATGCTGCTGCTGCGATGACGACAGTAATTATGCTGCCACAGCGTTCCTCTCCCGTGTAAATAGCCATCTCTCGAGAGTATTTTAGCCTATGCGTAATTATACCTATTATCGTGGATGTATGTGGAGTAACACGCAGACAAACGTGTTTTGATGTACAGTTACTTCTTCCCTATCTTTTTTTCCTTCGCAGCCATAACGCTTGGAGCTTAAGAAAAATAATTAACATATTACTCCCGATAGTACCACTACAATCACGTCTGTACACACCGTCTACCCCAGCATCTCTGGTATTTTGTGCCGCCGTCCTTTCCCCTTATGTCTATCTACTTTCTTTTCTCGCTATTCTAATATGGATATATATATATATATATATATACATGTATATATTTACATACACATATACATGTATGTGCCACTCATGTTGCTAATATTAATATTACCACTTTACTGCCTGTGCGATCGCATAATTCTGTTCTGTATGAGTAGAGGAAATATGGAATAGGTCTATCGACGAGTCTCTTTTTGAGCTCTAGTATCTGTCCATTGTCTCCCAGTTATCTCTGTATTCTGGTTGTATTTATTAAAGTGGAATATTAGCATTTTTTTGCAGATGTCTACATCAACTCTACCTTTTCGAAAGAGGGACTTCAACCCAATCCATGTCCAATGTGATTAACATCTTATTGCGTCGTCTTGCATCTGTGGTTTAGAGGTGCGATCAGTGTCGATGAACATCCGAACAATGTCGACGTGTTCTGTTTTCAGGCCCACACGTAGGCGGGTTACCTATGCATATCATTCATGTTTTGGCCTCACTCCTCTGTGCTTCAATTACGATCGGATGATTTATTTAATTACTCCCCACTCATTAGGGCAGGTCTCAAGGACTTATTGGAGGTATAATAGGAGTGAAAATAGCTTTTAAAACAAATAGCACACAACGGTTAACACAGAAGACAGTAAAAAGTTTATCGACGCCTTCGGTTCTCTGGTCACGTCTCTAAGTAGCTTTCTTTCGTTCTTATTAGGCAGCAAGAAGACATTGGCTTTAGCCTTGATGGCTTTCCTGAGGAACTCAGTAAGCATTTGGTAGTACTTTACAACTTTCTTGGTTTCCTCTTTTGCTGGATTAGTGTGAGGTTATGGAGATTTTCTAAGAAATCGACTTGACTTGAAGCGAAAGTTTTCCCTCAGTTTTCATTTAGTTACCACCTTCTCGCAATTCAGCAGTGTTTTGTTTCGGTGTAGACATTTCTTCCACAGCTGAAGTCTACTATGTTAGATCTGGTAGGTCTGGTTTCTCAGAAAGGTTCTTGCAACCAGAATCGTGTACTTAATGTCTTCTCTGATCGTGCCTTCTACTGATCTTTTCGCAACATCAAGACATTCATGGGATGAATGGTATTGATAGTAGCACAGTGATTGATAGGGCACTATCTCTCGTCGTTAAGGTATCTAGGCGATCGCTTTATCGGCCTTGGATTGGGGTCTGAGCAAAATTTTTATTGTACGATCACTAAAGGTCCTGCTGGCATACGTCTCTTCGGTTCTTAATACGGCCTAACGATAGATAGCGAGAAGCCAGGTGGACAAGCAAATGATCCGTTTGCCTACCTTCCTAAACCTCCCCTCAATCAACGTCACATGCTATAGTGAAGCATTAGGTAGACTCTAGAAAACAAATAAAAGCCATCTTTTTAAGCTAAGTGTAAACACAGTCGCTTCCAACCGACGAAGTCAAACTGATCAATGAGCACGCAGGCAGTTTCGCTGCACTGGTGAAAGCGTCTACCTAAGTCATGGGATCGGCCAATCACTCGATGGTGTTAATTCGACCAATGGGCTGAGCGCTGGAGACGGCGAGAGGAATGCCTGGCCTAATTGCGTCATCGGTTCTCATGCCCCCCCCCCCCTCCACTTTGCCTTGGAGTCTCACAATTGGCAGGACTTAAGCTGAGTGAATGCTTGAGCGACACGCTAACTAGAAATGCGCACTCATTCAACAAAATCCATAATGAGCAAACAGCGCTCGTGGGAGTTACCATGGTTGCGTTACCTGCGTGATTGAGTTTGAGCTAAGCTGAGATCCAGATTGTCCAACTGTAGCGTAGATTTAGGCATTCAGTGTTGTGGAAAATCGATCTCTAGCGTATTCAAACTATCAGCCTACGGAAAGAATTTAAAACGTCATAAATGGAAATTACTACTGAGTAGGTAAGTATAAAATAACCAAGTAGGGGCTTGGCCTGCGTACCAAAAGAGGCGTCTGTACTCACAGTGGGCAGCGAATTGATTAGCGGCCGTCTCACTTGACGTGATGACCAAGCTCAAGTCATATGAGGCTGTTTTAGATTAGCATTTAATTATGTAACCGCAAACTACCTTTAGCGCAGGTGGGGATTTATGCATGAAGCAAGAACCAAAGAGGTCTATACGAAATGCCGACACCTTGATATTTAAGACTAGGAAAATTGCCTTTATTTGGAACCAGATTGGGGCGCTGGATGTCCACTGGAAGAAACTATCCCATGCTCAAAATCTCCCGAAAATAGGTCGCCATGTGTACAAAAAATAAAATGTTTTGAAAAGTAGATAAATCACGTAAATGAAAACAAGCCAAATGACAATACTTGTTGTGATCAGAATGAAATCGTATTGTCTAAGCATATGAAAGTTTAGGCCTGCTTTTGGCTTGCATTCTGTCAGCTGTTAAAATGTATTATCAACTGGCTTAAACCATCATGAGAGCAAATTGGCCTTTTCTGGAATCCAATCAAAACAGCAGTTCTTAATTCGTATGGCAAAACACTCTTGATTATTGTTCATGTGTTAAATGGATGCAAACCGTTTTCTAACCCTCTTATTCCTAGAATATAAGAGACCATCTGTTATCAAATAGAACTCATAGCGCTCAATTTATGATATGTGAAGCATTTGTAAACTCGAGAGAGTCTATAAACAGGATAATTCAGCTGTAAAGTTAGGCGATTCGAGGGCAACCCAACCCATCCCAATCCAATAAAGCGGAACGCAGTCGTTTACGCAATAGGTACACGCGGTCCGAAGGGCGCTTGTGCAGATGGCTACACGTATGACTCAGTTCTTCATCGGCAGTTCTTACGTCTTTGTCTTTTCAGCTGCATGCATAAGTGCACAGGCCTAACGCGCACTACTATGCATAGAAATATCGATTTTCGATACTAGCATGTGCTGGAGCTATTTAACCGCGTAGGCTATTTGATTGTAAACATAAGGAATAAAGCCATTGGCGCAGCGAGAGCATTGTTTTCAGTACATTTACGACGCAGAGATATGGTTACTCCGAGTATGCGTTTCATCCTCGGATAAACAAACACTTTAAGCCAGATGGTGCTTGGTCAACACAACGTGGATAAAGCACTTTAGAATCGCCACAGTAGAGGAATTCGCATACCTGCGGCCAGTAGAGGTAACCAAAAGTAGAATTGGGTAACCGGGGCAACGCCCAAATGATGCGCGGGTGGGTGATGACGCAGCATCAGAACTATGAATGTAGTCACGTGATCACAGTGCCTTAGGTTTTGGCAAGTGCATTCCCCGTGGTGTTAACGATCCTTTATGAAGCGAAACCCATGAGAGACCTAATCTAACTGTGTATAGTTTGAGAAGGGCTGCGATGTAATACTACAGTTGAGCGTGCAATAATTCTTGGAGTATTCTGAAAGCGAGCTGCGTAATCTTCACTTATTAGAAGGGGCTCAGGTTGGAACAGATGCAAAACCCTTAATTAGCGGAAAGTGAGTAGCAGTTTGTAACTGATTGACGAGAATTAACAACGGCGGGGCATACGGCTTGCGTAGGATATAGCTAGCATCGGAGAACTGGCTACTTGTGTGGTTGCAACTTTCATGGACAGGCTCAAGATGATTGGCCGATTTTCGAAGCGCCACTTTCAACTCTAGCGTACCACACAGGAACAAGGCAGGGACTTTGGCAGCGCTAGAGGTTTAGTCAGAGACTGAATCGGAGGAGCAACTCAATCAAAAGCAACCCCACAAAGCACTTGGCCACCTGTCAAAATTTTTCGACTGGTCAACTTAGTTAGCGGACCGTATTATTATCTCTACCGTTGAACTATTTAAGATGCGTAAATATTCTGTGGGCGAATGCACAGGGGAAAGCATTTAAACCCCGGTTCCGCTTAGGTGACAGCGGAGAGTCAGAAACGCCAAAAGCAGAAAAAGTGCATTATCAGGTTAATAATTCAATAGTAAAACGGGCGCCCCAAACCACAATGATTTATAGGTAGATGATTTCAGTACGAAAATGCCACGTGCAGCCGTCCCAAAAACAAAAAGAACCCTCCAAGCGGACTTAATTAGCAGCCAAACTGCCGGTTCGGCCATAAAAAAGAGCATGAACGAAGTCGAAGACGTCTCTCACCATTCCGAAACGGAAAAGAGGGATACCACGGAGTTAAGGAGTACCAGCGACCACCATGTAATGTGCTGCTATCAAAAATTCTTGAGGACATGAACACCAAAAGTCCCTCTTACATAGAAAATACGGAAACCATCCGGATTAAGTGCCTATAATCCAAACCTGCGTGAGGGCAAGAATCATCGACAATGTGTCACTCTAACAGCTAGTCGACACCTTGTAAGGCAGTTTTAACCAAATTTTAAGTGGGGTACCAAAATTGCATTAAATCGATCAACCCAACCGATCAACCGCGCTGTGCAGCTGCCAGAGATTAAACGACCCGTGGTATACCGTAAAATAACACAAAGCGCAAACCCGAGGTACGATGACAACAGCAGAAAAGATCGCATGACCGAGGTATGCGAAACAGCGACTCATTAAAATAAACACGATATATTTGAAATGATGTAGAAAATTATTATTTGCCGAAATGAGATTTCAAAGTCAATTCTAAGATAAAAAAAATTTTCTGCTAAAAATCGTAGATAATCGCAACCAACAGAAAGACTGAAGCGCTTTTTTTAATAAACTTCTCAAAAATAGAGCTTGACTTGAATGAAAAATGATTTCAAAAAACAGCACTGCACATTATGCAATATAATATAGCCTTAAAAATAATCATTTAATAGGGTTGAAATTTTGCGCAAAAGCTAGATGGTTTACCTTAATATCAGTGGCGTTTTGATATTATAGTGCATAAATGATACATTGAGTATTTTTGTAATCTAAAGGTCGCTTGAGGTACACCTACTAGCCTTTATTTTTGTGCAAAGTACTTTACGCATGGCGCCGAGGAGGGCGGACCCTCGTAAGGTGAAGTATTTTGAAGACAGAGCTGAATTTCTGCTCCTTAAATGCCGATCGACTGAGAGGGGTAATGTGCACAGCAGATTCGTTTTTTTACTTTGTCTGTTATCTACATATATTGATAGTAAATGATTTTTGTAGAGGAATTTGTTAAAATGACGTTTCTTGAACTAATCAAGGATGGATGGTCTCTCTGCACTAATGGAAGAATCGCTACAAGCATTGAAAAAATGATGCCTTATGCCTCGGCAGAAGCAGTTGGTTGCCTTCTAAAAACCTTTACCAAGGAAATGGGTGCACTGTTCAATACGAAGTTTGCCCATCATGTTTTACATGCTGCTCTTCGCCAATGCGTTCTCCGGTCAAAACTTCGCCAAGACTCACTCATCTCCTCTTGTATCGATGAATATCTTAATTTTATGTGGGAAAACTACACATCTCTTCTTACAGAGCAACATTCTGCTCCTGCTCTGCGAACTTACGTTCAGTTATTATCTGGTGTCATTGTTCCGAAATCTCCCCATTCGGGACTTTACGAAGTGACGGCGGTTACTCTTACTGATCCACTTGACCCACAAAATTACAAAAATAAGATTACCGAGTTGGCAAATCTGTTTTTGCTCTCGGCAAACTTCAATTCTTATGTCAGAGATGCAACGTCCGGCGCTTTCCTTCAAATTCTTTTGATTATTTGTTCCAGGCGATTGGAGAATGACTTCGAAGCAATTTGCTCTACCATAATGCTCCGATCTAAGCTTTTGTACCCGCTTGAAAATGCCGAAGTCGTGCACCTCTACGAGGGGATGGCATACTCGTAGGTTTCTTTGATTATGCTTGAAACACATTTTCAATCCTTTTAGTAAAGAAGCCTAAATACATTTATAATAGTTTACCCATGGGATTCTCCGATCCTGTGGCCGTTTTCTTCACGGAGACCTTAATTAGTCTTCTTCCTGGTCGCCTGTTTCAAAAACTTCTAGCCGAAAATCTTCTCACTCTCCCTTTGTCTTCTGCCACAGGAGAGTGTCGACATGTATCGATTGCATCGGCATTAGCAGGGCATGAAAATGCCTGTAGGGTGCTGCGAGCCGCCATCAGAGCGGTTAAACGTGCCGTCGATCTGGAATCCATCATGTCTGCTCTCCAACTACCTGATGGTAACGGGCAGTCCGGTTTAGATGTGGCTTTGACTGCTAATCAGCATTACTTTTTCATTGCAATGGCCGAAGCCTGTCGTCGAATTACTGGTTCTACTGCCAAACGCCTTCAGGCTACTTGCGAGAGGGTATGAGTCTTAAGTGTGGTTTTCGTTGTTTGTTTTGTCATCCATAATGCATATCGTCTCGTTTTAGATGCTTTTTGAAGTATTTGGTTGCCCCTTAAAGTCAAAAAAACCCGATGTTCAGCTTATCAAGGCTTTTGTGCGATTACGTCGGGCGGCTACGTTCGATGGTAATAGTGCCCTTCGGGAAACAGAAGAGATGTCAGATGTTGACGAACAAAGTGAAACTGAAAATCAGAGCGGCCAAAGTAAGTCGTCAGCGATCTTTTATTACATTCTGCTCGGTGAATATCGGGCTGTCCATTCACTCCCACTCTATTCAGTAGATGTAGTTCCGCCCATCGAAAATCCCCTCTATCTGTATCATTTCTGAATCTATTTAGCGGAAGTAAGCCTTCCGATTGTATTTTTTCGACTTCCTATTTCCGTTAAGAACCTTTAGTCCCACTTTGGGTGATTAACATATTCCTGCAATCTAATTATAAAATTGTTTGATTTGCATAATAGCTGAGGAAAAGTCTAACTCCTATCAACTGGCTGGTTGTCTACTAGCCGAAGAAATATTTGGCTTCACGAGTCATCGCCCAACACGTCTAGCAGCTAGCTTGGCCGCCCTCCCGGCGAATGAGATGTTTGTTTGGGCAAAAAATCGCATGCTCCATCGAGTCCTCGAATGTGCCCTCCTCTCACCCTCTGTGCCGGATCAGAGAAAGTTGCGCATCTTCGAATGTCTCAAAGTGAGTAACCACTGCTAAGTAGTACTCGTAGCTTTAGTAATTTTTTGCTAATTGTTGATTGGCAAAACCAGTTTACTGGTTTAGTTCATTCGTGATCCTCTCCTATTCAAATTCACCGTTTGCGCCTTTTCTGTTTGTGGCCTTTTATGTGTGAATGACTTGCTTTCATTTTTTTGCTGCTATTGACTCCATTATTATCTTTTTCCATATCATTCCCATTATGGGAAGCACTTGGACGGCATGACCTCTCCGGCCAGTAGAATTTCTGTGAAGCTATGCTTCTTCACCTCATTTTCGTTCACGACACTCCGCACAAATCCGTTCCCTTTTATGCACGTCTCTCGAGGACTGATGCTGAATTGCGATGGGAGTGGACACGCATTTTCCTGTCTTCTCTCAGAACAACTATTTAGGATTTGCACTTGACTAACTCAATCAATTTTTTTTGTGGACCGGCTCAGGTTTTCCTCAGTCTCTTATGTAGAAAGGCTAACTTTATTCCCATCCTCTGAAAAATCTTATGAATGGCCATTACTAAAATGGTTGACTTTATTTTGAATATTAGCAAGACAAATCGGGCAGGATGAAATCGTGCGAAAGCGTATTGCCTAAACAGTTAATGCCAATAAGGCAATTAGTCGCAATGGTGAGATGAGATGGTTTTGTTCATCTCTGTTTTCACCATTTTCAGACTCGTTTATGGTCACTTGCAATGGATCAATCTGGGAGTCGAGTGGTGGAGGCTTTATGGCGCAGTGGGGATATTGCCTGTAAACAAGTGTCGAACGTCAAAACTATGTCTTCCGTTAGGGAAGAGATTGCCAGACACTTAGCCCCTGTGTCCGACCGGTTATCTACTGCGAAATTCGGTCGTTTTGTGGAGAACTTGGTCGGTTCTGCGACATATCGCAGTAATCCTCATTTATGGCGAAAGGCAAAGCTTGATGCGGCCTCCACCGCGATTCCCACAGATACCAAACACGCCAAAGGAACCCCAAAAAAAACCTTCAAACGCAAACTGCCTGTGGATTTCCGCAAACAAAAGCGGTTGCGGGAAAAGCAAATCCGGAAGGTCAAGAGAACCAAGTCTTAACAGTTACACAACTGATTAAATGCCCACAGCTGTGTATAAATGTGCATTGCTGTTCTTCTATCTCATTCATGTCTGTATTAATCACGAAGATAGTAGATACTTAAACCAATAGCAATCAAGTCTTGAGTACATGTTAGGACTTAAAGCCTTTGGAACGCGAACAGTGTATGAAGAGCTGCTGCACGCCTTAGCTGTTTTCGTTGTTTTCTATCAAAGTGGGAAGTCATCAGGTCTCGTTGTGTGCATGATAGTCCCGGCGACCTTATGTCCTGATAGTACTCCGATCTCAGACTCGACTGGTATGCGTATGCATGTGCGGAGGGATGCCGTCCAGATCATTTCTAAGAGATAGAGAGTACCTGCACTTACGATTGCTCGGAAGAAGCAATTGGAGGCTAACATGCTGCAACAGTTAGGTGGAGTCTGCGCTCTGGACCACAGAGAGCCCAAGGTTTTTCTTCGAGATTAGTTAACGAAGCCCACAGACTACCACTGGCACTCAGAGGCCGTTCTGGACTGGAGAAGAAAACGCAATAGTATATTTACATATGTGAAAAATGTCGAAGACAGCTTAGTAGTCCACAATGAAGGTGCGAAGGCGTCTGATGAACTTTTGGTCACTTATAAGGTCATCCAGCTCCTCCAAAGTAGACCAGGCGAAGTTGGCACTGCCGTCTTCCTCCGTCTCAATTTTAACATCCTCTCCTCGCCAGAGTTTGTCCACGTACGCATTCAGGAAGTACATCTACGATATGGAAAAACAACTGCAACGTAGTTGACGCAAATACCCCTGAGGCAACGAGTAGGAAAAAAAACAAACCTGGACGCCTTGCTTATCGCCACTGTCCATGCGGAAGGCGTACTTGTGCATGCCTACTGGAGCGTTCCCAATAATTTGCCAACGGGCTTCAGGCGGGAGCAATGATGCTGCCAGGTCCTCGGCTGCCTAAAATGTTCCAAACAATGCGATTGGCTCCGTAAGGTAACGGATAGTACCAAATGTGTCTCAGGTTCTGCTTTAGTATTATTTTATTCCCTGCAATGAAGAGCATAGCAACATGGGTCTTCACAGAAAATCGAAGTAAGGATTCAAGAATTCAGTGAATCTTGTTGAGAAAAGAGATTCACTTCACATCGCGTTCTTTTTCGAGAACTTGAACAGAATCGGCTTGGTATAACAAAAGTCTATATATGTTGTGAATTGCCGGTTAGTTACAACCGCAGGCATTTAGATAATGCACCGAGTAGATAGCGGTCTTATAAGAGAGTTGATTAAAGATCACGACAATCATTTGCTTTTATCAGTGATGCACTCAGCGATTGGGAGCCCCTTCAATTAGTTTACCAAGCTCTATTTACCACCAAAAATTGTCCAAGTTAGTAGCGAATGAGAATGTAACTAAGAGGCTTCTGGACAAGAGATAGCATCTGGCATTAGCCATAACTACACGAGGCGAGGGTAAAGGATTGGGAGGTAAATATCGTGGCATTTCATCTAAAAAGACAGTTCAAGATCTATAACGGGCAAAAGTACTGGGACAGACTAGCTCCATCCCCCTCTGTACCAGTATAGTTATCACTTAGCGTAGAAGAGCTGCAAATGAAATTGCTAGTACTGAAAAATAAGGCTTGCAGAACAAATAATCACCTGCTAATGGTGAGGTGAAATAAGCCTTTGAACAGGAGAAAATTTTAAGCTTACAGAACGGAGGGTAGCATTGCCAATGACTTCAGTGACGGGTAGACCCCAGTCGAAGGAATCGCCAAGTCGTTGTCGAGTGAGAAGGATCAAATTCCGATCGAGTCTGCGCCAAGCGGTGCTTTTTATAGTTTCGTATCCCTCCTCCTCTACTTGACCCTCTTTTCTCGAATTAACGCCTATCCAAGCGAATTGGCGGTAGCGTAAAAAAAAAGCAGTCCTTTCTGAATATGCATGATTGGAGGCTGCAAAACCAGACTAATTCATACACAAGACACTGAAAATCGTTCTTGGATTGCAAAAACTAAAAAAGTGGATATAAATTCGACGATACTGCAAGTAGAACTCTTCGACGATGAAGATGGAAGTCTAGATCGGAATATCCTGGGATTAACCCAATGCCATCATGTAAGAAATGCTCAACAGAAGAACTGCCTTAGAAAAGTAAAACTCCTCATATTTCGCATAAAAGCTTGTTTCATATTGAGTAGAGGTAGCTGTCCCACGTCATTCTATACCAAAAGAAAAACAAGAGCGAAAATAAGTGAATAGCTAGGTGAAATTGTACTTCTCTCTTTGCACTATTTCTTTTCAACATATTTGAAGTACTTAGAAGTTTTCAAGACCGGTCCTGCTAAATGCGTAAACGGTGCGATTTCAGTAAAGGCTGAGATAAATAAACGATAAGACAAAATTGTTTAAATGTTAATTTATCAAGTCTAACCTAATTTGCCGATGTCACGCCAGAATTCTTCCTCGTCTCTTTTCCATATCAGCTCCATATCTTTTGCAGTGAGTAAAGAAACTGCCGCTTCATTAGAAGCCGCATGACGGCGCGAGCCCGAGACTGTCCGCTTGCCCTCTGAATGCTTGTCCCGAGCCGTTTGAGCCATGCGTTCAAGGTCATTGCGATGACGAACTTCATGGGCGGAAAGGTGGCTTTTTTGAATTTCCAAATCTGCAAACAACTCGCGCACTCGGCACTGAAAAGGCGTAAGCATAGGACTCACGACCGTAGGCCTCCGAATGCATAAACCAGCGAAAATTTTCCACATTCCTGCTTTTTTGTACAAGGAATAATAGTCTAAACCTTCAAAATGTGAGCGAAAAATAGGTTAATTCCAGGACAAAACACCCGGCTAGTGTAGTTATAAAAACACGGATAATAGCGAAGTGGGAAAATGCATTTAAAAAAACACGTCTTCACAAAGGATCTCGACCGAAACAGTTTTAAAAATAGGCAAGAACAATTAAATATTGAACAGATTTATTAAGTTGGAACTGCCTAAAAACGAGCTATACTATTCTACACTATTAGCTTATCATGATGAAACACATCCGGGCTATGGGACTAATAACCGCACTATTTGAAATAAAGAAAATGCAATAAGATTGAACTCAGTATATAAGTTTATGGTGACAGCGAAACCTATAGTCCCACAATGATTCCACCAAACGAGAAACTAAACCTCTCAGAAGTTCAGGTATTGGGCTAAATAGAGACAGTCCGAGTTACGGAGGTTAAGTTTAAATATTTGGCACAATGTAAATGAAACCCTATTCACAAGATATTTGTGTTAATTATTTATTAATTATTAGTTAATATCATTATTAACATGATTACTTCACCAAGAGCTACAATAATAAGGCCGATTAAAAGGGAGAAATTGTTCCGAAATAAGCTTGAAAATTAAAACACTTGGGGCCATTTTTTCGCAATGTACAGTCCCACAAAATCATAATCGTAGTGATTTTCGCCAAAATTCAGCGTAGAATACTTAATATCCCATTGATTAAGATCCTCCAGATTTGATTTTCAATTGAAAGTAAATCAGAAGGGGCCAGTAAAATTGTCAAGAAGATGTTCGGACATATTGAACTATTACGTTGCTTGGCTGGCAAAAAACCGAAGGTCATTAAAAATCCTGTTCAGCGTTCCAGTTGAGCTTTCAACATTTATGTAGGAGGCCGGCATTAACACCTCTAAATTTCATCTAATTTGCAACAGCAGCCATTACTTTGCTTTATATCGCAAGACGCATACAGTTTTCATCTTCTCCGGCTCATTGTGGATTTCCATTTCCACCGAGATCTAACAAAACTGACATCACTTTGCCTGTTCACAGCTGTTGAAATATTGCGAAGGCAGTCTCGAGCCATGTCTATAAACGGCAATGGAGATGCCCTGTTCGTTGTCAGGAGCCGTTATTTAAAAAAAAAAACATTGGTTGAACATTCCCATAAGTTTTGCCATAACTATCTGAACTGAATGCCTTCTAAGCGAGGAAAATTTTTAAGTTTAATGGTTCCTCTTGGATTGCTTACTTACATATTTTCTGTTATTGTGATAATTGTTACTTAGAATGTTTTCCAATGCTGGATTTTTCATAAAATGATGTCGTCTAAATCTTCGAATATTTCTCCATTCATTGAAATGATTTGGACGATGCTACTCGGTTGTTGCTGATTCAATTATCCAAATTCAACGGCTGATCTACATGCTTCGGTGCAGAACCAAACCATTCCAGCTGAGGAACAAAGGATGAATTTGAATAAGCTGCTCAATATAGTCCTCACATCAAAATTTCTAATTCCTGGAAGACTTTTAACAGTACATGATAAAGCCAGAACACCCGACTCTTCAGAGTCTAGCAGAAGAGCCAAGATCCCGGTATTAAAATTGTAGTCCAGTATTCAGTATTTTGTTAAATAGGTGAAGGCGTAGCAAGAGTCAGATAAATTATAATTTAAACGCTCCGAACCCTCAGATATCCTCCGCTAATTTTTCAAAATTTTAATACCACTACCCACAGCTAATACCCGACGAGAATCAGAAAAAGCTAGTACGGGTTATTTTAAAAGTCAATGCAAATCAAAAATAATTATTTTATTACTCCATGCAGGAATCGCAGAAGCTTGGTTAAGTATTTTTATAAAGGAAGTAGATATTTGCCGAAAATACTGATCAGGAAATCATGGAAAGGACGGCTACTTTGAGGAAAAATCCTTAAGTGTGAACGCTTTTGGCTTTCCATTTATTGGAAGAGGAACTTTTTCAGGAAATTCGCCAGAGAAGTTGCCAGGGGGCTTGTATTGGCCCACCACGATTGCTATATCGCCATCCCTCGTTTTTGAAAAACCAAATCCAGCACGTTCACTATCCGTCCACACGCACTGAGTGAAGTGACCTTTGATGAAGCAATAAACTATTTGAGAAGATAGGTCGAGAGTACGTTCAAATATCTAAGTTGAATCGATAGGACCTTTATTTCACCAACATCATAAAAAATCATTTGAAAATTTTTCCATCAGGGTCCATTTCAATCCCTTAGAACCTTAAGATTTATTGAAATTTGTTATCTTTACTTTAGTGGACGGAAATAATTATAAACGACTGAAAGATCATGACATAGGAATTTGTTCTCTCAGATTGTATTGGTGCTCCTAATTTTTCTGCCTTGGATATTCGTATAATCATTTTTTAATATAACCGCCTTAGCTGTCTATCATTTGAGTTCCGGAGCAAGTGGCGAAGATAATTGAGACCAACGAATTCGGGAACAAAGACTATCCCTTCAGAGACTTTAAGTTAAACCATTTGTATAGTTTTGGCTGCCGAAAAATCGCTTTAAAGGAGTCTGTAAATTAGTTACAAATCAAGATTCGAATGAAATATTTTTAAAAACATTAAATGGATAGGCACTGAATTGTGCTTCACAAACTACTCCAATCATTTCTAAATGTTAAAGTATACCTATTCCGAATTCTGCATTCGTGTGATGGCTTTCTGCAATTCTTTTTCCAAAAAATACTTCGCAGCCTACACCGTTTTAAATTCTGGGTGTGGAAAATAAAACATACCGCATTCTACCTGGTCTCCTTTCGTAAAATCATAGTCCTCGATTTCACTGTACCACATCAGAGTCGCTTCGGTTCCTTCAAATAAAACTTATAACCATTTAATTGTGAGATATTTATTTTTCAGCTTAGGTTTAAGATTTTAACAGAAAAACATAATCGTATCACTCAGTTGGCAAAGAAATTTGCATAAGCAACGCTGCCATTTGAAAGCTAGTAGGAGCGACATACCCGTCAGTTTAAATCCTGGCGTGCCACACTTCTTAGCAATATTTTCGCCATAGTCCAGAGCTAAACTATGCATCATTCTGCGCTTGAGCGCTAGATACTCGGCATGTTTCTGAGCCTGCTTGGCTAGATCGGGGTCATAGACCAATGGCTTGCATCCATGAAGAGCTCTAAGCCTGCCATTGAAAATAACAGTTTTGACGAATTTCCAATCCTTCATCAGTATTTGATAGAACTTTAAATGAATTTAATTCATTTGGCTCGAACCATTATTTTGTTACCATGATTTTCATTATGTTGTGAATAGCAAGAAAAACAAATAATTTTGAGATGGCTATGCACGGTTGACATTCACAATATGGTTTATTGAATGGTAAGAATTTAAAACAACAAGTGGTCAATATCATTCATGAAAACTATGTGGCTAAATATAAAGAATAGGCCTAGAATTCAAACGCATTAAATTATAATCCAGAACTTTAATTCTTTCAAAATACTAAAGTTGTGGAGTCACGATTCTTTCCATTATTCAAGGTATAGGAGAAATAATCGTGAATACAGTAAAATGACTTCAACAAACATTGAAGTGTTCTTACTTATTATGAGCATCAATACATTCCTTGTTAAACTTCATCAACCAATCCATCAGGAGTGGACAGGTAAATAAAGAAAGTATTTTTGGCGAGAGGAAAGAATGAGATGAACTTAAATGCGACATTGAAGTGTACTTTAGCTGTTCAGTGCATTGTGGTTTGTTTCAAGTGAACTTCACAATTAGCCTACCATCTCTTTTGCTAAAAACAGACCAAATCGACGTTTGTTCCTACTTTTTTCTGGCAAGCAAGTTCGGGACTGCTGCCAAAATACCACTATCCCCTGAGATGGATTGTTTTCTTAACATGTCCGATTTAGCCAAATTTTGGCGTGACTTAGAATGAGCAAGTCGATTTTATTTCCTGTGTATCTGCCTATTCATTTATGTTTGCATCGCCGATCCTATCGGTTTTCAAACCCAAATAGCAATGTGTACATTCATATTCGATAATTAATATAACACCTTAATGCTCAAATTTCAACAAGGTAGGCACATAACGTCTCGCAAAGCAACAAAGCAGCTCAAGTGCAATTTGCTGAAAACGCACATTAGTAACCGTACATTTGGAAAAGAATTTGGCTCTAAGCCCCTTCTAGGTCACATTTTTTTTGAAATCATTAGCGAAACACAATTGCTTAGTGTGAATTCGTTCCATCTTCCAGCTGAATCGGGATTTTTGGAGAGCTTGTAAATCTAATTTAACCCTGATTGTATAAAAATTCTAGACCAGTGATAAAATATGGGGATCGGTGGCGCATACGCGGAAAACAGAAAATGGATTTGAGAGAAAAAAAAATTGAGCGAGAAAAGTACGTGGCAAGAATGAGAAATGTGAAACAGAGTAGCAGAGAGCAGGAACCTCAGCGACATTCGAGTAAGAAAAGACAATGTGGAGTTAGCGCTGGGCACATTATTCTGGTTTCCAACTCGAGATTTGACCGTAGGCCTGGTTGTATGCTGCGAGAAGTTCGACGCTATTAAGCGGAACTCATCCACTGTGAACCCAACGGAAAGGATAAAGTAACATGATTACTTATTTTATTGGACATGTAAATTTTACGGAGGGAGCCAAAGAGACTGGAGAAGCTGTCGTGAAAGTGGGGGACTTCTACCAGATCCTTATGTTTATATTTAATCAGGATAATCGCTTTTCTTTCTGTTTGCTCTAGCCGTGATTCATTTGCAACATTTATTTAGCTTTACCTCGTACGATAAATTAGTTAACATAGCAGCGATGGACTGCGTTTGACACAGGCACATGGCTGCACAAGCCTTGATTGAATATTTTGCCACTCGTTACCCTTCTGTCTAGCTTATTTTATTTTTGTTCCTTAAGAAATAAGAAAACCGATCGCGTTTCTGGACTGCTGTTCAACCAAATTGGCAATCATGCGCTTTCCCATTCCATGATTGACAACTTCATTTAGTCAATCGCCTTAACCAAGCTACTAGAAATATGGGTTTTGTTACTAATTTAAGTGACGATTCTTATGAGCATTACTGTAAGTCTAACGGGATCCATTAACCATGAAATGTTTCCCGTTTGGTAATAATATGGGTTGTAATGAGGAAAGAATTATCAGTTTGCTCACAATTTTTAAGTTTCGCGCAGCTCTCAATGAAGACCGCACTGATACCCATTAAATCATTCTCGTTCCACCCGAATCTTTTGAAGCCAGCTTAATCACGTAGAGCTTTGATATTTCCTTGGAAGTTATTGAAGACTACCTCAATGATCAGTATAGATTAACTACTTGGATTTTCGGCTGTTCATGTGAGTGATATTATTAAGTAGGTAATCTGGCGGGTACCGCAAGCTCGAAGTCACTGAGAAACACGATCAAAAGGTAGCCTTGGCTGACAAAAAATACTAGCAAAGCCTGCTTAAGAGTTGCTAAAACAATAAGATGACCCTAACAGCAGATAGTTGAAATTTATAAGCATCGTGTATAAAGCCTTAACGCATATAGCACGAGCACAATTCGTTCAGCCAGGATTCCAAATCAAGAGCAAGATACGCAAATGCTAGCGCATCAAGCACTTCTCCCTGCACTCGATAGGACATATCTGATGTCTGATGTTCCGAAAGCAGTACCAATCTGGACAGCCGCCTTGTAGCTTTCTCAACCATTTCAGCAATGCTCACTCATATCGAGAGTTTACTGCATTTTTTTCTGTTACATAAGGCAACTTCCAAAACATCTGCTAGGCGCCTAGAAAAGTGGCGCGCTTTTGACTGTTCCATTAACCGACCACAATTTTAAGCTATTGCAGCAATATTTTCCAACTTAACAGAGGCTTTTAGACTGTAATTTATCAAAACCATTGGACTATGATTTTAAAATTTAAACCTCGATTTGCTAAGAATGCATCGAAAATCCTATAAGTAGGACTTTTCGCTACTTAATTTGCATGATATCTGCGTGACTCTCAAGACTCGTTAGCCTGATGATAAATTTCAATTCTTACATGGGTGAATTATGCTCCACAGAATTCAAATACCCACAGCATTCATGGATTTCTAGAACTAAAAACCCAAGATTTACGATTTTGAGGCGAATATCCCCCCAGAAACTCGGGCCTTTTTGGTTAAATTTTTATAAGTCGTGATAGCTTGTAATATGAGTGGTGAACCGGTAGCTCTCTCAAGGGCACAATCCAGATCTTTCCAAATGGCTCTGCAAATGAAAGTAAAAGCTTCCATATCGTAAATTCTGGGGTTATATATGTTATACTTGCGAGAAGCTCGGTCTTATCTAGCGCACTTCATTTATCCCGGGTACAATGAAGGATATGAAATGGTAGTAAAAGTCTTCTGTCGAGACTACGATAAAAACAGCGTGTTAACAGGAGACCGAAGAATTAAAGTGCCTTCAGCCATTCAGAGATTTCCTTCAGGGTCAACATCAATTTCTCTCATTTTCATGCATCGTTTTAACGGGTTCTTAAGTTACTAAGTTGGCGCATTAGTCCTCTTGCAAGGCTTCTCTGTTACGAGGCACCACTTAAAGTTAGCAAAATTATTTGTTATGAATTTATTTTCTTGTAATTTATTTTAAATGATACTCTTTAGAAATCTCAATTCGCCAAAAAAGCGTATACTATGTATTTGGTACAATTTGTTTCAATCCACAAGCATGCATTCGCGACCGCAGGTCTGTTCAGAATTCAAAGGACGATGCTAATGACGCATTACAATATGACCACTTGTAACCAAAAATATAATCCTTTCACTATTCTGTAAATAATTTATATTCTCTGGCACTTAAACCATATCTGACAATTCCAGGACATTCAGATAAGCGAGTTCTAGCTTTTACAGCAAAGGCGTCTTTATCAAATCAAGCATTCTTGTTTCAGCGACGGAAACCCAAGCATGAGCCTCATATTTTCATGAAATTACTCCAGAGAACATTCTGAAATTTAAACTATATGTCCTTTCGATAAGATCAAGTTGCAAACAGGCCTCAATACAAATGTGACTCAAAGTGATGCTGTGTTTTCCTATCTGGTCGGAAGGATAATTCTGTCTGAGGATCGCAAAGAGTTGAGTTAGCTTAGCGTTCAGATAAGCAATTCTTCAGAATCTTTTCGGTATTCCTGAGTAATTTACACGGGGCACCTCTTCTAATGTTACCCTTTACGATGAAACATTGGAAATTGCATTTTATTTTATTGGAGATCTATTTAATCTGCTCGTAAAAACGGCCGTTTACCTTGAAAATCGTAAAAAAAACAATAAAAAATTTATTTGAAAATTGCATATTATGCCTATTCTCAAAACTAATGAAAAGGCAAGCGTAAATGGATTTCCAAGTGGAAATATATCCAGATGAAGGGGGTCAAGAAACATGAAAAAGGAAGTCTCAATCCAAAGACCACCCGGCAAACCTTCCTAGGCTTTACCTATCCTAAAAGGGAAACTCAGTTATAAATATCCGGTAATAACAAAAGGACCTCGCGCAGCAAACGGCATCAAATCTTGATTGAGAAATTGCTACTATTTATATCATTTCAGTAACAAGAACTTTCCTTTTAATAAGTTCTTGATGGCATTTGATCCGGATGGGATATATTAAGAAAATAAGGCATTTAAAATTCGTGAACTTCAAAAAAACGGAAGGTCGAAGTAAAAAGTTGGTGTGAACAACCACCGTCTGGTTGAAATTAATTAGCCAAATGAAAGCACTTTCAAAATGTTAGCCAGTTGTCAGACAGGCTCATACCCAGCAAAATGCGCAAGGATACCACAGAGAAGGCCTTGCGCAGACACCTAAAGCTACTTGCAAGAACCTCAGCAAGCCTCATCTTGATCCTTTGGTGGTGATACTAGCCTCAGGTTCAAATGCTGCCGACGTCTAAAGAGGGCTGTGGTAAAAATGGAAATGACCGACTATTCCTTACATGTTAATCCATGCAGTGATTTGACAAACCAACATTGAAATCACCAAACCCACAGCGATTATTATATCTCCGAGGGAGATTGAGTGCGCAAAGTGGGTGGTGATCGGCGTCCGGACAGGAATCAAATATAATATCAAACGGGAACAAAGTTGCCGTCCGAAGCGGGTCGAAATCAATAAAAGCAGTCTACGGGGTAGGACTTTGAGATTTAATCGACTTTATTAGAATCCACTACATTGACCTTGAAGTTTGGAGAAATGCAACTACTACCAAATAGATCCACTTTTCACAAAAGGTTAAACGGGTAGAATTTCAAGACAGACCTAGAATCCTTAGAACCTATAGGTGGCAGTCCACTTATTTCGTCACACAGTAATGAGAAGTATTTTGCTGCAAAAAAAACTACAAAACTAGATTAGCTGTTGATGGAGGCATGGAGTTAGTTGACTAACTCTTGCAACCAAGTGGCTTGGATTTTCACATAACAGTAGTTTGAGCTGAAAGCGACCAGAACAGACCAATTACACGCATTACTCTGAAAACAACGACGGGCGGATAATCTGATGAAGAAAATGGTGTAAATAGATCACCGAGGGGGCTAGAAGCGAGGATGAAAAAAGGGGACCGAAAACTTCTTGTATTCATTCGTTTCTCCAACATACAAGACATAGTAAACCAACGTTTAAGAAAACTGCCAACTCACATTGTCCGAATTTTCCGTCCATAATATTGCCAAAAGTGCGAAGTTCCTCTCTAATAGCAGTTACAAACTCATCCAGAATGGTACCGAACTGCTCCAGTACTGCCAAATCTGTCGGTGACTTTTCAGCCAATGCAGCCATCAGTTGGGAAGCAGCTCGTTCTTTCTGCTCCACTTCGGCTAGTAGGGGCTCTACTGCGGACTGAAAGAAATCTCTGGAGCTGAAACCATCAGAGGTGCAGTAGACACCATGTAAAATGCTAACAATCATAGTCTCAACTTCACTTCCGCGTTGCACGGCTGTGCTACTTCCACCCACTAGAAGCTCCAACCACCGTTGAGCGAACTGACCCCTCCATTGGGTTACAAACGCGGGTAGGGCGAAAAACCGATGACGTATGTTCAGATCATTCAGCAATTCGGAGCACACGATCAACAAGCGTGGATCGAACACATTTCCCACAAAGACAGCCAATATAGGCCGAAGGAAGGTGGCTAGATATTCCTCATTGTTAGCCAACTGGTTAAACGCGTAAGAAAAAGTGCTGAAGAGGGTTCGAAAAACTCGCAAACACAGATCTGGATCATTTTTTGATGCACTGGCAACTGTAGTGGGTAGATCAGAGATTGATTCGCCAGCCAAGTTTACCACGAGGCAATTGCTGATGAAACGTAGAACTTCGGGAGCGAGTGGAGGAAATGCAGCGCGGTTCTGTACAAGACGATCTAAGAGATGCAGTAGGTGAGATATAACGGGGGAGACAAGGCGCGCAGTCGCAGTGTTCTGTTCTAATACTTTGAGAAGTTGCATCACGATTCCCACAAAGCCAGGTATCATAGAAGCTGTGGCCCGTTGACTACCATAGATGTCTGTGAATTGAATAAAGAAAGAGAGGTGAGCAATAAAAAGGTACACCTCAGAGGAAAGACTCGTAGTTTCAAAGCAGTTCCAGATCATAGCTAGGAGCCCGCATTCGTTGAGCGTGTTATACATCAGATGTCTGCTTTTTGTACCCAGAGGAACTAGTGAAGCCAACGCCTCATTCAACCAGCAGAGACCAGCGAAGTAGGCATCTCGATTTGACTGCAGTGTATCCAATTTGATAGCCTGATTGAAAACTGGCATTAAGCGATTAACAAAAACACCCGTTTTCTGTGCCATTAGAGCCTGCAGTTCTTCAACCCGCTGGGAATTGGCTTTGCCAAGACTCAAAACAGCACTTTCGTCGATAAGAAGATAAGCCGTGACAGTGCGCATAAGCAGCCGTTGCACTTGGATACTGAAGGTTTTGAGACGTGTGGGTTCGCAACAGCAGGAGATGAGATCAGCGAGAGCAGAACCTTCTGAGAGTTGAACAGCGGGTGGGAAAAATCCAGGCGGTGTTGCAGCCAGCACAAGTGCTTGAAAAAGTAGAACTGCGTTGACTCGAAGCGAGGCGATCGGCGAAATGAGAAGAAGATGGTGGACGCACTGCAGAAGTGCAGTGGTAAAAGCGTCTTTGTCGTCAATGGAGAGCGATATGTGACCCTGAGGAACTTCGGCGATATCCACACCAGAAACAAGGAGGCCACTGAAAAGGAGGCACCGCAGAAGATTGATAGTCTCCACAACCACCTGGACTACGTCCTGTTGGAGGGTCTCAACCTGGAGGCATTTTAATCGATCGCAATAAGTCACACCAGCACCGAGATTGAATACCAAAGCTTGGAGAAGCCATCGAAGCATATCGGAATTCGGCAAAGCTCCAAAATGATCGGAGAGGTAGGCAAGGGAATTCAAACATGTTGCCAGATCGCGCAGAGCATAATGCAACTTCCTGGTGGTATGTTCCTCCAGTTTCATACGGTCAGGGGCGTTGCAGAGTTGGGAGAATGTTGCCATCTCTTCCTGAAATTTTTTAGCCACGCTCTGCAAGACTACAGTGGGATTAAAGTAGGCAATATTGGAGAGCAGGGTCAGGGAGCTATGCATGAAGCCCCCGTATTCACTTTCACCTTCTGACAAGACGTCACTAGAATCCGCGCGTTGAAGTATATCGCCGAAAAATGCAAGGTAAGAGGTAGAGTGTTCTTCGCCATCCAAAGCATTAGGGTTATATTCGATATCCAAAACATCGAGATATGCAGCGCATTCGGAAAAGTAGATGGTCTTTAGAAGAGAGGAACAGAGATCTGATATGATTTGCTGATTTTGGGGTGGAATTTGGACCTGTTTTTGGGAGGTGTTAGTGTTAGCATAATAGGTTTTGACGAAATCGAGATATGAATTCCACAAATCAAGAGTGGAGAGGTAGACGGAAATCATGGGACGACAGACATTGAATGTGAAAAACTGCACTCGTTGAAGGAATTTTGTGGACGAAAAGGTGTAAAGCGAGCCACTATGATCATCCAATTCATGTCGGTCGGTGTTTGTTTGCGTGAAGAGAAAAAATACGGTGACTAGGGGGCGCAGAATATCAACCATCTTCTGATAGAACTCCTCGGAAAATGATTCTAACGTCTGCGTAACGGAAGTGAGACCTGATAGATTATTGGTAGATTGTGATGTGGATAGCGTTATACCAGATTCTACCAAGAGATTCACTGCTGAGACAGCGAAATCGGAGAGCGGAAACTTCGTATCTAATATCAGCATAGACCAATAAAGACAGTGGAATATGAAGGGGAGATGGTGAACCAAGACATTTCGTGGAATATCCTTCCTTTCTACGACTTCTGTTAAGCAGTTAAGACAGTGCATACCAATTTCGGCTAGCGTTTCAACTGGTACATTCGGGGAGAGATTGCGTGAGCGTGAGGAACTCAGAAGAACAGACAAAGTTTGAGGCGATCCCAAAACGACAAATATATATAACAGGCTGTACAATCGACAATTATCAATATCTGTGATGGGAGAGACGGTCAGTACGAGATTCAGGCATTCCAATATACCGATAAAAGTTTTTAACAAGATATTTGAGAGCTTTTGCTTCTCATCTGGGTTAGAACTGGATGAGGAAAAGAGAAGATTAGCCCCAAGGTAGAAAATAAGACGAAGTGAAGTAAGGAACTGAGACTCAGTGGTACTACCATGAAGCTGTGTGAAAAGAGAATTTGCGGATTCCACTATCTCTAAACCAAGTAATTGCTCTGTAACATCAAATAGAACGACCAATATTCGGGGCAAAGAGAGGTTAAGAAGTGAGGCAATTTCAGATGCTTTGGCCCGATTAATTTCTGGGTCTTGGCAGATCAGCTCCTCATAGGCGGTCTTGAATAGGGAATAGGAGAGCAAGAGGGATTGTAGTCCGGATTCGGTAGTTAGAGATTCAGGAATAGATAACAGGGAGAGAATCCGGTGAAAAAAGTGGGTGTGCAATTCCGAAAAGTTTCTCTTGCAGACAGATGTCCAGATTCTGACAGCCTTGCACCTTACAGCTTTAATCAATGAAAAATTTGGGTCATGCTCATGATCTAAAAAAGCATATGTTTCTAGAAACTTGAAGATTCGCTGCTTTTCAGAGGAGGATAGTGCAGTCCAACGTCGCTTAATGGTTGATTCAATTATACCTAAACTGAACATACAGACATACTGATCAGAAGAATGCGACAAAAACTGAATAGCCGATATCCAAGATGAGGGATGTTTTTCAAAAGATGTTAGCGATTGCTGCAGCTGGATCAAGCGCTCCTGACTAGAATTCTGGGCATAAAATTCAGCTAAAACGCTTTGGAGTTCACCCAAAGCTGTCATTCCTCACTCCTACAAATTTAAAATTGAAAAAGAGAGCAATGTGTAGGGCATCATAGCAGTCACTGAAAACCATGCGCTTAAGTGTTAAAGCGTTATGGATGCACCAGTGTTCAAATGGTAAACGGGTGTCAGCAAACAAATTGCCCTACATTTAAAGTACAGAAACTATGGTCCATAAAAAAACACAACAGTTGAGTGAAAAAGGCAATTCTAGTGCAATAAATTAAGCAAGGTGTATATTGAAATAGGGAAGTACAAGCTTTAAGCCAATATAATAGTTTCTTTCAAAGATAAGAACGGAAGGGCTACCTCGGACCCCCCCTAACCCTTTATTACTAGACGCGGCGCTGTCCTAACGCACATTAAAAAGAACCGTAATTATGGCACACAGTAAAGGGAGGAAACCAATAGTATTTCATGCGGCTATTCAAATCAAAGATTTCTTTATTTGAATTTTTTACCATCTTCATTGAATACAATGCCGAATTACCCTTCTCAATATTTAGAGCTTGCAGGATTTGTGTGAATTTGATCGAAAAGCCAACTCTCCATACTATTTTGTTAGCCGCAATTAATGCCTTTATTATCAAGGCCTTGATAATATGAGAGTCAAGCAAAAGATGGGACTCCTTGTCACCCTAATCTGGAGCGATATATCAGAAGTAAGTAACTTAGTAGATGACCAATTTGCGCTATGTCAGAAGGTAAAAGTAAAATTTTCTGGTTCAGTTAGGTTAGTTTTCTTTTTACTACACAGGCCTAAAATAAGTGCATTAAGAATGTAAATATAAGACGGTAAGGTAAACATGAAATATGGGCATTACAAAAAAATTCTTCGTATAACTTTTTTTAAATTTTCGTGCATCTTCGCGTAGACAACTAGAGCTCTAAAAGGATGTTATGATCGTCCATTCAAATTTGCAATCCCGAAGCAGTAAGGTTAAGCACTTATCTGTGTTAATGATATGACAATTAGAAAAATTCAATTAGAAACTTGAAGACTCCAAATTCTGTTTTGCCAGTAGTCGATGTATTTGATTATTTTAAATGCCTCATCCTAGATACATAGAGTTATAGACCTGATTGGAAGTTATTAGAATCCAGTGTCTTCCCGTTCCCACTGCAATTCACCATTATTAGAGTTCCAAGTATTTTTGTGCCGTTACTATCAAACTCCATTAACTACTGCAAATATGCCAATCTGACAATGTGCTTTTGATGTCGCCAGTCGCTTGTTGTCGCATCGGTTTTCCCCAGTGAATTATTATCCCGTAGTTAGGTTTCTGAAATAGTAAAAAGGAGTTTACGAACGTGTTTTCCATCTCTAAAATTTTTTTTCATTTGAAACTTTATTAGAAACAATTACATTAGATCCAGGGGAAACTCAACGCTTAGCGCATTTCCTTTTACTGTGACTTAAATGAACATGTAAAGAGGGCAAAATAGGTTCCTCACATTGGGTGCCTATGTATGATGCTAGCTCACAAAAAAAGACCTGAGAGAGAAAAATTTAATCGGCAAACGGACCAATGAGAGAGTTTGATGAAAAGCTTATAAAATAGGTTCGTAGAGGCTAAATTGTCAAGCAGCTTTCTAGCAGTAGTCAGTGCAACAAATTTCATAAATTATAGAATATTCTCAAGCAGCATGCAATATTTACAGACGATCTCTGTGCTTCTTTACAGTACATGCAACCTCTCAAGCAAGTAAGCAACGAGGCACTTGTAATCATCACTATATGGCGTAAAAATGCAACAGCAACTGATTTTCTTGTTTGCCTGTTGCGATAGTGTTGCTGAATTACGTTCAAATTTTGCTTTTGTTTGAACTATCAACCAAATCATTACATTAACCAATGCTAACGCACATAAAAAACAATTTGTCGTTGTTTATCCCCAGTGATGAGATTTTAAAATGGAAGATCTTTCGAGTGTATGCATTTGTATCCTAAATGCTTATGTAATACTCGCTTGCAAAGTTAGCATTCCTACTTTGGGGATATCTGATGACCGTTAAAAGTGAACACCGCGAAGCATTTTTCATATTCGGCTCCAAATTTGATCACTCAGTAAATGCCAATTTTTCAAACCTGCAGCCTATACGAGTCGAGTTAACTTAGAATTATTTAATCTAATTGTCTGAAACTAGTTGTTACTCTGACTATTTTAAAAGAGGTTTATAGACCGGAGAAATTTCCAAGAAAGCCGATTTGGACGCAATAAATATAAGAGAAACAGTTTTAAACTTCATCAAGTTAACCATTCCATTCATGAAAGAGGACTAAACTTGAAAAACATCTAGAAAGCGGGAACACATCCTCAGGCACTAAGAGGCTTGAATCATAAAATTTATTGATGACATATAGATAGTCCGAAATATCGTGAATTCATCAAACTTGTGATCATCCAATTAGAGTTGGAGTAGTTGTACAATAATTTGAAAGCTGCATGTTCCGTCTGCACCTATATCTTGTGTTGATTGTTTATAAAGAGGCCGAATAAACGTTGCGAAATTAAGTATAATGATTTGGCAAAAGTGGATCAAGCCCGTTTTTATTGCATTTTACACCATTGCCTTGTGTATCGGCCTTCCGTTTTGCATCGTTGCTTTAAAGAATGTGTCAGCTAAATCAATGACATTTGCTTGGTTTATTGGTGGCCTTTTTGTTCTTGGAGCTATTCCAATTTCAGTATGGACTATATTAGAGCATTTAATTAGTTATACAAAGCCCTATTTGCAACTCCATATTATTCGGTAATTCCATTTTACTTAAAATGAATACTGTCTTAGCATTTTGTGGATGGTTCCCGTATACGCTGTGAATGCTGTATGTGCATCTTTGGTAAGCATGAAACCATTTTAGTGGTTTGCTCTTCGCTTTCCCAAGTACGCTATCTACTTTGACACACTTCGGGAATGCTACGAGGCCTATGCCATTTATAACTTTTTGGCTTTTCTTCTGAATTATCTCCGTTGGAAAGATGTCGATTTGGTCAATCATCTCGCTGTCATTCCTCAGGCCAAGCATCTTCCACCTTTTTGCTGCCTTAATCCTTGGCCTATGGGAAGGTGTGCTGCTTTAAAATCTCTATCGTAGTCACCGGTTTTTTCCTGTTTTTTAACTGCGGCTCCATTTCTCTCGTAGACCTTTCATTGAACACTGCCGTCATGGCGTTCTTCAGTACACAGTTATTCGTCCAGTCACCACGATTGCGGCATTGTGAGCTCGATTGTCTCTGTATTGAAAATTGCTGTTTTAGTAATACTTTATTACATTATGTTTTAACAGAATTTGCGAAATGTGCAAGGTTTACGAAGAGACAAATTTCAGTCCGAAGTACGCCTATCTCTACCTCACTGTAATCAACAACATTTCTCAGATCGTAGGCGTTATATGCATTCCCATTGCAGTACTATTTTGAGTCTGTATATCCGTTTTTTAACTCATTCTCGATCTAGTGGGCATTATACTGCCTGGTCTTGTTCTACCAATGCACACGTGCTGATTTGAAGGAGATGAAACCAATTTCAAAGTTCATTTGCGTGAAATTCGTCGTCTTTATGTCCTTCTGGTGCGGCATTCTTCCCATCAGATGGTAAACCTTAAAGTGGTGCTTCTAAATCCGCTTTCTGGTTTCAGGCAATCGCTTCTAATATCAATCCTTGCAGCAACTGGCATTATTCGCCGGGTGGAGGCTTGGAAACTCGAAGACGAACGATCAATTGGAATCGCTCTTCAGGTTGGTTTTTTGGCCTTTTCGAAGCCTCCATTAGATGAGATTTTTGCGAATATAGGAGGAATAACATAGAGGTTTTAATAGGGTCTCAATTAAAGCCTTGAGAAGGGGTCCCGGAAGAACTACAGGGATCTTGCTTCATCAGAAATCTATCAGAATCGTCATCTATGATATTCAGCTGGTTTCCGCCCCAGATTCGCCTTTAGTGTTTCTGATCGGAAAGCAACTGCCTTTTCTTTTAATCTTCTTTCAGTAATTCATTGCTTTTCCTATTCGATAAAGTCAGGATTTTTGAGATACTGATCTCTTCGTGGCATGAGTTATTAGGAGATTCCACTCTTAGGATGTTGATCAGTTCGCAAATTTTACCTCATTTCTCTCGTGCTAACGAAGGATTTGTTAGCCCGGTCTAGGCAAGCAGTCTCTTATTCGTTGAGTAATGCAGGAGTTGAAATCCACTCCGTTCCATCTTTTTTTGGAAACTCAGCGTCAGTATTTTATTGTCGAAACCAGCACTTAGTTCAGCTCGACATTTGGTTTCGTCTAGAATCCAAATCAGTAACAGTAAACAAGCGTTCCGACAGTCTGGCAAAGGTTTTAATAGTCAAAGGCCTTGGTTGATCGCAAAATTTGAATATCGTTGTGAATCCCTTTTGTATTAGCTGAATACTTGTCTCTTTACTTTTCTCAATTCCGTGCGAAACTGGGGACATTTTTTTCTAAATTATGTCAAATATGCGCAACGTTTAACCTTCAATTCCGAGTTTCTAGGTGTCAAATTCTGATTCAGTTGTAAGCTGTTGAATACAATCCTTCGATCTGTTATTGAAACATGTTTTAATGCAAACAGCTTAATTTCGAGGCACCACTTTAAGCCTGAAAATGTGTCACCAACATGATTGCTGACGATTATAGTCACGTCACTTAGAAGGCTGCCAACTTTCCTCGACATTTTCACGGTCCAGATTCGTGTCTTTTTCTCTTATAAGCTTTACACTAAGACAAACGTTGAATTTATAAAAACGTAGTTGGACAAATAAAATATCCCTCATCTCTTCCCTAGAATGCCATAAGGACTGGTATTAAGTGCCCTATTTTGACTCGGATTCGCCGTGGCTTTTTAAGAAGTGGCCAAACCCCGATAACCAGGATTTCTGGACCCATTTTTACTCCAAGTGTAAAAACTTGCAGACTTGTGATGCTGCAGCTAAACCGATCAGACGTTTCCATCAGATGTCTCAGTTATTCCGTTTCTACCATGCTGTTTGGATAAGGACCTCTCATTTTCCAGTTAAAATGCACTTTCAATGTGTAGAATCTGTACATTGATGCTGATGCTGATTCTGATCAGAAAATATGGTCAATTGGTCAGGAAACGCAGGAATTTTCGGCAATTTTCAGCGTCAGCTAATCAGTTAATAGTAAAATTCACATATCAATTGGTACTTCGTCTGAAAGTTACTTTAAAGCATTTCGGTACTCTCCTTTCTATTTAAAGTTGGAAAGCTCGATGTATCAATCGGAATTGCACGAAACGAGAAATAAATTGAAGTGATAAGGCTTTTAGTGCAATTGACTAATAAATTAATACGAAATTCGGTTGACATTATCGTTCTCACATGTTTTTAGTTTTTTAAGGTGATCTTTATTGAAGGTAAAACTAAAGTTATGCATCTTTTTAAATGTCTTATTTGCCTGCTCGGAGGGTTCTACTGACTAGCAAAAACTGCCACATCTTGAACACTAGACTGCTCAAGTTGGATATTTGTGTTTAGAAAATTCTGGAACCATGGTTTAGTGAGTTGACTGATCTCATCTCCACCTTGGCTAGTCTCATTTTCGTATTGCCTATGATGAAAACCGGACTTGGAGCAGAAAAGTCAAGTTACTCGTACTTTGAGAAAGTTTCCGAGAAGTATGCTAAGTCGAGGCAGTGTTATTGTGTATAGATATAATATTACCTATTTTCGCTTGTAGAATTTCGCAGTGTGCATCGAGATGTTTCTTGCTGCGGTGGGTCACCATTTTGCCTTCACAGCGGCACCGTACCAAGATTCAAGTGCCCCTCGAGTGCCTTGTTGCTATTCTTGGTGGTCAATGCTAGATGTTTCTGACGTAAGACACGATGTGGTTCAGCATGTTCGACATGTGGGTAAGTGCTGAGGCCTCGATTTGTGTCAATTTTATTTTAGCTGAAACCGCGAGGCTATTTTCGGTTCATATTTTTGGGTTTTCTAGGAAGTTAGGTTTTGGAGAGTCCTTAAAATGCTTTTTTGAGCTGCATCAAGCAGCGACTTATCCGTCGTGGCAAAAATCACCATGGTTTCGTTAAAAATCAAATAAGGTACTTAATCTAATGAGGTATAAAGGTAATATTGAGTAGAGAAAAACGACCAATTTAAATTAAGTATAATCTTTGTATTAACAGTCCTGAATTCTCTTGGTTCGCATAAATGTTTGTTTCGTGAGTGTCATCTGTTTATTGGTCGTTTCTTAACGTTTATGTTTATTTCCTCCCTGTGTGGTAGAAAATCTTGCAATTAACATACGAATAACGGGTTGTCAAGTATCCAAGCTTTGGATGGTTTTTCACTATTTTTTATCGAAGAGTGCTCCAGTCTAAATTCACATATACAGCGTTAACTGTCCTCTATTGAAGAAACATTGAGGCTATGCTTATCTCTTACATCCTCGAATTCAGGATCGTACATCGTACAATTTTAAATTTAATTGTAGAATCTCATCTCCCACCTCCCTTTATCTATCGAGCGAACACTCCAACTTGGTTTAAGTCTGCCTCTGGTATTTTCGATTTTACAATCTACTGTGTAAGTGTCTCGGCACAATAATGATATCAACACTAGCCCGTCGGCAAGTAGGTATCATTTTTTCTTTTCCAGGCTAGCTGGTTGTTTTGGTCTGTCAAGGATGAGAACAGGATTTATTGAGCCATGAAATTAATTATGGCCCTATCGATTAAATAAACTTACTCATATGGTATTTCTAATTTTCTTTGTACAGGCACAACCGTGGGTTTCATCGGTTCAGATAGTCGGCTTTTCCACTTTATACCTCGTGCCGCTCGATCTCGAGCCTTATTTCCGAATCACAGGAGTAGTAGCAATACAATAGGGAGAGTTCACCCCAGCATTGACGTTGAATCTCAACCCCTCATCCCAGCAGACGACGATAATGATGACGCGGTTCGTCGGAATCGACATTGCCCCCCCGATCGTCTAGCGCCCGATACGCCCTGGGATGACGACGATAGCGACTTTAGAAAAAACGATTCTGTGGATGCTGATGAAGGTGTCTGCGGATTACGACGAGAAGAAGAGAGCGATGAAGACGAGGATGGTGGTAGTTTTGTTTTCGTTCGGCCAGAGTTCATCAGTGTTCCCCAGGAGTCTCCCGAACTCTAGGTCGGTCTCAACGCATTTAGACCGTCATTCACTCCTTTTCCACCCTCGCCTCTTATCCCATATTGTCTCTCCGCCTGCACACCTCTTCTTCATCGTTTGTTTACCCATTCGTTGTCCAAATGAAGCGGAATAAAACTTTTTTGATTCAGTCTAGCGTCTTTTACGAGTGTCGCTTCTCTCCTTGGTATTTTCAACCAACCTTTATTACATCGTTTTGTCCCTGATATTAGTGTTGCGTTTCGACCTTTTTCTCTTGTAAACCTCAGCTAAGAATACATATTTTTTTATCTAACTGCCACCTTAACTTCACATCCATCAAATCAATTACAGCTAGATACTTTTATTCCCTTAGTTGGCCCTTCAAAGAGGCAAAAAGGCAATATTTTTGCATTAGAATGTAGGAAAGTATAAAAACAGAAACAACACTTATGGTGTAGCGATTCGGAAAATTCTTCGCTTGCTGCTTGTTGCTATCTCCCAATTTGCATTTCGACGTTAGTAATTGCAATTGGTCGTGCTCCTATGCAGACATCAAGGCTGTCGTTTAGTAATTTGTCGCAACAAATACCGTGAATTTGTGTTTGCGTTTGTAGTTAAATTTTGTTATATCGGTAGTTTTCTGCAGATTGTCAGTATCCGATGCATTGCTATGGTCCGCATTGATTGGGCTTTCTTAAATCTGGGGCGGTGATATGTGTACATATAATTCCTTTTTTTCTGTATATTTTCAGTCATGCCTCGGGGGAAGAAGACAGCGCTGCTCAAAGCGAACAAAAGTTAGTCTATCTACGATAAAAGGAAGCGTTTTTTCCCATACTTTTTTACCTTTTTTTAGATGATTCCATGAAACAAATATCTTTGATGGCGTTTGTCAAGCCTGTAAGCGCTATTTCTCGTATTGCATGCTGTATTCTGGTACCCTGGATTACCCGATTTGTTTATTTTTATTGTGTTTAGGTGACGGTGGCAGAGGCCAATTCAGAACCGAGCACATCAGCGGCAACTAATAAACTCAATCCAGGTAAGTATTAATAATTTAATAGACTATGGATGTATTGCACATCCGTAATCGTATCAAGTCAGTCTCCACGTTATGTGTTGATAAAAAACAGGAACAAATGTACAAACAAAAGATTAGCATAGGCTTTGAATAGGCAAATGAGAAAGAGAGGAAAGGCCAGAAGATATTATCAACTGACTCCTGCTAATTCGAAGACGACGTCTCTTTCAACATCCCATCTACACGCTCTGCGTAATCCTGCCTCTGTGTTTGGTCCCCCCGTTTGACTACGTTATCTGGCCACATCGCATCCCCTTCCCATAGCTTTTTCCTTTGATACCTCCCTAAGACATATCTTGCCATTCGTTAAAAACTTTTATTCCCAAATGCACGTTCGCATCAGGGTCGACTCAACAAAGCTGGACACCTTAGTCCCCGTTAGAAATCACATTTTGAGTTTTTGCGAATTTTTTCAAACGAGAACGTCCAAACCCGTTACGAGCTATTAACTAGCTTTTTAGTTTAATATAGGGTGACGTTTTTTTAGATTGTTTTATTGCCTTCTTTCACTTTTATTGAAATGAAAAAAAGTATGGTGCTGCTTATTCGAAGATGCTAACACTGATTTCTAGTTCAACACCGAAGTCACTTTTTATTATAGCATCTTCCGAAGCCCCTGAAACCAAAAAGAGTACTTCTCAGCCCTTCAGATCCTCCACCGGCGATCTAGTTCAACCTCCACTGTCTCTTCCACCTGCTTCAACCGGTCGTTCGCATCGAAAAGCACGACGATCAAATTTTGTGACACAAAGACGTGCCCTTCTGATGGAGAAACGCGCATTAGAAGGTCGCGTTGATCCTATTTCACGTCAAGGTGATTACGACGGTCTCAACTACGCTCCAGTTCACCAGAATCCTGTCTCTTCTGCTTCCAATACGTTTGCAAGTCAGAGAGCCAGAAGAATGGTTCAAATGGCGGCGAGCCAGAGTTTACAGGTTAAGCCGCGACCAGTTAAACGTCTTGCCGTGCTTGAAGATGATTCTCTGACTGAAGACAGTATGGTTGTTGGAAAGGATTTTAATTCGTCCTCACGGCCAGTTAAAGTGAGACGAACGGTGTTCCTGGACACTCAAGAGAAGCGACATTTGAACGATGTATTGGTTGAGATTACAAACATTGATGAATATCCTGAACGAAAATCAAATTCAAACACCGAAATAATAGCATCTGTCGATGCTTCGGATGAAAATATTGTTCTTGGAGACTCCCTTGTTAAAGCTTTGGACGACGAATGGTCTCGAGAATTCACAACGTGAGTTTACTTATCCTTGTTTTCCTAAAATAATTCCCATTTAAAGTTTACTTTTGGGCTCTGATAGGCACCTGCAAATGGAAACAAAGGAGTGTGTGGAAACATCGGAGATAAAAGAACGGCCATGGTATCGCTGTCGAGTCGTCGATTTTTCAGCAAAGAGGTGCGTTAATCACTATCACCTTCTTTCCAATAACTGCAAGCTTGAGGAAAATATTTTGTTAAAATTGCAAAACATCTCAGTATTGGGCCGGCCGTGTTGCAACATGTACATTCAGTGGACATTATATAAAGAAGTATTTTTGGATAAATAGCATCGCTATTGCCTGTAATGGTATGTATTTTACAAATTGATTGAGTCTTGCCTTTCCATGGTTTTGATCTCATTAAAATCAGAAAGATGTCACTGATGGTACTCTGTTTCAATTTCTAAGAGGTGCAAATTCCAATTTCTCTTAGAATTGTTGCCTAGACGTTTGGCATATAGTCGGAAATTTGGCGTCCTGTTAGCTGGGAAAAGTAAGAAGTAGTCCACTTTTGATCTTTTCATAATTTAGAGGTTCCTTTAGTGAAGCATTCTGATTCCTCAGCGCTCGTTTACTGCTTACTTCCGTTTCAAAGACTGAATAAGGTTGATGCTTCTCAAAGGGATTGGCACTACCAGGATCAGAGACTCGTTTGAAATTCAGAAATGAAGCCACTTTCTCATCGAAAAATACACTATTCTGATTCTCTTTCCACTTCTTATTAATGGCAGCATTGAAAATGTAATGTTACCAAAGCACTGCTGCTCCATAATGGACCAGTAAGCGACAGAGTTAGTTAGCTCGTTGGGTTACTCTCTTGCCTATTGCAGGCCATTTCGCTCCTTCCACTTTGGCTTCGGCATTGTCCTTTCGATAACTCCATTAAGGCTTCGTCCACGAATCATCTTTGACTTTCCACCCTCGTTAAACTGGCCTTCCAGTGTTCAGATCTGTCGTCTTTTGTCAGCCGGTAAAATGCTTGAATTAGAACTGTCTGGGTTATTTCCAAGGGAGAGATGATGAGACGTCTTCAGTTGAAATGATATCAGCCCATGAGCTCTGTGATGCTTTGGGTACGAATAAGAGTTTGAGGAGTTGTCCGTTATAAAATGACGCCTCGGCAGAGTGTCAGGGTGGTCGTTGAAAAGGTCGTATACTATAAGAAAAATCTTACTTGGATTGGTCCAGGTGAAAATTTTCTGCAAACACATTGTGCTCTGGGGATTGATTCTCTACCTGAACTCCCTTTAATCTGCTCATTTAGTATTGCTGAAGATTATAGTTAATAGAAAAGAGGGCTGAAACTCTCAAATGACACGTTGATGATTGCTGCTTTTACAACATCCTAGAAGTGTCGGAAAGGTTCGAGGTATTTTTTGTATTTTGTGTGTAAATCACAAATTTTGTCGTGAAAATTCTCATTTAACATAGTTGTCTTTTTTATTAGGCACGCTGTAGTCGTTTCGGCTATTCATTTGGACACTCAGAACCTACTCCTCATCAATCTTTCTGGAACCTGGTGCGTTTCATTCGCATTTTCTTCAAACGATTAGTAAAGAAGGTTCACGTTCTTTGAGCCTTTATAGCCGACAATGTTTAGCTTAATTTGAAACTTGCAGGCATGATCACAGGCGTGCAGATTCAATGAGAAGTCGGGTATGGCTCTACCTACAGATAATTACCTAAGTTAGCTAATCGGCTGTTTAAAATCCATGTTTGTTCTTCGCATCTTGGTCATTGTGTGAGCTTTTTTAGCTCTATGGAAAATGGTTTTGAATTCGTCAAAATATAGGCGCCTTAACATTTAAACACCGTAAAAAATTAACCATTCGCATCTGATTTCAATTGGCCACTTCTCTGCCCTGCTCGTTACTTTTGATGCTCACGCTTCAATTTACTTCCGGATAGATTGGTGATTGTTTACCTGAATTCAGAAGTATTCACAACATTCATAGAACGAAGCTTGGATATTCTGCTAATCATCTTCTTCATTTCCAATAGCTGGATTTGGCTGGTTCGAGCTAATGCAAGTTCTAGGACACGGAGGAAGACGTGTATAGGTATAATATCTCGAGACTACTTCTCTCTCTGCTATGATTGTAAAAATAAAAAGATACGAATAGAAGTATTACTTAATGGATATAACTCAGGAAATGAAATCCTCAAAGGTTGCTTCTAAGTTAGTTACCGAAGTTATGGAATTATCGAAAGGATTTGAACAAAAGTGTCCCAAATAATTTATTCCTCCCAGCTGCGTAGCGAGTTCTCTAAATGAGTCCTCAATATTTGCATCAGTGTTGAATTAATTGAAAACCTTGACTGAATCTGTGGGTCAAATTGGGCTTTTAAAATTGCATTCCTGAATTCGTGCTATTCGGGTAGTACTCCTTTGTGGCGAAAATTCCTGATTAATTTTTGAAAGCCTCAATACCTTCTTCTTATCACAGGACTGATACGCCTCTTCAAATAGGTGACATATTCCACCTAGTTCCGACTGCTACGGATCTCCAGTCCTCCACTACTCCACATTCAACGTTCCACCTCGCCGATGATGATGACTTTGAATCTGGAGCGCGAAACAGTATTCTTCCAACTCCTCGTCTTCTGGTTCTCCACCCAGAAGTGCTAATCTCAGGCACGACAATAGCGAACGCGGCGGCTGGTGGCTGTTCAAGACGAGCCATTATCCAGCAATTCTGGGCAGAGAATGAGGCTTTGGAGTCATTGAATGATGCTTCTACCGCATCCGCATCTCGAAAGTGGAAACCATCCGTGAATGTAATGCTTGTTGGTAGCGTGGTTCACGAGGTCTTCCAGGAGGTGTGTTCTTCAGCCTAACTACTTTATTACTTATAGAACATGAGCGATTAATGCTACCTTTCCGGAAATGTACCTCGGTAATTCTTGTTTCCTTCGTTTTTTCTCAACTTCATTTCAGAAGCATAAGTTATTTTCGTCAAACTAACCACGTTTTTCAAAAGGTATGGTTGGCGTCGCCTTGCCTATAATAGAACAATGATTGGTAACCTTCGGTATTCTAGATAGGAAGCTAGGTAGAGAGATTTCACTGAAGTTGGTAGTCTTTATCCAGGTATCTCCTCTGGATACCGCCAGAATTTTCGATTGCACTTTCCTATGGCTTTACACTTAATATGACCCTTCTGGTTGAGCTTCGAACTTCCGTTAAACGTTTAAGTTCGATCCAAACAAATGAGCAATTTAGTCGACAAAACCAGAAGTCAGAAATGTTGACATTTTTAATCTCCCTATGAATCTATGGCTACTGAATGCAAGAACGTATCTTTCATAGCTCATAGGAAGGCTTCCTGACTTAGATCCACCTCACGTCCTTGATATGGAGACCTTGGAGGCAAAGAAACCATATTACTGAATTGCGTATAATGAAAGCTACAACAAACTTAGCTGAAAAGATGAGCTGTCGCGTTCTGTTTAGACCTCAGCGTTTATCAACCCTTTTTTTCCGGTGCCCCGGTTTGAATTCTTATCACTACCAGTACTTTTTTTCTGTACGTTGTAGCATGATTGAGTTCGTTTCTTTATCCTTCTACGTTAACTCGCAACATCAGTCGTAATTGGCAACATTAGTTATTTTGGTAAGGCTGGCACAAGGCTTCGCTCCACTGGTCTTATTTTTCTGAAGTATTACCTCGTCCAACATTCGGACCTTACAGATTTAGCCGACTTCACAAACATGAAACAAATAAGTGGCAAAAATGTTGGTTTTAAATATACGTTTCCTAGAATTTTCTACTTATGTGAACTCACTAATTTTTGCCTAATTATACCACTGGATTAAACTGCAATGATTTCGGTGTCAACTCCATCCCGATCAGGGGTCCTATTTACATGAATAGGGCAAAGTTGAATTAGCGGCAAAATAATTTGGCTTTATGTTAGACGTTAAAGGTGGATTCATTGTGGCAGTTATTGATATCTTGTCCATAAGTTCTCTTCTTCGCCTGAAACAATTATTTCCCAGTGTTAGGCGTTAAATATTAAATCCCTCTTCATTGAAGAAGAAAATTCCCCATGACCAAGAAATAAGGAGAGTTCAAATGGCTCGGAAGCCTAAGAGAGATTTGAAGTCGGTTAGAGGTGTGCGTTTAAAGGCCTTCTCGTCTTGATTTTCTCGGTGTCCATCCGGAGGTTCTGTTCCCGTCTCTTGGACCACTCTCCTGCTTCATCGAGCTTGGAGGGTCAAACCCCGAGATAGTACTTGCAAATCACATTACGAAATGTTTCTCGAAAGTATAGCTCATTCCATTACCGCCAACGGATATTCCACCGGAGTAAAACATATATATATATATATATACATATATATATATATATATATATATATATAATTTATCTAGGCGAGTCTCTTTGAGTAAAATTATCGAAACCGTTTTTGCGGATACGCGGTTTCTGTGCTGTTTAGAATTCTGCGCTTCTGCATGTTTTCTGATCTCAATTACTTCCAGGTCGTCAATAGGCAGATATCAGGCAAACCGGTGGTTCCTCAAGAAGTCCTCTTCAGCAGAGTTATCAAACCGTCAATTGTTCTTCAATTGTAAGTTCTCACTGTTTATATCATTGACCGCTAAAATCGCTCTAGTGAAGTAGATTTTCGATTCAAGAAAAGTTAAACTTTTATAATACTACAAAATTTGTCTTTAAGAAGGCTAATTTTAACCAGAAATAAGTCCGCACTCTGCCCTGGAGTCACACGAGTAGGGGGGTAAACAGGCTAAATTTAATCAGCTGCATGGTCCCGTTTATTTGTTCTCTCAACCGCACCATGATCAAAAGCACGCAGATTTGATCAAATGGCAGATCTGTTCGTATCAGCTTAGGGAGTCTGATGAATTGCCCTACTGAAGGATTATTATTTCCAAACGGGTCTTCTTTTTTAGTTTATTTTTTTTTGTAGTTTGTTTCGAAACTTCCTATTAAAAGAAGGGTCTGAATTCAAACGAATTAGTGTCTTGTGGGAATTGTGAGAAATTATTTCTTTCCTGGTAATCGCCTCCCCAGTCTTTTCATTTGCTCCACTATTTGTCGTGGGGCTCTCTAGGAGCCTAGGCCATGACCTCCCGTGTGTTCCCATCCAGCAACGTTATCTTCTACTTCCCAACCTTCTTATTCATCACTCGATATAAGAATGGTGGCAGTTCAGTGCTCAAGTCTTCTGGTCCCTCGTCAATAGTTTTCAAAACAGGGTCCTTCAAACCAATCTGCAAAGTAAATGTGGTAGGATTCTTTAAAGGATTTGTTAAGTAGGAAATACATTTAAACGAGCAACACAGTTTGACGCTTCGTTGCGAATGCAAGATAGCCACCTTGGGATTTCGCAGACAGTGTTCAGGACCGCGTCAATAACTGACATTTTTAGGTAAACTGTTCATTTAAGCACAAGTGGTCAAAGTTCAGATCAAATCAACATTATCCCCCAAGTTTGTGAAATATCTCATTTTAAAGACGAAAATCTGAGACCGGAACTATAAATTTTTTCGTCGTCAGATTTACGTCTTCCAGCCTGTCTCCTTGATTATGGCGAATCGTGAACAATCAAAATTCCAAAACTGAATTCTGGTCTACAGAATTCTGCTCAAAAGGAAATAGACATGGTCCTCAAAATGTTACTTCATTAAGCTCTGGTCGGCATTCTCCCGCAATTTTGAGTCGGCGAAGATCGGCGAACGATATGCAGACATTCGCTCTAAATCAATGTTTTCCCATTATCATTCAGGAGTCAGGTTTATTGTGCACTGAGACTGTTAGAATACATAAAGAGACCCTGAGGTGATGGCTGCACATAATTGTTATCAAACATCCTATTCCTATTCATGAAACTGCCAGAAGCATAATTCTGAGTATGTGAAGCAAAAGAATCATGAAATATGGGATGCCAGTGCCTAAAATCTGCTGAAAATGTACATACATCCATGCATATATATAGCTGAATAGGTCTTGGTGGATTAAGCACTTCTTTATTTTAATAAAGTCTAGATTGAAAAAAAGTAGGTAGCATAAACGATTTCTAATGAAATGATATAAAGTGTCTATATGGGGTCTAGTTCATCTCTAAATACCATCAGACTAGCCCTCGAATGAAGTCGATTACTGTGGTCATTCTCTTTGAACGACCACTACTCGTCCAAGTGGCTACCTTCAATTTTCACTTGCCAAATTTCTATTCTCCCAAAGTTCTATTCAAAGAGATTGTTAACTTAATCGATGTTTCTGACTGAGAGTTTGCCACTTGGTCTTCTCTTTATATACCAGAAGAATGACTTATTCACCGTTTGACATATTCGTTTAGCATCTCTGCTGAACAGTTTCTTCCGATTTCCAAGAACATGGATAAGCGAAATATGCCATTAAGCCCATCGTAATGATCAGTTGGGTAGTTTTTATTCAATAAGCGACTCTTTTAGACTAAGTAAAGATGGCAGTAAAATCGACGTTCGAATAATCGTCCAAATATTGCCGAAGTGCTAGTAAATATACGTGATTTGTTAACCGTGAAATGCTTTGAGATTATGACTTATCTTCGTCTCCTGTTTTCCTTGCTGATATGGACTCGGCGATTCTGCTGAAGAGTTCTGCAACGCCTTGGAGGTTTTTCTGCCGAAGATAGATCAATGGGTAAAGGAACATTGTGACCCAGTCACTCGGTATGTTTTCTCTTCTTCTGTTCGTTGACTTCAATAAAACTATTCTCATTCTGTGGTTTGAGATTCAAATCAGACAGTGTCAACCTTTTTAGCTCAAGTGATAATTATATTGGCTTGAAAACTTTTCTTGGGATTGGTCCTGGAGTCTTGCAAAGCTAGATCTGGAAAGTTTTTTTATTGTGTGGCATCGATACTACGGTGTGAAGGGATTACAGTGTCTTTTACATGATTTGAAATTCGATTATGTAGGTCGGAGGGCTGACCTCAAGGGCAACTGTAGGAGGGAATTCTATGGGTGATATGTCCTGAAACTGCGTGAACGTGTCATTCGCGGATGCAAAACTTAGAAGCCAATTAGTCAATGGAGCTCCCATACTTTTTTTTACCCAAGAGCTCTTCGGTATTAACTTGTACTCGTTAATCCACTATTTTACAGATAGTGGTGTGCTCAGGCCTCAAGGTTATTATGTCGTTAATTGCGTCTAGAAATAAAACGAACTAGCGTAGTATTCTACAACTATCTAGCTTGGCATCATGATTTTATGAGCCATGCGCCCGAAAATGATCTTATCTCTATGCTAAACGTGCCGGATGGAAGTAAGCTATCCTCTGCCATTTCAATCACGAAACAAGATGGATACTTAGAGTCATCGTGTAAAAGTGGGATCTGCTATCCCATCAGTAGAATAAACCTATATTGATTATCCATAAGCCTAAGACCACTTAGTGAGCTACCTTCTGATTTTTTTTACTTCAGGTCTGTACCTTCGGTCACACCTGTAGTCACTGAAGTTCTGGATATTGAAGAAAATGTTTGGTGCACAAAGTAAGTTGCAGTGTCATGATAGTTCTTATTGTCATTATCGGTAAGTTGGTATTAAAAATAGTAGTACAATACATTTTCCTTCAATGATTACTCCATGTTTTGATTCCATTAGTTGATGTATGTTTGACCTGCATCACATGCCAGTGTTCTGCGTCAAACAAATCTTCCATGATTTCGCATATCTTGTCTATTTATCGGATTTTGGGAGGGAAGTAAATACGTGCTTTGTAAATCCGTCCTTGATTTTGTACTTTTTGGGAAGTCTGGTCAATTCATTTAGCCCATCTTCTCTTATTAGAAAAAAAAATGTGGATACATTATATGGTAGCTGGACAAATATCCTGCTCATTTACCTAGAAAATTCAAAATGCTGTCATAAAGTGTTCGAAGCATGAATGAAATGTTAATTATAGGCATTTATCATTTTTTTTGTTTATTTACTTCCCACCCATTAGGGCAAGTCCCAAGGACTTTTTTAGGGGGTACAACAGTAGTACAACTAGCTTTTACAACAAGTAACATATAACAGTCAACACAGAAGACAATAAAAGTGTTTATCGACGTCTTCGGTTCTCTGGTCACTTCTCTGGCATTTTTTCATTGTACAGGTAGCAGTTCAACTTCGTAGTGGCACCTCGTCCGTCCTCGACATTGTTAAGGGCGGACAATCTTCACATTTCTTTTCAACCTTCTGGCGGAGATTCCATTCATTGCTACATGCACGCACTTTCCACAGTCAAGTTTGAGAGCATGAATGCAGGCATTTACGTTGTGCCTCGTTTACCAGGCTGTACGAAGTTGTACTTCTGCTGGCATAATTTAATTTTATACGTCCGGTGGGTGATTAGTCATATCCAGCCGCCCCTCTCATTAGCCCCCAGAGTTGCCTCCGGGGTTATCGGTGGCCACCACGAGGAGGTTTAGAGTAGGTTTGACCACCAGTTATGTGACCCGATTGCTTAGCGTCAGGCTTCTGTTCTGGTTGTACGAGTGGAAAGCTTTTTTGGGTGTTTTTCTGGCAACCTAGGAAGTAACTTCCTAATCGCCATGCATAGAGATTCAGTGAATGAGTCCCTTTTTGATTGCCTTTAGAGAGCAGTTTTTTCATTTCCCCACTGCGGCAAAGGGACTTCACATGATCTTAGATTTAACAGATCACCTCCTTTCTGGCTAATCCAGGATGGTTCTAAGACTTTCCAACTGGAGACGTCCTCCGTCACCATCGAAGAACTCTTGTATATAAGCTTACTAGCACCAGTGCACATGAGGTTCAAGTTATTTTTATTACTCCTCTATCAAGGGGTTTTCCATAGCTTAACTCCTATCCACAAGGCGTTTCTGCCTCTAGTCTCAGACTTTATATCATTATCGAAACAATGATTGCACTACTTATATTTTCTCAGAATCGGGGTCAAAGGAAAAATCGATATGTCCGTCTTGTGTCGAACTAGCAATGAATCGGATCCCAGTCTCATTCCACTGGAGTTGAAGACCGGTAAACCTTCCTTCTCGTTTGAACATCAGGGTCAGGTGTGTTAGTATCTCCAACGATCTTTATACGCATGGTATATAACTTTAAATAACTTAAACCTTGAGTACACATTCCGGATTTCCAAAATTTCATTTTTTAGCTATTTAAAGAAACATACTAGTGTATGGATTGGAGTTCAAATGGTTGTATTTTTCTCCTGATACTTCTCGGGTCTTTTTGAGAGTTCTAAAGTCTGGCTGTTATCTGTCTTGACGATGGATATACAGCACGTTCCCCTTAAAAATGATGTCTAACGAATGATTGTCGATAAAAAAATTGATTGATGCGCTAAACGCTACTTGACGGATATAACTGTAATGAATTAATCGTTGAAAGTGGAGCGAAGCACATGGTGATAAGTTTGCGATGAAGTACGCTTTCTTTGTGAGTAGACTTGATTGCGGTAGACGAAGACAAGAACACACTAAAATTAGGATTTAAAACTCTTATCCTGCACAAGTTGTCATGAAATAACACGACTGGAATCGGATCTTCTTTTCTGAATAGAAATCCTCTGTTTCAACTCATTTATTATCACAATGAAAAAGGTTCCATAGAGTCACAAGCGCCGCTACTACGATAGAAATAGTGGAATACTTCCGAAATAGCTGCGTGAATGATAAAGTTGAGAATTTTTCTAGCGTTCTTTTTGTACGTCAAGTGGACAGTGTGGCTGCACTGACATTACTATCATCCTATCGGAACTCAGACGCCAAATACCCCATCAATGGAGAAAACAGTGGGGAGTTAGGCGTTGTCTAACCAAAGGTAATTATGAAAATATATGGGGGCGAAGCGTGAATACAAATGTTGCACCTTTTAGGAAGCGGGCCTGGAGATCGCTTTGTATCTCAGTTAGAAAACATGATAGGAAGATAAAGACATGTGAGCGATGTCTGTTAATTTCGAGTAGGATTTTTTTTTGCATGTGATGAAAATCAGTAAGTAAATGATCTTATTTCTCTTTAACCACCATAGGTACTTCTCTATATACTGATGCTCTCCGACCGGCACGCGGATCGTCTAAAAGAAGCTGTTAAAGAGGGATGGCTGGTGTACTTACACCAACCGGATCGGCTCTATTGTCAATCAGGCTTGATCAAACCCCAAGCCAAAAGTTTTCGGGGCCTGATTCAAACAAGGAATCGCCTTGCGGCCTCTTTGAAGCGCCTCATTGCATTAGAAGACTTGGTTCTTGGAGAAGATAAGGTTGATGCGACGTGGATTCCGCAGTTGCCATCTCCACTGGACAGAGAACGAACATGTTCGTGGTGTCCTTACCTCCTCACTTGTGGATTGTTTCGTGGAGAAAAGTGAGATTGTTTGGTACCTTTTTCCATTTTCTATAATCGAGCGATAAAGTTTCATATATTTGGGGTTTATTTCCCCTGGCCCATCGTGAGTTATCTGATGCAGTGCAGCGAAGGTTCACTGCATTTTGTGACTGAAAAAATCTACCAAATGGTCTTTTCAGCAATTTATGTTCTTCCACTTGAAATCATACTCAAAAATGAGAGCCCACACACTATCGCGGCAAGTCATATAGATTATTAAATATATTAAAAAGAAGTTCAGAATGCGTCTAACTGATGGGACGCCGTCCAAGTTTGTTTCTTTTATTTACTTCCACCGAAGCTTCCTTCTAGAACAATCATTTTTTTGGCATTTTTGTCCTGCTTGGGCGCAATTCGTAGACCAGTTTTATTACTCGAAGCAACTTCAAATTGATTACTGCTCGGGTTAGCTACGGACTTAGCTAGTGACCATGAGTTGCCTTAGAAGCCAGGCTCTGGTACACCAGTAGGGCAACTGTTACGCCAAATTCCTTGCTCGTGGTCGGGTTCAATGTAATTATTTGGGTACCTGAGTCACTCCTTTACTCACAGTGTAGTTTTTCCAAATAAGAAGTCATTCACCGACAGTTTGATTAAAAATTGTGCTATTCATCACCGATTATAGTGCTGGTTGCCAAACCCTTCACAGCTGTAATTATTCAGGCTTTAATTCGAATTTACGGAATCGCAATTTCTCTATTCGTCTCGTCTGTTTGCCTAATGCCTCAAAGCTCTAATCATCACTGAATCTTTCGACCTCTTATGGGCTATAACGGCCTGCATCTACCGCGCTTGACTGTTGGTGATCCGTATCTTGAAATACATCATAACGCATCGACATCGATGGTCGTTATGTCACTAAATCGATCTGTGGTTAGACAGAATCCAAATCATATTGCCATCATGCTCATGGATTCCTTTGCTGCGATAAGCGTTTAACTGGTAGACGAAAAAAGTGTCGTAGATATCATTTTGTTAACCATAGTACTACTGCCATGGGGTTTTTTGATTTATATCACTAACACATACTAAAATTTCACTTTCAGACATAGACACTGCTAATTCATCTTTAACCTTTTTTATATAAGATGACAATACGAAACCTGTTACTGTCAAAAATCGGCCTTAGAATAGTCTTATGAGCAGATAAGGCAACTAATTCTTATGCCTTCTTGGAAAAACGTTGAAGCTCAATGTTCGAACGAATATCTCATTCTATCCTCTTTCAGTCTACGCTTCTGTTGGCTCTCTTCTGACTCAAATTTTGATGCTCTTTTGATGGAGCACGATATTTACTGTACAAATTTAGCAAGTTTAGTCAATCAACGTTCACCAGTCGGCAGTTCTCTCCTTCCAAAGTTAAGGCATAACTTCCACATTGTTTTGAAAAAAATCAGGTTGGTTTGCTTACTACTAAAAAGTTTTTTCCATTAATTAGTCATTAAAAAACTTTAGTCCCCATACAAATATCTAATCTGTTTTATATATTTATTGTTTCCCGATCAGCTTCCATGCATTGTGGTTTTCACATCCATGGTCGCTAAAGCAATGAATGCATGTATCTAAACTATATTTTATAATTTTTTTTAGATTTCTATTGAATAAGTACGTTTTTGTCTTCGAGATTACGTATTCTAATTTTTTGTTCCTAGTTTGGATATTTATAAAATTGGGAGTCTCCGAACGCTACACTCCGAACCGTGACGAGAGGCATTGATTTTCATAGGTAATGCATGTCAGCAAAAGCTGGCAGAATCGATGGATTCATTCATAATCACCAATCGCTGTAATAGAAATTGTAACCTCCCAGATTTATTGTCATTCTTCTTCCTCCTACTGGGAGTCTCAGTTGATTGAATTAAAAATTATCGCCAGCCTCTGGAATTATCCCCAAACATTGGGTCTGATTACCAAATTGTAATCGGAAACTCCTGGCCCTTTCTCTCTATTGAGTGTGGTTGAGTTTCTGTTAATGTTGGTTTTTGGCATTAGATCTAATATTTTTCCTTGCAAAACAGCAATTTGTCGGGTCGTCTGGGCTTCATTAAATCCAATCCTTATTGCAAAGTCACGAATGCATAAACTGATCGCTAGGCAGACCATGGATAAATATTTTTCGATATCATTTCATCTATTTCTGGACTTCACAGATTTTAAAGTGCTTTTCTTACTGACCTGCAGGGAAATGAAGTCCTTGACATTCATGCTTATACTTATCATTACTCCTGTTTCTCTTTGTTTCCCTAACTGAAATAGAGTCGAGTTTCAGATCTTGATGAATTAATTTTCTTTTGTCATGACCTTTCAAATTTAATGGTGAAAGTCACTTTTTTTGAAATGAGGTATTCTCTTTTTCATCCACACAGAGGCGTTCTTCTCTACCCGAGAGTTCTTTTAAGCCATCATATGAAATTCGTTCGAAACCCATCAGCCCGCGTTTACTGTTTACAAAGGAGTTACATGGCGGTATCTCTCCTTGTCTCCTTGAAAGCACACACTTCAATCTTGGCAAAATTTTAGGTTTATCTTCATCAGGTCGCGAGGAGAGGGGGTTGATGGGAAAAACCGTTTGTGCAAGTGTAATTCTTCCCTCATTATTTTTATTGTTAATCCACCCCGGCAGGGTCCATTTGAAAGTTAAAAATTTGTTAACTATGACAATTCGTGCGATACCTCCTACGTGATTCGCATCTTTGAATACCTTAATAGAATCTGCTGAATAATCTCAATGCAATTTCGTTCTTGTAGCATCCCGCCTCCCACTGATACGCCTCTGCATCAGATGTTGAAAGACCGTGTAAAGCATGTCAGTGTTGACCACAAGACCTTCTTACAACACTGGACCCGCCTCCAGCTTCTCGCGTACGCCACCAGCAATCGGGTGGACAAGGTTTTAGCTCGAATTGCTGAATCAACCAACAAGGAGTGCGTCTCGTGTTGTTATGTTTCATCCATTTCTTCAATCTTACCTGTTATTTTTAGTCCAACAACTTATCCCAGCGGTATTCGTGGATTGATAATTCAAGGTGCTACAAAATTAACTGACAGTCAAGGGTTCTCTATTTGCCTGAAGAGGCAGAACGGCGGTCCAATAACCACGTATGTTCTTTTTGTTCGTTCGATTGAACTGATCAATCACTGTTGCGTAAGTCATTAATCTAGCGTGGCTCCTGGTTCACGTTTGGGTTTCGAAAGTCGAAAATCTTCAAAATAGTTTATTTCGTCCGGATGAAATCAAACGCTTCCTTTTTCATCAGTTCGCTTAATCTATACTTAGCGTAAAAGATAGGCAAATCCTGAGGATTTCATTGAGGAACAAATCGATTTGGAGTGAAATGGGTAGTTTTCCTGTTTGGCCTTTTTATTTTAGTCAGTTTCAACCCTTGACAGCGGAATTACAAGCGCACCTTTAAGTGTCCATTTAGTCATTCCGGTGTTCTCTGGCTCCTGTAACACCTGATTATCGTGCTAGTAGATTTCCAAGGGTTTAGACTTCGGTTTTTTTTTATTTTTCTGGCTCAGCGGCCTCAAATCATTATTTTGAGACGTGGGATTTCGCAGTTTTTAGTACTCCAAGGGATCCTTTTTCACTGGGCATAAACTTAGGACTGCTGCTCACAACAGTTGGTGATGAGACGTCTCAGCTGATGTGTTCGTTGAATTATGGCTCTTGGTGATTTTCGCCGTTCAAAGATCTATATCTAAGTTGTTTTATGGACACAGGATTCTTCTTTATGCCGTTTTAGGAGATGTTTTCGATTTTTGGTGTTAAAAAGATTTTTTTTAGTAATACCATATATGCTTTCTAACCCCTTTTCAACATGGAAGGTGAATGCAATGATCATAGTTGTAGGAAACATGGTGCTATTCAGAAAACCCATTAGTCGAAATATAAAATGACAAAAGCTGATGTCAGAATAGTTACATTACAGTGAACGCCTCAGCTAGTGCAAGAGAATCGAATTTCAGTGAGACCACACGAGATTCCAATGTATTTTTTGTAAAGCAATTCTCGAGTGAAGTCCTGGGTAAACAAGACGTAAATGACACGATACAATGAATTAATTTCTTGACACATTTAATCGGAGCACCAGGCTTGATGACTATCGACCATTTCCCCCTTTTTAACAGCCATGAACTGTCAGTGGGTGACTACCTAATAGTCAGTAGTGACGACGGCCGCCATGTCGGCCTCTGTCTCGCCGCACTTTCAGCCGTCTGCACGTCCTCCGTATCTTTGACTATTAACACCGATAGGTAAGGTTGTTGTCCGTCAACCCCCGAATAAAGAAAACTGATAGACTTTTACCTCCGTGGGTTACGCGCTTCCGATTGGACCGTTATTTCTCGGACAAAGCGGTGCAGATAAATCTTTCCAATCTTGTGGGGCTCATGGAAAATAATCGAATTTGGTGGGTGATCTATTCTTGGCAAAAATTGCTATTCTTGAATAACCACTGATGCGCTCTTCTATTTGGCTAGTGCGCGTCTCCGGCAGTTGATAATCAACCGAATTTGTCCACGATTTACACCTAATCTAAGGAAGTCGACTCTTCTTGATAGTAAGTTGAGGCATTTTTCAATTACTACGTATCAGTGACCACACTCGAGTGACCCGTCCTTTGACATTGCGAATGACTTGTCAGCTGCCTTTGATCGAATCAGTGGATGCGTTAAACGTTTTTTTTTACATTAAGTATTTATTGTTTATTTTCAAATATTAGGCGTGGGCTTATTTTTTCCCAGTGATGCCCAATTCAAAAGATAGACTAAATTAATTTTAGTGGTTTTGTTTAAACTTCATAATAACTTTACCATGTTTCGTTTACGCGTGTTTAGATCGAATTCGCCTACAGCACTAAGCAAATGAACTAGACATATTACTTTCATTGTGTAATCAAAGTGATAGTTTCACTCCCGTGGTCTGTTCACGCACTTTAAGAAAGCCTAAATTGACAACTTTTGAATTTGTGAAAGTACCTTCAAGGACGCTGCCCTCAGAAGCCTAACTTTCCTGACAAATTAGTGGGATTTTTTATCGTTTGGGGCCTGGATGTTTTACAGAACGAGAAGAGAAGGAACGGATGCAGCCTTTTCACGGGTGCTAGATGCTGAAGGAAGATTCTGCCCAGCTTCTGGCGTCCCTGAGGTAGATTTGCACTAAAATAAACTCAAAGTGTTTAAAGCGAAATTACGCATTTCTTTAAGTTCCAAGAGTATCTATGATATGTGTTTCTATCATCAGAATTTTTTGTGTTCTCAAATGGTAGCGGTAGTACCCATGACTGTATTAAATGTGGAAGTAATTTAATAACTCTTAATCTCGGGTTTGGAGGCCGATAACTCAATTAAAAATACATTTCAATTAGGACGGTTTAGTCTTTTTTGCACTGCTGTGCTTTCTTCAGAGCCTCTCTGGTCGAGAGATTTTTATTTGGCGATCTCTTTTCGGCCTAACGTTTAGTATGGTCATTGTTCTGCTCCCTGAATACATACAGGAGATTTTGAAACCTTTCTTGTTCTATCGCTAAACCGTAGAGTTGCAGGGTTATTTTCATATATTTTTGCACGGGTCAGGTAGAGGTCAATGAACGGTTTTTATCTTCGGGTCTGTAAGTAGGGTGGTAACAAATCCACGCCACTATGACGTTATTATTCTTGAGCTATTTAATATGAATATTGATAGCAATTAAACTTTTCTACTTAGTTCGTCGCTTTCTCCGACCTCTTAACATCCACCAGCGTCAGGCTGTCCTCTCCGTTCTGATGTCGAAAGACTACACCCTAATCGAAGGATTTCCTGGCTCAGGTATGCTTTCACATTCTTTGCTCTCTGACTAAACATTGTCAAAATCGCCCATCAAAATGTTTGCTGTCTTTATTATGTGCATCAACAAAAATTAAAAAAACTTTATGCGATCTTGTTACATTGAAAAAGTACTAGTCAGTCATTATGTCTAGAACGGGAATATTAAGAACCCCTGGGTCATCCCGGAATTTTCTGATCTGCTTTTCGCTGAACTACAAGGGAGTAAAGTGATAGCTCCATGGGTACCTTGATAGCTGGCTCACCATGCTTTGTGTCATTTGGAAAAGGCGAGGGCAGGGATCAAACTGATGCAATCCTCGTTTTCAAACCTACCTGGTGCGAATAGGAATTTTAGTGTTTGAGCATTTATCTAATGTCTCCCTGATTAAGGCTCTCCAGTTTGACGATTCCATTGCAGAATAACTTTTACTGTCTTAGTTTGTTATTCCAAACACCGGATACGAACTCATAGATTTCGAACCTGTCATTTAATGGTCAAATGCTTTCTTGATCGCTATACTATTGACGCACTCAAAAGGGTCTAAAAGATTGTATTTCGTGTTTATTATATGGTCCTATATCTAAGTGAACTTGGTTCGAAAAAGTTTCTTTTAATATCGCGCTCTTTATCCCCACCTTTCCTGCCCTCTTTTATGTTTCCACAACCTATTTGCCGACCTCGTTCGTCGGATCATGGTGCTCATCGTGGTGGCTGTCAAAAGGCCTAATTCATATTAGCAGTAATAGCCCTCCTTTACTAACCATTAGTTAATGCAATTAAGAGCGAATCATAGTACACAGATGCGCTACTAGGGTAGAATAAATAGAAGAGGTAGTTCAGGGAGCGGTTTAGTTATTATTGCACAGACTACAGTCCTTCTTCAACTTGTATTGGGTAGCGTCCCTCTCATTGTATGCATCTTCCTTACTGTCCACTCTTGTTCACACTTCTTCAGGTTAGCTTTCCCTAAGGTTGGTTAAACCTTCTGAATCGCTTTGTTTACTGGCTAGTAAGAAGTGGCTGGTACCTCCAGTCCTGCCTAGGGCCTTTGTAAGCCACCAACTCCCATTTACTTAGCGTACTGACACTTCTACCACGTAGCTGCTAGGACTTGATCTTTGGATATACTGTTTAGACTACTTTTAGCTACTAGTCCGTAGCATTTCGAGGGTTGGCTATGCTGCACAACTACAACGAATACCGGTGTCTAGAACTGCCTTCATATACATCCCAGCTGGGCTTTAGCACATATGCACTTTATACAGACCAGACGCCCCACTATCTCATTGACCTGGCTAAAAAGGTTCTTTGTCATTTATTTATGTATACTGCTTTTTACTACTGTTGCTGGAATGGCTGATAATCAGCCTATCCGACCGGGGTGGTAAGATTTAATTTTCTACTCGAGAACATGCTCAATATCTGATATCTAATATAAGGGAGTAGGATATATGTGGTTCTGAAAGGCATTTTACTTAAGCACGCACTTTCTAAATTGCAAAATAGGCGATTTAGAGAAAATTAGTCCTTGCACCTCATGTTGTTCATACTTGCACTTCTTGGTAGCACTCTTACCAATGACTAGTTCAAGGATTTGACATTTCTTGTCAATTAAGTCCATCACACCCGGCGTCTGCTCAGTATATTTGTAGATATCGTTGTCAAAAGTAGTGGATGGTCACTTAAAACTCTCACGGCCACCAGTTCTCAACATTCTCTTACCTCCACGACGAGGAAATGAGGTTTGCGTATATTTTTAGCTGGGGCTCTCTTTGTCGATCGCGCCATTTGACACCGTATCTTCACTGAAATGCTGCAGGGAAGGAAGGGAAGGCAATTAGACCTTTCTATTTGAGTCAGAGACCTACTACCAAATGAATACTTTTTTTTAAAATGATCTAATGATGAAAGTGATTGTCTTCAATCTGTCATCTAACCCTAACAGTCTTTCTACACTGATCTCTTTGATCATTTACGCCACAGAACAAAGGCTAATATCCTGATTGCTTGAAGCATAAATTTATCTCGGGTATGAGCCTTAGATTTCTTATTTATTTATTTCCAGCTATTGTCAATAGAAGCCGGATTAGACAGATTGGAAAGTGATTACTTGTTAGCTTTGGTTATCAACTTTTTGTTGACAATGATGTGGTTCTCATAGTCTGATGACTGGGTCATTCTTCTGTGGCACTGTACGAGCAGCCGCAACTATGGTAAATAACACCCTTCTGCGCATCAACAGCTATCGCCTGCCTAGACTTTTTTTGCTCACTTATTTGACAATCGCCTCACCAGGAGTAGTCTGTAATTCTCTGGTTTTTTTATTTATTTACTTCCCATCCATTAGGGCAAGTCTCAAGAACTTGTTATGGGTACAAACAGCTTTTACATCAAATAGCGCACAACAGTTAACATATAAGACAGTAAAGAGCTTATCGACGTCTTCGGTTCTCTGGTCACTTCTCTGGCATTTTTTCATTGTACAGGTAGCAGTTCAACTTCGTAGTGGCACCTCGTCCGTCCTCGACATTGTTAAGGGCGGACAATCTTCACATTTCTTTTCAACCTTCTGGCGGAGATTCCATTCATTGCTACATGCACGCACTTTCCACAGTCAAGTTTGAGAGCATGAATGCAGGCATTTACGTTGTGCCTCGTTTACCAGGCTGTACGAAGTTGTACTTCTGCTGGCATAATTTAATTTTATACGTCCGGTGGGTGATTAGTCATATCCAGCCGCCCCTCTCATTAGCCCCCAGAGTTGCCTCCGGGGTTATCGGTGGCCACCACGAGGAGGTTTAGAGTAGGTTTGACCACCATAATTCTCTGGTATATATTTTCAATCTAGGTAGGTTGTTTGGACAAACTTGTTCTCTTCTCTATAGGTAAAACGGAGACACTTGCAGCCCTCTTACGTTGTCTTGGGCTATTGGGCAGACGGACTCTTCTTGTATCTCACACCCACTCTGCAGTAGACAACGTCCTTCTCCGGCTCCTAAAGGTAAATTTCATTTGTCTGTCCCTGTATACCTAAACATTTTTTTTCTCGTTTTCGTATCAATCAAACCTCGAAAAGACAAGTCCCTAGATAATCATCTGGACACTGTGGTCAAGTCTATTTCATTCTGATCAAACCACTGCTTCTCAATGGCCCAACACTAAGGGTGGGGGAGCCTCGAGCCATCTCATAAAATCTAAAACCTCCGTTAGCCACCGATCTGCTAATTAGGAGCCGATTTTTTTTCACAGCACCACGAAGTGGCGAAAGTTGACATATGCTGTGGCGTATCGTATCAGCAGATCCGATTTATGCTGGTCGACTAATGTTGAACCCCAAACGCCCCTAGTTTCTCTTTCTGGGAAGTCTGGCTATTCCTTGAATCTTTTCATTTATGGCACAAAGGTGGAATAAGCCTAGGCTTTATGTTTTCAATTACATACAACCTTAGGACGATTGTGGAGACCAAATTAGTTGCCAAGAATTGAGAGTATAGGGCTAAAAATCCAAGTTCTTCCATTATTTTTGCTTTACTTCTTCTTTTGCAGGTTATTTTCGTTTTCCAGCTGGAGGGTCTATGGCGTTCTTTTACTTATTTTTCATCTGCGATCATGGTGTAGCTTTCTACATAACCTTAATGATTACTTCTCTGGAATCTGTTTTGGGTATATCAAGAGTAAGGAAATATTTTTTTCCTCGGGTGGCTACTTTATTCTCATTAAATTATTTCTGTTGAATCCCATAAATATTCTTCAAGTAATTTGCGAGGTTTTTCACCACAAAAGTCATTCTGGAAAAGCCAGCGCTCGGCAAATAAGATTTGAGCTGCGGACGTCTCGTTTAAGAGGTATAGAATTCCTCACTCTTGAAAAATTATGCGAAGCGATTTGAGGCTTAAGCGCTAATCAGCCTTTTGGCCGACAGACAAGAACAACTTCGGCATTGAACGAGGTGGTTTCTGAGTCGAGAATTTTAAGATTATTCTACATCAAAACCCGAAATTCGTGCTGAAAAACTGAGCCGGCTCATGAGGAATAATCATTAAGCGAATGGCCCTACAGATAGAAAACGAACTCCCACTTTATGGACCCCGATTGTGAACCCGTTCCAAAAAAAATTTAGGCAAATAAATATAGTGCTAGTATAAATGGATACCTGATTGACTATCAAACATTCGTCATACTTTGTTTAGCTGATAGATCACGCCTCCTGTTTCGGACCTCTCGTATATAATTCAATGATTTTCTAGTCTTCTTTCCATTTTCAAAGGACTCGGATGTCAAATTCATTCGTCTAGGAGATCCGGAAAAGGTTCACCATCTCCTCCGACCATATAATCTTGAAACTTTACTCTCACAAGAGACTTCTTTAGTCTTCAATCGAGCAACTCCTAAACAGATGACCACACTCTTTTCGCGATTGGTTAAATTTGTTGATGAGATCTTGTTGCAAGCGGTATGTTCTTAGCTTGTCAGCCACTGGTCAACATTAAGGCACTTCTAATTGGTTTTTCTTCCCGCCTAGACATTGATTGGCTGTACGGCCTTAGCCGCGTCTGTTCATGAAGCACTGAATCGGTTTCGATTCGATGTTGTTGTAGTGGATGAAGCTACTCAACTCCTCTTACCAACGGCTATTGGTGGACTGCTCAAATTGGAACCCGATGTGGGACAATTCGTACTAGTTGGAGATAATAACCAACTTCCACCTTTAGTTCAGTCAAATAGTGCTAGGTTCGTTTTTGTCAGTTTATTTTTCTTTCGAGTTTTTTTAGTTGCACTTTCACTCGTCCACTTGATCTCATGTCCACAGAGAAGGTGGGTTCGGAACAAGTCTTTTCGCTCATTTATCGTCCATTGTCCAACAATATAAAGACACTCGGATCCCTGAGGAAGACGGTTCTCTAGGCGGTTGTCTAGTGCAGCTAAGAACACAATACCGAATGAATTCACGCATATTGCAATTGGCCAATACGCTTTTCTACAATAATAAAATGGAATGCGCATCGGCTGAAGTAGCCAATCGTACGCTGGACTCAGCACCAACTGGAGAAGGGGTGATTTTGAACTTGCAAAAAGGTCCTATTAGTTTAATTTTAAGGTAGGATTTATTCATCATCATTTATTTTTATGAATTTCAGTCCACAAAGTGGCTCGATCGCGTGCTTTCACCAAAAATCGGCGATTCTCTCATATTTCTAGACACACAGTCCGTAAGTTGATGATAACAAGGTACAACCTACTTGCTCTGGTTTCTTGTTCTAATTGTTGTTTATTTCTTCAGATCTGCAAGAATCTCGGTAGCAGCTTGAACCCCGTTGAAGTCGATATCGTGAAAAAAATAGTTTGTGCGTTAGTCCAGGTGTGTTTAGCTTTTTTATTGTTTAATGAGTTAAATTATTACCGGACCTATTGTCTTTTCGGGATTCGTGAAAGAGAACTTTAGGCGTACCTCGGAATGTAGATAGTGCTATGGTCCTGCTCATTACTAATATCACCGATCTTCTGCGCCCCAGTTAATTTACCTTGCCTATTTTTCAGTGATTTTGGCAGTGATTTGCTTAGGTTAGATAATGTCTTTCCTGTTATCACAAAAAATACTAAATCTCCAGCCTATAAACGGTGTCTGAAAATCCTGCTTCTATAATTAGAAGAAAGCTATTTTGGTTATTTTCCATTCACCTGTTAATTCACTTATTCCTTTGTTTGAATTTTCCACGATTGAAGAAGAGATCAGTGCGCTTGATCATCTAGACTTGTATCAGAATTTGGAAAACTCTCTTGACAGAGAATCGCACGTAGGGTGCAAATAAGTTGCTAGCTCTAGGCTATTTGTCTTAATCACTTATGAAGGAATTACTGCTTTCTGAGTTTTTCTGAGTCTTTGTTAGTCACACCTCAGTGGGCTATTTCTTGGGAGAAATAAGGTCTTTGGGTTCTTCGCCCAGAGGCGGCCTACTTTGCTTTTTAATAACTTTTTTCATCGACGGAGAAACGTTGTATTCAACAATTATTGTGAGCAAGTGGAGATGGCGGCGTCTGTCTTTCAAAAGTGCGCTTTAGCTGCTAATAGCAAACTGGAATGGTCTCGAAACCCTAGAGTTCCTTGTATGACTCTTCTACAAAAAGACGGTCTTCACTTGATGCTTTTCAGGTTCACTTGGTTAACTTTCTTTCGCCATTTGACAGTGACGATGTCTCCCACGTTTTTGTGATTTTTTTGCTATGTTAATCAGAGAGGCATTTCAGCTGGGGACATTGGCGTAATAGCACCCTATCGCCTTCAAGTGGACGCTCTGCAGCAGAGCCTCCATTGCGGCATTGATTCTGGCGCCGTGGATCTTTCGACTATGGTGGAAGTTAGTACGGCAGATCGGTTCCAGGGTCGAGATAAAGCACTGATTATCGTCTCTTTTGTCGACTGTCTGCGGCAGAATGGACGCCAGCTTGATGCGGTGAGTATTGGTTCATTGAAGGGTGACTTCATGGAAATCGTCATCCTTATTGGTTAAATATTGGTCCATCAGAAAACTATTGAGATACCTACTCTTTTTATAGACGAGAGTTTTGACAATCTTTGCGTCAACAATGCATTGGCTTAAATAAAATCTTGAAAAAGAGGGGCATTCGAGAGTCTAACTTTATTGTCTGCTCCTCGTTTGGATTAACGCTTGTCATCTTCCTGCTCATCTGATCCTGGCGATTTTCCAGAGGAAGACTCCAGCTTGCTTTCCCTGCTAAAAAGTCTAGCGACTAAGTCATGGCAGTCTTTCCTGCGTTTTCATGGTCAATTTAAAAAATTAATCGAATCGAGTCTTTCCAACTTTAGCTTAAACGAAAAGGAATCTACAACGAATGTAGAAAAGATAACTCCCCGTTACTCATAGGGAGTTGGAGGAATGCACCAGTCTTTAGAACCACCGAGTCTCGTTCATGTTTCATTTCACATCGCTTCTTCGGTGCCTACACGGGGAAGGCTTTGCCGAAGCCTCGTCCTTGGATGACGCTATTTGGCGTCGCGCTGTGTAATATTTTTCTCATTGTTCTCTGAACCACTAAATTCCTATACTGTTCCATTACTGCCCTCAACCTATCGCAATACGAGGGGGTTCGATCTGTATTGACTATGAAACATTCTCTTCTAACTGGATCAGGAAGACTCTACTCACTTATGACTTTCAGTTTCTTAGAACTCATTTTTCGGTTAGAGTTTAGTTATTATACAAATCTTGAAGAGCAGCAAGCACCTTACCTTTAATCAAGAACTTAGAATACCTTTTTAGGTAAAGGCACAAGTATTTGTATCGACTGTTTGTGATCAGTCAGATAAAGGCACTTGAAAGAACTGCCTAATAAAATAGTTGGCCATTCCAGTAGCGATGTTCTTGAATGACTGCTATTCTAATTTTTCTAGGATTCTGTCGGGAAGTGGTCTTCTGGCTCGCTTTTGAATTATGGCCCGAGACTGAACGTCGCGCTAACGCGAGCCAGACACAAGTTAATTTTGATTGGATGCGCTGGGCGGCATTCGAAGTCAGGTGACGATGGGACCCATCGAGAAAGCAGTGTGCTCGAACAAATGCTCACTATTCTGTGTGAAATGTCTGCCGTTGTGCCTGTACCTACACTCTGACCATGCATTTAATTTCTCGATGTTTGGGAAAACTTTTGTGAATGTGTCTTTTTTTCTATGCGTTTTTTGGAGTAAAAGAAGTTTCTTATTTTCAAAACTGGGCATCTTCGTAAAGTTTCGTTCAGCCTGAACCCTGTGCCGATCAATCAATTCAGCCAAGCAATAATTTACCGCAAACAGTATAAAAACATTTTCTCAAACTGCAGCGAGTCTGTCGGATGCGTCTGAGAAGCCCAACAAGCCACTGGTGAAGAGCGGATCAAAAAGTATCATCTCCGAACTCAGTAGTCCTCTCGAAGTGTGTGGTAGCCTCAATGACCATTCAGGAACTGAACTGGATGGCCGTAATGGAGAAGCAATGAGGTGTAGGTCGGTGGTCTAATGGTCAGACTTATTGAAGGGTGAAATTACTTGTTGGCCCTGTTGATTACAAACTAGTTTTCAACTGGCAAGCTGATGGAATGGATGAAGCTTTTTCTGCTTATGATTTGTGAGATGGGGTTTTCTTTTTAAGATCATGCTTTTGCCAGTGTCTGTTAGCGTGTACTTCAATCTCAGAGGAGAGTAGGAAGAAATGCACTTAAAGAATAGAGTTAGGGATCGTTTTTTCATGCACCGGTCTACTCTAGTTTCTGCGGTCCTTGTTATTAAATTATCTTTTATCGTTTTCCAGATGTCTTACATTTTCGAAACAGACCCCCCAATTTCTCATCTAGAATACTGTCTAATGGAGACTTCGGCCTAGCTTGGCTAAGCTGTTCTTTGCCTAGTGTTGATGGTCATCCAGAATCCTGATGGCTCTGTCTTAGCCTTAGTCGATGTGGATGCTCTACCTTAGAAAAGTAGGGCTTGAAATAGCGAGTCGCTCGGCTTTTCGTTAGTTTAAGAATTCAAACAAAAATTTACGAGAGCGTTCTCAAGTTAGGACTCTATTGTGCGCTCTTGTTGTAACATATGAAAACCGCATTGCCTGCAGACAAATGTCTTTCTCAGTTCTCACAGGAATAGAGCAGAAACTAATCTTTTTATTTCTCTGTTATTTAGTCTCCTTGTCGTTTATGGTATCCAAATAAATTGTCAAGCTTTCACCTTTAAATTCAATCTAGAAAATTTTTTCAGTTAAGTTTGTAAGTGAATGAATAAAAGTGAGTTATATTGGCGCCAAGATCTTGAAAAGGGACTTATGGCTTCCTCGAAGTTGCGCTAATTTTTTTTATGTTTTTGTGACTTTACCGTCTGAACATTAGTCTCTTGCAAACTGTGCAGTATTATCAATAAGTTGCATAAGAAACCACCGATTTGACTATTGGTTGATCCAATCGAAAATGCAGTTCTTTTGGGGCGCAGAAGTCTTTCAAAGTCCAAAGGCGCTTTCCTTTAGATTTATTAGTGAAAATGCACTTTGCTCCAATAAATACTACTTTGTACAAAAAGTGCATTTTAAGAAATGGGATTACGAATGAAGATAATGTTAGTTCTGTACACGTGTTATGGTTCTTTGCTGTTGGCTCGTCGCACTTGGGGAGAAGATCACAGTAGGTGTGTAGTATTGGGTTGTAGGTGTGGTTATAGTCTGATCGGTGGGGATGGTTGTAATGTTTGGGGGCTGTTTAGTGGGGACGGCGTACTTCTCTACCAGTTCTTGACGTTTCCGGTGTGCGCACACGCAGATTATGCAGACGAAGAGAACCCCAAGAACCACTACGAGGCAGCACGCCAGTGGCACCAACAGCGGATTGGTCGCTTTGAGGTAGAGAATATAATTTTGACCATGCGTATAGTCGCAGATAAAAGAAGGATTTAAGTACGATTAAACTCACGAATCTCGTCATCTTTCACCAGTACTGTTTCCACATTAATCTCCGCAACTCCGTGAAGGATCGTGTGCCAGTAGAAATCATGCGACTCGGCTCCCATCATGAGAGCCATTGAGGGTGGATGTTTGGTACTTATAGTAACGTTCGTGGATGCATTTTCTCGAATGGCAGTTGCGATTTTGTGAGCGAAGCGTTGCACAAAAACGTATTCCCGACCATCTTCGCCCTTCCGTATTATTTCATCCGTAGAAGTTAGGGTGATCTACAGCATTCCGAAGGTATAAAATTTCCAAATCCCCGAAAAGTCTATGATCGATGTTGCTTCTTAGAATGAAGAAACTTACCTCAACATAAGCCAGGTCAGAAGCATAGTCGGGCTGTCGTGCTGCTAGCCCGCAGCTCATTCCTAGAAGTCCTCCCTCATTGCTTCCAGTTCTAGCGCTTTCTATAGCCGGAAGTGCTTTTACTGCATTGCAGAAATCTTCCACTGTTATACCGTAGGGAAGGCGAGAACGTGCCAAGGCCACTACCAACCTAGCACACTGATTGGTTAGTCTAGCGGAGGCTGGCCGGCATCCAGACAAAGCCGGTGGAAGTCCGAGGGGTATCGGTGAAATCACGGTGGTGTCTGTAAGGGAAGCGTTGACGCATTGGGCTCGGGTGTAGCAAGGTGGGGTAAGACAAAGTGGAGGAGATGGTGCGGTGCTCAAAAGACGGCATTCTTCCCCTGGACCACAGGCGAAGGGGTCAGCATCGCCACTGGCGGTCAGACATGACCAGTAGCCGCAGAATTCCTTAATGAAAATTTAAAAAAAGGCGTTTTATTATACGTGGGTACAGTTCATTGATTTTAAAAGAAATCTAACCCTCTTGCAAACAATATTTCCCTCGACACACTCGCAAGCAGCGCAATACGAGGACCATTTTTCACCGTGGTCGAAGATACGCTGATTGTATCGACAGGAAGGAGGTTTGAGGGAAACTGGAGCGATGACTTCCTCACAGTGACGGCCACTGCGACCTTCAGGGCAGATGCATTGATAGGTACCGATTTTATCCACGCATCGGGCGCCATATGCACATGGGTGATCCACGCATTCGTCGATATCTAAATAGAACCAACAATATTAGCTAGTTACCTTATCTCAAGTCTGTCAACACGAAGTTGGAAGCTGATCTAGCCAATGAATAACTTAGTTTTGATCGTTTTAGTCTTCGATTTGGCTAAACAAATGGTTATTGAGAATTCTAATTATTGACGACATCATCTTTGTGTTTTTTCCGTAAACTCAGACATGGCAGGACGAAAACAGAACTGAACTTTTCACCAATTATGGACTTGTCAATAAAAGCGGACTATGTGACTTGATAATTTGCTGTAACGGTTGCCCTGTGGAAAGACGCACAGACGGCTTACAATGCGAGCATTAGCATAAGCAAAGATGTAAACTACTCGAGTACCCATTTACGGAGTAAGTAGTGATTCGACAGAAGACGGCGAAAAAACTGAGGCGCCCAAGTGCTTGAGCATACGTCAGTTCGCACGCCAGGGCTACAGTATCAAGCTGTCTATGACCAAGGAAATGGAAGCGGAATAGACCTATACAGGTGGATGGATTAGTGGGTTGCAATCGGACGCACAGAGAAGCGATGGCTTACAGAAAATTTCATCTTGCTCTAATGCATCACATGATTGCGATGATTAATGACGATTTTAGATCGCCACTCCAACAAATTAGTAAATGCCATCCCATTAACGAGAAATGTGAAGAAATGCCTGGTTAACCCGTCTTGGTGCCTTATGTTCATGAGATGAAGGTTTGACTATGCTGACGAACAAACCATCAGCAGGCAGTGCTGCGAACAGTTTGAAGGAGGTACTTTTAAGAAGACCGTTCCAGCTCCGTGGCCGGTCATTCACAGCCACCCCCCGATAGTACAATAATCCCCTCGGTCCCGAAAAAATTTGGCCGGCCAATATTTCAGTCAGCATCACAATCACTCATGCTTCATGGATGGTGATTACCTCAATCACCTCGGACTTTGGCTTGACAGCAGAGAGCTCATATTGAAAACCCCGCTACAGTCAAATAAATAATGGTCATGGCTTCTACTAATGTATTGTGACAAGCAAAAGGTCACACAAAAGTATTTTAGCATTTGTAAATTAAACCAAGCAGGCTTACTGTGTCGACATTCGGGGCCCATAAATCCCTCGGAGCAGATACACTCGAACCCGTTAACCAGATCCTTGCATCTACCACCGTTTTGACTAAAACCGGATAAAATTAAGAATGGTTTTGTTAAAATCTATTTCTAAAGTATGGCCAAGTTCAAAGGTTATAAGACCGAAAAATAATTCATATCCCAAATCGATCCGCTTGATGGATATAGCTCAATAGGTTCTATATACATTGCCATACTTTTGCTGCTGGAATATTTGCTTCTCGGTGCTACAATTTATTATTCCCAAAGCATATAAATGTAACTACGCATAAATATGAATAGAATTTAACCAGAATAATTTATCGATGTAGTAGGTTCGTATGTCTGAATAATAACATTATCCTACCATGGATTATTTTGGCATTCATCGATGTCCTCCTCACACCGAGTTCCAGCGAATCCTGGTGGGCAGAGGCAGTAAAATCCTTCACCGACATTGATGCAAGTGCCACCATTTTTGCAGAAACTGCTACTTTGGCAACTCTTGGAATCCGGAGCTCCTTGAAAGGTTTAATAAATATCAATTTCATTGTTAGTAGCTTTTAGGAACCATGTTTACTCAGGACTTAGAGGCTCTGCAACTAATTCAGCACTATGAACTTCACGACAAGGTGCTCGTAAACTAAATTTGGGTAGGATTGGGGACGATAACCTATTCTCTACTAACTGGGAATCGTAATATTTCTATATCAGACAAATTCTGTGACCGGGAATGTTCCAATTATCTTCAAATGAAAAAAATGGAGAGTTTCTGAGTTAAAAGGGCACCAATTTCACCATCTGATCGACAAAAATCACCTGGGTAGGAGAAGATGAAGCTTCGAGATATGCTGTTATCATAACGTTTGTTGAATCTAGTCGAACAAAGCACTCACCAAGTTTTTTCATCTCTTTCTGGCTGACCTATAACCAGCCCGCTAAATTGGTCGTACATCTAAATAGCTATATTACCAGCTCTGTCAGTAGAGAATGAGTAGAACCAGTAGGGCAAAAGGGCTGGATAAAAGCCAAAAGTCCTATTGTAAAGAGAATAATGAATTGATAGTTAAAAATCAATAAAGAGATCAAAAATTGACACCAGAAATCAGCATATTTGAAAATAAATTAAAAAGGTGAAAAGAATTTCATTTATACTCATAAAAAATCCGAAGAACTCGACATTTCTCATATTTTCAGCAATTTTGCCTTCATGGTTTGATTCTGAAATTCAGCTATTCGACGCTATTCGAGGTTTGTGCATGAGCTGCTAGAATTTATTCGTTAAGGCTCACGTATTTGACAAAATAGTCCAGTCCACCCAGTCAGGCATCGACAGAAGAACCCATGAGGACTCAGAGCGTCATCAACGCACTCTCCGCCATTGTGACAGGGTTGAGAAATTTGACAAGGACTTGGCTGAGATGGCAAGTGGCACCATCTTCCAGTCCAACCAGTGGTACATCGACATTGGAAAGAAAGGTCACGTGCCACATCGGCGGGTTGGCAATAAGCTCCGTTGCGACATGGTTCACTTTCGCAAGGATGCAATTCTGAAAGAACATCAAAGTTACCCCAGTTTAACAGATATGCTGAGAATTGTAAACATGACCTACCTTGTTCACAAAATATTCCAGTGAAACCCTCCACACATAAGCAGTAGAAACTATCACCTTCGCCACTGACACACGTCGCCCCATTCCGACAAAGATACCCCATTTCCAAACAGTTGTCCTTGACCTGATGACAAAACCTTCCAGTATATCCATTCTCACAAACACACGAGTACCGGCCCGATGAGGGATCTAGTAAACATATACCATGTTCTCCACAAGATCCAGTCGGAACTGCGGGTGACTGAGCGTTGAAAACCAATGCAGGAATTAAGGAGAATTGAAATGCATTTCCAACAACTGCACATGGGTCTAGAAAACTTGCACAACCGTCAGGACCGCAATATGGTCTTCTGTGCTCACAGTGGCGACCATAGAAGCCTTCACCACATTTGCAGTAGTAATCATGAGGGCTGAGATTGTAGCATGGCGCGTAGTTTTCACATGGATTTGGGTCGCATCCACGCTTTGCATACTAATTAAAGTGAAATTTTATTACTTTATCTGCCCGAGATTTATTAAGTTGGCCAGCTGAACATTTTCGAACTACCTCACAGAGATCACCAGTGACCCCTTCAGGACAAACACATTTAAAACCTCCATTCACTTCAACACATATGCCGTCATTCTTGCAGGGATTGGAAGAGCATTTGTGATTTACTTCACAATTACGGCCTGAAAATCCTTCGGGGCAGGTGCAATAGTAATCTCCTATTAAGTCCTAGCGAGAAAAAGCAAATTCAGTTTGAATTTGAGCTCAAATGCAAGTTAATTGAGAAAATAACATACGTGGCATGTTCCTCCATTGAGACATTTGTCAGTGCAGTCATCAATATCTACAATAGAACGTGTTGAAAATTACTCTTCGTTAACTTAGATATCTCCATAAGTATTCCAAATTTAATCAATTCTACTTATAACATATAAGTAAAAACTATTTACGAACTTTGTCATGATTGAAATGCTTACTTTGATCGCAAAGTTCCCCGGTCCAGCCCGGAAGGCAAAGACATTCGTGGTTTATACCACCATGATAGATAGTGGCTATCTGGGTACATTTGTGGGCATGAACACACTGTGAATTGATACACGGAGAACGCAACTGACACACAGAACCTTCAAAGCCCCGAGGGCAGTCGCATCGGAAGCCTAGACCGTCCAGGTCTTGGCACCTACCACCGTTCATGCAGAGGTTCTGTTCGCAGAAGTCAATGTCTAAAGAGCATCAAAGTGACTTAGAATCATTGTTTTAATACTCGACATATGAGGTGTAATATATACCTTACAGAAGGCACAAAATCCTCAATGTCACCCCTATAACTTCGTACCCGCTTTATTCGGTCTTCTGAGTCTCTCGAAATTTCTGCGATAATTTGTCGTCTTCAAGAACTTAAATCTTAATGAAAAACCTTGCATAGCTTTCTATGCATTCTTTGACCTGCAAAGACAGTCCTTTACTATCAGGAACGTTTTGACAGAGTTCTCTGGAATGTACTCTGCCTTCATATGTAGCCTTCCTGCATATTTCAAGGGAAAACCATAAGGACTGCCGAAATCTTGTAATCAAGAGCCATCAGCAACCCTAGTAGGAGTGAATAATTGTGTCTAAACTCTTTACATGTTTCGTGAATGCATTCGATAAAGATGGCCATTGAAACATTTGCCTTGAATAAATATTAATAAGAAGGATGGATGAAAATTTGACAAAATCTTGTCGGTCTCCTTGCAAATATTGTGTATATTAACACCATTTCACTTCACCTTTCAAAGTCAAGGGGTCAAAATATTTTTTTCAAAACAGTTCCAGTAAGTAGTCTTCTGTCTGATCTTCTTTAAAGCTGAAAATGTCCAGCTCTTATTAACTTGCTAACTGCAATGTTTATATAAACATCAGGCATCAGTTTTCGAGTGCTGAGACCTATCCGAGAGAACTTTCCTAAAAATGAGTCGATTTGATACAGCTACTTTGACAACTGTTCTATTGGTAATTCAACGAGAAATGACCTAAAACTCGCGCGTTTTTATTGGGCGCATGCACATACCAAATGGTACACAGCTTCCAAAAAATGAACTAAATCAACACAAGACTTAAAAAATTTAAAAGCTCTGGCGGCGAGAAGCTTGACAGTCAGCTTCCAGTCATCAAGAGCAGAGAGAAATTACCATAAAGGAGGAACTAAGATGAATTGAAGTAGAATTCTGGGTGACTATTTTCAAGGCCTATCTGTGCTGCCTCCTTCTTCGATTCTATTTCTCTAGGTAAGTCCCAATGATTAAGAATATTTGGCGTCGGGTAAACTAAATAGGTTTCGGCTAATATGAAAAAAATTTAACTGCAGGAGAACGTACTTAACTAACTCAAGATACAGTTTTGAACGGTTAATCCCAGCGCGTGCTACTAGATAGTTGGCTGAAAAAAATGAGTTTGTAATAAAAGGGAGGGATTATACTTTCCTTGACGCCTAATCCTCAAATACTTCAGGGATTAAAATTACACCCATGGTAGACTGATTCAAAATATTCAACATTGCTCCATAAGCAGAGACGTGGGTGGGGGGACCCTCTTTGCTTAAACATTCCATTCCCATCCACCGCACATATGGCTCGTCCATTTCAGCTAAAAGAGCATAATACTTCTTTGTTTAGTTAGGGATTTAATCGGTTGGCGATCTTCATCCCTTCTAAAGAAACTCCTACAAGTGCTAGTTTAGAGGGCGATGAGCCAAAGATTTATGTAACCAATTTGTTTTGTTATAATAGTGGCCCAATTGGAAGATGGAGATCGCGTATAGAGTGGATATCGAAAAGGACTTAATAGCGGAGCTACAAGGAAATCTCAAGATGGAAACAAATATTTCAAATATTTCCTGCTGATAAATCCATGCAAATCAAATTTCGGCTTCCTCAATCAGACTGTTCCTTCACAGTCCTTACTCTTGAATCAGTCTTGTGTTTCAGCTTTTGAGATAATTTTAATCAGTTTATTCTATGACAATATTTAAGGGCATTTCCTTTCGAAAGCAACGGAAAAATAATAGAATGAACTGAATAGAGGTTTGCCTACGCAGTTAAAATCCCTCATTCAATCCACTCCTGCTTGCGAAATGCGTTCCTTTAGTGGAGCGTTGAACTAGACGTATTTGAATAGTGGTGCAGGAGATGAGCACCGCGCATCATATTAACTGAGGATCCCGAATTCGAGAACATATCGTTGAGTTATAGATGGGTCCACCAATGCTCTTTGGTGCACCCATTACTGAAAGGGATATTACGTTAGGACCTAAGCATCAGGACAACAAAAGTTATGCTTGGATCGGTGGCGCTACCAAGCGGGGAAGCAGTAAACCCAAAATAGTTTCGTAAATTTATTAAAGCTCGAAAATCCGACCAAAGGTATCGCGGTGATCTGCCATTCTCTCACTGACAGGAATGAGTTTTATATTTCAATTAAGTCCTATTCACCTATATTGCTTCGTCTCTGAGTTTTTGCCATCTGCAGTATTTCTACCTCTAAGCTCGTTTACAACTTATTAATGCTTCAAACTCCCTTCTAACCACTGCTACTGAATTTTGAATGAGCGATCAATCAACTAGCCAAAAATGTCCAACTCTTGGGAAATGGCAGGATGAATAATTTTAATTAGGCTGAGCCGTCGCCTCATTATTAATTCAGCCGCTTGCTTGAATAGAAGATGCGTAACTGGAGGCCAATCAGACCTATTCCAGCCTCTTTAGGTTTCTCATTAATAAGTTTCCTGATTAGATGGAATAAAAGCTCTCCTGCAACGTAGATAATTCCGAAATATTGATGGCACTAAATAACTGCATGTAAATTGTGAACTCTAATGCAGTTTTAAAATTGGGGAGAAAAATTATTTCCATACAAATTTTGTCAAACATTGTCTTACCTTTTCACTTGCTATTGATGGGAAATTCATTCTTTGATATCAAAGCTCACTTAAATGTTAATTCCGTTCAGTTTACAATATTCACGGCGCATTAGTTATCTAGTAATCTTCAGAGGGCTTACTCTGGTCGCAGAGATCTCCACGCCACCCTGGTTCGCAGACACAATCGAATCCGCCATCAGCCGTCTCCCGACAGTGTCCCCGTTTACATGGGTGCAGTTCACAGGCCTTCAATTCTACAATAGAATGGACAAGCTCGTTTAATAAAAGTAAAAGGTCTCAGTGGTGAAAAATTAGATGTGGAAAGTTACTTTTTTCACAAGTCTCCCCAGTCCACTCTCGAGGGCATGTACATTGAAATGGCTGTGAGGTTATGTTGGTATTCTTGCATATACCTCCGTTCAAACAAGGTTTGTGACGACCACAGTAGTTTAGATCTATAAAGAATCATCAATAGTTGTCTTTGTTTTATCAAAGATCGCAGAATATTTCAACCGTTTCTCAGATGGATACGGCGGGAAGTATAAGTTATCAGTCATTAGCATACAAAATGTCCTACCGTTGCCCGACTCACCCGGGTTACCTTTTCATGAGGATCATATCCACGGTAGTTCTCTCAAAACATCATTCTTCTTTTATTTTGGGTTTCCACTTTTGATCTCGTCGTTTATTGACCACCCTCATCCAGCTATTCTTTTTGCAGAATATACTTATGACTGACATCCATGTTCGTTGAAAAATAACAATTTTAAAGGTAGGAATAACGGTTAAACTGACTTATAAGAGAATATGCAAACTCCAGCTGATTTGCTTATTCGAAATAAAACCCTGATAAGTGATCTCCAGCGAAATACCCGAAATGGGTTTATGGAACATCTGCCGAAGATGCCAAAGTATAGCAATGAGGCCCAAATATGGGTTGGGCAAATGCCTGAATAATTTGATTCCTTGTAATGCGAATAGGAAGGAAAAACTCGCTGAAGGCAAGAAGCAGTGAGCTGAAAGAAATCGATCCTTTAAACATCTTGAATCGTATCTAAGCAGAATAGGTTCCTTTCGAAGAAAAATTTTCAATTTTTTATCCAAGGAGCGTCTCTTAGGAGTCTTATTTCCTCACCCCTCTGGTACACCACTCACTGGTCTCTCACACCCTTTTACTACACACCATAGACCTTCCACGTCTATTGTCTACGGCATTCACAAGTGATCCAATCACCCGGTTTCTGAATTTGTCGTGCGTCATCACGGCCAATCCACTAGAATGCGTGATTCTGCTGCTCTTTTGTATTTGCCCTTGAGGTCGGCCCTCAACTCACACATTCAAATCTCAAACGGCTAGAATAAAATATACCTTGATCCTGTCTAGATATCTTATCCAATTCCCTGGCTGCGGAGTATCAAGCTCACAATGTTAACGAGAATCACGCTATAGGCATGCGAAACCAAAAGAATAAGAAATACAACATTCCAAAGAATTTTTTGAGAAATTAACAAGAAATGATCTAGTGCCCTAGTGCTTTGATTCATTCTATTTATGTTGAGTTCATCTTTATCTGAAATTTAAAAGCAGATATTAAACTATCAATAAACATTCTGCATCAACCAGACTCTTCGGAGCGTATCAAGAGGAAAGTGAACTGATGTAACTAACCAAGGCAAACCGACATCAAAGTTATCTTAAGTTAAATGTGACCTAAATATGTGCAGTTCAGCATGTCAATCAAAACAAGTAGTCTTTGCGGTCAGATTAGGTATGCTCTTCTGGTCATAGAGACCGATCTAGATGAATGATAAGAGTGCTTGAACGCAAATATTGACGAACAGTTTACCCTGGTCACAGAAGGCTCCACCCCAGTTTGGCAGACAGTGACAGGTGAAAGGCGCGTCTTCACAAGTTCCATGTTGACATCCCGGATAAGTATAGCATTCGTCGCATAGCTCCCCCTTCCATCCATTCGCGCAGCTGAAATCAAAGCATTTTGAAATCAATTACCAAGTAAATCGAGCTCCTCCCTCAACAATTCTGGGTAAAATGCTGATTATGTTGAAATCCACATAACTGAATCCAGGGTTGCCCTTATAGCAATCTGTCCTTAATTTCGAAAATTGAATATTTTGTGATGGTTAACATGTTAAATTGGTCGATTAGCCCAATTCGAAAGTTGCTTTACAGGAAAGTCAGAGGGCGCAGCTAGACAAGAACAAGTTTATCTGTATTGTGTAAAATCAGGTTACGAATGTAGGCAGAGCGAGTAGGGATGAAAGGCCGACTTAGAGAAAATATCAAGAAGGTGCATCTACTGCGATCATAGGAGTTTGAGAATAACCTATTGCGTCTAGGGGTCGGATCGCAGATACCATTCGAGGTACTGTACTGAACTTACAAATCAAGGAAAACTCAAGTAGTCTGGAGCAGAGAAAAATGTTTAATTTTCGTGTCAGACAAAAGATATCTTCTCTCTCAAGTTGAATCTTATTTCATTAGATTTAATACAAGACAGAAATTATGCATAAACTCACATGCACTCTCCAGGTTTGTCACAACGACCATGAGTAGCATGACAACCCTTTCGACACATGGCTGAAATGTGAAGGTAGAGACAATGACGAAAGATCACAATGAAAAATCACGATTTCAAAGTTCTTTCTGTCCAAAAAATGCCAAGGTGGTCAAATCAACTTGTAAACTAGTAGTCCAAAAGGAAGAACTGTGAATTAAATGACATGGAATGGCAAAATCTTCACGTTTGTCAGTTAATCAGTTTAGAAGACCATTCATAATACCTACAAATACTAGTCAAGCTTTCAGTAATGGGCTTTGGAGGTTTCTGCTCTTGACCTTCAAAGCGGCAACTTATTTTTCTTCAGTGTCAATTTTCCTTGCTCTTACTGCAGTATTGGTGAAGACGGCCAGAGCATGCTTTTTAAAGCGGTGTTGGATCAGGACTTTCCTCATTTTCCGTACCTTTCCACAAGACTAGATAAGGCAACATTAAAAATCCATCTTCCCTTAGTTGGGCGCCTCATAGTTTGGTTTTTATATTCGTCCCAACTCGTTGGACAAGTCTTAAGGACTTATTAGGGATACAACCGAAATATAAGAACTTGTATAGCAGCTATAAAGTTGCATATAGCATAGAAACAATTAAATTGACGTCTTCGGCTCCCTGGTCATTTCTCGGCATGGTTTCGTGATGCAGTAACATTTTATTCTTCTACTACACTTCTTGCAGAACCTCGTTGTCCTCGACTGTTCATTCTTATCCAGATTTTCATTTCCAGCGAACCGGGTATGGGTCAGAGTTATTCATCACTGTGCTGTTCATCCTGCCATGCTTCGGAGTGATCTTGCCATGTTTCTTTCGCATCTTTAATCAATTGAAGCATCCAGTTTCTTGTATTTGCGACTTTCTTAGTTTCTCCATTTTCAAAGTTACTCTCAAATATGGAGAGTATCAGGCTTTCTTTGTCTATTTTCGAACTCTTCCATAGGTCTAGCCTCATAGGCCAAGTTACGCATCGGCAGTTCCTTTTTGAGTTCCTCGACAGTTTTGGCTCTTTGAAAATATAATCCAAGAATCTAATGTCGAGCCCTATTCTGTATTGCTTGTAGTCGATTGCTATCTTTTACTCTCAAGACAATAGTTGATAATCCAAAAGTGACTGCAGGATCGACGAAAATACCCACCAGAGATGCTTTTAGGGTGTTATTGAGACTTCTTGAGTGCATAAATGGTCGTAGTCGTGTTAGGTGCCTTTTTGCCCTGACTAGGTTTACTTATATTGCACCGTCTGGCTCGCTGGTGTCTTGGATTATTGAGCCAAGATATTCGAAATATGAGGCAGGTCGGAATGACATTCGTGCTGCTTCGAGAGAGGTTTGATCCTCACCGGCACCAATTTGAAACTAGAGGGTTTTGTTCGCTTCAATTCGCATTCCGTATTTATGCGTCGTTTTCGCCGGAGGATTAGATTTGGAGCATTCGTTTTCATCGAAATTCACTGAGTTCGATTTGCTGTAATTTTGTTCGTAGTTGTGGAGCTATCGGGACCTACACACACTTCTATTATAGGAATGCCCCTCAGTGCTTGCTGTCATCCACTGTCAAACAGCTTCAAAGGACTTACGTTTGTCGCAGTCGTGTCCACTCCAACCCTCTTCGCAGACCTTATTTCCATTGCGATCACAAGTGAAGCGCCCGGCCAAGGGCTTGCATTGGACAGCGCAATGCGGTCCGAAATGATCTGGTAAACAGGTGAGTCGGAAGCCCAAACGGTAAGATGAGGATGTGGAGTCAATAACCATGGGCTGCCAAGGAGATGAGGGTTCGGTAGGTATGATGATACCTCGATAAAGGGTTCGGTCCACCAAATATCTGGAGGTGATTGAATCATCATGTTTAGCGTCGAAGACTTCCAAGATGAGCTTGAAGAGGAGCTAAAACATGCAAAAAGGTCCTTGTTCATAAATAAAACACAATTTTTTATTAAAGATATCTGAACAGTGACTCGATTTACATCAATGATTCATGAGTAGAGACCATAAAATTACGCAAATTTCCCAAGGGAAAGCATACACTATGCTGTTCAGCTTCGTAAAAAGCAACCAAACGCTTTGCTTTTCAGTGCAAACAAGGAATACATCTCTGATAATTTTTCTCAACCAGTAGATTCAATCATTAGCCAAATGATAAGCCAATCAAAATTGCACCTTTTCAATTGGATGATGTTTTGGGTGAATTCTATTTGTGCTGTCTTCAGGATATTGCAGTATGGGTGAGTAAGTCGTAAATTTTGCCTTTAATTATGCATGGAAATGAGTTGTGCCTTGAAGGGAGGTATACACAAGCACCCTTCTACCCCCTGCTTTTGAGACATTGAAAATTATAGGTGCTCTTGTGCTTAAACATCTAATCAGTGTTCAAGGGCTACCCAATCACTAGTGTTTGGGATTTACCTCGAAGAATATAATTGCTCCCTTTGCTTAGTCGATGCGAGGATTTTTTTTTCAACTATGACTCTCTCTAAGTTCTGGTAAAATATTCACCAAGAATTATTTGTCAATTTCGAGAAAAAAGGTAATATTAGCAATGATTTTATTATGCGCCTGGTTGAGGAGTCATGCTGGTAAATATTTGATGAATTCTACTTCTCCTCCTCGCCTATTCACCGACTCTTGGGAATTTACTGGTGTGAGTTTACCGTAAGCAAAAAGTCGATGGATAACCTTGGACACGCTTCAATGACTCTCATATTTCTACTAGTCGTCTGTTGGAAGTCTAAAATCACACTGAAGAAATGAACTGATAGCGCACTACGAGGAGAGCTATGTGTGCCGAATATGTTTCTGCTAGGCCCTGTTAAGTACACATGTTTTTGGCCGAGGAAGAAGCCCTCTCTGTGTACCCGTGACCAGTCGATATAAGCCAGTCAGCAGAGAAACAGCTGACGCTGCATATTTTCTGTAAACCAGTTGCTACGGTGCTAGCCAGTTGATGCCCTTGTCCACCTCCCCAGTCCACAGCCCGAACATCCTTCTTTGACCAACGCGTCAGCTGTCGTCTCCGTAGGTATCGAATCGTTTTTCGCCCTTGCTGTGTGCAACAAGCATTAAAGTTAGACTGAGGCCCAAAACATTTATCAAGATAAGCACGAAATGGCTGCAAAAAGTTGATGGTTCTGGGTAAGCCCTGGCGAGCACTCTTCATCAGACGCCTCTGGTGGCTGGCAGTCTGGTGACACCCTACCAAGTCATGCAATGAATCAACAATAATTGCTGTCAACACCATGAACCCGATTTCTAGGAAAGCTTTCGGTGGCTGCTGCCATTACTATCTCTCCAGGTTTTATTCCACTATCCCTTAGCTCAAAGAGTTCCCAAATAATTTATTTCGATGCCTTGGGAGGCACAGAACAGCAGGACCATCTGTTGCTTTGAACGGGGGTGGGCTTGCGAATTAAACTCGGTTGCAAAATAAGCATTGATATTACCATAGGAGAAACAGCTGGTGTTCTCCCAAGCCGGTAAATACTGAGATGAGAACAGCTGGTTAGCCAAAATGGACAGTCTCCCATCCATTCAGTCAGCTTAGCATTTACCTAAATCGGGTTTATAATCCTATTTTAATTGCCAACTACTTCTTAGGGCATCTACTTCGCAAATTCAACAAATGTCCACAAAGGGTTCAAGATAGCCAATTCCAACAATATGGAAGTGTTTTATTTTATTAATTCATTTTGTTGATTCCCAGCTTTCTGTTTAGAGTTAGTTTTGATCTTTCTGACCAACAAAATTTGGCGGGTCTTTCAAAAAAGTATCCATTATTATTGGAAAGATAAAGAGTCCTTGAATCATGCACCCCAGGTTCCATTAACAGTAGAGCAAGTTCCGACTACATATCCAGGGGCTCCAAACGGTTGAAGAGAACTTCATAAAGATGAACAGCAAACTTATTGGGGATTGAGGTATGCGTTTTTCCAATGGTCAGTGGAAATTTTCAGTCATAGGGGTTTCCGCATTTTGCAATAGGACTGCAATGCGGAGTCCCAGTTTGAGTCTAGCTCTTGAATAATTTAAGTTTTTTTTTGATTTTGTGGCCAGTAGAATGGTTACAATGGTGGTTTTAAAAGTGATCTTTCCCCTAATAATCTATCCAGTTTTGTTACAGAGCATCACAATGCGTCAAATCCTACTTTTGTTTAATGGGCGCAAGTAATGTTTTTGCAAATTAACATCCACATTTACGTTCTGAAAGTTCCCAAAGTTATTCTAAGTTCCTTATTTAAAGTAGGACTGACAAATTTGCCGGGAAATCTTCGGCAGCTAGAACCTCCTGCTCCATTTTCTTTGAGCTTTGTAAAATTTAGGATCAATATTTTGGATGATTTTATGAGAAAGAATTCTTAATTTAGAAGACGTGAATTTCATCCTCGGGATTTGAAAGTGCGCAAACACCATTCCCTCAATTTGAGCGGCCTCTGACAATTCCGGCTGCGAAGTGACCGGTTTTTACAGGGACCATTTAAATATCCCACATCTACATTTCTAATGGCCGTTTTTTGGATTTAATTTGTTGGGAAATCAGCCATAAAACAAGTAACTCCGATATATATTTTCAGAGGCATTTTTTTAAACGAAAAATACTAACTTGACAATGACTTTTCTTAAAAGGAGCGACCAAACAGATTAATAATTGATTGTAAGAGAGAACTTTTTTTTTCTCTTTTGGGAGCGTTTGATTCAAAGTACTGAACAAAATTTTAGGTAAGTGGAAATTCAGAAGACCAAAAGTTGCAATTCAACTGAAGTCTAGAGAACCTTGAAAAGGATTCTGTCTGAAGAAGTAGAAAGTAGCATTAGGTGCTTCTTCTTCGAAATCTTGTCTTCGTGAGTTAAGAGGAAAAGTGGAAAATGAAGAAGTGTACTGCCTTGCTAAGCACATGGAATAAAGTATTTTCCAAAGAAGCACTGCTTTTCATATTTTGTTCGTTTTGAATCGGAGCTGAACTTATGGCTTAAGAGATGCCCGCCCGAGAAGACATTAATTGCCTCTACCGAAACAACTGGCTATTTGTCGTCTTATATGACGCTTGGATTGCTGTAGAACAGATGTTTAAGCCTAGAGCATTCTCCCATACGTGTGCCAATAGACTATTTAAGCCACAATACCGAGTTGACTAATAGAGGCTTTACACATAGTATATGGCTGACCGAAATTGACGGAACGATTGGCAAAAGCAATTAACTCAGATCATAAGAACAGGTTTATTTCTAGGTTTGTAAGTGCTCAAAAACATCTCATTTTAGAATAAATATCTTTGTACGCTTCAAGTACTTGCGGTCCATGTATGTCTATAGTTTTAGAGAATAATGTACTCATCAATAAGAAGGCGAATTTAACCTTTTAGTCGTTTTAGCTTAGAGGGCCTAAATTACTTTGATTTACAGGAATTTGGCGCCAATCACCTTAAATACAACAAGTAAAAAGGAAACGAAGTGCAATTTCTGTAATGCAGCGATTTAGCCTGACCCAACAATTTTTAACGGTTAATGCTTTCATGGTGGATTTTCTCATGAGAGCAAATAAGGAAAGAAAAATCTTAGATGCCTACTTTTGAAGAACCTACCGGCCATCGGTCGATTATGTTTATCGATTTCCTCAGAAAACTCTTCTTTCCGTCCTTACTGTCCATGTCTTTGCGGCTCGCGTTCATTGATCCGATCTCGCAAATACTTTCTGAGCCATCTTCGCGTTCTTCTCTCTTCTCTGCGTCGAAGGGACGTATGCACATTCTGAAAGCTAGGTCACATTGTGAATCACATCCTTCTGAGGGTTTCAAGCAACAATCACTTCGGAAACGGTAATTTAAGTTATTTTCAAATTGGTATATCGCCACTTCTAGGCGTGCTACAACAGTTGAAGTGACAGTAATCCGTGGAGCAGTAAAACATGAGACGATAAAAAGAAGAATGGAAGAAAAATTAGTTCCGTACATTCTCAGCAGGAATGAAATCTCGGCCTCTTATGGCCAGATGAGAAGAGTAAAAATGGATGTATTGGTAATCAGACGGCCAATCACGTAGTAGAAGAGTACGCACGCTTGGACGTGCGAATGGGAAAACGCGCAGGGTGGTAACCAATAAAAATAGAGCATGCGAAGTTTTAACCAATCACAAAGGAATCCAACTTGCTGGTTTTCTTAAAAAGAATATTCCTAACCAGTCTTGGTAATAAAAGATCAACATCCTAATTTCAATATTATAGCCGAAGAAGCACAATACTTTCATATTTTTAATTAGTCATCATTTTAATTTCCTTGTGCCTGTTACAATATATCATAAGCAACCTATACATTAAAACACAGACGTGGGTTATTTCATACGAATTACAGGCAGAAAATCGTTAGTAAAATGTTACACGAAATGTAGGTCAGCTGTGTAAATTCATTGGTTCATCCAAGATTTAGAACAGGTTCATAAGACTTACCATCCTGTTTGGCCTTTGCGGTTCGTTAATGTTGGAAATAACTGAGATTTTACAATTAATCTGTCAGAAACTCCAAAGAACGAAATTAGTTTAACAAATGGACCTACAATCAAGTGGTTCGATGGATCTAAATTAACATATAAGTGGTGATATCAACCAGATGTTGCTGTTAGCATCCAATGGGAATGATAACTAAACTGATTGGCTAAATTCAATTGGATTGCGAGGGTTACCTGGCCATTTATTAGTCGAAAGTGATAAGGCAGGTTCCTGAAGACTTTAACAAGTGAACGTGCCGATTACTGTGAAATTTTCTAGTCCATTAGAAGATTTGCAAGGGTATCAGAATCACATACGAAATACAAATTCACAAACTCGAAATGCATTTCGATTCTGAATACGCCACTCTGTCGCTGAGAATCTGCAACATATTCAACTATTTTGAATAGCCACACGCATAAATATTGAACTGCTCGATTGCCAATTGAAAATATCCGTTTCCAGTCTGTGTGAGCTTGAAGGTCGTTGAGTGGGAACCTTAATATTTTTAACTAAATATGTAACTGAAATATTGAGTTGGAAGTCAACTGTGAGCTTTGCAGTCCTTAATGAATGAAGAGAGTAAAACTACTTTTGACAAATATATTCCTTTCAAAAAATAATTTCAACCTGATATCCTGACCTTTATATATGGAAAATGTCTTTTGCGCAACTAGCGCATTTGGGGTTGACCGCACGAATTATCCAATTCATTCCGATCAGTTTGGAAACAATGTCATTTGATGGATCAAATGCGCTCAAGGCCGCTAAAGTAGAGAGTAAAAATGCAACTTTAATTACCTATAAATGATTTCTGAGTGGTAGACATTTTACATTTTAGCTGTAATGTCGATGTACAGTAGCATCAAAACGCGCCATCTGAATGCCATGATTGGGAATAGCTGGCAGGTGAACAGAGTCTCTTAATCCAACTTACGTCCTACTAAGGTAGGTAATTAAGGTATTTTCATCAACGAGAAAAGAAAGCCGTCCTCAAAATGATTTTCATAATGAATGTCCTATTATGATTCTCAGAAGAATGGCTCGACAAACGATTTCTTTACCGAAAGTATCAAATTTTGAAAAATAATTAAAAAAACGGTAATCCTGGAATGTAAACTTGCATAGGCTGTAAGCTGCGTGAAGTGCAAAAAAATGCTAGCCTTATATCTAGATTTTTTAATAAAAACTGATTCATTTAAAGAAACACACACGTGATTAAAGGCTGCATCTCAATTTGCTATTCAAGTAGGATAATTATGTTCATCTGCGTAACAGCCGATTTTGGGCTGCTCTTATCCTTTTTTTTCGTGAAATTGTTGGAGATGAAGTTGCTAAAAACCGTCGTGCTTGCTGTTGACGAAACTGTCGCCTACCAAACATTGTAAACCAATCGACATAAACTGGCTGATAGGAATGAAAACACGTCACGGCTTCATTTCGATCTGCATAGAGATGGTCCAATGGGACGCCAAACTGGGTGCTGAAAAACTCCCTTTATAGAGGCTTAGGTTAAAGCCTTTTTTATTGAAAATCAAAGTCATTCACAAACAATAATCAAAAGCTCTTTTCAAGAGCATAAGAAATTGTGCCGCTACAACTCATGTTGGAGTCGGAGCCTTTCCATTGAGAGATAAATGAGGAGCATTTCTTCACTAAACAAGTTCATGAACAAGAGCAGCCATCTCCCCCATCCCTAAATTTAGTGAAACTTTGCCGAAGGAGAATGGCCAAAATGTGCTGCTAAAATGGAACCAGCCGATTTGTGCATTAATGTGACTTTGTTGTAAGAGCTACTTCTACTAAATAACCAATAAGTAGAAATAATATACAATAAATTCGATGCCCTGTTACGAATGGTATTTGAAGTTAATTTAACTAAAAATGATATAGAGTTGCTAATGAAATGAGTAGAAAGACGGACACTATTTGAAAACTTAAGGGCTGCACAGTTTTCATTTAAATCCATTTCGGGGGTAAAATGCAGTTTCCCAGCAAGTATATACAAACACAAACTGATAGCTGTTAAATTCCTGAAAAAAGATTTAGAATAATCGCCGCTCAGTTGGAAAACATTCGCTTGCTTGGGATTATTTTCTACAAATGCCATCTAGCAGAACGACTATCCAATGATTTTTCATGGCCACCTAATTCCAGTGCTCCTGAAATGATTTGTAATTGTGACAGTGATATAAGGAAAAAAATTTCAAGAGATGTTCATTTGGCGATCATTTCTAGCATAGCGTAGATCTCGAATCCTCACATCCCGAAAGCGTCAAGAAGTAGGATCATTAATAGGCTTAGGCTTCAAATCGCTTCTCGTCATTTTCTAATAGCCTGTGCTAGAAATTTAGAATTTTTAGAATTTACAGGAGATTTGTTTCTGCTTGATTGTTTCTAGCAGAATCCGTCGTTTGTTGATGTTTGCAACGAAGCCGGATTAGAATGACAAGAACTAAGCTACTACTATTCACTCGCCTTAACGTTATGATAACTTGCGACTTTAGGGATGCGATTGCAATTGTAACAAGCAAACAAGATGTGAACATCACTGATTGGACAGGCGAGGTAGTAGTCTTACCTCGATCTAAGTTATTGCAATATTGAAGAGGCGGGGAACAAGTGAATTGTCTATTTCATACACGGGTGAGACCAACAACACCAGAAGCCACACATTAGAGTTGAGTTCAATGAAACATTTCTATATGCATCAATCGGGTAGTCAGCAACTTTCAACATGATTAAGCGCCACCAGCGCTGAATATTTAAAAGCCCTCCAGAGATTATCAGGAGGCATCCGAGAAGCATCCGACGAGCAAAAATTCTGATGCGGCGGTCATTACAGGTAGTCGCTCGACCGGAATTTCCTACATTAGTCAATCACTATAAAAGTAATAAATATTATGGTGGTTTTACAACAACAAAAGAAAGTATGCCCGAGGCTCTACACATTATAACACTACAATTGCCGCAACACTAGTCTTATATGTAAGCTCTTATTGTGATAATCAGTTGCAACGTAGTCCCAAGGCGACCGGGGCTTTGCTGTCGAAATGACGAAATTGTATACCCTAACCTTTGATCGTATTATTGCCCAATTGCTGATATTCGTATCTTAAAAAGCAACTAACATTTAGACCGCCTGCATGAAATTTGCATACATTTGTTCTTAGAAAACAGTTGGTCCATTTCACGTCGAGCAAATTCACTTGACTAGGCGACGAAGATTCGACATGATTCAAGAGTAGCTTAAAGATCGTACCGGAATAGTTAGGTTCCACTTCACCTTTTTGGTGTGCCAGACCTTAACTATGTCGCTCTTTTCCCTTACAGAATTACTTCCCATGCCTGAATCCTACTGACAAGCCAAGTTTACGATGATTCAGAAAGTTAGTATGGCAGCATTTATCTAAAAAAAAGAATATTAAAAGATAAGTGGGATTATTTACCTACTGCTAGGATTAAGTGTTTGAATGCTCCAAAATAAATATTTTCATAAAAATTTGAAAAATGGTTATAACGAAAACTCTTTGGGCGCACGACGGCATGGACGCAGAATGAAATCACTGGGCCTCTTTGCCATCTACTCTTTTACATTTCCGAGACTTCCACTAACTGAATCCATCCTCTTAAATACCTCAAGAGCCACGAAGATCAGTTCTGAGGCGTATTGCTATCTCAATGGGCATTGAGGCGAAAATTTTTCACTTATTTTTAGGATCGATGTTGATCAATGATAAAATATTTTAGAGCCATTCAACTACAAGTTGACCCTAGTTTTGAACAGCAGAAGAAGCACGTAATCTGAATATCTCAGCGCGAAACTCCATTTAGGCTATCCAGCAGCTCTGATTCATTTGGTTCAAGACAGATGATTTCAACTGGTGAATTTCGCTCCGCAAAAATTACCACAACTGTCGTATTAAATGTCCGATCCGTGGGTCTATTTTGTTGCAAAACAACTTTAAAGTAATGGAGGTTACTAAAAAGAAATCCTAAAGCCATGTTGACTGCAATAAATGACTTACACCATAGAACTGGAAAGATTATGAAAAGTTAATGAATAGGCTCCTACGCAAGTAATTACCACGTAAACTGTTCTCAAAAAGGAAACCTTTCGGCTGTTTTAAAGCCTACAACGTCCTCATTGTTGCCATCCATTTATTCAGACAAAATGAGAAGAATTGAGTAACTGAGTCAATTTATGAAAAATAAGTTGATTGAATGAAGTCTCCAGATGAATTATTAAAAATTTTCCGGCTGTTTACCCAAACAAGTGCGTTTTTTTCTAATAAGGATCAAAATGAATGAACGAATGAACAGCGTTCTCATTAAGCTACCCATTGCTACTCATTGCCAGTAAGAACCTCTTCACTGGGTTTTTAATCTGTGTCCTCTTCTATATTGCTGACGGGATAAAAAAGTTCCCCCAAAGAAGGAGTACAGAAAAGAGTAGATTAAAATGGAATTTGCCGATAAATTCGTTGAGCCTTGATTTATTTCTACTCTTGACTCCTATTTTCGTCTGAAGACCGAAGGTTCCCCTTGAACGACCATTCCCTTCATCTCGACTTGAGCTGGCATCTCTGAATTCTACTAAGCTTTCTCTCAAAGCAAGGGAGGTGATCTCAGTGTGATTGATCAGGCAACTTCCCGTTACACCCTTAGTCGAATGGAATCTCCTTAGTAGATCCCTCGTGAAAGGCACCTTTCATTACTCTACTAAGCCTCAGGACATCTCGAGAAAGTGGAGATTGTATTCGCAGAATAGTCGATTACAGTTTCGCTAAATATCAGAATATATATCGTCAATATTAACCTTGGTGACTATGTTTTCAATTTGTCTCCAAGTCACCATTACTAACTGATGTCGGTTTTGGTTTTGCCTCCTGCTTTACAAATCCTCCGTCTATCAATATACAAATCTACTTTGATAAACAAGGTGAATGCCCTACAAAGAGGCAGTCGGCTTTGCATTGGTAAAAAAATTGCAATTGTAAGAGGACCAGTAGGCACTTATTAAACCGCCACGAAGGTTCTTTGCCCCAAACAAGAAAAATTAATCGGCTAAGATGCAACAAAAACCCACAGGTAATGGATTGGTCTCCGATTCAGACGTAAAAACGTCACTTATTATATGTTATACCATTTTTTAGATATTTTTTTTGAAATCATCTAAAAAGCCAACGAATACGATTAATTATAGGAGATTTACCTATTTGGATGCACTACCACGAGAGTTTTATTCTAAATTAAAAGATGGACAACTTATGCCTTTCATGCAGAACGATTTTCGAGATGTACGAGACGCTTTTCCAGACTGTTCTTCCGATAATTTAGATTAAGATTTTATTTAGATTGTTTTATTTTGAGTTAGTTTAAGAAGCCAAAAATTTTAACTCAACACTAACCTCTGGACATAACGACAAAGGATGCTTAATACCTATCACCCTGTGCAGAATATATTACAGATTGACGCCCTGCAGTTTGCGCTCAGTTCGAAAATAGCCGGCTGTGCTAGAATAGCTGGCCAGATCGATGAAACTTGATCACTTACAGAAGCTCTACAGTTAAATGAGGAATGTGAAGGACGTTGGGATAAAATTGGCCCTTCGTTTAGGTAAATATAGAACATGGTCCTCAATCCAAAATCAAATGCGACGTTTTATGCCCCAATGGCTGAATGCTGCCTTCCGTAGTCTGACCAAATTTAGGGATTACTCTTTCATTCCATTATACCCCTTTCGTAATTGGCTTCGAAGATTAAAAGGGGGCAAAATTTTGAAATTAAATTTTATTTGGCATCGTCTTTGCCAGCTTTTGACTCATACTCAGTATCTTCATCAAGAGCCACTCTAAGACTTCGCCGAATCATCACCTTCAAACAGTCGTAAGATGTCCTCTACGGCTGCCCACAGAGCGGACTGATGCTCAAATAATGGTCCTGGTATTCTCACAAGTTTGTGAAAGGACTGTTGTAATCTTATTGGGAGAAAGAGAAGCCAAATGGTGTGGCTAAAATAGCAGAGAAGGGGACGCAGCCAATTGGGTTGAACTCACATGGAAATCTGTGCTGATGAACGGGTTGCGAAAGGGACTAACTAGAATGAACTCATCTACCAACTTGGTCAAACTTTGTAAACGAAAAATGGAAGCCGCTGACAAGAGCACATAATGTCACTTGCATAAATTTACACCATTTTTTATCTACTCAGGTCATTAAAGTTGTGTACCTACTACAAAGAAATCTATTTAAAGAATGGTAATATACTAAATGTTAATTTGGACAGAGGGAACAGAAATTGAAGGGGAAAGGCAACACCTAAGAAATTATAGTTTAACCTAGGTGGTCAAACCTACTCTCTACCTCCACATGGTGGCCACTGGTAACCTCTAGGACAACCCAGAGGGCTAAAGAGAGGGGCGGTCGGAGAGGACAAATAAACCACCGGTCGAACAAATTCATTATTATGCCAGCGGAAATACAGTCAGAGTCCACGAAGAGCCCCTTAAAAAGATACGACATACCACCTGGATCCATGGTCTGAAACTCGGATTATGGAACGTGCGCGGCTGTAGCATTGATTGAAAACTCCGCCAGATAGCTGAAGAGACTTCTGGTAAGGGTATGGAGATTGTTGCCTTAACGGAAACTCGAATGAAATCCTACTCCTTAACTATCCATAACAATACTTTCTTCAACTCTGGACACAGTGAAAACTCTAGGCCAAATGGTGGGATCGCCTTTTGGTTAAAAAAAAACATAGAAGCTGAATTTAACCCTGTCTCAAACAGAATTGCAACGCTGACACTCAAAATTGGAGGAGTCAAAGTTGGGCTGATGGGATGCTATGCTCCGACCGAGTGTATGGAGGACGCAATGGTTAAAGAATCCTTCTACAAACTTGTGGCAAAAACCTACAAGCAACTCCTTTCAAACTGCACACAAATAATTATCCTTAGCGATTTCAATTGCAGATTGGGATCTGATGCCCGTAACATTGGTGCCAAACTAATCGGTCCCTTTACTGCTCAAGAAGACACTACAGAAAACGGCCTAAGGCTGCTAGGACTATGCTAAGAATATAAATAACACGTGATGAACACTTTCTTTCAGAAGCCAATGACTCGAAGATTGACCTGGTACCACCCTACAGGGAAAGGTGCTACTCTTGATTTTGTTCTGATGAGAAGATCAAATCTATTCCTAATAAGTGATATGCGAACTTCTAGAAAGGCAGACGCAAACTCTGATCACTGCTCACTAACAGTAATCCTCAAGCTCAAATCACACCTCAGAAAACGCTTAGGAAAATGTAAGAACAGAACTCTGAAGGAGGACATAAATAGTCAAAAGCAACGGTGGCAACTGCCTAAAGGCATAGAACAAATAAGAAAATCGAAGCAAACATACCAGGAACATCTCAAAAGGGAACTACCTCGGGATCCTTTGACTACTACATACGAAGATGTCTTGAAATCTATAGAAAATGCAGCCGCCAAAACAACAAAGCAAAAAAAACTGAACGAAAGAAAATCGGATGGTATCCAGCTATCTGTGAGAAGGAAAATAAAGAACTACAGCTACAAAAGCAGCTGAGAGCAAACTGGCTCTCAAATCCATCTCAGGAAACATTTGTGAGGTACAAAGAGCAGAGAAACAAGGTGAAAAACCTGATACGAAACTGGAAAAAAGCATATCAAGTAGAGAGATTAACCAACTTTCCTGTACATCTCGCAGAGAAACAATCTCGTAAAGCCTTCATGTTGCTGAAGGACATAATGAAGGAAAACTCCTCATGGAATGCACAAACTGGAAGGACACTAGTTAAACCAAAAGATCTGGTCGCACACCACCGGGACCTGTTCAAGGAAAGAATCACTGAAGAAATTAAAAACTATGCTCATCTACCAAGACGTATTAGGAACTGTCACTCTTCGGTCGAAATCAGAGAAAGGAAGAAACAAACAGAGAAGAGGAAACAATCTAACTGAAATAGAAAAGCAAAAAAGCTGAATACTAATGAAAGAAAGAAAAAAAGTGATAGAGTGAAAGATAGGAAGCAACGAAAAGTCCATCAGGCAGGGTGAAATACACATCTGTTCCATCACGGCTACGGAGAACTCTACCCCAGGCACTCCACGAGATGCAGCAGGAGAACTGAATGCCATCCCGCCACACAACCAAGTCGAGACAAGACCAGCGGGTCGATAAACTCAAATAACTGCCCTATGCTATAACATGTAACTTATTGTATTTCTGTTGTGCCCCCAATAAGTCCTTGGGGCTTGCCCTAAAGGGTGGGCAGGAATAAAAAAAAGAAAAAAATAAAAAAAATAGTTTAAGCTAACAACCGCAAGACTGTTCGCGCATTGATAAAAATTTCAGCCAGATCTGTGGATTTTGGGGATTTTCTCGTGGACTTCGGTTTTGAAATTGCCCGCTTGTGCTTACTAATTTGGGAGGAATAGAGGTGGTGAAAGCACAAAGAGTGTTGCTAAAATAGTGATTAGCAATACTTTTTTCTCACCTCCATGCCTTTCAACTCGGCACTGAGGTTCTCCGGAGCTTTTATTGGGACCTTTCAGGATCATAATTGGTTAAGGAATGATGACAGCCAAAAGGGCGACGACTTAATCACCGTTATCTTTTGAAATTTTCACTTACTGGAATCAATCACGGTCGATTAACAGTGACTAAGTCCGAAATAACAGCACAATTTCACATATTTCAGCTAACTATCATAAGCAATTTAGATTTCACCATCCTTGCAAGTACCAATTGAGGGTAAGAAAATAAAAATTCAATTCGGCGCACTGGTATGCATTCCAAGAGACTTGTACACCGATGAAGCTGATGCTTTCTCATCTACTTTTCTTCCGTCTACCCTGCCATTGCCATTGGTGACGATAGAACGGCATTCTACTCAGGGTTCCGCCCTAACGCTGTAAAGAACAGAGTTTCGGAGGCGGCACTAAGATGCGAAGTCAAGCCTCGTCATAACTTAAATGTAAAAATTACCACAAAGTCACACTAAACGCTACCGACACCATCATTTGCGAGTCTGCAACGAAATACGAGCGAATCAGAAAGCGCAGTAGCCGTTTAAAATGATGCCCACTAGTTTATGGATTTCCTTTGGTCGAATTCACGGCGAGAATGACATTAACTACAATTTCGCTCAAGTTCAAGTGACCGATGGAACCCATTGCTACCCCTTCAATCGGAAACTCGCAGAAGCTATTATGCGTTTGATGCTTTATCTGCATGGATGAAAGGAATGTGGGCCTAAAGGAGAAGAAATGCCCCTCTGTAGAGGTAATGATCCTTATCAAGGACATCGAGAGCTACTACAAATCCGATTATATCTCAAGGTCTGGCGCGCTGTGCATTGATGGTTTACTAACTTCCGCAGAGAACACTTTATGACTTCTGTGACCGTCTCAGTAGAATTTTCGACTTGGAAGAGTGAAAGAACTCAGGAGACAAACGATTCAATGGCGGTGCTGTGAAATCAGCACCGATATTTGGCATTATAGAACATTCCAGAGTATGGCGACAATTAATGTAGTCAAAGTAGGCTCTTTAGAAGTGACCTATATTACATCAAATGCACAACACATCCACAAGGAAAAAGCATCGATTTAAACAAGCTTCGAAGGTTATTTATTTATCGATTCCGGCCTATATTAAGTGCAACTTTAGGATCAAAGATAAACCAACTGCTAATGAAAATTCACCGGTCAAGTTTCGGCTTAAACGAAATACAAACTTCCTGAAAAATGTATTCAATTTTTTCCGACAATCGAGTTATTAGAAATAGATGAATTCCGAATTGAAGAAAGTATCCTCACTTGAGTGCAATATTCACCCAATCCGATCACAATAATTACCCTTGGGAAGATAATGAGTTTTAAATGAAAAGATTATTGAATGAGGCTATTTATTTAAACCGTGACCTTAAATGTTCGAGTATGGGACATCTGTTATCACCCAGGCGAAACAAAATGTGAGCGAAAGGAATGGATCAGTACACGTATAAAATAGTGCTGAAAAAAGACTTTCATCAGGGTGCATGAAGAATACACATTTATTAACATAATACCTAAGAAAATAAGCAGTACAAAGTCAGAAACTTGATTATGAATGCAATTTTAACCACTTTAGAAGATCATCCACGTCCAAGTCGCTATCGGGACTCTTGCTCCACGGAATACGGAAAAATTTCGTTCCACTAAAAGGTCAAAATAGTAGCTTTGATCAACACACAAGAAAGTTCCCTAGAGATCGCCTCTAGTTAGGAGTTTTTTTAGCCAACAATCCACGGGGCGATAAGGATTGAATTTACCCACTAAGTGGCTCGATTTTATCGCCTAGTTCCTAACCTCGGTATCTGAGCGTGTGAGCTTGGCCAGAACGATGATAGAGGCCCCAACATCCTATCCATTCTTTAAAGTCAGATAAGAAACCTGCTATATAGACGCAGCAGATGTTGCATGTTATGGACAAATCTAACATATTTAGCTCACTTTAATGATTCGCCTAACCATTTCTATAAGATTATGGCGAGTTCCAACTCGGAAAAAATGAAGTCAGGCACTCCCTGATCGATCTATGTTTGCCATTCGGTCGAAATTCCAATGCGGGGTGCTATAACAAACTTGTTACCTAGTATTCAAAATAACATTTCGTCTTTCTGGCCACAGATTTCAAAGCAAATCAATTAAGACACCCCTGTACCTGAATGGGAGACCAACATCGGGTGGTAGATCGTAGGTTGACTGTTGAATGCGGGGATTCAAATAGTAAACACTGCCAGAATTACGACTGATTGCCATTGTCCAAGGGGCTAAAAAATTATATACGAACAAACAGTATAACCATCAGCAAACCTTCAAACTTAAAAAAATGAATCAAATTACGCACGAGATAGATGTTGAACTAGAATAAGGTTTATTGGAGCACATGTCATGCCTGATTTGGTGACCCGGAACATAACGTGCCCATTTGGAAAGTCCTTACAAGACAGAACATTCAGACTACAAAGAAAAAAGTGTTCAATAAAAGGAGACCATGGAGTAGAGGATAGATTAACCTTTGGTTACCTGTGAATAAAATCAGGCACTTTTAATAAAGGCTCACAAGGAGGACAAATGATCTTGGTGCAGCTCGTTTCCGGAAAATCCAGAGTGTCACAAAGCGCTTTAATATGAGCCATTCTACAGAATTAACGTGAGAAAATAGCCTCACCTTCCAACAAATGGCAGAGACTGGATGTCTATTCCATAGATGAACGCTGCATCCAGTACCATCAATGCACGATATCGAAGACCCTTCTACGGGAATAGAAAAAAACACGAAATCAATCATGTTTACTTATTCAGATATAGGTAGAGGGCAAAAAATGTGAAGCACATTAGAGTAGATATTGACACTTAGTGCCCAAATTAGGCAGCCAGCAGGTAAGTGAATATTCAAATTAAGGTCAACGAATTTCCCATACTCCCACGTAAATACCCGACGATTCTAAAAACAAAGAAATTTTTGAGAAAATTTACCTTTTCAAGGGTAGCAGTCGAGGAGACGGAAACATACCCCCTGAGACAAAAGTATCATGGGATTATTGGGCTGCTCCACGGTTGCAGAATGAAGGTCAGCAACCACTAAGGCGTGAAAGGAGGCAGGATGAAATGCCGATCTATTAAGATCTGCCGCTCTCAGTGTATCGATGCTTGCTGGACGCAACAGGTGGTCGGGTAGTAAAGCCGTTCTGAAATTAGTGGGATCCTATTAAAAAATTCATAAGCACTGCAACATAGATTTTCTACTGTTTGTTTATAAGTAACAAGCCCGTACTAACGGGAATAACGCCGCGTAGAGCTGAAGATAGGTTTTCGGACCATAAAGGCCAGCAGAGGGACTCTCGTTTGATGTTGGGGACCTAAAATCGACAAATCACTATACGACAATGTCTTCGAGACATAGAGTAAGCAAAGATGGAAGCATCACCTGCCACTTCTCCAGGCACGCTTTGGCGAGTTCGCTTTGTGATTCGTCGCTTTTAGTTGCGTCGTCAGCAAAAACTACCATTTTAGAGAGATAGAGACACTGGCGCTTTGCTAAGCTAAGGAAATATGACACCGGTAATGAATTAGTTAAAACTAATTTAGTTAAAAAGGACTAAGACAAGATCACTCGCTTCTCATTGACCAGAGAGATGAATTCAGAAAAACGTTCATTGGAATGAAGAGCATCGTCTCGAGCCAGACGTAAGAGATCCTCTGAACCACCTTGTGCTAAGTTATGGAGCTCTTCTCCGGCTGCAAGAAAGTGACCGATCAATATCCCCACCGCTGATGTTGTATCCAACTGGAATCCATCTTCCTGAGTGTCACCAGCTCCACTAGGATGATGAAGTGACATTACTCTGGAACTTTTCTGGCCTGGCTTTCTCTTGTATTCCTGATTTTTGGTCGAACCTTTCTTATGATTGCCGTCAGCGGAAACAGGGGCCGCCGGACAACCGGCCATGCAGTTATTCGGAGATATAAGACCCTCACAAACAAGATAACTGAGGGGAGGCCAAATAAAAAAAGTTCCTAATATCAAGACCACACGAGGCGTAATGATCAAAACAACCACTTACCGCTCGGAATTCGCTGGTCGACTTGTGATGGGCTTGACGATGTACATCTTTTTAAAGACGTGACTCATAAGCCAGAGTAAATCAACAGTGAAGTCCGTGAAGGTGTCAAACAACTTGGTGACGAAACGGCCACCTGAAAATCAAAGCTTATTTTCTAACCATTGAGAAATGGACTTACCTGGACGCAAGATGGTAAGAGCGCATAAACATTGGCAGAGATAGATGTGCTTAGATTTCACCTCCTGTAGATTGTACCCATCAGAAACATCGAAGCCCTTGTGAGTAAAAGGAAAAGGGTACATTAACCTTGGCTTCAAAAAGGGCTAGGGACTACACATACAAAACTCACTCCATCGGCCATTACGACATGAACTCCCTTGCCAGCGGTTGCAGCGACAATATTCCGTGCGAAAGAGGCCAGGTTGGCCCACTTGGTGATATCTCCATCATCAGCGGCGCCATAATAGGCACGAAAGTTTTCCACTGGTCCTGCGATGAATTTATTAAACTTGAAGTCGCAGTCGCCCCTGAGGGTCATGCCATAACCTCGAACACGTTGAAAACTGTTCCTCTTAGAGGTCATATTGAGTGGGCATCCGCGACGCCAAGTCAAGTACTCGGAAAATCCGCCTGGGCCAGCGCAGATATCTGCGAAGTGAAGAATTTCCTAGTGGAACATAGAATAAATTCAAGAATGACACATTTAATGACAGGAATTATTTGGACATATAATAAGAGCCCACGTTGGGAGCAGCGGCTTCGGAGAACAACCCTCGAAACAAAAAGTCCATATTGGCCATTTTCATTGCAGCTCTAGCAGTAGAAGTGAAAGTAAAATGGCAAACAAGGGTTTTAAATATTTGATTTTCGAAACACACCTGTTCATGAATATTCCACTGTGAACATTTTCATAGGGATTTGACCGAAGACGCGCGCTAGCAATAGCTTCACGAGCACGCTTGTCCAACGAGTTCTAAAACAATTTAAAATGATAATGCCCAAATGATCCATAACTCTGAGAATAATCACTCGCGATTTACCCCTACTAATGGTAGTATTAATTATGATTTTATTGAGCACAATTTTTCGACTCTTGATTGGAGCAGGTATGCGAGAAAAGGGAGTAACTAGTTAGTAAAACAGTATTACTCTCTGTATTATTCTGTTTACCCTAGGGTATCAAGACAGTTTCCAGCGTTTTACCCTTTACCTTTCTTTAGAAAAATCTCTTCTTAAATTCTAATCTTCCAAGGGCCTAGTGTCCCCAACTGACGACCATTCATATGGTCTTCACTACAGAGTATTGAGCATAGGACGCCTGGCAATAGCCATTCAGACAACTTTTACGATTCTGAGGCCAGCTGCAAGAACTGCTAAATTGAGCACTATGAGCTACTTCTGTCTTAAGACTACCAGGTAGCAGAATAATAAACGTACGCCAAGTAGCCGAAAAATAGACGTCGTGCAGTGTCAGAGGCGTCTTAAATGTTGCGAATCTGCATTAGATCTTTTGTGTGTTCAACATACATGCATCGCAAACGCACAAACAAAACACCGCGATCCTGCCCAAATATACTTCCTGACTCTTTCCGTGTAGTAACAATGTACTGCAACGTTTCATAAGCAAAGATTCACTAAGAAGCATACCCTTAAACGGATAACAGGGGAACAAGATCATCCTGGAACAAGATCATGGATTGGCCTTTCAATTGACATACGAAAGGATTCATTCCTTAGGACTCATTTTTCGACAACCGTGTCTTGCCCAGTTTGGTTCTTGATAAGTCGCACTTCTTTTGAAATTTGATTGATGAACATAATTTGTTGGAGGTAAGGTAGTCCTAAAGTTCTTCATCCGGAGAAGTCTACTTTCATAGTTTCAAATTACCTCTTGCTGTTGAATTATTAAATACGACCAACCTTATAAAATAGCATCTCGAATAGCACTTCCTCCGAACAGTAGCGCGACTGACTCTCCATATGCAGAATAGGAGGACCACGAGTAGTCGGTGAATCTGGAGGCAAAATCGCAGACTGTAGGGCCTCAAGGCACTTCAAGGGCAGATCCGGGAATTGGCCATTGGAACCCTGTGGAAACCAGCGGGAAAATCGGTAGAAGAGATCATCGTCAACTGTTGCGGAGGTTAGGTCAGCTTTATCATCAGACCAAGCGTTCGGACCTTTTGGCATTTCACCAACCTCGAGAGCGCGGAATTGCAATGAGGTATCTGCGCCTAGGCCCTGACGGCGTTTAGGCACCTTAGTTGCTACAGGCTCGAGACGTCCTTGACCTTGAGCGCCCAAACCTTCGCCCTCAACCCAGCCCATCCTTCGCTGTAAGGAAGTGTAAAATAATCGAATTTTTATGAAGTAAATCTACTCAACATAGAAATAAAAAATGTACGTAGGACAACATGTTAAGAGTAAGTTAACTTAAGAAATGTAGCGCAGCCATTGAAGTCGCCTTATCTCATCTCTTATCTTATCTTATCTCTCATGAATGAAAAACACAATATTTTCCTACTAAGATTTGCCCAGTTTGGAGAAGCCCCGAGCATGAAAGAGAAAACCAATTTTCGTGGGGCACCGAGCGAGATCAGACGTACAAACAAGGTTCATTCTGCCTCTAATATTAACAAGTTTTTCAGCTTTTTAACCAATAAAGGAGCACACTGCAGGGATTCATTTATGCTAAAAAATTGTAAATAAAGAGTTTAGATAGTCAGTGGCATCTGAATAATCCTTTTCCATGGAAGGCAGACGAGATACTCGAAAATTAGAAACGGTGACAAGAACGTGAGGAAAATTCGAACTTAAAAAAGGCGAATTCAACGCATCATTCTCTGTTCCTACATAATTAAATGTTTCTCTTGATGAAAAATTCATTGGTCGAACAAGTCCACGAGTAGTAATAATAATAAATCTTCATGAAATTCTTTTGAAACGCTTCGGTGAGGTAGCACACACTAAATCGTCTATACTTCTCGCAGATTTGGATTCCATGATACAATTCCAGTGATCATATCCTTCCAATTAAGGGCAGTCAATTAATGATAAACTACATAAGATCAAGAACTAGCATTACTCACCATCAAGTCCCAGCCTTTGGAACCTATTTGGGATTCATCTTTCTGAAAGATAAATTAAGGAAGCTATTTACTAAGCACTTTCCTTAATCTTAGTGTAGGAAAGTAGAGAATGGAAAAAATACCTTAGGAAGCTTTGCTGGTAGGGCATAATCCGAATCCATATCAGAACTGGAATAAACAAACGGATCAAAGACAGAGTTGAAAATGACTAAAAGCAATCTGCGTAGAAGTCGCAAACGGATATAAATGGATTTATTTGGCTGAGTTTAGTTTCTCTGGTGGGAGGGTAACAGATGCAGGCACTTTAAAGGGGGTCTGACAGGTAGAGCAAATAGGCGTGAATTCACAAAAAACGGATAAGCAGACAGAGCATACGTAGGCCAAATCGACCATCTTATGGTGGCAAAAGCAGGCCGATCGAAAATCTACACCTGCAGAAGAGCCACCACTTGAATCGGGGAGGATCATTTGAGACCTGAGACTTGCATTAGGGAGAAAAACACAAAGAAGGTACTGTAGAAGACCCGCAGGTCTTGGAATTCTAAGATAGATGCCCCCAGTTAGCTCAGCAGCCTGCTGGAAGAGACTGGAGTGACTGGACTCCTGAAAAGTCGTGGAGGGTTGTCGAAGATGGTCCTCGGCTGAGTAGGACATCCGGGTGGGAGGAATGATACAGGCGTCAATTAGAATTCCCATCTTTTGAGCAGTAAAAACAGCATTCATGAGAGGAAGATATTGCGAAGAGTCATCTTCGGCTGCACGAACAACGAGGATTCGAGCGTGGAAATTATCCTTTAAGAGACTGTGCAGATCATCTTCAACTGTTAGACTGCAATCGTTTCGACCAAATGCAGAAGTCGGACGAAGCTCCCGACAACGTCGAACAAAGTAACATAGGGCGTTATTTATAGCACTGGCGAAAGCGACGGAGCAGTTAGTAGACTCACAGGATAATACCAGCTGATTGACTTTCCTTCTAACTGTCTGTCCCAGAATCGAGAAGGGTTCATATTGACCATTGTGGCACTCTACCTCATCTACAGGATTTGGGGAGGGCCACAAAAATTCGGTCTTGTCCGGAGTGACACCGATGATGGCGACTTCATTGAGGGGAGAGAGAGCTAGGTGACTGCTAGCAAAGGCGAGAATGCTTTCAATAAACGTGGGAAGGATAAGAAACTCGTGAGCATATGTTCCCCACCACACGGGGGTAAGATCAATCAGGACCATGAGTAGATTATGGCTCTCGCCTTCGACCACCATATTATGCAGCGAAGTCGAGAGTGAGCTGAATCAAAATCGATTCAAAGTCTTCTATAGCAACTGTATTCCTACCGGATTTTTTCGCAAATGCAACCGCCCTTTCAAAGGCCTCTATATGTAAGAATGAGCAAATATCCGTCAACAAACCGCTGATATAAAGCTTCACAAGTTCAGCAGCAAGATAAGATGCTTTTTTTGAAACTAAATAAAGGCTAGATAAAATAAAATAATAACGAACACTTCGACTTGGGATCAATCAGCTGACTTCGGAGCAGCGCTGCTAAAGTTTTGTCCTGGAGAAAGTGGTAGTTTAGAAGAATAAAAGGCTCAATAGTGAAACAAAAAAATTTTTTAAAGAAACTCTAGTCTGATAAAACTCAAACGGAACCGGCACGCGAACCATAAGCGAACCACGCAAAGACTAGACTATTAATGCTGGGCTCCTCACAAACTGCCACATTCAAGGTTGTTGAATTTTACTTGTTTTGTGGACCGGCAAACGCATGCGCATTAAACTGACTTGTAAAAGCAAAAATTCTAGCTGAACATCTAACCTTAGAAAGGTTCTTGCATAAGTGCGTAATCTGGGTGATGCGAATACGTGGAGCTAAATTTGTTCCCTATATTACATGTTTCAGGCCAAAGGAGTCATTTGATTATACCCATGATGAATAAAGCATTGATAATCTGGCATATTTAATTTAAAACTTTTCTTAATTATGCTGTTGCAATTCATCAGCTTTTTTGATTATAAGATTGTCTTTGACGGTTGAAATTCGTAGACTAAGCTTCAGAAAAATTATAAGCTTTGAATTTGGGTCAGGATTGATAAACAAAGGCATTTATATGAAATTTCGCCCTTAAATCGAGTTGCCGTCAGTAATAAGGCTTTTTGGAGTTTCCTAAATTATCAGTAGGCTTTGTATTGCCTGGTATTGAGGATGCGCGATATCTTATCGAATATGTGTTAAACATTAAATACAGAGGAGTTGATGTGAATAGATAGAAAGGTTAGATGCTTATCAGAGTTTAAAACATTGGTATGGGAACGGTAAATATATATTATACTTAACAGATAAATTCCCTATGCACGTAATTACCTCAGTTGTTGTTCGAATCATGTATATATTTTAAATATTACTCATCAGTTATCGATGTTAGCATAAAATTTGTATTAAGACATTACTGTAAAATTTGGCCAAATGTTTTATACTAGAATGAGCAATTTAATTAAATTTATCGAGATGACCCTTAATATAGGTCGCATTCTAATAAATAATAATTGATTCTTCCAACATTTTCACTAGAGGGTTACATAGACGTAATTCTTTATGGCGAATCAAAATAAAAACTAGAAGGTGACAATCTATGACCTACCGATTAAATACTTTGTGCTTTAACTTTGTATTATTTGATTGGGTTGTGCATAGAATCATGTTATCACTTGAATATTACATGCTTGTCCTTATCGCGAAGGTAATGAAGAAAATATCTATAGCGTTCGATCATTACAATTTTTGAATGCTCTGAGGCCTCACCTTAGACTTCTTTAACAGAGTAGAATGATTGGCATTAGTCTAGTGTCCGGTTGCACATTTATAAGTCGTCTTGTGCTTATACATACAGCAAGGATCTGAGTCTTAAGGTCTAGGCAAGAACTTCCCTTGTTTACTGGCTGGACTTTTGTAAAACCAGGCTTGCGAAACTTTTCCCATGGAAACACATTATGGAGTAATCTCAATCAACATTCCGAAACCATTCTGCAACTTCCTTGGCCAGGTTAACTATGGCAGTTGTCCATTTGGCATCTTCAACATTTATTCAGACTGATCAAAGCTAGGTTCGTATAGGCTAGGCTCTTAATCATAGATCCTCGGTTGTCACAGTTATTCTCCCTGCCTTGAGACTGTCAGGTTAAACTTCAATCCTCCAAATTTTATTTTCTTCATTCAAGGTAAATTTAGCTGACGGCTTTCGTTAAGTTTTGGGATGTTGGCTAACTTATGAAGAAAACCTGCCATCTCTGGAAGGAAATGGAAGCTTATAATGCACACCCTCCAAGCTTTTCAGTCACAAGTTAATTAATGTACCAAATAAATAAGAGCAGAGATTTTGAGGAATTCTACGCATGAAAACAATGTCTGAAGCATCAATTGATTGGTGCCCTCTTGTTCTGAACCATCCATCTAGATGGTGGCAATGAAATCAATGATATCAGCAATTCAGCAGGTCGTGATTCGTATGCTAATAACTAGGTGAAGTTCATTTTCATAGAGGATCGATTTTAGTGAACTAGTCAGCCATTGTAATCTGAACTCGAAATTACTAATGCGAAAACTGAAACACATATTTTGGCAAACTTTTTTGAATACCTGTTATGACAGGAAAGGAATGGATTGGGGGAGTCCGTCGCTTAACCACTTGTCTTCCTTCTATTCCAGTCTTTTCTCTCAGTAATTTCGCAATAAATTACAAAAGCACTTAAGCTCTATTATAATCGATTCTAAAAGCGGAATTATACTGATAATTTCCGTTCTCGATCGTAAATTTAAAAAGTCATGAGCCAGACATTTCATGCTTCACATATATTTTAACACTATTGCTGTCTTCTTGAGTCACGAGTTGCCTACTACTATCGCCTTCGGACTTGCGTAGTAAACGGTTACTATGAAATAGCACCAAACTTGTTTATCCAAAGAAAAATTTAAAACAACTAGCCCTGGTGGATTACCAACATGCATAACCGTCAATATCAGTGATCCCATTTGACTAGCTTAAGTGGCAAATTTAATGATAATTTTTAGATACTCTCTATTCACAAAGAAAAACATCGCATACTTAAATGATTGACACTTTTTTTTTAAATCAAAGAGGTAAACTTCGACGATCTTTCGTGAATGCATTACCTTCATTTAGGTTCTATTTAGGTGCGTATTGTTACCAATTTATCTACTGTGCTATACCGGAGAATGGTTGATATCAGCCTAATTTCTTACATTCTTTGTTGATTTTAGATTTTATGAACAGATTTTGTAAAATTAATCGCCTAAAGTTAGGTAAGAGAGGTTTATAATCATACTAAATCGTGGCACTATTTGGGCTTCCATCGTACGACCGGGACTCATTTCGAATTTCAATGTTTACTAAACAAAAAAATACGCGTCGACAGCTTCCCGGTTCTTGTCACTAACCTAACTAAGAAATTCAGAAGGAAGCTCAGCTGCTGATAAGCTTATTCCTTGTAATTTCTCCGTTTGCCATTATGAGAAAAAATTTTTTTATGGCCTAGTAATGTATCGAAGCATAGTTATAATCGCCGAGCAACGCCCATCACTTAACTTCGGTAGCTAATATTTTGTGTTCCTGCATCTCTCAAGAGTCGTCTGTTTACCAAGAATAAGTATTACATTAATTTTGCTAGAGTAACTCATGAAATTTTAGTTAAGGCTTTTAACACACTACTCCAAAGTAGTCACTAAATGAGAAAAAGCGAATCATTTTGATGAATCGCCTGCAACCAGGTTAATAATTATCCATTTATATGGTGAGATAATGCTTAAAGAGCAAACTATCGGAAGATACCAACTAATTTAACTCTAGCTGCAAGTGAATTTCAGCTAGAGGGCTTATACAATGGCAAAAGTAATTTGAAACTTATATTAATTGCAACTGGCAGAAAGAGGTTCGAGTTGCTTTATTTTCAGAATGTTTGGATTTGTCGACTCATTTGTCAGAACTCCGAAACTTGTATTAAGGGCCCAGTACGGCGGAGAGCCAGTTCACGGATAAATCATGAAATTTTTATTCTGGATTTATCTTCAAATTTTATAAAAAAAAACATTCAGTTGGTTTCCATAAAGTTATATTTGTCGGTTTTAGAAGTCGGAAAATCAAATAAAAAATTTAGGTGAAAAAATAATGCTGTATGGGTTTAGCAATCTTGCCCGACTAATAAATTGCCCTCAAATTACTTCGAACCTTAGTTAAAACTTAATAAACTGGAACGTATTAAAATAGCTTAGCAAGCACCAGAATCTGATTGAATAATTCGTAATTTTATTGCAATTACTTTAGTTATAAAGAGCAATAGGGTCGGTGGCCAGAGAGGATTTCATTGAGAACTTTAACTAAATAACTCTTTTTTTGGCTGCAGCCACAAATCCGAAATATTCGATTTAACTCTAGGGGAGTTATACAGTTGGGCGGTTCTCAGTTAGAGAGACACTGAGTTCGTGAGCTACGAGGCAGTATGAGCATGGGCAAGAGCCGAAGACAGCGAGGCCCGATTAGAATGTAATTGGTGAGATGGTTGTTTGAACAATGCACCATGGGTACGAGAAGACCAAAAACAGTAATTCCTTTGACTAAACTGTGAATTTACTTTTAGATCTAACTTAAATTCACTTCTACATTGAAGAGGAGGAGGAAAAAAGGTGTCTCCAAGGTGGATTTATCTTTGTGCATCTCTTATCAAGATCGTAATGTTCGCAAATGGACTGTTCATTCTAATCTTCATGCTGCCGGCCCATTCAGTGGCATTAGTAATGCGACGTGCTGGTCAACGCCGGACTCGTTAGACTACCGCCGCATCACAGAGCTGTAAGATTGCTCGACATGGTTTTTCAGTTTCATGCGCCCTTATCTTTCCATGATATCAACTGGGCGTTCTAGCCCTCCTCGTGTGTTTGAAGCACCAACCTTTCGTTCTACAAACGAATGCACCCGCCGAATAAGAGTGATTCATACCCTTGGCCCCTGAATGAACTGGCCCAGGGCTTAAAACTATTTGTTTTTCCAACTGAGTAGGCTTTTAAGCAGGACGTGAGGTGCACATCGAGATCTACCCAGCAATTAAGTTATACTCCACTGGTATCACGTGACTCGGTTCTATCCTCCTTTTTTTTCAAATCAAAATAGAGAATTCAGAAAGGGAAGAAGCCTTTAGAAAAATCATGGCACTTTAAGAGTTCAGTGTTTCGCTTTCAATGACCCATTTTATCCAATAAATGATTCTGTGGAATCAAAACGCTCCACAGCGTGTATTGTCATGTCCTGGTTTTTAGGTCAATTACAGTAACTATTACCGCTCCGGTGGTGTAGATATCGCATGATCGTTCGGCCACCAAGACATGGCAAGCTCAAATAATTTGAATGGCCGACAAAACATATTCAAATTGGACACACAAAGGAAGGGCCAAATGTGAGATTCTAAATCAGAGAAGCTTCGTTGTACCGACACTTTGTAAGATAAGTTATAGGTTAATGTTCACGCCTTGTATAAGATATCTGTTTCATGTCTATGAGTCATAAAGCACCCATTATCTCCCTCCTTCCAACACGGTGTATCAGCCACTAACCTTGAGTCAAGTTGAGTAGCCATTTCTGAACTTGAGTTTCATGAAAACAATACACTCATGTTATCTATCAAAAAATACGCTAACAGAAGATGGCCATTACCGGAAGGACTATTCAAGTAGTCTATTACCATGGGAATTCCATCATAATATGAAGTTAAGGCTCTCTCCGTTTCGCCATTGGTCAAAAGAATATCTCTAGCAAAGTAGACGGATTGTACTTTTTACTAAAAATTTCCTCAAATCTCAATTTCGTCTTTCTTTTATCTCGAGGTCCTCATAAAAATAACTTTTCTAGCACATTAAAAGCCACGTTGAAAGCTGCGAGAATGAGGTTAACCGCACATTCTGCAGTCTATTTAATTGCTGAGAAATAGTGCCAACTCTAGGTGAATAATCGCTTGCCAAAAGAGTTTTCTCAAGTTACAGAGGTCAAGGTTGCTATTTCCTCCATGATCCAAAGCATCACATACCGCGGTCTTCTGAGCACCCGAAAAAAATAATAGTCTTTGTGTTGGTACAATTCCACTATTTTTTAAAGTGTGATGTGTAGGCATTACAAGGCATCTAGTCGATTTAATCTATCGGCATAGAGGTCAGCACAGACATTGACATTTATAACTTTCTCTGTTCCATAATCTATACCTTCAAAGAATATTTAATAGTAATTTTTCTTCTTTACCGTTGAAACCATTTAAATCCGTGCATGTACTACCTGAAGAACATATTATTTTGAGAGCATGAAAAGAAGTCGACAATACGATTATTAAACGAACCGATCCAATGGTAGTCAAAGGAAAGGTGAGTAATCGTGTGAATAGAGGACGTGAAGCTTATCTGAATCCCCATGGTGTCGACTGAAGATACTGCAGAATAATTCACTGCATGGCCTAATCGATTGGTCTAAACTGGACGTTGACGTCTGCATGAAAAACTATTCGTATTTTAAAATATATATATATATATATATATATATAAGAATCTGGCTTGTATTAGGCTTTACTAGTTGTTTCTGATAGAAAATACAGTGCTGCAAGTGGAAGTGGAAATTAGCTTTGAAGCCGCTGAAACTAGAAAAGTCCACCGGTAAACTGGCAACTCTAAATCAGAGGCTGTTGTCCACAGTCAGATCTAATAGTAGAAAAAATTGAGTTGAAAATCAAAACAGACTCACCTGAGTAGCTGAATAGTCATCAAGGCTTCCCAATGTAAAAGTTCAAATAAGGTGACGATTGGCGTTGCCGATGATGTATAGAGCAACAGAATGGTTCTGCTGGTAACTCTGGCATTCCTCGTACAGATAATTTCTATACAGCCCTCGAAATGAAGGTGAAGAGAGGACTCACTTCCTTCTATAGCCGAGTGATTGTGGACACGCAGATCCAAAATAAATAGCAAAGGTGCACCCCAGCTGCAATTCAGCACTATTCACAAAATTAATAATGACCAATTTTAGTTTCAGAATTTTTATTTCAAGACAATTCTGTCATTTACAGGAGTTTGAGAGATCGAAGTCGGGCTCTTATATCTGTCGGTGGCACGACTAACCGTTCAAAAATGCCAGCTCAAAGCGTCCGTTCGGGAGAATTTGAGTCCGAATACAAATTTAACTCATTTGTGGTCAGACCTACTCTCAACTTCCTCTTGGTGACCGCTGGTTATCCCAGGGGCAACTCCGGGAACTAATGAGAGGCGCGGCCGGATAGGACTAATCACCCACCGGACGCATGAAATTAGATTATGCCAGCAGAAGTACAACTTCGTACAGCCTAATAAATGAGGCAAGACGTAAATACCTGCACTCACGGTCTCAAACTGGACTGTAGAAAGCGCGCGCACGTAGCAATGAATGGAATCTCAGCCAGAAATTTGAAACGACTTCTAGAAGAATGAAGATTATCTGCCCTTAACAATGTCGAGGACGAACGAGGTGCCACTGCAAAGTGGAACTGCTATTTGTACCATGAAATCACGCCGGAGAAGGGGCCAGAGAACCGAAGATGTCGACAAGCGCTCTTAGTGTCTTGTATGTCATCTGTTGTAAAAGCTGTTTGTTTTTGTTGTATCCCCAACAAGTCCTTGAGACTTGCCCTAATAAGTGGGGAATGGGGATTGCAGGTTCGAAGCCTATAGGCGCACAAGTGAATCCATGTCGATGAAATCCCAGTTTACAAAAGGATGACCGAGTCAGAGGCCTTCAACCAGAAGCGTTTATGTGCTATCTCACGAGATTAGAATTGAAAGGCACATCCCGCTACTGTAAACCCCGGTTTATATCGCGTCAGCTTCCGTCCGCGCACTACTCAGAAGCGCCTTTTTTAGTTTGCTTATCAAATAAGCTTTCTTCTCTTATACCGGAATACGTCTAGCGACCAATTGCCTTGCCAAGACAAGTGACGAAAAAAAACTTCTGCGTATATTTAAATGCTTGATGTAATTAACTATTTCAATTGAAATCGGTATCGCGGAGATATTGTAAAGTTCATTAAGAGAAACTTACTTGGTCACAAGAAAGATTAGAGAGTGAACAACTGCAAAGATAGCATATACAGTTCACGTAGGTTTACGAATAAATTCAAATTGATTGGCGATGGTTGAAAATAAGTATTTAATACTGGTAAATCGTCCAGCTTAATTTAAAGCCAATTTAAGGGAGAAAACCAAAACTAAGACAATCAAACTGAATAACGTAGGTTAATGCAGAAATGTCTTCACCTACCCACTTTCCTAACCCTAGGGTCACATCTTACATGATCAATTTAAATATATTGCGTGATCTATTTAAACTTACAGAAGCGATAGTGGCAGAAACATAAAATGCATAATGAAAAATTCTTGAAGAAAAGATTATTATCAAGAAGGCTGTGTACGAAAACAACGCGGAGGGATAGGCAAAGGGTTAAAAAACTTCATCACAGCTCATCGAAAGCTCTAGCCTTATCGCCGAAGGTTGTACGGGCGCTCATACAGGCCCTTCGAGAAGGTGTAGAGCGCGAAACATGCGCTTGTCTACCTTGAAGTTTTTTAGGCGGAAACGTTGGGGGTGAAGCGAGAGATGATGACACAGACGCCTGTTGCTGCTCCACTTCTTTGACCCTTTCTTGCACTTCCTCTACCTTCTCCGGTTCTTCCACAGTTTTGAGCTCTCCGGAATCAACACTGTGCGGTGGAGCCGGCGTTGGGACTAGAAAATCGCTACCAGATTCTGAAGGTTCAACAGTTACGGCTGCTTCTGCACTTGGTGGGAAATTTTCTTCAAGAGTCGAATTCGAAACGACTTTTAATTTTTCTTCCTCAGATTTCTGGAAAAGAAGCGGAGGAGCAACGGAGGTCCCTGTCACTTCCGTGTTTGGGAAGGGACTTCCCTCAGGTACCTGCTCTAGAATGACTTGCTCAACCCCTCCTTCAAGTTTCTATAAAGGAAATGGGACGTAAACCAGAATTATCCGACTAGACGGTAAATAAATCGGAGAGGCAAAACCAGCAATAAAAGAAATGGATGGAATTCAGTCTCTACAAGGTAGTGTGCAAGAAAGACTCGATTTGGGTCCTAAAGTGAAAGCCAAAATATAAATATTCTATAGCTACGGTAACTGATCTAAGAATTGAGCACTAAATTTTAAAAGCATAAGAGGAGCGCAAGGTCTAACTCATTCGACCTACTTTCCAACAAAAATCAAGTCAGCGAAAACCGGCCGATTAGATGAAGACGTTTTAAAAGGCTGAAAGATAGGTTTACTGAACGTTAAGAACAAATCTACATGCGAATATTTCATATCACTGCCTACAAAAAGCCATTTAGAAGCTTGGTACTTGGAAATTTAGGGTGCAAATCAAGATGTCATTTGAACAATTATTGATTTAACAATAAAATTATTAAAGTTTACTGAAAATACAAGCAACCATTCAATAAAACAGTTGCAAAAAACAATCCACTGCAAAAGCAGTGAGGTAATTTAAACCAAAGAGATTAATATAACTTGACAAGTGTAAGGTCGAAAGATGAGCAGAAATAATACTAATGCGACCTGATTAGGGTGAGTTCACAGTTTGGCGAATAGTATGAGCCGGAGAAAGATAGGAGGTTGCAAAGGTGATGACCCTAAGTTAAGGATCAGCTGTGAACCTTAAACATAGGCTATATAATAAAATCATGCAAAGTTCAATTAATGAAATCCATGCTGACAAAACAATCGGTGCCAAAGTCCAAGGGTATCCAAAGCTCGTGAATACTTATTGAACTTTAGACTCAACTCAAGTAAGGCATGGTATTCCGAAAATTAACCGAAAATCATAAAAACAATATATAAATAAAAAAAACCGACGTAAGGCACTCACCTCATTTAAAGTCAGTCGAGATAAGTCTAAAGAAAAGAATATAGTAAACCCATCGAATCTCGAACAGCGCCAGCGATACTTATTCAAAAGTACGAACTTGCAGATTCTTCACCGGGGTTGAAAGGCAGATCCCAAGTGCAAATGCGTTTTACCTCAGGCATATTACTGCTGATGACAACAGACTGATCTTCATAGAAAACACGGGCTTCATTATCCAGAACAAGAAGACAAACTTCATTTCCTTGCTGTCTAATGAACTCCACAACCTCTGAGTGTGAGAGAGACACTATAAACGTAAAATGCATTTATTTTACAATCGCTGGTGGAGAAAACAAATTAAGCTAGTAAATTAATGTAATAAAAAGAAGACATACTAATATTTCTGCCATTAACTTCTATGACGAGGTCTCTGTTTCGCAGACCAGCTTTGTAGGCTAAGGAGTCGGGTTTGACTTCTTCAATAAATTGACCAGTTTCATTTTTAATAGCTACCAAGGAAAATCCGAAGCCGGTATCGTTATCTTCCTTTCGCATACAGCAATATCGTGGGAACGGCATATCCATCTTAGAAAGGCACGACAGCGCATGAGACTTCATAAATATGAAAATTTATAGTTCATAAGAGGGACAAATATTTAACTTTGAAAATTGATGGGTTAAAACAAGTTTAATAAGACTGAAATCGGGGAAGATATGTATTGTCATTCTAACGCAAATAGACAGAATCCAGCAGCCAATAAATCAAATAATTTACGAAGTTAGCAAATTTGATAAAACTAAACCTACACTTACTGGAATCGAAAAGCGTAACAGTTAATTGAAGATTATCGCTTGCCTTCATCTTTAAAATAAGCCTCGCTCTTATTCGCCAATATTTTTTTATCAAATTCTACTCGAAAATTCAAGTAGGGTTTGTCGATGTTTATTATTCACTATCAGAGGAAGTAGTGCATGCTCTCAAAATCAAAATGTCCATACTAAATGTCGCAATACCACTGTGTAAATCGAGAAAAAATTAATGCGCCTATGATTAAACAAAAATTAGCAGCAGTTTTCTTGGAGATACATATTCTCGTAAAGACAAATTGGGATATCTTTTGTTATTTACAGCATAATAAGCCAGAATAAATAACAGGAAAGAGTGACCGATATTTCATTCAGGATAAAAATTCCACGTGCCATTTTGTTTAAGACCTACGCTAGTAGCCAGTTTCAAGAATACATTAGTCTATAAACGGGCGCGAATAGATTTAAAAACGATATGACATATCATACTAAATGCATCTGCGGGTCGCCAAGCTGCCACCATGAAAAAAGCAATAAAAAGGAATGAAGGGTAGTATGCAGTTCATCGGAACAGCTGCCAGAAAAACGTCGAAAAGCTTCATATTAAAGCCGAACATTTAAAAAGTGCGATAAATGGCACTAAAATGATAACTGAACACTGAAATGTGAGCAATAGTGATAAGGCTGATTCAAGTGTGGTTTGACCAAAACTGAAAAAAGAAAAGTGCGAAAAAGGTCAATTTCTTGAAAGTTCACTAGAAATTAAAAAGTGCATATATTAAACAGGGCTGTTTCAACTCCAGTTTCACTCATAAAGCGCAACTATTTCAAGAGCAGTTTCTTAATCCAATGCGCTTCACGAACCGTTTATCTAACATAGGCGCGTTCTTCAGTGTCGGATATGGAATACGGTGTGTTCACGGAAGGTAATTCGCGAAAATTAGGAAAATTGTTTCCTTTTATTACACAGTGCCTAATATACAGATCTCCTAAATCGTTTTTTGCCAAGTAATCGTATTGGGACAATTTCAGGCTCCACAGTGGAAAATCTCATACCAACATTCGTGGCGATTTTCCAACGAGTGCTATCATGGGGTGTTCTTGGAACTATTTTTATGGTGCTGATCTCTGCAGTCCTGACACACAGGGTAATGGTGAGAGGCAGAATTCGACGACGTTTGCGTGAGAAGCGAGAACAGCTGGATAGGGCTAGGTGTCACCTTCGCGAACGCGTTGAGGCTGATCCTCCATCTGCGGAACTCAGTTATGTCTCTGCAGTTGAAATCCAGAACCAACTTCAACGGAACGAAATAACGCCACTGCAAGCCCTTCGCGTATACCAAAAGAAAGTCCTCGATGTTCTCCACTGCAACGGTGTTTGCGATATAATAGAAGAGGCGGAGGAAGCTGCCAAATCAATTTCGCCTGACGTTATCTCCCCTATTCGTGGAATGCCCGTCAGTATTAAAGAGAACATTGCTGTTGCCGGGTATGACTGCAGTACTGGATTGGTTAGTCGCACTCTAGATCCCCAGCCAAAAGACAGTTCGTTGATCAGGGCTCTTCGAAGTGTTGGAGCTGTTCCTTTTATAACCACAACTATGGCTCCAACTGGCATGTGTCTGGATTCCTCCACCGATATTTTTGGTAGGCAGCGGAATCCCCACGACCCCAAACGTATGGTCGGTGGTAGCTCCAGTGGCGAGGCTCTTCTGATTTCGAAGGGGGCATCTCCTCTTGGATTTGGAACAGATTTGGCTGGCAGTGTCCGTTTTCCCGCCGCACTGTGTGGCATCTGTGCCATAAAGCCCACTAGTTTCCGTGTAAGTTCAGTGGGTTTGATCTCGGTAGCCCGGGGAGGTTCTCTCGCTCTTCGTGCTGTATTCGGCCCAATGTCTAAGCACACTAGTCTTCTGATAGATTCCATGCGAGCTTTACTGGCGCCCTCCATGCATGACCTAGATCCGCGAGTTCCACCCATTATGTTCCGCGAAGAAATTTTCGCTGCTAAAGATCCCCTGACCATAGGGTTCTATGATGACATTGGTGGGGAAATAGTGGCGAAGAGCGTTCCATCGGTTGTGAATGCCTTATCCAAAGCGAGAGAAATATTGAAAGCTCGAGGCCACAAGTTAGTAGAATTCCATTTACCCAATCCTGATACGGCTGTTCGATTGGCGATGACAAATATCCTAGCAGATGGTGGAAGAACACTCCGGAAATCATCGCAATACGAGACGACGAATGCTCGTTTTAGGCAGACTCGGTTTCTGCTTGGAATTCCGGCAGTTTTACGACGGATCATTGGTAGGATAGTGCAGAGAGTTGTCAGTAAGACCCTTGGTTTTTCAATTCTAGCCTCAACGGGCTATCAGTCGCCACAGGAGATTCTAACTGCACTGCTGGAGATTTCCGATTATCAGGATGAGTTTGCTGAAGCCTGGGCAAAATCAAAGATTGACGTGCTACTCTGTCCAACATTGCCTTTCCCTGCGCCACTAGAAAGCACCCCCGACGTACTGCTGGTGTCTGCTATTACTTTTTCGTCCATCTACAATTTGGTGGATTATCCTGCAGGTGTAGTCCCTGTTGGAAGCGTGAGTGAAAGTGATGTGGAGGCAGCAAAAAACTTAGTGACTGTCTACAAGAAGGCGGGTGATTTTGTGAATGCTAGGCATGCCGAATTGCAGAGTGGCACAAAAGACCTCCCACTCGTTGTTCAAGTGGTCGGGAAACCGTATGGTGAAGAAACCGTTTTGCGGGTAATGAAGGAAATTGAAGAAGGTGTTAAAGGAGGCTAAGGCCTTTAGTTTCACTCAGGTGCTGCGTTTTCTATTCCATATTCCGTACTTTGCTACCGTTAGTGTGCCATCGGACTTGGTATTTATGAATTACTCCTGAATGAAATTAACAGAATTTAATTCTCTTATTGGATGGATGTTGATGTTTGCAGTTTATGAGCTTAGTGCTCTTACATTGACGGGTGATCGATAATGACAGTGTGACACTTTGCACTGGTAACTTTGTTGATAGACTAGAGTCGAATTTTTAAGAGGACAATTGTTTAGTTTGAGGCTTGGTCATTGTCTTTCCTTTGACACTCCGCAAAACTCGTATATTGCATATGTAACCTTCTTAGGGGATATGTGAGACGCGCAATTGGATGTGGAATGGACTGGCTTACAACATGTATGTCGCAGATGTTGGGACGATGCTAGACTGCTGGCTACCGGTACTGCCGGCGGGAACTGGTTGGGACGGTCTGGAACAGAGTGCATATTGAAATTGATGGTTCGGTTGGAGCCATAGATGCTGTCCTTGGTAAATGTGGTCGTTTTCGTTTCCTGGACCTCGGCACCTGGGCCTTTGTTTTATTGGTCGCGTGCTGCCCTCTAAATGCTTACTTTTCGTGCCTTATTTAGTGAAGGGGGTGCAAAAGTGAGTGCAACAGTCAAGTTGATATCTGCTTGTAAGAGGGGAACCGGGCATTTGAGACTCCAGCGCCATTTGGAATCTGACTTTTCATCAATATCACTTTTGTGGTCATTTTCGGTCCTTTTAGTAGTTCTCACCTAGCTGAATAAAGCTGGTATTTCCATCTGTCCCATCTGTGGCGGGCACTAGAGGCCAGCGATCAGTTGCAAAACGGTCGTCAATTACAATAAAAACTGGTTTAGCGTGGTACAGGTTACCTCGTTCTTATTCCGCAACTGCTGTCCTACCTCGCGTTTGCCGGCACCGCCACCACCACCACTACATCTCGCTGATTAACTGCTTAATGCTTTATGCCCTACTGCTTGGTCGATCTTCTACTTCTGTCCTGTTTGTGCAGCAAACACACAAATCATATTTATCCAGTGATTTTGAAATAGCACATGCTCTTAAAACCGCAAGTGTGTGGAACCATGAGTCATCGGATAGTCCCGAAAGGCTTCAAAACAGCGCTCAACATTCGCATTAATGATTGCAATTTACCCGAAACATATTGGAAGTTATTTTTCCACCAAGTCTTGAATTTGCAGATAGAAGTATCGGCAGGCCACATAATTATTGCCATTGGAAAGCCACATGAATTTTCACGCTGGATTGTCGTGCATTAATCACAATGTCCGTTGAGCGATCTTTCTGCAATCAAAGTGCCTGATCATCAACGGGGTTAGAGTTGAACCGACGAGGCATATATAATTGCCATCCTTTGGGCGAGAATCATAGGGATACTGTCCCTCAACTGGCCACTGTATATTCCAGGTGATTGGTGTTGATCGACAATTGATTTTATAGACTGTCTCCTCCACTCATATCCCTGGTCCGTTTAAAATCGGCCCACATAGAATTCACCTTAAACGAGTGCTCTTACCACCGTCTCTGGAAATCGCCCTAGAAAAATCCCATTTACACTTGGACTATTTCGGCCCAGCTGGGAAATTTCTAATCTTTCTTGACAGATTAAGTGCCATTGAGTCTCCTCTTAGTAAATCTATTTCGTAACTACGCAAATTTGTTGGTATATCAAAGTTGTTTCCCTAATTGCTAGTGTACGTTAGTCAATCTGGACAGTGAAACGGAGCTCATTTGCCCACTTCAGCTGCGACTAAGGACCTAAGTTGCTGTTGAGGTGAATGGGCACTTGATGGTAGCTATGACTAGGAATGCATTTAAGACGGAACCAACTCACCAGAACGAGACGCTTAGCGCCTACAATGCAGTGTCTTAAGAAACAATTTCAGTATGCGCGAGTTCATAGGATGGAGCTTTGTGTGTTATATTCTAGACGAATAGTATGCAACACATAGCCAAATAGCAGGGAAGTGTCCGAGAATCGGTGGGTGCGGTTCACCCCACTTGTCATTATTCTAGAAAATAAAGACGAGTCCTCTCTCCTTCACCATATCATCTCATTTAATCTGTGGCTGTTTTGTGATACAAAATGGACAAAAACAAGTGAGATGTTCTAAAATCCTGCCATTACCATCCTTAACAATCGAAAATAAACTCTTTGATAACTAATAAACAATAAAAGTCTTAAATTAGCAACCTTCAAATGATTGCCAAATGACGAAACGGCCCTTTAAAGCTAATGGATAGAATACACAAGCCCCTATCAAAATGACCGGCTATGGCCCTCAGTCGTTTGTACTTGAAGTAGGATAAGCAATATGGAGAGAATGTTGAAATTTATGCTTACGAACGGTTATTCTTCCCTCCAAATTTTGCAAATTGCGTTTTTCGAGAGAGCTATCTTTTCGGGCGCTTATCTGAGATAAGTTTATCCTTTCTATATTTGACCATGTTGTTTCAGAGCGCTGAAGTCCATTCATCGTCTACGCTAAAATGACCTTATCCAGCCGCATGAGACTGATCATATCGGTGAAGTCGTGTGTGCTTGGAAAGAGCTTCATAGCCGCCTCCTCTTGATGATCACAAAGCACCCTATACCCGTTGTCTTGAATCTATCGATTAACCCAACACTAACCAACGACTCTCTTAAAGGCAATTAATCGGTGATAAGTCACAGACCAATTAAAATGCACTGAAAAAATAACACGCTCATTCACATAAATTCACGTTTGTTAATTCGATTTCAATGTTCATCCTGATGTGATCATGCTCCACTTTTGCTCAAAATATTCGAAAAAATGGGTATAATTTGTTTTTGATGCATTTCAACCATTTATTCCAAATAAATAATGCAACTTCATTTTCGTCTCATCGGCATTCCGTTACTCCAAGGCCGTGCTGTGTTTCTCCTCGTGAGGCTACCCCTGCTTCAAGATCAACGCTGGAGCCGAATGACCCCATAGGAGGTACTTGGTCTAATTTGTTGAAACCAGACCTCTAAATTTTAAGACTAATGCTACATTTTAATACACGATGCTTAATAGGCAAAGTTCTGAGATCGATGCTTTTATCTAACCATTTTATCTGGAATAATTTAGCTTCCACGATGGAAGAAATCATTCCAACATTCGTGGAGATTTTTCAGCGAGTGCTGTCATGGCGTGTTATGAAATTGTCTTTATGGTGCTGCTCTCTGCAGTCCTGACACAAAGAGTATGGATGAGGAGCAAAATACGCTCCAGTCATATCCATTAACAGAACTGTTCTCTTTAATATTGACGGGCGTTCCACGAATAGGGGAGATAACGTCAGGCGGAATTGATTCGGCAGCTTCCTCCGCCTCTCCTATTGGTCTATAAACGGGCACGGATAGATTTAAAAACGATATGACATATCATACTAAATGCATCTGCGGGTCGCCAAGCTGCCACCATGAAAAAAGCAATAAAAAGGAATGAAGGGTATTATGCAGTTCATCGGAACAGCTGCCAGAAAAACGTCGAAAAGCTTCATATTAAAGCCGAACATTTAAAAAGTGCGATAAATGGCACTAAAATGATAACTGAACACTGTAATGTGAGCAATAGTGATAAGGCTGATTCAAGTGTGGTTTGACCAAAACTGAAAAAAGAAAAGTGCGAAAAAGGTCAATTTCTTGAAAGTTCACTAGAAATTAAAAAGTGCATATATTAAACAGGGCCGTTTCAACTCCAGTTTCACTCATAAAGCGCAACTATTTCAAGAGCAGTTTCTTAATCCAATGCGCTTCACGAACCGTTTATCTAACATAGGCGCGTTCTTCAGTGTCGGATATGGAATACGGTGTGTTCACGGAAGGTAATTCGCGAAAATTAGGAAAATTGTTTCCTTTTATTACACAGTGCCTAATATACAGATCTCCTAAATCGTTTTTTGCCAAGTAATCGTATTGGGACAATTTCAGGCTCCACAGTGGAAAATCTCATACCAACATTCGTGGCGATTTTCCAACGAGTGCTATCATGGGGTGTTCTTGGAACTATTTTTATGGTGCTGCTCTCTGCAGTCCTGACACACAGGGTAATGGTGAGAGGCAGAATTCGACGACGTTTGCGTGAGAAGCGAGAACAGCTGGATAGGGCTAGGTGTCACCTTCGCGAACGCGTTGAGGCTGATCCTCCATCTGCGGAACTCAGTTATGTCTCTGCAGTTGAAATCCAGAACCAACTTCAACGGAACGAAATAACGCCACTGCAAGCCCTTCGCGTATACCAAAAGAAAGTCCTCGATGTTCTCCACTGCAACGGTGTTTGCGATATAATAGAAGAGGCGGAGGAAGCTGCCAAATCAATTCCGCCTGACGTTATCTCCCCTATTCGTGGAACGCCCGTCAATATTAAAGAGAACAGTTCTGTTAATGGATATGACTGGAGCGTATTTTGCTCCTCATCCATACTCTTTGTGTCAGGACTGCAGAGAGCAGCACCATAAAGACAATTTCATAACACGCCATGACAGCACTCGCTGAAAAATCTCCACGAATGTTGGAATGATTTCTTCCATCGTGGAAGCTAAATTATTCCAGATAAAATGGTTAGATAAAAGCATCGATCTCAGAACTTTGCCTATTAAGCATCGTGTATTAAAATGTAGCATTAGTCTTAAAATTTAGAGGTCTGGTTTCAACAAATTAGACCAAGTACCTCCTATGGGGTCATTCGGCTCCAGCGTTGATCTTGAAGCAGGGGTAGCCTCACGAGGAGAAACAGCACGGCCTTGGAGTAACGGAATGCCGATGAGACGAAAATGAAGATGCATTATTTATTTGGAATAAATGGTTGAAATGCATCAAAAACAAATTATACCCATTTTTTCGAATATTTTGAGCAAAAGTGGAGCATGATCACATCAGGATGAACACTGAAATCGAATTAACAAACGTGAATTTACGTGAGTGAGCGTACTATTCCTTTCACCGACGCCTATCATCTTGTACTGCTGTCATGCCTATTCTGATCTCTATACCTCGTGTTTTACGCTGTATAAATCAGATTTTCGCAAATGCGCTAATTTCTTTGGCATTTGATCCGGCCCTAATTACATTCTATTTATTTGTAATTTTAATAGCGATGTCCTTTTTTCCTTTTTAATCAGAGTGTATTCTCTCACTCACGGAGCAGATTATTTTTGCTGCAATCACTGATACCATGATTGTTTAGGATATTAAATCTATCCTATTCAAATTATGTAGATTTTCACCAGTCCATTCGCAGCTGTCGCCTCACATATGTTTTATTTACGTTTGCCCTTTTTTCTTGAAAAATAATCGAGTAATGTTCCAGTTGTTTGTATTAGTCTAATTTGAAGGTTTTTCTCTTTTTTCATAAACGCCTCATGAGCTCCAAATTTCCAGATTCATATAACGGTGCGATTTTATTCTACGCCCTCATTTTTCTGAGCCATTGCGGTAGACTTCAAGTTTTTTTCTGACAGAAAAAAATCTAAGTATTCTAATGCTTTCAAAGCGTTAATTTGTGTTAGTTTCAATTGCTTCATTCCGATTCTACTGAGGAAGAGGTACTAAGTTGTTGTTTTACTGTTGGGCTGCCCATTAGTAGAGCACTTAGAGCACCAAATTTATTAGATTGCAAAACTGATTTGGGTAATCGATATCTTTCAAGGTCACAAAGCTACAAGACAACGTGTGACAATTATAATGGCTCCGAAATGTATGTTGTCGACGTTTGAAAAATCCGGTCAATTTCAAAACTCATTATTTTAGTAGCATATTAAAAGGCTAGACATTGGATATGGGGACAGTAGTGAGGAAGATAAATTGCTTTAATTTTCGAAAATACGAAAGTTCATAAGTGCTGACCGCTGATTGTCTTAATAGTCTCTGAGCATCAAATCAGAGACTGTAAAGATTTATGGACAAGATTTAATGTTAGTTAAAATTTGACCACTTAAAACTGCTTAATGATGTCTGACCAGGTATATTTCAAAGCTAAAGTTGATTTACGCCGCTCTGCAAAACATTAAAGCCTTGTTTACTAAAGAAGTACTCCGAAAATAAAATTAGTCGCTTGTGCGAAGGGAAAAATACCAAGGAGCATTTCATTTTTTCTATAGATCTTGATTGTTTTGCAGCTGCGTGGCGGGCGCGTGTATTGACAATACATCTTATGATATAGTGGGTCTCCTGATTCTCGCCTCGGTCATTTTTCCTCCCAATTTTTTGCCATCTGAGGAGTTCGTTTTTTTATTTATTATAATTATTTGTTTAATCCCTAATCATGTTTTTAGAGTGATCCTCAAAAGCCTACTTCGTTGAATTATTTTATTTGATTCTGTTGTGTATTTGATTCAACTGATAAATTGTGACCCGCTTCATCATGTTGACGATCTCAGATGATTGACAAAATCTCTTTGTTGTAGAACATGCGCAGTGACGTAAAGATTGCTTCTGAAGAGGCACCGGCCAAAATAACCGTTGAAGGGGATGCACCAAAGGACGTTGATTTACTTGCCCTTGAAGATGTTCGGGATCAAATACGTTACATTGAAAAGTCAGTTGTTACAAAGGAATTGCACTTCATGACTCGAGTTCTCCGTGGAATAGTCCCTATTCGCCGTAAGATAAATAGCAATGTTTTGCGTGGTCTGGTTCACACCTATTTCGCACCCCAATCCCAGCAATGGAATTATTTCATGGAGTTTCTACCAGAGGTAATCACAAGCACATCACTCCTAATGCTTTTAAGGCGATGGACGCCCCTCCCAAGCTGAATTTAAAACCGAAATCGCAAAAGCCTGGCGCTCTTCTACCTGAAGTTGAAGTATATCTACATTTACTACTCTTAATTCATCTCTTGGATGTTAATAAGACCAATGAGGTAGCGTTTTTTTTCCTATTTTCCGCCACATTATCAGTCTTGCTCATTAAAATTTATATATTCAGGCTACGAAGTGTTCCTCCCTTTTGATGGAAAGGACTCAGGAGACAGGCCGTAGAAGCATGGCTGTTCTTGCTAGTCGTTGTTTTTACTATCATAGCAGAGCCTTTGAACTGGATGACAGGTTAGAGGAAATACGGCCTTTCCTTCATTCGCGCCTTCGATCAGCGACTCTGAAAAACGTAGGCTGACCAACTTTAGCCTCAATATCACTACCTGCTTCTGGAATTTTAGAACCATGACTGTCAAGCCGTGTTGATTAATTTATTATTGCGAAATTACCTTCGCTACAATCTACATGATCAGGCCTCAAAACTTGTTAATCGTGTGGAGTTTCCCGAATCAGCTCCCAACAATGAGTGGGCTCGCTTCCTTTATTACCTAGGTGCGTATTTTCAGCTTGAAGATTAATGTCTTTAAAATCATTGCGATTTCGCTTTTTTTTATTTGCATATTCAAGGTTTTATTAAGGCTATCCAACTGGACTACAATGCTGCTCACGATCATCTCGTGTCGGCAAATCGAAAGGCCCCTCAGCAAACAGCTATCGGATTCAAACAAGCTCTACATAAATTGAACACCGTTGTAGAACTTCTTTTGGGAGAACTTCCTGACCGTAGTATCTTTAGGCAGCCAGAACTTAAAGATGCTCTTCACCCCTACTTTCAGCTGACTCAAGCAATCCACGCCGGCGATTTGGGTCAGTTCAACAATGTGCTAAAGACGTATGTTAAACAGTTCAACAATGATAAAACCTATACTCTCATTCTGCGTCTACGACATAACGTTATCAAAACGGGTGTCAGGAGAATCTCTCTGAGCTATTCAAAGATCTCTCTTATCGATGTCGCCGAAAAGCTGCAGTTGGATAGTTCTGAAGATGCCGAGTACATTGTTGCAAAAGTAAGCGTAGCAAACTGGGTGAACAGCACTGTTTGCTCGCATATCTATGACTGCTTTTGTTCGAACTTGCAGGCTATTCGTGATGGTGTTATAGAGGCGGTGATAAACCGAGAACATGGTTATATGATCACAACGGAAGCGAGCGACCTCTATTCCACTCGTGAACCTATGGATCAGTTCCATCAACGCGTTCGTTTCTGCCTTGGAATTAGAAATCAAGCGATCAAGGCTATGCGATATCCACCCAAGAAGTATGATAACGATTTGGAATCAGCGGAGGTAAGTGATGGCAATGCCAATTTGGCATGTCGTCACGTTCGTCTATTCAGTAGCGTCCTGGATGATGCTCATGCATTGACTTTAGTTTTGAACAGACCCTAATTTCGTTATTGCTTTGGATATAAAGGTAGTTTTGTTTTAGGAGCGCCGAGAGCGCGAACAGCAAGAGATGGAGAGTGCGAAGGAGCTCTCCGAAGACGATTTTGATGGATTCCCATAAAAAAACGATAGGTCTGCTCCTCTTAATAAATTACGCGTTTCGTCAGTAACTATCTGTGTGTCATTAGAAGTGGCATCCATGGAATTCTTTTATTGGGAGGAGGGTTGGTTGAAATAAATGCAATATCCATACCTGAAACTTTTATCACTGCTATGAGTAGTATTTGGGGGTGGTTTGACTCCAAAATAAGAACGACAAATATAATTTGTGGTTGTGCTCAGATGGTTTGGATTAGGGGGAAAGAATTTTAATGCATTCAAGTTAAGATTCTGAAAACGGACATCGATTCCGTCATGAGAGCTGCGGCTTTTGGCCGGCTTTGTCGTGTGGACAACTGCGGAGGTGGAGTGCTCTGTCGTTTCCCAGGGGGTCATCACAGGTTCTTCTGGTCAGAGCGTTTTGGGCTGCATGGTTATTAGGATCTCGGCGAGATTTGAAAAAATCGATTGAGAATTGCACTACGTCAGCAGGTCTTTGTACCATTACTTCATATGATAGTTCTTCTAGAAGTTCTTGAAAGCCTTCAGGTAACTTAGGCCTGTCACAAATAGGCATATTTCTTTTCAATATGCCCACAACGGTTGGGATCCCAGTTACCGTGTAAATGTTTTAATTGCTATCGACGTAAATAAAATCGGATTCGTTCACTTCGAGTAATAAAAACGGCAAGTCGTGAATAACCATATTATCGCTATCATTTTGAACTGCGTTTTTTGTCTTCCTTTGGTAAAAATTTCATCCTATCTCAATTAGCATTCGATAGTTAGCCGAAAATGGGCCCTATGGTTTTCGCTAAAATTAATTTAGCGGACGCATCCTTTAGGCATTTATCATATTATTTTTCAACTTACCCAGTTTTCTACAGTACCTCTAGTAATATGATGATTTCATTTAGTAATATGAGCATTTCGCAACGCACAATCGCAAGACTTTTATGAAGACTCTGGAAGCCTGTCAAGCAGATAAATCTTATAAGTGGTTAAGAGAGAGTGCTACTTAGCGATAGTGTTTGCGGATCATAATTTTGCCGCTAAAGACGTTATGCGCATCGTCGGCCGAGATCAGCGTTGTTTGGCAGTGAGCAGCAGAATAACTACAAATTAGCCAATTTTGAAGAAAGTGAGATCAACCCTTTATGAAGAAGCAGAAAAAGAGACAACTAGTTTAAGTTGGAAATCCGTTCGATCATATAGAGATATTTCAGACCACTTAAGGCAGGAGTGAAAATTATTGCGTAAGCGAATTCGAGAAAACGAGAAGATAATGAAAAATTGCCAAGTTCATGACACTGTAGGAATTCAACGGCTCAAGTGCAAATTGCTGGAAGTTTTGAGAATACCATTTAACTCAGAACAATGGGAAGACGGAATCCCCGAACCATGTAAATAGAGTTTTTCAAAGCGTATCGTTAAATAAAATCAATACATTTAATTTTTTTTCACAATTCAAAGTAGTTGGTCTACCTGTGAGTGAACAATGCATAATTGGCTTAATCAATTTCTCACACTTTGAGCATACATTAAGTGTGTTTTAATAACTCAAGAGGCTTTATTGAATAACTACACAAAGCAGGTAAAAAAAATAATAAGAATTTGAAGAACAAGCACTCCGATTAAAATTAACCGAAAAGACAAAATTCATCGCGACAGCTTGACAGTTTCGCAATGTGGGCTCATTACAGAAATAACAAAAGTGAACGGGTAGTGCTCAATCTGAAACAGATGTTTCATATATTATTTTTATAAAATAATGAAGATATTATAGTTTTAGTATAAGCAATCTTCAATAAATCAAGGTATAGAAAAAAATTTTATATTCATGATGTACAAAATTGAGAGACAGACAAAGTTACTTATTTTACTAAACTGCTTTTAATACGCTACCGGAAGGTAGTCTTGGTTAAAATTTCAATTATGGTTCGTTATTTCTTAATCCCACTAATTTATATTTCAGCTGAGACATGAAACCCGCCCAAAAGTCTATCGCACACTTGCCATGCTATGCGAGTCGGAGTCTCTATCAGATGCACAGTTAAAAGCTTATCAAACGCGTTTGCAGTTTGTTGTTAATTTATAGTAATTTCTCAGAGAGTATCGCACATATTTAGAGGCTGTTAGCAGATTGGCTAATTGTGGAAATGTCTGCATTACCGAAGAAGCTGTTATGATTGGTGATAATGGCCTTCTTACTGGCGAATCCCTGAATGCTTTGCAACACGCCGGGGCCATATCGGTTTACAATACATTACAGCAAAACAACTGGGAATTTCCAGTTCCAGAAGGTAACAACTGTTGCTCTTAAGTCATCTTTCTAGAGGGTGAGGTTGCGGTTTTGAAAACGCACACCACTGTCCCCGACGAATTTTTGGACTCTGAGAAGCCTATTCGATCGGATTGGCCATCCGTCTTTGTCTCTGAATGCTTCGTGGAAGGTGAAAAAGCGAAACTTCATGGTTCCGCTCGCCCTCTCCGCTCTTTTCTTCCTCCAAGCATTGTTTTTAGAAGCGCTGCTGACATTGACGATGATCTACCTGAACCCGAACTTCCAGCTTCCAGCGCTCTGGGACCCGAAACGGGTCTTGAAATCGTCTCGACAAACGAAGGTCTCGCCATTAGAAAAGCAAAGGAAAATGATACTACTGTTGGTGTGTTTGTTATTTATAGTTAGCCGATCAATGATTTTGCGTAACTCATTACTCCGAGTTTTCTAGAATGCGTTCCAATTGACGAATACTACTATGGTCGTCAAGAGAGCAATCAAAATTGTGTTGAGGAGAAGGCTGAGTATCGCTTTAAGTGTGCAGTATGCCAGCGAATGTTCTACTCGAACATCAAGCTAATGCATCACATCATGGGTCATGTTGATGAGGCCATTCAGGCTTTGTTAGGTTTCGCCCTTAATCAGTGCCGGATTTGTAATCATGCATTCACAAATGCGTTCGCTCTTCGTGCTCATATGGAAAAGGTATATTTAATTGATTTCGTCTGCAATTTTGACCCGTTTTGTCACCATTTGTTCTTTTTCAGGATCATGGAGGCGTTACAGTTGTTGAGACGGCCAAAACCGACGGTATGGAAGGTAGTCAACTCTCTGCTACCGGTTTTTCCTGTCGAATTTGCGGAAAAGAGGCTGCCAGTGATCTAGCACTTGCTCACCACTTGCAGTCTACACATCGTCAGCGCGAGATGCCATATGTCTGTCGTATTTGCCTCTTTCGCTCTTCACTCTATGAGGACATTCTAGACCACTTTAAGAAGGCTCATAGTGGTTCAAATCACCTACTTTGTACCTACTGTCTTCGAATCTTTACTCCTTCTGATGCAAGAGTCCCTGGGATCCCTCTGATATCCCCTACCGGAGCTTCTAGTGGTGGTGCTGTAAGCACCGCTGGTCTTGGAGCTGGTGTTGGTCAGACTCAGGTATATCTTCAGCATCTGAGAATGCATCAGGTTCAGCACCAACTTAGACGCTGTCCAGCTTGTCGTTTGAACTTCACTAACAAGTCAGATTATCAGGTGCATCGACGGTTAGACCATAAAGCTGGTAGTAGTAGCGCGGCTGCCGAACAACAGTTGAAGGAACTGCAACAGCAGCAACAGCTGGAACAAGAACGAGTGCAAGCTCAATTACAGCATGAACACCATGAGCCGATTATTGAAAACATCAATGAAAACGTCCAGGACTCGCATAATGTTGATGAATTTATGGTGAGTTCATTTACTGACGGCAGAGGAATGAGCGTCACATTTTGACTAAATACTTAAGAATTGTTTGAAGAAGGTTGAGAAAATAATGTAGCTTAGATTTTTTGGTCACTTGCAAATAGCATGGTCCTAGTATAATGCGCTTGGACGCCTACCGTGCTTGACCAAATGAGGTACCCTAGTTCGAGGTATCGATGCTCGGAATCTGGATGTCAATAAACATTGGAAGGCGATGTGAGTGAACTCCGAGACCTAGCAGACTTTGAATGACACCCGTTTTTTTTTAAATGCCACTTCTCGACCCCATTGTCCTTGCCCATTAATCGTTTCCCATTAGTCCTCTTACAGGATATTTGCACTTTTGGCTGGAAACTGTTATTGACCTTCATGTTTTAGACGAAATCAACTGAATCACTACAGCTACAGGAACAACAGAACACTCAAGTCACCCAGTCACCAGTTCAAGTGGCAGCCATAGCGGTGGATCAGCAGAACCAAAAAGAAGACGTGACGTCTGCTGCGGCTGTAGAAGCTGAAGAGAATCGTGTCATCCTTCTCAATGTTCCTGAAGCTAGTCGCACCATGGATCTATCTTCCGTGCAGCTTCCTCCTGAAGCCCTCCAACTCACTTGTCTCGAATGCGGAGAGCTTCTTACCTCCGATAATCACAAGCAAGTTGCTTCGCAGTCTCGTTTTTATCTAAAACTAAAAAAGGCTGCAAATTTTAATCACGGAGAGGAGGGGGAGAATGGGGATTGACAAGTATCAGTCTTATTTGAGCGCAATGTTCCATTCGCTACCACCAAATCACCTCTTCTCTTGCTATCTTTTGGACAATCGGTTATTCCGACACCCCAGACCCGTTTCTTCCAGAGTTCTTATCAATTGGGTCTTCATAGGCCAGTGTTTTGTAATTCAGACGTTATACGTTTCAGTGGTCGTTGAGACTGCCGGCATTGATTTCCTAGTCCCTCATTTCTGCTCCGTTTCTTTAGACAATACCTTCCTTGTTCGGCTTGTGTCTATGCTACTTGTTGCGCTGCTGGATTCACCCGTCACGTGCATCGCGCGCACGTCTACGCCCAAGGTACCGATACCAGTATTGCCTCGCATACTGGTGCCCCAATGGTTCGCCCTATCATATCCTTCGATTGGATTGCCCATAATATACCCGCTCCACCAATGGAGGTCAATCAATCGGTGCAATCACATCCAATTGATTTTCTCTTCGCCTGCCCAAAATGTGCACTTTCTGGTGTGGATGGAAACACGTTGGCCAGACACCTTGTTGAAGAGTGCAGTGTTGAAGGAGCAACGCTTCAGCCTGATCCCGCCATTGTCTCTGCAAGACAGCAAGCAGAAGATCAAATGCGGTTGCATCAGGAGCAACAACACCAGGAACAGGTACTTGCATGTCATTCCGTACTCCACATCGTCAAAATGATGTTTATTTCCTTCGCAGATGGTCTACGATGCCAGTGAATCAGTTGGCGTTTACGCAGAGGGAGATGCGTCTGCGCTTGCGGCAACAGAAACTGCTCAAGAAACTACGCCAGAAACTTCAGGAGCGCCTATGTTATCCCTCGAACAACAGGCAGTCACTTTGGGAACCGCAGGCAATCTACCCGCCACGATCGATATCACTGATCCCTCGGGTGAGATAGTTCAACGCCTTCTGATCCCTCAAGATCTTCAACTGGAACCTGGACAGACTCTTGTTCTCATCCAAGACGAGGACGGCCAACCTCAGCTAGCAGTAATCAATCAAGCTGGTAGGTGCCCTGCTGTTACTATCGGTATCGCTCGTTTGTCTTTTATACGGTTTTAACAAAATCGTTAGTACACTAATTTGTCCAGAGCTTGATTAAAATTAGCAACCATTCCCTCTTAACATCCGCCTCTCTGGACAATTATTTTGGTCCTCCATATGGGAAGCGTCGATTTCTAATTCAGCCCCTTCTTGTTGACCAAACGTATTGGCAGTCATTAAGGCGTTATTTTTAATGCATCTTATCGATTTTTTTTAATAGAATGGGACGCAAATAATCAACAGCAAATGGCGATTCAGGCTGAAGATGATCCTTCGAATCTCCTGCTTTATGGAAACGTGAGCTCTTCTCTTCTTATTAATAAACTTTCGTATTTTGTCTTTGTCCAACAATTAAATTACGATTTAGACTGACGGAGATATCGCGGAAGAAAAGGAGAATCAGGTGTAAGGCGCGGTTTGGAGGGATTCAATCGCGGACTATCATTATTACTTATATGGTTTTATACCATCTACTTGTGTAAACTACGTGTTAATAAGCATTTTTTTACAACGATTCTAAATTCTTTCGCGTCCACGTTTACAGTCGCTGTAATGAATAAAACCTCCATACGGCTAGGTAGTAGTGGCACAGATTCGAAATTGTTGTGAGGACGGTGCTTTAATCATTTCTGAACTCATCGGAAAGTCTCATTCCTGTTCCTGACCAGTGTGGTGAGGCGGCCTACCTATGTGCGGTGAAACCGTTCGTTATACAAACGGCTATTATTATCAGTCAGTAAAACTTCATCCAAGTATTTAGTGGGCTAAATGCGCTAGTAATCGACGTAAGCTGCGGTGGAAGGCTAGAAAAAAATTGTCGAGTCCGAAAGCCAAGTGCCCTATAGTTGGTCAATAACGAAGCTCAGGGGAAGTAATTTCTCCTCTGTCTGGTCTGCACTTGCACTATTTCTACGTTTCTTTCCAGTAAAGAGGGAATAAATGCTGAAACTCGTGGAACAAATCCTACCATCCCATTCCAGCCATCATCTGTAGAAAAAAAGAATCATCCATTTAGTAGCACGTAGATAAAGCTCACTTTAAATTGATAAGAAAATGAGGAATGGTTTCTGGGGAAAAGAAATAAGTAACAGCGACAATTTCACGGTTCTCGAAATTCTCAAGATGACTGTGATGTTGAGGAAGAGGACGATGGAGAGACACGACGGAGGAGATGCTGTTTCCAGATTTCCTCAGGAATTTGCTTCGCCCAAATCGGCAGATTCGGCTCGGGTAATTGGAAGCCTCTCAAACAAGCCATGATCTCTGCTACCTTTTCTACAGAAAGGAGCGCCAAAGTAAGTAGTATATAGAAAACCCAAATAATTGGAAGAGAATATCCGAACTATATTTAAATGTTTTAAAAGGAACTCATTACAAAAAGGACGTCTACATTATAATGCACTTTAAGACAAATCCCTGAGTGACTACGATAAGGTCCTTGTTTCAAAAAAAAATTCGCCGGTTGTATCTGTTTTCCGAACTTCAAGAGGTTGACTTCACACACACACGAGAACCCAACCCTCGTTTACGGTCTTTGGAAGTAACTGCAACCTCTTGAGTGAGTAGGAGCTGGAGTAGTGGAGATGACTAGCCACTCTCTACTATCGAACCAATATGGACATCTTGTTTACAACGCCTAGTTCGTCTTCAGAGCATAGACAAAGGCGATAGGTATTCATGGTGGCGATCCGTGCTAGGGCAGAAGACATCAAACGGGACAAAATAATTGGCTAGGTTATCGTTCGGAAATGTAATTTCAGGAAATTGAAATCCGAAGTAAATGTGGAAAAACGCGTCCAGATGAATAAAGGAAACTTGGTCATTATGGTTCGGTGATATCAAGGGAACTACGAATCGAACCTTCATGCAAAAAGTGGATTCATTAAATGGAAGAGGGGAAGACTATTTTACAACGTCGAAAAAGATGATTAACGGCTTAGACAAGTAAAATGTCTAAACTAGGATCCACTTCTTAAGTAAAAACTTTTCACTCAAGAAAAGCTTAACATGAACTCTTACCCTCAGGAAGGGGTATTTGTTGGTCCACCTCTTTTCTCGGTTCGCTCCACAGCAAAGCCGGTGAGAACTCCTCCGGTATATCCCTGGGCTCCTCCTAAATCACTCAAAACAATTAAAGTACTATACATTATCTATCGAGACTGAAACCATCATTGAACTAACTGTAAACATAACATGAACCTTTAACCCCATATTGAAGTCAATTATTAAAGTATCAAATCGAAAAAAAACATGCCGAACGTCTAAATGACCCGAAACTCGCCACATTGGAATTCAACGCGAGCTGAAGAGTTTCATCAACTCTCGCATCATCGAGGGAAATGTCCAAGTCTCGTACATTACTACCATCTTCCTCATCCTCATCAGTGCCATCACTGGAAGTAGTGCCATTCTCCAACAGAGTGTATCCCACATATTCGGGAGACGAGGGTACTTGATGACCGTCCAGATTGTTGAGTGCGTCGACTCCAAGATTTATTGGAGACGATGGTGGGCTTCCGTGGTTGTTAAGTATTGCTGTGTCACGCATCGAAAAACTTCCTTTTTGTCAAAAGAAGAAGCTGAATCGAAACAGATTTTGCATACTAATTTGACTGTAGCAAAGGCTACAGTGAAGTTACATTTTGTAAATGATTTTTAAACACAATCATCCTAAAATTCTAAGTTCCGATCAGTTTGTTTAATTTAAAATCGATTAATAACTTAGAATGCTGCAAGACACGAAAGGATAAGACGATGAATCAAAAAAAAAACCACAGACATCACAGCATCTGACAAAGGCAAAGAAGAAATCCCATTATTTACAAAATCTTATTTATTTGCCATCAATTATCGAAAAGGAGAAATCAATCCACAAAACACTCCTGATCCTGAGAAGGCTACAACCAGTTTTTCGTCATTTTATGGGATCTCGGGAGTACTCTCTAGTCCATAGACGTAATTGTTGGCGATGTCGAGAAAGAGTTTTCGACACTTGACCTCGGCGCCAAGCTTGCTACAAAGGAGGAAACAGCCAGACATCTTGCGGTGGAGGGAGTAGGTCTCCTTTGGCGGTGGAGTAAGACGATGCTCTAGCATTACTGGGATAATGCTGTTGATGCGCTTAGTAGTGGATTGATAGCCAAAATTGAAGGGTTTTTCCGAGGCGAATGGTTCTCCCAATACTCGAACTGCTTCCACATGGGCGTCCAAGAAGGCCTAGGAATAGAGATCAAAAGTCGAATGGGTTCCAGATGATTTATAATTTATAAGAGGGTGACAGAAAAGTAGCACAACTTCAAGCCAAGTTTGCTGATCTAGATGACAATAAGTATAATTTATAAAAGCAAGGCCACAAGTAAATAGTCAAACGAATACAGAACAGGTTGATGCCCCGATAAGGACTCTAGAAGAAAAGATTGTGCCGACGAGACAGGCCGAAGGTAACCACGGAAAAAGCGAGAAATTAACCAACGCATCCCCCTCCTTCTGTTCTCACAAGATTTATAAAATTCTTTTGCATTCAATAGCGTCATGTGTATTACTATTTTAAGATCACCAATGACATTCAGAGAATGACAATCGCATGCGAATGAAGATGAGACCGAGAAACCATACTCAGTTATAAATAAACCTTACATGAAGTAAGAAAACAAACGGAGGAGACCAGAATCCGTAGTGCAATAACGCTTCTTTCCTTTTCGGATCTCTTCCGACCCAACTAGAGGTCCATTCACCATCTCCCGTCGATAGCGATAATTACGATTCTTCTTGGAAGTAAGGATTTCCTTCTCTAAATCAGGTGCCCTTGAGTCAATGAGGTACTACTTAGACTTTTCCCAAGGCTATTACTCGAGCTGGGGGCAATAACGAAGTCTATCAAAAGCATTTGAGAAAGTCAGTTCCTGCTAGTGAATACTCGCCTTAATCTAGCATCTAACACTTTCATTCGACAATGGTAGAAATCGTTAAATTTTATCAAGAGTATCAAAGAAGCGGAACGAACCTTCGATTCGTATCCAGTTAAAAATCCAAGTTGTTTTGAATACTCGATAATGCCGGCATTATCACCCTTGGATGCAGCAATGATGACTTTGAGGTAATCATCCACAAATCGTCTTGAATAGTTCCTCGACGCACCAAAGTCTAAAAGGATAATCTACAAGGTGGAAGGAATAAGTCATAGATAATTGGCAAGGGGTTAAGTTGGAAAAGGGATGAAGAGTACCTTGTTGAGATCTTTGGAGTAGAGGAAATTGGACCAGTTGGGATCAGTCTGCATGCAGTTGAAGACGAAAAGTTCCAATAAACATAGACGCAGAATGTTTTCACCTATCTAAAAGTGGCAAGCTGCTATATTTTGAACTTACGCAAAAGAAACGAAAAGAACGCCTCAATGCTGTTTAAATAGGACAATCACAGGGACAAAAGTTGCAACTGAAAACAAGTGGAAGAAAGAAGAGCAGGATATGCTGGAATTATAAGAGGGTAAAAGAGTACTTTCGCATGCCGAACGGGAAATCCTTTTAAGACATTTGAAATCCTAAAGTATCCAAAATCGAGCCTACGACTACCCTCAATTTTTACAACCAGAAAGATGAAAGCTGATTGTTAATCAAAAAGGCTTCAAGGAAAGTTGTTGGGAGGACCAAACACTGGTTAAGTGTTGACATACAAAAGGTATTTACCCCTACCCAAGATGCAACACAAAGGCAGTGATTATGAAATGTTTCCTTGGGAATTATTCGAATATCAGATTATATCTATGCGATTTCTTATCAAAGTAAGCTTGGGTGGACAACAAGGGGAATGAGTAGACAATGGAAAAATCATTCATCTTAATGCTTAAGACATACAAAACCCAAGTATCGACTTAAATGCATATCAAAGAATGTCATCTACATCCTTGGCCAAAAGAATAGTAGCCGAATCTGAACCAACATTGAGAAAAGCCTCAAGACGTATGAAATGTTAAAATGCTGCTAAGGATATGCGTCTACTTCGGAGCACGTTGCGCTTTTAGACGACTACTCACCCAATTACGAATTTCCTGTGGAAGGTCAATACAGTCATCTAGCACCTGTCCATCGAAGAACTCAGTTGTGTAAACTCGGTGCGTGGTAAGATCACGGAAGACCTTGGGGACCACAAAGGCTGGGTCATTGGCTAGAAGATGGGCAAATTTTTCAGCGAAGGCGGCCTCCCGAATGTAATCGCATTCCCATTTTATTTCCTTCTTTGCGATGCGAATAGCCGATTCGGCGTACATACCACGAGGAAGGATATTGAAACGTTTAAGTAGCATTTTGATGTTAGCTACATCGGCCTCGATGCTTTTGGCAACACCTGGATATTGAACCTTCATAGCCAAACGTCTAGAAACAGGAGAGCGATTAGTAGAACTTTCACATCATTGAGTTATGGGGTAGCGAAACCTTCAGTTTGAAAGATAATTTTACTATATAATGAACAAGGACATTGAGAAGCTGATAAAGCAGAAATGTGGATGATGTAGAGCCACCCGAAACCTACTGCCCATTCTGTCCAGAAAGAGTTCCTATTCCATAATGAATCAAAGTTACAAAGCAAGGCTACCGGGTGAACGAAGCTATATTTCTCCAATGTAGGAGTTTAAAAATGCGAATGCAATTAAAAAACTCTGATATGGAAGACGTATGAATACTAACGTCTCTTACTGGAAAGTGAACAACAAATAGACTAAACTAACAGCGAGAGCAGCCCCAAAGATGTCTAGACGTGGAGATGAACTGAGAAATGCTGAAAAACGGATTCAGTGACGTCAGAGTAAGAAGATTAAGATGAAAGTTGGCGACTTGCCAGCTCAATAATAAATTGTAAGCTTTACTATAATAAACTACAATAAAAATGAGACTGCACTTTAAAAGTCCGATTCAAAAGAATTGAAAAGTTGTAGGCTAAGCTTTTGATGACCAATATGATCTTTCATCGAATTCTCTTAACTTTAATTAAGTGACTTTTGAAAATACGTACCAGTATCTTGACAGACGCAAATATTACGGCAAATGTTTCAGACTAGTAATGAAAGTAATATACTGTAAAAACTATAAATACACAAAACTATGAAGCAAAAGGGCCGAAATTCAATAAATAGCTGTGCAACAATATGAAAAAGTGGTTGAATTAACTGCTAGAACAAAAGTAAGTATTCAAATGGTAACAATATTTGGCCCCGGGCTAAACAACTTGGAAATTGAAAAAAAAGAGCTTGGTGATTGGGACATCAATCTCAGAAAAGCGAAGTGAATGTACCAGAAGATACAACTGCTTATACAAACATCAGACAAAGTGAATCTTACGTTCCATCGGGAAGGGAAGCCATGTGAACTTGACCGATGCTAGCTGCAGCAAAAGGTTTTTCCTCAAAAGAGGCCAACTTGTCCTTCCAATTGGGCCCCAATTCGGCATCGATAACTGAGTACATTTGGGAAGTCGGCATGAAGTCAGCGGACTGCCGAACCCTTTCAAATATATCTTGGATCTTCGGGTTGACAAGCGAACTGTCTTAAAAGGCCGCATAATGGCTGAAATGGAAAAAAACAAATACCTTGGATGCTAAGCATTTGACCAAGTTTGAGAGCTGCACCGCGCATACGACACAGCGTGTCAACAATTCTTTCCAGATTGGCGTCATTTAGAAAGACGTTCGAACTACTTTTGTCATTTGAGGCACCTACTGAACGCTTTGCATATTCTGTAACGGCACCTAGGCCTAACCCCACGAACAAATCTAAACAAGCCAATACACAAAAATCTTCTCGATTACTTCCAAATCCAGCGGCCCGACCTATTCGAGAAGCAGGAACATGGCGCTGCTTTGACGACGAAAGAGCTCTCTTTTTCTCCTGGGCTTGTGAAGAATCACCAGTTAAGGTAGAAAAATTTCGTTTTCTGACAGAGAAGTCAGAACGCATTGGGTGGCCACATATCACTTGCGAAGCACGGAGTCTGCTGGCGTTATTTGGAGACATAGGAAACATCTTTCTGCTATACTGGAAACAACTGTCAAAACCAATGAGCTCCATAAAAGTCTTCAGTTTAGCGACTTGAATGTGAGCCGATGCACTAGCAACAATAGCAGCACCGCGACCAACTCCGATGCAATCATGCAAGAATCGCATAACCAACGATACAAATGCCCGCAAAATCGCTTACGTGCAGCCATTGCATTCAATCCAATAACAGATGATTAACGAAACAATAAATAGATTTCTTTTAAATCGACTAAATAAACGCGAAAATTCGAAAAAAATCTAAAATTTTTAGGCTTTATAATATAAACTTAGAAATTACATTAGCCGGTTTAAAAATTTATTTCATGTTTAAATTGGATTATAATAATTTGATCAAAAATTTATCCGCTGAACCAACACCTGCGTACCGATTTTGAACAAATTAAATTAATAACCTTGGAATGTTTTTACAAGCTGCCTGTCTTTCAAATCTTTTCTTCATACATTATTGTAGGTATTTCTGCTGAGTAAAATTGGGTTTTCCTGATTTTCCAATTATTTTCTGTCATCCTAAAGAGTTCTTCAGTAAGTTTTAATGGTCAAAACTAGTAAACAAGTTGAAACTGTCCTTAGTCTAATACGTTCTTTTCAAAAGACCGTTGTAAATTTTGCCACTGTTGACTGTATGACCATATGAAATCCGGTTAAATGCTATCACACCTGTTATTATAGACAGAACTTATATAATGAGATTTAATGAAGATGAACAGAAATTTCAGTTTGATATGATTGAAATTCTAATGAAACTCCTTGAATGCAAATCTGTCTACGAATGCATTCAGAAGGTAATGTAAAAAGAGTTCATCTCCTAAATGCAGAGCTCGTTTACAATCGGATTTTCTGTTTAAATAATGTTCTGCTTTGTTTATAGGTAAAGGCTTTCATATGTGAATATGAAGCCTTAAAGAGTGATGCTATTAAACTCGCTGACGAAGTCAACTATTTTGAGTTTGAAAAGAGAGCTGCACGGGAAACAATTCTCCGTCTTACTGGTGAACTAAACAAAGCAACCATAGATCGAGAGGCTACCGAGCTGGAAATGAAGCAACTTAAAAAGGTTAGACATTATCGATTCATTTTGGGTTAATTTTTCCAACTTTTCTGAATCATGTGACATACTTTCATCCATATAACAGGCAGAGGTATATGTATTTTTTTACTGCCTGGCACTAACAGTATTTAGAACGTGTGTCACTTTTCTGCATGCTAGAAGTGCTTTAATGCATGAGGGAGTAATCTGTTATCAAAAAAATACAAATTACATATAATGCAACCTTATGGAATGCTGGGATATTTTCTTCATTTCCTTATCAATAGGCTTTAGACTGCGAACGTCAAACGCAGAAAGCTGAGACCGTTTCTAATCAGGACTTGCAAGAGCGAGTTCGATCCTTGACAAGCGCTTTGGAGAGAGCGCATCTTGAAGCAGAACGTCGAGAAGCCCGTTTCCGACGGTTCGTCGAAGCTTCTACTGCAATCGCGGACAAAATGGGCAACGCTGAACCTCTCATATCAACTTCTGAGCATGCGGTGCTGCAGAATTTCTTGTGAGTAAAACAGGATCGTTTTGACTATCTTGTGTTTATCACCCATCAGCTTTACTATCCCAGCTGGTAATACTGCTATTTCCCTTTTTTTACTCGATTTCGTCTAGTCTGCTAATAGACATGTGCTAATGCAGTCGTGCAATTTTACCTTCTCGATAAGTTCATCAACTCAGCATTCCGAACCACAGGGTTGATTGAGAACAATATATAACCATTAATGCGTTGATTCAAAGAATTGGTTTTGGTTATTGCACTGCATAAAGTCGTAGTAGCTGTTTCGTTGCTTTGTTTTTGCGTCACTTTATGCTCTTCTGCTTATTCTGAACTCTTCTATTTTTGTTGTTGTTCAAACTTATAAGTGAAATATGTTAAGCATGGAATACAAATATCAGCATTAATGCCTGAGAATAAGGACTAATATGACCGTAAATAAAGGCACAGTCGTGCACAGGCGTTGATTACATATCCGTTAAGAACTAAAATCCTGGTGCGGAAAAGCATTTGCTTCTACGACTTATGTGGCTTTATTTATTTTTTCATTTTTATTGACCACTCAAAACAGATCGAAGAAGTATTTTTATAGGAAACTTAGATTCCAGTGTGTTTTATTTTTCTCCAGACACTTCATTCGACGTCAGCTGATGTGCTTCGAAGATCAGTCCATGGAATCCCTGCTATCTAAAACCAAAGATCATGTCATCAAACAAGACGAGGAACTCAGGAATGCGAAAACAGTGAGCTACCCTATTCATGAGTCATGTGCTTTGCATTACCAAATAAATGTTATAAGACCACCCTTAGTGCCTCCCGTTAAAAAGTAACTCATGAAGGCGTCGATAATGAGTTTATCCTTTAGCCCTGAGGTGGTTGAGGCGTCTCGATTAGAGATGGTTGATGTTTATCACTTTTATTGTAGGCCCTTGACTAAACTCTTGTTCAAAAATATACCCATATCAGTGGTTTATCACTAGCGTACGCATTAGAATTTACTTCGAAATTCCAAACATTCTTATGTTTTACAAACATTCTGGTTAAACGATCTTTATGATGTTTTAAGCGAGCTGCAATAATACAGCCCAGTTAGATGCGTACTTACTTCAGCTTCAAGCCTTTCATTATGGCTTTGAAATAAAAGCAATGTATAATTCATATCTTGACCATACAATTTGAAATGTTCTTTGGTCTCTAGGTACTGGCGACAGCAAGATCCTTTTAGGAAGCAGAAATATTCGATGTTTTCCTTCTAAGGGCATTTGTTGGCCTGTGCGCCGAGCCTCGCTCGATTGTTTGCTATATGGCCGTTGTTAATGACAACCAGTACAATGACTAAATGCAGAATTTTTGGAGCCAGCGCTTTTTTCGAGGGCCGAAATTTTGCTATTCTCCAACCTGAGATGGCGACAATATAATGTAGCCCAAATTGCATTCTGTTAAACCGAACAAAAAAAAGTCTGTTTATTAAGAAAAACTACTATTTAGCTGTGATCTGAAGGTTACTTCTCAAGATTTATTAATTCAAAAGGGTGCGTGGGTGAGATCATCTAGATTAAATTATGAATTAATGTTTCATATGGTCTTTTTTAATATCTTAATAAAGCAGTAGCGCTGAGCATCAAGTCTTGCAATAATCGCTCAATCGCATTTCATTCCGCCTTGCGAAAGATACAATTCATTTTAATTGTCGGTATTTTCAAACACTTAAACCATATTCGACCGATTACTGTTTATTTCTTCAGTTCCTAACTTGTGAAAAATTCCCTCAAACCACAAAATGCTAAGTTATCGGTTCAAGAAGTATATAAGGCATGATATACATTAGAACCTTTTTTAGGACCATGGGAGGACGTTCCCAAAGTATTACATAACTTTTGTAGCACTCTATTAATTTGCATTACACACTTTAGGAATTGAGCGACTCTAAATCCAAATCGCAGGAGTACCTGGAGAAAATTGCTTCCCTTTCATTAATGGTGAATGAAAAGAAAAGTCTAGAACGCGATCTCTCAAAGCTGGAGTCGACCAATAGAAGCCTTCAAAATGAGATAAACAATGTATGAATAGTCGCTACTCATTAACATCAGTAGCAATATATTGATAATTTGCGTATATATTACCAGTATCGGCATTGGATATCATCGGTGGTTGAACAGTTGAAATTGGAAGATGTCGATAATGAAAAAGAATATCCTATCCTCATGGATGCAATATCTGGTGCGCTTTTCAATATGCTGCTTAACTGATATCAGTGAACCGATGCAAAATCTCACGGATAACTTTTAACCGCTGCCTTTGAATGTTAGCCCGAATTAAAAGGATTGTTTTCAATGAGCGCGAAAAGACTGCTGGTCAGCGATCTCGTCTTTCCCAATTCCACCAAAAGAATCGTGAGCTTCGAGAGCGTAACGAAGCCCTGGAAACCCAACTGGCGGTGTTGCGTCGACGTCTAGCAGAAATGGAGGATGAGACGGAGGTTCGAAAACGTATGGTCCCCGCAACAACTCTGAATCGAGATCGTAGAAGACTTACCAAGCAGCTGGAGCAATCTAAAGTCGAGATTTCTGCCCTACAATCAGAAAATTGCCGGCTCAGAAATGAAATATTGAGTGCCAGTCAAAATTCAGTAAGTTTAAGAATGCTTTCATTTATATTAATCGCTCTTTGCCGTTCGCTGTCACTAGATATACCTTGAATTCCTGCACATCTTTTCTTGTTTTGGACCCATATCTTTATTTACCACCGTTATGTAACACGTTAAGTTATACAGAAAATACTAAATTGTTGTTCGTGTCTTCGACTGAGCATTGACCATTTTCGAACTTCGGTTATTTCTGCTTCGTTTGAATAGCGTGAAAAATTTGGCGAAGTACAATTTTTAGATTGGCGAATCGATTGAAATGTCACCCATCTCGACGAGAGATAAGGTACCTTGGAATCTTTCTGATTCATTTGGCCATGCCTTTGTAGATCAGTATTTAAATAGAATGAGCGATTGTTACGATCGCCAAGTGGGTGTCGTTGTTTACTGAAATCGTGTCATTTAATGGGTGGACCGTCTCATCAGCCCCTAGCCAACATTAGTTATGGGTTTTTAATTAAGGCTGGAGTTTGAGTTTCATTGGTAAAAGATTATTAATGAATAATTTTGAACTCCCTTACCATTCTCGATCGGTAAATCTTGAAGAATATGTATACTCCTCAACATGTTACGGCTGTTTATGCGGACGCACTGGAGACGTATTCCAGATCATAAGTGCACATTTTCAAACATGTAAACAGCAATTTTTATCGAATTCGGCGCCTTTTTAAAAAGTTTGAAAAGTAAGATTGTCATAAATGCTGAATCGGTACAAAACAGGTCTTGATGGCAATTTTTGTGTTCTAGAAGCCATTTAGTTCCATTTTTGAAGGGTAGGGGATCAAAATAGATGTCGCATTTAGGATAAAAGCGTGACCACTCGGAGAGTCGCCAGAGGTGTCCTTCAAAGACTGCACCAACGGTTTTCTCATCACTCGAACTGTTAGTCGCCCAAGCTTTCTTACTTTCCATAGTTCCAGGAAATATCTGTGTTTAATCATAACAAACTCTTCATCAGGGCTGGTATTATCAACATTTCCATGGTGGAATGAATGTGAGAATTACCGCGATATAATAGTATACATGAGTTCTATCCACCCCCACTGGTGATTGAACTTGACAGAGAATGTGTCAAACTAAAAGACAAATACATAGGAATTCCCGCTGAAAATTGATGGTCAAGCATTTCTACATACTGTTGTGACTACATATCATTACAATTTAATACCGAATTCGTATTTAATTTTTTGCCTTTTCTCACCAAAGACAATGAATTTATTTTTCCCAGTTGGCCGCGGTAGGAACCAACGCACTACTTAATGCCACAGAAACTCGCGCTCGGGAACTTCAAGAGAAGTGTGATGGCTTAGAAAAGGATTTGCGAGTTATTCGTTTTGAAAAAGACCAAAATGATAGTGCTATGGAACAGAAAATTGATGGACTCCAACGAAAAATCGAAAACCTTGAAGTTAACCTAGATTACGTGCGACGGTCTGAAGCTCAGGTCAGTGGTTCAAAGGATCAACTAAGTAAGATTGAAAATATTCAAGTTGTAAAAAAACAATAGTTTGAATAAAGCTTGCAGATATTTCGATTTTAATGTCAGATCATATAAATTCAGTTCATTTCAAATAATAAATCAATTAGAGGACGTGCACAGCTCTCCAGTTTTTTGTGGCTAAACGAATCAGTCGTAAGCCAGTAGGAGTTGCGTCTCTTGCCTCTTGAGAAAAGGCGTTTGTTTAATTTAACTCCAAAAAAATTTAATGATTTGTTTTGTAATACGCGATCCTGAAAAAAAAACATCTGCTCATCTTCTGTGTTTTAGTTGCTGGGATTCAGGGAAGCCGTGGCTCGTCTGCTCAACCTCGACTGTAACGAACTGGGTGTTCCGGATTTCGAAATCATTCATCGTCTGGAGCATATTGTACTTGCACTAGATCCCTCAGATATTCAAAGATTACATAAAAACTCTCTGATGAGATCCCATTGAATCTGCAGCCTTGCCATTATAGGTATATAATCCGCAAGTAGTTCTCAACCATGCTCTATGTGCGTCATCTATTCGTTATCATTAATAAAAACTAGCAGACTAGATGCAGAGCTTTTCATATTATTGGGCAACAATTGCTAAAATCTACAATGCCTCAGAATAGCTGTAAGATTAGTAATTAAAACAATAGCCCCAATCAGCTTCATCTTCGAACTGTTACCTCTTAAGCCAAGTTTTTTTCTAGCGTTTTCTTCGACGACGTATTTCCCACTGGCGGTTTGTCGCCCAGTGGTTAGGCTTATTTCAACCGAGATGGTGCACAATATCCTCATTGAAAAGGATTAATAAACAGTTTTCACAAATTAATTAGAGCAAATCTGCCTTAATACATGAAGATTAACGGTTTGATCTCTGTCAGACCGAAAAAAATTCAAAAGACATTTCAAACCATTTTGGACATTAACACATGTTGGATGACGACTATTTCGGCAGTTACAGACAATAACTGACCACAAAACCCATAGAATTATTCTTTAGGGAAAAGGCGACTGCGCATCTCACCCTGAGCTTTCGCATGCTATTAACCGGTGGGTGAGTAGCGTCAATACCCAGAGCAGGATATATCTCATTTTGAATCAGAAGCTGCAGTAAAAGTGGTGGAATCACGATGATTTTCACAGTGACGTGATATATAAAATATATAAATGAATTTTAGACAGCTGTTGCAAACTCTTCCACTTTGAACACCTGCTACCTTATTCCCGATCACATGAGTTTTTCCAACCCTCTTCTTCCTTCCTCATCTGAATCTGACGAACCTTCTAAAGTCTAGCGTTCCGTATTAGTTATCATAACCTATTTCAGAGTGGCGGCCAAGGTTGAAATGCATTAGTATGCTGTTTAAACGAGGCAAAGAATATTAATTTTCATAAAAACCCTCTAATAGATTGCACTATCTATCATTTTTCAATCCCATATATTATTAACCTTGTATCTCCTAATATAAGTAAGTGCCATAGTCTTAGTGAACTAGCTAGACGTCGGAATGTAATGTTTAATTGCTAACGAAAAATATAAACGTTAATCTATGTGCAAATACAAACAAAGATAATTACTATCTAAATATCAATAGGTCTGTGGAGACCATAAAACCATTTGTTACTGATAAATGGACAGCTTTCAGCGATTCCGAGGATCTTCGAATGGCTGAAACCCAACTATCAATGCCCTCGATGTCTCCTTGGAGTTCTGTGACCAGGCGAGCTTGAGTCAACAGGTCGGTATCACTATTGGGCTCGATGATTATGATCGACTGGCATGTCATTGGAAGTTACTCCAATGTGAATGTGAGAAACGGGAATATTAGATTGACACCTTGGTTTGGCCAAGAAGCACTTCTTTCTTCGATTCTAGAACTCACATTTTAAAAGCACTGATTCTTGTAAATTAATAATCCTTCAACATCAAAGAGGATGATATATATGTTGGGCGTACTTTTGAATAATGGTAATCAAGCTCTGCGAAGTCAAGACTACAGAAGAAAATCAATGTTGAAAGCTTAATACATACAAAAATTAAGAATTTAAGCGAACATCTCTTGATTTGCTAGAAGAAGACAGCTAGTACCGATATCAGTTTGGCAGATATGAAGACATCACGAGAAGAACCAACCATTTTATTTCCGAGGTGAAACAAAAATAGATTACGAAATGAATGTATCGCAAAGAGAAGTGCGACATTCCACAAGTGAGAATCGTCGAACCGTATACTGTGAAGAGTTTATGTGCCAGCTGATCTTGAAGAGCACCTTAGTTGTAGTGTCGCAAAGTGAGTTATCTAAGTTACTCGGTTTTTCACATTCGTAGATTTTCTATGTTCATTTCATCTTATTTGCTAAATTTAGACGCATACTTACCATCCAAATATATTGATTATCTGATCGATTAAAAAGTTAATACTTAATCACAAGTTAAGTTTGATCGTAAAGACTGGATGAAAAAATGCTGCACAAACGGTGAAGTAGAAATAACAGATTTCATGAAATGGTTAAAAACCTATTTCTTATTATCAAATTATTTTATTCAACTTAAGCGGTTATTCTCTTATAGCAACAACACTGCTTAACCATTGTCTCCAACAGATTCTCCAGACAATTTTTGGGTCCAAATAGTCCATTCATTTTAAGTAATGTGATGGCCAAACTCTCAATTTACTATCTTTTCGGGAACCGAAATCAATCGGGCACTTACTTGAATCAACTCGATGACTGAGAATTGATGACTGACAACGTAAAATTCGTCTAAGGAGCGAAAAAGGCACCATTTAAGCCAACTCCCGTCATGATCGAAACCCCATCAAATATGCAAATGCTTAGCAGCCATCTAAAGTACCAAAATTTAGATATGGATAGCCTTGGATCCGACAAAAATTCACATGTTCATCTCAGATGGTCGGACATATTCCATTGAAGCCTGGTCAGTCACGAGGATAATTAGCAGAAAACCGGAGTTCAAGAATATCAGTGTCCTAGGTAATCACGTATGCAGGGTCCAATGTGTTAAACAATTTATTATACATGGCTCAAACTTAAACTTTGAACAGAAAAACCTACGATCTAGTTTAAAGTGCAATAATATGGGGATGGAAGCTTCATAACACAATACATTGCAACTAGTTAAAAATTATTTTTTTATCCATAATTGATGGTCTCAATATTTTACAAAAAAAAAAACAAATGAACGCAACAGAAAATTATAAATCAATGTTTTTCGGTTTTGGTGTCCACGTACTCGTTCTCTGAAACTGGATAAATTGTCTCATGCCGTCCTGTAGTGCAAGTAAATTTGACAGCGGATGGAGGAGCATATGTTCATTTTCGAATTTGGAAATAGGATTCACAGTTAATGCCGAAATAGGAGTTGAGCTCAAAGTTGTGAAAGGTGGATTGGAGGTAGTTGACAGGTTTAAAACGCCCTCGTCATTATGGGGTGAAACCATTGAGATGTCTTCAATGTCTCCCTGCATTGTTATGCTCGAAGATGCAGGTGAAGGATCCATTTTCAAAGCGCAAGAGGATTTGCTAACACATGCTCCCATTTCCTTCTCTTCGGGTTCGCTTCTCACTTGGCTGCTGCCACCATCTTCTTCCTCTTCTAAGCGCAGACGCTTGAATTTAGTTCGACGATTTTGAAACCATACTTTGACCTGCAACAGAAGTTTAAAAGAATCGAGAATCAGAAACATACCAACTACTAGCAAGAATTTGGAGATGTAAGAGAAATGCAATGAGGGACACTAAACAGATTGATTATTAGCGACTGTTTTCTAGTATAAAACAGACTTCTAGATGAGTTTCCAGCTGCCCTTATCTTAGAAGGCATCCAAGCTCTATTAGGTAGCAGGGTTGAAACTTTAATTGGAATATATCCAGTCTGTAAAGTTAATCTACCGCCAAAAGTTAAGATGGATGCTGAATTTGTACATTTGACTCGGCGCCTTTTTCTAAAAGCTTAGTTAAGGTTTATCATGTCCGAACAAGCTCGGTCACCTCAATGAACCATCGTCCAGAACGGAGTCTTACGGCTTTGTCATCCAATGAACTAGATCAAAATAGGTAAATGATAATTTCGACCGCAATAACAATCGCTTGATATAGGGTTGATTTTGCTGATAGCTTAAAAGCGACTAACTATAATTGCGATTCAAATTAGAAATCAGGGCTTACCTGCGTTTCTGTGAGAGCTAGAGATTCGGCAAGACGTTTTCGCTCCTGACCAACGACATAATGATTCACTTCAAAAGCACTCTCTAACCGCAGAAGCTGCGTTGGTGAGAACGCTGTTCGGATGCGCTTCGGCTTCCGATAGGGGCGCATACTTTGAGCGATCGCATCTGAAGCAAATATAGACCCCAAATTTAGTATCAACTCAAACGCAAAACACTTTCAAATAGTGCATTCGATGTTTTTGAATAATACAGCTTTGATCGGGTGTACACGGTTTGATGATTTAGCCACTTTTCGAGTAATTGATAAATTTTGTGAGAATGAATCACAATAGATTCAATCAAGCTGAATAGCTGAAATTGGCCACAAGTTAACGCGCATAATTGGTTTTAATCGTTTACGATTTAGGTAGTGTCGGGGACAAAATAGGAGGTCGCAAAGATTCGTATTTCGTGGGGGGAGAATTAAACACATATTAACGTGAAATGGATAAGACTAGGCTTGACTTCTTACTGTCATGACCCTGCTTTAGTTACAAAATTGATTCCCATTTCAGACAAACACATGGAGAGTCATTAAACCACAAATAATGTCCTTCAATTTATCGGCCAGCCTGAGCACAGTTAGGCGATGCGACACACTATTAATGATCTAATAAGCCTCCTCATTACCAATAAACATTCATTTGCAAATCCATCAATACATTTTGCCCATAAATATAAATAGACAATAGAAAATACAAAAAACAGGCCTATTCAATAAGTTACAAAAAAACCATTAAGTTTATTTACTTGGTTGATCAGTGTTTACTATAATTAGTAAAGATTGGTACAGCCGTACCCGAACAAAGCGACATTACCTAATACGAAAAATATAACAAGGCCTCATGGAGGGCTGTTTTGGAGTCTCGATAACAGAATCTCAACTTGAAAGGTTTTGTGATCCATGGCTGCCAGAGCACCTTTAACATGCTATATAAGACTAAATAACCAAGAACAACAAAAAGAAAACCCAATTAGAGATCTTAAACCAAAGGGACAGAGTAGTACACAATTCAGGACGACGCTACTGATAGAAACACCCGAGGAATGGGAAAGCAAGAGTAAGTTACTCTGTTGAAGAAAAAATTATTGTTCAAAAAGGGCGAAGAGGAAATCATCGTTTATCCAGGCCAGAGTGGAGCAATGAACAGAGTAGCTGAGACATTTAGAACTTTAGTAAATACTCTAAGCCCCGAATACCACTTTACTCGGCCCTTTCCTGTCGCGCCCTATAATTGGAAGCTTTGAAATTCTTTCACTTCTGTAAAGCCGAAGGGTAATACTACTACTGATATTTTATTAAGGTAAAATATTGCATATTGGTTATAAATTAATGCTACTTTGATATCTCGGGATCAAAATGTGAAATCGAAGCTTTCGTTTGTAATAATGATCGAATTTCCTGTTGAGCTAAAGATAAACCAATAACTTGTGCAGCACTTACCAGAAAATATAGCTCCATATGGATATGTTGCGTGTAGTGGAGGGTAATATCGATTCATCACTTCCGGTCTCGAACCACGATCAGCGGCAGAAAAGCCTTGGAAATAACTAAGACTGGAAGAAGTTATTGGCATCTCCATAACTTTTTCTCTATGATTAACAATAAAGTCTAACACGTTCATAGCGTTTCTATATGCTTCCAGATTGTCACCCCTAATACGCTGACTGCTCTGAGACATTTTGGGAACACCATCGACTCCCACAAGAAGGTTTGAACCTTGCAGAATGTTAGAGGTGGCTCCAGAAGAGGACATCAAATCATTAACTGAAAACCCCGGCATTACAATAATTCCATCAAGTTTTATTCACGATTTATAGGGTAAAGAGAAAGAAATTTTGAACTCTGATTGGTCAAAACAGTCCGCACTTGTCCTACTTAGACGTGCTAATTGGTCAGCGCATTGATATGCGCATAACAATTACCTCCATGATGATTGGTTGATGTCCAGGCTAACTGCGTGTTAATGCATTCCGGCCTTTTGGACATTGTTTAATAAGGGGAGTTTTGACTATCTACGTAGTCTATTAAGTAATCCACCGCAGAATGAAGAAGCTCGAGGTCACTTTTCACTGACTTGCTCAAGAAAACTGTAATTTTCATTTTACGGCCGAAAAGTAATACGGTGTTTATTTAGTATTTTAGTTTTATTAGCGCATTTATCAATAAATTTATATACTCGTTTTTATACCATCGTGACAAAGATACGAGACTCTAAAGAAAATATAATCACGTCTTAATGGCGAATAACTATACCGAAATTATTTGTACACTTTGAGCAACTATCTCCTACCACTGATGACTTAATCCATTCAATTCCGATGGAATTTCAGTGATCGAACAGGAGTATTAGCATTTGGAATGAATACCCCAGTTTGATCCACTAGGTACTCCCTTGAATTAAATCACCAATCTGAAAATGTACGCGTATGCTTACTAAATCCAGCAGTAGCGAAAACCCAGTAACTGCTATTCTTCTAAACTCCCCCTTCAAGTCGATGTAAATCGAACATGAACAGTCTGCGCATTTGGGCAGAGTCCAGGAAGGGAGTAAGAAATGAATGTCGGAGGGGAACAGTAGAACTCCATAGCTAATTCACGATAACACAAAACACGCAATTGCAGTCTCCTCGGTATCCCTTCCCCCTTTCCAGTTTAAGTTATCTGGCCATATTGAGAATTATTATCATCATCAACATCTCCTTCGAGTGTCTTCTCCGATCATCAGTAGGGCCCTGCAATAACTCGCGTGCGTATCTGTACCACTTCCCATCGCACGCAACCCTTTGGCGCCAGACACACCATGAGGGCTTAGAGGTGGAAACGGGGGTCAGAGGCGGCTGAAATTGTCCTTTTCCTCTCACTAACCGCAGTTTAGAGATGTAATCTCTTCTCCTACACCCAACAAACCCCCAGCCAGTTAACTAGTTTGAGAGAGAGATAGTGAGGGTGAGTGAAATCTACTTCATTCATGTTGGCGCTAGTTGTAAGGAGAGGGACTGAAGGAGGGAGAGGAGAGAATGAAACGAATTGGATTCGTTTGGCGCCGGTTAACAAACAACATGCAAACGGCCTATCTATCTGCGATTAAGGAGTTACTCCAATCTCCCACAATATACACATTCCGCTTAAATTAAATAGATGGCACTTGCCTCGCTGACGAGTGACCGGTGGCGCCATAATACTTGTTAATTCCAAATTTGTCTTGAACCAAATTTCTATATTAACTTCTCTTATAACGTTCACTATACTGATATCGCTATAAAGCTTTTCATTCAAAATGGTTCGACTTTAACAGTAGATCTGCAATGGCAAATCCTTGCTTTTGTTTAAATTAAAACATATCATTAAGTTACTATCATTTAATTATGTTGGTAGAGAACATTTGCTTTTATAGATAAGCTAATTCCCTCATTAGATCTAAATCTCGGCCAGTCGTGATACGAAACTGTTCGATTGCCTCGGAGACTTGCAGCTGAAAAAAAGTTTAACAGTAACATATCATGTATCTTACCGAATCGGCATGGAATCAGGAAGAGAGGCACACCTGGGTTGAAAGATCCGTGGCTTGGTGCATAAAACTTTATGCGGCTACAACAATCTCCTCCAGGGTCTACATCTGGCCCACAAACTTGGATACCTTGAAGTCTAAGCTATCTCATGATCATTTCTTTCTAATGACCAAGTGCGATGTTAGAATGACAGCTGTGATGATTAGAGGATGAACATTGAGCTGCCAAGAGCTCTATGTCTTGTTGATGTTAATTATTATTCTATCGCCTTCTGAAATACGTGAACTGAATTGGACCCATCATTTAAAGAAGAATTTCATTGATTGGATTAGGCCGAAATCTCTAGACATCCAGGAATCCATGTGCTGAATCTGAATACGCTGATATGCAACATATTAACGTGCGATTGATATGAAAGTAGTTCAAGTTGGAAGGAGGGACTGTTAACATCCTCATAAACGAGCCATATTTGATTTTTCTTTGTGGTCCGGATTCGAGACAGATCACCTTACAACTGAAGCATTTGTTTTAATAAATGACGCTTTATTTTTCACAATCGAATTTTCGAGTGGTATCTAGCCTGCAGGCATTAACTGCTTACAAAAACTCAAGTTTATAGTGACGAAGTCAGATGGCAAACGTAGATTTCAAAATAAGCCTAAGAACCTATGAGTAGACCCTGGATGGCTACAATGTGCTTCAGATGTATTTCGCTAAAAAATCTGTTTGTTTGGGAACGAATTTGTGCGATGTGCAATTGATCATGGATTAGAGATGTTCAAAGTTACGATCCTGGAGCTTATCAGCCAGGAATTGAAAGTGCATCGGGTCCCCAAAAACTTGCTATAGTAAAAATAAAGTGCAAATTTTAAAGATTAAACTGAAAAAAAAAATGCCTGTTCAAATGGTACAGGATCTTTTTAAGAATCTGTAATGGGGTCGCATGGGCGAAACCAATTTTAAGATAAAAAACACGCTGTCGAACTCGTTAATCCAAATTGAGCGCATAAATGGTCATGCTGTGAATGGGCATTAGACAATCAAAGCAAAACAATTTGAAGCGGATTAGCAGAACAAATGTACACCATTTATTAACTGCCATGCTTTGTTTGAATTTCAAGTTGGTGCCAAGGACATATTGGTATCGCAAGAAATTATTACGATTTTTTACACACTTATCTGTTCAGTGATTTTAAATAAAGTGGGCACCGCCGTTCTATTCGCAGTGGTTTTTATTTAAGCAAGTCATTCGGATTTCCTTTTTTATAATGATACAACCTCGAAAAAGGGAGCCACTTTTAATGACTTTCGAGCATTCATCTAGTACCTGAAATTTCGGAATAATCCAAATTAGCATCGTCAGTAACAAATGGGTCTTGCATAAGAAAACACCGCACTGAGTGCATAACAATAACATTTTAGTGAAAGAAATAGCTAAATTTGAGCTTTTACTGCACCCATCCTTTCCATCATCTATAGCGATCAGGCAAATTAATCACCCTGCTATTTTACTCCGAAAATTTTTATTTCAAACATCTCTCTTCAGTCATTAGCCGATTTCTTACCCCGGCTATTCGTTGTAACTCTTTTTCATGCATTCATTTGTTTCCTTTCTCGTTCAGGCATTTATCGGAGTGATATTTCACAGAATCATTAACAGTTTAATTAGGGTTGAATCGCACTTTGACCTCAGATTTTATAACAGACTATTTCTCCTTAATAGTTATTAGGTTAAATTAACCAATGTTATTATTATTTGTTTACCCCAAGAACGGCATCACGCAAGAGATGCTCCTAAATATGGACGGAATTGATATTACTGTATTTTCTCCTCTTTTAAGGGCTAATCAAACAAGATGGAGCTTATTTATTTATTTACTTATCGTTCAATCATTCGTTCTGACTCTTATTAGACAAAGAATAAAACTTAACGTAAAACTACTTGCCTTTTTTAGTGTTGATGACCCACCTGGGGACCCAAAAGGCTCGAAGAGGAACGAGGCACAGAGAAGAAAAAGTGATTTTTACGACTGAGGATTTCGATCGTATTTCAGCGAAGAATGGTATGAATTTTTTTTTTCGGATGAATTACAAAGTTATACAGTTACTAAGCCACTGAAAATTGGGACTCACAATCTGTAAACTATTTAAGCATAGTTCTTGAATTCTTCTGTAAGTTTCTACCATCAAGTTTATCCTTTAAAGGGATAGGAGAAAGGAACTTGTGTGGTTAGCTTATTTATTTCCACATAACAGCGTCAAAAAAATTCTGTTCAGAACGCTGTTTTCTCAAGCTTGATCCATGTATTTTATTGAATATATTGCATTTAGGACTTTGTTTATAAGCCGGATTATGGTTATAAACGAATTCGGGGTCGAAATTGAGACACCGTAGCTTCCCTCCCCACCTATAAAACGTTAAATATCGGAAGTGCAGCATTTGTCTACATCGGGTGTGGATTTCGGTGGAGCATATTTTTGTATTTGCACGCGATCCAAAAATCCCTAGGCCATAATTTTGCATGTTCTCTCTTCAATCATCAAATTTGATGACTTTAGAAGAATGGTTAGGACTTTTAATGCTATTTAAAGCGGGATTTCTCATCTTGAGACACGCCAGTGGAATCGAAACCCAAATGTGAGCCTCCTTTAAGGCCACTTTAAGCCAACTTTACCGGATTACCTCAACCTTATTGCGAAAAGGCCGCTTTAGAAAATCGGTTGTACAGATATTTCACTTTGGCTTTAACCTCGGCCACCAACGTAAAGGTGTTTATTAGAGTTCAAAATCATGCTAGTAGTTCTTCGGTTTGACTGACATTACAAATTGTAACAGCAAAAGTTGAGCACTCTGTGTTATTGGAGTTCAAATGGCATGAAAATACTCACCAATCGCATACAAAGTGGAAATCATTTTTTAGAACCACAAACATTGCTAGGAAAAGTAATACAGAGCCTCAATCTAGGTGTTTCAGAATTCTCCAGATGAGCGTCCTAGACGTTTCAGCTAATCATTCGACTATGCTCGTCCTTAAAGCCAAATTAGCGTAACTAATACAATCATGAGCTACTTTCAAAATTGTATTCATAATCATTGCAGTTTAGTGGCTGATCAAACAAGGATTGAATTCACCAAAGTAACGTAAAATTAGATGCATGTTGGCTACGATGGTTTCGTTGCATATTAAGAAATCATGAGAAAAGAGCATCCAATCAATCAACTAAAGCTGGTATGTTAGCTAGTAGATTTGAGGTTGCCAATAACTGACGTTATGAACATTGGGGAAAGCACCAAAGGCGAATTTAGAAGGTCCATTTAACAAACCAGAAAAAGGTATTCAACATTTACTTTTCTGAGTTAAACTAACCAACCAGCCCTTAGTAAATCCAACTAATTTTAACAAAACAAAACAAAATAGGATTAATTTCAATAGAAAAAGGTGCTGACATCTAACTTGACCTGTGAAAGCTCCCTGATACTCAAAGGGGCCATCATAGTTACAGGTGGATGTGGTTTGCACAGCCGTAGATTAATATATACCGATACTCAGTGGCTGGTTAAGCATAATCATTTATCAACCAGGACGTCCAAACGTCTTTCAAGAAGGCCAACAGAATTACTTTGCCCACCGTATTCGAATTTGATTCCAAGCTTAGGTAAATGCTCGTTTATACAGCGTGATTTACATTGAAGTACTTGATTATTCAAAAGCGAAATCCATTCAATTTAACTGACAGCTATCAATGTGATGTTAAAAATAACAACGATTTGCTCGAATAGTTGCAGGTGCATTTTCATTATTTCAGTCAAATGAAGTTCACTTCTATTCTTACGCTTATTCTAAAACTCGAGAAGCCTTTGAAGTACATTTCTGCTCATTTAAGTATTCAAGGTTTATTTTTTAACAAACCAAGTTAAAACAGTTTTTTAAAACTAATCAACTGCTGCATAGGAAGTCAATTAAAGCTGCTTCCTTTCTGGCAGTGTAGAAGTGTTAATTAAACCTCACTGAAATAAAGTGGTAGCAGTAGGAGAATGATGGGAAATCCTCACGCTCTACGCCCTCTGTGCTTTAAATGATTAAACACTCGACTCGATTTTGTCACCTCCGCGACAATTTCATGACTGCCATCAGAGACCACCGGAAATTGGAATTTTGAAGGCGGGTATTAAGGCTTGAAGAGACCCTCCTTTTAAGGCAAAACCTATTTACTCCAGTCTATTTCAAAAATAATTAGAGTCATCGATAAAAATACTAATGAAATTTCATCAGATTTGAAATAAAATGGCGAGTATTTAGGGGAAAACATCCGATTCCTAAAGGAATTCTTATCAACAAGATTATGTGTAATCCAACACTGTTTGACATTGTAATCAGTCAAAATAGCTATTCTTTTTTAAGGTTGAATCGGATTCCAAGTTTTAAACACATCTGATGGCCTGGGAGTAATGTAATTGCTTGGAACGATTTCAGTGGCGAATTTTAAATTTAACGGCAGAAAATAAGCACTCGATAAACACAATTACATAACCACTAACTCTGGATGGCAGGAATGAGCTTATGATATATAAGGGAAGCTTATGAAACACTAAAATGCCACGTGAAAAAAAATTTGCCTACATTTACAACGCTATTGCAATGACTAGGTAGCGTAAGGATCCATATTAGTAGGTGGTCAAGCCTACTTTCAACCTCCTCGTGGTGGTCACCGGTAACCTCAGGGACAACTCTGGGGGCTAATGAGAGTGGCGGCAAGATAGGACTAATCACCCACCAGCCACATAAAATTAAATTATGGCAGCAGAAGTGCAATCTCGTACAGCCTGGTCAACAAGGTATAGGGCAAATACTTGGATTCTTGGTCTCAAACTGGACTGTGGAAAGCGCATGCATGCAACAATGAATGAAATCCCCGCCAGAATGTTGAAAGGACTTCTGGAAGAGGTATGAAGAATGTCCCCCCTTAACAATGTCGAGGATGGACGAAGTTGAACTGCTACCTGTACAATAAAACCATGCTAGAGAAGTGAGCAGAGAACCGAAGACGTTAATGAACACTTTTATTGTCTTTTGTGTTAATTGTTGTGTGCTATTTTGTACCTCTGTTTTACCTCCAATAAGTCTTTGGGACTGACCCTAATGGGTGAAAAGCAAATTTAAAAAAATTAAGAAACATTAGCATATTCGTAAAAAAATTAAATGTTTCAAATGATGGAGGTAAAAAACTACTAAGTCCTCAGTAAAGCCACACTTAGAAGCATAAATTGAGTCAGTGCTTCCAAGGAAACGTACTATACGACTTGCTCAATGCCTATGAATAAAACGCGATACCGATCTAGGAAAAGCAAATCATCATTAATCCATTTTTTTTTCTGTGCTTATAGTACCGAAGAAGGCTCATCTGACAAAAATGCTTCCATTCGGATTCCTTAGATCGTGAGCTTAACTGATCGCCCAACACTTTATGGTTTTCCGAGATTGCTTTTTCTTTTTACTTGGTCGGTGTTTGTTAAAGATGCAGTCAAGGCCTATTTATGTAAATATTTATCCTTATAAAATTTTATCTCATTTGACTGCAAATGGGCAGCAAATTTGTTTTGGTTGACTTTAACTTTGCTTTTGATAGTTGTACATTTCTTAGGTTTACGATATCCTTTTACCTTTGTTAGGTAGGATTCACACCTGTACTTTTGCTAGACTAGCTTTATTACGTTCTACGCCCTATCTTCTATCTCCGCCAATGGATTCAAATTTGTCCGCGGAAATGAACACATTCGTAATTTTCAAACAAATTAGCCATGAAAGTATTTCAGTCCGCTTTCGGTGTATATTTTAGGTGAATATTGCACCATAATACTAGGCTGTTGAGAGCCATCGGTGCATGGGTGATTTTCATGGAAAAGAGAGCGGTGACAATATTGAGGAGAAGTAAAGAGAATACCACAGCTGCAGGAACCATGCGAAGATGCTCTATTTCTAGTTAGCCTTGAGCAATTCCTTTTTACCCACCGATCAGTCAGCTAATCTTGACTTTATAAATAGTATCGGACATTCAGATAAAAATGCCGATTGACAGCGGGAAAATGTTGCCTTAGGGCCAACATTTTGAAATGTAAAATAGTACTATTTAGTCCCTTTAAAATAATGTGCAATTCTGGCATCAGTTTAAAAACCTGATGATTTTTTGAAAGCTCGATGAACTTTTCATTTGTCCCTCCTGAGATATTCTCGAAACTTGTTGAGTGGGAAGAAATAGCAATGTTTATCATAATCATTCATACAACCAATGCTTGACGTGGTAAGGCCAAATGTCTTGGCTGTAAAATATGAACAAGAATAGCACACTCCAATTACTCAAACTCTCAAATTCCAGGGGAGGTCCCGCTGGAATAGCCAAACGTAACAGTGCCGGCTGCTTCTGAAATATTTCTGAAAAAAAGAAATGTTATAATCAAAGCAGAATGAATTTCCTTTAAAATAGTTGTCCATTTTATAAATGTTTCATATTTTTAAATAGAAACGCGCCTTAAAAGCGTCACATTTTAAACTGAATGAGCGAATTCGAGTGCGATCTTCCCTTTCCAGAGGCTCTCAGATGAGCTTGGCCAGCTTTATTTGGGTGCAAAAAAGCGCTGAGGATTTCAAAAAAGGTAATTTGTTTGGTTTGATCAAAGCACCAAAAACAGTGCCTACTTTATAATTCAAGCGGATGGAAAATTGAAGTTCATGATTAATGTCAGTAACCCGATTTCCTAAGCTTTCTGAAAGCTTCTGCACCAAAATTCTAACATTTAATCCAGTATACCATCTGCTCTAAAAAAATATGGCCATGCAGCTCTAATAAACTGATAAATGAGTGACTTTCAGTCATTAGGAAGTAAAGAACTAGATCATGGCCCTACTGTAGCACCCTCTTGCACTTGTCCCTATTTGAAATGTTTCGTCCAGTATCTTTCTTAGCAATAGCTCCAATCCACCTTCTTCAATTGAGATTCCCTCTATTTGATCTTACCAGTTTATTACTCCATCACCGGCCCTCAGCAGCCAACACTGTCTTTAAAAGACAAGGCTCAGTGTGCGGGGCGGAATCACATCCCAATCATAACAGAACTATACTGCCAGAGCTCTGACCACTTCTACCTCATACTATCCCCATATTCATCGCAGGAATGGGTTCAGACTATATTGGCCTAAACTTTTGTTGAGCACATTTAAGAATATAAATAGAAACACTGATAAATATATAAAAGTTTGAAAATAATAATAAGGGCACAGTGTACTTATTTAGACCTGAAAGGCAATAAACCATATTAGAGTTCATCATAGAATCAGAAGTGACTAGAGCTAATTTTTTCATTCTAAAGGTGCGAAAACTCCATTTCGCAATTTAACTCCTTAATCTTTTTCTGCACTGATATTTTTCAATTTTTAGTTCCTTTATCTTTGACTTCCAACTTACTTAAAAATTATTTAGTAATATTTCGACATAAGACTCAGTCGAAATTGTATTGGTTTTCTTGTAATATAAAGCGAATCGGGTATCGCACTAAGCAAGTGCTAGAGGTAGAACATTTCAAAATAATTAAAATGTTTAGGCATATTATGATAAATAAGGAAAACGGGCCACGCCAATTTTTAGCCATTCATAATAAATAAAAAACTCAAGTAAAATGTCTTGTGCACTTAAACATGGAATACATAGGGCTGGAGACAAAAAGCAAAGAAGAAAAGTTTAAGAACCAGCAAATCTTATATGCATGCAATACATGCATTACAGGCATCAACTAAAACGAGCTGTTTATCAAACAAGAGCACCGAGCGCGAGGGCTAGTCATGAGAAGGAAGTGCAAGTATAAACAAGTAAACAACTTTGCACGACATGAAAGCGACTCGATAATCCAAAGCACTTGCAAACAACAACAACCTAACTTCCTCCTTTAAGCATGAATATTGACGAAAAGTGACTTATTCTATGACAAATATTTGAAGAGTGAGTAATGAAACAATAATCCAAAATTATTCATTTCTAGGGTCCCTTTTGAACGTCTGTTTTAACGAACTTAAACCACGCCCTTTTAATTTACTGCTTTTGTGTTTTATTACACCAAAAGTTATAATGTAGTATGATAAAGGGGATTTTTTACAATTGCAATGAAATGATTAATGACAACTTCCTATTTTATTACTGAAATGAAATCAGTAAAGAGGCGAAATTTCTGCACTGAATCGCACTTGATTACTTGTGTATAGAGCAGTTTTACCACCCGGCAAGAGACAAATGTAGACTTAAAAAGAAACAAAGTAGATCAGACCGATCCATTTGCTAGAATTCAAACTAGTTTAAATTACTGAAACTGTGATAACATGTAACAATTTCCGTTTCTGTAGGCAAAATCATAAATTACATGAGTAACCTTTGTTTATTTTTCAGTATTCCCTGTTTCTTATTGCACCTCTATTCAAGCAATCACAAAACAGAAAAATGTGATGGGATACATGTATGCCAAACGAGTGAAGGTTAACCTAGGAGTTAAAGGAAATTTGATTTTCGTGAGGAGTTCACATACTAGAAACATTAAAGCCTAATAGGCGCCCCCAAATGATCTTCTCAAGCCTGCATACTGCTCGCCTTCGCTTCCTCCTCCAAAACCTCCCCCTTGAATAATTGTCTCGTCCACCACAGACCTTTTTGCTTTTCTATCCAGTATCTTAAACATTTCTATTTTAAAATTCAGATAGAGAAGCCGTAGTTAAAACACGGAGTCTTTCGACTCTAACCACTTGGCATTCTGCGTGGAGTACGAGTCCTTTTAGATAATCATGCGGAAAATACACCAGTCACCTATAATACATCCAACATCCTATTTACCCCTGCTCATTATTTTTTGTTTACTGCCCACTTATTAGGGCAAGTCTTAAGGACTTACTGAGGGTACATTAGAAGTACAAGTGTCTTCTACAATAAATAGCACTCAACAGTTAACACAGAACTCAGCAAAAGCGTTTATCGAGGTCTTCGACTCTCTGGTAGCTTTTCTGACGTAGTTTTGTCGTACGGGTAGCAGTTCCACTTCAGTTCCACTTCGTAGTGACACCTGACTCGTCCTCGACACTGTTAAGGGCAGACGATCTTTATGCTTCTTCCAGAAGTCTTTTCGACCTTCTGGCAGAAATTCAATTCATTGCTACATGCACGCGCTTTCCACAGTCCAGTTTGAAGCCTTGAATCGGAGTATTAACGTTGTACCTTGCTTACCAGGCTCTACAAAGTTGTACTGCTGCTGGCACCATCTAATGTTATACATGCGGTGGGTGATTAGTCCTATCCGGCCACCTCTCTCATTAGCCCCCAGAGTTGCCCCTGGGGTTGCCGGTGGTTACCACAAAGAGGGTGAGGGTATAATTGACTAATACCCTTGCTCACATGCAGACTGGTACCTAACTGGCAAATCAAGTCAACCTTTAACCGGGGAAACCCCCGTTTTCATAATTTACTTAAAGAGAATACGATGATGTCAACTGACGATATCCAGATTGTTGAGATCGTTGAGCTCTCGTTATTGAATAATCAAAAGAAGATGGCTTATAATTTTCAGTCGTTCAACTAGTCTCTTGATAAGTTAAAATTAACATCACATGACTGCTAGCTGATGGTAGTGAAAATTAGTGTGGTCCCAACGGCAGATCTAACAACCTATCAATTAAACCGTAATAACCGTTAAAGTTAACGAGCGTTGAAAGGCTATGGTTTCAATTTTTGGGATTTAGGAAAAAAGACCTGCGGAATTAAGGGATTTTAATTCATTAAACTTTTTTTGACCTGCTTTTCCCTACTAGATTTGTAACGATAGCTGAAGCAAACTCAGAGGGTGGCAATCTAAAATGTAACGCCTTCATTCTCCTTTTCTTTTGCAAGATTTGAGAGCTGCCTTTACAAAAATTAGCTGCGATCAGGTTGCGGTTATTTTCTCTAAAATGCAGAAGCATTTCCTTGTTACATACAGACCTAATTAAAGTTTCTCTACTCTTAGGGGCACCTATAGTAGGTCTGGATTTACCACTGATGAGGTTGAAGTGGTCTTGATCGGATATTATAAACAAAATTGGCTGCCTCTACTAAAGGTTTGTCTAAGCCAAGGCACTGAAAATAATTCTTTCTTAGTTCATATTGAATTTTTGTGGCATGATAAAGCGTAGAGGATTGAGAATTAGGCACGATCTTCAGAATTTTAGAGGGAATTTTTGCTTAGGTTTCTCATTAGTCACATCTTTACGAAAACATAACCCTACAAGGAGCCTTGCCATCGGTTCAATATAGTTTTCGGACATCCTCAGCACTATTTTAGAAGGCCTGTGATAACGATTCGTTAAACTGAAATTAGAAGTAAAATTTAACCAAAAACTCTTCAAGGAAAATTTTGACCATCCCAATTGCTGGTTGGTTTTACTACTATGATGGCTTTCAATATCAGATGCTTTACAATCTGCATTAATTTGGGATCGTCATCACTTGAAAGACGTTACGGTCTATACTGCGCTTTTTCAGCACATGGCATGCATCTGACAATCATGTCAATCCCTGCCTACGTATGTTGTATTTGAATGGCGATTTCTCAACTTTTTGTGCATTCAAATTCAACTCCGTCAGCTCTGATCTAAGGTGACTCATCTTAGAGTAAAGCCTTTTAAGTAATCTTTGAGGATCAAGTTGATTTGCAGAAATCTCTCTGTCTCACTGCTCCTTGATCCACTTGTGTGGGAGTGGACATCCGACAATGTGCGCAATATTCCAGAAATAAATCGATTCCACTGAATGCTACAATACCATACGCATTGGGAGAGAGTCAGAATGGTTGGCCTTATCCGTTCAAGGGCATCTTGAATGTGGGTTCGAATCCATTACTTGGGTATTACTTGGTCAGTTAACATCCTCTCATGACACCTATAGTGATACCAACCACGCTTAGGTGCTAGGCGAATCGTTAATCTATTAGTGACTAACAGCACTATGCAACTACTCTATACCCCTCGTACGCATGAAATCGGTCAGATTTCCTGACAAAAGTCAGTAATTACCCCAGTTAGACGAACGTCCAGTCCGATTTCTAAACAAGATTTGAACTCTTTGATTGGAACCGAGAGACCTAGGATTGTACAGTTAAACTTCAAAGTGAACTTGTTCATTCAGAATCCGACCTGACTTACAACACAGGATTTATGGCCAGAAAATGATCAGATGGAGGGAGCTTTAACAAAGAAAGCATCACAATAGGCCAGTTCCAATTAACGCTCCAAATTAGCAAATTTATTCTGATATTTTTAGGCTGGACTGTCAACTTGTCTTTAAAACTTAAACGCTTGACAGACTCAGTTTGGAATCAACTGATAGATCTTAGAAGATGAGTCGCTCGATAACATTGTTTCTTTTTAATAATGAAGTCTAAGGGAAAGATTTGAGTTATAGCATCACTTTCATGCTTGCCGATTTTCGACTCTTGGAAGTGATTTTTTGCATTGTTATTTTAAATATTTTTCAATAGTGTTAGAGATGGTACCTCATTAGATCTATTCTCTGAATTGATTTCCATCTCGGAAGGCTTCTGTTCTGAGCAGTTTTCCTTAGCCAAACGAGTTTTGAGTTAACGATGCTTTGTAAGCATTGACGATCCTTACTGAATGAATGGATGGATGGACTAAACTATGCTTATTGGTTGTAATAAAAATTGTTGGTTTAAATGTATTACCTATCGCATTGGCAACTCATTGTCATAACTGAAGTATACACTACGTTTAACTTAAAACTTTATGCGAATGCAGATCTGAAGCTTTTCTTTGCTGCCCTTTCCTGGGTACTTAAGCACCACCCTCATGATTTGAATTGCAAAAGGAAATAAATGGCAGTTAATTTCAACTGACGATTTCATGAGTGAAATGCAAAGTCCGCATTAAAAACTCAAGAATCGGCTGTAGAATAATTGCCTTCATTTTTCAAGCCAACAATTACGCTTCACAAAATTATATTTGAACTAAATAAATACGATTGGATACTGAGTACTATGTGGTAGGCTGATTTCTCCTGTTAACAATTTTGGCATAAATAAGCTGGAAAAAAACAAATAATAAATGTATACGAAATTGAAAATTTAATAGAATGATTTGAACTGCATTATGTCACCTGAGCAGCAAGTTATAAGATTTAATGCTTTTTTAGGCAGCCTTAACAAATTAGAATTTCCTTTTCTGCCATGGATATCTGAATAATCTGAAAGAAACCCTCATGTCAAAGAATGATTATTTACTAAATTTAGTTGACAGATCGCTGATAAAAGTGGGTTTAAACTTAGATAAGGCCTGTTTTACAACCCAAGGTTGCAGTTGAAGCCTAATGGTTGAAACATCACGGATGGTAATGAAAAATTCCAAACCATGATCACTTATTAGATCAATCTCCATTAATGAAGTCATCCCCACTATGATTTGTACTAGTACCACGGAGGTCGGTTAATTCTTGTAGTGGTTCATATTAGCTAAGAAACGAATTTCGACAAAGATATGACTTATTGGCAACAAATCGAAGGGCCATGCTTTTAAAAGAAAGGAAAGTAGTTGAAATGTACTTATTTTCCCACTTGATAGTCCTACAGGTAGCCCCTTAGTGTGACTGTGTACCGTGGCATTCAGCCTATTGCCGTTAAAAGGCGGTTCACGAGGTATAAACTGTGGATGTTAGACAACAATTAAAATAAATTCTTGTAATCAGCTACTTAGAGGTTAAAGGCCTTTATTAAACTCTTGTTATTAAAGATTAGCAGAAGTGAATGCACAAGTGGGTTTGAAGTAGTTCCTACGTGCTTGTGCTTTTTACCCCGATAGTTCGTTTTAAAATTTTAACTTACAAAAAGTGTGAAAATAAAATGGACTTCAATCAGATAATCCTCAAATTTTATAGTATAATTTTTTATAAGAGCAGCATATTCTTTCATACCAAAATCGGTGTAGGATTTGAAACAATGCATTCACCTATTGAAAGGAAGAAAAATCATTTTTTTTGAAAAAAATGTGACCAGATTTCATGAAAACCTTGTGAGTTACTGCGGTAACTACTGATATAAAGTATTTATATTTACTGAGAAAATATGATCTAGTTTGTGGTTGGATTTAATCAAAATTACAGAAGGCCAATAATTTTTTACTTATAGAATAGTTCCACGGAATCGGTAAAAAAGAAACTATCAAGAGCGAGATATTTTTACCATTTTTAGGCGAGGTTGACTCTAGCCATATTTTCATAACACAGCTATCATTCCATCATCCACATTTCACATAACACCGTCAGGTCAACAAAAATTGCTGAACAGTGCAGCTCTGAACAATTAGTGTCTGCCACTCTAATAAAAAATGGTAGTGAGGATGACAGAGTAGTGGATATCCCACTTTACATAGCTAACATGTTTTGAAGTATTTCATACGTCACCGCAGGTGACCTGAATACTGCGGTTCGAGTTAGACTGTCTATGTTCTCTTCTGATCGACGAGTTCAGCGATCAACTCACATACTTATATCTTGAACCTTCAAATGACGACTGACTGCTCTCCTTTTCAGTCACTGCCTTCTGAATCCCCATGAGAATCTATACATTTCTACTGTTTGATAATTTTGAAGGTGGTCAGAAAAAGCTCCTTCTTTCAGCACTAAGCCAGATTTTGCAGCTCAAATAAAGGGTGAGCATTTGAGAGGAAGTTGGAGAAGAAAGTCACCACATAACTATACCATATTTAAAGAATTGAAAATTGTCAAAGGCGTTATTTTAATCATTATTAACTGTTATTTTAAACCACTGTTCTCAGTTAACGCTCAAACTAAAGCAAGTTTAAACATGAACGTAACTGGTGGCAGTCAGTGATTTGCCAGGAAAAAAGGTTAAACTATTAAAAAATATGAAGGATAGGTGAGTTTTCTGCCGATTTTAAATGTCAATGAGAAGTTAAGCTTTAAAAGATACAGGGACAAAAAAAAAATTACGCCAAAAATGTCAAGGTTAGAGCAAAATGGCTGAAACTCAACGGCCTCTAAATATAATCAAAACAAAATTTTTTATCTTTAATTGAGCTTAAAGAGTTTTAAATCAATTAAATTTGGTTGACACTTTGGTTCGAAAGAATTTCTAAGAGGGCAAGTGCTTAGGTGCTGAAATCTAAAATATGAGTAAAGTATAGGAGAGCCTGGCAAATCAGTTGACTGAAGATCCAAAAAGAGTTAAATCAAAGCCTAATTTTCAATTACATCGTTATTGTTTTAAAGCGCTATTTCAAATTTACAGTATTAATATGAATTGGATTAATTTTTAAGAGGACAAATGCAGTTTATAGATAATTTACAAAAGGTCAGAGATTGTGGCTTGAAAAAAATGTAGTTTAAGGTATAACCGCTCACCACTTGTGATTGGCTTAATTCTAATAATGGTTTGTTCTTGATACTAACGAAAACTGTGCCGAAAAATTCAACCTTATTTCAGTTGAAAAAAAAACTATTCGACTGAATGTTTGGGCCATTTTCGTTTATAGACTCTTTCTTTGGTTCAACACAAGAATACAATAAATTAGCTATTCAAGTGGATGCCAGCAGGGTGTTTTCAAAGAATTCGAAGAAAAGTAGAGCAGTTGACAGGACTTTGACGTTAGTGATAGTGCCTGAGATAAAAAATTGACAAGCTTTCCTTAAATGCAATTTTTTAAACGTTGCACTGGTACGAAATTATGTTTTGTTTAAGTCACTAATGCAAACAATGACAAAGCTTAACTAAATACTATTTCAGAACAGCTGGGAAAGTAGTCAGGCTATTTTTGCAGCAACATGGAAAAGACATTTGCATGTTGTCGAAAGTTAATTGCAAAACGATGTGATCTTGAGGTAAGGTATTTGGTAAATAAAGTTTATTTCGAAATAAGTCAGCATACTTTGGTACATTTTACGCTTTTGAAACACTAGGCAGAGTGATCTAGCAACTCTCAGTGAATAAACACAATTTGCAAAATTTCAAAAGACGCAGTTCCAAATGCCAGAAAAAAACAGCTTTTTCATTGAGTTATTAAAATTGATGGCACTCTACGAATCTTTAAATTAAGGAGTGGATGAGATAGCTTGGTTATTAAATTTAATAATTCGGCTACAAACAGCAGCCTCGTTCTTTCTATCTAAGGCAAATATTCTGGATCTCTCCTTTCGATGCGAACTCACCGTAAATCCATCGTTCTTAGAGTATACCCCAATGGGAACCTAAAATTAGTTTGCAAATCTTGATGTTGGTCAGAATGGCGACTTTTGATGGGTTCCTAGTTCGCAGGTCAGTCAGCGTTCGTAAACATTCAGGTCTAATTATTAACTCTTTATTCTTTTGAAGCAGCGGGCACGAGCGATTGAGTTAGGCACAACCACTAAGTCCTATCTCAGTCCCTCGGAAAGAAGGAAAAGAGATTTACTTCAGCACGTACTGCTTAAACTGTTTTTGTTTCGTATAAGCCACAATATTTGCATGCTAATAAGTTTGTTGCAAGACCTTTTAAGTAGTATCTTTAACATGCGCTTAAATCATCTAGAATAATTCTTATTCGTTCTCTGTTTAAAGGTATTATTGTTAAATTTTTTAAAAGAATAGTAAAACAGTGGTTTCCCAGCAAATGCGAGGCCAAGCTAAGTTAAATGGAATGGAATATCTAAATATCTTTAAAGTGGTCTACTCATATTTTTAGCAGAATTTTGTTTTGAAACTGCAAAAGCTCTCACCGAAATTTATTTAACTGCTTTAATCTTTTGACATTTCAATGAAAATTCAAGTTGATGGGCATTGAAATATTCAACTGTAATGATTCCAATCGTTTTCTGACTTTCATGCAGCTGAGTCTAAATTGGTTCTAAGGAATATTTTGAGCTGAATTTCAATTTCTATCCTTTGCAATACAACACAGCCTCTATTTACAGTACCTTTAATTGATTCTAACACGAAAACAGTTGGTCTCTAAATATTTAGCGCGCATTTTTAATACTTATAAATTAGAAAGTAAACGACATCTGTAAAATTTTAGTTATTGACTTCTTAACAAGATCTTCGATGTTAAAACAAATAGCTTCCAGAATAGAATGGTTCGCCTCAGGCGTGTTGAAAGATTTCGTTAGTTAGCCAATATATTTAATAGAATTAAAATGTGTTTAGCTTGAGGAAAGTGTACCATCTCTAAAATAATGAAATTTCAAAAAAAAACACTTTAGAGTACTAACGATGGAAGTGTGACTTAATCGAACACTTTTTATAAAAGGACAAATAAAAGTCAATTAAGTAAGTGAAACACGCCCCAAAATTTCAGTAATTAAGGCATCATTCAAAGTGATTTGAACTCCAAGATCAGACAAGATGGCTGATTGTAAGTGATTGTTTAGTTTGAAAATTTATGCAATGCTTACAAATCAAGCTACTTACAAATAAATACAAATATCGGTATAAAAAAGGAAGGCTGATTGCAGTTATGAAGATTTTTACACTTGTTTGATAAATGATCTGAGCAAAATGAATTCCTTCGCTCAACGGTTCCATGTCATCAACCCGGCTGTTTGAACACTAATACTGCATAAATGATAGGGTTCTAATCGCATTGCAAAGTAAAGGCCGATTTGAAATTCCTCGTAGACTTTCAAATAAGGCTATTTAAAATGTATGTTTTTGAGAGCGAGATTTTTCTCTGTAACACCATGATGAGCTAGCAATTAGATCCGTTGAATATGTTTTGCAAATGGCGAACCGGGACTATTTTACTTGATTTTTTTGTCATAATTTGTGCTTTTATACCTAAGTGATAAAATTAGATGACGTTAACTCTTCGGATTTCATCTAAATAACAAGTTGCAATAATTCTCTTTAAGCCTGATTCATAAAATCTTATTGAAGGCTTTGTGTTGGTAAAATGAGTATTTAAGCCGACTAACACGAAAGTGATGATAATGGTTGAGGCCTGTTTAGATTAAAATACAAAGCAGGTTAAAGATAATTGAGCTCAAAATATATTACTCATGCATGAAAATCTTAAAATTCATAAAACACATTTAAGTAAACAGTAAAAGAAGCCTTAATTCGAGTAAGATTATCAAGTAGGATTACAATGTGGCATCAAGACATCAAATAAACATTGATGTGTATAAAGCCACTAACACTGCTTATCGTAAATGATCCTTCTTTACAAGCGCAAAACGATTGTGGATAAATTAATAACAGTATTAGAAAAAAGGTTGACGTGGTCGGGCATTTAACGAATCTACTGATAAGGTTCACTGTTCAAGCGCCTGTACCTATTGATAAAGATGGGAGGAAATTACTCGAAACACTTCTGATTGACTTCAACTAGAAAAAAAGTGGAAAGCCGGCCCAAAAATTCGTTAGATACCCAAAGTAAGTAATATTACATATACCATGGAGCCAAGGTAGGAAAAAAATTGTAGAAATTTCTTTCGTTTGAATGGGAAAATACAAAATTAGTCAATTCAGGAGGGCTTTAGGAGGGCAGTCCTATTTTCAACCTCCTCGTGGTGACCACCGTTAACTCCAGGGGCAACTCTGGGAGCTAATGAGAGGGCAGTCGGATAGGACCAATCACCCACCGGACGTATAAAATTCGATTATGCAAGCAGAAGTACAAATTCGTACAGCCCGGTAAACAAGGCACTACGTAAGTACCTGGATTCATGCTCTCAACCCGGACTGTGGAAAGTGCGTGCAGGTAGCAATGAATGGAATCTCCACCAGGATGTTGAGAAGACCTCTGGAAGAGGTATGAAGGTTGTCGAAAACGGGCGAGTTTGTGCCACTACGAATTTGAAACCATTTCCGAAAAGCGGACAGCGAATCAAAGACGTTGGTAAACGGTTTTATTGTCTTCTATGTTGACTGTTGTGTGCTATCTGTTGTAAAACTATTTTTACTTCTAATTTACTCCCAACAAGTCCTTGGGACCTGTTCTAATGAGTGGAGAGCAAATAAAAACAAAAATCTTAACGGAATGAAAAATGTTTTGATGGTTAAATTGGTTCGGAAAAACTTCTTATTAAATTACGCAGTTCGAACTTGGCAAAATATTAGCTGTACATGTAGTTATGGCACGTTGACGGCGAGAGCCCCTTGCAGGGTATTAGTCCCTTGGTATAGGTGACATCCAAATTGACAAAAAACAAAGAGTCAAATTTTACTGTTAATCTGTACATACTGACTTTTTCATATCTGCTTTGAAGTCGCATTGTTGTGATATCCCCACAATAGACAGGGGAAATCGGAAGGCATTTATAAACAAAATCTTTGTAACTGGAGCATCGAACTCACGAGCCGGCACAAAAGTGGGAAGGCAGTGATACATTCAGTTACGAGGGCTCATTCTTCGACCACTTGTATCGAACCTCGAAATTCTTTTAAATCGACTGACTTCGGTTGTTTTCGATAGCACGATCCACCCGAATCGCAGAAAAAGAAAGGTAATGATCAAATCATCAGAATTGAAGCTTGAAACAATATAAAATAAACCTTACAAGGAAATGATTGATCGGAAATAAGTGCAAGATCCACCTACTTTACAAACTGCTGGTACCTTTAGCCTTTTCTAATTCACATTTAAAGGCTTTGCCGTTTGTCGTTTGAAAAGTAGGTTTTTTTCGCATTCAAAAAGCTTATTTCACTAGTCTATAAAGACATTCGTTGATAAAATTAGCCATTAAAATTGAACATTTATTATAATTCATATAAAAAACTATTTTTTGAACAAAGGCGTATAGATTTGTGTAGTGCACGGCGGCAAACTCATATCAAAACGAAAAATTTGAAATGTAATGCGGATCCTTGATGAGATGTTAGCGTTATTTTAGTAACTTGGAGACATATTTCGAAAATGAAAATGTAATAATATTGAGTTCATGCAACTTATTTTAAAGTAAGATAGTTAAAGATTAATAGATTAATAGATTAATAAAAGATTAATAGTAATCAAGAGTTTACTTTTAGATTTCAAATTTCCTTTTAAACACACAAAATCCACCACGAATGATTTTAACAAATTTTCAAATGACTTCGACAATCAACGTTTGCTACACTTCAAATGAAAACCCATTTAATTTCTTATGAATTGCTTTAATTTCTTTTACAAATTCAAACCTTGTTCTGAAAATAGCTAAGCTGAGGTCAGAGTTTCGATGCACATAAGACGCAATCAAGAATTGCAATAGATAAAGTTGCCAGAATTTATTGTTCTATGTTTGCCTAAAGTCCATTGATTGTAATATAGTTTTTAGCTTACGTAGACGAATAGTATTCTCAAACGCATTTCTTGAGGCAATAATGAAGTATCTTAGTACCTTTGCGCCCGGGCAGCTGCTATTCTTCTATTTCTTTACTGATCAACACTTAATCACTACATATGCACTGAAATGCTCTGTGCCTACATTTTCTTTTGAGTCAGATCTAAACATTTTCAATGCCTCTTTCATTATTCAAATCTCCAGATCATTTGACATCCATGCAGAATTGCATAAAGAGGTGGTGAATTTACTGCGACTATGTTCATGATTCCTACTTGTGTCGCCAGCTGCAAGCTTCATCAACTCTGTCTCTGAATCAGTACGTGTAATTCATAGCCTTTCGAATGACAGCGTTCTTTCCAAATCTCGAAGTTTTATTACGATGCAAGATGCAAGCGCAAAGTCATTAAAATGAATTGAAAAATGTTTGAATCGTCGACAAAGTGTGTATATTTCAAATAAAGCTGAAAGCATTAATTCGATTTTTAAGAAAGCAAATTTGCCTGCCCGACTAAAACTACATTACTTAAACTGAATGGATGGAAAAGCAAAGAATTTGAAGGCTATCACAATTTACTTAAACAAATTTTTCTTTACAATTACAATTTGCATTATGCAAAAATTTTATGTTGGAAGTTAAAAAATTCAAAGTACGAACATATTAAAAGGATTTTAAAATTTTTCAATTAATTTGATAAATATCTGCACATATATGAGGCGCTAGGGTAAAATGCTCAAAATGAAGTAACAATGGGTGTTTAGCACATTTCTTCGAGATAAATATAAGCCTTATTTTTTAAATTCGAAACATATTATTAATTTGCATTTGGTCGATCATTTTAACAAGCTCGAGAGGTCAAATAGTGCTACAACATCGAAAACCACCACTTACAGAACTTTTTGACCCAATGTTGTGAAAGAACATGCACGAATTTATGAATATGTCTTCATAGTGGCTAATAATATTTTTAAGCTTGCATTAGTTAATTAGCCCTCTTAACAGCAGATCAAGTGTGGAAAAGTGTAAACCAACTTTTGATCTCCTCAATCAAGTAGCAAATGCTTCGGAAAGATATCATCCGTGGCAAAGGAATAGCATGCATGATCACTTTAATCTGCGAATTTTTCTCTTATCCAATAAGTTTAATGCCACAAACGCTAGCACTGACAACAAGATACAGCGATCAGTTCCTGGTCGCATAATACGGTGACGCCCACACATGACCAGGCGTGACTGATTCTCATACAAGCTGGAGGATTATGAGGATAAAAGTAACAATGTATAACTTATTAGGTCTTTTTAAACAGCAGTGGTCCTAATATGATTGACCGCAGAGTTGAATTCGACTTAATTGGGCCCTTTATGATGGATGAGGGATGAAAGTCTGCGAGTAGGCGTCAGCACTAGGGACATGGGCTAAATTGGACACTAGTTGATAAAGAAGGCATGCCTAAGGAAGGGGCCTTGCTAAGGTAAAGTTTAGGCTCAGTCTACGGGTAAATAACCCCTTCTCCAGAAAGTGTGCAAGCGTCATCAATGAAAAGGCTTGATCACTATTTGATGGAGTTTGAAAGCTGTATCTATCGCAAATTGAAAGAGTTCTATTAAGTGATTGATGGGGAAGCTGATTTGATGCGATATTCGACCAGCCAAATCTTTGCGTTAATGTCAGTACCTCATCGAGCATAAGTATATGTTTTTAGATCTGAAGTGATCACCCATATCATGGTGACTGTAGAGTAACTTGTTTCTTCGCTGTTGTATCAAAATTAAGCAAAAGCTTCACAAGCTTTTTATCCCATGACCCCACTGGCATCTACTTCATATTTCGTCTAGACAGTGTTAAAATATTTTGATGTCCTCTTCACAAAAATATTTGCATTGGATATTTGATTCAAGTTTTCCATGCAATAATTTTGGAACTTTCTAAAACCCAAATATGGGGACCTCAAAAGACGAAAGTGTGGTCACGCAATATGTACATATCACAATAAGAGCCTATAAACCACACTCCTAGTTTGAATATAGTCAGAGATATCCTTTTACAAAGGGTGGTAGATTGTTTCAATCTTCGGTCAGGATCAAATTTGGCTCCTCAATTTGTGAAATCTCGTGTCACTCTAAAGCATTGAATTACTCTGCTTTCTTAAAAAGCTAAGTGCTGATAAATCTACGGTTAAAAGCTGCTTGCGGCTATCAAAATTTAATCTCAAAGTAAGCAGATGAGGTTAATTTCCAGAACTAAAGTCATGGTAATCTTGATATCACTGAAATATGACGCAGTTTTAATTGTAATTGATTTGAACACTGACAGTTTTTTTTTCAAATTATTCAGATTTTGTGGAAAAGCTCTATAAGAGAAATAATGCTGAGGATCTGTGAAGAGAAGAAAGTTTGATGCAAGATGTATCTAAACTGTTATGCACCCTATTCGATTATTACGAGGTGGTTGCTACATTTTCAGTTGTACCATGACTTCTTTTGACATAAAAATTTGCTTAAAGGCTGATAGAAAATTTTAAGGAGCATTTAAACGATGCAGAACACATTTATGCACGTCGGAGCGCAAATTTGGATTAAGAGCTTCTTTTCCTATGAAAATGCCATTTATCTTTCAGGGATCTCAGAAGCAAACATTATCATAATCTGCATGCACGTAGAAAAAAAATGGGGTTATAAACTGGGATGAAGTCGGAGAGCCGAGCATCTAAAAAGCCCCACAATTTTACGAACCTTATAATGCATTACCTGATCTGTAGAATCATTTCATATTTCCTAAAAAACTTTCTTGAACCACTTGACATTTTTTGAAAAAATTAAATAAAATGATTTCAGACATGTAGAATCAAAAAGCCTAGCCCTTCGAAGTAGGACAAATTGACGGACTTCTTGGCAATACAAAGAAATTCTACATGTTAACTGAAATATAGAATTAACAGGAAATTCTTTCATATAGGCATTAAAATGGAACGAAATGAGGTGATTGCAATTAGGGTGTTACTAGAGGGTCTCCATTCTCCTCAAGATAGTGGTTAGTAGATATTTGCCTTTAGTGCACGTTTGAGCTTATTATGTTACTCTCTGCGTTTAGTTTTTGGACTCACAATAGAAAAATTGATAGTTTCTAACAGCTAAAAGATTGGTTGAAAAAAAGTTCTCACCTCTAAGCGGGTTATGTAATAGTTCTTTTTACTGTAGAAAGGCTTCCAGCTGATAGAATTACCATAAGGGTAAAAGTTTTGACCAAGAACTGGCACTGCGAACGACTCAACATTATGATACATTTCGATACAAGCAAAATCCCCGCCCACAATTAAATCCTATCTATTAAAAGCCATGTAAAAGCTAAACTTTTCATAAAAAGTATAATGATACATTGAGAGTGAAACCAAACAGAATTAATGCGAGTTCGCTTGAAATTATAGCATTAGCCATTATTAAGGAGATTCGGTAATCAAGCAGTGAAGGTATTTACACATAGGCATATTACGGCTCTCTGTAAACACGGGTTAAGATTTGCAAACAATGCTATCTCTGAGATATTGCCCGCTTACTTGAGGAGAATTGAGCACTGTTTTCTGGAGCACTTGCTTTAAAAATTGGGGGATCGGTGCCTTCCAAAACATTGAATTCTAGGTCAAAAACAAAAAAACTATAGCGATTGAATTGTCTTAATAAGAAATACGAGCCTGATTTCCCGCTCAGTACTTAAAGTTTCACGAGTAAGCTACCAGTTACGTGACTGCATTTGCGATCAGCAAACTGTCGAATGTTCGAACTGCATTAATTTTGCTACCCGACTGAGAATCTGGTTGCCAGAATTTTGACTCCAGACAACATAATGTATCTGTTTAAGAATTTCCGATCCTACTTTCGCGGTTCACTACTTTAGCTCTTTGGCTGCGCATCAGTCAACACGGAACAACCCTTTTTTCCCTATATTTCCAAAATGACAGTCGTATATCAGATGCTTTGGCAAATAAATATTTTGTGATAAGTGATGGTGAGTTAATGACAGTAGAGTAAATCATTGAAAATAAGACAAAGTGAAATGAACTATATCGCACCTCCTGAATGGCTATTGACACTTAAGTTATAAGACAACATATCCTCCTGAATAAAAATAGGCCTGACATTAATCTGTTGCAAAATAAAAGAGTTTTTCACAGCATACATTTCGTCAGTGGATTCTACTTTAAAGTCTGACCAGATGAAATTCGATACTTGTATTTAAAATTAGGCTTGCTTCTTTACGAACGACGAGTTGAACTTGATCATTATCGTAAAAAAGCAACGCTCTAATGTCGACGACGAGATTTTCTAAGGAAACCTCATGATGACTGCACACTTGAAGAATAAGCCCTTAACTCATCTGTCTAACAGTTATGGACACTATTAATCAGTCCCAGACTCTGCGATATCCCACAGTACATGATGAATTAACTTGGTAATACTTTTATGCTTCAGCCAATTTCGAAAATCAAAGTATACCTTTGATATGACCACATCTTTCAAAGATTGCCTGTATATAATTTAAGCATGTTGAAAGAAGTGTTACTTATTCGAGACTTCCATAGTGTATTCCAAACACCTTACGTACAATTTAAACTTCTTACAATACCTAAAACTGCATGAAACTGCGTTAAAAGTCAACCCCTGAAAAGAAATGCGTATATTAGATTCCAGAAGAAGGCAATAAAAATAGCCTACCACAGTTTAATTCTGAAATTGCTCTCACTAGAGAAAATTAAAAACAAAACATCACTTCATACAATTAAATTTTGCACAAACAAGAGCTTGTGGGATAATTACGCTACCAAAAGATTATGATTATATTCAGCAAAATAACTTCAGCCTGCTGGACTAGGTTTTGACAGTCAGCCGGGACAATCAAACTGAACTGGACATGAGCACACTGCACTTCTTACGGAGCCAAAACGTTTACCTTTCTCAAAGGAGAGCTTTTAGATACATTTTCAGTCCTACGAAGTAAGAGGTTATTTTTTCTAAAATTTTAATTGTTTTAGACACCGATCATGACAAGATTATATCAAAAGATTCTTCCTTAAGTCCGATCACACTCCAAAAACCTCTCTTCTTTGTGTGACATGTAGAAAACTGTATTCCATTAAGTTTTATCGTTATATTTGAGATAAAACTAGACTTCACAAATTTTATCCAGAATTTCGGCAAATAATGTAGATGCAAGATGCATTTAATCCTTGAATTTTCTGATCTGCAGCGGTTATCAGGGTAGTAAATCATTATCTGTTTGGCAAAAAAGTGGGTATAAAAATGTTTCACTAACTGAAAGATCTTTTACCCATCTCTATAAAAATTAATAAATATTAAATAGGAAATTCATTAACTAGATTCTAAAGACCTATTTAAGATAAACTTCGTATGCTCGACAGAGCAATATAGTATTTGTCAAGTGGATATGTAATATAATAGAATCGAAATAAATGTCTCAAAAGTTTGCTTGCTCAAGCTTAGTGAAACTGAGCATAAAATTAGAGAATTTGCACCTTATAATGTAACATGTACTTAAATCATAGCCCAATAATGACCAAAAAATGGTGGATCAATTTACTGCGGAGCCTTGTATTCCATTTTGCTATGTATTTGGATTTCATATATCATTATTCTACTGAGCGTCAGAAAATACTAAGCTACCGAAATAAATAAATAAATAAGTAGATTGGTTAATGCGCCAGCACTTTTTATAGTGTACCGATGTCGATTTAATCGAAGGTGAATTCACATTAAACCGAAATTTGTATGCAAGCTAAAGCCACCATTTGAAATTTGCACATGATCAAAGTGAGGTATTGGCCATTGCAACTAACCATGATGATTTCATGTTTAAAAGCCGTATTAAGAAACAAAAGAGCAATAATGCAAAACATTTTGGGGCATTTTGAACCCTTACATAACAAATGAATTCTTGCAAAATATATTTATTAAGAAGAAGAAGCTCAGTAATTGATATTTACTAAAACAAATATGAACACGCTAAAGTATTCAACTTTTTTAGTTACCAATCTTGATATACTTTTATTCCAGAGAAGTGAAACTGATTTCAATTGTTTAATATTTCCGACTATGGTTGACTTTGATCGGAAAGATAAATAGAAGTAGAGTGAATTTGAATGTTTATTAAAAGACGGTACATACCGTTGAAAGAAACCTCAGCAACGAATTCAAATCATTATTGAGCAGACCGACAGTTCAAACCTTAGAAACGAATTCACATCTTTATTGGGCAGACTGACAGGCCAAAATTACCGTTATAAAGCATTTACTGGGTAATTCGTGCTCAATAAATACGCAGAAAATAGACTACATTAAAAGTGGAACTGAGCCTGGTCTCTATTAAGACATCTTCCAACTATGAAAAGCCGAAAACATTCGTATTTGTGAACTGTAGAGCTAATGTGCGTATTTCGTATCCATCGTAAATAATAATAAGTCATGCATTCCAATTTTTTCACTCATCACTGAATCATTATACGTCAGGGCTCACTATCCTTTCGGATTGTTGTATGAATCGCATTGTACCAACAATACGTCGGCGTGAAATAGGAATGCATGTTAACTTAAGAACGGAATTTTGATTGCTTTGGTTTAATAAGGATCGCAATTACTAGTCATTAACAATAACCTTTGAAAGTTATGCAGGATTTCTTTCTAAATTGCGTTAACTCAGGCAAATTTTTTGAAATTGCAAAACCGACAGAAACCCGCAGCAGATCAGAAATGCAGCATTTTAAGGAGAATGCGGAAGGAGTCAGCAGAAACTAGGACCAATTAGATGTTAGCATCGTAGAAAGGTACAAAAAACTTCCGAAGCGAATAATTCAAAAGTAAAAGGTTAATAAAATTTCAGTAGATCATGCAAATTTGAGACTCAGAAAGTCTTAGTTTCAATCCTAATGCATGGGCGAAACTTTATATTAATATTTTTCACACAGTATAAAGCCTCTTATCAGTTTTTTTTTCAATATAAGGCCATCTGAGATGCGAGACGAACGATGGAGAATCAGAAACCTTTCAGAACTAACTTAGATTTAAAATTTTTTTTTCACAATGTGAACTGTTACTAATTTCAATCATTGGAATCCTAATGACGAGTTTTGAATCCATGCCAACTTGTGAGTAAAATATTGTTAACAAATCCTAGAAACGTTAAATGTTTCAGATAAATTTGTAAGGGAAGGATATCTTATTATGGGAAAAGAGAAAAGGTAAACGTTGCAAGAATTAAATTTTGAATGGGCATAGTTTATAATAAATCGCTATTATAACTTATATAACCACAATTGATTCTTACAAAACCAGATATAGATAATAAAAAATTTCTTCAGAACCTCTTTCGGATTTCCACGTGATGCAGGACCCTAAGCTCGATAAGAAAGACTAGCGTTCTAGACTTTTTATCTATTATTTCTTCATCATTCTACTCGAAGCACCAAATGAATTCAAGGATTCCAGGTGAATGGAAGTTGTTGGAATGCATGTCCTATACTTTGTCGTCCAATTATCCAAAGTCCAGGTAGGCGTTTGACACGCCAATATATTCATTTACAAGTCAATAACCTAACGTTTAGTGTTTAAATGTTGATTTGTTAATTAAAGGCCCTTGGTGGAGCGATGATCCTCTATGGTAAATTGATGGAACAAGCTTAATTTTAGCAAGTACGAATAGTTTATAATGGGGTTGCCTTGATAAATGACTTAACAACATTGAAAAAATCCGATTACTAAAGAGTTTTTATTTACTACGTTTGGCATAAAATGAGAATTTTAATGGATACATACTGAAGAAAAACGATTGAAACAATACTTTTGCCTCTTTTTTACTGTAATATTCCTCTTATTAGGAAGAGCATAGAGGCATGCCAGTCAGATTGATTAGATGTATCTCTGGCCAAAAGAACTATTTTACTCCGGTCATTAACCCTAAGTCGGTAGTCATACAACCAACCTTCATCATGAAATCGTTTCATTCACAATTGATGAGATGGTAGCAATTAACTCAATGCACCTTCTGTACACAAGGCCTTTTATTATACACGGTAGCGAAGTTATTCTGCATAAACATATGCCATAATGACATTTAAAAGCGCTTTCTGAATTCAAGATTCTTATTGGACTCACCAAACTTTTTCTGTGGTCATTAAGGCCTCTACCACTAGCTCCACTATCGGGTCTCTAAATTTAGTTTAACAACACGAATGCCGAATATGGAGGTCCTTAGTAAACTACTTGGACTCTGAGGTCAGCCTCCTGCTTAATAATTGTGCATCCTAAGCTCGCACAATATACAATACACTATTATTTAAAGGAACCTCTCTATTCTCGCTAGTTCACTTAAATTTGTTAAGACGAAACTGACTGATCTGAGTATCAAAAAGCGTGATGCAATTTGGAGTTGTTTTAACGAACAAAAATATAATTAATTACAGCAACAAAAGTTTTAAGCGATTCCAGGTGAAAAATAAAATTTGAAAAAAAAATTATAATAAATGGAGATCAATAAGTCGATTAGCTCTCGGTGATTGAAAAATTTACTTTTTATGTATAACCCTCTCCTTTCATATCCTACCTTTTACCTCAAAGAAGGTAATAAATTGACGCGCGTAGTGTAGAACCTTGTGGGAATCTAGTGGAACCGACTTTGCATGAAACAGTCAATTAGGATCTGCAACGCAAAGTGCTAAATTAAATTTGGCAGGATAAAATTCCAATAAATGATCAAGGAATAATTGAATCAAAAACTTAGGTGCCCTGCATTTGGAACGCTTTGGCGGAACCGAACTTTTTTTGCAGAATTTTTTAAATTTAATTAGAACCAATTTTGGATTTCAATTAAACTATTACGGCGCATGAACTTCGATTGCCACGTTCAACGCTACAAACCTCAAAGATTAAAATACGCGGTAGAAATGAGGCCACAATTCAAAGTGTGATCCTCCCTGCTAGAGATACCCTAACTTTTATAATAAAAAGGCCCCGAAGATGAGGCAAGGCATGACCAACTACTGTTTGAAAGGCACGGTCTGTCCATCTTGTCTGACGCCCCTAATGATACTAAGATGAAGTAGGCATAAGGTTTGAGCAAATGTTGGAAAAACGATTGTCTGCTGGAGATTTCTAAGTTGTACAGGCCACAGAAATTCACACATCGGCGATTAGACTGACACCAAAATTTAATGCCCATCATAGTTTCAATGACTTACTGTACTGCAATATTTTAACCTCTACTGAAAAGAAGGTACTCAGTTCAATTAATTTCAGATGAACATCACTTTCCTGACTGGAATGAGGAGAGGTATATTTTGATAACCCTAGATTTGGCTATCTGAATTAATCTTGAACAACCTAGCTATGTATTGGATTTAAAAATAAGTCGGGGACGATGGCAAACTGGCACTATGATACCTAAATCTGTGCCTCTCTTGTGGCGTCCAAAATAAAGCGATTTTCCAAAAGAAAAGCGGTAGATTTTGTGGAGGAGGAAGCTAAAGAAAAGAAGCTAAAGCAAAATTTAAATGCTACCTTCGTTTTTTTTCGCAACTTTGAAGCAAGATCTTACGGCTAGTTTTTGGTAAGATCTAGGCCTGTCTTTAAAAGAGGAGTAGATCGTTGCGGGAATAAGATTTCACAGTTATTATCCATTAGGATCGCTAAAATCTAATCTTCAAGCAGTCGCCTCGTTGGTGAATTTGCACCACCAGGTGGAGAGGACAGCCCAGGCCTTAGACTCAGGACTATGTTAATGGAAAGTTTATGTATTTTTCTATTTCAGAAATGGATCAAGGCGTAAAGTGACTCAAACACAGTGACCATCGGAAACCTAAGCTCTTAATAACTCCTCCTATATTGTCCGAAAGATTTGTGTAGCACTTTTTCAATGAAGACGAAACCGTAGATTGGTGGAATTAGTCAGCCCGCATAAGTGGTATATCACATTCCACTGCCTCCGCAACACTTCAAGGCATTTGTTGGTGAAAACAAAGTTAATGACATTCCATGATCGAGTTTACGATTGTACCATGTTGTGTAATCCAACAAACCGGCGTGGATATTCCACTCTTACTCCGAAATTGTTAGAAGCTTTTTTATTATGGTAACGTTAGTACAACAAAAACACCTCCCTAGTTTTACTATGATTTATTTTATAAAAATAAGGGTAGATCTGGATTTAAAGAAATCGAGAAATATTCATTTTGCAAAATAGAGTGTGTGGCTTCAGTTGACTCCAGAGAAGCACCACAGACTAAGTGATTTTTTAAAATTCCACACTCTGGTTTTTAAAAAACAAACAGTCGCATCACAAACTTCGATTTGGTTGGCTACAAGAAAGATAATAAAAAACGCAATTTTGCAAAGGTAGAGCAAAGAAACCAAACCCTAACAAACGTCTTAAATAGGGTCTGCAGTCATAACATTAAAACAGTGCTCTATATATAATGCTTTTAAATTTCTGAAATGACAATATACAAGTCCGCTTGCCTCATTTCATTCAGTTTCCTTCACTTTGAAAACCTCACTTACTTGTCTTTGTTGAAATCCAGGCCATTTATTTCAAATGATAGATCGCTATCTGTTTGTCTTGTATCTGCAGAACTGAAAAGCGCCGTCAGCCAAAATCATTCGCACACAAGAGACCTCTCAAAAAATCACGCCTATGGAAACCGATTTTATCAGGCCAAATTCCTGGATGGATTTTGTCAAGAGAAATCAAGGGACCCCTAGTCTATTTGGTGTTGCACAAATTTCTACAATCAGTTGTTAAAGTTCTCCCATTTATCATTACAAAAAAGCTAATAAACGCATAATGTTTTGCGGCGTCAAGGATTTGTTTCGGTTCTTGAAGACACTGAGAGATAAATGGCACTTACCCTCTTTGCCCCTAAAAGCGAATACCTTATTTTTATGAATGCTAGTTTTCAAGGAACCCAGGAAAAACTAGAATCTATTAGAGATTATAACTAAAATAGGAGAGTATCAAATTACATATGGTCCTGCAGTGGCTCCTTTAATATGCTGACTAATTGTCAGAGTATTTGAGGAAAGAAAAGGAGGGATCAAAACCTTCAACCATTTTACCTTGAATAGTAAATAGGCCGGTTTGACGGGAAGAGACAACTATCAAACCATCAGTCCGCAAGGCCTGGGGAAGATAGATAACCTACAGTTCAATGACCGATGTGCTCATGATTCAGTATATATTTATATATTTAGGTTTGGTGGTCAAACCTACTCTCAACCTCCTCGAGGTGACCACCGGTAACCCCAGGGGCAACTCTAGCGGCTGATGAGAGGGGCGGCCGGGTAAAACTAATTATCCTCCGGATGTATAAAATTAGATTATGCCAGCAGAAGCACAACTTCTTACAGTTTGGTACACGAGGCACGATATAAATAAGCTGATTCATGGTCTCAAACTGGACAGTGGAATGCACATGCATGTAGCCATGAATGGAGTCTCCGCCAGAATACTGAAAGATTTATGGTTGGAGATATGAAGACGGACGAAGACGGACAAAGTGCCAAGATGAAGCTGGACTGCTACCTGTACGACGAAGCCATGCCAGAGAAGAAACCAGACCAGTGAAGATGTCAACAAATGTTTTTACTGCGTTCTGTGTTAATTGATGTGCGCAACTTGTTGTAAAAGCTATCTGAACTTCTGTTGCACCCCCAATAAGCCCTTGGGACTTGCCATAATGGGTGGAGAGAAAAAGGATAAATTAAAAATATAAAATATAATCATGTAAATATGTATTTACGCAAGTGTTTGGCTAAACATTGATATAATCTTTTTAGATAAATTCTGTCACATAGCTTCAACGAAATTGACTCCAGTGAAACTATGCTGGTTCAATTTATTTTTGAGGTGCTATAATCATTATGTCTCGACACCTTCACGGATTTGGACAAACCCTAGACGGCGTATGCGTAGTTTATTTCCAGGCTAGCTGATATAGGCTATATGTGAAGAATCAGTCAGTATTCGAAATCTAAATGGAGGCAGAAATATCGCTTAGATTCCACTCTACCAGTAATAAGGTCTAGTTACAATTCATTCCTAACCTATCGTTGGTAAGATTTCAGTTTACTCCCTTAAAAATTCTCATTATGCTATTTGTTGACAATTCAAGGTGTTTTACAAAGCCATCCTTTGCTGAAAGAGGAGAATAATAGTTTTGATCTTCAAGATAAAATATGGTAGGAAATCCATTAAGGTCGAAAGCTCCCACACAGAGGAAAGTAAACCTCTGTATGTCAATTGCTGAAAGTGAATGTAGCCATGAAATGGGACATGAAAAGCAGGAATTGGGCAAAGACGGAATAAAAAATAAGTGAAATTATTTCAAGGTAAATAAATACTTAGATTGAAGTTTGCCTTCCATTCAAACCCATGAAAAATTTGCTTGAAATAGGAATAGCTGGGTGTATGGTATACCTATTCAAACAAAAGTTTTTATTGCCTTTAACAAAAGTTTGTACCTCTTTCAAGTCAGGCGGTCATAACTGCATCTTCTTTATTCTTAAATGGCTCTCATCCTCTTTGCCTCATTAAACAGGCATCTTCCATTCTAAATTTTGCATAAATAAAACATTCTTGAATGGAGGTAGAAAGAATAATATATTTCTCAATTTTTGTTGTCTTGGATTAAATTTTAGAATGCATTTCTCCTCACTTAAGTTCACAGCATTGATCATAATTTATTAGTTGCAACAAATGAATACTTGAATATTGTAGGTGCTGCAAGCTACTCTAATGTATTTTTAAGAGGCTCAGTAGCTCTGTCATAGCCTCAATCATGGATTGAAATAGCCAAATTATAACAATATCCAACAAAAGTAGTCAGAAAGCATTTAAAACTCGAACTATGAGCTGTGTATCCCTAATGTGGTAAGTGGGAGCTAGTTAGCATGCAGGTCATCCAGACAGCAGAAGAAAGGATGGAAGTTCAAATCCACAGAGATCTGTACCATTTACCACTAAGGTCTTCAAGACTTGCGTAAGTACGGGCAATTTTCTTCAAGTAAAGGCTGTGACGAATGAAGAGGTAAAAGCAGTAACCTTTCGTTCTTTACATACATTTCAAACGTAACAGTTTTTTTTGTATCCCCCAAAGGTTTGTGCTAAAAGTTTGCATATTTTCATTTTACTTTGATATTCGTAAAACGGTTGTGTTTCCATCACTATCATTTCTGAAACTCTATGCCATAAACTAAACTCGAAATATCACCAGAATATGTGATCCATTTACTGATGCTAAAAGTGCCCTGCAAACTCTCTAGGGAAATTCACTTCATTCAAAAAAAATATTCTCCCTATTGCAATGCACAAGAATGTACATTTTAGGTCAAATTTTGAACAACTTGTCACAAGAACAAATTTAAAAAAAACAGATATGCCAATTTCATTTTTTGAAGTCTTGTGATCGATTACATACCATAGCATTATGGTAGTTTATTATTTAAAAGTTCAACCATCAGCATGAGGTTATTCATTGTTTTAATGGTGGCGGTAAACTCATTGTTTGATAAGAGACTACATCGACTCGTCATTAAGGGGTGATATTAGGGTGAGGAATCTTCAATGCTGGAAGTGATTGTTGTGAGAAAGGCAAAAAATTCACACTTTCTTAAGATATTTTTCAAGTAAAGACTGAAATTTCAAAAAATAGGTACCTCACTCTCCGTTGGAAATTAGTCGATTCTGATTTGCCAACACGGTTTTTTTTAACAAGATAAACAAATGATAGGCTATATAATTGGCGTTGAACTGGAACTGTGAATACTTGGCACACATGGCGTCACTAATGAACGACTCTATAATGGTCTACTGCGGTTCAGAGCACTAGCTGTGAGAGTGTAAGTTGATTAAAATCATAAAAACCACTTTTGGCAGATTCGAAAATAAAGGAATATCTATTCTAATAGCCATTCATCCAGGTACCTGAAGTTCTATCACTTTTTCAAAGATGTAAAATCAGGGTTTGAGTAGATAAAAAGTGTAATGAACGATTAGAGAGAAAGAACGAATCTGGGAAAATCCTTTTGACCAGGGCCAGTTTCTATGAAAAACGTTAAGGGTTACGAAATTAATCTGGCAGGATATAGCATGGCTGCTATTCTATTAAAATGATTTTGAACCCTTTACACAAAATTAAATCTGACTGGAGTCATTTGATAAGTTCAACCTTTGTCCGAGTGTAAGTTACATTTCGGCGCATTCCGACTGATTGGCTCTGAGGCTTTTCGAGCACATTGTCTTACTTCACGTTCCCGATCTCCGTCTAAAGTACTCATGGTTTTTAGAATTTTCATAACTCGGGGTACGACGATGATTGACATCGCTAAAAGGTTGCCGAAAGTTAAACAAATTTAAACATGTTATTAACTGCTACCAACCTGAGTCCTGATTAGTTCTTATTTTGATCTATTATGCTACGCATACGCCAAAAGAAATGTCAATTTTAATGGGTAAATGGCTTTTTTTCGGGGAAGTCGCTCTCGACCGATAGTCAAACCACTCGTTCTTAATTCAATGCCTCTCCTAGCTACAGTCTCTTTGGAAGGCATGAGAATAATTATTCTCTCCTTAGGAACGATTTGTCGAACTTGATAGCCTATTCTATCTACGAATAAGAAGAGGAACTCCAGGAAGAGAGAATTGTTTCCTTGACGCAGTAAGGATTTGAACCTTGAATTCACAATCATTTTCCAATTGTGCCTACTTTTCCTGCTATGATTTTTGCAGTTGCACCGATTTTAAATATTTCTGAACTTCAGTTTCCTAGTTTATTACCCTTGACAACAGTTTACTTCCCTACCAAATGATTGTTTCAATTATTTATTCGTAAGAACTCACCAGTAGTCTTTAGCATCATCCAGGTAAATTTCAACGCTTAATTTGTAACAAATGTCATTTCTAATTTTATGGCTCAACCTTCAATGCTGCTTTCCCTACCCGGGACTCTGTCCATTTGTGCAGGTGCTATAAATTTTCATTGAAACTTCCGACTAATAAAACAATACTCCTTTGTTCTGTCCTTTGAAATTAATCATTGAATCCCGGTGATTACAACAACTTGGTTTCATTTTCTCATTTTTATGTAAAGTGGATCTAGATATCACCATTATTTCCTATTGAAGGATCCAATATTGTGCTTCGATTTGCTCACGAATGTACTTGAAATGAACTATTAATCAGACATGAAAGTTCGAAGTCAATTAGGGAGAATCGCTTTGCTAGTTTAAGCTGCATTAGCACTAGCAGTCCAGTAAGGCAATTATACTGATGAAATGTTTGATTTCAACTTAAATTACACACTTTTAATTGTTCCATGGCAGATGAGGTAGTTAAAATTGTGATAAAAGTGGTCCTATTCAAGCACACTTAACTTCATTTAATATTTGCTTCATGGTTATTAATGCGCTAAACTTGCAAGAGAGTTGAACATAAAACTTGTGAATTCCACAGCTAGTTAAATGTTCGCTTGACAGTGCTTATTGAGGTGAAGAAGACTAGGGCTAGAGATTGAAGAGTAAAGTCACGAGTACATTGAGATGTTTTAGGGGTTATTACAAGACATGCTCTACTTTATCTGTCACGACGAAATGTTTTTCCACTAAATAAGTTTGCAAAATTGCTGTGACTTCTTTCTAATAGGCTAAGATTAAATATAGGTTGTACATTCACACCCACACAATTATAAATGCATCTTCAAAGCTGGATGCTTTTATCTTGGCAGAGGTTGCGGCTCATATTGGCAAAACTCTTTAGGGTCGGGATTCAAAGTTCGCGGTTGATACACATTTATCATGTCAGCTCGTTCCATAGAAACCAGATACAAATCATTCATATTGGTCCGGCACCTTAAAAATGATTGATTCTAACGGAAGTCTAGACAATGGTTACAAAAACATTGGAATGGAATAAGGTGTATTCGTCTAATTTGAAATGTTCTTTAGGGTTCTTTGAGCTGAGTAAAATAAATCGCCACTTAATTTCTGAACATCAAGCTATTTTCCAAGTAATCACTGACGATTATTAAAGGCTAGGCAGTCCTGCCTTTGTCGTATAACTAAGGAAAGTAATGGATCTGAGCCAAAAATTCTGTCATACTTCGGAAGTCATTCTATAAACTAAAAGGCTCATATTAATTTTGCCTAAGTAGCTGCGATCCAGGATTGGTAATCGCTTTAAGCCGCCTTTCATCAAACCCTTATTACTTGCATAAATGTATTAAGGCGCTAAAGATGAATTCATTGACTGTTCATGCTCTAACATATAATTATACATAAGGATGGAATCATAAATGAGTATTACTCTCTTTTTATTAACAAAAATGGGCATGTATTATTATGACTAATAGCTTATCTCAGCAAAAATAGGTTTGGTAAAATTTTCATGGCTCACTCAACAATTATTACTCTCCTTGGACCGAGTTTGAACTACTTACTGAATATGATTGGTTCCTTTTAATAATAGCGATGTCAAACTATTTATAATAACTCAAAATCATTGTAAGAAGTGCTATCGAAATAAGTACTTTGGTTTCTAAAGGTATAAATCTATATTTTAGATCTTATTACATGTGTCTAATGAGAAAATTTATAAGGAAATAAGGTGGTACTTTTTGATGGGATGCCTTAAAATTAACGCCGACTTTTTATTCAAAGATTTGCCAAAAAAATAAGTTATAGGGTCAACTAAATCCTTATTGATACTAGGTTCAACTCGTTTGAGTATTTAAAATGAATCTAGAATGTATCGCTTTCCTAGGCTGGAGAGGGAAATAGTCATACATTTACTTGTGATGAATTAATTTGGCAATTTCATATCAGATTGGGAAAACATATACTTGCAATCAGCCTTTAGACCGAGGAGTGCTACATTTTTCTGCATTTCAATGCTCTTCATCAAGGATTTCTATATTTACAGCAGAGCTTAAGATGATATTGGTTTAAACATTTAGAGCAAAATGAATCTTTAAATAGCGTACTTGCCATCAATTCTTGGACAAATAAGTGTCAAGCCTTCATTTAATATAGATTTATAAAGAGAGAATACTTTTCTTATCAATAACAGCAGTTTTGAATTCGAAAAATGAGCAAATTCATTTTTAGTTGTGTCTACTCTTTTTATACTTTGACCTTGAGTTTACCATGAATATTTACCGCTTTAATTCATCAAATTAAATTCTATAAATCAGCTCTAAATAAAAAATAATTCCGCGTATTTTTTGGTGAAAATGGCTGCTCTTCGACAGTGAGGATCGAATGTGCGACGAAGATGACTTATTTGGACCCATTCTTCAGCGTGTCAATACTGAATGCGTCAATACTAATCACACCTGAAGAAAATCATAGCGAATTCTATCAAACGGATTTAAGATTCAAATATGAAGGTAGATAGTTGATCGCAAATGTCCAGAATGGATGGAAGATCAAAGAATTCAGTGCAGATGATATATTTAGGGTGCGTGTGATGACGTACGGTGGGCCTAAAAATTGGATGATCATGTCAATTGGCAAGTCCAGAAGTCCAAAAGATAAGTGATATTATTTCTATAATCCATGAGAATTTCAGAAGATTTGATTAAAGTAATTTTGAAAATTTTGAAATAAAGATATTGGGCATTTAACTGTTTTAATCTAGCTTCTTAAGGGCATATAGGCATAAGAAGTACGAAGTCGCTGAGTTTGGCTAAAAAGCACTCATAATTAGGTTTATGGTTCTCTTTTGAGCAAATTAAGATCCCCGGACGTATAAACTTAGATGGTGCCAGCGGAAACACAATCTCGTACAGCCTGGTAAACGAGGCACGACGTAAAAACCTGGATTCATAGTCTCAAAGTGGACTGTGGAAAGTGCGTGCATGTGGCAATGAGTGGAATCTCCTCTAGAAAGTTTAAAAAACTTCTGGACGAGGGGTGAAGATTGTCTGCCTTAACAGTGTCGAGGACGGACAAGTTTGTGCCACTACGAATTTAAACTGCTCCCTGTATCATGAAACCATGCCAGCTAAGTGACCAGAGAACCGAAGACGTCGGTAACTGCTTTTACTGTCTTCTGTATTAACTGTTGTGTGGTATCTGTTGTAAAACCCATTTGTACTTCTGTTGTACCCCCAATAAGCCCTCGAGTGGGGAGTAAATAAATAAATTGATTGAACATGAAATAACATGTATTAAGTGAAACCTGGCAACTGAAAGCAGCTTGGGAAGAGAACCAAGCATCTGCATTCATAGATGGTTCGCTTCTGTCAGTCACTGACCTCCTTTCATTTAACCGCGGACATTACCTCTTAAAATGAAGTTTTCTTAGCCTTGGCACCCGCCTGCGCGTCTTAACTATAATAGTTGCAAGCCTAGTAACGGATAGCTGACATTTTATGCAGCCCACACCAGCACCCTCGTTAGCAGCCAACTGCTGCATCCAGCCCTGCATAACCAACGGGCAGAAAAAAGTCATGCTACTACACAGCACTGTCGGTAGATAAAGTTGAGGCTCTTCCACTTCCTTCGGTTTCTACTTTTCAATCAATAAAATCCTATTTGATTCCCCAACCACTTCTTGTGGTATATTTAGTACTTTACTCTGCAGCATTAGATATATTGACGGATGATTTTTCTGGGAAGAGACACTTGTAATGTGCGCCTCCTTTTGAAAACACTATAGCATTGAAATTATTTATGATCGTACAAGGGTAGTGAAATCTCTAATGTCAAAAATGCAATAACTTTTGGTAATCTCAAATTTATTCTCCTCCAGCCAGCAATAAAATATTGTTGATGGGATATCAGTGAGCATGAAATAAGTCAATATTGCAATTTCCATTTTCACTAAATGTATCTAACGTTATAGATCAATGACTCAGCAACAATTTCCCTCTACAGCGCTCACGCCTCCGATGGTCAAAAAAATGTAATTTCATACAAATACTTGTCCGAAATATTAATAACTTTTTTCATTTATTCAGTATATTCAATAAGAAAATTATCCAACTAATTATTTCTGAATGGGTTTCAACCATCTTACTTCCCGTATCTGACGTGGTCAAACACAATATAACTGAAGCTTCTTTATGTTGCTCATCAATTTAAACCATAACGAAGAGCACAGTGGCCAACCAGTTTTGACGATTCCGAGGTAAGTCCATAGAGTAAATCATTTTTTATGTCAAGTCGTGTCACCTGACTGCAAATGAGTCCTTCATTTTTACCGATATAGTAGTTAATAAACTTGATCTCGAGCACATTTGCCTGGGAAGGTGGTGAAATTCTCTTTATGTTGCTCTTGGTAGTCAAATGTGACCTATAAGCCATAGTTACACCCACACATTGACTGATTTTCTTAACCAATTAGATTTCATGTAACCTGATCCTCGCACTTTGTAACTATGCGAGCTTGCGATTGGTTAGATGTGATATTAATTCCCCGCCGTCCGGGTTTCTACATTCGTAATTAACAATGGGTTGTTGTCGAAGCCACTGCTGTTGTCGTAAGGTTGCAAATGAAGTCAACCATCAGTCTGACTTGGATGCCGAAATCTCTGCTCGGTCGCCACATAGGTGCCGATGTTTTCGCAAATTTCTTGCTATTACGTGTTCTCAAATCGGCCTTCTAGTCTTAATCGTTCTCTACCTAATCGGAGGGTCCTACCTCTTCAACTACCTGGAAAGAGAAGAACACCAAGCAAGGTTGAATCACGAGATCATGGAGGTTAAACATACACTTGAAGACCTTACCGACTCAGTGGGTCGCGTAAAACGGAGTCTACAAGAAGAAACAATACCTATGGCTCATCAAATGGGCCTGCAATGCGTTGAATTTCAAATTGAAACATTGCAGAAAGAAATAGAAGGACTCAAGAGAATAATAAGCCATGAACATCTGAAAATTCGAGAGGCTGAGATAAGACAACTTTGGCAGGAAGTGAGTGGTCTCAGGGCTTTGCGAGAGACCAAGCAACTGGAACAGATTCTTGATCAAACATTAAATATCAGCCTTACCTCACAAATCAAAACTTTTGAAATCATTTTAAAGCCAACAAGATCTTTAGGAGAATTTGCGGCTGTTTCTTCTGAGAAGTTCAACAATTTGATGCGGCATATATACGAAGCGGTCAAAGCTGGATGGGTTCTGCCTCCATCGCCTACAAATGAAGACCAGCCTTCCATGGCAACAACATCGGTTGATGAGATAGGACAGATCGGTCCAAGGACCAGACAAACATCTTCGACTGTTCCACCTCTGGTTTTGAATAGCAGACTGCCGCGGTCTGATCCATGGACGTTGAGCGGTTCCTTTTTTTATGTCATCACCGTGATCACTACAATTGGTAAGTCAAATCATTTGTCTTGATCTGCTTGCAGACTAACATTAGAAGACCTCTAAGATTATCGTAATGAAGAACACAAGTTTCATTTACTGAAGCGATGCATACTTTGTAAAACGGTGTTTACTTTGATTCCGTTGTTGCAAGTGGAACTTACAACTGGGATATCATCATTGATAATATCTCCATTTTCGAAAGGTTCTTAAGAATCAAAAGCAAATCTCCTTAAAAATCTGAAGCAAACACAGATATCTCTATTTTAAATATAGTTGCGATTGTGATTGTACTCAAGATCTCGTTCAAAAATCATTAATACATAAAGATCCTCTACAGATACTTGGCAAAGATAGACGTTAATCAGACCGCTAGGTTGCTCATTCTTGGGCCAGCAATGATATAATTTGGAATTGATACAAGGTTTGATTAGCTCAAAGTCAAATCGACCATTTCTAAAACACTTTTTAAGGTAATTATGAAATTTAAAATCTTGCATGTAGACCTCTATTGTAGAAGACGGTACCAGAGATTGGAATTGGCTTATCTTGGTTTCTTCTTAGACCGTGTGGCATTATTCATCATGAATGCTTCAAAGACTGAGTCAATGGTCATATAATTTCGAAGAGTTTCAGAGACTTTAAAACCAATTACACTGTCCATTTCCTGATTCGTTCTTTAATACCCTCTTTTGTATAACAAATCAAGGCACCTCCGTGACCATCACCGATGAAAGATCAAAAGCCTGTAACAAGTAATAAGAATATTCTAGAATATTTATTTGAATTTTAGTGGTCTACTCGAATTTAGTTATATTATGCACAAAACCAAAGTAAAATTTAGGAATATCCTTATTCTTCAAATGGCCAAGTTTATATATGCTCCAATTATAAGAATTTGTTATAACATTCCAGAATACCTGGAAATTAAGCAGCATTGCCTATGTGCCAAAACGAAATTTGGGTTTAAATTGTGACATTTGTTCGTAGCAATGCAAGCGGCGCGCATTCGAAATATAGAGATGCTTCTTTGGTGCAACGCGCCCAAGCGGGTGAGGTTTTCTAAAACAGTTATTATTATTATTATTATTATTATTATTATTATTATTATTAAATCTCTCTAGAAAATGGTACAATTTCGCTCCTTTAAATTGACATCGAATTATTTTAGAAGGATATTTTCAAATACTTTTTATGAGGCGTAGTGACATCAATTCTACTCGGTACACTCAGTTACTTATTAAGGTTAGACGCCAGCCGCTTCTTTTTCTCATCTAAATTTATTTTAGCACGAAAATTGAATGCAAGGTAAATCAGCAACCATCAAGTTTCTGCAACCAACTTAGGAGAAATAGCACGAAAGATTGAATAGTCTAAGATAATGATTTTCATTTTTTAAAGTGGAAGTCAATTTCCGTCCCTTTAGTTTAAAAAAAAACGAATCACCATCTTTGGGCATCATTTCAGCATCGCTGAGCTTTAATGAATATGAAATAATCCCTCAAAAATTGTACACGAATTTCATTAATTTCGTTATTATTTTTCTGACGATCATTTATTACAAGGAAACTGACATCGTAGAATCTTCTAATTTACTTTCATGCGTTGGATTTTCAAATTTGGTAAGAGAGGGCCAAAATTATCTTCTAGAAATGTCCCATTTAGTTGCTTCTAAGCCCATTTTGCACCGACGATAACCTGATGGATCTAGTATTTGTATTAGAAATACAGGACGGTAAACGTTTAAGCTTCAGGTAAATTCTTACAGGTTTTAAAGAAATGAACCTACCAGTTTATAACAATACCCCATGAAGGTTGTTATCCCTTGAGAGTTTCTAATACTCTTGTCTTCTATACGCATATTATTTTGGCTAGTAATGCTCGGAGTTGCCTTTTTAGTTGCAAACGTTTTCAACTCATTAAAACAGTTTACACGAATGCTTAAATTGATCGTAAGTTGGGGTTTTGTATCCCGATTCATTGTTTAAACGGTGATCATTTTTCTTATAACTTACCTCCCCATCTTTGCCAATTAGCTCAATTTTCGATATCATTTTCCAATCCGTAATCGAATTCGAGTTTTAAATTTGTTTCATTTTACAAACTAGGTTGTTGCATTTATTTAGGCTTAGTTGAAGCCCAGATGCCAAGTAATAAAACTGCCTAGACCTTCCTATTATCTCATCAGTTTCAGACTTTAGAAATTCGTTTAGTAACTAAACGACATCATGAGGGTCTAATTCTCAATCCAACGAAGCAACTTTCGCCTTGGAAAGCGCACCACTATTTGATAAATGAATATACACTGGCGTGAAGAATATTTAACCAACCATTTGGCCAGTTGTACCACAACGTTTAGCTACGTAGACTTGTTAAAGAAAAAAAGCATAAAAGGAATGCCGAAACACGAAAATATTACATGCTTCTCACTCTTTTGTGAAAACACAGTCATTTTGATATAATGCAGGAACAAATAAATGGAAAGAAGGAACTGGCGTCCATCATGTTACATTAACATTAAAGAGACAGATGGCCAATGAGTAGACACAATTTAGTCACTCCTGAACTGCTCAGTTCTTCAAATTTGATGGGTGATGAGACTCAGTTATCTCTGAATTGCTTCTCAGTTACTTATATCTTTTCACCTTGCAAATTAATTTTGGAATCTTAATCTTGGTATATTACGAGCTATTAATGATGATCTTCTAAATTTTATAAGCCAAAAACGTGATAGTAATGAATTTCCTACGAAGAAATGCCCATTTTAGTCGAATAATATATCTTTATCAACCAATACACACATTTAAATACATGATTTTAAAATAAGTTTTTCAATTATTATTTTTTTATTTATGTACCACTTTGTTTTAAATTCAACCTATGGTTAGATTCGTCCTACACTTGTGCATAAAATGGACTTCTTGTACATTCAAATGTGGTTTGTACATTGAAACTTCATTAGAAAAAGGTGAAAAACAGCTGTTGGGAGTTCAAACAAAATCCACAAAGCAAAAGTAAATGTGATTTAAATTTTTTTTTCACATTTCTACTGAAAAATTTTTGTTTCAAAAATCATTCTTTTAACACCTTTGAACAAAAAGTTCACAGGCCATGAAGTACGAAGGCGTGGCGAAAATAAACTCGATGCATACATTCCATTTCTGTGAAAATTTTTCAAACCAAGCGCCAAACGTACTGAACCACTTTCTGGGTACAGATGATTTTGTCAATGAGTGTCAATAATAATAATGACAATGTGAAAAATAATATTTATATTCAAGTAATATGCTTTAAAATGCTGCATTATATCTGGGACAAAACGTTTGATCCTTAAGGCCAAAACTCATTCATTCCCCTATTTGACATTATTTTCATACAGTTATACTGTTTATTAACCATATTTACAGTAAATCGCTTATTCTTATAGGAAAAAACTGTTTAATGTTTGCGTTCAACATTAAATTACATCGGCCTGACCATGGAAATCTTTTGAATATCCGGACTTGATTAAATATTCAGCATTCCGAAATAAATCATAGACATCACACTGGGAGCCATTTCATTTTATGTATGCATTGGTTACGCTTCTTATTAAACTTATTTTGACGATTGATATTGACGACCACGCTCTTAGATTTTCAATTCACTGGCATTTTTTTAATGTAAATTCTGATCTTTGTAAGAAATTGAAAAATTTGCTTTATACTCTTCTGCATTCAATATAATGTTTTTATGATGGAAAAAAACACAAATGTATTCGGGTTTCAGTGTTTTAAAGTTTAAACCACAATAAACGCGAGATTGTATTATAAATGCTGCATGTATAATGTCGTTCTTGAAGTGGCGAATATCTATAAATTTTTCCTGTGCTTGGAAGGTAATAAAAGGTTATGTTTAACGCTACCCTCCTACTCGGAATTTTAAATCATGCAAGAAAACTTACATATCAATTTTCTCCGTGCCAGATTAACAATAAGTGAATGGCACTGAACCATTTTTTTTCCAGTCACTAGGGCGCCGGACAACTCATGAGTCCGGGAGCCAACCTGTTTCTCATAGATGGTTTGTCTACAAGGAATTGCAGATTTCGTGATTGGTGGAGAGTGAGATTAGATGCTGATGTGCATGGTTTGCTGGATACTTTTCTCCTTCGTCATAATATTTTAGCATAGTTTGAAGGCTTTTTTTATTTTCTAGCAAAGAAGATTTTAAGAGTGATTTCTTCATAATTAAAAAACGAAAATAGGATGATAATTTATTTATTTCTTTAATATCTAGCATTTCGCTCCTCTTTTTCGAGCCTGTCCTAGTTAATTGCAAAAAATGCATGCAGTGCAAAATATTGCCACTTTTAGTTTTGTATAAACTTGCAAGAGGCATTTAAGCTGAGCGCTGTCAGTTTCGCAAATAAAAGGAACTATGCTGCCTTGATTACATGTTTAGTTATAAGCAAACGCTGTTTCATGCTACTATAATCTCTATCATTCACCTTAACCCTTACAATGAATTCTATGATGCTGATAACGAGATAAGTCCTGAGACCCGACCTGGAGATATTATAAAGCCAAAAGAATGGCACTTAGACAAACAAAGAATTTGCTTGAAATGAGCACTTTTCTTTTCGTTATTTCAAACTGATCGAGATCGAAATTATGATTCCGATTAAGTAAATTCAGTCTCCACTTTTGTATTACCTCCCTTCTTCCACATATGTGAAATGCGGTAAATTTAATGGCTGGTAATAATAATTTCGCGCTTTCATGTTTCTCTGATCTAAACTAAACAGGTATCGATATGAATTACTAAGTATTTCTAAAAGTTGACAGAATCAGGGCAAATGGTGAATTCCGCTCAAAAATTTAAAACAATATAGATTCTTTTAAAATATTTCAGTTGAATGCGTGCCGTCTTAATTGCTATTACAGAAGTTTTCAAAGGACATCAATAAATAAATCACAACTATAAACAATGAAGTTTATCATCTGTAGTACACTTTTATCAGTACAAACATTCAAATATTAAAAGCATAAATTATGAGAAAGAACAAACTCATGAATGGCTCGCATATCGGCCAACTTCGGGCATTTGATCATTTGAGCTATTACTTTCTTGAACGAACCAACTAAGTGTAGCATAAAATTTAATCAAATACCACTAAAATAAATGAAATTTTCCTAAAGCCACTTTCTCTGAAAGTTTTTAATAAGTTTATGCGGGTACCTATTTATTCTAATTTATGTAATAACCTCGGGATGCAGCAACTTTAATAAAAATTTTAAACTTTAGATTGTCGAAACATATTACTTAATTTTTAATCCTACGTCGAACTTTCGTTAATTTTCCTGCTTGCTTAAAATTTTTCTCGAAAGCATTAATCGCCTTCACGTTGTCCTTGTTTGCGGTTTTGGACGATCTCATTTGATTCGAATGAACAAAAGGCGGACAAATATTTATATTCGTTGACTGGCTTCTTGCTTTCAATGTTTTTTCTTGAAGAAAAGTAGCATCGGAATATTCGTGAACTCTACTTAACTTTCCTTCTAAAAGTAATACTTAGGTGTAAGTTATTTTCATTAGTATAATTTATCTGTCATTTTCCCCGAAAGGCAAAATTTAAATTCGAAAATTGAGTTCTCAGCTTGAACTGAAATTTCATTTATTTACTCTCTACCCATTAGGGCAAATCCCAAGGACTTATTGCGGGTACATTAGAAGTACACATAGCCTTTACAGTAGATAGCACACAACAGTTAACACAGAAAACCGTAAAAGCGCTTATCGACGTTTTCGGTTCCTTGACTGATTCTCTGACATAGTTTCATAGCACAGGTAGCAGTTCAACTTCGTCCATCCTCGACATTGTTAAGGCAGACAATCTTCAAACTTCTTCCAGAAGTCTTTTCAACTTTCTGGTGGAGATTCCATTCATTGCTACATGCATGCGCTTTCCCTAGGCCAGTTTGATTGCGGGTATTTACGTCGTGCCTCGTCGTGCTGTACGAAATTGTACTTCTGCTGAGCTGTTAAGAGATTTTTGATTTCGTTGTTAGTAAAGGTTACCGCGGGGGAAAGCACCACATCGGTGAAATGGTAGAGAATTCGGTAATTACTTCTAAACGAATTGACTAGGTATTTGTCTCGTTTCGCTCAACTCTATGTTTGTTAATCAAAGTCTGTAGGTATTTGATGCAAATTATTATGCCTGGTTAAAAATGGTAAAAATACATACGTTTATTAGTAGAAAAACATTTTTAAATGCTGATATATATATATATATAATATAACATGAATTCAGGACTATTAGTGCTTACTATGTTTTTATCAAAAATGAGACATTATTGGTGGATGAAGGCAGACAGAGTAGATAATCTTGGATATATTACAACATATCCAACGTGAAACTTGCTGGAGCTGGTACCAATAAATTGGAATGTATGAATGTGTCTCATTTATTCAAATGTGTAAATATCGAGAAGCCCCAGACTCCTGGAAACTCATCCTGAGGAAAAAAACCCAAACTGTTTCAACATTCGTCATTATAATTCATTGTCTTACCATGGGACCGGATCTCAGTCTTCTGAGGATGATAAGAGAAAGAACATTCACAGCTGTGCACCAGTAGTGCAATGGTTGCACATCTATCTCGCATAATCGGTTGGCAGTGATTCCACACCTATCAGCCCACATTCAGTGATTGGAACTACCACTTGCACCAGTCAAAGCTAGTCCGAAAAACACTTACGAGGCAACAATTTGCTCCTAGAATAAATGATGAAGGGCAGTTTTGTGCAAATCGGGCAGGGTAACCGCATCATTTAAACCACTAATTTCCAAATGTATTCACACTGACATCATAATCTAGGTATCTGCCAAGTGTAAGTCTGGTCTATTCAAACGTTAAAGCCATGATCAATGCGCTGTGCATTATGTTTCAGTTGGCCAAGAATTGTGGTGATTTTTCATTCTTGCAATCGATGCAGAACAAAATGTTTTTTTTCTTTTGCTTCCATAGAAAAAACAACTCTGTCAGTTGAATTAAGGATACAATTTGAAAATTAAGCGCTTCGAAGATTTCTTTTACAAAATTTCGTTTCGTGGTTCAAAGAGTCAGATTTGAAGCCAGGGCTTATTCCAAAGGGCTTTGAAAGTGGTAATTCACTGGAAAGTACCTGCGATATTAAATACACACATCTTCTTGAAATACCCAAAAAATACTTTCGGTCCCTTACCCCATTTTGCAAATTTTAAGTCAAAAGTTATTCACTTTCTTATCAACTATTTAGTTCACAGGGCCCCAATGGCTCATGCAGTCGAAATCGCGGTTTCATTAAGCTGACGAGTACACATACTGAATAGCATGAAGATTTACCTTCAAATTGATCGAGTGAATAAATTTAAAGTGTGATATTAACTTGCTATTTAACCAAGTTCACTCCTTATGTCCTTTTTTAGGAGACGGTTCAGAAGAAAATTCATCGTTTGAATATATCATTTACACTTGAGTCAAGCCTAGTTTAGCAGTCCATTGAAAAATTGCATGGAGCGAATGTTATTAAACCGAACAAATCCACTCTGAGGTCATCAGGATGCTTATAATGCCCAAAATTTTCTTTCTCTGCGTTCACAGTTTAATTTTTATGTAGCTGACACTAGGACAAACAATGATACTTAAAAAATTGCCAAATAAAAGATATAATAGAAGGATTTATGCTACTTATGCAGAAAATGTTATTACGTTACTTTGATATTGCGAAAATTTAGGATGGTCTCCAGAACCGTGTCATTTTTTAAAGTTTTTTTCGTTCCCTAAGGATAACTCTTTCCATTAAATTATTAGCCACGAATGACGAACTGTTAAAATCATCGGATCTTTCCTCTGATCGGAAAATTTTCATGACTATTTATTTTTCGGTAGGTTACGGTGAGGTCGTCCCAGTAACGAAGTATGGCCGCCTTGCAACAATATTTTACGGTCTTTTTGGAATTCCAATGATGCTTCTATTTCTTGCCAATCTCGGCAGTCTAATGGCCGATATATTCCGCATTCTATACAAACGTTTGTGCTGCTGTTTCATCAGAGATCGTAAACCTAGTCCATTACCTCTAGTTCCCTCAACCTCAAACCAAAAGTCACCGAACTTGAACAACTCCAACAAAATATCCACAACAAGTCAACTCCCACCGATTCGCTCTACCCCAGGAAGATCCGCATTCGGTGTCCGTCCAGGTGATGAGAAGTCATCAGCTCTCCATGAGTTGATTAAAACGACCGCTCCGATTCCAGGCATGACAACCAGTCTTTTCGTCACTCTAGCAGGCTCGAATTCAATCTTCACAAAGGCGCTTCGAGCTCGTCAGGAGAGTCGGAATGTGAGGATTCCGTTGTGGCTGATTCTAGTCATATTTTCTCTCTACCTTATTGTCGGAGCTATAATTTTTGCCTACTGGGAGAAGTGGTCATTTCTAGATGCCATGTACTTTGTTTTTGTCACAATCTCGACAATTGGGTTTGGCGATATGCTGCCCGGACTAAATGACGCTCATCCAATACACAGGCTGTATAAGTTTATCGCTTGTTATGTCTATGTGGTACTTGGATTGGCCATGATTGCCATGTGCTTTGATCTCATGCAGTCGGAGATGAAACGACGCTCAAAGAAACTTGCCCGAAGAGTTGGACTCATTAGCAGCTTGTGAGATTATGACAGATCAACTCATGATCATTGCATTCATGTTCATTTTTGTACTGAATGCTGCATTTAAAGTGCCCCCTAACATTTATTGTTTATTTTCATTAGGGAATTAAATCAAGGTCAGTTTTAGCATGACCTCTGTAAAACATGTTTACTTAACTACAAATTCTGCAGGGCAAATTCCTGCCGCAAGATCTTTTATTTCATTTTCGAGTCAGTCATTGTTTAATAAGGCCATGCCTAAATATAATTGCACATAAATTAAAAAAAAAAACATCTGAATGTGTACAAATCACTGCTTTGAAGTGGATATGACTACTGGTACACCAGGTAATTAATGAGTAACAAAATTTGTCGAACGAAAATATCAAGAAGGGTGTTGAGATGAAAAAAATTAATTATTGAAAAGGTGGATTAACTTAGAAGGCTTTATATATGATCTCCAAAATCTTGCTTTACTAGACTCTTTTTAGAAATATTGCGATCTCCTTCGGGACCGCTTTTCAACACATACTGATCGGATATGCTTTCTACTATCCTGGAAGCAGTGTTTACCTGCTTTTTAAAATTCTTGTCCCAAATCCAGTGATTCTTCATCCGGCGAACCTCTTCAATTTATCAAATGGCGTTTTTGAAAAGACTGGTCTATCTCTTTATCAGTGACTCTTTAACCGTCAGTTTGCCAATTTTTCTTCCACAACCCCACTAAAAGGTCAAGGCTGTATTATCAGCTCTAGGATGTCTTTCAATAGGATTGGAGGCAATTTATCATTATACAAGTTGAGGTTTCTTTGCACTACAACAAGTGGCACCTTTCCAGGCTGCCGGATGAATTCATATTCTTGCTTATCATGTCTGTGGCTATAATAAATCATCAGTTGGTTGGGGATTTGATTGAGATTAAGTACATGACTTCTTGACTTCTATGTATTTTCCTAGTAGTGCCCCGCCTAGCAGACATGTTAACTGCAACCTTTTCCTAACTCTGGGATTTTTTCAGTGATTTAGGGTCTGTTTCCCAAGTCTATCCCACGTTTATCAACAAGGTGCTTCTCTAGAAATTCTACACTCTAGTTTTAACACCCTTTTATCATTTCTAAAAGTGTTTTACAATAGACGGTTAAAACGGGTATTCACTAATACACATACATGCATGCGACGACTTAGTCCATCTTCTCTTCCGCAGGATTTGAAACATCCAGAGATGGAGTAGTTATATTCTTTGAAGTTCGGCGCAATCGAGTATACAGCGATCATGTTTTACAATGCCGGAATACTTCCTTTGTTTGCGGGATATATTTGCATTCAGTTTATGATGTAACATTTCACATTGTGTTGGGTTCAATTTTATAGCTAATGAGACTGGGAAAGTATAGGTTGGGGCTGCCTGCGAAGATTGATCAGTGTGGCCTGATTTTTGCCTTCTGAGCTAGGAATTTGAATTTATTTATTTTCTAGCTCTTCTTTGAATTTGGTAAATTGAAAGACATTTTGGCATTAATGACCGACATTCGGTGTTTACGGCCAATCTTTGACCAAAAATAATATGTTGAATCTTGACTATTGGGTTTCCTAGAACTTCTTTGTTCACTTCATATACAGCCTTAGCATTGCAATGACCTTTGCGCTGTGTTTAAGGTATCTTCAAATCTTCAACAATTTAGAAGTAGATTGGCTCTACGACGAACTTAAGCAAACTGATACTGCCTGTAAGGGATAAAAAGAAAATCCGTTACTAATTACTGCTCAGCATTATCAATATTATGGGATGATGGAGAGGATACTGTCGAAACTACGTTAATTTGTGTACCATGTTTTACCATATCTTTTCCAACGTATATCAAGAACGGGTTAGCAGCAAAATTGAAAGCTCAAATGGTCTACGAATTGGATATGCTTCAGAGTCCATTACTTATATTTTTCTGACTTCAGCTCTATCAATAGATAATTGAACCTAATCAATCCTCTTCTAAACCCAGATAGAAGGTTAATCTGCAGAGCAAAGGCCCTTGTCGTACTTCGCCATATTCGGTGTTGCGGTGGGAAGATTGTCCCAGGTCACTAAGTGTACCCGTTGAGTTGAGAGGAAACTGGTCTAGTGTGAGACGTATCCTGAGCGATTCAGGCCTATGAGGTGCTACAACTCTGGTCATTGCGGGAGACTGTCAAAGTGTACAAATCTTTGTGCTCTTTACATCATACCAACACTGGCTTTCAACTAAATTGAGGGGTTTTTTCATCATTCTGTACAGACAGAGACGAAATTCTCATGTAAACCCACAAATCTCGCACTCTCAATGGAAATATTGAGTTGATTTGCTCATAACTCATGTGCATAACAACAGACCTAAAAGTTTACCACAGTACCAAGCTTAATTAAAGTATCTTAAAAACAAAATTGTCATAAATTGGATCCATTAGCCAACGTGGCAAAACCTCTTATTTTGATTGCCAAACGGGTCAACTAAAATAAATTTCTGTAATGGCTGCATCGAATAACAGTTTCATGAACGTTCCTTTGTATCAGGTGGTTATGGAAGTATTGCGTAAATTGACCCACTACACCAGCTAGACGGCCCCTTTGTTTTGTAATTTGAGATGGGTGATCCCAGTTCAGTGGTATTACGATTTTTGTAATTACCTGCGCTTCAGTATTTTAAGCAACGTTATTTGTAGTCTTGAACTACTTTTCTTCAGTTATCTAGGGATGACTTTCACTTTTTTTACTCGTTAGCACTGATCAAAATTGCTTTATTAGTTTTTTTTGGATTTAGAAATGCATTTGTGAGGAATGTTTGACCTCTAAAGATTTATTGAAAAAGAATAGAGAAGGAATTGAGAAAAAATCGTCTTTTTGTGCTGTTAGTGGCAAACAGAGTAGAGCTGTAGCTGTGGGATTGGTTTGTGCTATGTGTCTCATGAAGGTATGTCGATAGCTTCTGTTTTTCCCAAAATTAAGGTGTCAGGGTCAACAACTTATATTGGAGTCACGGTGTACAAGTGAGAGGAGGAAATAGAGGCTTTAATGCTGGATTTTTATTGAACGAGGGAAAGAGAGAACATGGAGAAAGAGCATAAGAGAAAACCAGGGAAGCAAAACTGTGTAGCAAGCAAGGATAGGACAGAGAACAGTCTTTCATCAGAGGGGCATAGGGCTTGAGGAGGAAGTCCTTTTGTGATGTGCAGAAGGGTTGGAGAGATTGAGAGATTGAGTTTTCGATCAGGCATTACTGATTACACTTTCACAAGTTTATATAGTGTGACAAAGTGTGGATAGAAACTGGAAGTTGAAATTTACATAAACTTAAATGGATATAGGTAGTACAAATGCCGCAATGCGGGCACTAACTGCAGTCGGAGTGAAAAAATACGGTGTGTTGAATGTGCTGCTAAGTATTGCTTCTCTACGCCGAAGAAAAAGGTAGATAGCCGGATTTTACTTTGTCTGCGAAATTGAAAACGATTGGTACTGATTGGTTACGTTCTTTAACTAAGAGTAAATAGAAATAGACATGGAGTTGACCTGGAGTTGAGATATTCAGTTCATTTCCTAAACATGAACTGAATAAACATTAACAGAAGATAAAACTGTTGTCTTCTTTTAATAATACTTAAGTTAAATTGTTCGCCAATCCACAATTCTGTCAACGTGAAGATTTGAAGCTACTGGAGAAGTAATACTTAAGTAATGGTCACATAACTTTTTGAAACTCTTCCAGTTTGATGTACAATCACAACACAATGATTTTGCAATTTGAATTACACACTTTCCCAGGCAAATAAAACATCTCTAAAATCGAATATCGTAGACGAATGTTATTTTTTAGCAGAATCTCCAAATTCCTGCGAAGGTGCCGCCTCTCAAGACCGCCTTTATTACTTTTTTCCATCATTTCTAAAGACCGAAAATTTCTTAAAAACAAGGGAGCCCTACGCAGGTAGGTTAGAAGGTGGACGACTTCGCTGAACTGGTGACGTGCAGAAATGAATGCAAAGACTTCAAATGTTTTCACGCAGATTCTCCCTTCATTCATTTGGATTCTAGCTAAATTTAGCACCTTTACTATGAGAAGCTGATGGGCCAGTAACTGAACAATAGAATCATGACAGTCTCAGCCATCTTATTTTTTATGAAATTTTCCGTTTGCGGGTATTATTTCAGGGCGAAAATTGGTTCAGGTCGCATTTATTTAACTATGCATTTTGGGGAAACTGCAGTGGCGAGTAACCGTTTCTAGAACATACGATTGGTGGTCTCGTAATCTATTGAATACATTACATTCTTAACTTAGTCCTTCCATCAATGCGTAGAACAGCTAAAAGCTGTATAGGGCAACTTTTATATCACACTAAACCAAGTTCAAATACTCAATGGCTGTTAGAGGTCATTTTAGGCGTCTTTCAAATCGTCATGAAACTGTAACTTTAAATGGTGAGCGTTCAAAAATCTATCTTGAACATTTGCAGAACAAACTGCTAGATGCTCATACCACAAAATTCAGCTAATAGGGTGTGGCTTTTTTTTAATTGCATTTCGTTGCCTGAACTGTTTCATTTGTCTCATTCGAAGTTTCCACTTAATGTAAAAATTTCAACAAAATCAGCTCATTTTTAAATAGAAGGTTTGGGCTTATTTTCCACTCCGGGAATTTATCCCGTTTGTAAATGCTGATTTTCTAAAGTAATAAAATGACAATAACGAAAGTCCAAATAAGCAAAGTGCTCCGGTATTTACTTCTTTTTAAAGCAGAAATGTAAAAAAACCATCGAGTTAAGTAAAAAATATCTTCAGCAAAATAATTATTAGGCTATTTATTATGATAAAAATAATAACTTCAATGAATATCGGAAAATTTTGTAAGCTGTGTCAGATTTGGATCCTATAGCGCAACCGTTTGGAGTGTCCGCTGAACTATTTTTACCACTGGAATGTCAGTTAATTCAGAAACACCTGGCTCTTTCTACTGAATGTACAATGCGGTTCACTCGTTCTTAATTTGGAAGCGTATTTGAACAGCCGCTAAACTTTATCGAGGGCGGCAGGAACACCTGTACCACCACACAGACTGGTGTGGCATTTAATCTACCCACTCGTGGTGTCAGTTACTGTGTGCCGGTGCTGTGGCATGTATGTCTCCCTGTCTATAAATTGATCTGTTGTCTATTTGCAAGCTCTTGAATCAAGGATCGCATTTATGTGCTCTTCGAACATTTAAGGATGGTTAACTAGAATAACTCCTTATAAATGACTAACTCTAGAACCAGGTTCTTATTTCCCAGACAAAATTGCGTCCACATGCACTACATCAATAGCTTTTCGGTGGACGCCAACCATCTCTTCCCATTATTTCCTATTAGACATGCTTGCATTATGGACCATGAAGGCGAATTTCGTGATGGCTTTCAAAAATAGTTCGTGCCACGCCTTAGTTACTTGTGATGAACCATGGACTGAGGATGTTTATCTGTCTGCAGAGAGGTCAGAAAATACATCATAAGTGCAGCATTTCAATTTTCTCTTCTACTTATCAATCTCCGAATCTCACCCTTTATTTCCCAAGCAATCTCTTGAAACAGCAGTGTCTGCTGCTCAAAAAAAATCTGCGTAAGATTCTTGTAATATTACGACCTTAAAAACCCTGAATGAACAAGTTCACAATAAAACACGTAACCACGACATAATTCTGTCGGCTGATATTAGGAACTTTTTTCTTTCACTAGCGGTCCGGTGTGCCTATACACTTTCCTCAAATTTCATAGTGCTGGTGCGGGAAGAAGGGACTTGTTTCGCTTTTTGTTTGGCCCAATATCATTAAGAGTTACCTATTCAAACAGGGTGAACGCTCTGACTCTATTTTTTTGCAGTTTACTTATGTATGCTGCAATACTTTTTGAAACGACATGAATTTAAGGAGGAACCATGCCTTCCGTTTCCCTGAAACCGGTTTCTATAGTCGGATATACCAATTTTTGGAGTGAGTAATTTACTTTTTTCTTCGCCTTAAATATCTCACACTGCTTGAACATTTTCGGACACTGTCCACAATTAAACTAAGATAGTATTCATGCGCTTGATGCTTGCCAATGCAGAGATAGTGAATTTGACGGGAGTGTGTAAGCCACTGGTAGTGTTCCCTGTTTTTTGAAAATAAGTATAATAATCGCCTGTGAGTCCTGTGGAAGTGTAATGCGCAGAATTAAAGAAATGTCAAAATATCGATGTTCTACATTGACACAATTCTGATGAGTATGGTGAAACGGCTATACAATATGAAATTTTGAAGCTCCGAGATTCGAACCTTGTGCATAAAATCCGATATCATTCTGTTAACCATTAAACTAAATCAGATTCAATGTGCGGAAGATTTTAAATCAAGGAAAGTAGAGCTATGCAGTGACTCATAATGGAAAAGAAGGTAATGCAACGCATCTTTGCATGATTTAATTTGGAAACTAAAAAAATCGTCACCTAGGATGTAAAAAATTGAAAAAAAATTATTAGTCGTGTGTGCGTTTAGACAAGGTATCCAGCACCGCAAAATATATTAATACTTCTTGCATAAATAAGAATGGCCTTTGGTTGGTCAAATATTAAAATAAAAACATAAGGAAATAAAAAAGCCGATCCCCGAACACCCATCTCATAATTAATATATCCAAGGACCTCAAACGAATTATGGAAGGAGAAATGCAAGTGAATAAATTTGTGAGTACAATACAGAATCATAAACATCGCTTTTCTCTGCTTCCAATTAAAGATGAGGGATATATCTCGCTGATTAGTGGAATTTAGTCGCGTGTAGATGGTGCAAGACTTGAAGCAACAGTGCAATTACTAAAGCGTTTTAACAAGGCACAGAACCTGAAAGACAAATCATGGACTAATTCTGCTCGAAGCCTGTATGATCGCACTAAATATAATTTGAACAAAGCAGCCAAATTGTGGTGCAAGCTAAATTAGAATAACATGTGGACATAATAACCTATTATTAAATTGCATTTACATCGTTTATAAGAGCTGATCGCAGCTAGCTAAGGCAGCGAGTTAATAAAATATTATTGAACGCCTTTTGAAGGAACAATTCACTGTGCCTTTAAGCACCCCTGGAAAAAGACTCGAATTCGGAATTTACTGTCAAAAGACATTTGACAGATATTATTGCGAAATTAAGTAGGGGCATTTGCTGCCATTCATTTTGAGTTTGATAAATTTTTGCGATTAACTAAATTAAACTAAACTCAGAAGTTAGAATGTGTTCGGTTGTTTGTCCGCCATTTTGAGCCTAGATTATTATATTAAATATTCAAAAATCACTAGTGTAGGTAAAAAATGTTTGAATTTGTGTTTTTATTCAATTTAATTTTATGTGAAATGTTTTAACCTTCTAGGTGATTTAAAGTATAGTTCTAACTGATCAAACGGTAATCTCAATTAATCCGCGGTCTGTGTCTAGCCGGTGCCGCAATCTCGTAAGACTCTATTTACCGCATACACTTATACTATTTGTTTATCAAACGAAAATTTGCATTGTTTGTTAATTGAATGGATTTTATTTCAAATTTATAAGGCTATGTGTATTTTCTGAACTCTAAAAGTTTTAGCAAACACAGATTTTAATCTAAACTGAATAGTATCGGGTTTTTTTTTCTAATTATATTTTGATCTCTCAACCCGGTATTTATCTCCCTTTGCTATATTTGTTCAACAGATGTCTATTCAAAGGCTTTCAGATGGCAAAGCTTCGCCTTTGCAGCCTTAGTTCTCTCAGCTGCGCCTAAGTACTTCTAAGTGGCACAAATTTATTCTAGATTAACTCGCGTATTTACTTCTCTAAATGATCCCGATGCATTTTTCTTTCGTCCATTAAAGCACATCGGCGCATATTGGCATCTTCCATTCAGGATAACCCTATTTATGGTCTTAATTTAGCTCATATTATTGCCATTTTAATTTGCTCTACCAGCGCCTCGCCCATGCTTTCTATTTACATGTCTATTGCCACAAATTTCTCATCTAGGTTATTTGCGTGGAATTTTGAATCGCTTTGATTATTCGCGTTCTCTTGGTTCGTTCCCGCGTTTAGTGTCGTTTAATTCGTACTCGTCATGATTTGTATTTATTGTTATTTTTGGACTGTGTATTTGTTCGTGGCGTTTTGCAGCATACGACCTTATGATTGTCCAATGCGTTCGCCTTCATCTATTTATCTTTTTCAGACTTTCGCTCAGATAGATTCGTTTGATCATTCTTAGCGCTATAGAGTCGTTGTGCCTGATCGTAAGCGAAACAAGACCTTGATCTCTGTTAACATGTCATAAAATAACGTCTCTCTGATTTCAAAATTATATTGACACTCCACCTTCATTTTGCCGAAAGGTTACCATCATTTAAAGTAGAGTAGCTAATTTGATAGGCAATCTTTTCCAGGATATTTCAAGCCAAATGTACTCAGGTCTACAGTTTGATTTATTTTTGTCCATGCGACTTTTTGGCAGGATTCGGAGCAGTAATATTTGCACTTTATTTATCGTGGGCGTTCTCTTACGACCTGATGGTAGCTTGCTTCCATTATTTTTGAACTTGCTTTGGTAGCTGATTGTTCTTTTGCCTCGAAGATTGATCAGAGAAAATCAATTTTTTCGAAAAAGGTCTAGCTGGCTTGTGACTTCTTTTTGGAACCTGTTATGATCCCTTCAATCTCGACGGGACCGTTGATCCAGCCTGTACCGTCACACCTACGCTCAAATTGCCAAGTCAAGATGCTCAGAGCCGTATTATGCTTGTGTACATAATTTTCCGAGAAGTTATCAAGTGTAAACTGCAATTCTTGGTAAAGGGTATATCTACGGAAGTCTCATAATGGTAGCTTTTCTCATTCCTGGGTTTTTTACATTTGAAAACACTAAAATGGAGTCGAACTACATTATACTCAAGCTTCGTTCTTAAAATTTGTCTTAATGCACTACCAGTTATTGTCCCCAGCATTCAGTAAGGCCTACGAATCTACGCTAAGACCTGCGGATTTTGCTCTATTTGTTGACTGATATCATCAATAGTCTGGTTACACTCTGAAAATGTACAGCAGCGAAGCTAACTGCATTGCAGCGATCTAATATCCGCTAACGTACCAGCTGAAAGGGCCGTATCGATCTTGCACTTAAAGGATGCTCTTTTTTAAAGCCAAAAACATGGCGATGCAATCCAAGCAGAAGAAGCTGAAGGGTGGTCGTCAGAAGTTGAAGCTCTTTCGAGCTAATGAACCTCTGAAAAGTGTTCTAATGTGGGGTATAAACCACTCCCTTACCACCCTGCAACATATGAAACCACGCGCTGTTCTGCTCAAGGATGATTTCAAGGCCTACTTGAAGATTAAGGTGAAGGGTCATCTTTTCAACAAGTAAGTTAATGCTTCCGTCGGTGGTTTTTATTCTCTTAGGGAGAATATGCCAAGTCGATTCAAGTTCAAGGAGTATTGCCCTCTGGCTTTTCAGAACTTGCGAGAGAGATTCAGCGTCGATACAAATGACTATTGGGTAAGGAAAGCATGAGGATTATTTATTCCCGCTGTAATTAGGAATCATTTACACGGTACCAACCGCTTTGGGACTCAGTGAGTGGAAAATCGGGATCCAAGTTGCTAGTGACTTACAATAGGCACTATGTCCTCAAAACGATTAGTTCAGAGGAAGTTGAGCAAATGCACCACTTCATCGAAAACTATCATGAGGTAAGTTGATAACCCATTACTTTAAAACTTCTCTGTTTACTGTGACAGCCAGTGGTTTGTCAACTACACAGTGAGGTCAGCGAATACATCGTGCCGCTCTGACTATGCGTGAACCTAAACCTCGTACATATGTTCCAGATGGGTATCATCACACGCGTGCCACGCATGTAAAGAGTAAAGATTTTAATTCAGTGTTCTCAGTTCTTTTTGATTCAAAGCGTCCTAAAGTAACCTGAAATGAGTGCTTTATGCGCTGGTTTTTTGTAGAATTGAGTGCAATCTTTTTTGAAGTCTTTTGGTAGGTGTTCAAGCTGCCACTTGCTGCATACGATAGATTAATTGATTGGTAATTTTTTAAATGCATTGAAATAGGTTTAGCCTATTATAATACCACACTTACATGCGAAAACTCTGCAAAACACAATTGAAATTCAGCCATAAACGCTTGTGACACATATCTTGTGGCGTCCTCCCATTATCTCACGTGCTCGAAAAGTTATTATCTTTTTTTTCCAAAATAATCCGGTACTTGTAAAAAAATTTCGAAGTAAGCTATCGCTGTTAATGTTGTAGACCAACTAAGTGATATTCAGATTTGACAAATCCTTCAGTTTATATCTTTATTGTACATCCGAGTTCTTATTTTGAGACAGACTGTTCACTTTTGAGAGATTGTGTTTGATTTAAGGTCTCTTGTTTCCAATTTGTGGGGTGCATTTATTATTGTCGTTTAAAAAGATATCGGAGCAAATACTCGCTTGGATTTGTATTCTATGCTTGAAAGCTTGGCTTCGGCATGTAACTGAAGCCAATGCGCCCAGCATTAACTTGATTGGTTTATTACATGGATTGAATGTTATTACTGTTATAAGTATTTAAAGCTATCGAGCGATGTTACCTTATCGTTTTCATTTGGTTTGGTGGAGAAGGCGGCCTTCTGTCTCGGAATATGGAAGGTGTTGCGAAGGAGGATGATGCAAACTGCGGCCTTGAATAGCATAGTCCGCCGTCATACTCAGTGGCCCTGTAAATAGTGAAGGAATACAGGCACGCGGTTCAAAACTCGGGTTGAAAGGATACGGAATTCCATTATGAAAGCCAGTAGTGGAGATTTCTGAATTCCAGAAATTCCCTGGTGCACTGCTGTAAGTGATGGATTGCCACTCAACTATATGCGAACAGTCTGGGGAACACGATCTCACTTGATGTGTCAATCTAGTTAATGTCTGTGACCATATTATTCTGTTAATCGATCCTCCTCTCCACTTCCAGATGACTGATTTTCGTTTTTCTCATGGGCAGTTTCTTTTCTGAACATTTTCCTCCCAAAGCTCCCAAATTTCGCTAACCTCTGATTTAGAATCCCTCATTTGGCCTTCGCTAATGACCAACACGTTATCAATATCTTTAACAGTTCTATAAACTTATCGGTTATTTTGGTCAGTCAAATACCTTAGTTTTTTTACTTGTCTCTTGTTAGCGAACCCAACTCCACGAATTGTTTTCGAGTTGGTGTTTTCATTAATAGGTTGAGAACTCAATGCCAAGCGGTAGACTTTTATGGCCTGTGAGAGGATAGGCAAGTGGAAAATCCATCCTGGCTAACGCCTAAGGTCCTTTTTTCTCCCAACTGCCTGCTAATCTTTATCATTAGCGTGAATTTAAAAAAAATTCATTGTTGAAAAATAAAGAACATTGTCGAAATCTTGCCCGTTTTAGTCAAAAGTCGACGTTCGAAACAGTTTAGCTTATGAAAGGAATGCATTGTATCTATGAGGATCTTCGATTTATTTTGAAATCCCTTTACAACTGATACGGTGCAAAACTTGAATTTCAAGGGAAAGAAGGTTTGGAGATGTACCCAATTTGATTAAGCAGTTATCAGACCCATCTCATGCTTAAGCTGTCATCACTGGCACCCTCGCTAACCGTTCTCTACTCCAGAATCAGCTCATTCAATTCTGCTATCGCTTTAACTGAGAACCTCTCTGACAACCGCGAAGAGAAATGAGATTCGAATTTGTTGGCTAGACGTGATAGATCAATCAAAAACTTAGTCCACAGTTATCCAGAAGGATATTGACCGACTGGTTAGAAAGTTCATCATGTTCTTAATTTTTGCATAAGATTTTTAACAAATTACATTCTAACGCAGTCAAGACAGATTAAAACCTCAGATTCGGCTACTCCCAGAATCATTATTCCCAGACTGGTGGGCCAGAGCGTCTTTTTAATCAAAAATTACCGAAGCAAATGCTCTCTGTCGATGTATCACACCGGCTGCTACAACCTTTCTTATCTTTTTCTCCAAGGTTCTTTCTCAACATTTTTATTCAGCAAAGAATGAAATTCAGTCTCTTTCATTCACTCGGCAAATTGGTTTATGCTTTGTTACAGATTCACAAATGGATTTTAAAATTATCTATACGGCTGACTCCCTAGTAAGAAATTATTTTCTGGTGCAGAATTCCAATTAATCCATTATAATGCAAATAAGTAGACCTCGGAGCTAAAAAGGATACAAGTCACCCGTAGGCGGTTCTTTTTTATCAGTGTGTATGCAGTGATTGCTCGGAGTTTTGTTTTTTTTCCGACTCCCAGGGTTGTATCTATTCGGATTTTTAGATATGTCTGTGATGGATAAGGTGCTGTACTACGAACACGAGCTTGTGTGGGAATGGTGCATGTTTTCGAGAGTTTGGCCATGCTATTTTACATAACAGAGTCACGCTTAAAATGCTCATATATTCACATTCGAATTTAATTAATGATAGAAGATAGTTGGATGAATCGGGTCATGCGGTTGAATTGCCGAGAAAGCTTTTTCTTCGAACATCCTCAATCGCTTTGTTGTTTCTTTTCGGCAAAATATTTGAATTTTGTGCACTAGGCAAGTCTGCATCTCTCCTGCACTCGACATTCGGACGAATGCGCTATAGTTTATCCAACGATTGCACACCAAACTTTTGTGAGCTTGTGGCATCCTCTCTACGTAAGGGAATGCTAATTCCATAGATGTCCACATCTCGTCTTTATTGACTAGTAACTGCGGGCTTTAAGGGGGTTTGCGGTGCATCAAAGAACTCTAAATTCAAGGCCATGTAGCGATCATAACACAGTTGAAAGTTTCGTAATTGAGAGTATATTTCATCCATTCGATGCCCTACCGCCCCTTAGTTCATTACTCAGCTTCGGACCCTGTGGCCCTTTGAATCGTGGACTTCTTTCTCCTCAAATGACCAGCAACGATCGGGTTTAACTGAATTTTCTGAAAGCCATTTCAGCCTCCAGCCTTACTGCACTGCTTTGACTGACGTATCTCCACAATATCTCATCGAACTATGGAAGTGACTTTCCTTTGTCTGAGAAGAGGCTTTGCTGATGGAAGGGAATGGCTAAAAATTTGCCTTGGTGTTTTTCCTTGAGGTTTGTGGCAAGTGCATCTCAGTTTGCTAAGTTCTTCGTCTTTTAACTAAAGTGTACAGTTAGTTAACGCCGAACGAGAAACAGTAATTTCCTTAAAAGGCGTCGACTTTAGTTTCTAATTGTAAGCTGGGCTGTACTTTCTAGATTGTATATCGCGTTTTGGCTTAGTGTCATTAAAATACTAAAGTGCATCCGACCCATCTTTTTATTATCTGGAATATTTGGCAGCCAAAAATTCATTGGAAATTTCGAAATCAATCTATTTTAATCGTCTTGTTGGGGAATTGCTTTGGCCTCTTATAATTTTTCGGGACTTTAGTGGTAACAATAGTCGCGATTCAATTATAGAGGTTTATGAGGTGTATATTTTCAACCTGTGTAGGCAATTCTCTATTACAATCGCCGAAAAAGTTGATAGCCACTGGCAATTGATAATGTGATTATTCTTACGTTTCATATCATGTCGTGTCGGCGAGATAACCTTTTTTTTCTGTAGTACATAGTCAACGTGCATGGTCAGACGCTCTTGCCGCAATATCTGGGTATGTATCGCATCACTGTGAACGACCAGGAAACATACTTACTGGCAATGCGCAATGTCTTCAGTCCTCGCGTCACTGTCCATCGAAAATACGATCTCAAAGTAAGTTATATCTCTTGAGGGCTCTGGGCTCCGCAGACTCGGTGACAGATGGCTCTTCATTTTACACAAATGAACCACTCTATATGAGCTTATATAAAGGTTTCTTATCCTTTGAAATGATGGAAAAAATGCTTTTGTTTACCCTCCTTAACCCTCTGCTTTTTACACGTACATGACAAACGCCACTTTGCTTTCTTTATAGCCATGATTGGCTCCTAGAAACGGGTCCTGTTAATAGACTCGGCATGTATACCTACGTGTGGTTTAGGTTTTCTCAAGCGTTCTTCAATAATTTCAACAGACCTCTCGGTTCTTCCATAGAATGTCAGACAAATTATCTTTTTTTATTTTGGTATTCAATCGCGTTCCCGTATGGTCACATACAGCTAACGTTGTGTAAATAACCACTTTTTTGCTGCTAATGCGTGTTAGGTTAGGTGTGAGATTATGAAGTCTTGATAAGTGTTAAGAGAATGCATTAACGCCTTTCATATTTTACTGCTTGAAACCATACTGCTCTTGCACAACATTTCTGTTTGGACGTATATGAATTCCACTCTGCACACTTCGTTTCAAGTCATTTCGGTTTTTTTACCCGCTTTCTCAACATTTCAGTGCAGCTCCGGTATCCTCTTTTGCATCCAATGTTCTGTGAGTATCCCTTTTCATCCACTCCCATACTCTAATGCGTTTTCTGGTTTCCTTGTGTCTGGTCGGTTTGCTGTGCATACAATTAACTCCAATTTTCACGTATTGCCGGAAGTGGGAAAATGTCTAACCTCACCTTGCTAATCATTTTTAGCAAATTTTCTGGTGTGAATTTTTTTCTCTTCGTGTCAACCGCGCTTATCTTATCTTAAGAAAAGCAGAGGGGGAAATTGCCTTCCATATCAATGGTCTTTATTTAAAACGCGTCTTGGTTATGCATTGCAACATCGGCTCTACATCACCTTCATTCGTCCACTTGCGAGTCATACTGACTGGGCTCTTATCGCTCCGGGTTCTGCGCTAATGACTGACCTGTATGCACGTTGAGCGCTTCTGTCAGCTCTCCCTAACAGTCCTAGGGACTTCTCTTGCCTGGATTAAAATCATGGGCGTTCAATAATCTAAAAACTTAGTTGCATCTTCTCCGTCTAGGGTCTGCCCCGACCACACTCGAGACCGGCAAGTCTTGACTCTCATTTAGATTATTTGCATGAGTAATCCCCGCGTTATCATGATGTGCTTAACGATACCCGCGCTACCGCTACCTTTCTCTTCCCATTACTTGCAAGTATTTGGATGCGCAGTAATCTATCTTTAGCCGCTTGCTTCTTTCCATTTTCCTACCGTTTTTACCACTTTCCTCGACCTTTCTCGTGTGTGCCGAAGGCTACTCGTTATGGGTCACACGCGCAGATTCGTTTGGCCATCATTTTGCTATGATTGCTCATTGCTATCTGCCTCTTGTTATCAAGTTTACTAAAATGTGACCAGCTGTGACTAAAATAAAATAGGTCTTTAGTATGCCCGAGACTATTTTTGACATCCTACCATCTCCATTAGGGCACTGGTGTCTTCCGAATTCTCTTTATACCCGTCTGCTAGGCATTTTCCAACATTCCATTTGTAGTATCCTGGCTATAGTGCGGGGACCCAGTTTTAGCACGGAATCGACAGCCTCTTGTTAGTGTACTGACAAGGATTCTCAAACCTTTAACTGTCGTTTGATCTGAAAATTGGTTTTCCATTAAGACGAATGAGCCGTTTAAATGTACCTGGAATGTCATCGAAAAGCCCAGCTCTCCTGTCCTGGCTTAGAGACAGACATATTGAGACAAAGTACAGTTGATGAAATGAAACCTACCAATATTTGGTTTCAGTGAGAACACTAGAGTGATTTACGTCAGATGCGTTTGGGTCAACTTTACATCCCTTGATTTCTTTCAGCTTGAAATCAAACAATTCCTTCTAGTCTCTGCTTTATCTAAGTAATTAAACGTTGTCTTGAAGAGATTCCAACCACTCCACGAGACGCACAAAGCTCAAATTCACCCACCAGAATAATAAGGCATTTACAGGACAGTCTACACTTAAGTAGGGATTGAATGAGCCTTTTTTCGAACAGTTATCTTTGCGAAAGAGCATTTTTTTAGCTGTAACTGGAGTCTTTTGTGCCCAGCTGTAATAGTCAGAATTCATGCCCAAATGGATGTAACCTCTGATCGATTAGCCGCCTCAAAAGTACGCTTTTGAGTCATCTGTGTAGTAGTAAAGAGTTAATATGGGACCACTGAGACGCGCTACTTAACCCCCTAGCAGTATTTTTAGTTTTTCAGCTTTCAGGATTACAGACACGTTCAAAAATCGGTTCATCCTATTCTACTCCATTGCGGTCGATCCAGCATCTTCTAGTCACATTACCTGGAGTGTTTTTGACATGAGAGTTCTAGACAGTAGAAGCAGACTTTTTCGGTCCAGGCTAAGATTACCAGTCGGCGGCGCATTAGTTGCAACTAGCAACTGCTGCTTAGACTTTTTTCCCTTCTTCACTGTCTGTTTGAATGCTCAGCCGTTTCTGCACTTGCAGCACTGTAATATTTTCTAATTTCCTTCCTGCGACGAAGAGCAGTCCTACTTATTTCGATTCCTTATTTTCTATCTAGGTTACCCATCGCCATAGTTACTAATGTCTAATCCACTAGTCGTTCTCTACTTTTACAGGGTTCGGTTGTGGACAGAGAAGCTAATGAGAAGGAAAAGGTGAGTACTTTTCTTTATTCGCCTGCATTATTATTTCTGACCTAACTTATTCCAACTTGTTCAATCAGTGAGAAGCAGCAAAGGCAAATCCATGGTATCCTATTTCCTGTTCTCTTGAAGGTAATATCACTCCCATCACTAAACAGGATAAGATGTCAAGAGGTGGTAACGCTTTTAAGCCCAGTAGCATCTTCCTATTTAATTCATGATAGTTGAGAATATATGGTAGCGCGGTTCCTCACGGATATTTACCATTGACCTCTTCTGGAAATTCGTGCAGCGTATCACTTATCTAGTTTCGTCTTTCTGTAATGCTGCCGGTACCTTATACTTTGCCCTCTCGATCTCCTTTTCTAAAAAAAATTTTTCCTGGTAACATGGCTTGATTTTTAGAATGTGACTATGCCACCAAGAGAAATTCGTGATTCACAGTTTACTTATGAACCTTGAGCGCCCAAATCGCTGCATTTTCTTTGCGGTTTGCCTGTGAACGATAAACGATCTTGCCCTCAAGCAACGTAGTATCTTTTGAATCTGTGAAGGGTGAAATGAGAAATGCTTAATCCGTGTTCCATTTGTATCGGTAGGGATTATCTCAGGACACATGGTCAGATTGGAAGCAGTCGATTTGCTTAATCTTTTTGACGCACAGTTTTTTTTTTTTCATTATTTAAGTCCCTCTCAGGTGATTTAAAGGCAGAAAGATCAATTACCATTTTTCATTATTTTCCACTTCTCAGTTAGTTTTGATGACAGCTTTATTGTTTCTCAAGAGATTGCTTTTCTATTTGAGATGTCTTCGTATGGTTTTCCGTCCCGAATCGAATGCACAATTCAGTCTATCGGTCTTCAGATCCTGTTTCGAGTTAATTTTTGAAATAGCTTGAAAAGGTCCTAAAATTATTACATCACTTTGATAGGGCCCTAACGGTAGTTGTATGGTAAACATATTTTTCGAAATGCTTATGCAAGTCCTCTGACTAATGACGATTGGTTATCCGTAATTAGTATTGTCCAGAAAAGCGCTTGACAACCGTGGTTTCCGATTCAAGGAATACTAGAAAACCTCTTCTTAACTGGTGAAAGTGTCCTCAGTTGGCCTCTGCGTCACCGTTTCTGGTTAGTGTATCGAGCTAACTTACTCGATAAATTTTTTGATTTCGGTTAGTTTTTTTAACCAGTCCGGTCGAGCTTTTCGAAATTCTCTATAAGTTGACAAATTGGAAGGATTATCTTTTTAATAAAAAAATTTGGCCATTTTCGTTCTCTCAATTCGTTCATGGTGATTCGCGTCATCTCAAAATGTGCTGAAGTTTTTGAACACCCTATATGAGAAAGATCTTTCTCAACAGCTATTGTGTTCCCCTTCCAGATACTCAAATGAATCCAGTTCTGTCGCCACGTGGTAAGCGGACGAAAATATAACTAAGTAGTGAAAGCTGAATAAGCTCCATTCAATTCATCTACAAATCTAGTGCTTCGCTTTCTTGCCATTCCGATCTTTACCGAAAAGTTACCGACATAAATATGATCTAACCTCTAATATACTCTTAAATCAATTCCTTGTATGATGGAGATCGTGCTTCTTCCTTGCCATGACTACAGAAACTCGGTAGTAAACGGGTATTTTAGTCTTGAATGAGCATCTACTTTTGGCTACCCACATTGGTTTGTAATCGGCAATGTTTTGTTTATTTTGTAGAGCAAGCCACTGCCAACCTTGAAAGACAATGATTTCATGAATGACATCTGCGAATTACATCTGGAAGAATCGGCCAAGCAGCGACTTCTAGAGTACCTCGAACGCGATATTGCGGTGAGGCAATTGAGGCTCTGTTAACTTATACTATTTCGAAAAAAATCAGACATCAAGCCCGTGTTATATCTATGGTTTTTTCTCCCGCTGACCAGTTCCTAATGGCGACAGAAACTGAGTGAAAAATCCTCAAATCAGCTTTCAGTTTGAAGGCATTTGAAAAAAAAAACAGTTCGAGACATCATTGAGCGTAGAAATATGGGGACTTTTGGGACCCCTTCATTGAGAACTTTGTTCTTGAAGATTCATTCATATAATTTGCCTAAAATGTGTGAATAGTTTTGGCTTCATTTAATTGACGAAATTTCATATCACTAACAGCAGATTCATAAACAGTTAAACCTGTTACGTTTCCCTGTTTTATTTGAGATAATGAGTTACCTCGCCCCTTTCCACCCCTTCTATAGTTCCTTCAGGAGAATAATCTGATGGACTACAGTGCTCTGATCGGAATTCATGATGTGGAACTGGCCGCATCCTCCACCAAACAAGAGGAGTTACCGGGTGTAGGCACTTCTGGTTCACTACCTTGTGGTCATCCCTCCTCCGCGTCTCCCACTGCATTAGAAACGACCACTGGAGTTCCTACTATGGGTGCCCATCGAAGCTCCGTTGCTGAGATGTTCGCTTCTGCTGGCGATGGTCTAGGCGAAATTTTTGAAGAGAAGCTCTTCGGCTCTTCAGCCAATCACACTAGCCCTTTGGGCCCCTCTTCCGGCTTCCCTGTTGGCTCCTTGCCAATGTCCATTGGCGGAAATGGTGGTGGTATAGGTGGAGGTATGGCTAATGAACCCTTCTCGGACTTTTCACCTCCGAACTCGGAGGACTTTGAGATGATGGCTGGTGGAGGGAGTGCCGAAGATGGTAACTTATAAATTTCATGTTTTTTTATGCTTACTCTACTAACTCATTTTCGCTTCCTCGAGAGAGCTTTCTTTTGCTGGCTTACAGGGACATATACACCGCCTGAAAGCCCAACTGATGACATCTCACACTGTTTACAACCGTTCATTGGGGAATTGAATCCTGTCAGTGAATTTTATGCATTCAGAGGATCACCCTGTAGGTTTTGTCAAATTTCATTACAATTATGAGGCCTTCATACATTTATTTCAATTTTTATATAAAGTAAAATTAAAAGTCTGAACGGTAGGATAGGTCTAAGGGATATTGTCGGAACTTCAATAGCTGTTTAAGTATTGGATTAACCAGTCTCTTTTAGTCTTCTACAGCTTGTCTTATCGATTCTATCGTTTACACTTCTTGGAGATGCCCTTGGCTTGGTAAGGGAAGGAATTCTAGTCCGTTTCTGTTCAATAGCTCAGCAGTATCTCAAAGAGCCTTACAATATTTAATATCCTTCTCAGGTTCCTGCAAATCATCTCTTGGAAGCAGAGCAGTCTTTTCATTTTTTTTCTAGACGCCCTTTAACGAATAATTTGTCGTGGAACTTAACTACAGCCATCAACTGCTAAAGGCTCCAAAACTCCGCTCCAATTGCCTTCAGGTTCTAGTTAATTTCACCCAAAATGCACCTGTAAAAAGCCACTAGCTAGTAACGGATTCCAATTTGAAAGCCTTTGAAAAGCGTATTCTTTGAGGTGCTGCTCAGAGTGCAGTAAGTTAAGCTGCTGATGCGTTAGTTGCCAGCGAAACCTTCTGCAAGTCGCCGAGAAAAAGACGAGCAAAAATCTAGCCCTAATTTACCTATTTGTTCTCGTTTAAAGTGTGATGAGTTCGGGGGACTGGTTTGCTGCTGTTATTAAACTAATGGTTGCTGTTGAAATTGCCGAGCATTTGGCTTGACAGGCTAACAGCATTAGTGAAAAGGGAGATCACTCACCTCAGTATACCGAAGTCTTCTTCTGCTTCTTTCCAGATTTGCTCTTGCTTTTGGACAGCATCTGTGGATAGTGTCATGCTTTAATGCTCCTGCTCATTAGCCAGAAATTCGGGTGCCTCATAGCGAATTCTGGATCAGACAGGTTCCAAACGACTCATAAAGGCTCTTAGAAAGTGAAAGAAGGCACCTCTGTGGCTACATTTTTCCTTGAAAATGACTTTTACCACCAAATTTGACCTGATCTATCGTGTTTCGCAATGCGGAAAGCCCTTTGCTACTGTTATAAAAACGATACTCTCAAGGTTGTTTCAAGAACATTCTAGGTTGGGAATAGAGATATCTAAGAGGTGTCATTCATCACTGGGGTAAATTGAGAATGGTTTTCAACGAATAATTAGTGATTTACTCCTCTTATAATCAGTTTATTTTTATCCCGTTTTTCAACTAAGGTTTGCTCATTCCTTATTTGCTATTCGTAATACCTTGTATCTCGTAGCTATAGGACGGCCAGTGATTTACTTCATCGCTGTGATAGACATTCTCACTCGCTACGGAATGCGCAAACGCACTGCCCAGACTTACAAGACCGTAAAACACGGCGGCGCCAACGCCGACCAGATCACCACCGTGCGTCCGGAAGCCTATGGTCGACGCCTACTTGACTTTCTACGCAAATGCATTCAGTAGTCATCGTCGTTCTGTCCTGTTTACCTTCCCCTTCTCACCTTTTGAATACAATTGAAGTACGGTTTTGTTCCTTTTCTTCCCTTTTGGTTCTCATCATTGTCCTACTCCACCTCCTCTGTCTGTCTTCCTCTTATTCATACCCTGTCTGTAAGTCCATGTTTTCTAGAGGTGTAGCTATCGCTTCTGATGTTCCTTCTATTGCTGTTAGGGCTGCTATTGAAATGATTTAGCTTCTTCCTATTTGCCATGAAGGGACGTCTCTGTCTGTGTCACTATTTATTTTCTCTATTTATACGTGATCTGCGTACGCTTTCGCGCGCTTATCTGTGCATTTCTTCCCAGCACCTTTTTTGTCTCCTCTATATATGTATACGTACATAGATATACACAAAGATGATATCCACTCTCCTGTATAGCTGAGTCGTTGTATCTATGATTAAATTAGTGTTGAAATTTAAGAATGCTTGGAGGTGGTCCATATGCGCGCTACTAACGAGTATTATATCTAGCGGTCTCTGTAGTGATCAAATGTTGCTGGAGTTGTTTTGAGTGTGGACGGCATACGCAGGATTCGTTTCTAGAATTTCTTTCTTTGGAGAACGTTTTTGTGTCTGTGGGGAAGAAAATATTGATGCTAGATTCTGGCACTGGAGTAACAAATAAATGACTGGTTGTTGTGGGGATTACGGCAGAGCAAACTCCTGACAGCGAACTCGGTCGCGCGATGGCGATTGGGGTGACGGCTTTTGAGCATCTAGAGAGGGAAGTGGAAGGTAGAAAGTTTTGATAAAAACTAGAGCTAGGGTGTGAATAGCAATGTTTTCTAGAAATTTTATCAAAAAAGAGCGCTAGTAGAGGTTATTCAGATCACGTGCCGAGGATAGACTTATTGATATGGACATTAAATCGGATTTTGGTTGATGACATCGCAAGCCTCATATAACGTTAGAATTTTGCATTTTAAGATTATTGAAAGGTTTGCCGATCTTGCCAAAGAATTCATGGGCGTATTATGTTTAAACTAACTGTTTATGTGTTGTTAACCAAATCGTCGACATGGAATTGTTCTCTGCTCTAGACAGGTCCAGGACGGCTGATTAATTTGGCTTAATAACTTATAAATTAAGCTAGAAATCGAGAACTCAACCCGCTGCATTGACTGGTGTGGGAAATCGTTGATTGGTTGGCTTTGAAAAGCTAGCAGGATATCGAATAAAGTGAGCTGATTTTTTTTTATTGTTTCGAAAATGGAGCGTTATCATACATCAATAAGCTTTTCTAATCCGAAATACTAGAAATAGTTTGGAAAAAAACGTACTCGTTAGACTTTCTGAACTACCCGATCACGTAATAACAAGATATCGGACATGTGCGTCCAGTAATTTCTATTCTCCAGATGCCAATCTACCATGAAGATATTATTTTAATCTCATTCTACTCACCGAGGGATAAATTATATGAGGAGAGACAAATTAAATCACTCATTTGGCTAGTGTTTAAAGTCAGGATATTTATACCGATTCTATTCTATCAGTGTCCGCATTGCTGTTGTGCTGGTGGTGTGCGGCTGTCGTCCGCGACGCGGATGTATTTCTGAAGCTGGAAGATATCGAGTTCTACCGTTTGGTCACCACTCCCAGTTCGGACAGTTCGTGATCGATTTGCATGTGTCTTACTGGAGAGCTCCATAACAAGTGGATTTCAGTTAGAGTATATAAAATGGATTTGTTCTCTTACTGTTAACATATTTTTTGTTGTTGTTATGCATCTCCGATCGTTCTATGTAGGTGACACTCAAGTATGGAGGACACCGCTTAACCCAACAAAAATGATTTAGCAGTTACAAAGGAAATATGACCTCTGTCTATCAAAAACGTCCAGGACCAAGAACCAGTATCTCGCCCTTTTTCTTCAATATAGATGAATTCAACAACGCTGGATCTTGAAACCTGGTCGCCTGCTTGTCGTTAAAACTCTCAAAATTGGATGATCCTGTTTCGTCTAACTTTGAGAAAGACATGGATCGATCCATAACTCTATAATCAAGTGATTTCAGCCATGTATGCCTTCACTTACTTGTGATGACCCTCATTCCAAGAAGGAGACCAGAGCAAATTTCTACTTAAATCCAAGAATCCCTTTGTTACTGGAGCTTACAAGACTTGAATGAAAAGCTTTACATCCTAAAAGTAATCAAAAGTTAGTTGAGCAGGACTGATAGCGTAAGTAAAATTGAGGGCTGGTCTAAGATGCAGTAGGAATGACTCACAACAGTGCAGAGTCAGAGCAAATGATTGCAGAGATTCTAGTTTCGAAATTTCGCTGCTCGAGGAGAAATTAATTTGTCTATGATCTCTACGCAGTGTCAATGTAGAGCTCATCCAAAACATCCTAAAATCACTTCCTCAAGGCCCCTTGGAGTCAGCGTCGACGCTATCATTTGGACTGTACTACTCACAGAGAACTTATTGCTTGAACGTACTTGCCCGTAAGTATCTGCGGCGTTTATTTTTTAGTTCAGGTTTTACTTTAGTACTTTGCCTGAAGTGCATACTGTGACTAACTTCACGCATCAAGTCTCTTCTCTTTTTGGCTGAGTATTTCGCAGTAAGAGTTTGCAGATTACTTTGAAATCGTTACTTCAAAGGAAAAAAAGACCGGAGCAATAAAACAGTCTTTCGGAGGTTTTGCGGGCAAATCAAACTCCAAAGTAGGAGAAGTACCAAATAACATTAAATCTTCACACCAGCGAAGTTTTGTAGATTTGGGATAAGAGTAATATCCATGATAAACTGGAAATTTTTTGCTTATAGGCACTGCTTTCATAAGTGAGTCGCAAAACGTACTACTGATTCCTTTAAGGAGACCTTTCTCGCATGTACTTCCCATGGCACATTCATTAACTAGTAGGGCAAACACCTCGAATGAGTGAATATGTGCAAGTAATTAAAGGTTTAAAAGTCAAATACTAATCTCAAAAGAGGCCCAAGAGAGAGCAACCTAATAGTCTGATCTTTGTGAGAGTGTAATGATTGGAGTCCACCAGTCTAAATGGTGGATTCTAAATAGTCGTTAATAGGGAGCTTAATGTGAGAACATCAGGAGATTGAGTGACTGATTGCGGTATCGCAATGATCGGATAACACAACAAGGTGTCAGAGCTGTGACTCATTCTTCGTTAAGATCCAATTCACAGTCTCTGGGACTCAAAAGAACTTTTCTCGAAGGTGGCATTTCAATACTTTTTTCTAACGACCAACCAATTATGTGATGCGCAAAAATAAGGATCCAGAAGTTTGCGATTTGATGTGAAAAGCGAAACCTTTTGTAGAACGAAAAGTTTATACGGTAGGCTAACCATGATGTGCCAGATGAACGATGAATAAAATGAATAGCTGCAGGTAATCCACATTTTTGAAAGCATTCTTTGCCATTTAATTAGTTAAGTTCAAATTAAAGTTATAGGAAAATTAGGTTTAAGAGTCAGGGAGACAATATGACAATTTATGACAATTTTATGTCGATTTCCATCGATTCAGTTTGTCACATCAGTAATAGCAGAACAAATTTACAGAATTTGCTTTATCAGAATTAGATCTGCAACTTACACCTTCATGAATATCATGAGGTTCTTTCGGATTTCTTATACTTTCCGCAGAAATGGTTCGTTCACCACTCGGCTTCTTTATGGTTTCGATTGACATTGGCGCTACATTTGCCAGATGGCGACAATGTAGCGTTCACGTATTCATCTATCGCTATATTCTGTAATCTAACCACGATTTATCAGCCCATCGATACAAGAACGAGCCAGCTTGTGCCATAAATTTTTGCAGGCCAGTGAAATTCACACCGAAGGTGTGGATGCGTCGGTGCTAATGACGACTCGCCTTTACGGTGCAAGAATAGTCGACTGCATGGAACCTCTTGTGGTCCATAAACAAACAAGGTGTAAATGCATCGCTAAATCAGGAGTATGGTTTTTATTATATCAAATAATGAAAGTAAGGTTATTTTCCAAGACTTACAGCAGTTGGTGCCTCAGCGGTGATGAGAGTGAGATCACCTACACCAAAAAGCGCCACCAAACATCGTTATCACAATATGCATTCCATTAAAACGAAGTTGTGTTGCCTGGGGACCCAAATTTACATTCCTCACATTCATGAATTAATAAACGAATTACAATCGCGTATACAGCATCCCCCAGCTTACTAACTTCCAAGTTCTCCAATTAGTTCAGTTGGTGTTTAAACCTCTTGCTTCAAGCCGATATATGTTGTGGTCATGCAGGCGCTGTTTCCTTAAGTAAGGCTTATATGCTTACTTCATCGCGTCGCACTTAACACGACCTGGATAGTTTTAGCTCAAAGAATAAGCGCATCCTTGAATTTGGAGAGTTCTGCTTATTCCCTCGTCCAGTGTTATATCTGACATGATTCTTTGTACCTGGGTTCAATTTCTAGATTCTGAGCTGATGAATCGAACCCTTCTAACAATTTTAACAGATAACAAACACCCAACTGACCCATCCCTCTGTGATAGAATCTAGAACGAACTCATTTCGCAGTGCCTTCGAAAGACTGGCGCCATCGATTCATAAACAAAAACGTCATTTTGCGTCCTCGCAATGTCCAATTGTTGACTAGTGAAATGGCGACTTCTGACATGTTGATCAACTGATATCAAGCCCTTATGAGATGCCTGTGTATCCGCAGTCGGTGGCAGGTATCAACATTGTTCGCGGGTATTATCCGAAGTAGAACAATTTAACTTTGTTTTTGAATGCTCAAATTTATAAGATCCAGGCATGTGAAACTTTGATTTCAAATTCCAACTAAATTGCTTCTAAAGTGATTACTTCGAAATGGAAGAACTAAAAGTTCTTTTGACTTCCGAGAATCATATTTTGATTTAAATTTTGGGTTAAAGTCTTATTAAGCAACACTTTTTTATTGAGCTTCTACTGTACTATTGAAATGTAATAAATTGCATTTGGTTACTGTATTTGTAATTATTATTGTAACTAGTCTAATAAATTTACTGAAGCAGAAAAGCCGCTTTAATTCCACTTCTGATGGTAGTATCCATATTGACTGAGGGTGCGAGAAGTATTCAACTCTTGAGAAGAAGCGAAGGTGAGGTTGAAAAAAGCGCACATATGTGTACAAGGTTTCGCTTTCTGCACTTTTTTCTCAAGAAGATATAGCATGTAACTATTATTTTCGGCAGGAAATTTCTCTTGAATACTTCCAAACATCCACCATATGAATTCTCAGTATTGGCTCTGCTTTTAAGATCGAATATGTCCAGAAATATGGCAAAGACCGCTCAAACCGAAGCTTTGAATGAGCTGAAGGGAAGACATCATTAAATTTTGACAAACCATTTAGACCCAGCTAATAATAATAAAACATTTAAACAGCTTTTTTGATATCTTGGTAGCTACAAGCCATCTATTAAAAATCAAGTTAACTGATTTATAATTGTAATTTATGAATCATTCAAAAATAATTGTCGATTCTTCTCCATCTTGAAACAGTAACGTCTGTGTATGGCCGTTAACAGATTCTCTTGGCAGGACGCTAAATGATCAGGCATCTTCTGCCTTATTCACCGTTAAGGAGAGCTATAAATATGAGAGACTCTCATTTGAAAAGCTGCGAAACCGTGTGTGCAACAGCTGAAGTAGATGTCTTGCGTGGATGTGGTGATTAATCGAAGGCAATACTTCGACGAAGTTACTGAGAAGACAATATGCTATAAGAGGGGTGTGGCTACGTTCTATTTGAGGGAAGTGTACGAAATAAGACATCGTTCTTATAACAGAATTCTTGCTAACTCTCCTTTTTAAGATTGCTTATTCATAACATCTGTATAATATCTATACAGCCTAATATTTATATTAAGAATCCTTAAAAATTGATTTGTACGGACATGTTTTTTAACTGTAAATGCTTGACAACTAATGGACAATCACTTGAACTCCGTAAGAACTAAGACATGAGAGGTTTCGAGACAAGTCTGTGACCCGATGGTGGTTCCCAAACTGAAATTCTTTTTTGGCCAGGTAATAAGACGTTTGGAGTTAAATAAATACTTTTCTCGATGAAAAGAAAATGACTTTGCAGTAAGCCCGGTCCATGATTCTGTTGGGGGGAACGAGGCATAATGAAACGATTGTAGGTGTATTATTAGCTCAGATGTTGCCCGAAATTTTCTCTTATGTTTTCAGGCATTCTGGCTTCCTTCCGTTGGTACATAACTAAAATTAGTCATCCTTTTTAACCTAAATTTATATACAAGTGGCAGGTGCGCTGCTGCTCAGTGACGTAAGCGCATTATTTAAACGCAATCTATTGTCTACAGACTTAGGCCGGAGCTCAGAGAGCGAATGGGAATAATTCGGCAAGCTACAAGTAGGATCAGTACTGTCAATGGGTTTGCATTCTGTCCAAAAAAGCACGATTTCTAATTGATCAACCGAAATGTTATTATCATTTTCAAAGATTCAACATCGCTATAAGGGCCTTCCTTGAATGTTTAAAGGCGGATTGCTAACAATTGCAAATTCAAAAAATTAGCTGGACAGTAAATCAATATTCGTTAGTGCAATTTAGCGGGTGCTTTAAACGCTTTGAAGTAATGTTGTTCATCCGTAAATTTATTAATAAGAATTTTTTTAAATTTCGATGGTTCGTTTTAGCATTTCAAGTTGAAACGTTTCAGTTCTCAGAGGACATATTTATTGTATTTGAATAGAGTTTCATTGATTGTAAGATATTGTTTTTGATCTCCTTTTTTGTTCAACTGAAAGTTAGCAAACGAATAGGAAGGTTTCATGGAGGATCCAGCGTCAAGTTTGATCAAAATGATCGGAGAAGCAGTTAAAACTCAAAATCAGGAGCATCATTTGGAATCGAAGTTGGTTTACCCATAAGACAAAAACTAATTTTTACCTTTTTTTCAATTCCAATCCCATCAAAATGGGGAACTAACGGTTTTGAGTTTTGTGTTTGCCATAAAACTATTCAGTGGCTTACATTATGCCTTAACGAAACCAATTTATGATATATGCGACGTACTGATCGGCACCTAGTTGCTTAATTTTAAAAAAGGCAACTTTGATATCGTTAGTCCATTTTTTGCACTTTTAGGCCATATTGCTTAGACCCATTGCCAATGGCTACAATAAACGGATCTAGTGACCTTGATTGGCTTAGAATCACGTGGTACCTAATATTTAATTAAGCTTGGAGTGGAAGAAAAACTGAGTCTGTGTGCTTTCTATCAATGTTGACACCAAAGACAACCTTGTGATTAATTCATAAAAAAAATTCTGGAAAATTTTTGTCTTATTTCCGGATTCATGGCTCGAGTGAAGAGCTGGTCTTGTAATCAGTTCTCAGGATTTAATTCAACCGCTAAACACACAGATACTAGAACAGGAATTAATCAAAGTCTATTCATTATTTTATCAGCTTTGTTTCCCTGGCTTAACCTTTTCCCACTGTGGTTATTTATTAGATAGGCATTTATTACTGCAGAGAGGTATAACTTTTACTTCAATTTTTTTCTAACTCTAGCCCTCTTCATGAAAGGTGCTTCGTTCATTTCAAGCATTAGGAGTCTGTAAGCATCTTAATTCAGTTTTACATTGTAGCAAAGCCTCTTTCAAATCTCACATTTGGGAGAGGAAAACTCACCAGATCGACGCTTTGTTGGATAATATGTACTAACCACAAACAGCCACTGCTGTCGTGGGATTCAAGTTAAAACTTGTGCGACTCTTAAACTGTCCATGTACGATACTAGGTCTCAGTGCATGTCTTGAATGTAGTTTTTTGGGTTTGGACCAAAATAATTAAGTTCTCATGGGTCACAGGTTTCATAGGTTAACGATCCACTTTTATGATATCACATCTTAATGTGCAGTACTGATTTTCAAAATGAACGGCAAGAAGTTGTCCACTATCATTCCACTGCCTCTCTTTCAAAGTGATTAGATTTGATTTTGGATTCTTACTTGACATTGTCTGTGAAACTGTAGCCTTTAGATTATTTCACAAATTTTATGTCATGATAAGTACTAACATTTAGTTTCACAGAATTCACGTAACTTAATAAAGTCTAGATTATCTGTACAAAATAAATTTTGAAGCAACAACAAGTCTACTTTTGCATTTTCGATTTATTTCATTTCTGGTGATCTGTTAACCTCGGAGGGAAATCTGAACTACTCAAAAATATTTATTTACCTATGTTTTTACTTTGAAGTCGTCTACGTTTTAGTGTCCATCACAGCTCTTCTACTATACTTGGGAGGCTTCTATTTGGTCTAGTAAAACCAAACTACCTTCAGTGCACCAGAATTAGCACAAAAGCGTTTTTGAGTCTCTGGTTTTTTGATTGATTCTTGTCTACAAGGGTAATCAGAATACCATTTTGAAACTTCATAGCTTGAAAAGCGATGTCAAAGAAAACATCGAATCTGTTAAGGAATTATTTAAGAAACGTGCTTTGGTCTACGGAGAATATCAAAAGGAGCTGTATGCATTGGAATTCAAATATTCAAAACTTTACGGACCTTTGTACCAACAGGTGGGCCAATCCTGCAAGAACGGCTAATTTTTATTTCCATTTTAATGAACAAATATCAGGTTCCCTTTAGCTAAGTGCTATTGTAACCAAAGGCAAAGTGGAAAAGTTTGAAAAAAGTGAAGATATGGCTAGGCAGAATGTAACTGGTAATGCCGTGCAGGGTGCATCATTTTCTGCTAACGGTCAGTCTACACTACTTAAATATTTTAAGTAGCAATAGTAAATTGTCTTAACTGATAGTCGAATTAGCAGATGTTTTTCATCTTCGCACTGATGATTTGTTCCATTAGTAAAATAAATGCTTTCCCCTCAAAGGGACCGGAATACCTGGATTCTGGTCCAAAGTTATGAGAACAGCTCCACTTCTGCACAACTACTTAACGAACACGGATCTGGAGATTTTTGAGTTTCTAGAGGGAATTCGCTATTCCTACTCAAAAAAGCTCTCAAGCCCCGTAAGCTTAATCCTTTTAAATGTGTCTAATTAACATTGAAGAAGCATCACTTAAATTAGCAAATATCATCCAAAATTTGCAGAGTAAGATTCGTGACTCTTTTGCTTAATCTCGAAAGGCTAGTTTACCCATGTTTATTTCCTTTGAAGCCCAAATCTTTTAACAGCTTAAATTTATACATGATGCTGTTTTTGGCAAGATATGCATCCAAACATTTCTGTGCACTGCAGAATGGCGAAAACATAACATGTCGTTGTTTTCAGGGGTTTCGACTGGTCTTCACCTTTAAACCGAACCCATTTTTCAATAACTCCATTTTGACCAAGCAGTTTTCTTGGAAATTTATCGATCAAAGTGAGGACCTAAACGAATACCAGCCACTGAAACTAATTTCCACAAAATCGTATGAATCTTTTACAATTTAATTTTCCAGCTAATTACATGGACTTCAGTTGACACATCATTTTTAATATTCGAAAATAAGGGTTATTTTAGGCCTATTTAGTGCAACCCTGTTTTGAAAAAAATATTTTCTTGCAAAAAAATAAATGTTATTTAGTAATAGGCGTTAGAATGATGTGGACAATAGGATATTAGCATGGGAGGGACGCTGCTTTTCGTAGTTGTATTTCTCCATAAGAACTACCGACCTCCTATTCTAGGTCGATTGTTGATTGGGCAAGTAAACGTGAGCCAACTGACGATACAGCAGCTCCGCCAAACGGATCATTTTTCAAAATTTTTCGAGACATCCAACCAGGTATTTTAAATAATCCCCCTCTCCTCCATTTTCTTGTTGAAACGATTAGAAGGAATAATTTCAATCTTCTCTAATCGAACCTTAGATTCGTCAAGTTCACCTGACTACGCGGTTAGTAAGTCCTTTTTTTAGCTAATAGTCTTTCGGCAATATTGACATTATTTCCCGATAACTTCAGGAGTTAATGGAAGATTACGATATCTGCGTGTATATTCGAGACAGGGTATTGCCATTTGCTGTCTACTTCTACACAGGAGAAGTCTTACATTCCTAGGCTTCAGAATGTGTTGGATTTTTAACCCGCTATCACTTTGTAGCTGTGGTTTTTTCAAAATCATCCTTGAACAAGTACGTGATTTACAATTTCATTGATTTGAGGCTTTGTTTTGAATTTCGGTCAATATCCTGCGGAAACGATTCATAAATAAAGGTTCGGTTTGTATAAAATGTTCATTTAATAAATTGCTATTTATAAATTAGTCTGCAGACTTAAATGGATATATCCGAAATCTTGCCAGTGTAAATAACGAGCTTTGGATTACAGTAGTCTCGAAAATGAAATATAACTGAAGAGGTTATTATCATTTTTACAACTACATTAACCAGATACTTGAATTTCGATTGTTTGCTATTTATATTATACATTAGAAGATTCATCCTTCTTCAAATCCTTGTATGTTCAAGCATTCCTTAACGAAGACGCTCATACTCTTGGTCGAAAGTAACGGCCACTTTGCAAGAAACTTTACAAGTATTTAGTGTCATTAATACCCTCATTTTAAAAAATGAGGGTATTAATTTGCCTCCTAAAATTTCTAAGCGAAGAGACTTTGATTTCCCTGGCTAGAAAGTGGTAGAATCGGGGTTTCAAAAATCAGATTGAATGCCTTAATCTTATATGATCAACAACCAATCATAATATTTACAATAAAGCCTACGACACTTGGTAGCATTATTAAAAAGGAATTTAAAATCAAAGCAGTCATCTTAATGGTTACTAGTATTAACCGATCGCCCTTCACAGGGAATCCCTAATATTCAACTTAGAGTGACCGGGCGCTCCCTGAAAAGTGATCAAAGAAGCATTTAATTTAGAAGAGAGGTCGACCACAACACAATTCAATGAAAGAAGTTAAGAGGACTGCATTCTCCTGCTTTTCTCTCCAGGGAGTATGAGTTACCATCTTAACCAATCTGTATTATTACTACTAGGTGATATATTAAGTTAGGAATTTCAGGGAGGAATGCATTAACTGTGACGACATTGCCAACCTCACCGATTGTGCTGACTAGCAGGATAATTTAGTTCTTTTTCATAAATGCAACAAGTCTTAAATATTTTTAATAATAAAGAGGGACTATGCAGTTACATAACAGCATTCATTAAAAATTTCAAGCATATAAGGAGATTTCGCCTACGGAAATCATCTAGCAGAAGAGGCGAAAATGGCGTCAAAGAATGCTTTATTTGAAGCTCGACACATGCAACGCAAATTCGACAGACCGCAGGAATTAATCCCAATGATTCCCCATGTGGTACATGGTGAAATAATCTATTCGGCCTATTAAGGCCAACAGAGATATTTACTCTGGGCAAATGAAAAGGAGAAGAGATTGCGTTTTTCTGAATTTGAAATAAATAATTATATTTTCCTAATATGCGAGCCATTAATTTATTGCGCTTCGTAATTTAATTCAAAACGTTGATAAGACGGCTTAAGCATCACCGTCAACAGATCAGTCATTATTGTTGATGTTAATTTTTTCCATCAAAAATGCTGTCGCGCCTACGAAGAAAATTTCTCCTCAGCCACAAAGGTTACCTTCCAAAGAGTCCAGACAAACAATCAATCACAATTTTCACCTCACTTCTAACTAAAGAGTGGAGGGTCGAACTTCGACGCTAGTGATAATTTTCGACTCACTTAGTCGATGGCGAAAGCCGATTAATGCTGTAATCTGAGATCCTAGGCATATGACCCTTATATGTAGGAGTAGTAAATCTTATTTATTGATGAATCAAAATAAATACTACTGTTTTGTGAAATGGTTTTCTTCAGGTCAAGAAGACAGCAACAAGAGGGTGTCATTTATTCAAAGTGGTAAAAGGCGAATTGCTATCCTCATAGCCTATCCAAATCATGCAAAAGAGTCGCTTTGATGTCAGAGAGTCTTCAGAAATTTCACCATAGTCTTTTAAAAGCTCTATGATATTGAGAACAAAATTCATATCACCTGTCAGTCATACCTTTTCCGATGCCATGAAGTACACAAGCAATAAGAAATTGAAATTTACTGATCCGCTATCTTTTGGAACGAGTTCATCAGCAAGCAAGTCGGGGGGGAAAGCTCGACTATGTTACATCTGCAGTTTTATAATTATGATCCAATCATTTCTTAATCAAACTGGTAGTGTGTGGTTTTGTAACGGTTTTAACTTTTTCAGAATTATTTACAAGGATTAGCCGAACCCAGGTAACAGCCTCATCCTAGAGGTGGAAGCTAACAAACGAATACTAGCAAGATGTCAGTGCTTTAGGTTAATCTTTTTTTCCTCGTCGAAAGAATTTGATGACATTTTAGCAGAAAGTGCTGTTGACTTCCGGCCACAGAAGCCTAGAAAGAAATAAGACGGAGAAGATGGCAAACGACCGTATTCGGTGAATTTATTTTATATCCAATATGTCACTAATAAATTTAAAATAACACTATATAGTTTAAAAATTTTTTTAATTTTTCCCATTCTCTAACTGTCTTGCAATAATAATCCATTTAATTTATCTCAGTTCTCTCTTTCACATCGTTAGTTCACTCTCCATCCCTAGAGGCACTCATTTTTCACCAGATTTCACCTACTCCATTTTTCGATTCCGAAGTAGTTTTCACACCTCTCTATCGCCTACTTTACCCACTCAGAACATTATTGTGAGAACAGCGCCTTGAGAATCATATTCAGACGAGGCCGACTCTGCATCACGCTTGACTTACTACTTTTATTTTTGACCGATAGAGATGAAGGCGTGGAATTACATTGAATACCCTAGTGTCTTTCTAAATGGGATACTCGGTTTTCCCTTAATGCTGTTGCAATCGACCTTCAAGGGTGATCTTTTCGATCGTTGGTGAGTCTTGAAACCAGAACATTTGGTGACTGAAACTAGTGCCATTCACTAATACCATGAGAATAAGCTTAAGTGCCCACCCTCAAAACGAAGTAGATTCCAGATTATTAAGTTTCGAAAGATATAAGTCTATATGCAAAAGAATTTCAATGCGCTTTAACTTAGATTTTTAAGTCTTCTCCGCTCACCTTTGCCCTTTTATCGTTGTCGAAATTCCAAACTTCCCGTTTCTCGAGGTTCGATTTGAATGCTTAGGCTTTTCGGTATTTTCGATGCACTGTATATTCATGTAGGCTGAAAACACTTCTTGGTTAGCGAACCACGTCACTTATATGAACCCAAAGCCATAGCAATTATATAACAACTTGTTATCAAAACCGTTCTGAATTTACAAAACTGCGCATAATCTGACCACCTGAAGGATTAAGAAACAGGGGAGCACTAAACTATCTAGAAACCCATCAACATCTCCCAGGAACAAAATTCAAGCTTAGATTAATGGAGCAGACAATCGTGCCTACAGCCATGCCGTCCGGATTTCCATAAGTGGTGCAGGTATATCTTATAAACGTTTATCAATGCGGTGGTTAAGAGCCGAATCGTACAGCCATTTTAGATAGCTCGATGCTCTCTCGGCATTAGCTTTTCTAAAGGACGTATGAGTGTATGATTTTACGTTCCAAACGCTGTGCTTGAATAAAATTTTACAGTGAGTTAAAAAAACTCTATCTTAAAAATCTCAAAAAAACCATCGCGATTAATTTTTTTCAATGTTAAAAAGACTCACTGAATGATGACGCCAACTGTCATGTTCCTTACTTCCCGTGTATAACATCCCCATTATTTGCTCAATAGTATCTATAAAGAATGTTGTGATTCGATATCACTGCCTACTTAGGACCAACAGATAGTTTTGTTAGCAGAAAGTCTAGAGGCCTAAAACATTTTTTACAGTGTATGCAGAGAACCACGAAAGCCTGCCCCCACAGGCCCGGATGTTTTCAAAAACAGGCACATGCCGCCATTGTGGATGCTTTCACTGATATAAAATTGGCCAATTTATCTACTTGTCGAATGTTTTACGGATCCGGATTTTGCTGGTAGTTGAAGTGGATTAAATTTAAGTATTTTGCATCTTTTTTCTTGTGTCAGATGTACACTCATTCTAATGTGGCTGGCACAGTTATGTAAATTAGTGGTACCACATAACGGCAGAAAGGTTTGATGGGAGATCGACAACATGGTGAGAGATTAAGAAGGCGATTTTGAAATTGTATGTTGTGTTAAGGTAGTATTAACAAAAAAATTATCGTTGCTAGAAGGGAATAGATATTGGATTACTAGTCGTGAGGCCTGAATTCGGGGTCCTTCCACTGTGATCGCTTTTCGTGCTGATTGAGTAAACGAGAGGGGAAAGCAAATCAAGAAGACTTAAATCAAGAGGAAATGAACACGCTCATTAGCGGTTGACCTCAAGTGTACATACTGGGAGGCAGAGAAAAGGAACATGGACCAACAATCATCCTTTGTTAGTGTAGTAGAATTTACGGAATAGGGCAAGTGAGCCTGTGCTATGTCATCGCAAGTAGCCAAAAAAGGAGTAACTGCATTAGCTTGCCTCCTTCTGCATCCCCCTCCGCTTGCGTCCTCAAGGTCCATCCAAATTTATTATCCACACAAATTGTGCATGTTGATAAATTAAAGTGCGAGCCAACACAGACGTGACTCCTGAATTCCCTTCAGCATTGCAGCTATGTCTTAAGACATAGGAAAGTAATTAGTAAGTATACCATGAACTTTTGTTTGCGACAGTGTTTAATATACACGCTACTGACAGGCACCAGACGGCAGCGATAAATCATTTCGTGCCCCTGAATACTGAATCCTACGGTATTGCATTTCCCAGTGGCATCATAGTGAGAGAAACAAATTATTTTACCGGAAGCGTGTTTTTATGATGTTTTTCTTTGGCGCCTAGCCAAAGAAAAATATTTTGTTAGCTTAATTAGCGCATGAAATATGTTAATCTAAATTCCAACAAATTTGGGCAAAATATGTCCAACTTGAATGCAACTGAAGGAGATGTGGGAGAAATATTATTGCCGATCCTTCAAGCTCCGTGGAAAAAATGGTCAAGCTCTATTCAAAGGCATGGCAGAATGATAAAGTTAAACAGTACAGAGCACGAATGAGCAGTGTCATTCTCAAAAAAATTAATATTTCGACACAGGATCGTTGGCAGGCAATGGTTACAAGTACTCTAACAAAGTTGAACAGGTCAATTACTGCTTGGGCTTGGCCTTGGGTCAAGCGGTTTGAAATCTTCGGTTCCGGCTTCTTGGGTGGTTCAAAATATGCACATTTCAAGAATTCTTTGAAAGAATATGAATGTGTATCACAGTGCTGAATGAAGACTTAAGTTTGGTGGATCACTAAGTTTCATCTTCTCAGCTATATGGGACGGCCACTTTAGTCTTCCAGTCAAAGTCGAGGTATCTTTAGAAATTTTCGACATTAATAAGGCAATCGTTAATACCTTCATAGCAAGATTTTTAAAGAAACTCGTATCTTCCTGCCTTATCAAATAGACACCTCTTATGGCATTTAATTAAAAAATTGACCATCACTTTGGAAGGATTTCGTGGAGGTTACGATGCAGCCAAATTGCTAAATAGTGGCGAGATCCTTTCCAATTTTCGGATCTCAAATTATGGCGTTAGGGTAAGGGATGCTTAACGTCATATTCACGAGCTAACTGTGCATTAACACTTTTGTGTTACAGAACCCCAAGAGATAAGTATAAAATAAATTCATGCTGAATTCTCATCTTGGGAAAAGAGATGGTGTCTTGATACTTCTTGGAGCTAATGTCCACCCCAGGTGACCATTCCTTAACAGTTAACCATTTATCCGTTTTCACTGGTGTAGCAAGGCATTGGATGTGCAAAAGTAGATTTCTAGCTTGTGTCACTTGACAAGTCAAATGCACCAGGGGATGTTATCACAGGTGGGATCGCACGAAAATAGAGGGATTCAATGGCTACTGGTTTTACTCATTTGATTGGACAAGGCTAACGCTTGTTCGCATGGACGAAGGAGATGATACAGCCTGGGATCAGTTTTTCTCAAGGCTTCTACATTATCACTAATCGAGAAAATTTAAATCAATTTGGCTTTCTCTGGGAAAGTGCCACTATAATAAAATTTTAGACAATCTAGGCTTACCACAAGTTCTGCGTGAAACTTGACTTTAGTCATTTCATAACTGATAATGTTGGCCTAAGCAAAACATTTCAGCCAATCTGGGCTGTTGTTTGCTGGAAGACCTCTTGTGCTGGCTATCAACGTTGGCAGGTAACCCGTTTCAGCACAAGTTCCATTTCTAAAGTGGACATACTCAACGTATTTTGCACCTATGCGAGTTTGCGAATCTCAACTTTAGATATACACGAAGATCAAATACATGAATTGATTTTACATAATCACCAAGAAATGCAAATAAACAGCAGAAAAATAATTTAGAAGAATCGGACCATATATGTTGATATAAACAATTCATGCGCCTTTTGGGTTGGTTACATTGAGTGAACGGCCCTTACTCACGACGAATGCCTTCCATCTCTGATAAAACATTGTCTTATTATCTTGAGGTTGTTGCTCAAATCAGCGGTTGAGCTTTATTTTCCATTTCAGCTTTACGGAATAACTTTTATTGTAATGATTAAATATATATCGCCCAGAAAATGTAACATTTTAAAAATTACAGCTAATAAATGCTAATTGAAATCCTATTAAAACAGAAATGAAACGGAGAAAACAAGACCAATAGCTTTCAAGTGGTTCAGTCATAATGAATGAAGAGACCACAAATCGGAATATTCCCAGGAACTAGTTGGCTTGACACATCCGAAAGAATCACCCAACCTGGATGGCACTGTGATTGCTGCCGACCAGAGCATTCGTGGATAACCAAATTGTTGGCGAAAGCTGCAGAGATTTAATAATTAGCTGCAATAACGGATCATGTGCAGCACTTAGGGATTTGAAAAGAAATTTGACATTTTTGAAAAGGAATCCAGTATAAATGATTGTGTTATTTGGTCGCCTGACTGTACGCATAGGTGGAAGACCTTCGGTTAAGATTTAGTTAATTCACATTTAGGTCAAATAATTAAACAGCTGACTTCACCGCCAACTCTTACCTTTGTTTTTATCTTATTTTCCATTGATAACAATACATGGCATGCTAACAGAGGACTTATATAGCGAAACACGACTAAGATAGGTTATTTATTTGAAACTGACTATTCCTAGACCCCTCGTTGCCTTCGCAAAGATCTTCTCTGTACACCAAAGACTCTGCTTTGGCTTCTTCTGCAAACCGTCACTTTGCTCGCTAACTTCTCTGAAGCATCTTGCCCGTGTGTAAAGTTCCGGCAGAGTCCCTAAACATTAGTGTTGACATGTTTGATCCGATGCAACTCGTTTTGGATGCTGCGAAAGCGCTCGTTCTTGAAGAACTTTCAAAACTGAAATTATGCTGTAGAGCTGAAGAACGAGTTGATGAAATCTTAACGTTTGGCATCGAAGAATGTTAATATTAAATCTGCTATTCACATCAAATTACTCAAACTAAAGCCAAATTTTTGAACCTTGGAATAAACAACAATCTTTTTCATTTTCATGGATATCAATTAAGTTAGAGCAAAAAAAATTACAAAGTTTGTGCATGAGAAGTTTGCCTCTCGCCTCATTTCGTTTTTATGGAAATAACACCGAGGCAAATATAGGTGATCTACGGGTGAAAGTTCCGAATGAAAATGAAGTGCATGGCCAATTTTTGCTAGCTGGCCAATGCAACCCTTTGACCATCTAATTGGCAATGCCTAATGCACCTTCAAGGCAGTGATCAAGGTGAGTGCCTAGGTAAAGAGAAGCCGGATCTTTGGTCTGGGTAATTGTTTTATTGAAATGTTGCACAAGTTTTTCTATAAGATCACTGACGGGATCATATACTTCCAGTGGAGCGCTGATGAGTTTTAGTCATGACTGATCCTCTTCCAGAACCATCCACCACATTATCTTGAACTAAACGAATGCATTAAGTTATGATTAATAAAGATGGGATGCAACCTGAACGTCGTGATGGCATCATAAGTCACATTTGAGTACCTTGCTTCAACGCGTAAGTGTCCTCCTACATGGTCTAAAAAACTAAAAATAAACCATCTTGAAAACACCAAGCCCTCACTTCTTCATTGCGACGCATCGACAGTTTCGATCACTGTAGGTTGCAGAGAGTATTGTGAACAGAAGGTAATTAGATCTTTACACTAAACGGACTTAATATCCTGCAGTCCAGATAAGCTGCAATCCGAAAAGTGGACATCAGCGGATTATTGAAGGCGATGTCGCTAAAGAACTCGGACAAGACTCCAATTTGCTTAATAATTAGTTTCTATCCGAGGCTCTACTCCCTTTAATCATTAAGAACCACTTAGAATCGTTATGATTTTTCTTTATTTTATTTACAAATGATACGCTTAAATATAACTACCGGTTCATATCATAAAAAATAACATTCTGGAAGGTGTCCTTTCAATTCGATTATTTGCAACTTTATAGGAAACAACAAAACCTTCACTTCACTTCTTTTGAAATTAGCGCTCGATACTGTCAATTAATTGAGATACACAGTACAACTTAAGCCCATGAAAACGAAATTTCAAAGAATAACTTTTAGTGATTTAATGAAATTGCTTATAAACCTGTAAAATAAAAAACGAGTCTGTCAATGGAAGGTGGCCGAAATTTTATCGCTTTAAATCCACGGTTCCAACCAATCTCCGCCTCTTTCCAACGCTGTGCGGTAACAGGTCTCCGTTTAAAACATAGATAGTTAACTGGAGGCATTGAACTTTGCCTTGGGTTCACCAAGGATCTACTCTAGGTATAAATGAGGCGATAGACCGCTATCATTTAGACTCTGGTCACCATTAATTTTATTGTCCTCCTCATGTCTACAGGAAATAAACGCGAAAAGCCCGACTAAAAGCAGATTCACCGAAGACTTACGTGTATCAATCCACTGAAGCACATTTTTCAGTTGTTTAAAAAAATCCCGAACGTCCAGAGAATACACACAGCAACGTATTCAGTTTAATTTAGATTATCTATTGACAGGAAAATTTCTTATCAGATGATAAGTCTTTTTTTTTGAGATGTACTTCAAGAAATAAACAACACTGAGCCCATGAGTACAATTTCAAAGGGCTACCCCACCAGTTTCTTTGAAACTCATGCTATTCACCTCCTTAAACTGGCTTTTTCATACTTTCTGCTTATGCGCTGCGTTGCAAGAAACGAGTACCATACCTCACGGTTTGAGAACTTCAAACCGGGCAATGTAATGTGCAGATATTCGAGGAGTTGATACAACTAATGAACCGTAACACTGTCCTCAGGTATTAGCGATTAAAGAAACACAAGTCTTGAGTTAGTCACCAGAAACCTTAACTGACAACAGAAAAATTCATGAGATCGCAAAGAAGCCTCAACAATACCAAAAAACACCTTTTCATTAGAAATACATAACCATTTTTATCCGGGGCTAAATACTCAGCAGTGACATCGAGTTAGGATCCACAGTATCATCAGTTTTGTCAAAGAGAAAAAAACCAAATGGGAAAGTTTAACACAGAGAAGGAAAACAAGAGAAGATTGGTATAACAAAGAACGGAGTCATGGCAGCAATGTACAAACAGAGGAGATAATTGGAAATGGAGGAATAGGCGGAGGGAAGCACAAGGTAAGTGTAGAACACAGTGACTGGATGTTGACATTGGTAGCATTCGAAGGATGAGTAGAGGTAAGAGGTGGAGTACAACCATTTTAAGAAAAGGGGTTAAGAGTGTCTAGGTCGCTTTCTGGAGGACGAGGAAGAGGTTGAATTGCCGCCGGTGTTACACCCACTGAGGAGGGTACAGGGACAGCGGAGAGGTAAGTGCTGACAAGCGATGGCTCGAAAGCACTCATTCAGAAGGTGTGGACGATGACGCACCAGGCGCTCATAACCCTCCGACTCGCACACCTCTTGCGCGTGTCTACAAGGAGGGAAATACATATTCAGCTGTGCGATTCTCCAGCTATTGACAGTTGATATTTAAATAGCAGTGACGAATGTCACAGATAAAAACGCTCGTACACCAGTTATCTACTAGGAAAGCATCAAGTGGCCACTCCCATCAAGACCTCTTGGAAAGGTTGGTTTGCGATAATTAAGTAACAATCACTACCACCAACATCCATTCAGCTCGCCGCCAAACCGTCAATAAACAGCCAAGATAAAATTAACTATTACTGCTGATAAATAAACTGGGTTACGATTTTCAGAGGATGCACTAGGCTATACTCGACCAAAGACGTTGAGGCTTTAAGCGAACTTAATGAGAAGGCCATTAATATCATCACAGTAGTTAAAGTTCTATTGTGCATAAAAGTACATGAATTTTAAAACCGCTGTCTATAGTAATGCACAAATAGGAAAGGAAGATGAGTTAGTTTGTGGAAATCTAGACCAAAGCATTGATCGATAAAGCCACAAACAATAGTTCAGTGCTCATACGAAATGTCATCAGTCAGGGCTGAATTAAGACTATAGCAGGAAAAAACTGGAAAAGAGCGTGAGAGAAGGTCGTGAGCGTCGTTGTTATGCAAGGGGAAGCTTTTGGATAAGTGAAGTGGTGTAAAGGAAAACTTTGAGTTCTAACGATAGACTTTCTCTGATTTACCAACCTTGAGGTAAGAGGGCAAGCATTTCATGATTCAACTCAAAAAAAGATCACTGCCTGAAAAGATCGAATAGAAAAGACCGGTACAGATCAATTTTATCCGCAGTACACATAGATCTAGATGAGATCATACAACTAGTGCTTAAGCACGCCAAGTGAAACATAATGACCAAGCAAAAAGGTTCAAGCAAGACAAGTCAAGTGATTATAAGCTGAGGAAATTTTTCATTGGTTTTATACTGTTAACATCCCACCATGGCACTGGAAATACAGACGATATCCAAAACGATGCTCATACGATTAAATCATTATCGAAATGCCATAAAATCTCATGAAAATGTCAATCCAACTTATGGGAACGAGGAAAAAAAATAAAAGAGAGGCAATCGATGATTGAAGGGAAAAGTAACTAGTCTTACTTGTCGAAAGCTTGATAAAATACCATGCGTGATTTTCTATAAGTGTCGCGGAAAAGGACTCGCAAATTTGGAGGGAAGGAAGCACGGCAAAACTTACAGCATTATAAAGTCGAGGGCGTGAGTTTTGAGTTGTTCTGCGGAATGAATATCGGCGAGAGAGAGAATATCACAAGCCGATTCCACTGTCAAATGCTGGACTAATTCCTCCTCGCACATAGCCTTCAGCCTCTCCAATTGGTACTACAAGCATCAAAGGGGAAAAAGTTACATCTTACTAAGATTTGAATGTTGGCATTCGATGAGCCAAGTAACACTCCTATTTAGCACAGTAATTAAGAGAAAGATTTAACAAGTAAGCCCGAATGCACACTTAGGGTGTCATCCATTCGTCCTGCCATAAGTTGCTCGTTGATCATTAAGTATAGACAAAGATTATTCTTAGAAGTGAAATTCGGAGTAGATTCTTCTGTTTTAACCTACAATTTTTTACGTCTGTGACGGCCGCTAAACCTTAGTCTATTCGGCGGGATCTCGAAGGCAGAGGTAAGCATGCCTATATAAACCAGATATTTCTTAGAACATCGGAAGCTGAACTGCTCGATAAGTGGATAAATCCATCCAGGTTGAAAATGCCGACTAAGTATTTACCTTAAATGCAACGAAATAGGAGACTTATTAAACGAAAAGCACTTCTGGACAATACGCCTACCAGAAGCGACGGGAAAGGTTTTCTGTAGTTAGGCGGAATTTCATTGTTTACTGCTATAACACTTGTTTAGATAGCGACTTTACGCTGCTAGACGCAAAAAAACATTTACAATTATGGTATCTGCCTGCAAAGTAGCATCAAATCAACTGGACATGAGCGAGATGATAGCCCTCATTTAGGCTCGAATTTACCAGGTCTTGTAATGTTGAATTGGTGAAAGATTAAGAGGTTCAGCGGCATTTGAAAGGTGTTACAAAGGCCAGACAGCAATAAAACTGAATGTCCAGATCACGATGAAAATCTTGATGATATAGTTTGATAAAACATCGTTATGGCGGGGATTGGACGATGATACCTGAATAATGGTATTATGCAGAGACCGCTCTGCCGACTTGGCGTTAAAATACGTGATACCCGGTTTTATGGAATTTACGGACGTCATTCTTGTGATGTAGCACTCATAGTAGGGATTACCGTACCATTTGAAGATACAAAAGTTTAATGATAGTAATATCGCTAAAATTTCAGGAATTATCAATCGCAATCGCTCCTCACAAGAAAATAAATGAGAAGCAACCTGAAAACTGAGCGCTCGATAGTTTATGCTTTGAACTAAAAACTAAATCTGATAGGTATCAGCTGATGTAAAATAATTGACCGATTCTGCTACTCCTACAAGAAGTGACCAACATCAGCAAAAAGAGAGATAATCCACCAAGACTCAAACTGCGTATAACTATTCGTCAAGAGAAAAGTAAGTCTACTTCATTCCTGAATCAAAAATGAAAGAGTAAAAATAACACAAAGTTTGTTTTTAGATGTTGGATTCCCTCAAACCTTTTGAATTTCTCAAGATTTGATCTGTTATTTGTGCAAGTACATGCATGACTAAAAGTTGGGATGAATGAGCAAATGCACAGGTCTGTAAACTTGAACTATGAACCAAAGGTATATAGCGGTTTTTTTGGAAGATTTTAGAGCACATGAAGGCCACTTGATCTATACCAATTGACTGCCTGAGTTCACCTGTTGGTTTAAAATACACTTCATGGTAGCCAAAGGGGAAGTCGAATAAAGTAGCTAAATTGATGGTATTTCGAACACGGGGCATCAGCATGTGAACGATCTCGTCCTATCAGATAAATGCTGGCCAGAGCGATTTGAGGGGGAAATGCACCAAGAGACTGTGCTCTATCTGTCTTTACTCGCCCTGAGCTCTGCTTTTAATCCACCCTAACGGTACCCTTGTATACTATCCTTAGGTCTCAGTAGCACTAACTAAAGGGCCAATGAAGGAAGACTGCAACTACTACCCCACTGATACCCAACAATCTTTGTAATAATTAACTACCAAAAAAAAACAATGAAACCAATATTTAATTCAATCAAGCACTTCATAATTTAATGAAGAAAATTTTTAATCTAACCTTATCCGCGGCCGCTAGTAATTCCTGTGCTGAAACAGGATTATCCAGGCCCACCACTCGTCCCGTATAAATAAATCTGAGCACTTCAGCCAGTATATCCGGTTCTACGTCGGTGATATGAACTCGATTGGCTCTTGACTCTGCCATACCATGTTCAAACATTGCCGCGAAGACAGGGCTCCTTGCAGCAAGAATGGCCTTATGGGCCTTGAACTGCCGCAGCACGAAACCTTCGGTGTTAGCGTTGCTCTCGATAGGCGTGGGAGTTGAAGACCCCTGATGATGAAAGGGGTGAGAGGATTTAGGCACTGTAGCCGAGGAAAGGGAGGAAGTAGTACTGCCAACAACCCCAGCTACTGAAGAAGATGGCGTGGTAGAAGGCTGAATAGCCGCAGTAGTGGACACCAGACTTGAGTTCGAGCCGGCTATTGTTTGAGAGGTTGTCTGTCTGGCCTGCACGTTCGAATCTAGAGAGCATACCTCACGTAACTTACAGGCCTACTTTAGGACAGTACGATTAGTGAAACATACCCCCATCGTAAATAAACTTTTCTTCTGACGAGCGTTGAGTCTGTACAGTAGCACTAGAGGATGAGGACGCAGCCTGACGCTGTTTCTGCTGATCTCCTGAAGCGCCGACACAACTAGTGTCTGTTGTTCCTTGACACTGATAAGATTTAGAGAAAGTGGAGTGGGAAGCTGATTGTGGGAGCCTTCTAATCGCTTCATTGCTCTCTGATTTGTGGAGACCTGAGAAGATGCGGTCTTCATTGTCTACATCGACCGTCTGGTTAATTTCCAGTGAATTGTCATCTTCGGAGACTACGCTACTGGTGTCTCTCTTCGGTTCTTCGGGATTTTCGATCGCGGCATCATCAGCATTTTCTTCGGTATCACGACAATCAGTGACAGCCTCTGTCGGGGTATCTTCACCCTTATTACCTGTAGGGGGTAGGGAAGGAGGAGTAAGGGAAGGATCAATTGGTGGGTAAGTGGGGTTGAGGGGAGAGGCCAGCACGACTAAAGTAACGTCAGTTAGGGTCTGTGTGAGCAGGAGGGAACCGATATCTTCATGGAGTCGACACTCGGGCACGGTAATTTGTTGGTTATTGATCTGCCCACTGTCAGACAGAGTGTCACCAACCACGGAAATCTGAAATAATGAAAATTCGCGTAAACAGAATTGTGAAAGCGAAATCGCGAGGGCTGGAAAAGGTTAACCACTCTGATTACAAAGCGCGAATGGCATAAAGTTTGTGTCAGCAATGTTATGACGTATGAGAATGTCTGTAACGGTTGAAAGCATTTTTGGAGTGGAAATGAAAATATCCTGAAAATCGCCTCTTAGTTATTAAACTAAAACCAACCATAAATGGCCAATCCGTTAGCACTAAACAGCTAGACAATGATGAAATGAAAAAAATAAATGCTTTTCAAACGAAAGTGCAAACAAACAGCGGTTTCGTAAACCCACGAGCACATAGCTTTTTATTCTGAAAAGGTATATCAACGATGTATTTAGAAATTACAAAATCCTTTAGGAACTAAGAATCACCGCTGTCAGGATACATGACATGATGTATTAAAGATCGACAAATATACGAGATTTTAACTCGTCCTCTATTAGCAGGCAGTTCACTATGATACATATGCAAGTGCTATAATTTACATTATCTGGGTCATTGTAGTATTCCTTGAAATAGGATGCATAGGGAAGTTTCAGTCCAGGCGTTAATGTTGTATTAGGTCAGCGTGACAAGACAACGTGTGAGCTTGAATATATGCCAGTTCACTCAAGTATTTCACCTAACAGCAAAGAGACAAATGAACGCCAGTTCTTAAAATACATGGCCAGGAAAGGCAAGTACAATTCAAGTGGCCCATGCACTCTGAAGGATGTTTAGGAACAAGGGATTTAGAAAACTATGCGGTCTGACTGAGTAGAGTGGCAAGTAAGGCCGAACTTTTGCAGATAATCGGTTCGCAAGACCGAACGAGATAAAGTAAAAAGGAACCACAAAGAGAGAGAAAATAAATGGAGAAGCCAGAATTCAAACTTGCACCCGAAATTGTTACTCCGAACGAAAGTGCCGACAAACGGAAGAAGCGTGCTAATTCAGGCTAGTGAATTCTGTCAACCTTGGAGTTGGAATAAAAAGTGTTGTATTAATTGTATCTACGCATTCATAGATTTTAAATTGAACAGATTTGATAGTTCTCAGTACTTGGCGAGTCGATTAGCATGATATGGTCGTACCAGGTCGAACAAGCGCTCACCTCACAGACGATGGTTAGTCGATCATTGGGCAGAAGCCCACTGGCTTCATCCATGAGAACATCACGTCGAATGAACTTCTTGAAGCCCCAGTCCTTGCCCTGTACGAAGCGATAGGCTCTCTGACTCTCTAGCAAAAAGACAATCAAGGGAGAAGATAACGAAAGAAGAAACGTGACAAAAATGGGTACCTACCCATAGCTTTGGTCTCTTCACGTTTGGCGTTGAGAATCGAGAACTTGAATTTTGCACGAGCTTCGCTCTTTGAGCCAGAATTGATGAGGAGAAGATACAAGGAGAGATATTCACGGCTTTCTTCGTCCAAACCCTTAGGATTTATGCGCAGACACCTAAATGAAATGATTTGAAAAAGTAGAGGTTTAGGTACAAGCAAAACACAGAAAGCATTGCGGACTGATGATGAATAATTCCAGTCATCTGGCCTGGTGCAAATCTATAAACAAATCGTCAAATCTGAGCTGCTACCATACAGTCGAACGTTTGGGATATCCAAATGCACAGTAATACTAATGACAATGGATGTTTGATTAAGAAAGCGGTTAAGTGGCATGTCACTTGCTACATATTAATTCCCACCCAGTCAATTCGTTGCGGTGGGAACTGGTGGTTAAGAATATCCTGAGCAGAAAGCTAATTTGACCAAGTACACAGGAATCCTCAGTCGGAAAGACAATAGATTCCGAAGTACTGGCATAGATAAGCAACAGATGCTGATGAGATAGGAAACGAGATCCTTGTGTTAACGACAAATATTTGCCGAAAACGTTCTTTTAACTCTCCACAGCCGGAACTCGTCCAAAGGAAGACATATTTATACAACTTTTTTATATGGAACTGGAACAAGCTTCGTTACCTATCATGGTCATAGTCAGAAACATCACCTATTGATTTTCAACGTATGGTTATAAACAATGCTAAGCAGAATAGCATGCTGCCGTTTGTTGGTGAAACCCCATACTAGCGTACAAGCAGTTTATACGCCTCCTTTAGCAATAAACATGGAGCAACTTAAAGGAATCATACCCTGAAGTAGAGAACGTTACATTCCAATCGCCTGCCTCTCAAATCCTATAGATTTTGGACATAATAGCCTTAGGTGAATAGAACAGTACACTCAAACGTTCAAAACAAAGCTTGCTGTAAATACGCGTTCAAGTTCTGAGTCCAAAACTACAGCTAAAACTGACCTTATAACTGGTGAGAACTGGCAATAAAGCCCCTCCAAAAAGATGTACTAGGTTTAGGGCACTGAAGTCCAGCAAAAGGTTGAATAAAATTACGAGTTTTTGAATACTATGGAATAAAACCAACCTTAACACTGAAGATGTTTGCCTTTGCCTGTCTTTAAACAAGACTATTAACATCGAGAGGTAACCAGTATTTCTGATCCTTCCTTCGACAGCACAATAGAAAATCTTCACAAATCAGGAAATCATGGAATTTATGATTAGAGATTGGTGTAGCCAAGCATACGAATCCTTACAACACTAATGAAATTGATTTTAGATACGGCGATCACAAAAAAACTGCATGCGAAACTCCAAATACCGATTAACTTTGCAAGCGGTCAGGAGTTTTTAATGCATCAACCTCAACGTCAAGTTCTAATCGTTTTCACTGATTCAAAAATGCCTAAATGATTTTGATTCAAAACACGAGTCAACGACTAGTCGATGACTTCAAAAGGAGGTAGAAAGAGAAGTCTTTAATATGCCTAAAATCAGTCAAGTTTAATTACTATTTTATCATGCCACAAATATGCTGCAGAAGCTCTTTCGTGCGCAAAAACGTAATATCCTTACATGTTACCTACATCAGTCTCACTGCTAGATGCGCGCGAGATATTAGTAAGCCCCAAGGCGCTAAATGGTGGCAGAAAAAAATTAAAAAGTATCTGCCGTATGACAGCAGAAAAATTTCACTCACTGGGCTACCTTTTTTTCACAGTCTCGTCAATAAATACGGATTCTGACTACCAGACAGAAAACTCTGATTTTAATACCTGTCTGAAGAATGAATAATAAGAGACTATAAGAAGGAAAACTGATGATAAATCGAAGTGTTGCAATAAGCCTTCAAAAATATGAAGTCATTAAAATACTGGGAATTCAGTTTTTTGAACGTATTAAAAAGGAGATTCCTTTACCACCGCCAATCGCAACTTTTTTTCTGGATGAAGGATGACTATAAAGGGCCATGAAAGTGAAAATAAGAACCTACCATTTGAGTTTGTCGTTAGGTCCAGAGGAAAAGACACTACTCTTGACAACTTCGCCAAGCTCCTCACGACAAAAGGAGAAATTGGAAATGGTCCAGACGTAGCGCAGTTTGGCGACGCGGACTTGAGTGTGACACCAATATTCAGCCACGACAGGAGGAATAAAACCTTCATTTCCACTGGCGGATGGCGGCTGCTGCTGCTGCTGCTGAGCTTGCGGTGGAGGTGGAGTTGCAGTTCGACTCACTGTAGCCACTTGGGCTGTCTGGCCGGTGTCAGTAGTATCGAGAATCGCAAAACGCTGTAGATCCATATCTAAGCGAGGAGGATACTTCCACATGATTACCATAATTTTAAACGAAGACTAGACGAAAAAAGTCAAGGAAGTGAAATGGGTGGATAGCGGCATATCATAACAAAGACGACACTGCCGATGAGATTAATGCGATACAATTCAAAAGCGGCCGACGCCTGAGATATTATGACCGGTGGCTTTCATCGACCTAGCGATTATAACCACCACTGAGAATCATGTAAAAATTCAGGAAAACCGCTGTCGAAGACACCGAGGCAAGTACCTCAAGTCGCTCTTTCACTACAAGTAGTCGAAACAAATGCAAGCACTGTACAACGTAGTAGAAAGAGTGAGAAGAAACTTCGTACTGACGCATCAAATAGCAAATTCGACGAAGGAACAGAAGAGAATTTAAGAGGATTTGCAACAAAACCAATAGAATCAAGAATCAAAAAAGGAAGTTTAATAATTCGAAAAAATTAAAGGTATGGATGGGAAAAAGTTGGAAAGAAAATGACATAACTCAAATGTTAATGACCAAATATATTGAATTAGTTCCTCGAATGCGGACTTTGCACATCAAATAAGTCACGCTTAACTTCACGAATAAAATGCCTAATATGATTTGAAAAATTGACTGCACTAATTGCACTTAAAAGTCAATGCCGAGTACCTTTCAACCGTTAAAAACTGGAAGAAAAACCCTGCTAATTGCAAAAAATCGCAGGGTTTATCGAGTGGTAATAATAATGATAAGCCGAATAAAAATAATAACTAAAAAGTTTAAAGCACTTAAGCACAACCTTTAAGTGTATGCCGCAGCAATGAAAAATGGGTAAATCCCTACAAGACTGTATGCTTGTTACTAACAAACGCGCTGTCTGTTACAAAAAACATCAAGCCACCTAAAGGATTGATGGCTAGGCTTACAAACAGCGACTAGGGTTGACAAAAGGGAACCGTAAGTTCCTGAAGAAAATGCCAAAGGCACAGAGAGAACTTGACTTTTGCTTAAGTGCAGCATTTTTTCAGAAGAGTCAATACTGCAAGCAGATATATGGCCAAATATTCGACAAAATTTAACTCTAGACCTAATAGATGCTTTAACATTGAAAAAATCCTGCAGTCGACATCCAGTGCTCTTAATACGTTTGGACAGTTTATACATACCTATATTGCCCGAGTTCCAGATACAGACACTGAGACGCGATGCGAAACATACGAAATAAAATATGAAACAAAGAGTGCTAACAGCACTCAAAATAGAACGCCTTAACGTTCGAGGCGCCAGGTTTACGACTTAAAGAAAAATCTTTAATGACGGCTGACAAGATGACACAATATATTAAGCTTTCGTCCAAGGCACAGCTATTTTAAAATCCAAAACTTTCAGTTATCAAAGAACAAATGAATGTCAATGGGAATTCTACCTGCAGTATTAACAATACCCAGAGAGCGCTCACCCGAGAAGAGACTATCTGTCGGTAAAATACTGGATCCCGATTATAAGCCCATTAAAAGAAGCGTCATTTTCAGTTTACCCTTTTAGTCAGATCGAATTTTAATCATGGTACCGAAGGGATTCATTTAGATTTCGATTTTCGCTGAATTTGAAATGAAATTATATATATGTTGTATGGTAATATAGGTCTTTTTTAGTACGCTTGAAAGAAAGCGTGATTTGCCCATTCTATAGCTGCTTGGTTTAAAAAATATCATATTGATATTCAGAAATACTTAATTTAACTACCTGATAAATCGTATTACGAAAACTTTTCACCGATTCTTAGATTATGCCCCCCAATCAAACATTTATTGAGAATAAAAGTCCCAAAATGGCGCTTTATTTAATGAACTAGTTTGTGCCATCTTAATTTTCAACCTAAAGATTTTTTCTCATTCGGAATCAACTTTCAAATTGAATTTATAGTAAACAATAAACTCTCTCGGTGAAAAAATCTTTTGGCAATGAGAAGGGTCGTATTTTCGCCAATAGAAGGAACCCTGGCAAATCATGTTTCAAGACGCTTTAAATTATCACATGTTTGAAACGCGTTAATGAAGTCACAGAGATGAATATAAAACTTATTAATAAATGCAAGATAGCGTGAATCCAAATACGTATGGATCATTGAAATATAGTACGTTTTTGCAACAATGAAATTGCTTGAGGCGAAAAATTATGATCATACGCTTACTAATATTTGCCTGATTGGGCTATCTGCAGCTTGTGCACTATCAGGGGTAACAACTTTGCCAGACAAAACATGTACAAGAAATATGGTGGCACATGACACCTAAAAAAATTACTCGGATGTATCGCAGACTGTCGATTTTCCATTGCATTGTAGTGCAGTTCGCTATCGCAAGCAGTCAACATCCCGGTTTGCTTGATTCCGTTTTGTTTTAAGTTGCATTCGTCTATATATATTAAGCAAATCATCCTTCGTCGATGTGTATTTCGATACGGCATTATTATAGCACCGAGTATGAATTAAATCAAAAAAGCGAAGAAAACAAAATTTAGTTAAAGATTTCATTCAATTACTGTAATAAGTCAAGTTGCTGCATAGGTAATCGTATACATGGTAATAGTTTTGTAAAGGGGCTTTTTTGTCCTTCATACACAACTCTATGTTGTCAGATGGCTTATAATTGAATTCGAACCCCAAATTGGGCACAGCGAAACTCAAATTACTATCAGTGATCGTGTTCAAGCCATACGAGCGAAAGCGTGTAGTGTTTGAAAAATTTGCAATTGTAGTCGCAAGTACTTATACATCATTCTATTTCACTAATTCAGAGAACAAAATAAATTTGCTAACCAAGCCTTAAAATGTTATCAACTACGCTGATTGCAAATGGTGAGGCCGAGGTCCAGTGCCAACAGTATCGGAAAAAGATCTATCAAAATCAAAGCTTTAAATCACAACGGTCATATGACTTTTATACCGATCATTAGAATTCGTGTAAAAAATAAAATACCAGCAAAACATGCCCTGAATAGCTTTTCTACTGGGCAAAGCCGACGCTCAGTAAAATTTTTATGTGCAATATCATGGAAAGAGAGTTATCTGGTTTGAAATACGCCTGAGAAAAAGCAAGTATCTGGAGGACTGCGGGACCGGCACTTATGTAATTTATAGGAAAGGATTAACCTAATTGATTCCAAGCTTCACCGAGTGCACTAAGAAAGCAAATAAATACGATAACAGCAAATAAGGTACCACCAAAATTGTGCATTTGATCAACTAACAAAATCAAATGCTAACAATCACTCTGAAAACAGTGATCTGAAAAGAGAATATTGAAACCAAATGCATGGGATCTTTCTAATTAATTTTTATTCGAATCTTTAAATTGTTATTTGACTTTCTATTTCAAAACCTTAATATGTAAATTTTATTAGAAATTGTTTACAAAATAAGCACTAGATATGTGCATACAACTGCCACTAGTGAAACTGGAATAAAGAATAACCATTAGAGCTTCAGGCCAACGATTACAAAATTAATTTAAACCATCTCGATTGTCGAGCAAATTCTGCAATCAAAGCACTGTTATCAGCGCGGTTGATGAGAGCCAAAGTCTTGCCTCATAGTAAATTACTTAGTTTTTTTAAAATGAACTAATATTAGTGCTTGGTTTTTTTGCTTTGTTAAGTGAGTCTGGTGAAATTAATAAGATATTAAAAAAAGCCAAATTCAATGTTTCCATAGTAATATTTTTGACTAAAAGCATCTTGAAACGCTTTAATTCAGAATTAAATGGAACTTGTTTATATTCGTCAACTTATTGTTACAATTAAGTGAGCAATATTTTAATCTCATTGTTTTTCCGTCATTAGACAGATCCATTGTCAATAAAAAATTTTACTTGAACAAAGATGGCTATCGAAACCCGTCATCATATACGCAATCGTATTCTTGTAAGCGTTGACCTTTTTGGTCGGGGTCGTATGAACTTAACTGCCGAAAAGAACTGGACGATTGCAAACATTTACACAGAAGTGTGTGATTATCTCTCGATTCCAGAATCTCGAATATTTGGCTTCGCGAGAAAGTTCGGTAATTTATTATTCTTTCAGTGTCAATTATAGATTGGGGATTTGTGTTTTTAGATCTCGAATCTCGTCTTTCTTCCTTAGAAAAAAGGACCCCCAACAGACATATGGTAAGCTTTGAACCCTTATAATCTTCATTTTTCATCTGATCCCTAAAATAGTATGTTTATTGTTATTTTAGAGCTTTTTTTCGTCTCACAATAAAAGCAAGTATTCATTATCTAAAGGCACCGATTTGACAGAAATCGGAGGTGCTGGTGTTATTCTACTTTATCTTCGAGTCCGATTCTACGTTCCAAATCAGTGCCTGCGTGGTAGGGTTGTCCGTCATCTATACTATGAGCAGTTGAAATTGAACGTTTTGAATTATGGGCTTCTGTGCAGTGACGAAATTTACTTCCAACTGGCGGCATTTTCTATCAAGTTGTATCTTCTTTTGCGGCGAAATTCGAAATCTTTTGGATCGAAAAAAGAATTTAACGAAAGTGATTTAAAACTCAGTGATCACTTTCCACAATCTGTGAGCTAATTCATGCATGTTAAAGTAGTTATATATAACTGATTTTTATTTCGATCTAGATAAGTTAAGTTGGTTGAAATTGATTTATTCACCGAATATAATTTTGAACACGAGAATGTCAAACTATTTTCGATAATATTTTCGCTAAACACTTCCAAATGGATGTGGAAAAATAAGTTATTGAAACCATCGAACTTTCGAAAAATTGCCTTAACAAGTTCACTTTATCTGCCATTAAAGTACAAAAATGTAGACAAACTTCTTCGGTTTTCTTGCTAAGGATTAGTTTTTGTAAATTTGTTAGAGATTATGGCAAATCATTCTCTCAATTACACCATTTTTTTCTTAGCACCCTTTTCTTTTTCAGCCTTTTGCGTATTTGTAAATAATGTTTTAGAAACATTCGCTATTTACTTTCATAATAATAAGAAGTCTGCTCACATCATTTGCACTATAATTCAGATATCTGATCAGTGCTACTTATGAGTCATTAGTCATAAGTTGAGCAATCAGCAAATCATTTCTATTTTGCCAGATGATAGAAAACTATGGAAGTGACTACCTCTACAACAACATCCCTAGCCTCCTTGTGCCACTGAAAGGTCAAGGCCGCGAATCTATTGAGTGGCGCTTCATTCGCATGGCCTCTGATCCATCTTCTAATTTCAATCTACACCTTTATCCCGTTTCACTTTCTGATCATTCGCGTGTGAATAGTGCTGCTTCCAATCTAGTACCTTCCACCACCTCCCTTCTCGGTTCGCCTGTCACCCGTATTCGACGCTCCCACAGCGGTCGTTCAAGCCTCCTCACAACCTCTGGAAAAGGCACGTTCTGGCTTGGAATTGGTCCCAATGGATTTGAATTTCATGAAGTAAGATTTTTTTCATTAACTTAGAGCACAATGGATGCCGTAACTCATGGTGCTGAAGTGGAGCTTTCTGACATAGAGCAAGATGCTTCTCATTACTCAATTCAATGGTTTCAGTGCCATATAGTGTAAACAAAATGTCAAAGAAACCTCGTTAAAGCAAATATCAAATAATTTCCTATAGATTGCTTACAGATGATCAGTAGAAGGAAACTCGGAATTCGAAACCATCCGTTTTCATAGTGTGGGTTCGATTTCCGAGTTGATATTGATGATACTTCTGTATTTTGTGCTGTCCTGAGCTTATAAGTTCCAGGATTTAGCGCATCCTGTATATTGGGATTCTTGACCACTGCATGTTTCCAGCGTTCAGAAATACGTCTTTCGGGGCTTTAAATCAAGAAGACAGCATCTCTTTTTCCTGTGTATTCAAGAATCAGGGATTTTAACGTCATTAGAGGACAAGAAGTTCATCTTAATGTTTTCCAATATATTCGGTAAGAGTGAATTGTTCCAACCATTCATCATGCGTTAATCAAGCCTATGAAATAATAGCAAAGGGTGAATTCCAACGCTCTTCAGCAAAGTGGACCTAGGGGCTCGGCATATTACGGCTCGATTTCATATTGTGAAAAAAAGAGGTTTTTATAACGTTTATCGATGGTGCTGAGCTTCATAACAGTATCAAACTATGTCTCAGGTACTTTAATTGGGATTAAAATTAAATGCAGTCGTGATCAGTTTAATTAACAACTAGAACGGATCAAAACTCGTGACTCTCCCTATTTTGCATTTAGTTAAATTTTGATAATAGTGGCTTCTGAATAATCGAGGTCTTGGGAAGTATTCAGGCGATGTGCTTTATTAACCCGTTCCAGTCTGTCTGATAAGCGGTTTGTTCAACAGAGAAAATGGATCAACCAAGAGTAAGGGCCTGGCCAGTATCTCAGACATCATCAGACAGCTCATTTATTTGACCTCTATTTTGTATTAACAATCGCCGTTGAGTTTGAGTTATCGACTAACATACAAGGTTTAATTTTGGTTGGTTTATTACCAAACCAAGTCTTCGAAATCGGTATTATTGGGTCCATGTGGAAATATTCTTCCATTTTTGTTCACTTTTTTTTATATTGGCAGAATTTCTTTATTTGCGCACAATGTGTTCCTTGAATTTAACGCCTAGTTTGTCTGGTTCCAAATGATATGCAACTAATTGACCTTAACGCCTACTTAAGAGGACAACACGAATTAGCGCAAATGCCTAGAGGCATTATATTTTCATTTGTATTTGCTGCTTAATCATTGTACTATCGAGGACTTTATTGAAAGAGAAATGCAAAACCCTTGACAATGGAGAGAGGGAGAAAGATGGAGAAAAGAGTGCATTATCCGCAAGCATTTTCTTTGAATACTCACTACCTCTAGTCCTCCTGATCATCAAGATATCGCCCACATGATTCCACTTTAGAACAGTTTCAATGGACGTGCTGGTCCAGGCTGTATCTTGATGTCTCCCTAGCTGAGGACCTCTCATTGGCCCCACTTATAACCAATAAAGATTGACTAAAGCATCTGATATACTGTCAGGATACTGCTAGAACTAAAACTAAAACTATATACTTTTGTGATTACACGATTACAAGAGATCAGTGTAATCCTCTTTGTAAAGCAATATTTACTAATTTCAGATATCCGAACTTACTAATCAAGTCTACGTTCATAGCACACTACCATGTGGTCCATCACCGAGATTTGCTAGTGCAATCAACCTTGTGACAAATTCTTTTGCTGTACAATTTTAAAAAAGAATTAGCTTTTTGATGCTCACGTTCATCCTAAGGTGCGTTCTTGAAGTTGTTTCAGGATTTTAATTACTGTCGTCACTTCATCATAACGGTCATCCATCTCAAATGATCGGATAATGTAATGTGAAAACTATGCATAGAGGATGGAGACACCTCAACCGAAAGGTATCGACCCTGGCTTTACCCTTTCTCTCGCTCTCAGTCCCTAATTTGCATCCGCAAGTGTTATTTTGGCATTGTTAAATTTCAGAAGCAGCGTTCATGTGTAGCTGTGATCTACATACCTGGCAGTTTATAACTGAAATAATTCGTGTTACCTCGAAATTTAATAACAGGTCTTCGTGTATTTTCAAAGGAGGAAGATTGGGCCAGATGTTTGATCTTATGTGGAATTTAACATGTAAAATAGTACTAGCAGTAAAAAAATATTGTGATTATGTGGGATCCAATTCAAAGTTTTTGAAATCTCACCCTCGGCATCTTTTTTTTACATGCTCCTGCACGCAGTTCGCAGCTCGGTTATTAGACACATCTCCCTTCAAACTGAGGTCGATCTTACATGCTTGTAGCCTTTCCACATTGAACGTATGCTTTGCATTTCCATTTCTCTCGCGTCATACGGTAGTTGTCTGCCTAACCGGTTCATGAAACCTTATTGTCCTCCTCCTCATTCGGAGAATGCTTTTTTCCGATCTTCCGCTTTAGAGCCTTTTGGCTACCAGTCCCAAAGAGGTTGATACCTCCATCTGGTGCCTTGAGGCGGCACATGTAGTTCGCCCTGAGGGAATTTTTTCTAGAAACTGAATCAAAACTGGATTTCCAGTTCTCAATGCACAAAGCAAATTATATTTTGGGTCAATATGCTCTAATCAGTAGGGAAACAAGTGACATCTTCCTATTCATAATAGGAAGAATTTTCATCGATAATCACGATATCATTACAGTTTCTATTTTAACCCGCTATATTAGTCAACTGATCATATTGCGACTTCATTTGCATGGATCATTTGAATGCAACAGAGTTTGATCGACTACTTCACCGACTCAGCACAGCCAAATCCGTAACTGACTCACGCCACCCTAGACCTAGGGGGAGTGACATCTTGGTAAGTAGAATCACCCTGGTATGTACGAGCCTCAAAGTAGCCCACGCTTTCTTTGTGAATAAACAGAACTTAGTTTATACTGGTTACTTATATGTTAAAGCTATAATTTTCATTCTTAAAATGAAAAGTGAAACCGCGACCCGAGTGTCTGATTAAATGCTTGAGTAGGAACACATGCTGTTTAACGACTAGCCAATGAGAATAATCGAAAGAAAGACTCAGGCCAAAGTATAAAGCAGGGAGAGAGTTGTTCAGCGTTTGAGATTTTGTCCAGTTTATTATCATCGATATCGGATGTTTGGAGGGTGAACTTTCAGAATGAAGCGATGAAACCGTGCATTTATACCGTAAGGCGGCGCTATTATAGTGAATGGCTTTGATTGAATCCAGCCTTTTTACCAGACCAGTGGAACCACTGAAGCAACCACACATAAATACTAATTGGAACGAAGGCGTGGGAACTTCTTCAACTCATTTCAAAATACACCCTTGATTTCTTTTGATATTTAACTGTCGCTTTTCAAATTTCGAGGTGGGATAGCGGTTGAGGTCTGTTAAAGCTTGCTGGAAAGACCCTTGGGAGTGGGACTATTTTGGATCCTGGTTATTCAATTTTGCCATTATGAAATGCGAAACATTGACTAATTTCCTCTTCTGCTGGGTATGAAGCATCAATTTTTACATTCTCTTGAGCTTGCCCTGGTATGCGTTCCTTACTGTTTGATAGCCATACGTAGTTTAACACACAAACGGTACTAAGAAAATGTAGAATCGTCGGCATTATGGGACCGGTATGCTTCAATTCTGTAACGTTTAAAATAGTGCTACTGGAAGATGGGAAGTAGCTTACAGACACTCTTTCAAAATTGAGATACTATTTTCGTACCAAGAAGCAAACTTTGAGGTTTTTTACTTCACGCTTTGGTGAAATTTAGTATAAATACTCTGAATCCGCAGGTTATATGAACACCGAGAGCGTAAAATTGACTGTAGAAGTGCGTTTTTATACACCATGTGACACTGGTATAGGAGAACTGGCAAGACCCTGCGCATTTTGTTGAAATCACGGGTTATATCGTGTTATATGGACTCTCGTATAGCAGTTTGGCTGTCAAACGATCAGAAAAAGCAAGCCTTTTGATTTTCTTAGACAAAATTATTCTCGTGATATAGACTTTGGGATCAGTTACGAACTGTTGATAGATAAATTCTCTACCAACATTATCTGACAATTAAATTTTACATTTGCCAAAAAACTGTTGCAGCGTTCTTGAAATTTGTGATTTATTTAGAAGGCATTTGATCTGCGCTTCCGGTGGTTTTTCTCGGCCAGTCTTACTTAAATGCCAAAAGATTGAAAATTAGCTTCAATTTTCTGTTCTACTAGGAAGATGAAGACAAACGAATAACTCACCTGAACAGCCTTCCTTGGATCAAAATCGACAAACTCTCGAGAAAGGTGAGTAGTTCAACTTCTCTTAAACTCCTCTAGACAATTTTGTGATCTGTTTAACCATGATATCAAGACTGCCAGCTTACGTTACCATCTAGCGTCGGCTTGAGTCATGCCTTCCACCTAAACTGTGGAATACCGCCTTATCTAATAGATACCAAATTTTAGATTTCCATTGACCAAGTACTAATCAGGAAGTGGAAGTTAAATGCATGAAATGATCTAATTGATGTAACCGGTATTTATTGAGTACTGGACAATTCCTCGATCGTCTGCCTTTTTTTGGACTAACTTTTGATCAACTAGGAGGGATTAGCCAGGCTCTATGCTGATTTAAAATCGAGTTGGTCACAAGATCACATGCTGGTGACCAAAGGTCGTTCGGTCGTTTTTCAACTTATCTCGCCATTTCATTATTCATAAATCACAATTCATGAACCAGCGGAACTGTTCGCAATTTCCGGGTTAATGTGAACTCAAATTATGAAATCGTTAGAAGTAATTTGAGTTTCTTGAGCCGCACATTCCTAAAACTATGTCTATTTGCAAAGCTTAGTTTTAAACAGCTCGTTTCGATAGGCACCCTAACATTTTCTTATTTGTCAATGTAGCCGCTATTCTTTTCATTAAATAATCACAATAGTTTGATTTTTCTTAAGTATAATGAATGTTGAAACCAAAATAACCTAGATGGAGTGAAAATCCACATATTCACGGGTTCTATTTAGAGATAAAATCGGCTGCTATGAATAGCGCATTACCTCATCATAGAGATGCAAAGAGCTTACTTATGTATTCGAAAAACAACTTTTGTGGATTCGACCAAAGTTTTTATGCTCATAAACAGACATCAGATTAAGTTTTCATCCTTTCCAACAGGAATATGTAGTTGAACGTAAGATCATTAGTTCAAATATTCGTTCGTTTTACGCTTCCTGACTAACACTTGCTTATCTCACTCTGAGTAGAATTAACAGAGTTTAAGAAGCTAAATTGGTGTATCACAACCACTTACCGATTAAATAGACCTATATAAGCAAGTTGTCTCATGAAGGCTAAGCATTTTCAGTGCTTAGAGCAAGTTTGATCTTTTTCTGATCTTGTTCGCTCTTTTGATCTAGAGTATCGGATTTCTACTCTGCTTTTCCTCTCTCTCACTCAAAACGTACTTTGTATTAATTGGTTTACTTTGACCCGAGATTTTCACTAATTTCATTGACTTGAGAAAAGGTACTTTTCAAGGATAGGCGATTCAACAAGATATCAACCCTAAAGAAGCTCTGAAATTCGCTTGAAGGCGAATCTTCCTTAAAACAAAAATATCAGTTTGGGCAATTCCCTTGCGTCGATTTCTCCATCTTAACATTGGACCTCACCTTTGGACCCTGGTGTTTCTCCAAGCTAAGTTTGTGTTATTTGGTCGGTTTCTATTGCTAGTGCCTAAGAACAAGTTAGCGTATGGGTCCTTATTGGGCAATAGTGCTCGAATAGATTGATATGGGCTCATCGGTGTCCAAGAAATTTGGCTGCTAGAATTTGTAAACCAGTGAATATTTACCGTAGTTTTTCGTAAAGGGATTGCGAACTAGTTGCCTACCCTAACGACTAGAGTGGGCCAAGTTACTTGGAATGAGCTGGGTTGATCTCTTTTTTTTTTCAAATTAGCAAATCCTTGCTAAGTTTAATAGTACCATTTTATTTTCATAAATGCTTTTCTAGACGAAATACATGCGAGTGTCTTCCCACAAGATTGCATTGACCAATCAGATTTCACCGTCCTGCTCATGTCATAGCGACCATACGTAAGCGATAGGGAGGGGATTGGACATTGTGTGAGCTGAATCGTTGAAGAATGACACTAATGGGTGGTGATAGTAATGATGGTGATGGCAGTGGTATCTATCGGCAATTTTCCCTTTTGAGAAAAGTCAGAACGGCTGCTGATACAGCCAAAAACGTAGGGTGCGACCGAGGGTAGATGAACGTAAGGTTTTAAAAGGGATATTCATTCATGCATCTCGGTCTTTGTTTAAAAAATAATCACGCGTGATCTCTGTCTAATTTAGCCTGAGGCCTTGCTTATTTGGCCTGAATTACAGCAGAGGAGGATTTAGACAAGTATCAATTGTAAATAATGTATCCGTCGGATCCTTCTCGATGTCGGCAGATTTTTATTTTTCCTAATAAGGAAATGGACGGGGTCTTTTAAGCATTTTTTGACCACGTTGGGTTCTATAGGTCTTGGATCAGTTTTCTACCATACATAAGAAAGATGCATATCTCTGGCGTCCTTGCAGCAATGGCTTTCACAGTGTTTGCTTATTTCAACTACTATGGTAGCGGTCCCAGTTTAGTCAGAATCATGCTAGTTCACATCAGCCTCCAAAGTGAGGCAATCACTGGGCTTTCCGTTGTTTCACATCTCAGGCATAATTTAATTACCTTGTACAATGACCAAGGTCACCAAAAACCTTATTTTACATTATTTACATTAAGTCTTTCCAATTTATTTCGATTTGAATTTATTCAAATTAATAGGTTAGAAGTTCTCTACTTCGTCTTAATAAGCAATGCAGTTGAGTGATCGCATAAGGTCTTCGGTAACTTAGACAGCTGTCATTTGACTGAGTTCATCACTTTGTTGCTGCATTATTCCTAACTTTCACTTTATCTTATTTCCTGAACTTCGTTCTTAAATAATCTGACATCCAATCTCAGGAAGGTTGATAGTAAACTCTAGTCACTGTTCAAAAGTTCCCACCGAGATTCCAATTGAAAGAGGGTCGTCAGAGATCGCATTAATCAGAAGCTTACTCGATATAGAAACTTGCGAGCGATCGTCTCGGCTATTGAGCGCTGTTTTGGTCAAGTGTTCAAACGGATCTCACCGTTTTAAGCAGACATGAGAACCCTTATTTTCTGTTGTGGATCGCCGTTGATCTACGTGGCATATGTTCGCATGCTCCAACATTATACAAAACCGATGCCAACAAATGAGGTTTTTGAAATTATTCCTTCCCGACTGAGGTCCTTCATAGTGAGAAGTCTTTTTACGCTGTCACTTATTCCAAGAATCGGGAACTGAAAGGAAACTACTCGATTTGATTTCCGTCAGAATTTAAGGTCGTATTCATATGTCAGAAAGCAATGCCTCTTTGTTCATTCAAACGATCAGGCATTCAAACGTGCCGCAAGCGTATTTATGAAAACTACAACTCTAACAGAAGCGGGATTGGAGCGCTTTCCAACGGAGACCCTTGTAAGGCCTTTTTAATACAAGCCGCCAACACTTCACCTGTTATTATTTTTTAGAGTATTTACTTTTCCTCTATTAAACGTTAATGTCAATTAATGAGTATTCAAGTTCAAAACTAGTTAACAATATCCTAATCATTAAACTCATCATTAATGTCCTCGTACTTTTAGACACGTAATGGCTAATCTTTAATATTCATAAGAATACATTGTAACATAAGACATTAAACGGGGCTTCCAAATTCATCCCTAGCTTTTTAAGGCTTTTCAATGAATTGAGCTTCAAATTGTTATTATGTTTCGTCGGATCGATTGTGGAGCCTTAGGCCCTCTCTCCTTAACAGCGAAACCTGCCAAAGGCATAATTTTTTTTTTGTAAAAAGGCAATCGTAAGGAGATTGAGGAACTGGTCATTAAGAATTTCGTAGCTTCAAAAACTCTCTGGTTGTTTAGTTTGCCTCACAAATCTGTCCACGAATTGTTGCTCGCATCCAGGGCTTCTTCAAACGATGAATTTCTCCAAATCGGTTCTTCTTCAAACGGCTAGGCTCGTTGTTGGCATGGTTAGTCGTACGGCAGAGTAGTCAGAGAGGAGTGTGTAAACGCGTCCCCCATTCATGTCTCTATTGTGGCCAGTTTTTTTCTACAGCTCCTTGGGGTAGTCAGAGTGTACGGCATTACTAAAGACAAATTTATTTGAAGCTTAAAGAAGCAACGTAAAAGCCATTTTTGAAATGTACTAATGTTCGTGTCAATTAAGGAAATGAATGCACTGAGCCGATCGGATCCACTAAAAAAACTATTTTCGTGCATCCAAATGGATTTACTCTTATTTCATAATCTTTTCTTACTATTTATTTTTTGCACATCAAGTTTTTATTCCTTGAACTCAGATAGAGCAGAGATAAACTTTATCAGAGTTTGGGGTAGTAAAAAAAATTCAAGAATATTTTCATCCCATTTGTATCTTATGTTTCGCTCTAAATCTTTTTAACTTCACTCTATTTGATGGTGCCTTTATGATATCAGCCAAACTATGGTTTTTAATTTAAAAATGTTTTTTTTCCTTCAAATTATCTCGGTGGTTGTTTACTCGTGATTTATTTATTTTTCCTACTATCGAGAACTTTATCCAAAAGTTTGGATTCCCTTGCTATTTCCTTTCAGATTTTGCTGTTTTAAGTTGTTCGTTTAAATTAAGGTATTTCCACCATTTACCACACACCTGCCAACAGACTACTTATGACTTGCAGCATTTACATCTAAAATCTATTATCAACATAATTTATCGACATTCATATCTAAAATTCGCTGTCAACATAATGCCTAGACAAGAGCTCGAACCTTAGCTTGACTGTGGTTACATGTTTTCAGCAGCAAGCATTACTCAAGTCTCCTTAGAATCTCTTCATCCTGAGACTTATGTTAAGGGGATGTCAACTTCCAAGTATTTCCAATTTCGCTAGCGTAAACTCGTTTTTAAGGCCATCTAAACTACAACAGTAAGATCATTTGGAGAAAATAGCGGCTAAGAGACTAAAGCAGTTTTGTTTCTAAATAGAGTTGAAAAATTTTTGCCTCGATGATATGGGTAGAACACTCCAATAGATAGTCAAGCTGAAAACGATCGTGTATTTCTTTATCGAATAATTTTTATCGGGCGCTCTTTAGACAGCTGATTTTATGGCATTCAACATGATGATCATTATTTTTTGTGTTGAAAGTGGCTAACAACTCGGGTAGCAATTTGTCTCGGAATCAAGGATCAAGTTCATGACAGTTCATGACAATAACACGGTTTACTATTCAAAAAGTTAGATCAGATATCAAATTTATTGAAGCACTACCACTGGTAAGCAATGCTGTTCAGGCGATAAGTTAGTATGTCACCTCGGAGACCATTTTCATATCGGCTCGTGTCCTCACATCTGCGATCGAGTCCGACTTGCCGTTGCCTAATTGGTGAATCATCTGCCTGATACTTTCTCACCTCGCTAGCTAGCATATTTCTTTCTGTGTAGTTGATTTCCGTATTCTCTCATGAATCGATGCTTTCGTACATGCCCTCGCAGGCGCTTCCGTTCTCTTTGTATTCAACATAGCAGCGCTAGTTCCTTGAGACGGTTATCTACGAAAAGAACCTATTCCTGGGTATTTTGCAATTAAGACGCTTCTTCAACCGTCAGTTTATTTGATGGACAATCTGCTTGAATTTCGATTTTGGACCATCTGGAAATTCTGGTCAGCAGTAAACTGATTTAGAAAACATTTGGCTGATAGCGAATCGGTATCAAAAACAGAAAAAAATTTGATCTACGAAACAAGGACAAACTTTATTTAGGTGTGCCTCTAAATACACTAAAGAATAAAAACGTTTCGGATCAACTGCCGAAGACTGAATATACATTTAAATCGCAAGAGTTTATTTACAAAATGAACCCATTTTCGCCAGAAAGCATAAATATCGTGAATTTTACATTATTTCTTCGTCCAAACTCTTCGTCATTTTTTGCTTTGCTAACAAAGAAGCTGATTTGTAAGATTTTTTACTAGCTATAAACAGCGAATGTGCATATATTCAGTTATTTGTATTTGTTAGTTTGACATATTGTATAAAGCAAATTCGCTTCAAGTAGTTTGCTTAAATTGTAGAAAATACCAAATTAGGAATGGTGGACCACTTAATGTCTACTAACTTCAGAAGTAAATAGCATTTATCGATAGTCATTTTTGAATCTAAATTTAAACGTAAATGCATTTATGGTTGCGAGTTCATCATCTACATTCGGCAATAAATTATTATGAGCATGCATTGTTGGAACAGGTCTTGTCAGGTAATTGCAGAGCCAAGCGGAAGGCTGGTTACTTGATGTCAAGCTAGGTTGCGTCTCTGAAATCACCCACAATTTTTCTGATCGGGCATTATTCGAACCAAGAATAAGTGAATCCCAGGCATCTGACTACATTTTTACATTTAAAATGCCTCAGAAAAGCCATCAAATGCGGTCATCTCAGCACCTATTGAGGCAAAAACCCGGGACACTTGCGACTTAGAAATGCGCAATGTCTGAGATATGAATTTGATCTGCGATTGTGCATTCGTACCAAAAATTGCTCTATGATTCCGTTGAAATTTGACTCACATCACCAGTGGTATCACTGTTCTGAAATGTATTTATTTTAATAATGGCAACTGAGGGATAAGTTACATCGAACATTTACAGTTACGCCATTGGCTCTATCACTTGAGAGTATTCATGTTAAATTATCAAGTTTCTACCCGGCTTTTATTAATAAAACGATGTTATACTCTCTTCTCGTTATCCCCGCTGGACTAATTTACTCCAAGTCTGTCAGAGCCTAATCGAAATGGAAGTTTAATTTATCACTGCTCGGAATACATCTATCTTTTATAGCACTCAAGCTTCATTATCCACCTGTGCTCAGGAAGAAAGTTGACGTTCTATACGGGATCATCACAAGAGGCTCAACATCTATTCACTCTAAGTAGCCAACTCCACGAACATCAGACAATCGCTCATTTCTCCTCTCAGCAGTCGGCTCGCCAACTTGAGCAGCAGGGTAAGCATAACGATATAATGCTATGAAATATGAACTCAAGCACATTTCAGAGGCCAGTATCTTTCAGCTCTTACCATGTTGAAAGAAGTGTTACCTTAATGTAGCTCTGACTGAAGAACTCCCACTCAGCCACTCTTTTGTTGATGATCATGTTATTTACTGGATTTTTATAGAAGTGGTGCAACTTTTTTCAAAGTGTTATATGTAGTGATTGCTTCAAAATTCGATGGAGCTTTAGTACACCCTCTATTTTCGGTGATAGGCTGTTGAAGTAATTTACTATTTTACAGAACTCTCAAGCTACAATCAATCGTAAAATTTGGCTATCTACTATTCCATTAGATGCTACAGCACCTAAAAAAGCTGCTCAATAAGTTATATTTACTTACTGCTACTTACTATGAGCTAGTAATATAAGATGCATTTATTAACTGATGCTCACTAAATTGGGAAGTTAATTTGCAAACCATGCTTCTAGAATATACGTTTTTTATTGGAAAGAGAATGAATTAGCAAGCATCCATACAATTCGTTTTATTCATCACTGTTTCAATTGAATCCACATTTATTATGGACAGTTGAATTCAACTTTTCAAATCTGGTAAAAATTGTAACAAAAATGTAAGTTTAGTTGAAATTTCTTCATGCAATCCAAGTGTAAAGTCCCATATAAGTTATATTTCCATAAATTTCATCCTTAGACTCAAAACTATCAACTTACCTACTAATTTATATGCTTCTTAAAATGGATCTGAAATTTTTTAACATGCGAATGAACTAACTAGCCAACTACAGTTTCCTCCAGTTTAGAAGATTTTTTTAGAAAATTAATAAAGAAGTCCAAGTAGTTGCATACCTTTTCGCACCTTACTAGATCGGCTTCAGTACAACGAATCATACATCTACAGCGTAGGCGAAGTGGTGACAATTAATCGAGTTCACGGAAACCCCGATGTAACGAGAGGTGATAAATTGGTAGTGGAAATTGGCGACTCGTCTCCCCATCCCCGAACTGTTGTTAGTCCCATTCACGACGCCAGTGACTCTGGCATTGTCAACGACGAGCAATGCCAACAACAACGCCAATCATCCTACGTTTAGCACTACATGTATATACGTTTGCGTATATGTGTGCCTGTTTCTTTTTTAATATCTGGCAGGAAATTTCGTGTATTTTTCTTCTGTTTTATTTTATCGCTTTTTGTACCATCTTTTTTGTTATTGAAACGCTGAGGTAACTCATGCAAAAGTAATTTTTACTTAAATCTTTGCCAACTGCTGAGTATCTACTTTCTGCTAGCCTATCAAAGCCGGGGAAATGGATACTAACTTCTAGATGAACTGTGGCTATATTCCTTGTGTAATTAAACAAAAAACCATCGATCATCGTTCAGTCAGTGCTCGTCAGGATGTTCAAACTTTTATTCTTTGGTTGACAGTTTGAAGATGGGAACTAAAGGAGCCCTATCAGGTTTCACCAGTTTGCTATATAACTTGTAGCCTGTAAAAATCTGTATGAAAACTTCCTTTTAATATTATGATTTCGGTTCCAAAACAGCAGTTACCTAATATACGGATCCAATTCTTCATCAGTGCCCCTCCTCTAGACATAAATATTCAATCAAAGCATATTTTGGTATCGATGCAATCAAAAAATAGCTTTAGAGAAGTCCATTCTTTACAATCGCCGAAGAAACCAGTGCCTGACGTAAGGACGTGCAATAATTATTACATAGGAAAGATACTGTTCATGGAAAAAGTTTTCATTTCATTTGAGTTCTAGAGAGCCTCGGTCGCAGAGATTTAGAGGCTGTGCAATTTTTTTCATTTAGCGAATTACACCAAGGAAGTATATTATGGCAGCTAAAAGGCTGAAGCATATGGAGAAAAAAGTGCATCTTCGTTCAATGATGGAGAAGCTTATTGTCCAAGTATGATGGTAGACTGTATTTCACTACCACCAAGGCTAAATTGTTAAAAAATAACTGATTCCACTAAAGCCGCCTTTGTTCAAGCTATGAGATAGGAAGTTTAGTTTCGTACCAGGTGTGTTGATTGAGAAATAGCATGAAGAGGTACACCGATGAAGCAGCCTTTTTATTCGTTATATGAACAATTTATTGACAAAAACGAAGCCATACAGGAGAAAAAAATATGATGAGGCGGATGCTAAATTATGCTTTTTACCAATTGATTATGATGATGACTGAAACGTCCACACGCTTCTGCCAAGCTGATATGCCAGGATTAATACTAGCAATGGTTGATCACAGTGGCGCCACAATCCGATGTGCAGACTCCATGAGTACGCAGAAGAGACCAGTTTTTTTAATGGTCACTCAAAAAACAACGGCTACTGAGAGCTGATGCTGGCAGGCAGAGGTGCAAAAAAGGGAAGCCTTCGTGTTAAAAAAAATTATCTTCCATGGGCCCAGTCACCCCCTTCATTGGACATGTTGACGAGCGTATCGATTAAACGTGACCGACCAACACGTTGTGATTATTTTCTTTCGTTACAATACTTTATTCTACGCTTTTTTATATTCTATTATACTTAAAAGTTGAAGTTGTAGGCATTGAACAAAAGATAAAGCATGGTTTGCCGCCAGGAATTTGAAGAAGCACTCCAGTATTCGGACCATTGCACCCTTATCAATTTAATTGAGTCCTTGGTACGGTGTCTTGAGTCAATGAACGGTAGATTGGTTCAAACGAGCCAAGTTATTAATCAAAGTACAATTGTTTAGGAATGCGTGGACTCCTTTGAGGATGATAAAACCATAGCACCAGTTATACTCGTCGTAGCATATGGTCGTCATGACGCTTTGGATTCGCTAATTCAACGGAGCGTCACATTGAACGAGCGTGATCATCGAAACCTCGGCGTCATGCACATGGCGGCTATTACGAATGATGTTGCAAGTGCTGAGAAACTCATCGCCAGCGGATTTGCAATAAATGATGACATTTTAGATCACCCATCCCCATTTTGGTTGGCTGCTACGCTTGGTAACCTTGAAATGGTTAAATTTTTCGTATATTATTGTGTGCCTATTCCTCGTCGTTCGAAGAATAGCATGGTATCTCCTCTCATTTTGGCCTCAAAAAATGTAAGTTCATTAATCTGCGTTTTGTTGTATTTACAATTCAATTAGGGTCATTATGACGTTGTGGAGTACTTGATTGCTGAGGGAGAATTTGACGTTGAAGAAGGATATATCGCAATGTGTAATGCATGCCAATTCAGTCATTATGATGTTGTTCAACTGTTAATAAGCAAAGGGTTTCGGATTCATCCTACCAGTCCTGAAAATTGTATTCCTCCATTATGTTCAGCTGCTGCCAACGGTGACAAACAGATGATAGACTTGATACTGTCTCATAGTGAGTCCGTTAACGTTGAGGACAGAGATGGTGTAACCCCACTCATGCGGGCAGCTGAAAATGGCCATTATAGCATTGCTGAGCTCCTTTTAGAAAGAGGTAACTTTGATACACATGTTATCTATCCTTTTTCCTCAGGATCGGATGTTAATCATACCGTAAAAAGTAGCTATATTACTGCATTTGATTTTACAAATGAGGAAGATATGCTGAATTTGCTTTCTATTTATCGCGAAAAGCAATATGATGATGTGAAACTCATTGAAAGTTAGATGGAATAGATCCGCATTGCGAATATTAAACGCGCGAACTTTTTCTTTATTAATTTCTTCACAAAAAGATTCAAGGATTTTAATCAGCCAATTTTCATTGTCATCTTGTTGAGTTGATTTTTAAAGAGTAGTACTGAATTCGACAGATATCTTCTATATCGCAGCCCTGAATTTTTAAAAAGCCAAACATTAGGAATCGCATAGTTACTTCACGTAAGTGTTCATGGTGATGTAATGGCCTTGAAATAGTTCTGTATCGCCAAGTTACCCTAATAGAACCTGTAGTGATTGACGGCGAATAAGGATTCTAGGTGGAATTGAGAATGACCAGACTTTCTACGTTAGACTTGCCAATATACTTAGCCAACGATTCCCCGTTTATCGCCGAGGGAAATATAAGTTTCAAAGAATCTCAACTGAAATATCACCTGATCACGAGCCGAGTAGCAATCTGCATGCTGGTTAAAGCCGAAGAAACTGACCGGGTCGTGTACGCTCCAGGCTGCTCTCCCCAGTTTTTTCTTTCTTTAATACACCTTGGCAGTATCCGGGTGAATTATCTTTTCATCTTAACTGACAGAACAATGAAGGAGAGCCAGAGCAATAGAGAAGTCTTACGTAGTACTTGCAGTATTTTCATACTTGCCCTTGGGCGGAAAGCCGGTCTCCAAAAAAGCAAATTAGGACGACTAATACACACCGTGGCACTGTTACTCGAACCGTTTACTAAGTTATCCACATCAAAGGATGAACTTGTATAAGACTAACCCATATATTTCAATGAATTAGCTTTTGATTGACCAAATTCAGTGATGATTCAAAAAAACCTTGAATTAAAGCACCGAATGCACCCACCATTACCTAAGTTTACTTCCCTTTACCCAAAAATACTTTCAAATACTCCAATATACGGACCAATGTTCAGCAAAAGCGGCTTAACTCTCACCCATTTAAACCCAGAAAATCAAAAAAAGATTTTGAATTTTATCAAGACAGCAATTCGATTGATTAAAAACAAAACACACCTTCATTTGAATAGCACAAATTTAGTAGATAATCAAAGTAGAATGTGGAGCACTTTCCAACAACGCACTATTCAATTAGTTTTAAATAAAAGACCCAGTCACTATCAAACTAAGAAATGACCAATGGCCGCATCCAAATAAGCTATTGCAAAGGCTGCTCATAATATCAGTTGGTAACAGGGACACATCCAGAATGATAAACATCAATTTTCAGTTATTCCTAATGATAAATAAATAAGAAATTAGAAGCTATCTAGACCAAGAAAAGTAAATACCAGTAACCCACTTCAAGAATGCATTTCCGCACTGAAAGCATTAAGCCGAAAAGGGGAATTGGAAGAGGTAGTGGGACAGAGAACCAGAATTTCACATGTTCAGAGATCGCGGGGTCATGAACTCATCCAATTGCTCTTCTGTGATAGCTGCTCGACGACGCTGATGCTCTGTTACGACATTTGTCAGTACGGTTATCAACTCCTTCTTCAAGTCACCTGTCAACAATTTGCCTGAAGTGTAATCCTGTCGAGACAAGACAATAAGAATCATCGTTTGCTTGTAGTTGGTTGGATCTACAGTAGTGAATTGAACATTTTACTAACCTTACGAATTTTCTCCAACTTCTCATCGTCTTCCAGAAAAAATCTGAGGTACTGGTAGGAAACATCTATATCGCAGTTACCCCCATTTGCCCTATGCTCATCAACTGTTGCGCCGCCGCCAGAAAACGCATACTTGTTGATCTAAAGACAATGAGCAACAATCGTATCCAGCATCAATAATAAGGTGGCATCTTTGCTAGAGGCAAACCGTTGATGAAAATCATGACTCAAAGATAAATATTTCCTTAAAATTTGAGTAGTCTAAGTGATGCCTTTCGATAAATCCAAAACAGACCACTACTAACAGCTGAAACGCGGAGAGATTTTCCAAACTGTAAGACAATCACTTACAAACATGGAAGCAGAATGGAGTCACGTAAACGATGCACAATTCCATAAAAAGGCCATAAAGCTGGGCGGTAAAATAACGATGGGTAGCAAGAGTGTAAAGACATTCCCAACACGTACCTTATTTTTAATTTGTTTTGGAGTATCTGTGAGGAATATAGCTGAATTGCGATCCGATGCACTCATTTTTGTAACACTGCCTTGAAGAGCCGGAAAGAAGACAGAAAAGATAAGAGAAGGTTTGGGCATGCCTAAGCGGGGCGCAACATCTCGAGTCATTCGAAAGTAGGGATCCTGGTCGATTGCGCACGGTATCAAGCATGCAACTTCGGATTTCATTTCCTTCTTAACCTCCTTCTTGGGGCCCTTGACTTTTCCTTTCTTACCATTACCACTGTTAGGACTGGTGGTGTTGTTTGTTTTGGCATTAGTAACCTCCATTTTGTTGAAGATGTGCGGGAAGGCACTAGTAAAGCACGGAGCGGCTTGGACGGCGGGAAAGGCAATCTTGCCGATACAGTCGTTGTCGGTGAAACCGAAGATCCCACGCGCTTGATTGTATGTTACCAAGCGTTGAATATTAACCACAGTGCGGTAGAACTCCGGACATTGACTGGAGAGAAAATTTACAGTGCGTGAAAATAGGGCGCATAAAAATATGAAAAACAATATAAAGCGGACCGTGACGTATGGATAGTAACTAAAAAATCTGACCGGATGCAAAAGTAGTCATAAAAACGACATCACAGATCAATTTAACCATTAAAAATAATTGAAAGTAATCGGATTTCAGACGGTGTTCAATTAATAACCTACAGCACTTGCGTCATAACAGCACATACGATGCTTTTTTTTAATTTAAGTTTCGCAAATGGCCTGAGCCTCACCCCATGTACGTAAGGTTGTTAAAAATGAACGTGTTTTTAGGGTTGAATCCAGTGGCAATGATGTCCTTTGCATTTTCCCTAGCCAGATGAATTATTTCATCCATGGAGATGTCCTTCCATAGAAATTTCTCATCGTCGGTAAGTTGGATGACCAGAGGAACGTTGAAAACGTCCTGGACCCACTTGGTAAAAATAAAGGGAATGAGATGGCCCACGTGGAGAGACGAGGATGAGGGTCCCCGTCCAGTGTAAAGGTAAAAAGGCTGGCCCTTCTCGTACATGCTGAGGATTTTTTCGAGATCCCGATGAGCAAAGAATATGCCTCGTCGAATGAGGTGGTGTGCAGGTCGGCCAGTTACCTTCACGAAGCGTTCAATAAGAGCCGGCTCGATTTTTGAGCAACCAAAGCGTTCGATCAATTTGACATAGTCCACACCAGTGTCAGAAACCGCCTTCACGTCCCATGGGGTAACAACATCACCTTCTTCTGTAGTCATTGATGAACTCGAATAGTATTTAGCTAATTGTATAAAATAAGCAAATAAGCATTTTTTGTCAAGCTAAGAAAAATTTAAAGTAAAATTCGAGTGCTGCATATTTTAAAAGAAATTATTCATGAACTCCGATTTACTTAAAGTGCCTTGCATAGCATCAAGAAAATTATAACGAATGTCCCATGATGACCCGCAAGATAGGGGAACTCACACGAGTCAGCGACAGTCCAAACCTTGTTAGTGCAGAGCGCGCAATGTAATGGTAATATAAAGTAGTTTCTAAAAGTCAGAAGACGAAAGTTTATTTTTTGGTTGGATTTGATTTTAATGTGCTAGCTTTTAAAATATCGTTTATCCATTCAGCCATTTCCCGCATCGATCGCTGTGGTTATTTATCAGTTTAGTGTTATAAATATTCATCCCCGAAAGCGATATATTCTTTCAGATCTTATCAAGACAAAACATCGCATTTTCAACCCTCGATTCTTCATTAGTGCCATTTTTGAGTTATTGAAGAAGTTAAGTTAGGTTATAAACTAAATGTAATATATCAGCCTCCCTTTATTATCAATCGTAAGCGAATGAAGCCTAAGAAGGCACGAAATGTAAGATTCACATTGAGGCAATTAAACATTGCACGCTTCAAATATCTGCGACAAAGCCAGTAATTAGCATTTGACTAGTTATATTATGTCTGAACGCCATTCATGCTTAGTTTTCTTTTAAAATCGAGAATCTTTATTAGTTAGATACCTGCGTGTTCGCTTTCATGAAACATAGGCGTGAATGAAAATGTCATTGTTTCCTTTTGTTGAAATCATCTACTAAATTGGGTTGACAATGGTCTAAACTTGAACTTAGATCTGAGTTCATCATGGTGAGCGATGATTTTAATCTTATTTGGGCCAATCGTGGTTTTGCCATTCGAATAATTTGATGTCTCCAGAATGCCCACCCTGACTGATGGATTATGTCGAAGAATGCTTCTTCGTTAACTAGAAATCCGTACTCCGTAAAGAGCTATATGGTGCTAACAATGTCTCTGAGTGCATCCCTAGTGGCACGATCGTAGAATATTAATAGGCACAATCGAAAAGCGTTCATCTTCATTACCATTGCAGTGTATAGGGGTGTAAGGTCACTTTTTGCATTTAAGGGATACCTGAAGATCAAAAGGAAAGTTTTTTTTTACATCTGATCCATTTTTACAGCATTTTTCAAAGTTGCCTAATTGATTTGGTTTGACTGCCGAAATGGCGAAATCTTCTTTATCTCACTTCACCAATACAGCTGATATTCTATAAATCTCTTTAAGCGATCTATAGTTTAGCCTCTGGAGCGATTTCGCTAGCAAGCCTGGTTGTTTATGTGATCGTTGCAGCTCTAGAAGGTTACTAGTGCTTATCGTGACTTGAAGTTACTGAAAAAAGCAGTGTCTTGAGGTAGATAGGTTCTAAGCTTCTAAAATATTTGAATTAATTTCAGCAGCATTTTCGAAGTTCAAATCTCTGTAGGTTCTTAAAAACAAAGAACTCGTTCTCCTGGATGCACCTGGAAGACTTTAATATTTTCCGAAACTATGATGCGAAGTTGAGATGGAAAACGATGACTTATTACACCCTCAGATTAGGTGCATTCCCTTTTTCATAATTACATGTTTACATTAATCTCTTAAGTAAATATCTATTCGGTTATGTTTGGGCACTTCGAATACTGTATTGCTTAAAAGTTGGCATATTTAGTGGACCACCACGTGATAAATTCTCTTCAAATTTTATGTGGGGCATTTCGAAATGATTATTTCAAACTTCTGAATGACTTAAGTACCTTAAGAAAATGCAGAGATATGAGCAACGCCAAAATATTTCACAAAATCTCACCGAAACCCACAAGCAAATCTGCATTCCCTCGCCATCCACAATCCAAGATACCAGAATTAGGCTATCGGTACCAAAATGGGCTCATTCAACTCAATTACTTTTCTCCGCATTCGGTCTCCAGGTCTAGAAATTTCGACAGACCTTTTTTTATTATTTCTGGAGTTTACCATAGATAACGGTTTCTTCTGTATTCGTTCGGACATAGGTCAGTCGAAAATATCCGCGCCAGTGATGTGACGATTGCATTTTCACTGCAAAATATTGGATAACGGATGATTGGGACCTACCGACGTGCATCCATTGAGATGCTCTCAATGTATTTTTGCGCTTCCCAAGAAACTGATAAGCCAAATACCTGTTCATGCTCAAATGACATTACATAACTTACATAGCAGCTTCCAATCAATCAGCAAGTCTGGAAACAGTGCTCACATTTTCGAAGCTTATTTGAGGTCGGTATCTGAAATTGAAGTTTTCATTTTCAGTACTGCTCTGTCGCATTTGGATGAATTTTTCAGCCGAAAAATTTATATCATTCTACTGCTTGACATTGAATTGATATCGTCAACATGTTGACGTTAAGACATGAATAGGCTAAAATATTTCCGTTGATCCCTAGATCTTGATTAACGTAGAACAATGAGACAAACTATAAAAACCCTGTTCCCACAATCCAAAGCCTTGCATTGTTTCGTCATACCTCAGAGTCATTTAACCTAGTGAATAGAGGGTTAAATTCTTTTTAATACCGAGTTTCTGTCAACGATACTAACAGGAATTTCTCCTAAGCTAATGCACTGTCGTGGAATATGGGTCGATAGTTCACTAAAACGAAATTCGTTGCCTCACTCTGTAAGTCGGTTAATGTTAAGATCTCAGCAACTTTCATTTACAAAGGTTCTTGAATCCCAAAGTAGGCAAACAATATTTAGTGCCCAAAATCCAACACGGTACCAAATTGTCAACTTCATAGGCGAAATAGGGCCTACATCCTTGTAAAGTTTAATTGTATAAGTAAAAATAGTTCGAATTTCTATCAGTGTCCTCTTACCGCACCAAAATATGTGGTAATTCCAATTATCCATTTGTTTCTCAATATACTGACTTGCAATTGGCCATCTCGTGTTTTGGCACAATTTGCCTGCTGCCGTCATACGTGATGGGTTAGTCCGTTTAATTATTGAACTAATCGATAAGGTGGGATTTGGTCTGCGTTTTATAGACTGTTCGGATCTCGCGAAAGACGAATACTTATTCTCGGACTTGATGGTGCTGGAAAGACTACGATATTATATAAACTGCAAGTGGGCGAGGTTGTGACCACCATTCCTAGTATGTTTGAAAATGTTATTCTATGGTCTTTCGCAATCGCCGATTTTTGCAGCCACTGTCCCTATTAATTGCGTGGCACTTGTTTTGCTTTGTGTGTAGCGAAATACCTTGTTTTCAGAGTAGCAATGCGCGATTTTCCTTTACATTCCCTTCAATAAATTGCCCATTCTATCTTGTTGATTTCTAGCTATCGGTTTCAATGTCGAGACTGTTCACTATAAGAATCTAAAGTTCCAAGTATGGGACCTTGGTGGCCAGACCAGTATTCGTCCATATTGGCGTTGTTACTATGCCAATACGGACGCTATAATTTACGTCGTTGACAGTATGGACCGTGATAGAATTGGTGTCTCTAAACAGGAATTAATTTCAATGCTTGAAGTAAGCTGACAATTCGTAAAGACTGTACACTTGCTAATGGGGACCTTCTATTGTTTTTGTTTCTTTTAGGAGGAGGAGTTGAAAAATGCTGTTCTTGCCGTTTTCGCAAACAAGCAAGACATCGACGGTTGTATGTCCGTGGCCCAAGTAGCTTCTGCCCTTGGGTTAACCGCCATCAAAAATCGAACCTACCAAATATTCAAGACCTCCGCTGTTCGTGGAGACGGTCTAACTGAATCGATGGACTGGTTAGCTGATACCCTCAACCGGCAATCTTGATGGATTGCTTTCGATGCCAAACCCACACGCATAGGCTGTGAACACAACAATACTATAAATCAACCGTGTGTTGCATTCTATTGAGTACCGGGTATCGCTTCCAGTCACCCATGTATCTTTGTATCTATTAGCAATTTCCCTCTGCTTCCTCTCTGTTAATCCTTCGCGCATTCTCTATTTCTCAATTGTATTTTTTCCTGTTATTGTGAAATGAATTATAGGATGTTTTCTGTCAGTGATCACGTCTCGTAGTTTCTTCGGTGGCTATTTTCATTTCTCTTATGTCTTCGATTGCTTTTTCGGTATTTCCCTGCAATACCTCATTTTAGTTATAATCACATAGCCCAGACTGTAACAGTTGAATAGAACCATCTTATGGTTTTTTGCGGAATTTCCAACAAGGTTCGAAATCGTATGTCAGTATCAATTTAGGACTGCTTTTTCCTTGTCCTCCAGCTTTTGGTCTTCTTCGACTTCTGTGTGTGTCGCTGGTAGCTGTTCGTTGAGTATTTCACGAGCCATATGCTGCTGTAGACGTGGGACCAAAGTCTGCAACATTAAAAAAAACTGAAAAGTCAACTGAAAACAGATAAGTCGAAGCTGCTTATTCTAGCCACCACAAAATACCATCTTTCTTCTATGCTCCAGATAGTGTTGAGGGGTGTAAGGCGTCTTGAAACGTTTCAGAAGGTCGTCGTACTGAGGAAAGCGCCAAATAATTATCATTAAAGGTGTTGGGTTATACTACCAATATGAACTGCTTATTCATACCCCGACAACTGTAGATCGATATTTTCGACAAGCGGATTTAATGTTTCCCAGCTTGCCAGCACCACCCTTTTTGACATCAGCTGGCCCACTTTGGATCGGAGACATCTGGCCGCTTGCGGGTTGTATAGGCGCTGGAATAAAACTTCAGTAAAATGGTTGCAATCGCCATCGAATCGACTGGGATTTTAAAGCAGGATTACCTTGTTTGATTGCAAATGCGGTTTCATATTCGTAGACCTAAATATAATCACAAATAATTACGTCAACCGTTTAGGTCGCATTTTGCAGTTTAGACAAACTAATTGCTGACTAAGCCTTTGAACCAGAAGAAACCATGATTGGCTATTTTGTAAACACTGGTTCGTTTCGCCCTTTAATGCATAATTTCATGAGTGGTGATGTCAGCCTTGCAACTGGGTTAGAATTGGTGACTAAAGGCCAGCCTTTCTTTCCTAACCTACTAGTGTAGTAGTCCTATAGGTCCAAACAACTCTGGGATGTTTTTGCTGGAGAACTGTAAGTGGGAGGTCATCAAGTGAAGGAGCATTGATTAAACAAACGGGGCAGTGATCTGTGCAATGGTTGAAACCAGGATTTAGCCATACGGGATTGCTATTCGTTGTCGGGGCTATGGTATAGTCTCCGAGTTGTTACTGGGGTGTCATCTAGGGTCACAAGGGCAATATCCAGGACGATTTGAAAGGCCGTATTAGCATCCTATTACGCAACCATTGAATTTTAATGGGAGCACTGATAAAATATACCTGAAGCTACTTTTGATAAGAATAAGAACCACGATACCTGCGAGAGGAGATCATCCACCTTGTGGATGGCGATCTTCTTCAGTTTGCGCTCATCAGCCAAGCGCTTTTTGAGATTATCGATATCTCGCATGGCTTTCTCTATGACTTGACGCTTTGTCTTCTCATGCACTGCCAACTGCTCGTTCAATTCTCTTATTCGAGAATCCTTCTCGGCAATATCTCCAAGCTGTTGAAAGAAAACGCATATGGAGGAGTTACAATACCCGATTACGGTAACAGTAAGTTCATCAGATCAATGAAATAAGAGGCCGATTGATAAGGAGTACTTAGTTCTGAACACCGCCGTACATTTTGAAACCGACTTTATAACATGAAGTGATGAATTTCCTCGCTTTGACCTTCAGTCGACGATTTGTTTTTCCACGATTCTGCTTGTATTCGTATGATTCGTTTTGTTTCAAACAAACGTTGTGATCCTCATAAATCTCTTTGCATTTTCTAGGCGAACCCTGGACTGCAGATTGGTTATACTATCTTACTGGCATCATGTATGGGGAAGTAACAAAGACTGCATCAAATTTGACAACTGGAAGGCTAAATGCCCTCTGGTAGGCTATCAAAAAGATCACCAGAAGAGAATTGGCTGAATGAAGTGATTGGTTGAATGAGTCTCAAAATAGGCGCTTAGGAATCAAAGTAAGGGGGAATGAAATGGTCTAGAAGAGTCGACGTTCTAATGACTAGCTCCCTCTGATCTCTGGTGCCTTTTTACCTTCCTTTGAGCCTCTTGGATACACCAGGTGAATACTGAATATCGCGGCAAAGTTTTTTGGTTTTCAAATTCCTAAATAACTGCTTTCAGGCACTAGCAAATTTTACAAAAAAACGACCCACTGTAAAAAGTTTAAGGACGATAAGCAGGTCAAAGGCAGCTTTAATTTCACAGGTTGTGATTGAGCAATTTATAACGGCACTCACCAGCTTCTCTATATGCATCTGCTTAATGTTCGCTATCTGCTTCTCAGCAGCCGCTTTGCGTTCAGCGATATTCCTCTTCTCCAACTTATCTTTTAACTAAAAACCAAATTTATTGGCACTTTAGAAATCTAATCGATTTATTTTGGACCTAACAATAAGAAGTCATTCACCTCCTTGTCTAATTGGCGTCGTAGATCATCAAGTTCCCTGTGAGTGGAGCTGAGATTCTCACGCATCTTGTTCATCTCCTCTGCGAGATTACGCACTCGCTGCTCTGAGAGCATTCCAAGACGGCTGACCTGCATTTTGCTCCTATTTCTTTGGTCCTCAACTGCTTTCATCTACAAAGAGCGTAACCATCAATACATCTTCCTGAGCTAATACCCTGTCTCTGAAAATATTACGGGTTCAAATATGCTGGATATCTTCGGGCACGAGTTGAGGAAAGTGTCATCTGACTTTTAATAAGGGACCTCTCATAGAGCCAGTGTTAAATCAGTGTGAGGGATTTTCCCAATCACTATAAGCGTAATGACTGGTTTAAAATCAAGCATAAGCGCTACACCATCGGTGCATTTTAAAGGCACGGAATTTATCGAAATGTCGCAGTTTTTCACATTCATTCTACATGCATGCACGATCAATTCTGTTGATGGTGGGTGATTCTTCTGAGATCTTCTGATAATAGTATTAATGAACATAAAGTTGAAAACCGTGAAGGCAGAGTTCAAGCTTCTCACCAACGATTTGTTAAACATCGGAAAATTCCCGAGGCGTTCCACCAAACGCAAGGATTATGGAAGATCACATAAACATCACATTACCCGATTATCCTGGTTTCAAAATTTAAACGACACTTTCCGTAGTATTTTAAGGGACAGTCCGATTGACCTCAAACTTTTAATCGTGGCATACATAAGATACCCCATGAGGGAGCCGAGAGATTTATAAACAAGCTGTTTGAAACAATGCTGTTGCTATCGGATTCAGGACACTTCAAACCAAGAGGGGAGTATCGATGCGTAGACATAGTACAAGTACTGTATGAATTCCGGAGTCTTTATTTCCAATTAACACACTATGATGAAAATTCATATACAATTCGTGCATGCAAACTTTAAAACAATGTCTAGACACTTCATAAATAACCTTCCTAATGTTTCAATGTAGATCGCCAGAGATGGAAGGGATACCTGCTATTATAACCAATTTACCCTGCTTGGTGTTGCTGAATTCCATAAGAATATCAAAGGCAGATCAGCCAACCCGTGAAACTAACAGTGAAACTAACTCGAGCCGTTTCGTTCCACTGCAGGATAATAATACTGACATTTATTTGACGGAGACGTGAGTTGTTATAGAAAAGATCAAGACGAAGCAAGCCCATCAATTAACATTTTTTTCAAACAGGGAAGAGTTAAGTTCTCAAGCAGTATGATTCATGAGTATCCGCAACAACATGCGAAGGTAGAGATAGCAAATTTCAATAACAGAGCACATCTGGCTGGACAGAAATGGAAGCATTTGGTCAAAGCCATGTGCATGAGATTTTACATCCGTCTCTGAATCGTCCGAGCTACATGATCGACTTGTTTTCTCCTCTCTTCCTGCTTCTGGCCTTCTTTAAATTAGGAGTGAACTCTCAAAAATTGCGGTCACGGCCAAAGTGTTTTTATCGAATGAAAGTGTGATAGACGTGAAGCGTTAAATTAAGCACAACCATCGCTTTCTGATAGCCGATTAAATCTGTTTTTCCTTCTCGTTGTCGCGGACATTAATGATAAATCGATTGAAGAAATGTGTGAATTTCGTAAGATTGTTACGAAGGCCCTAAAAGCCATTTTCAAACTCGCAGTACTCCGGACTAACGCCGAACTTTCATTGAAAGATAGGTGGCCATTAGTCCAAAATGTTTCCAAAACTTTTGAAAGCAGCTGCTCGTCGTGTTGATCGAGCAGAAGAGAATAGCTAACTGATTTCTAAGTAGAACCGACATCAGAAGACACTTATATGACTTCTTAAGCAATCGCCTTCTCATTTATATGCGGCTTAGAGCTTGTCTTAACAGCTCTAATGAATGAAACTAATCTAAAAAAACGATTACCTGTTTTTCAAAGACGCATCGCAGTGTGTTTTCCTTCCAAGTGCTCATGGACTTCAGTCTGGAAACCATCTGCTGAAGGCGAATATTCTTTTGATAAATATTGCTTATCTCCCGCGAAAGACGAAGATTCCTTTCAGCTAATTCATCCTCTTTAATGAAAATCAAAAGGCCAGTATTTTGCATTTGATAATTAATCGGTTATAATTATGAATTATTAGTGTTCGTGCAATTGAGTGTGTCGGATATTGTCAGCTTGGCTAGAAGTATATCTGAAGGAGTAAGTTCTAAATAATAGAAGACTTCAACAGAAATTTAGAGTCTGGGGCCTTTGCAAAGTTCGAATGACACAAACGAAAACATTCAGTTATATTAAACTATAAAGTATGGTTAACAAAATGGTGTGTAAATATTTCTCCCATCAAATAGCGGCCACGTAACCTGCCGTCTCGCTACTGAAATTGTAACTAATCAGCTCCTGAGGAGTGAAACTGATAGACCTGGGATTCTGACAGTCTCAGGATATTTTACAAGTAATGACTGCTATGAGTTTCACAAAATATAAATAGAAAGTGAACAGGCTCATTGAAATAATGGGGCACACGGTTCCAGGTCACAGTCTAGGATAATTCACCGCGGTGTCAACATTCTAGGGACGGGTCCACCTACCCAGCTTTTTGGTTAAAGGTCAAAACAGTAAGCTTCTAGTTACCGAGGTTAAATGCTAACCGAAATGACATTTACACTGGAACAGCATCGGGATGGAAAAGGCATGATTACCTTCCCATGCAGTATGACAACACGAATTGGTAGCTAGTTTAGTTCAGTGAGAATCAGCTTACCAGCAGAACTTTTGGCACCACTCTTCTCCTTGATGCGTTCCATTTCAATGGCGGCTTCATCTCGAACTTCAGCGATGCGCTTGAGAGTGACAGCGTGAAGATGATTGCGATACTCGTCGATGCGGGCCTTCTGTTCAAACGAGAGTGCGAAGAGTTTGCGCATCGCTGTGCTGAATTCCCGACGCACTTGATCTCGCACTTTTGCCTCCGATCTTGACTGCTGCTCATTGTTCTCCGCCATCTTTGCCCGAAGCGCTGTCACTTCTAAGGTGATTTATGGAGTATACTGGGTGGTACACGGCATGAGAACAATAATAAATGTAAGATTTATTCCTGCATTAAAGAAAGATGTTTCATCGTGGCTGCCACCGATTAAAAATCTGTCTGACCGTTCGGTTTCAGTCAGGGTGGGTGACCGCTTCAGTTGAGTGCACATACGTTGTATAACATAGGCGATAGACCATGGGCTCAAGGTTTAGTCACAAGTTTCAGATGGCCAAACAGATGGTTTAGACTACATCGAGTTTAAATGGTATCTACAGGTTCAATGATGCGTTGTTTTTAGAATTGAAAGATGATAGATTTGCCTGACATATGAAACATCAGAATATAGGTGTAAAAGATGCACTACCTGAGAGATTCTGACGAAAACATGGCCTACCCAATTAGCTGGATGGACTATCATCTGCTGGCACTGATAGCATTGCTTAGACTGACAGAAAAGATGCATTTTGAGTGAGACCTGTGGTTCTTACCTAAAAGCAGATTGTGTGCCTGTTCAGACATCTGAAAACGGACATTGATTTCAGTCTCTAACTCCTTCTCTTTCAACTGCTCGCGAAGGCTCGATACTTCACGCTCTCGAGCGTAAAGCAACATATGTTGGTTCTTTAACAGGTTTTCATAGTACATCGCGTAACTATAGATAAATCAATAATTAAAGAAATCTCAAATTATTTAAAAAAAATTGGATAGAAATACTGACTTTTCATAAGCTTCTCGCTGCATTCGCATCACACCAATGGCAATGTTTTGAATGACTCTGTTAAGATGATCCATGTCAAAAGTGATGGTTTTCTTTTCCAGGTCCTCACGAGCTCCGTCCATCAGGTTTGCAAGAAACTCACTCAATAGTGCTGGTCTTTGTACAGTCAGCGATTCTTTCATGGCCTAGAAGAGACAATCCAGCTTTGAAGGCCAAGTTTCATGAGAAGTTGCGTAAATCTGATGAACTAACCGGTTTCTTCCATAGATCCAGAGGAAGGTTTCCCTCTTCTCTGTTTCTTTCTTTAAGCACGAGGTCAGTCTGCCGAACTAAAACCTTTCGTACATCACCAATCATATAATTCTCAAAGGCCTCAATCAGCTTCATGAGCTAGGCAATCGAGAAGAGTCATTAAAACCGTCGCTGTTTCATTCCCATAATTGATAAAAGCAAGCTCATTTACCTGTCGTTGTAGAAGGACTATTTCTGGAATGCCCTTTGGTGAGATCTGAACATCTGATTCTTGGAAAGGACCAAGAGCAAAGATCTCGGGTTGTTTGTATTGGATAGAGAGGCTTCTTAGCAATGGAAAGAGACGCTCACGACGATAAACTTGGCTGAAATATAAATGATGAATGACTTCGATTATTATCTGTTGATTAACTAACTACTTTGTTAGTAAGGTAATTATAATATTGTAGAAGGAAATAATTCCAATTTAGCATTTCAAAACGTGTTTGTCAATTATGAAAGAATGCTGCTAATATCGAAGACACTAATCAGCATTTAGAGATCAAAGTCGTATTCGCATGGTTTAGTTTCAAATTAACTCTCTCTTTCAGAGACTGGAGACCGATAGGACTCTGGCAGGAAATCAACCATTCTTGTTGTTGACAGATTTTCGAATCGATTACTCACGGAAGTGGAGAAACCGGATGTGGCTTATACCAATTTTTCAGGGAAGCACGGTTTGGGACAATTTGATTTTCCCTCCCTTCTATGTGTTACTTCAATGACCCTCTCAACACCCGTGTATATGACGTTTATTTCTCAAAATGTAGTAAGCCATAATTCCTAACAGACATCTTTTAAATCTATCTGACAGCTTGAATGCACTGCATGTATTTGATTTTTCCGATGGTTTTGTTTGCTCTTCATAATTTCTCTGAACACGTGGGCAAGTACTTTTATAACTTATTGGGCTTACATGCTGAATCAAAGCGACTTACGTGAAGTGTTTGAAAGTAACTGGTGTGTCGATGCTTTCCAAACCCAGCCGACGTTTACCCCATTCTCGTTTCATCAGCTCTACTCGTTTGCGAAGAATCATGTACTTTTTGACGAGGGCATAGGCTGCGATCGGTGTCTCAGTCAGACTTAGCTTGGCTTCGCCGGTCGCTAAAGAAATCAGGATGGTAGCAGAAGTAATTAATGATTCTTCATGCATAGTTTATCCCACTTACATGGCATATCCGAATGTGAAGCTGGTACTATTTCTGCAGTGGACTGAACTACCTCGTCAACCTTTATCTCAGGCTCATCGATACTGCCACCGCCGGCACCTCCACCACTAGTAACAACAGTTCCAGCGTTACTAGCTACAGCTGCAGGTGGGGCGATTTCTTTCCGCTTGTTTCGAAATCGACGTCCAAGTAGGTAATGTAGATTTTCGTAATTTTCAATTGGCAGTGGTTGACCGGCAGCGGATTCTGGAATATCTCCAACTTCAAGGACATCCTCCAGGGTTAGCATTAAGGACAAAAGTTCACCATGGACCGTAGGCCTATTTGAAACGAAGTCAGGGCGAGAATGCTATAGCAAGAAAATGTCTTTAGTTTCCAGTGAACTGCGAACTTACTTGTCTACTTGTCTGAGACCAGCCATGCAGAGACGGATATTATACTCAATGCGGGTCCATCTGGGGTACTGGATGGAGAAGGGACCGGAAGAATTGAGGAAAGATAACCAGGGGAAGAGCTGACGAGCCTTCTCATCCAGTGGTCCCAAAGGTTCAGGGACAGTAAGTTCTAGAGCTTCTAGACTCGGTCGACATTGATTACTCATTTCTTCCAGAGGGAACCTACTGCCATCTACAAGTTCCTGAGAAAATTTGGCAAATTAACAGAACATACAGTCTTCATTGAGTCTTTAGGCTTAAGCTTTTCCATTTAGTGATGTAAGCCCTGGGAACTGAAATAGAAGGGCTTCCAAAATCGTAATGTATGCTTCATCACAGACAATAATAGGTTCATGTTATTCACCACTCTAACAAACTCTTCTCAGAGATACTTTTAGAATACTATTGAGCAATAACAAGGGTCGATGCCTGTCATAACTTAAACTGGGGAAATGCACCCCATCCTGTGAAGATATGGGTCTTTGATGCCAAAATTGGCAAGATAATTGACAACCACTAACTTTGATCTAAGTACTTTGGCAGTGAAATAGCAGACCAGAGACTGATGATTTGATCACTCACTTTCTTTTGATTGTGGTCGGCAACTTACCCTGTAGGCTTCCTCATTGCCAGTGGCAAGGAAGGTTTCGCTGAGGACACTGGATAAACAGACATCCAGTAGGAGAAACATATACTCTCGGCGGGCATTCAGAAGTTCAACTACTTGATCGGGATCCTGTGGATCGGGTAAGAGGTTAATTTGAGTCTGGATTTCACGCAATTCCTGAGCTGAAGGAAAAACAATCATTCTCCTGATACCAAGGCCAAAAAATCACAAATTATTGAATTATTTTTTAAAATGAATCAAATAATTATGACATAATTCATTTATACGATCATGCTACTCAGAGGTTGCAAAATATTCAGTCAATGAAATCCACTAAGGGTTAAGAAGCGAATCATCAATTACGTTTATTGAGCATATGCAAATGAATATTTGAATTTACCCAAATTCGACATGGGACCGCCATCAAAGGAACTTATTTCCTCTGAAAAGCAAAAAATTTTGTTTTAGCATAAAAAGTTCGAGTTTGTTTGATCCATAAAAGCCTTTTACCTAAAGTAGTAGCAATAAAATGCGATTTTTTTCTACATCAATGCAGTTATACATTGATGCCTTAGAACTTGATGAAAATGTTCTTCCTATACTTATAGTTTTGAAATAGCAAACAGAAACTGAACTGACTTCATTTCTTTAATTTGATCATTGTCTATAATTTCCAAAGTTACCTATCATTAATTAAGAATAACAACTTTTCATAAAACGCTACTTAAACCCGCCATAAATTGGTTAATGAATTTCAATCGAAAACAATCCCACATAGTAATATGATTGTCACTAAAAAGAGAGCCACCAACCGACAGCTTGGTCTATGAGCAGACTTTGCCCATTGGGCATCATAAGTCCCTCTGGAGTGACTGTAGTTACGGGCTGTTCGTTGATTTTGGCCAGAAAATCTGTTGATCCCGCCACCACCAATTCAGCCGCAGGACCGGCAGCAGACGCACTGGCAGCCAACTGATTAGCGTATTCCATCGATAAGGTTGGATGAAACCCGTGAACCGTCGTTTTTGCAGTCTACGAATTGGATAAAATGGACGTAATCATATTACCCAGTACAAAATATAAATCTAGACACCTACTCCACTAGCCATAGCACGAATCTGGTCCCTCTGTTCAGCCGATAGCTTTGAAGCATTGATACCCAAGCGAGCGAAAGCCACTAGGTAATGGACAATATCGTGCAGGGCGCTAGCAATACGACACATTGACCTTAGAGCACGAGCAGCTAGCTCGTCATCCAATTGGCGGAAGACAAATAGGACCTCGAGGAAGTGGGGAATGAACCAAAGATTGTAGAACCGCGTACCGTCTAAGGATAAAACACGACGAACGCGTTTGCGAAGCCTTCGGGGATCGGCTTTGGCCATCTCAGCGTCATCATCTTGACCTTTCTTCTCATACATTGTGCCGATTGTAAAAAACTCATCGCTTTAAGGAAGTCATGAACAGCTAGGCGTTTTCGATCAAGTAGAAAAAGGAAACTTCCCAAAAAAGTAGTACATACCATATATTTGGAACCTTTCTGAGAACGGTGAGAAGTGAAGAGTAGAGGGCGATAATTTGGGCACGAAGAGCTGTTTGCTGAGCTCGTCTACTGTAATCATCACAGAACTGGGAGATTAAATCACTAAAAGTACAACAAAAGTGATAAATATTGGTTTTGAATGATTGATTAACAGTGTTTGACTTAAAATTTTAAAGGCTTCACGGTTACCACAAAATTGACCTTAACTGAGTGTTCAAGTAATGTTGGACTTCAGTTGCTTTGAGTTTGAAGTAGTAAGGTTACTACAATAACATTGTCATTTATTTCTGCAAGTGATTTGATAGTATCATATCCAACTGAGAACTATTCGTCTGAGCAAATCTGCATTTTTGATATCCACATATTGTACTTAACCGATTCAATTGGCCAATCAGAATGTAGGCATAATAATCGACTTAGAAGAGGCTGAAGTAATCTGGGCATCCAAAAAGAAAAGTATCGAGTTTCTTGCCCGATACATTTTCTCTCATCAGGGTACCCAATCCCTGAATTTCCACTAGAAACGTATATATTCAATTTTAGAGTTCATTTGCCCGCGTGAAACGAACAAATCAACCAATCAGAAGAAGAGGAACTGTCTCCTTTTGCTTAATCGATATGAATCACACTTTATGAGGCGTCTTTACACCAATCTTCAATAGAAATGATCCATTTATAAGGTCTGTCTGATTCAAACCGCTTTAAATTTTCACTCTCAGCTGAGGAATTCTTAGCACGACTATTGGACTTTGCTGTGGCATCTGTCTTCTTTGCAAAGATGCTTATCACACGGTCCCTGCATGAGGTCTAAAATGCGGTTAAATAGACTTTTAAGCCTAGTCATACCGTTATTTTTACAAATCTTGATGGTTAAAAACTCACCTTCTCTAGCTGAATTGAGAAGAATGCTTCTGGATGAAAATCTACATGGGGCATGTGGAAAGCTCGTTCTAGGGCTAGTGGAGTGGGACCCAATTGCGAACTTGAAAATCCAGTGTACTCAGCTAGAGAAGTGCCCTCTTGTTCTGGACTACGACCCTTCCTGAAAGAAGGCATTATCGGCTAAATCACGAGTACGAGTAATTTGAGGGCAGTACACTCATTTCAACTCACTTGATTCGACCTGCCAAAGATGCGTTGTAGAAGGATGGTATCGCATTGAATGCCAACATCAGAGCCGCAATGAGCGCATTCTTGTGAGTCAGTTGGGTTTTCAAAATTGTTAAAAGATTTTTCACCCCACGTTCATCACAAAGCTACGCGATAAAAATTTAAAATGGTCACGTAATAAGTAATTGAATAATGCAAAGAAAATTGCAACTTATACCAAATTTTACTTTTACTAATAAACCCTAATGAGTAATGAATACCCTGAGGTCAATCTTATTTGAAACAAGAAGTCAGTGACTTTAAATAAAGCTTCAAAAATGAAATAAACTCGACCCTTTTATACAAAATTACCTCAGCAACGGTGACCTTTCCTCGGAAAGAAAATTTACCGACATGGGTTTCGTCCAGTTCATGAATGGCCAGTGGTAAGGCTGAAGGTATGAATCTGAAATATTTTGACGGCTCTTGAAAAGCAAGTAAATCACACAGTTTTGCTTGATGGGTGCTAGAAAATTGCTAACAAACGCACACAAGCCATGAGAATCTCAGTTACGGAATGGCTTGAAACTAGGAGAGTCTCGAGGAAATAATGTCGGCCAACTTCGTAAATGCATAAGTGGGCCGCTGATAGCAATACATAAACAGAGTAACTAATCAGGGTACGATATGTAATAATGAAACGAAACGGAATCTAAGGTCTGTTTCCGAAACGATCCTACCACACTAGTTACCTGGTTCCTCGCACTAACTATACCAACAGGAAGGACATGCATCGAAAATACTTTCTTCGAAGCTGGTCTCTGCTATGAGCGTGGCAAGAAATTTAATTGCACTAGGGTGGGGATGAAAATACTAGGACCCGAAATGCACTTTGGAAAGCTAATCAATGTAATGCACATACGTTAGTAAAGAATGGTAAAATCAACTGCCCAATAAAATTTAATCATAAATATAGTCATTCACTGAAGATGTTTAAAATGCTCTAACTCTGCTGGATTTCGCTCCATAACTGCATAGTAGTAATTTAAAACAAATAGAGGAAAGACTTTGGGCCTATAGGTGTTTACAATAATCGCAACTATTCATTTAACCGGAAGAATAAAGCTGACTTCAGGAAGAAGGTATGGAAGTCTCAGGGAAAACGAAAAACGGAACAATACAAACCCGGAGCAAAAACACGCATGTCATATTCCTGTAACTCGAGATATCAATTTCAGTGGCTTAGTTGATGTGCTGAGTGAATTCTGGTAAGGTAGAATGATCTTACTTGTCTACCATGGAATCATCGTCCTGAACAGCAGTTATATACAGTGGAGGCTTAGTTTCATCGCCAGCTTCTTTATATTTTGCAGCTTCAAACTGTAGAGGTCGCAGGAAGAGGTGAAATTCATCGTAGCCCATTTCGATTGCCGTATTTAGGTAGATTTTGGCTAAGACCTCAGTTTCCCAGAGGCACGTTATCAACCTGTGGCGAAGAACAACCACATCGAACATTTGGCCCAAGTGATTGAGAAGAAAGACTTTGCGTTGAGATTTATCACCTCGGGTATTTGTGTCCTGAATGCTGAAATAACGCTCGCGAAGGAGGTTGGACATCTGTTTAGCGTCTTCAACGTAGGAACTGGCAAATAACTATTGAAGAATAAATTACATTTGTGACCTCTGAAGAGTTGATTTTTATGCAGATGCCTATTAAACTTACATCTTTCTGGAGAGCCTGTGTGTAAGACAGACCTGGCGATTCCATATTAATGACCTCTTTTTGAAGAATCTCGTAGAATCGTTTTTCTAACATCAATTCGTCGATCATGCGAGCGGGATTAAGCATATCAAAGGTCACATTTACTGCCTGTTGCATGGCTTCCGCCAAATTTGCAGCCATGGCCAGTGATGGTTGCAACTCCAGGAGATAAGAAGGCATCAGAACTGGCCTGATTAATGAAGAGGCTTTTAAACATGAAGTAAAGCCATACAGACGTTACTCCTTCATTAAAGTAGTGGAATATGCGAAAGATTTTTGATGAAATTAAAGCCACCTTCGAGATCGTCGGTGGCTAATTTGCGTACGAAACGCGATGTTTAGAAAGAACTAAAGTTTGCCATCCGATGTTTCCTTGAATTTTGGGTAAGTTCATTTCGATATTGGCAAAAAACCATGGCGAAACGCCTCGTTGAAATTTTGGGGGTACAAGATTGTCGAGAGTAAGCTTTTGATTTTGCACCCAATCGAATGCAACCAAGTGACATGCTGACCGATACGATTAATTGGACAATCACCGGTACATTATTGATTTATCTGAGGATCGTTCGAATTGTTGTGTTAGTTTTAATTGAAAAGAGGAATCGGTTTTTGAAAAGCCTACACAATTTAAATAACAAAGTGCAAAAAAGACCAAAATTCGCGAATTTGACGAAAATCCAAGTGCTATTTCAAGAAAATGATAAACTTTAAAATACGAGATCGAGACTTAGATTTAGCAAATTACGCTTTTTAATGCATGAGGAGCAAACAATTCAGGCGATTAGTAATAACTAGTAAAATTAGTCCTACAAAACGCTAAATTGGACTTAGACTTTTGTGCCTAAAAAGGTGCTTAACTTTATTTCTTTGGTTAAGTTCTTTATCCATTTTATTCGCCTGCATGGAATGGAAACGACTGAGGCAACTGATTAAAGAGTTGAATAGGTTCTTTATTGCCACGTATTAATTCTGCACCGACAGAATATGGCTTCGGAAAAGAAACGAGCGGACTTACTTTTTGGCCGAGATAAGAGACCAAGCATTACTTAAAATAGACGATAGAGCATCGAAATTAAAGAACAGGTGTGGCGAGTGCTGCACTTTAGTATAGTCCAGAAATGCAGCAATATTTTAAGTAAGTGCTAGGGGGAAAAAATTTTCGATAAAAATTTTGTAGTTTTCATTGCTTTTGAACCAGATTGCCGATACTGAGTCAAAGAAATGCTGGTTGATATGAAAGCCTGAAATACAGTGGCTTTTGGTTAAGCTAGAACACGTGAGAATATTTTTTTCTCATGGTAAAAATGATGCTCAAAGTACAATATTCTCGATCTTAATATTAAAGCTCTTATCGTTTCCCGGCATTGTCATTAAAAGTGAAGTCGAGCTATTGCGTAGCGCGGTATCCATTCCTTACCCAGCGGCATGCATTCAAATAATTTAGTGCAGGATACTATCGAATAATTTGGGAACAGGTTTAAAGCCCCATCTCTTCAGAATTTATCCCAGTAAATACATTTACATTTGCTATTAATATGATAAATCAGTTGCCTTACAAAATGGATGACAAGTTTTAAGAATCAAAAGCCGACGTTTCAATATACTGAGAAGCGTTTCAAGTATTTTTGGAAAATTTGTTAACACTATAAATAAGCCCTAGGTTAACAAGGTAAACTTCGTATTCCAGTAGGTTTTGAACCCCTGTCACTAGTTCCACTTGGTGCACGTCCAGTGATTGAAATTACAGCGCGTACTGATTGAACGCTAGCCTACAAAGGAGTGACAAATTGAGGGCACCAAGTAAGAGTCTGATGACAATTATATCCGATCGAGACCTGTGCGGTTTCATTATGAAAACATAAACTCTCTTCGAGTGAATTATATTATTTAGCATCATAAGGTCACCACAAGGCGTGCAGCCTTGTTAGGTTAATCTGGCAGCCTCATATTGGCTTTTTAACCTAACCGGGCGACCTGATGTACGATACCACTAATTAACCTGATGATGCGCTACAATGAACATTCGTGAGGAATTGGTCTTTTTGAAAATGAGCTGACCTGCCTGTTTCCTAGCGGGTTTAATAAGCACTGAGGAGTGTATAAGTTTTTTACTTAAAGATAAAAAAAAGGGTAGAATAAATAACCCCTTTTAGGAGCCAATATATTTTAATCTAAAAAGGGTAAATTCTGCCTTCTGAAAATTCCATGGTGTTTTCTGCAATGTCAAATAAAGTTCAGCAGTCGTATTTTGTTCTCGTTCTTGTTCGCTACAAATATTTCATAATTTCTCATGAGAAATCACTTAATTTTGTTTCTTGGGTACATTTTAATCGCAGTGAATGAGATTGTCACAAAACTTTGAAAACCTACTTTGAAGCGCTACATAAGACAGACGTTCCCTGCGAGCCAGTTAATTCTTCCGAGTTAGGATGGAATTCGCAACTTAATAGATTTACAACCTGAAAAGCTAAATTTATAACAAAGAATGACTTTTGCACTGTAACAGTCTCCAAATTTTAAAGTGATATTTTGAGAATAAGCATTTTTCTCTCAATGCAGGCATATTTAATAAACCAAAATTTGCAGAACGCCCAGTTCTTTAAAGGAAGCAACTTACTGATCAGTATTTGCACTGATGAGATTATTTGTGATAAAAGGAATCGGGTAACCATGTTCTGAGCCGGTTTCGCCTAGCTTAATTAAATAGTCTCGTTGCTGAAGTATCTATTGAAAAATGAAAGATTAGAATAAGCCGAATGTTTGAACAAAAACGTAGGACTCAGCGAGCAGACCTGTGTGTTGAGGCAGTGTTTCATGACGGCCGTTTTTAGTCGCAGAATGGCGCATTCATATCGATAGGCGAGTACAAAGTAGTTGGAATTTAGTTCGATTCGAGGACGCTGATGCATCAGATCTACCATCACTTGCGCCAACCGCCGTCGACTGTCCCTCGAACAGACATGTTGATAGGCTTCCATATACACGTCCATCAACTGAACATTTAAAATATGCAGCAATTCAAACGGTAAGTGGATCATATATTAGCACTGTCGTCAATGAGACTCGTTTCTTCATTCAGGCCAATGCCAAATATTGAAATAAATATTACTGCTACCATTAAAGAAAATAGAGAAAAGTTGTCCAACAGCGCAGACATATAACCTGAAATGTTCGATTTTACAGCTATTTGAAAGCACCAATCTGAATAGATCAGCATTTTAGAAGACCCAGAATGAGAATAATATGAATTCATTTAGCTCCTAGCACCCGTGATAGGTAGCCAAACTGTACATTGGGTGAATGAATGGCCTCAAGTTCGAACGTTTTAAGATCTGTAACCATTGATATGGAGTCCTCCCATAAAAGTTTAGGCGTAGAACATCGATTTTGTACCCACTTCTTTCTTTGCTTCTTGGAATGCACATTCATTTGTCCAAATGTCATACAATACACCGAATCTGTCAACTTCCCGATGGGCATAGCCAGAAATATTGAACTCTCCCTTATTGGCATCAGAATTAGTCTGTTTTCGCTTGAAACTGGAACTGGAACGTGCTGTCTTGTCTTTTTGAATAAAATGTGTTGCCAGCAGCATGAGATCCTTTTCCAAGTTGCTGAAAAAGCCGCATTTCAATGAGTAATCAGGTCTTACTTGAAGTCCTCCAGCGCGCAGTCATAGACGATCCAGCAACCAACTTGATCACGAACATGTATTCGGTGATCCTTGTGGTAGTAGAAATCGTCATGGTTCTCGATATCGGCAAACTGCATAAATTCACTTTCTTTAATTCTGATGTCAAATAAACAAAAAACAGTCTGCTACTAATTTCAAATAGCTAAGTGATGCTTAAATTATGCATTTTGAGGACTACCGATAATCACGAGGAGTGCTGAAAAGATAACCGTGTCCAATGAGAGGATTTGAGCCACCCTGGTGACCCAGGAGCTCAGGTCCTGATCGATGATTTTGAGGGCTCCTGTTATGACAAAAATGGATAATAAAAATTACTTCTGTGAAATCAGAAATAATGAATTCGTACACTCGTTCTGCTCCTCTACCAGAAAGAGACAATCCCTGATCGTTGATAGTTAAGGTTCGTTCGATTGAGCGAAAGTAGTTAAGTATGGATATGCACTAGGTGAGAAAAAAATTGCTTTGAAGATACATGTTCAATCATTCTTAACAAGTCCACAATAAAATAAGGCGTTTACCGTGCGTTGGACGTCGCGAGTTTTGAGATGCCTTAAGTGGAGGAAGGAAAGATAACCACCCTGAACACTGGAAGCGTCGTTCTTGGCATCCGTAGATTCATCTAAACCTAGCATTTGCATTGCACTATTGAAGTCATATGTGCTTCGGTCATTCAACTTCGCCTCGTTGGCTGAAACCCTGCGTAAATATTGTTAGTAATTATAACTCGATTATTTCGATGAAAGCAATACTAACTCGTTGTAAAGTTCAGAGCTGGAAAAGAACTTCCGAAAGATTTCACTAAGGCTCATGCCTTGACGATGGCCGACAACTGATGCTGAGTGGATGATAGGTGGATGCTGAACGAACATGGCATGACTCCGAAGGGCATCTTGTACACACTACACAAAATAAAGTTCTATGGAAGGCGAAACAATAATAGTAAACTATATGAGACATAAACACACCTCGGGTTTATTAACCTTGAGAAACGCGGCCAAAGAACGGAGAACTTCATCAACGTTTCCTGCGCATCGTAACCCCACCATGCACTTAACCAGATCGGCATTTTGTCGAGGTTTCAGTTTAATGAACGGCAGCCAGTTAGCTGGTTTTGTCATTGCTCGGTTCGGAGAATCAAAGCCCCAATGCTCAGAGGCCGCCTGAAGAATGATTTTTTACTTATTAAAAATAAGTAGGAAAGTCGATTTTATAACAAAGTATATTGAGCCTGTTATGAGCACATTACCGAAACAGCGTCATACGTTTTGAAAGTTCGCATTTCCTCCTGTTCAAGAAAAAGACGACGAAAGTTTCTATTGATGACTGCAAACAGCTCCATCTCGTCGGCGGCTGAACGAATGGTTTGAACGTTCTACATAATAAGAATGACAAATTAATGCAAAGGTGGTATAGATATAAGAATTATAATGAACCCAAGTGCGTACAATATCAAGGCCGTAAGCTTTCGCAAAGATAGTCAAATGCGGTCGGATACTCGCTAGATCGATTGTATGTAGCGGAAGACCATGATACTTTTCATTAATAACCAATCCACCACCACACGCGGCATATTGGATATTTGCCGTAGTTGGAGGCAGAGGAATTCCTGATCCTCCCAGATGAGCCATAACAATACCAGTTGGTTGGGGTGAGTGCTCGGCAAATTTAAAAGTCTGATCAATAGCACTGACATCCAGTCCTCCACCAACTAACCCTCCTCGTTTGTTCGTTAGGATTGAGACCTTCGGAGAGTCGTTATCTCCAGGGGATGTCACTGGAGAGTTGCCTGCCGTCCCTCCAACAGATGTGGTTGCAGTGGTGACCGCAGATGATTTCTGGGGGCTACGATCAGGCTCCTCAGTGCTAGTAAAAACTGCATTGAGAGAATTGGCAGTGGGTACCACTGATTCATCCGCACGTCCACTTGTAACATCATTACTTTCTGATTGGCTCCGTCTAACAGCAACATTATCAGTTCCAACATCGGCGGAGGTCCCTCCATCAGCTACAGCCTCTTCAGTCTCAGTGTCGCGTTCCGTCTCGGTGGTGTTAGAGGTTGGGACGATAGGGATGGATACAGTAGGAAGATGCTCGATAGGCTCTCCGCCTTCGTCGCTGGCACTACTGCTAAGACCATTCGCGATGGCTGCTCGAACAGTAGCTGGACCTTTCTGCAGCACTAAATTTAGCATTTCGCGAATGCTACGGTCTTCCTCGTACTGCAAAAGGTGATAGGGCTGCTTCTACAAATAAACAAATAAGCAAATGAATTGAATTCATAACAAATCCTATAGGTAAAAGTCTAAATAAACAACAAGTTTTGATCGTAACCGCTAATAATGTTAACATATTTATTGCCTTGTTGTCATAGTTGTTAGTTCATTATTTGCGGCCACTATAATTACTCAGAGAAATAAGAGAAAATTTTGCGTTGATAATAAAAATATGCTAACCGACAAATCCTGTTTGAAGCCTTCGCGATGACCGTATGGAAACCACTTGATGAGCTAAAAAAAATCCAAGTAAAATTTTGCAAAATTTGAATTTACATTGATTAGCTGTTTTAAATATGTTTGAGACTGCAGTTTAATGATAAGAGCTCTCCAGTAGATTAGCAAGTCTTCAAACTCGACACATTCCAAGCCGAGGTCATTTCCGGCTAGAAGAGCTTCTTCAGCCGCCGAAAGGCGATGAGCTCTTGAACTGCACTCTAAGTACTCTTCTGTGAGACAGCTAGTAATGTCATAAATTCAAGGAAAACTGAATGAATACCCAACCGTTTCGAGGTAATCTTGATAAACTTTTTCAACCATCATGGAATCCGAGCAAAATCGTTTCCAACGAAGCATAAGGAGGTGTTTCGCAATCACAATTTCGCTCATCCTATCAAGGAAGTATTGTAGAAGAAGAGGAGGAATTGTACTGGCATTAAATTCACCTTTTAGGCAAGTCGCTTGGTCGGCGATAATCTGGTCAGCCTGAACAATTAAATCCATTGGAGAAGAAACTTGTAGAGTGCGTTGAAGGACTAGTTTACGACGTCGACGATAATAATCAGGGTCTCGAGGAATGTAGACGGAACTAATGCCCTTCGAGGGGATGCCGTGAATGATTTCATTCTCCTCGATTTGTGCTTTAAGTTCCTGAAAATCAGATTTCAAACCGTCTTCCTGAGCCTTCAGGAAGTCTTCATCTTCATCCATTTTGGGCGCTGTGCAAATAGACGAAGAAAGATTTGTCGGAATTCAATAGCAGAGGTAAGAAGCAAAAGTCGAACTTCGGAAATGATTACAGCAAATAATCTGCAATGTTTAGACATAAAATGGTTAAAACATACAAGCTCCCACCACTGAAAACATTGGAATGCCAGAGCACAAAGAAAATGAGACATAGACTAGTTAGCGACGGGAGCTAGACTAAAGGCAAATAAACAAAGACCGCTACTAAGAGATTTTGCAATCGGAAGTTAAAAATTCTATGCGGAATATACTATTAAAAATCAAAATGTTTTTTATACTAGTACAACATAGATTCAAATACTTACAGTGTTAAGAGACGCTAATTCGAATAAATGCCAATCTGTTGCTATATCAATTCAATAGTAAGAACAAACTAGAGAGAATTCATACCTCAGGTAAATAAAATAGTGTGTCTACAAGATAACTTTATCAAATTTAATCGTACAAAATAATTGCATATTAATAAATTGCTTTTGATAGGCGTGGAGGCATGATAATAAAACAAATAAATTTTGCTATAAGCTTTATGATTACTTTTATGCTCTGATTGGTTTTTTAGTTTCTTGGGATTTGTACCTTACCCTCAATATCTTTTTTTAGCCCTGGTCTTGTACTCCATTCTTTGCTATGGACGTAGCAGCTCTGATTTCGTTGTCTGATGACGAATTGCGTGAGAAACTGGAAGAGAATGGATATAATCCGCCACCCATCACAGGTTTATTTTTATTTTTTTGGTCTATTTACCAGATGATGTTGTCCGGGAAATAATGAGGCGGAAACTTTTCAAACTAATTAATCGTAAGTCGTATTTTCATTAATTAGCCTGTGTTTTGTAGCTGATAAAGATTATCCTGAAATGTAAGTGATGTCATTGAAATTATGCTGGTTTTCTCGTCAGCGAAGTCAGTGATGCCGAACCTAGGGCTAATAATAATGAAGTCGAGTTTGATATTCACGAAAGAAAGCGTTTTTTTGCCGGTGGTGTATCTTCTACTTCCAATACAAAATCCGGCGCCGACATGAACATTAAAAGGACTCCAGTGTCACCACTTATCATCTTCGTCGTTGTCTGCTTCGTTTTGATGAACCTCATACTCGCTGTGTTTATCTTCTGTCGGGATTGGTTATTCTGAGTCTTCAATGTATGTCTATTTTTGTACTGTTGCTGTCCGGGGCTTGTGGAAATCACTTCCTCTCGTCACCATTCGGCTTTTCACTTCGTGCAACTTTTTGTTGATTTGGAATCAATTTCACCCGCACGTCAACAGGTCTTGGCTCCTTCACGATCTGACTTTAAGCGTCTAACTACTTAAGCTGGTGTATTAGTCCTTCCTAGCTTATTCTAATGAACTCGGTCGAATGAATACTAGGGCCTTTCCATTTTTTTAAGAAATATCAGTCGCTTATACATGCCAGTAGGATCGACAAAGTTTTTTGAGTGTAAATTAAGGAACTTGATAATTTCGCGGCTTAATTTATCCTTTTTATGGCGATTGCATCTTGACATGGAAACGATAAATCTATTGCAACTGTTGGTTGAATCGATCTTTGCTCTGTGTAGGTTGTGCTTTTCGCAATATAAATGTAGTACTACCATCTTATAGGCACAAAGATTTCAAAATGCAAATCAGCTGGGAAGAAGCTAAATAAAACTTCGATAGCAGGTACACTTGGCCTTAACGTTCCGTCAGATGACTCTGGATGTGTCCTGAGCATGTGCAATAACTGTCGATTAGATTGGGCTCAATCGGAATTAAAGCGAGGGCAAGGCTACGAATTAATGCAATCATGAAATGTAGGCAGTCAGATTAGAATTGTTTTCTTCAATTTTTCAGCAGAAGAGTCCAATGGGAGGGGACCAGCTACATGGTTCTTAGTTGATTTGAATTTGAGCAATTGAGGATGGCGCTTGGGATAACTTCCACAACAGCGGGGAAGGGTGATTCTTACATAACTCAGCCGCGGTGTAAATTATGACGTAATGATTAGCCGGCTCCTCCGAAACTCAGAAAACAATGAAAACGATTTAGCACTATCAGTAAATTTGGAATAGGATGCCTTCGATAGTACTGCTTATGGAGGACTTACTGCGAAATGTCGCGACAAACCTCCGGCCGTGAAAAGACATTCAGCACAACTTTCAAAAGTGCCGGCAAAAGTAATTTATTATTCAATAGTTCATCCAGTCAAGCCTGAGTTATGGCAGACAGTGTAATTTAATTTTATGGTGAATCTATTTGTGCTTCTTAGAGAGATAAGAGGTTGAGTTTATAAATATTTCGTAATGTAATTATCTTCCACTCTGTGATAGGTCCACATTGACGGCCTTCGGCAACCAATTACAAACTCGATCTCGCTGTAAATTAGCTCTCTATTTGGCTTTATTCTTTTTGTTTCTGCATTGTGATGCTCGGGAGGCTATAGATATTTGAAAGTAAGCGTTGCGTTTGAACCTTGCAACAGTTTGCATCTGTATCAGCTTAATTAAAGATCGTTTTGGGGTCCTGCTTTTTTGCAGCATACTGTACTGGACTATTCAATCTTTTTATTTGTATTTTGACATTTTGTCACTTAGTAATAGTGTCGCGTTTTTAACTCTCCAGCTCTCGATTTTCTTTCCGTGGGTTAAAGCTGCTTCTTTTTTATAGATGCTGTTATTGTCGTTGCCAAATTCATTTAATTCAGCCGCATTTTGTTTCATCACCCAGCTTGATAACCTTCAGGTGGTCCTTTCCCAATATTCTACTCTTTCTTTTTATTCCTAGTATCGTAGTCAAACTTTGCTCACAAAATGACGTTCTCTGTTGTAAGTTCTTGTATTTTAGCATTTAACGCATGAAGCCGAAAATATATCCACTGAGCTTCAAATGCGTGTATGCTTTATCTTCCATTTGCCTAATGGTGCTTAAATATTTCCAGCTTCATTATTTCCTCTAATGGTGGTGGCTTCCTTCCTTTTCGGGTAATGGTGCACGCCAAACTTGATCTTACAGGTTTTTACATTTGCCTATTAGATGTCTTCGCGTCTGGTGGAAACGATGATGATTAATGTGGAGGACTTTGCTGACAGTTTTCTCACTTGTGGCACTTGTCTTTCTGGATACGACTCGGCCGCTCATTCAGCCAAACTCCTTCCCTGTTCTCACACCGTCTGCCGTACATGTCTTGAGCGGATTCTCGAAACTCAGGTCTGTCCGTTATTATGCTCTCATTCATATCTTTGACTTTTCACCGAATTATTTTGATTAGTTTGTTGAGCCTTATTCGGCACATTACGTCTGAGCGATCTAATTTGTTCTAAATCGATTGCCTTGCTTCTCATTTAGATCAGTCTGCACTCATTCCTCTTTTCTAGCCTTGCTGCATACCCTATTAACCCACCTGACTTAGCAAAGTTAACATAATGAATTCATATTCGGCAGAGTTTCGATTCACCGCGAAGTCTAGGAAATCGTAAGTGGATATCAGGAAAAAACTGTCATATCTTTCAATGCAGTCTAGATCTACGGACCCTAGTTTTTCCCTAGCAGCTGACCTCCCAGAGTTCCTTCCTCTTCATTACAGCTTCCTAGATTTTGAGCTGGTAGGCAAGGATAGCTAACGGAGTCATATCTTCAATCCCGAGATAAGTGATTCCTCTAAGAACCAAGGGATTTGATCAGATATTTTCGTGCTAGAAGTAGTGATGGAAGGTGCTTCAACTTTTTTAATGGTTCTCCATTTCACTCAGAGTGGCAAAGCTATGTTAATCAACCCTTCTCCCTCTCTTTGAGGCTCTTTTTATGATTTCGGAACTTGTGTGATTCACTGCAATATTTTCGCTCTGCACTTCGGGCCCGACCTATTTATTACGGTCCTTTCCTCGATTCTTTGGCTTGTGCAAATTACGTCTTTGACAGTTCGTAACTTCAAATCGATTTATTCATTTCATTAACTGACCAAATTAATTTTGCTTAAACCATATTTACCTCATGTTTATATCTGATAAAAAGGTATATTCATTAATCACCGCTTTTTAATCCAACCAATTCCTTATTATCATTTTTCTTATTGCTATCCTATGTATCATTATTCCCTTCATTGCTTTACTAAGCGCCGATTTTATTCAATACTTCGGCGAAACCTTCTCCAATGGATCGATAGTTATGCCATCCTCTTGTGCCCAGTACATTTTTTCTGTCTGATGATGCAGTCGTGATTTAGTTATAAACTTTAAAAAAACATTCCATCAATGTACCCCTTATCCATTTTCAATGCCTCTACAGCTAGTTTCAGTTCTTTCCTTATGTGGTTCGTTGTATGACTTACTAAGAATTGGTCTAATCGAAATTCTGCCTTTTCAAGTTGCAGGAATGCATTAATCTATTAAAAAAATTAATAAAAATAAATGGTCAACGCTTTAGTTTTCTCCCATTTTACATTCCTTTCCTTATCATATTTGGAATGGACGTCCTTTTGGTGCCAATTAAACTTCCACTGACATTTCTCGGCTTTGAAGAAATCTGCAATCGCTTCATAGGATCCAGTTACAAATCGCCGACCTAGTATTATGGAAGCAATCGAAGTGTTTACCTTAATTTTGGCCTATTGATATGGCCTATGCTGGTCCTTTCTCGATTTGTACACCGGAAGGCTTTGCCTAATTTTCATTTTCGAATGCCAATTTGGCACATCCTTCCTGATTTGAATGATTATGCGTGCTCTTGGTCGACATTTCCAGACGCACTGCCGGGTCTAACGATACCTCAGCACTAGAGCTGGATTCTTAAATCTGAAGTGCTAGACACCGCCCAGTAAATACTGAAAAATAGGTTGATTTTTTAAGTACGTAAAGTTAACAGCGCTTTTAAAGTGGCCAAGCTTCAATGAAGGGCGGGTGAACAGTACGCCTTGCTAAAGGATTTCATTTCGAAAGTCACAACCAGTCGACTGGCAACTTATTTCATTCACCTTGTCTATATAGTTCTAGAAGACAAAGGAAAGTTAACTCAACGTGCGAAGGTACTTCATATTTGGAGTTTGGTAATGACGAGCTCTTTTCGGAGTGGAGAGTAGTGGCTATTTCATTGAGCCTTGATGTGTCTTTTTCCCAAACGCATGTTCCAGTTGAAGTGAACAACATCTGACATAGATATGCGAAATGTGCACTTTTTGTCGACAGAGTAGAAATTATAGCCTCTGTGATGAAAGATTTGCCGCCGATTATGATATTTTTCCTACTTTCAAAACCAAGGACGTAATTCGCATCCTTCTAACTTGGGAAAGTTTAGACACTCGAACTTTTCGCAGCCGCTCCGATATTTTGTGGCAGAACCATTTAGGTCATGAGAACCACCATTAACTTTAAACAGTAGCTATACTTTGCGATATATTTTTTAACCGTGGGTTTCGATTTTGTGATATGCTCTGGTTTTCGCTACGGAACTTCGCAGTCAAACCCCCCAGAAGATAGACGCTAGTTTCTTTTTATCGAAAAGCTCTCAAGATTGCGACCGCACTAGCTTAGATTCTCCTAGTGCATTTCAGCACTCTACCCACCTCTCTCCACTGCAATATCTTTCATTTATTGCTAACCAGGAAGAGGAATTGGTAAGATAGGGAGAAAAAAGTTTATTGAGTTGTTGCTTGTGATTCACATTCCTGATTTTTACTTCTGTTAGAGTGCCTTCAGCCTTTTGGAGGTCTTACCCGCTCTTTAGTTTTTTTTTGCAGTTTTTAATAGAACCCGATGTTAATCTCCACCGCTATAATGGGTTGGATTTGTCCTATTGGCTTTGTTTTATAGCTTTTTTTTAAACGGGAGAGAGAGGAATGGATTCAGGGATGAGTAGGAGTTAGAACATATTTGCCCTTGTTTATGGTCATCCCTTCTGCCATTCGCCCGTCAACTCAGTTCACAGCGCCGCTCTTTTACTAAGGAGCGCAGAAGGCTAAAATCTTACCATTCTCCTCTCCGATTCTTTGAAGGCATGTTGAAATACATGCCTATCTTTAGCTCTCATGAGATTTGTTTTTGAATTTGAATATATGCGAACTTGTGGTTGTCTATATTTTTTCTATTTTTTTGTTTTAAACGTAATATATTCAAGTTAGTAAAGGTCATCTACATCCGATAGGCAGCTCTTATAAACTGTGATTCTTAGTATCACAGATTTTTTACTCGTTTTTGTTTTCCCTCTGACGACCCCCTCTTCATTTAAGTCTTCTCATTCAACCAAACTGAGGTCCTTTTTCCTTCCTTTAAATCTAAAGAGTCTATTAATTTGTTTTTTTAATTGAATGGATAATGAACTACTATAACTGACTTTTCTAATCATTCATTTTCAGAAATCAACGACAGACTGTGAGGTGAGTGAAATTGCCAGCCCTGTCCCCAACTGCTCATTTACAGCTCAATCGACTAGTCGATAAATCTTTTCTTTATCGGAGATTATTGGTGTTTCAGCACTTGCAATTCAAGGTTTTTTGATTAGTAGGGGCTTATTGAACTGAAGCAATGTCCGCATGCCCTCTCAAGTCCCATGCCATCTATATCAGCTTTCGTTATTTATAGGCCTCCGACAAAATCCGAGAGGGTTTGAGGCTGATTTTTGAGCTACTTCATACTTAACAAAAGTTTAGTCATTAACAGTCATTGATAAATCAGGATCTGGCATTCCAAATCAATGGCTAGGATTTTATTTTCTGCGTTTTCCCGAGAATTACCAATATTAGACTTCCTCTCAGAGATTTCGTTGCAAATTTTGCTAATGGATCTTGTTAGTAAGATTAATCCAAGATCACGAAACAGGCAATTGGTTTAGAAAACATCAATGTCATGACCAATTGAAATTGGACCATCTATAGCCAAAAGATTCATTGAAGTAATGTATTTGAACCGTCTTAAACTTATTTTTTTTGGGGAACATAAAAGTTAAGAGGTGCAGGCTACCGACTGTTTCGGTCCTCTGGTGTTCCGTTGAAAGTGATATGCCTTGTTTACTCTTGAGGAAACTATGCCTCCTTTGGATCTGTGAGACAGTTTCATTTGCGCTTCGTCTTTATCCTGAGGATAGTATTAAGCGCTAGTACTAAATATCGATCTCTACTATGTCTTGCCTAAATTCATAGCGTACTGATAAATGTCATCATCTGCTTATTAAAACATCAATACCGTCTTTCTCCTCATGAATCTTTACTGCTATAGTATGCTGGTTTAGCCTTTATGTTTGTTGCAACTGCCTTTATGGGTAACTGTGGCCGACAATCAATATGTTTTTAATGCACTGTGTTATGAAATGTTCCATGTTATTTTTGTGAAAATTCTATTAGTGCAAACGTTTTGGATGCTGGTGGAGCTAAGCACGTCGAAAATAGCTTATAATGTGACATGATAGTAAGCTATCCTCTGAGACCCAATTCTTAAGGCTGTGTTACTTTTTTGATTGTTAATCATATCACAAATTCTGACTGCAAATTTGATAATCTTTGCATTTCATTTTCATCTGTTTGAGAGGTCGCCAATCGTAGTATGCAACAAGTTTCATGCCCTAACAAGTACAAGCACTGCAAATGGAGCACACATTTTCATCGTTTATCTATGCTGACTTTAGCTGTTTCGTGCATGAAACAGAGTTGTTAATATCACAGTGATTCTTCACTCATCCCACATTCATAAATGCTTTTTTAAGGTCTTTTTTATACTTCCTCTTTCCTCACTTCTAGGCAGATGAGGACACAATGCGCTGCCCAATCTGTCGAGAGACCATTGTAGTCCCAAGAGGTAGTGGGGGTGCCGCCACATTTCCACCCGCCTTTATCGTCAATCAGCTCCTTGACCTAATGGCTAGTCAACGTCGAGATCGCGTGCCAAAGTGCCGTCGGCATCCTGGACAAGAACTCCTTTTCTGCGAGACCTGTGATGTCATCTTTTGCCCCGATTGTCGTGGTGGTAATACCAGGTTAGTTTCTCAGCCGTAGTCTCGAAGCCTCACTTGAAAGGCAGTTATACAGCCAAATTAACCCAAAGCCAGCTTATTTCTTGTCGAATGAAGTTAAATCTCTATCAAATGGTTTCTTGTCATGTGGTGTGAATTTCATGACCTTGTTTATTTTTGCCAAAATCTTGAAATAATGGGTATGCCAATTATCTAGTGCGACTGCTCTAGAGGTTATATTCGGTAGTTATTAAACTGCTCCTACTGTTGATACTATTGAACATTGGTCTCCTGCCGAGACAAATAAGTACACAGTAGTCTTGAATACTCACCTAACCGCAGCCCCTCTTCCACTTTATTGCATTGAAATCTCACTGTGCATTTGTTTGGAAGTTTTCTCCGGTTCACATAGGGTTAAGAAGTGAATGTTGGCATATTCCTGAGTCTATTGCTGAGTTGTCATTTTGGCTACTTCGCCCAGTGTGATGTTATCTCAGCTTGACCGAGACTATGGGTAGGTGGAAAATGAAAAAGCACCACAACAATGTTATCCATTTGTATAGGCCTTTTGATTCTAACCTTTCAAATACGTGCATATTGTTAGACAAAGGAGTCTCGACCGTTATAGTAAAATTTTTCAGCTGTTTAGGCGATCTTTCGCTTTGAGTGGTCTTCCATTTAGTGATCATTTTGTTACTTTGGAAGCCTTGACGTCTTCCTTCTTACAAATGGAACATCGGTAATATTTCCTGCTTTTTGGTTCTCTCGTTATGTTTGCAACTATTTACAAAGTACTGGTAAAACAGAGATCACTTTTTCTGCTTAACTGCTCTAAGTGCTTTATGCCCGATGTCTTTATCATTAGCCATTCGGATCATCTTAACCCTAGCGTCCATTGAAAGGAAGATCTTGATCTATGCCTTTCATAACACTCAGAAAGAAAGCGCCTCTGACAGTTGTTTTGGTTGGAGGGTGGGCACCTTGGTTCTCTCAATTAACCCCCATTAGTATATTAGCTTTAACCAATGTGTAGTTAGATTACTGGAACAATCCCTGGTTCTTTTGTCATATTGTTTGGCTTGTATCGAGGTATACTCAGATGCCTCTGCTCCTATTTTTGAATTACGCTGTTAGAACTTACTAACGACCAAGATTTTTGTTTCAGCAACGAGTTTTCGGACGCGTAAGTCTATTTTTTGCTCTGGTTCCTTCACTGCTGCTTCAAAGCTGTTTTTGGCCTCTCTCTTACCTTATGGAAGAGTTTAACATGACTTTTCTTTTTACCTGCCTTTAAATAGTCCCACCTTGTACCGTTCTGATTAAGCTCTTGAGTCTATTTTCAGATGTAGTTTAAACTGAAATTTATCGTACGATTTTTCACCATTGTTTAGTGATTTTCTTTTGTACCATCTTGCCCCTTTGTTTTAGTATTTTTCAGCAGTAGCTCTTTTCTATTGACTTTTAGTTAATGAAACTGCTGAAATCAGAGTGCAGCATGGATTTAGGGGAGGGATCAGTCAGTTGAACACATAGCTGCCTTCGGTGCTCTTCCCCATCATCCTGGGTATTTACTCGGGAGTTTCCTCCAATGATCACCTAGTCGACCATCTTATTCTACTTCCAGTTAGGCGCAAATCGTCGCCGAGTCGGAAGACCTGGGCCCTCTTTATTTGAGGGCCTCTCACTCTGCCTTTACAAAACCAGGTGTTGTGGACTGGATGGTTACGAGATTAGTTAGACCTACTGAACGGCAAAATTGATTGGTTAGCAAAGATGGATTGGTTGTTTCAAATCCTGGTTACTATCTTAGCTAACCGCCTTTGCCTTTGAAGTGATTGATGTTATCCTGCAGCAGAGAACCGGCAGGGTTATCCAAGTTCAATCGGAGGACTGATTTGTAAATTGCCCGAATTCCTGCGCGAAGGCATTGAATTGGAGAGAACTCGTTTTGTTACACAGCTTTGAAAACGAAATAACTTTTTTTTTAACAACCATTGGATGCGATCTTATGGGGTCTAGCCTTATGAGCTAAACCTCAACTGCGCCATTCACATATTCCTGTTGATGCACATTAATTATGAGAAGTTACTTCCAGCTAGCATGGACATTCGCTAATGATTAACCGTCAATGGTTCCAATGAACTCAATCATTTTCATGCAATAAATTAATGTTTTAGTGGGAAATTAGATTAATATGATTTGGCTAGCTGTTAATCAGAGGGCATGTATAAAATGAAGACTAGATTGGTTGAGGCCAACTAGAGAAGTCAATAGCGAAAAACAGCGATTTAGATTTTCTTATGGTTTTATCCAATGTGCTATTTTTAATGCAAGCATTACTGTTTTTGTTTAAAAGTGTTTGGAATTTTAACGTTAGAACGGCGATTTGAATATCGTGGACGTTTAGAGGATGGTACTTAGGTTCGAAATGGGAGGAGAGTGGTCATCGGGGCAGAGGAGCCTAATCATCTCCCTTCGTCATCATTGGTATTGTCAAAACATCCTTTCATGAAAACCGGACAAGAATTAGAGCTTTTTTGTTTTATGCATGTCCAAATTGAATTTGCTATATCAAAAGTGCACATTGCGATTAGTGTACTCAATCCACGGGGTGTTTAATAAGAAGCATTTTCACGTTGTCTGCAAATTATGACTGTTGAGCTCTTTTTAAACTGTTCGCTCCTGCTTCGCCATTGTCAGTTCCCACTTACACAGTTATCAATGTTTTCTTCCGACTTAATGCTTTTTCTTCCTGACATTCTCACTGGTTAGCATGAAGTGCGTCGAAAATATTTTTTGATATAGTTCTATATCACTTAGTGTGGGCAAATTTTTATTTTCTGATGATCTCATGAATTACGTTTCGGGAATCGAAATTCGTTATCTTCCCGAGGGCCGTGATTGATTGAACATTTTGAGGTTCACTGATTTTTAGAGGGAAGTGATTTCAGTCTCGTATTTCTTTTTCCAGTCACGATTGTCCTCAATTTACCCTAGATTGAATAAGGCCAACAAGAGCCGGAGCAAGCGTTTGTATTCACTCAAGCATCCCATGCTGAACTATGTTTACAGGCAGAATTAAAGCCCTTTTTAAAGTGCCGTGGTCACAAAGGTATTGTTAAAGTGCAATGCGCAGGGTGAATGACATATGTAAAATTGAGAAGCAGAATATGGCAAAGAGGAAATGCGTCACCGAAGATTCACAATCTCCACTAAGTGGCTATTGTGTTATTAAATCTCTCACTAATTCACAAAGAAACCGCTACACTGGGTGAAATTCAACGTAGAGCGAGTCTCTTTATCCCCCTGAAGTAAATCTATTAGATTTTATGACGCGAAGAACATTCTACGTCAGATATGAACCCAATTTCTTCAGTATTTGCGTCTCAATCTTCAATTAGGGCTGCCGATAGCGTTTGGCATCAGAAAACTTTAAATTCGAATATTTCTTTGATAAGTACTTATATATCTATATTATTCTTAGTATCATTTTTATTGCCTTCTCTTTTCTGAATGTAGACGTTCTAATTCTATAACTGCTTTCACCGAACTTTCGCTTCCAATAAAGTTAGATTGGTTCTTTAATGCTTTTCACACATTAATCTATCATAATGATTTCCTCTGTTTATCCTGATGAACAAAATACGTATCTATTAATTCTTGGTTAAATATTTCATTCCTATGACAGAACACAGTAGCGATTTAGTTTTAGGTCCTCTAACCCCGTTACTTGGACATTGTGCTTTTTCATATCTGAGCAGTGCAGTTCGGGAATGGAGTATCCATTAAGAGGGTTCTCATGGTCGTCCTCTTCGAATGATCGGTTTTTGTCTTCCTTTTCTAGGACCATTCTTATCAATAGTGTCGATTCAGCTTTTGCATCTTGGGGCCTATCCCTGGCTGGTTTCCCTTGTTTAGACCAGATTACTTGTTATTGTGATCATTCCACTCGGGGTCACTTTATGAGCTATCAAGTTCAGGAGTTTGAAAGCTCTTACCCTCGGGCCCTTATGCGACTTTTGATCCCCACCGTTTTTGCGTGTAATCATTTGGAAATAATTTGTTTTAGGGGAGGGAGTATCATTTTTATGAAAGATATATAACATAAATCATTTCAGAATAAGTCTCTGGCGTTCCCTAGTACCATCGCATATATAGATTCCCTCAATGCTCGTGAACTTATTTTTCTTGATTCTCAGTTTTGAACGAAGTGATATCACAAGAATCAGCAAAGTGAATGATGAATTTTTGTAATTGCTTGTGTGATTTCGGCTAATTTCAGGGGTCACGCGACGGAAGCCTGTGGTGGCATAGATCCGAGTGGAATTTCACTTAGTTCCAGCAGCTCTGCAGGCGTCGGGGCTGCTCTCTCTCACAATGTCATCAGTTTTTCAGTTGCCATCAAACGATGCTCCGAGATCCTCCTCTACAAAGCTTCTCTATGTGTTCAGGAACTCAACGGTGCTCAGGAAGCTGTCACTGCTGAGTTACAGCGACTTTCGGAATCTTCCAACGCATGCATTGCTGTGAGTATTTAAGGCTTCTTTAAGAATACTTCAGCTCTAGAACATTTGTATAAATTTCTCAATTTTTTTCTCAGTTTTTTTCAAAAATTTTTTGGTTTTGGATTTGAAGACTGTGATGTTCATTCCATCTGGCTTGTTTGCATCCTTGATTTAGTGACTAAGCGAACATTGTATTCTTCGGTCTCCTTAGGTAGTATTTTATATTCTCTTTGGCTATCTGTGATTATTGCTGTGTGGGAATTGAGGCGGCCTTTGAAATCGCATAAAATTGCATCCATCTTACGTTTACCTGTTTGGTTTTGTTTTATTCATATCAACTTTTGGACGCGAAGGTAGTCTATACTCAGAGACGTCCCGATTTAGCGTTGCAACGCCTTCGACTTGCCGTTTAAGCCACAAGGTTTCGTGTTGCTTCTTAATAGTTTCCTTCAGTGCTTTTATCTGAACCAAGGCGACTTCGTCTAAGAGACGGTTTTTCGTCGCGGGAGCGCCAACTTGACCATACCTTTTGTTACGCTTCCACACCATGATGGTTACCTCTCACCCCCCCCCCCTTTCCCTCCATATCGTCATCGCCTTTTAACTCACTTTAATCCAGGCTTCTCCGAATCACAGTATCTTTTTGAAGCATGAGATTAGTTCAACTCTCATCGGGTTACTATGCACTGGCTTAGAAAACTTCGTTGTAATGTGTGGAGTACCCTTGTGCTGCCACTGTTAACCTCTCAGTGGTTTTAAATGACACGATTATTTTAATGCTTTAGGCGGAACACAGAGCTACTATTCCATAGTAGACTGCCATTTCTTCACCAAGATGCATTCATTTAATAGCGGATTATCGCCTAGTTTCTGTATTTCCGATCGTTTTCACTCTACGATTTCACAATTACCTAAATCCCGAAAAATTAATCGAAACATGACCAGCTGTGGTATTGTTTGACCGACAGCTCGTTTAGTACTCAGCTCTACATTTTTCCTATTGTTCTCTCTTCTTCTGTTGAAAATCCCTTTTCTTCACTCATAAACGATCATTTACCGCGTGTTTCTCCTCATTTTCATTAATTTGCACGCCATAATCATAGTCGATTATTTCAGTTTCATCACCACAGTACGTTTTTGAACTCTTCATCTCAGGGTTTCACGCGACTCCCTCCTGAAGGATGGGTAAGATCCATTTACGATTTTGGTAGCCATTTCCCATTTGGAAAACAGCTCTAGTCAACAAGCGAGGTAGCGGTAATCTTTCCACATGATAGCCTCATTACTGGAAATGATATTCCCCTCATGCTTTTTTATGCCAAATAACAGTTTACGGGTTGAAGTTAAATATGAACAGCGCTTACCTGTCTTGAGTTACAAATGTTTGTGCATGAACTCTGTTGATTAGTTCAAACCGGTTTAAGCGTCGCCATATCGTAGTAAAGAGAATCGTATTTCGTAAATACCATGACTTCCTTCTCTCCTCACGACCTGTGATCTTATTTATATCAGTTTCCAAAGTTAAGCATTCTAAATCAACACATTTGCTAATGTTCCATCGATGCTACTGTTTGATTTCAATTTTGCGAGTTTATTCAGAACCCAGTAAGAGGATTCTTGACATTTTTGCCTTCTTCAAAGTCAATATTTAAATTGCTTTCAGGGGTGTAGCTACAGGTGAAAACTGTAAAGAACCGGAAGGTCAAAACCGATTAAGGATAGGTAAAAATGGTGTGGGGGCGATCATGTTGATTGGCATAAAAAGGCGCTTTTGGGACAGAATTTTTTATGAAATGGGCAGGGTAGGGCGGTTATATTAACACGAGTTTTAGGATTGATAGGTTTAATAAGAGCGGCGGGTTGTACGGAGTGTGGAATAACTTTTGTAAAAAAGCAAACTGGTTTTGCTTTAGAATAAATTCAACTTCACAAGACTGATTCTTTCTGACTGAGATCGTTTAAGTGTATATTTTGACTCAACCTATTAAGATAACGTTGGCTTTTACCTTTTTGTCACTTTCCTCTTCGCGCGCTCTTGGACTTTCAGGAGGCCGAGCGCCTTTGCGTTGCCAAATCTTATGGCGCCACATTTTTTTCGGTTGTATTGTGTCTCTATTCCCAGCGAATTCTCTTATAACTTCCGTTCCTCTTATCGTTAGAGTTATTAGACCCTTAGTGGAAACGTAATCACAAAACCGTTTGTTTTGCACTAGGCGCCTAGTCTATCGATTAGTTGGAGGATAGTGTTTAGATCGCGAAGAGATTCAACTGATGGTATTTGTGTTTAGTATGGTGGTGTGCCAAGATTTTAGCTCATCTAGTTTATGTTAGTTGCTTCATTTGAGCTCCATATCCCCATTTACACTCATGTCCAAACTTCCTGTTTACTGGCTCATTTTTCTCCCCCTCATAGAACTCATGTCTTTTTACGGTCTTCTCTGGTGAAAGAGTATTAGCCATTTTGCTTGACAGGCAATTTCAGATGTCTGTGCGGTCACCCTACTTTTGAGTAATCAGGACATACGTTTCTATTCCCTTGATCATTTGGCTAATATCTCTTCAAATCCAGCGACGTTTTCTTTTGCACTGATCTCTGCCATTCCGATCCCTCACTGTGCTTCAAGCGAAATTCTCATTGTCAGAATGTCACGTTCACGAGTCAGTGGAGCCGAAAATTTCTCGCAATTCAGGGTTCTTCTGCACTTTTTCTATTTCGGTTCATATAGCAATTTTTATCTCATCCCTCGAGATCTGTATCGTTCTTCCGCAGCATCAGCAGACAATGGGGATTATTATCGTTCTCTTAAGTTATTGGTTTTTATTGGTAATTCTCTCTGGGATCTTGCTCAGGAAATTGAACTATCTTACTGTAATTCGTAGTTTTACGACTATTTGGGTTCCTCAGCCCAAAACGATCAGCAACAGTCAGTCAAATCGTTAAGCGAGTTGGGCTTATCGATTAATTCTTAGTCTATATCAATACTGATATCTGTGGGAGAGCAATCAATAGGACATAAAGCGTTCCGTTTACTTTGCATATCTCGTCACATAATATTAGCCTTATATTTGTATGCAGGTGTCCTCCAGATATCCAACTGATGTCTTCTCCTGGAGCAAGAGGTCTTCTTAATCCTTCTTCTTCTAGCCTTTTTTTAATTGGCTCATCGACTTAGCCTGTGTACCTTCATCTAGCCAATGCTACTGCAGCTTCCATCTCTGCCTACCACAACTAAGTCTGAAAACCTTCCTCAGAACAGATCCCTCTAATTTCTCCGCATGCTAGTTTTTTCCCCACTTTTCTACGGTCCTGATTGGCCATTTTCTTTAAAGTCTCTATCATATTTGCTTTATGGTTTTTTTCATCCGTTGCCTATTTTTCGAACATGCAGATCCATGGACTTTGTCCTGGGCGATCTACAGTCAGTAGAGAGCAGATTACTTACACCTCAACCATTATTACTACGGTCTTATCCCAAAATCCCAAATTGTAAACGTTGTATTGAAATAGCTTTCATTTGTTCGCTAGTTAACGAAGGTCACCATTTGACGTACGATTTTCAGCTAATATGATTGTGCTAAGTATAGTTTTTTTTTCCACCCAATTTACATTGTTAAGATGAAATGGCGGTTCTGCTAACTCTTAGATTTCCTTTCCGGTAGTTAAATGGTTCCTTAGTTTGGAAAGATCGAACTTTAGGGCATTATAAGGAAAAGAGCTTCTGGAAGGGGTCAATCTTAAATGTATAATACTCATATCCACTGCATCTCGTTTAAGCTTCGATGTTCTCAGCAATCATTTAATAACCTAGGCTTCAAAAAACTTCGTTTAGCGATATGTTCATCAACTTATTTCTTTTGAGGCAAACTGCGAATCAACAATTCACCTGCCTTCAAACATCATGCAATTCCTGGTCACCAGAACTTTCCCAACCATAGTCTTCATCTACAGGAAGACATGTGGACAGGCGAAGAAATTTTGCTGTTGTCATTTATAGAGGCAATAGAAGGGGGAAGAGGGATAATCAATCACTAGAACCTAGCATATTTCAATTATTTTACACATAGCTAGATCCATTTTCCATGGCAGCTTTGACCCAAATTGTAGGCATCATCTCTGGTCTCGAAATTGCATTAGTAAATTAGACAACTAACCAGGACTGTTCATCATTAAAATCTCGGTGCACGCTCTTATATTCATCGTATCCAGTTACTCTCCAAGGCTTACTCGTGGAGCATATCTTAATTCAGTTAAAAGATCTCCATACGTTCTCTTTGCTGTTTCTGAGATTTCAAGATTATGATCCCTTTTTGGAGACTTTCATTCTGGTGTTCAAGCTCGATTCATCCAGAATCAAAACGAATCCTATTTCGATTTTGCTGATTTAGACCCTTCGTGTGGATATCTACTTGTAATACAATTCTTATCCCATTTTTAGTATGCCCCAGAGATATATATGTCTTCATACTCTCATCACTGATTTATTCGCATTGCTAATGAATGTCTATTTGAATGAAGAAACTGAAAGGAGCGGACTAACAAGCAGCATTCAAGCTAGAAATATTCGCGTTCAAGGCTTCATAAAGCTGAATGCAAATTCATGCTTTTGCTTTCTAGTTGGCGCAGGCAAACCGTCGGCTTTCTTCTTTAAGTTGCACATCCAGTTAACATGGCTGGAAGTTAAGCAGCTACTGACCCCTAAAATCTTTTCTCGATATCAATTCACCCACATGAAGGTACTTAACCACACAGAAAGTGAACAAGAGTATGTGCTCCTTTTTTTATTTCTGCCTTGCATTTGGCTTTAGTGCCCGGGGTTTAAGTCGTAATTCGTCTTTCCAAAGCAAGGATATTCGTTGCTGCGTATACGTTCGTGTGTTCGCTTTTGCGAGGTCAAAGAGGTATCATGCCCAACTTGGTACATTGCGTTTTTTTAGAAGCGTGAATATATGTACCTAGTGTAATTACATGGCTGGACAGTCCAAAGAGGATAAAAGCATAACAAAGTGCAGAACACTAATTTTACCTCTTTTTTCTGATTGCGTTCATGCCTTGATGTTTCCCCGACTTAGGAAATCTTATTTAATCTCCTCAATGAGTAGGTGGGCTTCAAATCCATAGGAACGCATGAGTCACAGCCGGTGCCATAGCGTGGTGCGTTTGGTTTCTACATCCATATATGTCGTCGAGCCTACTTTTTAAGCTGCCTCTCAGTTTTCTTTTCTCTAACTTTTAGATAGTAGCTAAAATAGTTTGTTAAACTTTGGGTGCTGGTCTTCATGCCATACTTACTGTATTCTAGGCTACGATAAAATGCTCGGAGCCTCTGTTAAGAGTCTGAAAATATCGGTTTTGAAAGTGATTAGAACTTCAATCGTTTCATTCATTTCTCCACACCCTTAACGGAAAAGGAATATGCATCTTTTAATAATGAGCAAGGCGAGTTGTGCCGTTTTAGTACATCATAACCGAAACCCACAATTCCCAGGCTCAGTTTCAGTATTGCTATCCTATGGTTCTATCGGTTAAAGCAAAACTAGCAAGGTTCGTAACTGCTGAATTCTTTTGGCACGTATTTAGCATAGGTAAGTATCGCTCTTATTATTTCCTCCTCTTTCTCCTAATTGTCCTCTGCAGATTGCTTTTCTGAACTGAAAAAAGGACAAATCACCATTTTTTTGTTTTTAATTAACTAGTCTTTCTGCTTATCCCTCGTATAGCTCGCTTGAATATTGACATATGATTTGTCGCTTTTTAAAGCTTCATGTGTCCTGAACTTTACTTATTTTGCGTTTCAGATGTCTAGCCTTGCCAGATTTGGATCATGTGTTGCAAAAGGTCTTATTCATATCGAAAAATAGGCTTTTAGCCTGCATATAAGATAGTTGTGGATTCAGTGTCAGTATTTCTCTGGTTAAAAACATCACAATATCAACTGTAGCCTCGGAGTGTGTTCTTCAAAGAACTCAATAGGGTTGATGTTCCAATGACAAGACACAGTATCAGGTCCTATTTTGCCGAACCGTTCGATTCTTCACTACAGTTTGCATAAATTTAAAAGGCCAGCTTATGTTAACCCTTAGTATCATTTTAGTGCTTGATAAACCTCAGAGATTTCACTTTTTCAAGCAGAGGTGAGGGGGCGAAGGCGTTAGTCACCTGTCTTGCTTCACTGGCTTGATTAGGCGTCTCCTTAGTTTTCCCCCTTTGGGATTTATTGCTTATAGCCGCCCCATTCAAATGACCGCATTTCTCGCCTTATCTTGATGTCTATGATTCTGACTTGCTTCTCGCGACTCTTTCATAGTTGATTAATGGTTATTCTATCACTGAATACCTATAGAAGTGTTCCTTTTCAATGGTGGGCAAAAGTACAACGTGAACCAATATTGATACTGATGTGCTGTGTCACCTTTTTGCACCAGCCAGAACCTTCATAGCTGAACTACCGTTTCCCTTGCGAATACAATGGTCGGGTTACAAAAGCGTTAGGCGGACCCTGTCACGTTCCCACTTCTAGTAGTTTTTTTATCTTCCACACCTTAGAGGATGGTATTTTCATTAGAAATCAGCATCCCAAAGCTCGTAAAGATGTCCCCCATTCCGATTAGTCACTACAATCTGAACCCATTATCTACTCTATTTTTGCATGCACCTTCAAATGTTGAGCTTCGCCATTGGAACTCTTTCAAATATTAGAAATGCTTGATCCCTGATGTTTTTGAGGGCTGTGTATTCGCTAACCCTACTTCTAAACTACTGTGATGCGTTTTAATCGCCTGTTATTTCGCCAATTTATTTGCCCTCTACTTAAACTTCTTCAATAAGTTTACCTGAATTCATTTGCCTCTTCATAAGTAGAATGTCAGGCACTGAAATCGTAAACCACCACTTTAGTAGATAGTCAATTAACAGATCATTGTATTCACGTCTTTTCACGTCAGTCAAACAACTTACTGCTTGTTATTATATACTCTTTCTAAATAATCTGAGGTGACTTGTCTGCTCAGACCTTTATTTCAGTTTCTTCGCGAAGTTTATTTCCAAGAAATTGACAGCTTACACTGCTCGATAATGTTTCATTCTAACGATTTTCTTCCTTTCGGAGCATGATAGAAGGCCTTTGACTATTTCCTAATGCACTTTTTTTCTCGTGATTTTATTTATCATGGTAGAATCATGTGTTGAACAGAGTGTATGGATTTTGCCCCCAACCTCCAAGCAGCTGGATCTCAAATTCACCCTTATAACGTTTTCACTAGGCCTTATCTTTGGCTGTAATTTGGAAATCGCCTTTCGGTATCATTGTTCATGAATGGCTTCTTGGTGCTTGACGATCATTGAGGTAAACATGTTCTTGATAGGTGATAATGATGTTTTGGTCATTGATTAATAGTCTCGGGTGGCATGAGTTATGCTCGAAAAGTCAAGGTTCGGAATCGCGAATTTCTCAACTCAACAAAGAAGTGCTTATAGTGCTAAAAAAACGGTTGCTTCCCATGCCCGTCAGTGGCCAGATTGAGGTTTTTCTTCGGAATCAAGACCACACTTTTTTCGTAGGCTCCGTCGTGGTCATCCTCCTGGCAGTTTCTCCGTTTGCAGCATCTTAGCAGTCCCGAGAGGCTTCAAAGGTATATAAACTAGGCCTGAAGGAGTCTGGATCCGTTGATTTGCATAGCATAGCCTAGATGATAAGAAGGTCCATATCTCCAACGAATTGCTTGCCTTCCCTCGATTTTATTTACGTTATTAAGTTAGGCCAGCAGTTTCGATCCTTATCCTCACAGGACGTAGTTTAACCGACCACTTAGAGTCTTTTTAACTAGTGGGATCGATATTTCAAGAATCACCAGACGTAACTATGCGGCACCCCACAGAAACTCAAACTAGTTCCTGTATTAAGTGCTTTAGACTGGCGAAAACCTGACTATTCCAAGGTGTTGTTATTGTCTTTGTATTTGAAATTGGATTACGTCTTTGCATCGTAAACGTTTTTCGCAAATATTTGATGTCGCCATTGTTGTACTTATCCCATATGGAATATCCTTATCGCATATACCCGCTTTTCTTAGTACCAAACAGGGTTAACGCGTCTAAACTATCCTTTCCGCTGCCACCCGGCTTGTGTGGTTTCTAATGCTTTTGCCTTTTTCAATATGACTCACTATTTAAAAGGTAGTTCGTTTTTTGTTGAATTCCCTAGAGCTGTCTGCTTGGTAATTTAGTAATCACTTTATACAACTACAACTACATTTTGGTCTGGCGCATCGCCCTGTCTTTGGCATTCCAATTGAAAATTCTCTTCGAACGGCGATTTCAGCGTATTTTGCATTTGCTCTAGTCCAAATCTGAATAATAGATCTGTGCTTTTTTCAGCTTCGCTTCCCACTTACCTCCTTTCTAGGAGGTTTTCGATACCCAGTAATACCACGAGATTAGCGCGCCGAAGCGATTGCCAGTTTATGTATGAATCATCGTTTCTGTATCGTTAGCCGCTCAAAAAAGATTAATATGCCTTTCGGAAACTGGGCTAATGCGGTACGAAAGTAGTGATTTACTGTGCGATCAACCACCATTTGTGATTGATTACCTCATTTACATTTTTCCACCTAGTCTCGTGCGCCGCACCATTTATCATTTATATCATTTCAAGACCAATGTGGTTTCTCTAATTTATTCAACATCTCTGTACGTTTCTTGCCTGGACTGGTATTTTGTAAGATGCAAAGGCAAATAACCTGATGGGAGATGTGATTTAAATAAGAGTTTGTCACTCCATAATATTCTCTTTCCTCCAATGATCCATCTACGAACCACTTAACAGATCTCGAACAAATATCTCATTGGGTTGTTATTTCAGAAACCGTCGTGTAATGCTAAATTAGCAGGGAGTCGATTGAATCGGTCATCGAACGAGGGATAGTGAGACCTGCATTTTTGTGGCCTTTTCTCTGATATTTTAAGAGAAGGCGATCCTTCTTTTAAGTAATTAGCCGTTGTTTATTGTATTTCTAAGCTGTAGGCACATATGACTGATGTGCTAAATGAGGATATAAAGTAGCTTAATGGGCCTCGCTTTTTTCCGATGGTGTTTAATGGGCGTTCGCCCAGCGGTTGTGTAATCGAGGATTGGTGGCCATAACAAATTGTTCAGTTTGAAGGTTGCCGACCAAAGTGATTGATCCACTAAAAAGTTCCCATCTCTGGATAATTTTTAGTCATTGTGATCTTATTGCTAGGTTTTTTTTTCTAAAATGCGTTCAAAGGCTAACTACGTTTTCAATTCATCGTTTACATCGCTCATCGATGCAAGATTCTCTTGGGTCTCAATGACCTCGACAGTGTGGGAGTATTTAAGAAATTCGCTAACTGATAATACATTGCTAAATAGGATTTTAATAAACTCAAAAACCGGTTTAAAATACTTCTAAAGAATGTAATGGTTTGAAGCCGACCTCAGTGGCTCATTGACTTCGTCAGTAGTTGAGCTCGGATAACTGGGAACCTCAGTCGAGAGAGTTGCTACTCAAATTATATTGTTGAAACCCTTGGATCGAAGACCGGTTTTTCGCATGTTAGTTCCTTTTTCTCAATCACTTGAAGTAACAACAACTTGTTGACGAGGCCATTTTCCCTGCTTGTCAGAAATGTTTGTTACCATCCTTCTGATCGAACAATGATTCACCTATGTTTTTTGTCAACAGCTGTCGATATTTGAACTAACTGCTTTTGTTCTTTTTCTAATACGTGTAAGATGCTCGGTAGACGAAAATTCGGCCCAGTCCAGTACTTTTATTTCTATGTTGGTTGAACAGATTTGCTTTTAGTTTTGCCGAATTGACCAAGGGACTAAATTTTATGAGTCAGTGACATAGTCATACGATTTTAAGTTTCTACTTCAAATGGATCATATTATGATTTCGGTTAGGATTTTCTTGAAAGTCATTGCTGTTCAGAATCGACCAAATATTCCGTTTTGAAAAATAATGTAAGTGAAGTTCGTAGGGCGAGGAATCACCTACTGATATTGTGATCAGTGTCGGTTGTTTCATTGTTTGGGTTTCTGAATGCCCCTGTATTTTTTCTTAAAAAACTACCTACGTAATTTCTTCTGGCCACTTCGCCTTTTGTTCATGATGGGTTTCGTTTATCATATGCACTCCATTAGGAATCACGCTCATTGTTTCTTAAGCAGTATGCGAGAATAGATTTTTTTAACTGAGCGGATGTGAATGATTCAAAGAGGGCAAGTGGTTTCTATTAACCTATCTAAAAATCTCCTCCTTTTTCCACCACTACTTTTCCTTTTGTATGCGTTTGATCTCTTGAAAAAAAATTCACGCACTTAATGTAATTACAAGCCAAGGAGAACATAGGTTGGGGACTTAAAACAGGCGAATTCGGATTGATTGTCAGAAATTTTTAATCTGGGTTTTATTCTTATGAGCCTGTTGACTTGAAATCAGTTATCTTTTCCTCGGCTGGTATTGTTAAGCACCCTGGGGTTTGTAGTTATTGTAGATACCATATCCTTGAGATCTATATTCTGGATTCTTTGGTTCCGGTGAGCGCCCACAACTTTGATCCTTGTTTTCAAACCAGGGAGGTGAGTTTTCTGGTTGTTAGTTTCTACAGCAGAACATTGTTGGAAGATGGTTTTTGTACAACAGGCCGGGGTTATCGTAATGAATGACTATTTATCAGGTCACTTCGAGTAATAAAGCTACCGTACATTGGTACTAATTGAACAGTGGATATCTAGCCTTAAATTTATTGCGATTTGGAAGGTCTATATAATATTGAGATTTAAGCTCTTGGCTTTCATCAGGGAATTTCGTTTTCCTTCTGCTTAAGTTGCTAATCACACGACCTCTCTTAGTCTCAAGGCGCTTGATTAAAAAATGCCACTATGCTTTTCAAACTATTGGCTGTTCTCCAGCCAGCGAGGTACTCGGGTGGGGAATCGAGTGGGTCGGAATTTCGGCGTCTTCACCATTCTTCTACTTTGCTGTACATGCCTTTTGTAGCTTCTTATTTGCCCTCTCTTTTAGTTCTTTTTCCTAATAAGTACTAGGGCGAATGAAGAAACCTTTTCTCTTCCTTCCCTCACAGGCAGTGGAATCTAGTTTCGCGGAGATCCGTGCTCTGGTGGAACGACGTCAGGCTGAAGTGATTCAAAGCATTCGAAGCATTAGTGAGGAGAAACAACGAGCTCTGGAAGATCAATTGGCTCTCATTGAGTCTGAGCGCAATCTGGTCCGGGAACAGTGCGATCAGTTAAACAGTATGGTAAGTAATCATCATGCCCCTCTTTCTATGTATCGTGTTAATTCATTTACTCATGGTTTTAGAGTAATTGGGCTAAGTATTTCGTTTCCTGTGTATTTTAGTATTCGCGCTTACACATTTCTTGTCTCTAAAGTATGCCTCTATCGCACACATTTGAAGCTGGGGAGTCATGTTTGTCGTTCTGATTTTCTGGGCATACCTTTCTCACTATATTAGAACCGTCTCCCCCTGCTTATAGTCTTCTTATGTCAGTCTATGCGGTCAGGGGCTAAAACATGCACCTAGGTGCAAGAAACTGAAATGTGAAAAGCTCCAGTAGTCGGAGCTATGCCCAAAAGTAACTCCCATAATAAGGCGATAGTTCGAGCTCATGATGAAAAGTGGCTGACTAATCAAGCATTCTATAGGTTCGCTATTTTACAATTGATCGAGCTGTTAGACGGTGCCTGTGGAAGATGAGTCAATTTGAGCACATATTGGCTGAAGTCATGACAGGCACTAAGGAGGGTCATAGGGTCAAACGACTTACGCAGGCATAAACAAACAGCCATGCTTCTATCTTACTGCTGTGTCGTTTAATAGGAATCGGCACTCTTATCTATCTGGGGTTTTATGGGTCTTCTTTGCTTGAAAACTATTTCCTACCATGATATTTTTTCTCAAAAATGATTCACCATTTTTTTGTTTATCTTGCTTCGAAAAATCGGTTTTCATTTTCTAATCATTTCTAGAAAAATAAAAGGTATGAAGCAGGCTATACAGGTCTCGGTTATTTGCATACAGTGATCTATCCTCTGAGGTGTGTAACTGACTTCCTAAATGCATAATCACTCCACGCACCAAAGAGCCTAGTTGAGTAGATGTGATTGTTCTCGTTCTGATTTCCATTACAAAGGTGAGAAATGGTGTGTTCTCGCTCTCAACTATTAGCTTGGCCGTTCGCCAGCCAACGGTATTGCGGTTAGTGTGTATATACTCTCAGTCAGTCAGTCAGTCAAGCCATCAACCCAGCGATCAGATAACTAAATAGAAGGTAGAGCAGTATTGGACTACTCTACAAGGCTGAAACAAGGCCTGGCGATTTATCTAGAGGTAAAAGTGAAACTAAAGTGTGCATGAAGCTAAAGCTGAAATGATGTGGATTAAACTCACTCAGAGAAAGTAAGAATCATCCCGCATCATTTTTTTTGTTATCAAAGTATCAAAAGGGCCTCTAAGAGAAGATTGATTAAATATGCATGGATCAGTCACTTTCTTTTAAGTATGTACCCCCTAGTTCTTACTGCAGGCCTTTGTGCCTAGTAATAAGCAATATCCGCACGTTCTCTCGATCAACATGTCTACTATAGATAAGGGAGTCACCTCATTAATAGGAACCGCGGATCTACTCGAATGAGCTGAGTCACGCTTGTCTGAACCCGTCAGAACCACAAAAAAATACAAGTAAAATAATTATTTATTATCGTCTTTACTTTTGTTCTTTTTTCTTTTCAAATAATTTTCGTATCTCGCCTCCATTCCATTAGGTATCTCTTTAACCAACTCAGGATTAGATAAGTCTTGAAACGGTCATCCATTTTGCATACGAAGGGACTCAAATCCTTGAAATCTTTCTCTTGGTGGCCGTTTTTCCATTGCTTCTCCGCTATAGCAAAGATTCTTTAGCTTTTTGTTTCTTTTCCTTGGGGTTATTTTACACCATTTCTTTTGGAATGAGAAGTCCGGTCTACCTGTTTTTTTGATTTCAACCCAATACAGAAGAGACGATTGCTTATGTAGTAACCTGTAATTTTGATTTTATTTAATCGGTCCTATTTTTCTATCTGAAAAATATCGTCTTTTGCATCATTGGGGTCATATCTTCCATTCGCACCATTTGGCGCCGGATATTGTCCCATACACTGTCTTGAGGTGGACGCTGACGTGTGCGCAAAAACCTTTGTCAGAAGTCTTTTCTATTGTTGTTCATAAAACTTGAGAGTTTCAGAAAATTTCAAGCCATTTTTTTTTCACTTTATTAAGTCTTAATTGAAATTACCGTATTTACTGTACTACCTCATTGGAAATGGAAATAAGATTCTATCTGTTTTTCCTTGGCTTTGAATTCTTTCTTGTGAACTTCTTTGATCGCATTGAGTTATTTCCCAACATTACAATTAGCAACTAGGCTCGGACGTCTCCTACCGTGTTTGCTTGTGTACTTTCCTAAGCCCCTATTGGTTGGTTGTTTGTTTCCATTTTTACTACACTGAAACTCAGTAAATTAAAAAAGAAAGGACATTCCATCTATCTTCGATATTTTCAGCAATATTACTCACTTAGTTTAGGTATTTTGGTCGTCCTTGCCATTTTCTGCTTTTGGTTTAGCTCTCGCTTAGTAGACAAACACCGAATCGATTCTGTAGTCTCTGGGATTGTTTGATGGCTTCTTTAGTTATCATTTTGTTCTAATTACGCTCAGAGTGACATTGATATTTGTGATTGGCTCGAGACTCTTCAGGCGTTGAGGCCTAGTTATGCTTGATTTGCTTGGTGCGGGAAGATGTTTCCCTGCCTAACTTAGCCCCAGAATTGGTACTGCCATTGATGCTCTCCTGCCTGCAGTTTCTGAAGTTTCTCGTATTCATAAATGCCTCTGTCACTGTTGAAGAAATTTAATATAATATTACTTACTTGAAAACCCACCTTAAAGTATTCGACTGGGAGATCTTTCTCATTTGAATTTATGAATATGTTAAGCAGTAATCACTCACTTTCCAGCTTCATTGTCCGTGTTAGGGACTCAAAAGTCCTGCTCCATCCATGATTTGCCTCGATCTTTGAGGTGCTCAGCAACAATCCTCTTTTCAACCGCCCACTTCTACCCAACTTTTCGAACACTGCTATTCCTAGAACTCAAGACTATTTGGTTAGCCGCTCCGATCTCTTGACAAAAGACCATGAACCGATGGCATTTATCAAATTTTGGCCGTTCACAGCGGTACTTTCCTTTGTGACTCCAAATGGAAAGTTGGTCTGTCACGCACTGCCAAAGAATTTATCAACCAAGGCATCTATAGCTCTAGGGTGTGGAAGTAACTTCATTACTCTTATCCACTCGTGTTAGCAACTAAATGTTAAAGGTCATAAATATGATCAGTACTTGAAGCATGTTTGCCACAAATCTGATTGATTCCAGTTGGCAGTCCGTCACAGACGAATTTAAACTGCATTTTAACTGCTTCTCGCACTCGATATATGCTCATTTACGTCAATTACTTTAAAAGGTTGGGACGTATTTCTTCAGTGGGAGCTAACGAGAACTAGCTAATCTACTTTATCATTAGGTTAAGTCGGATTGTTGTCGGGACTGGGTGAAAGTAAAATCCCAATTACTCTTTTCTAAGCTGCTGATAGCATCCTCATTCCTTTTGTGTTGGTAGTGAAATTCGAAGTTTTTTGTCTCTTGATGCTCTAGATAATTTTAACCATAGTTTTACCCCAATCAGAGGATCCGTACTTAGATTCCTTTCAAGTATTCTCTTTTCGTGTTTATTTGCAACATTCTGAACCTTGTCCGAGTCTCAAATCAGCTGCTTATTTAATAGTGGACCTCTCCCTTTTTCTTTTTCTATCGAGCATAATGTTAGTGTGTGGTCAGGTCAACATATATATTGAGAGCCATCTTTTTTTCGCGACTTTCTTTCCACTTCAGCTTCGCACACAGATTGCTTTCAACCTCTTCTAGGCAAGTGCCTCCCCAAATCCTAGTCTTCCAGGGCTATTTTCATCGGAAACAGCAGTCTTAGCAGAGCAGATGTATATGCAGTATTTATATAACTTTAGTTCTCTATTTTCCCTTTTCGGGTTGGTTCGTCGCTTTTGATGGTTTATACACAAATCATCGAGTTGAGGATCGTGAACTGTCTCCTAGTAGGATAGTAAAATACGCATGCTTCAATATGTCACAATAAGTTTAATTTCTAGTGTTTTACAAGAGACCATAAGAATATTTGGAGACATCGATAAGGGTGGGTCATTCCTCCTGGCTGGTGTTAAGTTTGTCTTTATTTTGCTATTTTGTAGATTGATGTGCGATCAATCTCCAAGGGAATAAGTTATCTCAACGGCAAATTAGACACCATTGCGAGCTTAACCGAGCCTCGCGAGAATGCCTTTTTGCGCTACCACGATGATCCCCACTCCCCCACATCGATTTCCTACCTTTCTGGTGGGCAAGGCTCTGGTCTCCCCACTGCTCCACAACCAGGTTCGGTTGGATTCCTAGACATTGCACGATGCCTAGCTGCTTTCGGTCGGATCACCGTCAGCACCACTTATCCTCCTCTGTGCACAGCAAAACTGCCGGAAGAAATGCACATACATCTTCCTTCTAAAGTGAGTGCTTGTTCCAAATTAAATCTGCTTATTGATTTTGTTGATTTATGTTTTAATGATAACTAATCCGAGTTGTCTAGAAACTTATTCGATTTCCGGTAGGCTGCCTTCTGTTTATTGAATTTTTAAAATTTTATTGACAAATATAAGATACAAAATTACGCAATTGTAATATGAGTTTAATTGTAAAGAGGATTTTGAAAAGGGAGAACATAAAATTGCGTTTTGGAGACTTCTCAAACAACCAAAATAGTGCGATTTGACCGAAGTTCCCACTGTCTCGCTTCGACCGGTATTCATTTCACAATTCCTCCACAGACTCTTGTGAAGCTGCGTTGTCACTTAACCATTGTTTGGCTATTGGATTTTGTAGTCATTTCCTGCTGGGTTTCAATGCTTAAATAATGAAATACATTAGCGAGAGGGACTAAAGGAATTGGCAATAATTCACAAGACGAGCTGAGTAACTTAATGCTATGACTCGGACCCCAGGATACTGTGCTCAGCGTTTTTCTTACATAAAATATTAGAAGAAAAACGCATTTTGACTGCCTATTTCCTGAATCGATTTGGCCGCACTCCATCCATCGCACAGAAAAAATTGAGTATTCTGTTTTTAAGGAATCTTCTCGTCAATACTTTTTTAAATTACCGGGGCAAAACAGAGATCATCTAATTGTACTTTGGACCGTTTTCTCTTTTGACTTGCTGTGAGCGATTGCTTACTGCCTTTCATTCATACCCGGCTGTTTTTGTGATTTAATTTTTCTTTGGATTATCATAATTCTCCTTGCCTGAATCGGCTACTTATTTATGCAATAATTCTTATTATTTGGATTGCAGACTAACCGGTATTCAGGAAACTGGACACTCATTAATTATTAGTGCACAAATAGTCCGAATTAATTTAGAAACACTTGGAGATGTTTCATCGTCGCTGGAGGACAGATATTTTTTTATTTTTAAGTCGAATTTCCAATAGGCTCGACTTCTAACGAAGGCAACTACGGTGAGCCATCGTGTAAGTTGAATAATGAGAAGGAACTTGAAGCTTGAGTGCCCGGACGTTATTTTCGGGCAATTTGCAGTTGTAGACATGGGGCTCCTTGCCGCAGTAGGCCTAAATAAACAGGAGCCGATGGACCATTCTCCGGGAATAATGACTAAGGGGTCTCCCCTTTAAGTGGGAGAATGGAGATTGGTTTCGAATTGTCTTGATCAAATGGTTGCTTCTAAAGAAAATCATTAAATGGCTGTGTAATTAGATTCTTTTGTGCTCCAATTTTTTTCTCTTTTTGAGTTTTCTAGGCAAGTCCTTAAATTATTCACATTGCTCTTTTCTTCAGTGTTGGGTTGTTGTTTCGTATAAGAATATTTTGCGGTTGATGGGATTGCACTGTGTTGGGTTTGATACAGATTTGGATGCTTCTGTCCCGAGAAATCTCTTCATTTTCCAACTCTGACCATTACTGTTAGTCACTTTCGGAACACTTTTTCTCAAACCGGATAAGTCAGAGTCTAATGATTTGGAGGTTGGACGAGAAAATTAGTCGTTACTTGGATATCTCTACGACATTTTGTCAGCCTTTTATCAAACTACTTTCGTTCAGACGCCAACTCGAGCCTTTATATCTTTACCAAGTGGTAACAGTTATGTTTTCACCCAATCCTAAAATTTATCATTTGCTATTACCTTCAAAAGTGGATTTAAAGTTGACGGTCGTTATGGGATCGCACTCAAAGTGCAAAGTTTTTTATCTGCCGCTTTTCCAATCAAATTTCTGGTCATTAATTAAATAAATGACCACTAAAAGCCAGCCCTATGTTGACCTCTATTTCGATTCGGCTTTGTTGAACTCTAGTGATTCTCGCTTCATTTTGCACGAAGGCGGCTACCGTTCAAACTGGCAAAAACAAGTTCAGTTCCTCGGCCTTTCGACTGCCTATTTTTCCGGTAGAATCGGCCACGTGGTATAATAATCTAAAATGAATTCAAAATAGCAAGGATTTCGTTAGAAATCTATGCTGAATTCGCGTCCGAATTAATTCCTATTTCTTCATAATCGATGAAAGTAATATCGGTTTCTTCAGTTAGAAGGCTCTAGGTTTGAGAGTGCTACTTCAGTCTACTTCGGCTAGCCTCGTTTCTTAGAAGTGTCCACACTGCAACGGCAATGAAACGTCAATGTAGCGGTAACATAAAATATGGACTTAGCGAAAACCTTGTGGCAGATCCTCATTCAGAAGGACTCCAAGTCGACTTTCTTATTTTTATGACAAGCCTCCAAAAATTTATAGTTCCGATTTGTCATATACGTAAAGGGTCACTGAAATGCATCAAGATATTATTTCGGTCAAATTCTTTGTCTTCTACTCTTGGTTATCAGAAATTTATTTAATCTGTTTCTGTGATTTGTTGTATAATTATTGTATGCGTAAATTTGAACTTTACAGAAGAGCTGACACCATGAATCACACCAATGAGTCGTTTTAGCAAAGTAAGAAGACTGCTTCACAATGACATCGTTTTGGAGAGAAATATGATTTTTTGAACCTAAATGGTAACCCCATTCAATTAACAAACCCTCAGAAGTTATCGAACTCAAGCTATATAATGTATCAGATATTTGAATTTTCCATCTACTTCGTATTCAAACTCTCCGGAGGGTTAGAATACGAAGAACTCACTCAAATTGCAGATTTCACAGATTTCTACAAGCGACATCAAGTTGTTTCCTTCAGTTAAGTACGGAGGCCCTGCTTCTAATTTTATTAACGAAATAAATAATTTAACTTATATAACTGGAACAAGTGATTTAACTTTTCCAGCTGAGCTTCTGCAAACGAAATACTCTTTAAGTTGTTAGGCTTCGGATCATATTTCTCCGCTATTTATTATGTCGGCAGTAACGTGCACTTATGCTACACTTTTGCTGATAAATTAACCGCTCAGCTCGAGCAAAACCGAATCTACGCAACTTATTCTTTTAAGCACGGCATCTGGATTTCATTCCCCTCCTTAGGTGGCAGTGCGGGCTTATGATTATCACGGTGAGCCGCAGACATCCGGTACTGATCCTATCAGTGCGCGTTTTGAAGACTCGAATGGTCGGGAAGCGCCCTCTCTTCTTGTTGACCATGGAGACGGTTCCTATGAAGTGTCTCTTTGTCCCATCAACTCTGGTCCGCACACTTTGTCCGTCAACATCCTTTCTAGACCTATTCGGGGTTCCCCTTTTGTTATCAATGTCCGTGGTAGACAGAAACCTCGCTGGAGCATTGTCGATGGTAAGTTGTTTACCTAAACAAATGTCTTTTTCCTTTCATTTAGCCTAGGTGTTGGGATGTACAACAACTCGTCTCCTACTTGTTAAAGGAGTGGATGCGATATCTGCTCCAATGGGATCTCTTTCTACAAATCCATTCTCCTATTGAACATCTCACCAGTATTAGTAATCGCAACTCCGTTAAAGGTGAACTCATTTTGCGGTTCGTAATAATGAGAAGGAGTAGGAGATTTAAGAAGTTAATCAGTCTTAGAATGTAGAATTTCTAGTTTTCTGTGCGCTACTCCCCTTCCAAACTGTCTTATCTGAATGATTACTTCGCCTCTTTCTTTTCGGTCTAATTCGTTAAATCCACTTCCTTCGGCTTTCTCGATGATAATGGTGGCCCCGCTCATGCGCTTTACTGTCCGACGATTTCTTATTTGATCTTTGCTGCGGTTGAATTGGATTATTTCTTCAAGAAGAGCAGAATCTCTCCATGTTTTGAAAAAGTGAAGTTAACACTGAGTGGAGTTCGATTTCTCCCCTCGTTATTATTATTAGAATGTCGAAATGCGTTGTCACATCAATTGGCATCTTATGGTTAAGATTGCAAGTGACTTGTTAAATCGATTGATCAATTGAGTAGGCCCTAATTTCCTCCTATCTCCCCCTGCTGCTTCCCAACGAAACCAATGTTTCATATACCGGTTTTTATATCAGTCTCATAATTCTATCTAGCTAGCCCTTTCACACTTTGTTGTCTACCTTCTTCACCTTTTTGTTCATAGGTCCAGATGGTCGCGGTCTCATTCAACCCTTTGCCGTTGCAGTGCTGTCATCAGAAAATCAAGACGCTTCTAATGTCAATGTACTACTCCTAGATACAGGTAACAGTCGCCTGTTAGTTGCTGATGCTGAAACAGGACGTGTGAAGTCAGTTCTTACTGGCAACGATGCTTTCAGAGGTCAGGCGGCTACTGGCATGACCCTGTGTCCTCAAGGTCTTTGGATTGTCAACTGGCGCGCTAATGAACTCACTCTGCTCGACTTGCGAACTAATGGAGTGAGCATTACACTACTACTCAACAGGTAGTAAGCTATCAATGGCGTAAATGCGTTATTTCCCTCTGTTGTTTTTACTCAGATTATCGATCGTCTCAATAGTCCACAGTTTGTGGAGCCCACAAGCGTTTGTTTTTGTCCGCACACCGGTCGGGTCCTTGTTGCAGATAATGGAGCTGGTTGTATCTTCGCCTGCCAAAGTGGCGAGGCCCGTGTATTAATAGGTGGTGGACCAAGTGGATCAGTGTCGCAAATGTCAGTGAGTCCTTCGGGAAGTATTCGTGGTACCCGGAAATTCGAGAGAAATGCCAACGACGCCTTGCGCAGGGTAACTGGTATCTGTGTTATGTCCTCGGGAGAGATAGTTCTCGCTGCCGGTTCTGAGTTAAGGGTAAATCAGTTCTTAATGCCTTTTATGTCCACTATTTTTTTTTTTGGTTTAATACAACATGAATTGTTAATTCGTCTAGATTTACTCGTCCAAAGGAGTTTTTCTAGGTAGCCTCTGTGCTCCTCTTAGCAGTGGATCTCTTAGTTTCCAGTCCCAACTTACTCCACAGCCTACAACACCAACCGGGAGCGAGCTTGACGCCGACGGTGTATGCCTCCCCTCCGCTTTAACTCAGGCTTCCACACCACTTCGAACCGTATCCTGTCTAACAGGGAATAATGGCAGCAGCGGTGGTCTTTCCTCGGCTCCAGGAAGCACTCTTGCTCTCGAAAGTCATCATTTTCTACGTCATTCCGTTGGTGTCAGTTCTCTAGTTCGACCTGCTTCATCAATGAGTGGATCAAATTCTGCCTCTAGTTCTGCACTTCGCGGTCATTTTGGTGGAGTTTCAGCTACCCAAACACCTACCGATCTTGGTGAATGTCTTCTTGCCACTCACACTGATCGATCACGTTCTGCCGTTATTGTATTTCCCGAATCCGCCTGGCGTGACGCCATTACAGGATCTTCGGACAATGTTATTCAGACTGGTGGCAGTGGAGGGGAAGATCTTGGTGCAAGCCTGATGCGGCAGACTAGAAGGGAGGCCTACTCATTGGAAGTTGAGCCTGGTCTTAGGCGACTGGCAGGTCTTGCTGCATTACCACCTGAAACCTCCTCGTTTCCTTATCCCTGTCTGGTGGCCGTGGATTTAGGAGGCCAATCGGCACAATGTCTACGATTTATGTGAAGTTCTGTTGGTCCCATTCCAACGTGTTTTGCATTTTATTTTCCTTCACGCACAAACAGAGCACCTTCTTTTGTAAGCATCGATGAACTCCACCCTTTACTACCATATTAAGTCCTTTATTGCTCAGAATCGCGTTTGTTAGTTCTCTCTCTCATAGATATTTTATTTGCCTATTTGTTGTCCTGTACATAAAATCCTTTCCCCCTTTCTCATATCTTTCAATAATTCCCTTCATTCATCTTGTCTTCAGTGTGTTTGTTTTCGATCCTTTCGTGTGTCTCTCGTTCAGAAGGTTATGGTGTTGAGGATATCAAAAAAATATATACACTTTTTGAAATGCATCTCAGTATTATGGCTTTTAATTTTATGACTTTATTTGAGGTCTTATTTTTTTGCTTTGGTACCGCGTGTTAAAAGGTAGGAGCAAGTTAGAAGATTTTTCAGTAAATCATGAGTCTGCTGGTGCATTGAGCTTTCATCTGATGGACACCCGATGGCGATCGGATTAGTTATCTACATCGCTTGAGCATTAATCTATAAAGAAACGGTTAGATGGAAGACCCCCAATAGTGGAGGAAGTAAAGACAAAAGCTGGGTTCACAATCAAATTCCTTCCATAATTTTCATTGCTTAGGTTTTTTTAATAATAATTCTGGTAGTCACGGAGGTCGGTCACATAAATAAAGTAGCGAACAAGGTACGCAGTGGATTATACGAGTGGTATGAATGGTTCAAACCTCGCCACGCTGATAGGCTATGGGGTTAATCAAAGACCAGCGACCCACGTACGTATGCGCTCTCGCGCCTAAATAGCAAAATACCGATAATAACCTTCAGCGAACAACTTCGCTATATCCTCTGCTATGCGAGGCATTTTCTGCATATAGAAAGCGGTTACAACTTAAAATAGGAAAAGTTGGGGAAAACAACCGCGCTGAATAAAGTAGAACCAAAATCGATGCGTTACATAGTTCCTTTATTTAGATCCTACTTCATTTGACTATATATAACTTATCCATCAGTCAGCTAAAAACTGAAGCAAACGCAATTTTTTTACATTCCAAGCAGCAAAAGGTTAAAGTGAAAAAGTAAACAATTCTCTTATGCAAATAAGTTCCGATAAAAAATACCCAACGCAATCAATTTAGCAAACAAATTATTGACCTTAAAATTCAATTCAGAATAGTGAGTGAAGTTTGCTAATTTGTTTAAGTATACCGCAAGACATTCTAGGTATTCAACATTTCTGGGTCGTTCGTTCGTCCCCTGGTCTCATCCGTGTCTACCTTTCATGGATTGTATGTTTTCGGATATTTTTGTATGGATTTGTTTAGCCTCGAATCAGTCCTCTAAGCATTTTCGGGCCGGCTGCAAAAAATGCGGTTTCTGTAGGTCTTGCTTATGGAAGTAATACAATGATCTTAGCCGGACATTTGACCTTTCAATGCCGTAATTATCTGAGATCTGAGCAAAATGGAAATATTGATTTGGACGTCTCGAGCACTAGCTCTGACTCTGAGGATGATGAAATGCTTAAGGAAGCCATTGCTCAGCGTAAAGCCGAGTTAGGTTCGTACTCTCTTTGAACTCGCTGTGTTCCTCTTGGTCTTTTTCACTGTGGGTGGCACTAATAACGGTTGATGGAGTCTCCAGCGTCTCAGACTTTATCTAGTGCAATAATTTTACTCGCTCACTACTTTTCTCTTTAATGCTAGCATCTTTCGTTATCTCACACCATTTTTCAGACCCGATTTAATTTTGGGAAAGCTGGCTCGTTGGTATAAATGGCCCATTGTCGAAATTTCACTGCCAATTTTTTTCCCGATTTTAGCCGCGGCCAAAAAGAAGCGGAAATCGAATAAACACCGGTCTCGATCGCGAAGCCGATCGTCTTCTCGCAGTAGGCGCAAACGATCTCACCGTAAACATCACGGCAGCAAACGCAAGAAGTCCGATGCGAAATAGTCCCTTACGCTATTCTCTTTTTCGTAAATATTCCTCTATTTTCTCTTAAATGCTCCTGTATTAATTTCTTCTTGTCTGGATGGATAGCATTATAAATTGTCTTATTCGTATCAAGTTTTTTTTCAAGAATGCAAAAAAAATTTGGAATGGAGAAGACATGCAAGAACGAAGTGCATCACAGAGCGCAGACAAAAATTGGTAGATCAAGACAAACGAAAGTGATTAATCGATAAGTGGGCTCTTCAGTTGGTCATAAAGAGGGTCACGAGTGCTGTCCACCCGTTAAAGGGGTGTCCACTTAGACCCCGACCTGTGCGATCGTCGTAGCGTTCCCACGTCATCCCCGTTCGGTTCATTTCGTTTGTCACGGTGCTCACTACGGCTTTGGAGAGGCGTCGCTGCAGCTCTTTTGCCTCTTTCGCGACTGGCAGAGGTGTCTCCGGATGATCTGCGTAGTATCTGCGGCAATTGTATCAGTTAGGGTTCTGATCGCGTTTCTACTCACTAATCATAAGTAGACTTACTTGAGTGCTACATTAGCCAAATGGTTCATGTTGATCCAAATGGCTCCTCGCCAGTAAGGAGGATCGCTATCAGTGTTAGCTCGATTGTAGAAGGGAGACATAGGTGAGAGAGAACGTAAACCATGAGATGTCCAGAGGAGTCTAGGATCCGCTAAACGCTTCAGTAACTGTGGCAAACGCGGTGAAGTTGGAGGAATAAGTCGAAGAAACAGTGGGAAGAAGGTGACATAACCGACGCTGGATGAAACCCATTGCTCATGGGGTTCCTCCAACACTTTTCGGTGTCTTTTCGGCTGGAGAAAGACAAAACATCAAAACTTTATTGTCTATTTTTTCCTGAGACCAGTCCTCGAAGAGAACACCAAAGCCATCCGTCATATTCAACTTATTTTACTATGTACAGGGTAGTTTTTGAATGTGTGTTGTATAAACCGATCAAAACATTATATTCACACGAATCTAACAATCCTTTGAAACAAATGATGAGCGTCCGATGGTCTGTTTCTACCTATTCAAACCCTGGACTGGGGTTTCAAGCTTGGGGGTTCCAAGCTTAAGCAGAGGACCTACCAGGCAATGAAAAAGACCAAATCTAAGTGAAACATTTCGGCATACGTCAACTTCATCTGAAAGATTCAACTCAACAAGGCTCTTTCTCACTGGGGAAATGGCCAGACACAGGCAAAATGATCACTTGAAAATAAAAGCCTTCAGATTCGAAAGGCTTCGCATCCAAATGAGAAGGTTGCCTCAAATGCTAGGATGGCCTGGGTCGGTTTAAATGGCGTCCTTCTAGTAAAATGCAATCTGCCAGTCCAGCCAGACCTTATCCACGGGGATTGGATCAAATATTTTCTAAGTAATTTCTCTAGGTTCAGCGGCGTTTGCTGTGCATCGATCGCGATCAGATGAATCTAATCAAGTTTTCCGATTTTAAAACTATCAGAGTACACCGATTACAATCGTTCAGTATTTTGCATGACGGCATTCGTTCAGTCTTCATTTAGGGAGTATCAAATGGGACATGTAAGGTAAACTGATAATATCTACACGAATACCTTTTTCAAATATCAGACTTTGACCGTGTCCTACGCACGAAATCACTTTTTTTTTTATTACGGCGAATTTGCACTAAACGAAAAAGAATCTGCTGGTAAAGAAAATGAAAATGACCAATTACACTATGTAACCATGACGACCTAAAGATATTAGGAACATAGTTATAAAGATGTCTCTAGGCGTAGGAATTTAACGGAGTCCGACGGGCATCCAATTTAAAAACTTAATTTTTATGGTTCAGCAACGAGGCCTACACTCTGAACACATCCGCAAAAGCCGGAAAAGTCCCTTGAAAATAAGCAAGAGGAAGTAGCCAGAAATTCGGACAGTGATAGTCCATTATCGTAACACCAAATGAGTGAGACATGTTTCAGGACTATCCAATTTTCAAGAAATGACTAGCTTCAGTCGAACCTGAAAATTTAATGGATGACAGACGAGGAATTTTAAAATCTAAATTCTGATAGGAGAAATGAACAGACTTTGGAAGCAGTCATAGGAAAAATCAAATCGAATGAAATGCTTGAGTGGAGGCTTCCTTGAAGTCCAGGAATAGTAGAAAAAGACATGAGAGTATAAGTAATTCCTTTAAACACAAGACCGAAAGCTGGCTATCGGTTAGAATTTGTAAATAAACTTAAGATTAAAGATAATCTAAAACTTCGTCTTATCATTACATATTGTATTTCCCGGATTAAATCCAGACTAAGATTGTGTTTTTTCTGTAAGAGCTTGGGAAAATCAATGAATTTCGACTTGTCCAGTTTCAGATCCCCGATATTGGACTTCGTTTCAATGATTCTGCGATTCCTCACCTGCGATTGTCCTGGACTAGGTGCTCTGTCCACAGGAGGTAAAACTAGCGCCACTTTGTCCGTGTGGAGACCAAAATCTGCATAGATGCCATTTTCTTCATCCCAATGCAATTCATCCAGATGATCCAAATCGAGTAGTTCCAATGCTACGGCTTGAAACTCTTCCGTCAATGATTTGAAGAGTGGAAGAGATGGATGAGTAGAAGACAAAGAGGGGAGTAAGCTCTCACAATGCCGAGCGAGATGTGCGACGGTGCGTGCAAAGGCCGCCATCCAACAGCGAAGATCAAGGTGACGCTCGTGGTCTGTCGGGTGCGAGGAGCGAGGATAGTCGTCAAGACCTAGAAGGGTAGCAGGGTAAACCGCATGGTAATAAAACGACCCTTCCAGCGATATGCTATTTGAAGAATGTCAATGAGGATACGGAACAGAACAGAACTGAGCGCACCCGTGTTTGTTGACAAGATGTCTTCGAGAAATACAGAAGACTGAAAGTTGAGCATAACAGACGAAGAAAAAAGTGTTCAAATTTTTCTGAACTTCACGTTTCCAAATCAACTTTGGCGCTAAGATATATTTCAAGTAAGGCAAAACGAAGTAGACCTCATTTCCTGAAACGGAAGGTTTCCGAAATTCTAAGACCGTTCAGAGCCTTCTTGAAGTACTTTATTAGTTGTTCGTTCTTTTTAAACGACTATCTTCTAGGCCGTTATCCTTAGTCCCCCTCCAACTCCCGGCCCCCAATTATAGCTATTCTCAACCTTACTGTTTCTCACGAGTCCGACCTGAATAATCGAGAACAGTAAAACGCTCGATTCACACTATCAAGCATGCCAATGAAAGCCGAGCTGTTTACAAGCACGTTAGTGCAAGTGAAGTTCAACCAAAATAATGAAAAAAATAAAGCTGGGTCATAAAGGAAACGCGAACTGAATCGCAAACTCCCTTCTAAAAAGAAACGAAATGAAAAGTAATTCTTCTGAATCCGGTCTGTAGAAAAGAAATCTTAAGCCATAAAAAGTATTGCGATACAAAAACCAATCAACAATATTTAGACAAGATTTACAATCAACAGCGTATAAAGTTGATAGTAGGCAAACATACCCGACGCGAGAGTAAGGGGATTCAGCTGAGTTGGATTATCAAGGGGACGGCCGCGCCAGCGGAAGGAGGTGGGTAACTTACCGGCCTGAGTGGTGCTAAGCCACGCGAACCATGCTCGAAGTCGTGGAAGAGCGAGACGGGCCCAGTGGTCGAACATGGCCGCCTCCACTAATGACATTTGCGTCTTTCGTCGATCCAACAAGTCCTACAGGGGTAGCAAAACGCTTCTTCAGAAAGAAACGCTGAGAAGTTGTAGCACATACCAAGTTAATAAATCAGATGCATACTTAATTTAACTGTGATTCAGGTTGGTAAGTTAACGCTATCTGTACGGCTAGCGAATCTAAGATTAAGCATCCATAAGAGGCGTAAGCAAGTACAAATAGCCCATAAATGTCAAATAAAAGTACTACCCCTACCTTGTTCTATGAAGAGAACATGATCTGAAAGTTTATCGTCAGCTAACAAAGTCTTTCGTGCAGTATTGCTGATGATGGATGATGAGAGCAGATAGATGGAGTGCATCTGGGTACTGCGCAAGCTATAGCCTCCTCCACCTTCAGCAACACAAAAGCAGTGTGGCAGAAAAAAATTGTGTATCACACATCTTCCAAAGCCAATTAAAATGCCTACACCAATGCTTGGACTAGACCTACAGTATTTGGCTGCATAAAAGCTTTACAATTTTGATAATAAATGCAAAAGAAGACAAAGAAACTCCTGAATACCTCTGGATGGACATCCGCTGCGGTAATTTAAATACGTAGTTCATTATGATGATTGAGTATTGAGTCAGCTGTTACTACCCTTGTCACCAATCCAATCTTACTCATTATCCTACATGAGCCTAATTTTAATGACTCGATCCAACCGACTGATACTGTGGTTGGAGTATATGCGTAAATAAGTTCAAGTGCATAGATGCTCTTTTAACAAATGTTCGATACTTTTCCTCCTACTGGTGTTGAGTTCAATTCTATACAATATCTACTGAAGTATTTTGATTATTGCCGGGAAGCAAGAGCACCGATACCTCAAGAGAGAACTAATTCACGCGGTAACGGCCTATAGAAATCTTTTCCTGCTTCACTTTAATGGTTCGTGTTCTAAGCTGTAGGGAACTGATTGGGAAATAATGGATATCAACTCACTTCCAGAGCAATGATTCACATCAAGATAAAAAAAATATAACTCGTTTCTACGGCAATATAAGCGATGACACCCTTGACTTCCAACTGAGAGGATCTAAAACTAACCCCTGCAAGAGACAAGGGAAGAGCAAATCGCTTGAGAAATACCTAAAATGACCACGATCTTCCGTGCCTCCCGATACCAGTTAGACCCATCCTACTCCTAGCCCAATTCTTATAACGAAAGGATTCATGAGAACTGCTTCAAACACACCTCAATAGCAAGAATGAGAGCAGGAGGATTCGCCACCAAAGTGGATTGTACAATGAACTCCTCAGGAACAACAGCTCTAGCCTCCCAGCCCAGAATTTGCTCCCGAGGAATCCAACCTTCAGCATTGAGCAAGTCTACCCAGTGTCCCAAGATCTGGAGGGCCAACTCGACGTCCCAACGACCCACAAGGAGGGCGTGGAAGCCCTCATCCCAAAGGAAGCCTCGTGGAAACTTGCTACGTGACGGAGTGGCGGTGAAGAGACTAGCTGGCCAGTATTCCATGATGGATTTCTGGCTGCGGTCAATTAATGATGAAGAGACTAGGCCGGTCCCGTAGAAGTAACCAATCCCGCCCAACATATTGCTCAAGGAGGTTTTAGAAAATTCCATCTAAAGAGAGGAAAAGGTAACTTAAGCTTGAAAGGATTAAATCAATAAATATGTCCCTAGAAGGCAAGAGAGTGGTTTGCACGCAGTGGCGGAATAATTCTGAGGTTCAAGCATGAAAATGAGCTCATACCAGAAACATTAATGCAGGCGCAAATCGGTCTGTTACACGTTGATAATCTTCAGTTAGAGGACAAATTTGGATTCAAAGCCACTTTCCGATTATATCGATAGATAAACTAGGCATGTTAAACGACTGCCTTGGATCCCATTAAAGGTCTATAAATTATCAAGTTCAAGATACTTTTGATTGACAATTTTTTCTGATCATAAAGGACATTTAGAAACGAGGTGTGGGCCAGACTCAAATATGTAGTTTGCTGACCAAGCTGACTTGTCGTCCCTGCTGCACAACGGCAACGGAGACTCAGAAAAGCCTAACGCACCAGTTTCACATAGTTACAGTTTCTGAAAGCTCACTGAAAAATATACATTGATTGATGCTGTACCGGAACATAAAAAGATCTAATACTCACAGTGAGTAACTTCGACAAGCAAAACTGGTTAGCGATCAGCACAAAAAATACAAGATCAATCAAAATGAAATAAGATGGGAGAAAGTGGATCGTCTTGGAAGGAACAAAGAACAACTTAAGCAGAGTTTATCTTACTTGTTTATCATTGAACTCCTTTGGATCATGCGGAAATTTTTCCGCAAATGTCTTGTGGAACCGAGCAGAATGTTGAACCAGCGCATCATCGAATTCCGCACCAATGAGTGGAACAGCGTCAGACGTCGTGGAAGCCTGGCTTACAAACTCCACTTCCAGAATATCTGTCTTTAGCAAAGAACTATCGGTGGAGAAAGCTTGAACAGTGGATAGAGTGATCTCAGTTACCCAGAGATTGGCGGGCACATCGGGCATTGGTACGTTGGGGCCAAAGAGATCCTTCTGATGACCAGTGAAGAAAACTGAGGCGTAATCCTCACGAAGGGCTAAACCACTAGAAATGGCCTTAACGAGGGCGTCCTCACGGGGACAGAAGCCGATTAAGTGTGTCGGTGTGTAGGTTCTATTCTTCACGGCATGAAAATTCACTTGAAAAGCACCCAACTCTTGAGTGAAACCTTGATAGGAATAATGAAAAAAATCAGACAAGAGGTTTTGATTGGGTTATAAAGTTCTCTTAACAATATGTCCACATTTGACGACAAATAGTAAAGTACCTCAACAGACTATAGAGCCGCTTTAAAGGACGAACATAATTATACCCAAACGAGATTGAGGAATAGAAGCTGCCTAAAGGGATTAGAATCGCCTTATTTTATCGGAGTATGAAACGTATTCCTTTTCCCGATAAGGTTTACCTAGAAAAGTTTATAGAGACTTCATGGTCCAATAAAGCCGAGATAATTAGACATTAAAATACGTTTATTCAATCATTCCAGTCACTAGTTAGAGACCCTGAGGAATACATTAGGGCTTAAGGTTATTAGAAAAGCACTCAAACAGAGAAGATCAAAGTATCATTCTAACCTAGCTCCATTTCATTTGTCATCATTTTTTCGATCGGAGGTGCCGCTGTCTGCACCCACTCTCTGTTTGAAGGAGAGAATGAATAAATCCTCGGCACATTCATTCAACCGTGGGTACCTCCCAATATTCTGTTCATTTCCATCGATAGCAAATTAAATTAGCTTTTAAACTGCGGTTGATGCACCATTTCTTGAAAATAGAACAGTTTCCCAATATTCTATCTAGAGATGTTCCCTTTTACCAACTTAAATCTGTCAGATCCAGTGTTTCCTAAAAGCGCAATGGAATCTAGATCATCCTGGCTTCCGCTCATCTCCAACACTATTACATTAATTTACTTGTATTAGGGTGCAAACAGCGCACAATTCACCATCTTAGGGCTAGGAAGACCATATTTCTTTGAGAGAATCTTAAAGCTCATTCAAAAAAAAGATGCCTGAAGAAAGTAAATCTGTGATGGTTTAATGAAGGTCAAAAATAAAAATCAGTGGCTGTTTAGCTCACCACGCAGCCGCTTCAATTCACGGTCATCAGAGTATGATTGAATGTGTCCACGAGAGGTGTCTGGCAGGTAGGCATAGAAGAGAACCGAAATAGGTGGCCTTGGAAGTGACTAGAAATGGGAAATCAAAAGGCACTGATGTACTATGACAACGATAAGACTGCAGTCGTATTGAACTTCACTTTGGGTAAAAGGTGGATCAAGTGCATTTATTAGTAACAAACCAAAAACCGAATTCAACGGACTTTCTCCTTAGAGTATTTAAATACTTCGAATAAGTTTTAGCAGCGGTGAATGAAGAAATCAGAAATAAAAATTAGCACTTACTTGATTTACAGAGGATATAGAGATTCTAGATGTCCAATCTCCACCGTAAGGGGTGCTTGGCCGTTTGACGAAGGCGACCGTGATGTTATGGTTCCCACTGATTATTGTTTGTACCCCATAATTTCGGCCATCATGCTCAACCCAATTATAGCTGAAGAAAAAGAGCAGTCACGAATAAAAATGAAATGCGTACGAACAGCTTCTTAGAAAATGAACCTTTTCATGTCACCTTCGTTGGTGCACTGATGGCGAAAAGCTAAAGATTGTCCATCCAATGTCACCCAAGCTAATCCAAACAGCATTGAGTGTGGACTTCTGTGGGACATTCCGAAAAAGATGTTCGGTCGGTATGTTCCCCAAAACAGTTCTGGAGAGTGCTCTGGACTGGTTTCATTTAGACCGATAACAGTTGGTAGGTTAATTGGAGTGATGGCCAGCCGCTGTCGTTTTCGTGTTTGATTAAAGTGGGCTCCAAAATAAAGAACAGCAATAACACAGATGAGTACGAAAGCTCCAAGTAAAAGTCGCTTAAAGAGCTCAAGGCCGATATCCCCAAATAATCCATATCGTCTTTTCCGATGGGGCCTGCGAATGCGCGGTTTTTCAACAACTGAATGCATGCCACTTTTGCTGTTATTCGTCAGGTTAGGAGCCCTTAAACTGCTATTAGTACTGCCCAATTTTCGATTTCTCGTACTTTCAAAACTATTTTTTCCTTTCTTCATAGCTCTGCGTTTCTAATCTACCAAAGAATGCAAGCACACCAAACTGTTCGATCCGAATCACAAAAATATTATCACCTTCTCGAACCACGAATGAGAACGCGCCCACGTGCGGCGGCAAAAATAAAGTAACCTGTAATACTAAGGAACAGTGGCAACCAATAGAATTCATGCAATGCAAGCATTTTGGTATAATCAAACGAAACATGAAGATTACCTGAAGCTTTTTTAATTTCTGAAGTATAGGACATTTTTCATGTTTTTACTACATGGAAATTTTTCATATGCGTCTACTTTAATCTTTTACTGTCAGGAATAGTCATTTCCGAAAATGCAGAAGCAATACCAGCCCAGTAAGCTAATCCAACATCAGAATAACCTCAAGAGCTTCAAGCACCAATAAGCTACCCCCATTGATGAATACAAAACCCCCTAACCTAATGTCCACCGACCAAATTAACCCGGATTACATCGACCGCCTTACACTTTCAACATCTTAATTTGAAAAAAAATTTGATTTGCCTATTAACGATGCCCTGATCTTGCCATTGGCACACTTATCATGCTGATGGCTATCAATAATTATAAAATGACCACTCCAGAAATTTTCATTGGGACGAAGAAATATACTCGGACAATGGCGCACAAGGACTAAACACAGACAGCATCGGGTTTCAAAAAACAATTTGACACTGGAACTCAGAATCTACCAAACACGAGTCAATGGACTAGTGACGGCGTACCCATTTTCTTTCGCCATCACACTAGCAACGCGTTTGCTTATGTTGTTCTTCTGCTTGAAACTGGAGAGCCTTGCATCCAACATGTCCATTGTCTCCAATGCGTAAAGTTCTGCTAATTCCAACTACATTGATAAAAAAACAAGGCAATGAAGAAGTTCCAAGAATGCATAGCCTATGTGAAAGTATTTTACTTCATTGTTATGATACTTCACACCGATGCTCTTGGCACGCGAGGCCCGGCTCAGCACTGCAGTGATAGTTAATAAACCAACAGCCATATCTGAAAGAAGCCACAAGGAGAATTGATCTTCACTAAAATTCTACAAATGCGAAAATGTGTAATCAGATTGGTGATAGCGATTATGTGCAGGAAATATACCAAGGCAAAATGTACATTTCCATGAAGAATAAGCACTTGTCTGGCAACTTCATGGGTGTGAGTAACCATGCGAGACAGTCTGTTTCCCAAGGGACGCAGATTTGGATGAAGATGATCTGATACCGCGGTTGACACATGAACTCCACGTTCGGTCACCTGTCGAGAAGAGGCCACTATGGCCGATGGGGCCCTCCAAGGAAGTCTATGTCGTATAAACCGCATGTCCTTACGCAAGGCCTCACGAAGCATGTAGAAAATGTGGCCGGAGGGCTCGCGGGCACATTTCACAAACTGACGCATTTCTTTCCCTGCGATACTCATACTCTCTGATGCAATGTACATCCGCAGCAAGTCATTCACACCCTAGAGGTAAATACATTGGAATTGACTGGAGAATACCCAGATCTGAGTGCATTGATGAGTCGGACAAAAGTTTACAACTATCCCTGCATGAAAAATGAATAACCAACAACTTAGAATAAATAACCCTAGTTTGAGGGCTAAATTCATTTTCACTAGCCTCCGCCTGTATCGACACATTAAGAATAGGCAAGAGGTCCCAAAAAATATTAGAAGTTAAATTGGGCAATTACCAGAAAAGAAGTTAGCACTCTAGCATCCCGAAGATATCTCTCCAAGGGGAGTTGTTTGGTGAAGCCCACGGCACCCGCAAGGTTAATACAGCTGTTCAGTAATGCAAGAGTCGTTTCAGTCGTAAAGATCTATTCATAGAATAAAAAGATGACTGTCTAACAACCAACTGTTGAAAAATAAAAAAAACGTAATTCGCGAGAGAAACTCTACCTTAACAATAGAAGACTCAATCTTCAAATTCCGATCAGGCTGGGCAGTTTGTAGACCCGCAAAGAGGTAGGTAACCGATTCCATAGCATAGAGTTGTGCAGCCGCATTCGCCAGGCGATACTGAATAGTTCCGAAGTCCGAGAGGGGACGACCCATCTGTTGGCTGGCAGTGCAATGCTCGGTCATTGCATCCAACACGTCACGACATAAGCCAATGCACAGTCCGCCCACTAGGTATCGATCACTGCAGGTTATACGTCCGGACAGCTATTGCAAATTATAGTAAAAGTGTTTAGCTACAAATCTGTTAAGGTTAACGTACTATTAGCCAGCATTTAAACCAATTACCTCGGTGCCAGAACCCAGTTCACCGAGTACATTCTTCACTGGAACTTTGACGTCTTTGAAGACGATGTCAACAACTGGAAAAAAATAGTACAATGACTTGAATCGAAAGGGCGCTGTATAAATAACTGTATAATGAAATGAGAAAAAAATGAGGTTTCACTCACGATCTAGTCCTCTGAGCCCGATTCTCTCTATGCTAGGTTGGGACTCAATCGTCCCCTCAAAACCACGTTCAACCAAAAAAGCAGATAATTTGTCTTCTTTTTCACCCTTAAAAAAGAATGGGAACAAATTGTAAAATCACTGCAGAAAAAAAAATTGGCAAATAAGCGCTTTACAATCACGCTAAATATAGGATCCGACAGATTGAACCTGATTGAGTAAAACCCGTAGACTACCAAAAAAATATCTCAGGGTCCATAAGTGGCCCAATCTATGCAAAATGAACAGACAAAGACAATATCAGGGGAAAATGACAGCCTAGTTGAGAATTCCTTGGCAAATTAACTCCACAGCAGTTTGAAAATTTACAAAATATAGATTAGCATACAATGTTTCGATTAAAAGTGATTATCAAGAAGTCGTTTCTATTCCTTAAGTAGCGGAGGCTTTAAACACTCACTTATTAGTGAACTGGAAGATCGATCAATCTACTGGTTTAACATAAAAGACACACCTGGGCATTTGGAATCGAAGTCAAAGCGAAGACAGTGAAGATATCGGCCCGGGTACCATTAGCTACCCAGGCTTTTCGACCACTAAGAATATAATACTGGCCATCCGCACTGAGAGTCGCGCGTGTTTTTGACCGCGTATGACCGTACCCACTGAAAACACAAGGAAGTTAGGCTTTCAGGCTATCTTTCATCATTAACTGTAATATAGTATGGATTCGTGCTAGCAAATATTTACCTAAGCCCGAAGGAACAGCACTATCGAAAATTGCTCAAGTCTACTTACAGTAGAAAATGTCCAGCTAATATTGGAACCAATACGATACTCGATACCTCAACAAATACCATGTCACGTATATCGCAGGTGTTCAGAATATAACTAGAAGAATCGTCCTGGACCTTGCCATTAAGATCCATTTAAGAAACCTGGTCGCTCTGAAAAAGTCTGAATAAACTTCCAATAAATGGTTAAACGTAGCCACAGGTTTGAGCTTCTACCAATCCATTACTTTCACTTTAAATTCTGCATCCAACAGGTCCGACCGGATGCCAAAGAACTCTTCGACAATGAAGAGGGACACCACTGAGTGGGAAATATAAGAACTTATTCTCTTCCCTCCACCGAACCTGAAGAGTGAGCTTAAAATGGATACCAAGTCAAAATTCGAACTATGAAAGGAACATGGACAGACGCATAAGAAACGATCACAGGGAAAACGACTTATAGCGCTTCCAAACCGACAATGCCCAGGGATGGCTAAAGTGACATCCTCTTCACCTAGAAGGTTGGAAATTACGTGCCACTCGACAGCAAATGCCGCCAAAACAATATCAAAGGAAGTAAAAAAGTGCTAAATAAAAGAATCAAACCAATAACATTCAATTGCGCTACTTCTCTAATAGATGTCGAGATTTTTTCTTGTTATTAGATTAATCGCACATTCGTTTTATGATAAAGCTAGGACAAGCAAAGGAAATCACGTCAGGCAAACTGAAATCTGAAGAGCCAAGCGGCCGGAACACTGGCAGTCCATAGGGCTGTATAAAAATACATAGGGAGGTATCACCTGCAGTTACATTACTAGGATCTTATTTGTAACTCTTATAAGCCTTCTACTCCACAAACAAATAGATTACCCCCATAGTGCACTTAAAATTAAAAGCTGTTTTAATTTAAGGCATATAAAGCACAATTTCGAGTGTGAATTGAAACAAAAAAGGCAACATATAAGTACCTTGGAGCTTCAGCTAGGCAGAAAGAGGCAATCTTTTCACCTGAAGCCAAACTAGGCAGGTACTTTTCCTTCTGAGCATCGGTACCAACCAACTGAAGACCCTGTACAAGGCAGGAGGAAAAACTCGTAGGTAGATAGATTCCAGCATATATAAATGTTAACTCCTCCATAACCCATCAGAAACGTGCCTTTACTGCAAGAGCTTCGTGTACTGTGATTGTTGCGAAAAGCGAGGGGTCATATCCCATCGCCTCTGCAATGAGTATCGATTCTAGCGGACTCATTCCAAGGCCACCGTACTTTGTGTCCACGCGTTGGCCGAAGAGACCCATAGTCTTGCAGTCATTCAATACCTCAGTCGGAATTGCGCCTTCTTCATCAATTACTTTACTGTTGACTGATAAGAGAACTTAGGCACAGAATCTGGCGTAGAAGACAAGATCAGAAGAGCTGAAATCTCACCCCTCCTGAGCATGTAATCCTCCATTGTACTTAAGAGCGAGTTGGCCTGAGCGACCTCCTCTCTCGTCGACATCTCAGGATACTCCAAGAGTTCCTAAAAGTCATATATGTCTGTTTATTTCTTTTTTTGGCAAAAATATTATTATTACGATGGCATTCCTACGCCGGACTTAAGACCACAACTTGGAGCACTACTTATCTTTTGTCCAGGTTGCCTCTTGAAAACATAACTAGATGTAGTTTAGCGAGGCTTCTATCTAAACTATGGCACACATTAGGAATTACGAAGTCGGAATTCATTAAAAAAACGGTTTCTTTATTAAATTTACTTGATGCCAATACTCTCCTAACTTATTTTCTCTAAAACACTTTGATGACACCCTCAAATTGCCTCCGGGAAACCGGTGAGATCAGAGATTCAGGTACGCCGAAACGAAAAAAGATGGAATTGAGCCGATAAAATATAACCAAACTAGGGGACAGCACAATTTTTAGAGCCTTACCAATTGCAATTTTCCAAGAAAGTAGCTGGGAACCAAAGGAGCGTCAGAAATTGCATATCTCCTCTCCATGTTCGGCATTTGCATGGCAATAGCGTTTCGATTGACTAAATTCTTCAAAGATGGATGAACCAAATTCTCCTCATCTTGTACTTTCAAGTCTGGAGAGGAGGACTTTGTCGCGGATGTAGACATAAACCTCCAGCGCTGAGGGCTCTTGCGAGTCGAGGTCAGCATTTGCCTTACAAAAGTGGTCCGTAATGCCATTAAAGACTTGGTTATAAGCGAACCAGGTAAACCTGTAGAACCATTCAATGAAAATTACCAAAGAAGTGCCAACTCAAAGGAAACCAAGGGAAAAGCGAGGTGATAACAATGAAGGCATCTTAAATATACCAACTACAGTACATTACCAACTCTTATGTACAAGTCATTTTTTATCCTCTAAAAGAGGCTTCAATAAATTTGGGGGTTTTTTAAGGGATAACCTTTTGATCTTCGGTTCGTCACCAATGCTTAAGCGTTCGTCTCGCATAATCTCAAGTTGCTTCAAGGCGGATCTGTCTCCATCATAAAGATCAATTCGAATGGGAGGAATAAGGGCAGCCGCGACATAGCGCCCTTCAGAATTGAGAAAATTAAATGTCCCAATAGCGCTAGGCTAAAATAACCAAAAATTAATAACTGATATAAAAACACCCATATTTCGAAGATCATGAAATGTACCGTTGGCAATATTTCTGCACCAAGTTTGTACTTCCAACATAGATCCATGATTTCTCGTTGGTTGATTTCCTCGCTTGCTGCACCCTTACCGATAACTAAGATTTCTAATTCCGGACATAGAACACGAAAGAGTGAGACGGAATCTTCATTGATATCCTTCGCCGAATTGACCTATGTTTGATAATTCCTACAACTGAAATCTGCATCCTACATTCCAAGAAAATGCATTTTGTGGAAAGGAAACCATAGGTCCATATATGATCGTTGAATTACTGAGCATGAAACCGTGTTCGTTATAGCCAACAATATAGCATCCAGCAAGGCTGTAATTGACAATGTCAACGTGAGCTGAAACTGAATTTTTTTTGGGATCGATCAATACATCGCTAGAGGAAGAAAGTGATCGGTGACCGTCAAGAGGGGCAGATCTCGAAGGACAGGCGACACTGCGCAGAAAACTGCGGCACGATCTAAGGCCGGCAAAAAAACAGCCTGCGACATTCATCATTGTGCGATTAGAGCTTTCCACTCAAACGAAGATCGCTTGAAAGTAGCTCTCTTCAAAATGCAGCTTGTTGCTATTAATCAATAAAAATTGGTTCATTGAAGCCAATTTTTTTTTATTATTAAGATGGTTTAATTGAAAAACGCTCCTCTCTTTCTAACTCACATTTTCAAGGTCTACTTGAATAATCAGTGCTAGAACTGGTTTATCAGTTAATATAGTTTTACTGTTCTTGTGCATATGCGTAAAGTTCGAATGGCCTGAATTGTACCGACTGATAAATAGGTCAATGTCCTTTGCTGAAAAGGAAAATAAAATTTGTAGGGTATTAGCTATAAAATTTTAAAATAAATCATACTCAGAGGCTTTAGGAACAGATCAAAAGTTAATTTAAGAGAAGTCATTCAAATCATCGGGCCATTAGCAAATTGCTGAGCTGATAGTTAAAGCTCGTAATTAAACGCAGTGGCACTATCGAAACAGGGAAATCAATATTGTCATGCCGGAGGGTGCTATCCTTTAGTAAAGCTGCTAGGGTCACAACACTGGTAGTGAAGTAAGATTGTGAAAGGCACATTAAGAATGCGGTTTTTGAGTTAAAAATGTATTGCACAATTTTATACAGGGTAAGAACATTTTCTTTCTTACTACGGGACGAAAATTAACCAAGATTCCGGTTAAGTGATGCTTCTAAATCGGAAAGTGTGGCATTTAAAAACATGCAAAATGGATGCTTTAGGTTAAAACATAAGTTCAATATCGTTTCATTTCAATCTGAAATCTACAGAATGACATGATTTTTCATCGGATTTCTTTCAGAAAGCCAGAAATACTTGCAATTTTGTTAACATAAATTTTGGCTCCATTTTATTTAGGTATATTTGTTAGCAGTGTGTATTTAATGGCGATCACAGTAAGTATTAGTGAATGCGTAAACTCGATTTCCTTTTAGAAATAAATTGTTGATGGGAAGTAAACATGACCTTGAGTTCTGCTCTGCGTTTATTTGTCCAGTCGGCTCCCCATTTTCCCTCTTTTCCTTCCCGACTTTTTTTCTTTTTCTGCTTGACTAATGGCCTTGTATACGTTACATCGGTCTGAATTGAACAAAATCGCTTATAGACTTCGTAATGACATCAAAAACTGTTAAGTCGAAACGTCCATCCATGGCTATTTACGTGCCTCCAAATCTTCGAAAGTCTCCTACTACGCAGTCACCTCCTAGCTTTGAAAATGGCCTAGAAGGTAGTGAAAAACCATCTTTTGATCAAATTTTCCCCCGTCAGTTATCCATTCGACCGTCCCCACCTTCGTCGGGTTTAAATAGCTCATGCAGTACTCCTGGGCTGTCTTCGAAAAACCTGGTTGATTGTCCTAATCCACAGCAGTCCTCAGCTGTGAAGGATAACAGTGCTTTGACCTCATCCGCTGACCTTACTGATTCCCTGCGGGGGCTTAGTTTGAACACCAGTTTTGAGGACTTTGGCCTTTACATTTTCGAAAATAAACCGAAAGAAGTTATCAAAGTACCGGCAGGTGCTTCCAGCTCAACCTATACAAATCCTCCACCCCTAACTTACGATAAGCTCCAACATATAATCGAACTCTACGGTTTTCCTGCTGACATCGATTCTCTGGCCATTGAAACTGAACTTGCTTCCACCTGTTCAAGTGGATTCATTCTTAAATGGGTAGATGAGTCGCATTGTCTCGCTGTATTCTCCTCAGCTATTATTGCTCAGCAGGCCCTGAAAAGCATCTCTGGAATTTTTTTGAAGGCACGTCCAGTTGAGGAGGCTTCTGTGGCCTCAAAGTGGAAGATTGCTAAGTCGCCAGGTGATTGGGCCTTGCCCTACAAAAAACGACCCCCTTGCGATGCCTCTGTTGCCAATCGATTTATCTCCTCTCACCTAGGGCTACCTAGACCCAAGCCTTCTCCTCAAATCTTCCAGGCTCGTATAGAGGCTCAGGGTAAGTTACCTTTTTAGCTTTTTTCTGCCTGAAATTTCGTTAATTTAGTCCTATTAGAGATCCAATTAAGTGATTCATCTAAACCATCTTTAATTGGATCTAGCATAATTAGCCCAGTCACTCATTCCTTCGTTTCAACTTCTAATGCGAAAGCACGTCAGGATGTTTTCATTTTAATCTCCTTAAGTTAGCTGGCGTGATGAGATTCGCTTAAATTTGTTTTTTTACTGCTATACTAAGTTAATCCAAGAGGGCGTAGTAATTTTATCGATTCTATGAGAAGAGTCAACTACAGATTACATTTAATTTTAATTCAACCTGCCTAAAATTTAGTTTAACTTGAAGTTGAGTTGGACTTTTTTTCCGGGCTCGATATTCATATTTCCTTTCTTTGTCACTAGAGCGACGTGAGCAGAAGAAAAAGAATCAGCAGGCAATGTGGGGCGACGACTAGAGAGGTCACAAGGTTCCTGATCTCTGGGCTTTCATTATTGCATTTACTCTTGCCTATAATCATCAACTCACGCTTTTTCCCTGTCGCTCTATCCCCAATTTCTACCCATTTATTTGTTTTGCTGGTTCATCGATTGTGGCTTGTGTTGTTTGCAAAACGGATATGTCTTTTTTTGCAAAATAATCAATGCGATCTTCATTTCCTTGATTGGGTGGTGATGGTTAGCTGGGCGCTACACCTTGGAAAATTAAATCAACCTCTACCCACAAACTAATAAATGCTGTGGCCATTGTCGTTTCTTCAGGCTCAAAAAATCATTGTTTTTTTTTGTAAATTTCAAGGCTTTTCTTGGAGATTACCCATAATCGTCATGAAAGTGACCATTCAGTTTTCGATTTATTTGGAAAAATGTGGTTCGTCAGAACCAATTCGTAGTGGCAGGAAGTGTGACCTTGTCAGGCTGAACGATCTTTCAATTTTCTTTCTAGAAGTAAAATGTAAATCCATAGAATGTCGGTGTATTTCAGGTACGTTCTGACTCTCGTTCTATTCTTAATCAAGATGTTATTTTCTGTCCACGATGATTCAGCAATCGCAGTCTTTAATGACCTTCCCTTCTTTCAGCTTTTTGCGAGTGAGGAAAGAACACGTTCTCCTTCTTGTCTCTATCTAACCAGGATTTTTATCTCATTAACCTTTTTCTACAAATATTGCAGTATACTGCCAGCAGATTGCAAAATTGATTTTCGTTTGGTCTTCCATCCTCCCTCGAAGCCCCTTCATCAAACTTTCAGCCAGGAGTCGATGACGCAGACGGCTAGTGTAGATGATTTTTTTCCTCTTACATGATTTCTAGATTGAGTTGGTGTTCGATGTATTCATCTTCTTTAAGAGACACAAAAGTGCCTTCTTATCAGTATGTTACTTTCAGTAATTTCTAGTCCTTGAAGAATTTGATTTATCTTCTGAGAATGCGAAAGTATCAGTTTTTTTAAAAAAACTTATCTCCCAGTTCTTTTTCCCTGTTTTTCTATTCGGCGCAGTTATCGAATTTTGGTTTTGACCGCTTATAGTGTTGCTGTCCTGCTCTTTCATATTTGGCTAATAAGTACCGTTTCTTGAAGTGAGGTAGATTTTTCTCTTCATCAACTGACGTGCTGCAGGGATGTCAGATATAGTAATTTCTTGGCATCGTAGCGTTATGATCATCCTTCGACCGTATTCTGGTTGAAATTAATGCCTTGCTGTTTATGCTGTTAACCACTCCTTTTTCAATGCCTGCCTTGGAATATTATCTGAAATCAGTGTCATCCAATGTGAGACTCAAGGTTGACTTCAATTTCAGCGGCGTAACTGTCGGAACAATGATTTTTTACTAAAACATGGTCAGTAGTAGTTATCATTTACATTTTCGAGTACGTTTTTGGTCTATAATTCCCTAATAAATCTCGAGTCACCTTCTGAATATGGCTATTTTGGTCGACGCATAACCCAAATTCGCAAAGCGGCACTTAGTGATAGGTATGAGTTGACCTTTTAGGAAGAAAAAGTGAATTATCACCGGTGAACAGCTCTGACAAATCGCCCTGCTGTGATTTTTAGAGGGACTAAAAAATGACACGTCAAAAATGAATCGCAGTAGCCGAAAGAGAAGATATGTATTTTATAGTGCTGTGGAGCAACACTGATTAGAAGCTGGTCCCTAAAAAGGCTCTAAGCAGGAAATACAGTTTTTCCATCTGCTCACGGTAATTTGGCAATGTATGTCGACATATTACAATTTCACAGAAAGAAATCATCGATTTGAATGGTCTTCCAGCTCGGACGGCCGTCATTCGTTCGATAACAGGAGTCGGTGCGATCTATTTCCAAATCCCTTATCCCCTTATAATTTTCTACAGACTTGCCATGCTTTGATCGCAGTAATTTTCCATGTTCAATTAGCGAATGATAAATTAAACCGAAAATGCACTATAGAAGCAGATGTCATATAATTCAGGTAAACAAGTAAAGAAACGAAATACCTGGAGGTCAAGTGATCTCGACTCCGCCTCTCGACTGTGATATTATTTTGTTTCTCAGGAAGTTTCCTTTACAATTTATCTCTCTATGGCCGACCAGAGAGAGCAATGCGTTAAAGAAATTATGTTGTTTCGAGTAAAATGTAAACGTAGTGCAAAAAGACGTCATCATCTACGATGCTCTAAATCACGCATACTTAAATCAACGACGCCTCGACATAATAAAAACTACGCCTTAAAGGCATTTATTAATCAGCCCTTCAAACTTAGTTTCATTATCTTCGCTTTCTAGCTAGATGGGCTGTGTTGAATTGGACGTCGAGCCTCAAGCAATGCGCATCGATTTTTTTAAAGAGTTCTGCACCACTATGACCTTAAACTCTCCTAAGTAGCTGGGATGGTTTGAAATCCTCTGCCGCCAGCAGCATGAAGGACTATTTCCGTCGCTTCAACGCGATATTCTTAGTAACGCAGGCTTCTGCACTCATCTTATCTCCACTAATGCCGAATCTAGATGAAAATGGCTTAGTAAGGGCGAGTTTCTTGTGCACATTAACTGTATAATGTCCAAGATTGTGTGTTAGGAGGTACCTCGACAATGTCAATAACCGAGTCATGTGGTGGATTGAATGCATAAAAAAGGGCTAAAGAAAATGATTAATTTGTACGCCAGACATTAAAGCTACTTTACCAAAATTCTTATTTCCCAAGAGGACGGAGAACTTTAAATGAAGTAGCACTTATGCTTTCAATAGGCCAAAAATGGGAGCAAGCGAGTTGTCACTTTGGGCAATCAGAGAATTGCTTTGCGACATCGAGTCTTACGTACGTATGTTAAGACAAACGCGCAAAAAAATATCGAATATTAACATTTATACATAAGCGCTACATGGGCAGTACAGAAAGTGCTACCCATATCGTGATTCCAATTCGCTACAGACACTATTACTGTATGTTGATGTAGTGTAGTAGGAGCAACTGTGTTGGAGTAAGATGAATGGATCATCCTTATTGACTCAATTAACAATTTGTTGCGTTCCAAACAATGGATACGAGGACTTTTCTTTATTTCTAATGGCTGGCACTGCAACTTAAGCTTGAAGCTTGGTAAATAGCTATGCATTCATCCGGTGTCTTCACAGTCGGCCCAGATCTGTATCTCACTAACTAATATCGTTGAATTGACAGGAGTCACATGAGGACCAAATATAAACATTGAGCGTATTTGGGAGTTATTTTACTCAAAATCCGCTCAGTTAAGGCCACTTTTGTGGTTTCTGGTAGTTAATTTCTGTTTAATAAAGCTAAGCTTCTTGCTGCAGATGACGACGCGACTACCGATCCAAGTTGGTCATGTTTGAATTTAAATTCACAAAACATGCCAAATTTGAAAAAAAAAATTGGTGATTATATTCCTGAGTTGGTAATTTTATCTAGCTTAAGCGTCATGGAAATCCTCTAATTGGCTACTCAAATTTACACTCAGTATGTGTTTATAATATACGTCAGAAGCAGAGAGCATTCCCACATTTACCACAAATCAATGATGTCTCTTTCAATTTAAAATTAAGATTCATATTAACTAATATTGTGCAACGGGGTTGAATATATAATGCGAAAGCGATATATGCGATGATAACGCTGATTATAAGGTCTTGGAGTGTTGTGACTCTGAAATCCTCTGATTAGCTCAAATCTGCAATTCATGCTGATCCCAGATGGCTGCTTTTAGGTCGGCAGCAAGACACTTACACAAGACGCTTACATATAGCATAGAACAGTAAAATTGACGTCTTCGGCCTCCTGGCCGTTTCTCGGTATGGTTTCGTGGTGCAGTAACAGTTCATTCTTCTGTTACACTTTTTGCAGTTCCTCGTTGTCCTCGTCTGTTCGTCCGCATCCATGTGTTCTTTTCTAAAGATCATGTATGGGTAAGGGTTATTCGCAGCCGAGATGGAGCAGTTGTGCTGTTCATCCTGATAGATATCCTTTATTTCGTAGTTGTTTTCCGTGCCTTCCACTCTATTTATTTTCTCCATCGTGTTCAGTTCTACTTCCTCTTCCTATTCTCTGTTGGCCTCTCACTTTCTGGGATTGCAACCGATGGTTAACGATCCCTAATATCTCTCTTTAGCCACCTTTGAGTCTTGTATCTTTCAAGGCAGTCCTTAAGAGAGCACTTTAGCCTACGTCCCAGTATATCTTCGGTTTTGTGTCCTTCTCCTCCATGATCTTGCCTTATATGTCTTCACATCTCCTTTGTCGTGGCGAAAAATCTGTGACATTTTGTGTTGGTACAGACAATGTTCCGTTGCCTATCTCCTACCAGTCTAGGTGTGTAAATATCATCTCGTACTTTGAGGCTTTGTTCCGAATCAAGTAGCCATGATTTGGAGTGCTTTTGCCGTAGTTCTTTCGCATCCTTAATTAATTGAAGCATCCAGTTCCTTGTATATTAGGCTTTCTTAGTTTCCTCACTTTCAAAGTTACTCTCAGTTATGGAGAGTATCAGCCTATCGTTGTCCGTTTTCAAACTCTTCCATAGATTCATCCTCTTTGTCTGTACAAGACTTGCTAAATTGCGCATCTGCAGCTTCTTTCGCAGTTCCTTTACAGTTTTGGCTCTTCCTGAGCACAATCCAAGAATAAGGCGTCTTGAATTGAATTCTGAATTGTTGATAGTCGGATGTTATCATTTACTGACTCTCTACTGACTCAAGACAATAGTAGATAATCCATAAGTGACTGCAAGATGGACAAAATACCTACCAGAGTTGCTTTCACGGTGTTATTAAGACTTCGTGAGCACAGGAACGATCGTGGTTGTGTTAGGTGCCCTCTTGCCCTGACTAGGTTGGCTTTTATTGCTCCGTCTGGCTCGCCAGTGTTTCAATTTATGAAGCCAAGGTATTCGAAGTATGAGGCACGTGGGAATGACATTCCTGCTGCTTCGAGGGGTGGTTGATCCTCACCGGCACCAATTTGAAGCCAGAGGGTTTTGTTCGCTGCAATTTGCATCCCGTATTTACGCAGCGTTATGGCCAGATGCTCTATTAGCCTGACAGCTACGACCTTCTTTGGCGCAACAAGACATAGATCATCTGCATATTCCAGATGATTCAGCAGCCATCTTGTGTCCGATTGATCAATCATCTGAACCGCACTGTCGTTGAGTGAGGAGAAGGCTTCATCCAATATGAGTTGGAAGGTAAGGTTGAAAAGAAGTGGTTCTTCTTTTGAGCCTTGTTTCACACCACGTTCCATTACAAAGTAGTCCTTTGTTCCCCTCAATCTCCCCATCGGTGAGTCCATCAAGGACTTTACCGAATGGACAGTTATCCAAGAGCAGCCCAGATCAATCATTCGGTTGATTATTGCAGCTTTAGGCAGCGAGTCAAAGGTATTTTCAGATCAACAAACATTAGCACTGTTTTCTGCTTCTGGTCCATGGCTTTCTGTATAATGGTTCTTACTTCAAGTATAGCCTGTTCGGTGGATCTTCCTTCACAGAATCTAAATGGGTTTTTGAGTGTAATTCGGCAAGGTGGTGCTTCAAAGGCTGGCACAGAATATATGCGTATAACATGCTTAATGTATCCAGAAGGAAGACTGATCTATATTTTGCTATCAAGCTATTGGAGCTTGAGGATAATTGCTTGCAGGCAGTGATCAGAATTTGCATCTGCCTTTCCAGAGGCTCGTAGGCCACTTATCAGGAATAGACTTGATCTTTCTATCAGAACAAAGTCTAGAATAGCACCTTTTTCCTTAGAATGGTACCAAGTCAGTCTTCGAGAAGTTGGTTTCCGAAAGAAAGTGTTAATCATGTTTACATTAAACTCTTGGCATAGGCCCAATAGCCTTAGTCCGTTCTCTGTGGTGTCAACTCGATCGGTGGGTAGAACGACAAGTTTGGCGCCAATGTTACGGGCATCAGAGCCTATTCTGCATTTGAAAAAGCCAAAGATTATTGCTTGTGCATAACCAGAGAGAAGCAGTCTATAGGTTTAGCCACTAGTCTGTAGGAGGATTCTTTAACCATTGTATCCTCCGTGGACTCGGTCGGAACTTAGCCGCCCATCAGTCCAACTTTTACTCCTCCAATTCGGAAGGTCAATGTGACAAGGCGACCCCACCATTCGATCTAGAGCTATCACTGCGTCCAGAGTTGGAGAAAGCGTAGTTATTTATACATGAGGAGCAGGATTGCATTCGAGTTTCCGTAAGGGCAACAATCTCCATACCCCCACCAGAAGTCTCTTCAACTACTTGGCGGAGTTTCCATACATTGCTACATGCACGCACGTTCCGCAATCCATGCTTAGGACCATGAATGTAGGTATTACGTGGTACCTTGATTAAGAGGCTCTTGGTGGACTCAGGCTGTACCTCTGTTGGCATAATAATATGTTAGAACATCGGGTGGGTGATTAGTCCTATCCGGCCGCCCCGCTCTTTAGTCCTCAAGGTTGCTCCTGAGCTTACTTGTGATCACCAGGAAGAGGTAGAGAGTAGGATTTATCACCAATAAGACTGATAAGAATACACACTACTTCTGTTGGCATATTAATCACCCATTTCTCTGTGGTCATCGTGATTTCCTGCTCATGAATTTCCCAGTTGGATTGCGATATGTAAAGTCGTGCTTTCATCTCATTTCCAAACAACTAGTATATATTAAAATTTTTTATGTTCTAACTAAGAGATTAGATAACCAAGTCACTTATCCTCGTAGTGAGATAAGATGAAATAGTTTATTTTCTCTTCACATTGACGTCCAATTCAACTGGCTGAAGCATGACGCCATAGCCTGTAAATTTTTGTCTGAAACTGAGCGTAAATATTAACAAACCATGGAGTTATTTCTCAATAATTTCTTATGTGAAAAAACGAATTCCTTACATCATCCCTCGAGTTCGAGCGGGGACTTAATGAGAATGTTATCAGTTTTCAAGAGCTACCTCCAGGTATACCGTACGAAAAATATGGGATTAATGATCTGTAATCGACTTTGGTCACTTTAAATGTGTCGAAACGACTGCCGCGTAGATGGATAGTGGCTCGGAGTTTCCACTAGCATAATCTGCATCTCTCTCATTAATGCTGTCGCATCTGTTAAAAGCGCAAATAATTTGATGAAACCTAAGACTAATGTCTTTTTGAGCGTTGGAGCCATTGACTTGCCATCTATAAGTACGTCTACTTTATTCTTCCAACGCATAAGCAATTCTATGGAGATGACATGTTCATTTTCCTTTACTAGGGCGAGTGCATGAAATATGGACTGCCCCTCCAAACCCTTTTTCAACCTAGGCAGTGCATAATGCGAACTGTCTTCAAAGAACAGAAGACACGTGATATCTCTACAGGGAGGGGGTGGGGAGTTGTTCTGTAGCCAGAGACTATCCTGTACTGAAATGCAACAACATTTATAAGTAGAACGGTCATTTCACTCATCTGCTTGATTCTTTGTCAAAGGGTAGGCGTGGTACTGAAGGAGTATAGCAGTTACTGAAACGAAAATTCGGCTGCTATTTACAATTAAAAAGGCTACCTACGTGAATAGATCATGGATGACAGCTCTGAACAACCCCTTCTTAGTAACCAGGCAAATAGCCGCCTTCATCGGGTTAAGTAGATTATCTATACAAAATGGTAAATTTACTCTTTTGTCTGTGGTAAATAAGGCAATGCATTTTAAGCACAAATTAACAAAGGCTTTATTTCTACTTTACTTTGATTACTTCGGAAGGCAATGATCATGCTATTGTCTTTTGTCGTCGGGGAGCATTAAATACTCGTTTCTGCGTTCTATCCTTTCTTGTTGCTTATTATGAGGTGATCTTGACATCCTTGTTAACCATATGGCCATCGTCATCACAATCATCGTTGTTGTCGTCTCTGACAGTTGATACGGTTCCCCTTTTGGCCTCTTTCTATATTTTAATACGCAGTCTTCTGCATTCCTTGAGAAGGGCAAAAGCCACTATCCACGAGGAAACGGGTTAAAATTTCGAGTGCTTGCTGTGTTTGAATGCACTGAATAAATTAACGGGCAGGCCTTGATATCAGAATTGCGAAATTCGATCCTTTGGTCAAGTTAATTCAGACTCAAATGGCAGTTGACTTCGTTTCTGTAGGCATCGTACCCTTCTGAGTGAAGCTACGATATTCATCGTCACCATTCATTCATTCCTTTGAATTGAGTTATCTTTAAGAGATAGTTCCAAGTCAGACGTCACCACAAGAACACATCCCTGTAGCATCCCTCATCAGCCAAATCCACCCATCTTGTGAATTCTGCACTTTATTAAACCATTATTCATTTTCGCTTCATTCATTTCGAACAGTGAATTGCAAACAGCACGATGTTGTTTCGCAGTACCAAAATTCAAGACATCGACTAACAGACATGTTGATTCTCAAGTTATGAAATAAAAAAACGAATTTTATTGATATTTAGGGGTTTATGCCACTGTCTCTGGTGCATGCATAGTTAATTGTTGCCCCCAAAACACCACATATCGATAAACTACTCGAACGAAAATCTCCTCTATTTTAATACAACCTCGCGTTTATCCCTCATGAATCCCTTTAAGATGGAAAAATGCACTAGTAGCATTGTACCTGTGTTCTAGTGATGTGAAAGAAAATGATACCTCCGGAACAATCCTTTTCATCCCAATGAAACCGCTGATTATTGGCATTGCAACCGGATTTACTGAAAACGCTGCACAACGAACGGCGTTAAGCGAAGTAATTGAAAGGAAAAATGACATAAAAAGCATACCCATGTGAGAAATTATTATGATAAGAAGTCTAAGGTCTTATTTAAGTTATATTCCGGATTATTTAAATAAGCGTGCTTAGTGCTTGGTTCACGGAAATACGGTCAGAACTGGCGTTTCATAGACTTGAGGTTAGAGACCCGTCGAATAATCAAGAACATGTTAAAATTAACTCTAGCCAGAAGTATTCTTTAATGAGATACATTAATTATTGTTATTCCTCAGCTTTATTAGATGCTTTATTTATAAAAGTAACTATAACCCATTTACTTAAGTAAATTGATACCTTTGTAGACGACACAGTATTTTGCATCATTTCGCATTCATATTACGTACCTTATTTTATCACACATCATATGGTCTCTCAAAGCAATGAACCAAAAATCTCAATGTTTCGCTCCTTTTCTTCAAATGGAGTTTTTAGTTGATATTACGCTCACAAATCAAAATCAAACTAACTGACACTAAGTACCTAGTCAATATATCTTCACGACGTCAGTAACCAATGATAGGAAAAGCCTGTAATCTGTGTTTAAAAAATGAATATTCTTGAGCATTTATTCATGCATTGAATGGGGTTTATGGAGTTCCTGATCGAGGAGGAATTCAACCGTGGGACCTTTGCCCTCTAGACGAGTGATGAGAGATTTCAGGTTGAAGATTGCTGTTACTTGTTCGTTCACAAAGTGGTCAAGTTTTTCTTGAACCTAGAAGGGGATTCAAATAGTTAGTACGCTTAGAATAAACAAGAAATTGCTAGAAATAATTAACTCACATGAACGTCATTGACTTTTTGAGCCTGCTTATATAGATTTTGGAACGATGAGGCCACAGAAATTTCCTTTTCCAGAGCCGACTTCAGTGCCTCTACCGACGACTCCCATGCAGACGGTGTGGTAATACCAACTTTGACGTCCTTCAAGGTCACCGTTCCAAGTCGCTTCGTCACTAACTCCGTTATCTCGCGAGCATGGTGGTGTTCTTCGGAAGCTGCATTTTTGAAGTATTCAGCAAAGCCGAACAAAGCTTTATCACTTCGTGAAAAGAATGCAGCCTGAATAGAAAAAATTCGCTAAACAACTTGCTTTACCAATTAAAAAAAATGCATAAACAGAGTTAGTAGAATCGGATTTGGAAGTGAGAATAATCTTTACGAAGATGACTTAAACTTTGTTACCTCTCTCAGCTTTCGAAGGCATAACATAAACAGATCAGAGGCATAACCATTTTGTTTACATTATAAGAACATTGAATCTTTCATATCCGTTTCAAAATTTTAACCGTTTTCGACACCATGTATCCCCGAGAGATCGAAGCTTTTATAAATAACTGACCAGTTGTTCGTAGAGATAGAAAGCCTCATATTCAAGGTGTATTTGATCATTCAAGCTTTTCTCCAATTGTTCGTCAAGGAACCTCTGGCCTTCGGCGAAGTTAATGCAAGCAACTAAAATGACATTTAATTTCATTTCATTTAAATGCGACATTGTATCGACAGCTAATATACCTACCGCACAACTAACTTACATAAAGCAAAAAGGAAGAACTTGAAAATGGAACACATTGCGAAAAACAGTGTATATTTTCAGCTTCCGTTGCCGTTGTTATATACATTCATCGGTTAGTTCAGCTTACGTCCATTGGCTAATGTGCTTAACCAATAACAGCGCCTCTGTCCGCCTCTGTACTAACCTGATAAAAATTCCCCATGTTTTATGATTTAATTTCCTCCTTTCTTAGGTTATTTCAAAGACAAAGTAAAAAATAACCACACTGATATGCTGTTAGGTCCCGGTTTAATATAGCAGAGTGGTAGATTGGAAAAATACACCTAGCCTACGTGATTTATTATGCCCTCCGGATCCTGAGTTACACTGAATTTCGGAAAATATCAGTGATTCGTGATTGTAGAGGCATCAATATAACAAATTTAAGATGAATGCAGTCGGTTCGTCGTTATGGAAATACTTTGGATTTTTTTATCTGAATCTGACCTGGACAGCAATAGGTTTGACTCTACTCTGCAAAGATTAGTCAAACGCTGTTGGTGAAAATTTACACTTTGACAGCTCAGTTGCTGCCAGAGTACTTGGTTGGATAAATTTTAACATGCTCTCAGACTTTGGGAAAGTCACCTATTAAATGTTCTTTGTAATAATGAAAACGCAACATGGGTTCCAAGAGTAGTGATCATGCGTAATTTGATGCTAAGATATATCCCATTAAGAATGTTAAAGTTAATACTTTATTTCGAAATGTATGGTCCGACTAAACCGGAACATTTTTCTGTAAGCTCAAGGCTTTGTCGGGATTAATGAAGATTTCAGGTCAGTAAAGCGCTACCTTTCTCGGTCGTTCTCCAAGTGTTTATCAATGTTAAAATGCCTCTATTTTCCCTCTGCAGCTTGGTACCCATACTTCGATTGCATTGCTAAAACGAATCAGTTCGAACTGACAATGTATTACAGGGGCTAACTAATTAAAGCTATCCTCGTTCTTTGTCTGAGGTACTTTCTGCAGTTCTGGTAGAGCGGACGAGTGGTAAGGTCCTTTTCAAATAGAGCAGGATCTTAGTTACCACAGCAGCAGGGTTAGGATTTGTTTATCGGTGTCGGTAAAATCAATCTGAGACCGCGATTGGGTGTCATGAGTATTGCATTTAGATGTTCATCAGGGCGGAATTAGAAGGCCCATCTAGACTGGATTTCAGTTTAAAGTACATGTAGGAAAAGGCTGAAGATGCATTCAAACGAATGCGAACCTGCGTTTTTATAAGCCACGAGTGACGGCACAAAACGTGTTATAAAAATGGATATCGGAACCATTCTTGAATTATTTAAATGCACCAACAGTTTTCTATGTTTTTGAACAAGTAAACTGCAGCGGATTAGTAGGTATTCATTATTATTAGTTGGGATAGTAGTCGACATACCTGACGAAGAAAGATGGAGCTCTGTATCTGTTGAACGTTTGTGACCCAAATGACTCAGAAATTAAACTTACCAGGTCCTACAATATCCATTACCCTCTTTTCGCAAAGGGTGAATATTAACCTTGGACGTCCTCAAATATGGGTCATATTACATTTTCAAGCGCAAAGATCCAAATATTGGGGAAATATTACTGCATAAACACAAATTCTGTATTGAAGGAAAGGGCCTGCTGGATTGTCTTGAGAGGAGAAAATCCAAACTTTGGCCCTCGCTGGATACGCAACGATGGGTTTCGAAGCCATGCCTTCTTATGGGTCATACTATTGCTACACGATCAGGCTATATGAGGATTCTCATCCATAAACTCATCAGCTTAATCGGTCTTTTCTCCGAAATTAAAAAAAAGTTAATGAATGCTTGTGAACCACTAGAGCCTAACAAAGGATTTCTGAACGTAAAATGTCCTACTCGTCTTAGTACCTGGCCTTGCTTAATCATATTGCACATCGCAGCTTATTCATAAATTAAAAATAGGAATAAAGTTCTTTGTAGTCAGGAAAAAGTAAGGGCTCAAGGGGGTAGCTTTCAGGAACCTCGTCTGTTTTCCGAATGCAAACATCATATCCCTCGTTTCCGTAGACTTTTCGTTATTCGGCTCTCCCGCTTGATGGCTTTTCTTCTCTCAGCATCGATTTTGAAATGATTTATCAAACCTACTTTAGCTGCATCTCTACCCAAAGCCCTAATAGCCGACAAAACTCGAAATTCTTAGAAAAATTCAGAAATATTGAGCTTTATGTCAGCTCAAGTATAAAAAGTGAACCTTTGCTCCTTTAACTGATTATGCAGAAACGTAAATAGTCACAGTATTAGTTTGTTTCGATGTGGAAACAAATTTAACTTGAGATACTCCGTTCGTCTACATAAAGGTAATTGGAATCGTGTAAGTTTTTGAAGGCATAGATAAGGAACATACCATATGATCTCACTAAATGAAGAGTGGAATTTTTAAATATAATGCGTTAGACCGTATCTAGATATCGCTTCAGAAATCATGTTTTCAAAAGAATTAAGTCTCATCAAATTCCAGGCAGAATACTCATTAACATCAGTAATCTCAATGCTGAGTTCTCTAGCCCTATGCGCCGACGATCAGTCCACCGACTTAACCTCTGACTGATTGTCCCTCAATATCGCTAACTTTCAATAGGAAATATGAACACAACCTGTGCAGTAATTTTACTCATAAAATAGTAGCTTCTACCAACTGTTTTAAGACGAAAAGTGGATAGTTATGTGGATGCTATTGGTAGTTTTTCTCTAAACTGATTTCCATTTGATAGAAATTGAACTTTTTTTCAAAGGAAGAAAATGAGTAGGCAACCCCAGCACTTATTGAGTGTGTGATAATGGGCGGATCCATGTCTCTTCGCTTCGTACTCTCGGAACTAAACATTGAACCTGTTGATATATTGAGGGCCATTGAAGAAACAGGAACCGGACAAAAATTACTGTTTGAACTGCTTTTTGGTCAAGCATGATCATACATTTTTCTTTTAATCCCCAACCATCGGACAAGTCGCAAGGACTTATTGGGGGTACAACAGAAATACAAAGAGCTTGAACAACAGTTAAACATGTACCTATAGCAATATAACAGTCAATTTGACGTCTTCAATTCGCTGGCCCTTCCTGGGCGTGGTTTCAACGCACAGAAACCGTTCATTAATCAGTTGCAATTCTTTGCGCCACCTCGTCCGTCCGCGACACACTTGAGTGCCCTTTATGATCGATGGGCCTTTGTCGTCCTCGCCTGTTTGTCCAGTTGCCCTTCCCTTACCAATCTAGGTGTGTAGTTATCATCTCGTACTTTGAGGCTTTGTTCCGGATCAAGTAGCCATGATTTGGAGTGCTTTTGCCGTAGTTCTTTCGCATCCTTAATTAATTGAAGCATCCAGTTCCTTGTATATTAGGCTTTCTTAGTTTCCTCACTTTCAAAGTTACTCTCAGTTATGGAGAGTATCAGCCTATCGTTGTCCGTTTTCAAACTCTTCCATAGATTCATCCTCTTTGTCTGTACAAGACTTGCTAAATTGCGCATCTGCAGCTTCTTTCGCAGTTCCTTTACAGTTTTGGCTCTTCCTGAGCACAATCCAAGAATAAGGCGTCTTGAATTGAATTCTGAATTGTTGATAGTCGGATGTTATCATTTACTGACTCTCTACTGACTCAAGACAATAGTAGATAATCCATAAGTGACTGCAAGATGGACAAAATACCTACCAGAGTTGCTTTCACGGTGTTATTAAGACTTCGTGAGCACAGGAACGATCGTGGTTGTGTTAGGTGCCCTCTTGCCCTGACTAGGTTGGCTTTTATTGCTCCGTCTGGCTCGCCAGTGTTTCAATTTATGAAGCCAAGGTATTCGAAGTATGAGGCACGTGGGAATGACATTCCTGCTGCTTCGAGGGGTGGTTGATCCTCACCGGCACCAATTTGAAGCCAGAGGGTTTTGTTCGCTGCAATTTGCATCCCGTATTTACGCAGCGTTATGGCCAGATGCTCTATTAGCCTGACAGCTACGACCTTCTTTGGCGCAACAAGACATAGATCATCTGCATATTCCAGATGATTCAGCAGCCATCTTGTGTCCGATTGATCAATCATCTGAACCGCACTGTCGTTGAGTGAGGAGAAGGCTTCATCCAATATGAGTTGGAAGGTAAGGTTGAAAAGAAGTGGTTCTTCTTTTGAGCCTTGTTTCACACCACGTTCCATTACAAAGTAGTCCTTTGTTCCCCTCAATCTCCCCATCGGTGAGTCCATCAAGGACTTTACCGAATGGACAGTTATCCAAGAGCAGCCCAGATCAATCATTCGGTTGATTATTGCAGCTTTAGGCAGCGAGTCAAAGGTATTTTCAGATCAACAAACATTAGCACTGTTTTCTGCTTCTGGTCCATGGCTTTCTGTATAATGGTTCTTACTTCAAGTATAGCCTGTTCGGTGGATCTTCCTTCACAGAATCTAAATGGGTTTTTGAGTGTAATTCGGCAAGGTGGTGCTTCAAAGGCTGGCACAGAATATATGCGTATAACATGCTTAATGTATCCAGAAGGAAGACTGATCTATATTTTGCTATCAAGCTATTGGAGCTTGAGGATAATTGCTTGCAGGCAGTGATCAGAATTTGCATCTGCCTTTCCAGAGGCTCGTAGGCCACTTATCAGGAATAGACTTGATCTTTCTATCAGAACAAAGTCTAGAATAGCACCTTTTTCCTTAGAATGGTACCAAGTCAGTCTTCGAGAAGTTGGTTTCCGAAAGAAAGTGTTAATCATGTTTACATTAAACTCTTGGCATAGGCCCAATAGCCTTAGTCCGTTCTCTGTGGTGTCAACTCGATCGGTGGGTAGAACGACAAGTTTGGCGCCAATGTTACGGGCATCAGAGCCTATTCTGCATTTGAAAAAGCCAAAGATTATTGCTTGTGCATAACCAGAGAGAAGCAGTCTATAGGTTTAGCCACTAGTCTGTAGGAGGATTCTTTAACCATTGTATCCTCCGTGGACTCGGTCGGAACTTAGCCGCCCATCAGTCCAACTTTTACTCCTCCAATTCGGAAGGTCAATGTGACAAGGCGACCCCACCATTCGATCTAGAGCTATCACTGCGTCCAGAGTTGGAGAAAGCGTAGTTATTTATACATGAGGAGCAGGATTGCATTCGAGTTTCCGTAAGGGCAACAATCTCCATACCCCCACCAGAAGTCTCTTCAACTACTTGGCGGAGTTTCCATACATTGCTACATGCACGCACGTTCCGCAATCCATGCTTAGGACCATGAATGTAGGTATTACGTGGTACCTTGATTAAGAGGCTCTTGGTGGACTCAGGCTGTACCTCTGTTGGCATAATAATATGTTAGAACATCGGGTGGGTGATTAGTCCTATCCGGCCGCCCCGCTCTTTAGTCCTCAAGGTTGCTCCTGAGCTTACTTGTGATCACCAGGAAGAGGTAGAGAGTAGGATTTATCACCAATAAGACTGATAAGAATACACACTACTTCTGTTGGCATATTAATCACCCATTTCTCTGTGGTCATCGTGATTTCCTGCTCATGAATTTCCCAGTTGGATTGGCTCTTGGTGGACTCAGGCTGTACCTCTGTTGGCATAATAATATGTTAGTACATCAAGGTTGCTCCTGAGGTTACTGGTGATCACCAGGTGAGCGTATATAGTAGGATTGCTCACCATAAACACGCATACTGACATTGTTTCCGGCAGGGTTGGCAATCGTAATTTTTCGAAACAGCCTATGGGCACGACGTTTTGATAGTGTCTGTGTGCTAGCATGAAGAAACTCATTATGAAAGCAAAGCCCGCCCTGCTGGTTTAAATTCCATCCCCACTTGATTAAGGGGTATAAAATCTGAGCTGGAGTTCTGCAACATTGTCGAACTGGAATAGCCAATCACGTTAGCACTTGGCTCCATTGCATCATTGTGTTACCTTCTAATATAAAAGGCTGTATTACCATATCCATGACATTTTTGCAAATTTATGCTTTTTTGGAAAAAAAAACATGGCTAAATATGTTGTTAAAACAACAGAATGGAGAATATTTGAACGAAGCAACACACCGAAATGAAAGTTAGCCTAGTTTGTCAGCCAGTTGGGAAGAATTTGTTGATGTTAATGCAAATTTGGCAGAAGATGAATAACATTCAGCATTTCAGAGTTGTCTGAAGAAGGAAATCATGCAATATGACTGCATTTACTCTAGGGGTTTATCTTTTACTATCTTTTTTCTTCAGTCCGATTTGTTTGAAACGGCCAAGTCAGCAGTAATAATTGATATTTGGTATTCCCTTGAGAGGAAGTCTGCGTTAGATTTTGGATACCCGAAACCTTTGTTTGAAATTGGAAGATTTGACACCTTAACCACTCTCCTCTTTCGTAGGCTTCTAAGAAGTCAGAAATAAGGCTGTCATACTTGTTGAAATTATTTGCAGTCAGTTTGCAGCGATCCTGACTGCGATTATTAATATTTTTCTTTTACTGATCTTATCCACATATATATGTTTGGTTTGTTACTTTTGTTTATGGTCAGAGATAGCTAAGCAGTCCTATACTTCGTGCCAAACAGTTTTTCAACTCGAAAGCAAACACACTCCTGTAACGTGAGTTAGGCCATGGTCTGGGTAAAAATCTACTAATCCAGTCCACCTGCAATTGGTAATTTTTACCATATTCGTTAATATGCAGTAAACTTTAATCAAAAGTTACAATATATTTGGCAACTACTATATTCGTTTCCAGCTAGGGAAGATATAGTGCAGTGATCGAGTTATGGATAGTTTATGCTGCACATAGCACAAATATTTACTTAACTATGGAGGCGGATGCAATCCCTATCATGGAAGTATGACGCTTTATTTCGGCATAAACTCTAAACGTTTCGTAAGATCACATGGCTAGCTTAAAACTGGCTTAAACTGTCAACTCAGCCTGTTTGCCGTGGTGCATCTAAAAATCTGAGGCCTTATTTAATGACTACTTTGCAGAACCATACATTTGGGTTATCCTCACGATCACTAGATTTCATGCCTTGTGAGAACTTGGTTTAGAGTGTCTGACACTCCCGAATGCATGCGCGTAAGCTGTCAAGGCGAGAAATCACTGTCTCACAGATTCGAGCCATTATATGCAGCCCTTTATTCCCGACTGTTGCAGAGGCAGACCAAAGCAGAGAAACCGAGAGATAAATCACATTATTCTAGTGCTAGTCCAGCGACCATCTTAAACTATTGAAAAAGTGAGGTATTTAGGCACATCCCTTGAACATTACACCGCAGCTTCTATTCTGTCTAACATTGTAGTTGATTCTGGAAGAAATTTTCTGTATGTTGCTTTTTAAAAGTCTGTTATAGCTTCTCGTGATTGGATAAGTAATTATGTTGTGTGAGCAGCCAGTGATTTACGAGCGTACTTCGTTTGGGCTGACCCTGAAACACCAGGTATCTCATTTAAGGTCTATGCGACTTATGGGAACCAAGACTGAAGAAATTCAGAAAACATCTCCAGCATGCAAAAAGCATCATTCCTTATCTTAATTTCCTCTTTATCACATAAACACTGTGCCCACGTTGTAAATGTGTGCCACTATCCAGGGTTAGTTCAGATACTCCAAACTCCGGAGTGCCTTTTCTACTATGTAGCACATATTTTTTGGAATTATCTGTTATAACAACGCCAAATACTCTCAGAAATACGAGCGTTTAGTGTTTCATCTTTGAGCAGTTATAATAGGCTATTTAATAAGGTAGTTTATTCAAGACTAGCATATTTATTAATGAATGGCTACCAGTGCTTGCGGATCTAGGAGAAGGAAGTCCAAAAGAAATTTGAGAATTTAAGCTAAAAGTTTTCAGGTTGTGTTTCAAACGAGGATCTATTACGTCTTTTAATTCTTTGTGCTTTAGTTAAGTTGGATAAACCATACTAAAATGGTTTTATTTCCTTTCCACACCTTAAGTATTGCAGCGGTTAACATCCTTTAGATTTTAGGTGGAAGAACTGAATTTGCCAGCTCAATCAACCTTTCCTATGCATGGTCTATTGGACCTCTTCTGTAGCGCATGATCATGACTGTTGTGACTGGGACAACAGTCATGTGCCCCTCATTTAGCTTAAACTTTTACCCTATATGTGCCCTCTGTTTGAACCTCAGTTGAAGAGAGTAGTAGCGGACATGAATTACCTATGGTGAGGAGGGGCCTCAACGTGGTGCGGAACAAAATGGATTGCCCTTCACTTTTCTCACTTCCTAATATATGAACAAAAGCAGCGATATTCTTCTACTTTTCGGACATTGCAAAAAGAAGTCTGATTATTGGCTTAACAGAAATCGATAGGTATTTTTTGAAAATAATCGACTTCTCATGAAAGATAAGTAGAGTAAAAGATTAAACAATTCCGTGCCTCCTTTGCTCGCTTCCATGTGGTTCTACGATGGAAATGTCAAACTCTGGGCAAGATCTGAAAAAGTCGGTCACTCCAACCTAATCATTCATAGCAGCGGTTCATTCAGCCGGGCCAAACTTCGTAATTGCTAATCCACAAGTCCTGGTTTATCGCCTAAGGGAAAATAAGGAATAGAGGCCTCCCTACTAAGAGTCAATATGTCTCCAGACTCAGATTTTATCTGTGCGCTATCAAAAGCAGAAGGTGATGACAAAAGAGTAAAGATGCACGATATGGTGGTGGAATCTTGTGGGGAACAGAGAAGAGGTTGTATACTGATCGAGGAAATCTCGTAAACGCTTGACAACAGAGAAGAACATCGAAGAGAGGCTATGTGCTTTTGATTTATCCCTCTGAATAATTAACCTCGCTAATTTGTACCATGCTTTGATTTCTACTTAATTATCAACTAATTACCAATAAATAAAGGCCAACACGAATACGAGGATCTTACAAACATTTCCATAAGATGTTCAAACCAGTCACGTCGAGTTCGATGATGATGGAATTGATCTAACACCACAATGGACAACAGAGTGAGATTCTAGGTCGTTCGCAGTCACTATTAGGCACTCAGAAACATGCAGTTCATCAACGTAGGCTCAAGATCAAGAGTTGCGTAACGAGTACTAACAGAATGATCGGGGATATTAATCGATAGTTGGAAGGGCATGAGGCCATTAAATTACCAGAAATTATTTTATCCTGATGTATCCTGAATCGGCAGCGAATCAGAAATGTGATCAACATGATTTAGTATAAATGGTTTAGGCTCTTCTAGAGTCTCCTGGTTCACGATAAACATTTTTTGGTTAATGCCGCTACGGACCGAGAGTACCAAAGGGTGTATTACAGGCTTCCGCAGTCTGCCAAACCAAAGCTACGAAAACCATAATCTTCTTGGTCATATGTTTATCCACTTAGTTTACTCTGACTTTTGGCGCAAATACGATGTCGTACGGGCAGGAATTTCGGAACGAAGGAATTAATCACAATACCCGACTACCTCACTAAAACGAGGGGCAATGTCGGCATAAAGAGGCGGTTTATTAAATCAAACTCGTGGATCAAATTAGTGATTCGATTGTAATTTTAGTTATAATGTCACAGCTCCGATTTATTGGAACGATTTTATTTGAAAAGGATGATACCTTTTGCATAACGCATTTTAAGCAAAGCAAAAAAAGATGAGCTTTAGATTAGCGTTAAAATTGATTAAAATATATTTAATTTATGTTCAATAAGTCGTGTTCATTATTTGCCTGCAGCAAATATGAAAATATGTAACATATTTATAGTATTTTTGAGCCGTCAGGTAAAACACTACTCGAAGTGGATTTATCCAGTGTGTCTAAATAATTGGAGCCTGGTTGGATTTATTCTGCAGATCTACAGTAAAGACTAACCCTCAAGCTCAGCTTAATTAGCGGAAATTATGTAACCCACTGTTGGCCATCCGAGACTCTTAATAGTATTTCACAGCTCGAGGTAATCCAGACACTCAAAAGTTCTCAGTTCAGAAAACGTAAAAGAATCAAAGGTTGGAAAGGAAAATCGGTAAAGTAACACGCCAGATTTGATATCTTCGAAATGATCTTGCAAATTTAAAATTCCGTTGGGTACATTGAAAGACACGAAAATTGTCGCAAACTGCGACATCTTCTTTGGTGCAACAGCAAGCACAATAGAAGCTTACTTTGATGAATCCCGCGTTGTGTTGGATCGATCACTTAACTTGAGTTTGTAACCTCAAAATGCAAATCCCTCGAAGGTTCTGCAGTTTTGCATGGCATCGCACGTTTTGTGTTTTCTAAGAAATAAGATTTTTTGCATATTTGATCTCGCGCACAATCAAATTAGCTGGAAATTGAAACAGAGGAGAGAGTTTGAGAAATCCACTTAATTGTGAAACTTAAACCTAAATTCAACAAATGATTTAGCCAATGACGAAAACTATAGCAATAAAAATCTTGCTCAGTAACTGCCTAGCCGGGGTTATAAATAAGTCATTTGAATTGGATTCTTAAGGATCTCATCAGAACCAGACCATTATTCCTTAAAAAAAATTGTTTGATTGTTTGACAGGCATAATAATACTTCGTCCTTGACCTCTTAGAGCGAGGAGCGGCATTTGGCTCGTTCTACTGCGCCTGTCGTTAGCGATGATATTGCTGGGTAGTTTTGTTGTTGCCTTCCTGATGAATAATATAAAATGCAACAAAAGACAATCGGAATGCATGTTTTTTAACTTTACGCAGCCCGAATTTATTGATTATTCACTTTGGAGGTCTGTGACCGATGAAGTTCGAGGCGGAAATTCATCCGCATCGATATCAAACATCAATCTTGAGGTAAGATTATTACTTAAATTTCCAACTTACTTAGGGTCTAAACATGGCCTCTTTCAAATATAATTTGGTTCCCCTGCCGAATGGAGCCTGTTTTGCGGAAGTGGATTATCTCGGTACATTTGATGCGGGTTCATACGAAGGGATTGAGGCGAAAGTTAAAAGGACGGGCGATAATGAATGGTTCAAAGTTTTGTTCAAACAAAGACATTCGTATGAATACTTTTTTAAAGTGAGATTAAAATTTTATCAACAAAATTGCGTAAAAGTGTCATTATATGTTAACCCAATCGCAATTTATTCTTCGCAGGCACCCAGAGACTTCGAGATACTGAAATTTCCATTTTCCGAATTCAAACCGTACCACTTTGGTAAACTAGTAAATACGAGTCGATCGCTTGATCCCAGTGATCTCCGTTTCGGAATTCAAATTTTCGGCGGCGTATTCGAAGATTACAAGCAAGCAGGAAATGGTTCTCTCGAAATCCAGTGGGTCAGAGCCTACAAGAACTAATATTCGTGCTCCAGTTGTTCTAATCCTTGAATTCAATTTGAATAAATCCTTGTTCTTCTAGTTGGTTGGTCTTTAAATCAAATTTTCACCTTCGCCATCGTTGAGGTCAAAATTTTTGTTTCTCAGTGGGGTTTTTCCTTTGTCTTTGATCTTTAATGAAACTGCAACTTTTTTTGCTTCCAGCTTCTTTCATCGCTTTCTTCACAAACGCTTGGGGATTCGTCTAATGGTGTCTGGTGATAAAGAGCTTATTTAATTTCCTGCAGCAATGCAGCCTTTTCCACTTTTGGGGGGGGGGGGTGGTTTTTGCTCGTAGGACCGAGGTGATAAACTGATAAAATGGGGCAGAATTAAAGTAGGGTGGAAGAGAGCAGCCTCATACGTTCGCGGCTCCTAGTCTAGTAACTTCTCTCCACGTCACTTTCCTTGAAGTTTGCCTGAAGAACTAGCCAAAGCTTCGCTGCCGATGGACACAATTTTTCGTTTAACTCCTCGACTTTTTGTCGGTTTAAACAGAATTATTCTACCTTTATTGCTTCAGGTTCTCCTCTCTGGGTGGTAAAAGGTCGGTTTTCGTTGCAAAAGCAGCTCTTTGGATACTATAGTAGGGCTGGATTTGGTCTATAGAACTCTTAGAAAGTGCTGATTGATTCACTTTCGTAATTTCAATCCTCGTTACCCCGTGATGCTGCGATGCTAACGTCAGTCTCTTAAGCGATTGAAAGGGAGTGGAAATGATCACCCTTTCCTTGTTAACTCATTTATTAGGTTTGTCCAACCTCAAGACTACCCAACCCGAAAACCCGTCTTTATTTCTGGTGGAGAGGCCAAGCCTAGACTTTCATAGCTCCACAAACTACTGCTCAAAAAGAGAGTTTTTACTACTGTTATTAGTTTCAAAATTAATGACTTGATCAGATACGAGAAAAAAGCACCTGAGATAAACATTCACGATCTATTACGCCTTCACTAAACTGTAACACCAGAGCAGAATTCAAAGATGCACCTACTTTCAAAAGTACTTTGTATTTGCTAGTACCAATGCGGATTATTTTGCGTGCAGAAGCAAAGGGGGTATTCACATTGGACTAACGAGTAAACATTTTACAATAAATAACAAGTTTTAGCTGAAAGATAAACCGATCTCAAAGGTATAAATATACGGAAAAAATTCACTTATAAGTGTCAAGTATCTTTACAATGACCTGAAACCCTATGGTTAGTTGAAGAAGTCAATCGAAGATATCGTTATAATTCGAGATCAATTCTAGTAGAAAACGTAGCAGTGCCATTACCAGGCAGTTGCGCTGAAGCATTTTTGTAGAGAGAGAGTAGTAGTGATTACTAGAAATCGGAGCCATTATAAAGTTAATCGAAAGTCAGCAAGGCGCATGAGTCTCGAGAAAAGATAGAATCTTATTTCGATGGAACATGTCTGTTTATATTCACTTGAAAAGTCCCGTGGTCGTTGGTGGCTTAGTTACGAGGTGCCAGCTACTTCGCTGAAGTTCAGCCTGTTATTAGTTGGGTCAAAGAACAGTTTGACATTCTGATATATGGGAAAAGTAGCAGCTGCATTTATCCGATACAGTTTAGAACTCTAGGCAAATCTGCTCTGTCAGCTACTCATCAGAGCAGATTTTAACATTTTTCAATGTCCCCACCATTTTACTAGTTTTTTTTTTATCTAGGAATCGTCATTTGGTCTTAATTCATTTCCGTTGTAGGTTGTCCCAAGTGAGTGAACTGGAAAAACTTCGCAGCATGACTTCTCTCCATTATATATGTTAATCAGGTTTACACAAGTTTCAGCTCTCAGCCCATTTCTTAGAAGGCTATTCGCACTGCTGCGTACTAGAGGATAATCGTAATGACAATTTTTCGGTTGGTTGCTGAAAACTATTTACTTTAAGGCGACATCACGTGCCTAAAGATCGCACTCTTCATATGCGATTTTGGTAATGGTTCGGTTCTTACTTTTCATTTTGGCTGTTTTTCAGTCCCTGCGAAGGGTTAGCCAGATTTGACGAAATAATGCTTCAGATAACAATGTGGAGACCGAGGATAGAGCTATGTAAGGCGAAAACTTTTGTTGCTGTCTTGTCTCCCGTCAAGAGCCTAAAGGTAGGGAAAGATTTCACCAGCACCAGGGTATTTACTGGATTTTTATCTAACTCTTCTTAAATCTAAGCAAGACTGCAGACTGGAAGACCAAAATTGATAAGAGGTGGTAAGAAGAATCAAACGAATCTCATTTCATGACAAATATTTCAGTCTGAAATCTCTCACTTCAAGTATTCATTTTAGAATCATGGGGATCCAGTCCTCATCCCTCTGCCTTAGCTGTTATCTTTATGGTTTGTTGACACTAATTAGGGAGACATAGAGGAAACTTTTTAGACTAATCACAAATCACAAGCGAGAGATAAAAGGCTGAAACTAAGTAACTACACAGAAAGGAAGAAAAAAAAGGCACCAAAAAGTAGGAACTTGAGAGGGTGTCAAACAAGCTTAGTCAGTCTTTAGTCAGAGAAAACAGCCCACTTGCAATCTTCCACCTTGGTAAACTATTAGTATTCTTATTCTGAATGTCCGCACAGCCACCCTGGACACTTATAAAATTCACTTCATCTTCTCATTATGAAAAAAAGGACGTTGGGTGAAATTTTCAACCTCAGCTCATTATGTGAAAGCCACTGTGGTTAAAATGATATTACTATTGAGCTCATAACGAATCAGAGACGTTTCTGAGTCTCCGCTTGCGCAAATGTTTAGCAATTTGAATTTCTGAGGTTTCAGTGAAGGTTTTACTTTAAGGAAGAGTCGTAGAGTTAGAACAGCCGCTGTGGATCTGGCCTCTTGTCTAATAGATTGGAATCCCAAGCAGTGATTATCAGCTCGTATGAAACCAAGAATGGAGCCAAGAGGATAAACCCTCGCAAAAACGCTGGTAGCAGAGAGGGATAGCCGGTTAGACTTATTCGATGCAGAGAGGAAGTAAAGTACAGAATAAAGTACAGACGGCGGATTTTCACAAACAATCTCTCTCCACCATATCGAGCCCTTGGTTTGTAATAGAATATTATTGGTCGTTCCATGATCAAGGAAAGCAAGCAATGAATATACAAATCTTCAAAGTGAATGCTGGAAAAATGTATGCAATATGGACGGAGAGGACCAAAGTCAAGTAGGATTTTGTAAGGTTAGGAATTCGAAATACTGAGACTCACGTTTACTTAAATGATTAATTTCTATTTTATCCTGCTATTTCGAAACGCAAAATAATTTCGATTTTCTTGGGAAGGAATGTCATAAATCTGAAAAAAATGAGGACAACGTAGATCGTGACTCTATCTCTGCAAAGAATAAGCACGATCCCAATGAACGCCATTTGAATATTCCTCGGTTTTATTTTTCAGTATTTTCATAGATTGTTCAGTTATAAATGGGACATTCCCGAGAGCCAATATCCTAGCTAAAGTTAATGAATGAAAGTGGTACTCGAAACCGTGGAAAAAGAATTTTAGGCATTATATTGGTGAAACGAAGTCAGATATTGCAATGACAAGAAGGGATGCGCATAATGTACAATGGGCTTCAGTAAAACTAATAGAACTGATGGGATTCTGGAAAAATAGTACGGAAGAGGAGGGGTAAGGACTAAACTTCGAAACCCAATTTATTGTAAGATGAATGGAGTAGACAAAACATACATACATATTTGTAAAAGAGTCTTAAAACTTTAGGCACGTACAACCAGAGTAATATATTCATACCCGATAAGGAATTCAACTATATGTTTAAATTAAAACGCTCGCTCTCTGTGAACGAACCATGCCGTTTATTTCATACACTATTTATGGCACGTGCTAGATGAATTTAAAGTTGAACAGGTATCTCTTGCATGCAAAAATAATTTTTGAGGTAGGCATACCGATAAAGGAGGTACAAATGACCAAATAGGTGAGGGTGGCCGCTGAATCCATTGGTGAATGGGACAAATTGCTAGCCACACTGTTTGTATATACGGTTACAGATGCAAAGTGTAGGCCTCTTGGTTAGATCAGTACCTAGTGAACGAATCAGGAACAGTGGCTGAGCAGCCCCGATGGCAGATATATTGTGGTGATTACCAGGCTTCTATATCGTTCAGAGTGCAATATGATGAGAACAATTAGTTCAGGCATGGATACAAAAGTACTAACATCAACCTATGTGATGCAGAATAGGGCAATAACGTTTGATAGACAAGTGGATAGGGGAACACAAAGTGAAAATATCGTGACATTCGTGTTGGACTGAAATTCATTACTAGTGAAGATTTTGGCAGATTTCGAAGCAAGGCACTAGATTGCACTAGAATGCCATAAAATGAAAAGAGGCAGTCAATACTTATCTAATTTCCTCCAGTCTAGGCACTGATAAATCAGAAAACTATGTGCAGCTGATAATACTAATGTTAAATTTGCCGATAAGCACTGAGGTTAATTCAACCCCAAGAGACCAATAATTCAAGACCGTTATAATGCACAATGCGTTTCGTTAAAAGTTAAGTTGCATGGCTTTACTTAGGTTCCTTTTAAATAACTTGAGCAGCATTTGAAAATGGAATGGGGTGAATAATGTTAGATACACCGACTCCCAGATTCGTGAAGTGAGATTTAAGCATTATGAAGTGGAAGATGCCCAAAAAGGTTTGACAGTTTCGCTATTCCTCCGCTGCTCTCAGTTAGCAGCCTTCAAATAAATCCTATATGTTGACGCGAAGACGACTTTCTGAAGCTGACTTGTAGACTCCCCTAAGATGAATTTTGGTTTCCAGATTTAATAATCCAGCATTAGCTAAGAAGAAGATCAAGAAGAAATTGTCCTGAATAAATCGGGACACTCGTCAGTATCCATAATCTTTTAACCATCTTTCACCACCCCAGTGTGTTCCTTGATAATTTAGGAATTTGTTTTGTAGCTCACCTTTATGTACCTGTAGAAATATGTTGAATGATCAGGTTGAGAGTATGTTCCTGTTGACTAATTGGTTAACATTCCATTAATTCTTTTGCGACGGTTTAAGGATTTCTGATGGCTGAAAATGGATGGTAGGTAAGTTGTGTGCATACTTGCTAGGAAAAGCTGCTCTTAATAAAACTACTGCAATGGTAAATATTAATTCTACCATTTCATCACTTCGACTACCGATTTCACTTATGTGTTTGATTACATCGACACATTTTAAAGGAAATATTATCTACAATATAAAGTCAAAATAGGGAAATCATATGTCGGCCATGCACAATTAAGCACACAGGAAAGGAAGGTGAGTCCATTTGACATGTTCATCTGAGAGATTACCCATTTATGAAAAAAAGTTTGTGGATAATGAACCTCTTGTTTGATATAGCCTTTTTGTTCAAGCCTTTGTAAAATAGTCGTTGATTCTAAAAAGCTTCTCTATAAGTGGTTAGCTTTAGAAACCAGATTACTGATAAAGAGACAAATCAAGCTAAAGTCTATCTCAAGGGAAGCACGATACAGCATAGTTCGAATGGTGCATGGTCAGATATATATCACAGATTAGACCTGATTGTAAGAAGCTAACCTGTATAGAGACTATCGTCTCCAAAGAAAATGGTAAAAATTTAAGGAGAGGTTTTTATTGCATTGCCGTGATATGTACCAGTTTGATCAATTGAAAGTTTCACGTACACAATGCCTAAAAGCAGTATTCATATTTTCACAAAATAATTGCAGGATCGCTGTTGCCCCATAGAGTACGCCATTATGATTTAGGTGTTGAAATTCAATGAATATTGCTTATATGGAATAACCGATTATAAGAACTAGTAAATTTTTAACAGCGGTGGCTGATTTTCTCGAATCACTTATACTGAATCATATTGGCCGACAAAACCAATACAATCGCCTTTTTGTTTAGCGGCGAAAACGTTTTGGAAGCATTCCCTGACATTATTCTGCGTCTGTCAAGTTAATTCAAACTCGATTTAAAAATAAACCGAACACAAGCTTCAATTTTATTTACATCTTATTTGATGTCCGAATCTTAGAACTTTCTTTGCATTCAATAACATTAATAAACTTTTTCCAATCCCTTGAGTTGCAACAAAATTAATGTTGAATAGAGTGGACGTACAGTGACCGCAATAGACCTTGGGCACTCACTTAGTCGCTCAGTTAGCCAACAGTCGCAGACTTGGTGTATGTTAACTTATCACTAGGTTGGGTTTTCGCTCTTTATTATTAATTACACAGAATTTATACATATTCTAGATCAAAGCGCATCATTTTCGATCCATACTTATACATTTTCAAAGCACGGTATGACTTGTCTTACGATTCTTTTAATTGTTAAGAATGCTGTTTTAATGGATGATGACACAAGTGTTTTCCCTCCAGTAAGTTATTGTGGTTCTCGGTTTCTATTCTTAGAACCACCCCCTTCGAGTGTATCTTCGGGATCTTAGTTTGGATGATATTGATGAAGTCGACCCATACGAAACTTCTCCTGACTATTCATCGTTAAAAAACGATGAGTCCCCAAAACTGTCGCGCAATTACAATTTTATTTCAGAAACGTATCACGCAATCGTGCGTTTACTTTCGATTTTCTGACATTTTCGTAGGACTCATTTCCAAAAAGACTTCTCCTTGAACGGCTGATAAAATCAGGATACGTTCTCAGTGATGATCGGGCACATTTGCAAATGTGCAAAAAAGAACTCGACAACCTCTCCTATCGAATTCCCTATTATGGAATCTTGTGCACCGCCCCTATTTTCCTTGCCTCTCTTTTAACTAATTCAACCACTGTACTATTCGCATCGGGAGCTTTGACATGCGTGCTATTTTCCTTTAATTTTCTTTTCACAATCACTAATGCTGTTTTGGTGAAATATGCTGTCGGCAAAATGGAAGAACTTTTCGCAACGTTCGTAAGGTCTGTTAGGTTCTTACGCGAACTAGTTGGTGTAGAGATGGGTTTGATTTTGTACGTTAGCACTTAAATGGCATTTTTTTCCATTTTTTATCCCATAATTCATCTCGGATTTTTTATGCGAAGTGCCGGGCCGATCAGCATAGGCCAAACTCAACTCAATAGGATTGTTCTTCCTAACTTTACTGCTAAACTCTTTGATGCGGTGCACGTGTATGCTTTGGATATGTTGTCCATCTCTCAGAATATCAATTCAATCATCGAATCTTCCGATATATTATCTTCTCGACTCAAAGAGATTGGTGATTATTTCATAGACCATCGGAACAATCCAACTGATGCTTTATTTCAGGAGAAAAATCTTCGAGGCATTAAGGTTTCTTATTTAATTTCATTACTTATTTATATAATTTTAGGTGCTCTTAGAGGCCGCTTTTGAGCTAAACTCTGAGGTAGTGCGGGTCTTTGGTTGTTTCTTTGCCCTTCATTTCAGCGAATTAATTCCGCTTGCCCGTGAGTTTTGTGTTTTTCTCTTTTAGTCAATTTTTCCGTCAAAATGAATCAATTTTTCTGGCCAATTACCGGCTAACTCAATGCAATTCTTCATTGAATATTTAGTAAAAATGTTCCGTTTGGTCGGACTGTGGATTTTGAGTCTATGGAGAGCAAAGCGTGGCCTGCGCTCTGTTGAATTGATGCAGATGAATCTACTGAAAGGCAAAATTTCGTCGGATGAGCCTATTCAATCATTTCCAGAATCGTCTATTTCATCGGTTGGGCAGGCCAATGTGAGAAAAATGCTCTCCGCCCTGAGTAGCCTTCATTACAATGTTCTGGCCTGGTCTCTTCGGCACGTCATATCATGTCTACTATTACATCTTCAATAGCTAGATTAAATATGGAATTTTGGTGTTTTTTGGTATTTCTTATTCAAACCGTTTTTATATTAATATCCATATCATTGTTCATGAAGATGGTTGAATACTGAAAAATCCCCTGTTCGATCCTTTCTTTTTCGTTTATTGAAGCTCAGTAACAATGCATAGACAACTAATGAGAGGCGACCAATCATTCGGAGTACCGGTTTCGGACACTTTTCTCTCCTTAATTGTTCCTCCTGCATTAATGTTCTTTCGCGTTGTTAAAGTGAAGATGAGACTCGAACTCGCTTTCTTCCTCGTCTTTCATTACACGGTAGAAAGATTGGATTATACTGCATTGCGATTTGTCGTTTTTAAGGCACATTTTAGCTTGCGTGGGAAGAGAGTTCGTTTCTGGTAATCCGAATTTCTGCTTTGATAGAAATATTATTAATCATGTTCATGTCAGTTTGATAGTAATCGTTCTCAGAAATTCAGAATTTTTCTTTTGGTCTATTATTTTTCTTCTAAAAAACATTGAAACTTCTGGGGCTGAACTCTCAGGCTTTTCTCCGATTTTCTAGCTTAACTCGCCGTTGAGTTAGAAAGATAGACTTCGTGCTTCTCCACCTCAAAGGCCTACACCAAGATTAAGTGAGTCTATTGAGGTATGATTATTAGATGGTTGTGGAACAGTTGGGGATTTTTCATTGTTTCTCACAATCGGTCTGAGGAGCATCAGTCACTATTTTACGCTAATCCACTCAGGGGTTGCCACATCCCATTATCGAGGCATTCGTTTTAGAATCAACAACCTCCGAGAAAAGGTGATCACCAATTCGACGAAGGCCTCTCTTCCCGACTTTGTCACTACGGATCTGGAACCAATGCATCTTCTTCTCGCTAACTGTCAACAACATTTGGATGAAGCTGTCGCGGTTCTTCGCAGTGAATCCAATGAACCATTACCATCCCAATCGTCTCGTTTTGAATTCTCCAGTCCAGTCCCTGAGGAGGTTTCAGATAATCTGATCCCTCTGGATTCCGAACAGCCACCAATTGAAGATGAAGTAAGTCAAGTGACATCACCAGAGAAATGTAATTAATTTAGATTTTTTTCTTTTGCAATTTTTTTTGGACTGTAGAAGATATTGTATTTAACCCGAGATGTCGCTGAATCTTGTATGAAGATGGTTCGGACCGCCGCTTTATTCGCTTAGTGAAATCATTCTCAAAGTCATATTTATGTTGGTTTTTTCGTTCACCTTGGTTGAAATCCATTTGCTCAAACCACTACAGAGGAGCGTATGTTATCAGTCTCCTTACAAGGAAGTAGATCAGGGTTGATGGTCTTCATCGTCAAAGATTCACACTTCCAACTAGCCTCAAGTGGACCCCGAAGAGACAGTTTCCTTTGTTTTCAATGTATCGACAGTCTGGCTGTTGAAGTGCTAAGAACCAGACGCCAGGGGAGGGGTTAAAGCCGGGCAAACCACTCATAAACCATTCATTCTTACTCCTAAAACAGACCTCATAAATATAAAAGCTTGTATGTAATAATTAGCTGAATGAGTTTGTGCCAATCAACTAAGTGGTCTGGTAGTATGATTGGTTCTAGCTACGGGTCGTCACACGCGCCTGAATTTTATCTTCCATTAAAGTGCAGTTTGGCTATTCGCGTGCGACCGTAATAGATGCATTCACATCCTGTCTTCATAACAACCAGCTGATATTGAGAAGGACTCATGATGGTTTTTTTGAAGTCGCTATGGTAGAGAAAAGGGGATAATCTTACGACTCTTAATAAAAATGAGGGTTTAGTGAACTTACTCAGTCTCGACAATATTTCTCTGGTTAGTATCTGTTCTGCGTCTGTCTGATGTGGTCTACTGCTTCTATCTTCAACGAAATACCTTTCCTAATAGCCTCCTTGCTATAGTCATCGTATCGGTAACTTTAGAAGCGATGAACCCTGAAGTTCATTATATCTGATATTTGTCAACTGATGGTAATTACGAATTCGTATGGACAAAGTTTTATATACTTTTGTGTGACCTACCAACTTGGAATATGTGAATTCTCAGAAATTTCCTTCAACTTTTGCAATCCTTTGTGATGCTGCGGGGAAAAAAGCAAAATTTTCTTTTAAATTCACCTGTGTGGAATGCGATTTGAAGGGAATAGTAGCGGCATTTTTTCAGGGTTTTGTGACATTGCAGAAATTAAAATTATCGGCTAAATCGTTCATAAACTTCGTCCTCGATTTCATTTACATTTGTGCAACAACGTTTGTGGCAGTTATTTTACAATCAATCGAGATCTTCTTTGCTATTTGAATTGTTTAAATGTGTTAGCTATTATGTTAATTGACGCCAGTCCCAGGACTTCTCGAATTTGATCCTTTCCCGTGATGGAATAAGTTCTAATGAACTCATCTGGAAAGAAAGAGGGATCGCCAAACGTAGAATGCCTCATTTTCGCATATAGCTCCTCTTAGTCTGTTGCTCTTTTGGCTTGCAATCTGATCTTTGATTTTCCCAGTCTGGTTCAGATTCGCTAACAGTGCTTGTAGCGATTTAGATAATTATGTTATCTGGCTACTTTAATGATTCTGAGTACAAATGCTCGGTTGGGATCATTTAGCTTTTCTACTTCTCATCAAAAAAGTTACAGTCATTTGCTCAAGGGAAATAAATTACCAGTAGAAGTTCCTGTCGTTTAAATTTCTTCAAATGTTTTTTAGGACCTCAGATATTTTTGAATTGGAGTCAGTTTCAAGATGGCGGAGACATTGGAATAATCTTATTTTTTGTACATGTGTCTAGTTTAATTCAAGGAACTCTTGGCAAATGGTACTGCTAAGTTCTTCGTCCTTTTAGCTTAATTTATTGGCACATGTCTATGCCTGGCTAGATTTTCCGTTGAGTTGCGTAATATAAAGAGATTTATTTCAACAAATTTGATCGCCGAGGCGTTTCCACTTCACTGCTTCGTATTGAATTCGCAAATAACTTCAAAAAGAGCCGAAAAATTTAGCTTCCCTCAAAATGAAACTCAAATAGTAGACTCTTCTGATTTCTCTTTTGATACTCAGCTGATCGTATTTCTTTTAAAGCTCCTCTTTTTGAATTAAAGCCTCCTTTCCAGACTTTCCTTTGTTCATGTGTTATATATCTGAGTTTACCACTTGCAGGTCAGTACTCGATGTTCCCTTAACGATATTTTAAGTTCAGGGACAAGAAGCAGAAGATATCACTGTAAAAATTACTAAGGAAAAATCGCTTTAGCTTTAAGTTCTTTATGTCTATTTAAGCTGGAGAACTCCCTTAAAAGGATAGAAGTGAAAAGTGGCTTGAGGGTTAAACGTTTCGTGGCTCGATACTCCTATACTCAATTATAAGCCTAGGTTGATGTAAGAGATCTTTGACACTGAAGGCGGATGACATTCGGGTTGTTAAAGCTGCTCTAATAGACCTCATCGTGATTTGAATGATCGTCGACAATTTAAAGGTTTGGTGAGAAGTCTTCAGTCTCAGGGACACGAAGATATGCCAGTTAGGTCGATTCTCTGAATGAGAACTGTAAATGGAAGGTTCCGCTACAGAAGATGCTCGTCGAACTATGGTATTCCTTCATTTTTTTTCAGAAACATTCATTTACTATCACTTACCGAAATTATATACAAAGAGTTGGGCAAATAAGCGCTTCAGATTTTATATCTCAGATTTTGTGGCTGGCCTCAGAAAACTTCTGTTACCTTCGCCTTTTTGAATCTCTATTTGAGTGTTTGGAAGCTGTCGCTGGTGACGACAACGATCTTCGATTGAAGGAACTGGACGAATTCTACGATGGATTTGATCAATCGTATCGACCGTTCACTAAAGCTGAGGTTAGTTTCATTTCATTTTTTAAATATTTATATGACTTTTTTTCACGTATGATATCGTTCTAAATCACATAAACTCCTTCCGTTCGCGAAACATTTCTGACTGATCAATGGGTTCACCTTAGTATTTCCATCCATTCGCTTACTCTCATCGTTTTAATACATTTCTTTTAAATACTGAGACAGATTTCTGTTGATCTTAAAAATTTCTCGAGGATTAACATCTACTTTTTATGAAGCCGTAAACCGTATGGCGAAATAATGCGTCTGTGTCATTTCCTTGACTTCGACATCTTATCCAAATCACTGAATTCGAGATACCGCTTTAAAATGGCGCAGTCAAATTGGAATTGTGAATTGAATTTCATCCATCCTTCCTAATCTGTTAGGCAGCAAACATTCAAAAGAGCTCAGCGATTGTCCGGAATGCTTTAAAATACAACTATCCATCCTGGAGACATTTGATTTTTAATTATCTCGTCTCATTTTGAGAACTGTTCCCCTTTCTATCAAGTTAGAGGGTGATTTCGGGGTTGCCCTTCGTTGAATGACCACTTTAATTTTCCTTTAGGTAGCTGACCTTTTTCTTCACGATTTTTTCTCAAATCCTTTAGTCCTTTTCAATAGAAACTTTGGTCTAGGTTGCACACCTTGTAGTTCTTTGGCTGTATTTAGAGCTGTTTAAAAACGGAACGTTTGAAGGCAGCCAGTTTGGACCCGATAGTTCTATGCTCGGCATCGGGAAACCGAGCAATAAATGCACGGTCACAGGTTGATCTACCCCCTAATGTACAATATAATATCCTTTCTAAGTCTCACTGAAAAAAATGACACGTATTACGGCGTTTATTTACAAATCTTGAGTTTCAGAAGCTCTTGAAACAACCTTCGCTAACCTGAAGAAAGAGCTTCTTGGTTTTTTCCTTAGGAACATCATGCTTCCCCTTCCAGTTAGTTAGCTTCATGATTTCGAGTAATCTTTTTATAGCGACTGCTTCAAGTTTAAATCTCTGCTGATTAAATCAATCGATGCAGTGATTCCCACTTTAATGAGTCGGTTGATATTTATGTAGAAGAATGGAAGGAGAATTTCAGGCAGAGCTGTTACATCATAAATTACCCTCCCGATCCAATTTTCCATGTAGCGTCACTTGGGACCATGAACCTGCCGTTTAGGTCTATTTTATTCACGATACACAACCTTTGAACATATATAGCTCTATTTCAATCAAGGAAAAATAGCGCATGTGGGAAACTGTAAAACCCGATTCTCTTTATGGATTAGTTCATTTAAGTGAATATTTTCACGAAGAATTACTGAAGCACAATTATTAGCAAGGTAATTTGGTAAAACCGGTATTTCTGTGTGAAGAAGGGCCATATAGCTCTTTTACCTCGGAGAGTACCCTATCTGATGTACAGTCCCACGCTTCTCGTTAGACTCATATCCATATCAATATCTAGTCCGATCTCTTCGAATTGTTATTCTTCTCGTCCTCTTACAGTTAACTGCCTTCGCTCTTCCTCGTTAGCTTGGTCTTTCTTCTTTCTGAGTAAAGATCTTTCCTTTGAGTTTCTCCTTTACCAACTCTGTTCAATTGTCAGTAAAAAAGCCATATTTTAAATGGACTGGAACAGGCCCCTTAAAGCTGCTCTCCATGAATTTAATGTCCATGGCCATCCACTTCTTTTGTTGTCTGGTAGAATTGCCTTTCTCGCATCACATTATTCCATTGAATTTCTAGACAATACCATCAAGCGGACCTTTGTAGCTCGATATTCCTCTATTCATGATCCTCGTTTGGTTATTTCTTTGTAGGCCAAAATTTAATCATCGTAGATGATCAATATGTCAGTTGGATTATTTTTATTGGTCCTTCTAAATGAATGACAAATGGGGGAGGACAAACGGTTTTTACTTGCAGGCCTTATTATGCAAGAGCTCTTCTCCTTGATCCTTACCATCATTATCATTTAATGGAACCTCGCACACAGTCAAATGGTTCATCGAATCCCTCGGCTTTTCCACATAACTCTGCAATAGGAGTTACGAAGATGTCCTAACTATTACAGTTTATCTTTCCCAAATTCTTTTCGCATACTGCTTCAAAATGATGATTGGATAAGCTTGTGTGTCCCACGAGTGTTGCCTCTCCGTTCCCGCGATTTCGAAATACTTGAGGAAAGATTTATTCCCGGCATGCTAGCAATGTATGTGCGGAAGCTGTATTTTTAGACCGTAATACATTCCGGGTTGGGCTAAATGTGATTTTTTACGTGCATATTTGGTTGCTATTAAAAGCATTATGCATATGTACTACAGCTTTTTGTGGAAAGGGCTATCTCATCTTCGAGATATCCTTGTCTTCGAAATTTAAGGGCGTTTCCCGTGACTCAACATCGTCGAACGTAGTACGACGGCGGATTTTAGCTTGGTACCCTTGGTCTTTTAAAATAATATGAATTTTATACAAATCAAGACAGCGGTTAGACTGCAGATGGTCTTTACACCACGATAGTCCCGTTAAGTCAACTCCACTCCTTGTGCCATCATAATAATTGCCATGTGTGGCGTTTTTGTTATTCATTTCCTTTGAACAGTCGCTTTTTAAAGCGCTCTCCTTTCAAAACTCGCTAGGCTAATCTGTCGAACATCTCTGCTCCCTTCCAATAGGCTAAGAGAAAATTGCTGTGGTTGGCATGTTCTGATCACGTCTCACTAGATCGGATCATTAGAAATAGAAGGTTATGTCGGTTTTCTCTCTAGAACCTTCTTGGTTGCTAATTTTCAGTGACTGTTATCCACCATCCTTCGAAGGTCGCATTGTTTTGAACTTGTACTCAGAAATATTTGATTCTGACAGCTAAATAGCCCTTGAATTTTTCCTGGTCTGATATAACGTCAAATAAGCAAGGTTTCACTCTTAGAAAGACTTTGAAATTTCCGTGTGGTATACTTATATTCAATTCCCCGCTGGTATTTGTTGCTCAACTGCATCCAATAAATGATTATGCTTTGAAATTTATTCTTCTTCTTAGTATAATCGCTAATTAGAAGAAAATCGAAATGGGTCAGGTCTTAGAAATCTTGTTGCCGTCATGGTCCGCCGCACTAGGGGCAGAAATTCGAATCCTACCAGCTTTCCCGGTTCTTGCAAGTATCAGCTTACCGGGTGATCAAACGCCACTAAACGAGTGATTAGATCACGTTGACATCAATCAATAAATCCCTAGAGACTTAGGGATTGCCAATAGGCAATGGACAGTTAAAATTCAGGGCACCTTTGTTCTTATTTTTCATCTTTTGCCTTAACTAGTTTCTATTCTCGCAGATATCCTTTTACTAAATTGTATCATTTAGCCGTGGGGCAGGAGGGCAGGGGTAGTAGGGACGATTAGTGCTCTAAACGCAGAATGTCTTCTTTTTTTGTTCACTGCTCTGATTCTAGCCAGACTAGCTCCCATTTTTTTCCCTTAAACAGCTACCTCTTCCGCGAAATTTCCTATCAAATCTTATGTACCCAGATCTCCAACGGGAGTGTCGACTGACTTGTCTGGATTATTGTCAAGCTCAGCCCTTCCCTTGCATTTTTTATCCTCAATTCTGGATTAAGTTGATATGACTCTTATCTCCTCTCAATTGATGGTCTCTTATTTGATCAAAGCTAACACACCCAGAAAATGGATTTTATTTGAAGAACCCCTTTTTATGGTAATGCTTCCCATGGCTCTAAAGCTGCGAAAAAATTTTACAACTCTTGATCGTAAAGGTAATAAGAAAAGAGCACTTCGTTTGCCATCGGACTAGGACCCGAATGAAGATAATTCCTACAGACTACCCATTTGAGCGACTAATACTTTCATTCTAAAAATTTCTGCCAATGTTCCCACTCAGAATGCTATCTTTTCAAATCCCCATCTTCCATAGTCCTTTTCGACTAAGCTAGTGCACCACGGCGACTCTAACTTGATCTCATTTGTATTGAACGATATCTGATCAATGTTGGGACCATTTGTTAGTAATTCTGAAGTTGCTTTACTTCTTTAAAGTAAACAGCAGTTTCTGCAAATCAGTCTTAAAAGTATTTGAAAAATATGCCCCTGGCACCACATATAACAATTTATTTCTGATTACAGATCAATATTCTTGAAACTTCTCTTGTCTCCGTTGTTGAAATTACGTATACCACTACTTGTCAACTGAATGCGCTGAATTTTTACCACAAAATTAATCTGCCCTTTTCGTTGCCTTTTTAGAATCGAAATGATTTCAATATCTTTTATGACTGTTATAATTTCACCCGTTTTAACATTATTTCCATAGCAGTGTAATGAATCATAACAGTAAGCACGATTTTTTGTCAGTAGAAGAGTGTGTTTTAAGGGACTCCAAACAACCGATTGCCAATTAAAGCATACGGGAGTCCATTTTTTTTTTTTTATTTTTTTTGTCGCGTTTCTTTTCGATTTCATTCTAACTGTTGAAGGAAAAGGCGCATTCTTAGGAGGCTTGAATTGACCTAGCGCTTCTAGGCTTTTTGAAACAACAAAGAACCTTGTTAGTTTTAGTCTTGATAAGTTACATGTCTCTTGCCTTGAGCATTGAGAGGAATAGTCGGGCTTTCTCCTCCATCTCTTGGTCATACTTGTGCGAACAATTGAACAACGCAGGTATTTGAACTCACCGTTAATTTTTAGCAAAATTCAAATTTAAACTCCTATTTTATCAGCCTGTTCGTTCTTTTTCGTCGGTAAAAACCCTACTATCAAATACCCTACTATATCAAATACTTTATTGTCTTTCAAAACCTAAAGAACCCTAATAGTACAATGTGAAGCTACTTAAAATCATCCACAAACAATGGTAAATGACGAAAATAGGTAATCTGTCATCCACTCCTTCATAGTCGGCCAATGACAATAGTACAATTTTAAAGCCATCAACTGTAATGCCCCTTTTGTTGGAAATCTGTTCCCACCTATCTAACTATCGCTCTCTTTCCGATTGATTCCCTTCTGGTATGCTTCGAGCACGGACTAGAAAGTTTGCAGATTGGCACGGCTTCACGCCCTAAAGTCTATGTAATCGAACAATCGTCATCCCTAGTTATTTCGTAGATCTTTCAAGATGTCCATCGAGTAATCATCTGAGCTGTTTGTTACTTATGCGTCGCTATTTCAACCTTTTTAACTTTGGAGATCAAGTAGGGATTTTCGCTGCTTGATTGATTCACTGGGCTTAATTGACCATTGCTTGCTATTAATTTTCAAATTTCGACGCTGCTATCACCGCAGATTTCATTTACGTTACTTCGTCTGAGGGTAAATATGGGGTCCTATTATGGACTTAAAAAATTAGGATTTTTGGTCCAAATAAAATTCTGTTTATCTGTTTGATTATTCGTCGAAATAATCAGTGAAATGAAGGGAGACAGTTTGAGAAATTGGAATCTTCCTTTAGCGTCCTGAATCGCACGGGTGTTTTGAACTGATATATGATACTGTCCTTCAGAAATGTTTAATGATTTATCGTGCTGGTCTGGGGTGAAAAACCCTTTTTACATCTCCTTGTCGCCCTTATTCTTTTTTAATGTAAATTCTATCGAATTTCACCAATCATGCTGCCGAATCAAGATCAAGAGTTTCAAATATGTAGAAGCTCGAGAAAGGTTCGATAATACACTTCAGCTAATTGCACGTTAGGTCAAATTTTGAGTCGAGAGGGCCTTACAGTGCTAAAATTTGGTTGTTTTTCAAAATTATTATCTGATGGGAATAGGTCTTCGTTTTTTCCCCTTTGATTTTTTGTAAATTCAAAACAGCTTTCTTTTTTGCAGAAGAAGTGGGAGTCTAGCACTCGTTTTACCGATGTCAGGTCCTCATGAGAAATGATAATGCACATCATACATCCAGATCTCATGCGATTTCAATCGCAATAAAATTATAACCGAAAGCAGATTTTTCAGTTCTGAGACCCATTAACCAACTCTGACGTCTTGAACATCGTCATCGATTGTGTGGCTTAAATATCTTTAGCCTGGAACTATGCTGCAATGATTAGACTTGCTCCCTCCATCGACATCATATGCTTAGTTTGCTGAAGGAAAGAGATGAGAATATATATTTTTAGTTTGAGCGAATACTGCCAACTGACAAAATGTCGAGAAAGATGCTGTGCGTGAAGTAGCCCACGCTTCCTTGGTTTTCAATGTGAATTTCCTACAAACCCGTTAAACTTACCTTTTAGACAGAATTAGGCTATAACTGATAACCATTGGTAACCGTTAACTAAAGTTCAGCACTGATACGTGGTTGAATTTAAACATGCATTTCATCCACGAGTTTGGCTTAACAACTTTTGAATAAAATCTTAATTTTTCAGATAAAAAAGCGTAACGCTGAACGAGCAGTCCTCTTGATCGAACTCAATTCTGTGATTGCGCATCGAATGGTGGAAACACGCCAACGCGAAGAAAAAGCCCTTTTGAGAGCCAGACGTTCGATGGAGTCGACCAGGTCCCAGCCACCTCATCCAGTGTCCCAAGAAACGCTCACAATCAAGGTACGTCTAATTGCGCCGCCGTACTCGTCCCCGCCCAGAATAGCCTTTGTAATCATTCTTTTTCGAATGACTGCTTCAATCATTCCCTTTTTCGAACCTCAGTGTTATCATTTTTCGGAACCTTTTCCTTCAGAAACCCTGGCAGGATTTTCGATCTGACATGTTTTTTTCGCTCTTTTTCTAGCTGTTAATCTCTCTTTGGTCTTTCGCGTGTAGAATAGATATATTAAAAATGTTGGTGGCTATTCAGTTCACCCTATCATATGTTAGTTTGAAATACCTAGCGGCTGAACAGTCGGTCCGTTGAAAGCAGGGCGAAAAGAATTTTCGGCCTCAATAATCCATTTCTCATGAAGACTTTCGGTGTGATACATTATTGTCTCCTTTTGGCATATTGACAATCCCATTAGACCTCGGGAAACTATCGGGTGGCGCTGAATGAATGATTTTTTTTATGGAACATTGGAGCGATCCGACATCCCCAAGTATTACCGAAAAGTTTTGAACGCGTTGGCCTATTTTATGTTGTTTATTAGTCCTGAAGACACAATCGAGTTGGAAAAAGCTTGGTGAGGTGGCATAGATGTTAAAGGGGTCAGGATCAGAATTTGTAACAGTTGTTTGGTCTGAGTATAGGAGTAGATGATAATTTTAAAACCGGTCCTCGATTTAGAATGCATTGGCCCCACTGATTACCAGTTTTACCACAGCTGTCGTCCTATAAATTTAGTAGCTAATTTTTTCCAGTGCTAAAGGTTTGCGTTTCATTAGTGTTAGGACCTCTTCTTCATTTCTTCTTTCACCTGCAATAAACTCCTCCAAACTAGTTACAGGTATCTTGCTTCGAATAATGCCAGACTAGCACTACGCCACTTGTATTTGCGGTTACCTTGCTCTCCTGCACGCCCACAGAATTCCAATTCTTCTATCCACTGGTTCCAATTTCACGAGTCTATTTCGTTCGATTACACTGTTTTGAGCGCAGTATGAATGATTTCTACCTCATTTGCCTTTGTTCAATTTACTCATATTTTCCTTTTTATGAGTTTTGATCGCTACCTTTTATTCAGGGCCAATTTAGAGGGTTGATATTTCTGGCAACACGTTTTCACGATAGAGTTATTTGCAACAGCGAATGTTGGTGTACCTAATTCAGAAGAGATTTTCTGGGTTAATCGTGTCCCATGGAAGTTAAAGAACGCGGTTAAATAGTACTTGCGGAATTCACTTCTGATTCCATTCAGAAACACTACAAAGTCAATGTTCAGGCTAAAAAGTTGACGTTGAACTGCCAAAATGACCGACTTATTTATAACAAATCTGTGTAGGATCTTGTCATCTACCTTCGCTCTTGAAGCATTTCCAAGCCCAACCTTTACATTTCTTGGCTTTGTTTTGTTGGAAAAAGCTGTATCCTTCACAACTGTTCAACGGCTTTGTCCATCTTGCATCAATTGTATATAAATTTTTGACGATTTTTTGCCGGTTCGCAATACGTTCCAATTTCAAAAAATAGAACCGTGAATTCTTCATATCAAATAGTCCCCTCATAATCGGGCGGATAGGGGGTGGCGAGGGATTATTACGCTCCCGGATGTCCTCCATTCCTTTCTTTTTGCTAGAGCAAAAACGGTACTGCTTTGTATTAATTGATTCCTAGCAAAAAGTAACACTAGAGCGATAGGGATCCGTCGTCGCTGACTAGAGAGCAAATCTTCAAATGACGAAAACATTTAATCAACTTGGATATTAGTGAAGAGATGAAATGAGCTTGGAAGCCTGATCTCACGACTGCAGCTTTGGCTGACTCCCTCTGAGCGTTTTCGATGGGTTCATGGCTGGGGGATGTCACGCAAATCATGCTACAAAGCCTCTGCTTGCCAAATTTCAAAGCTTGGAGAGCGTTGGACTTCCGAAACGAATGAGTGCACGATGAAAGCAATGAGTTGACTGAAATATAATCGCAGTATTACATTGGAGTGCTCAGATCTGGTCAAATGCAGACTTTCGAGGTCTTATTTTTTGCAACATTTTAAATCCTGTTTGATAAAAATTTTTTGAAATTGGATATTTACGTTGCTATAAAAGAGCTGAAATAGAAAAGCAGCTGGCCAGAAATTGAGTAGTTGATCGCTAATGGGAATCGCCTTTTCGTCCATATAATCTCGTGAAATTATGGGCGTAATCAGGCTCTAAATCAGGCTTAAATCCAAACATAAAGTAGATTGGAACTTTCATTTTTTCTCCAGAGATATATGAATAGCAAAGCCTCTTAAGCGTGGTAGATGCCATCTTGTATTTAAAATATTCTCGATTACCCTGGCCATTCTCTTAAAATAAAATGGTCAAAATCACTGAAATCTTATCTTCACTGAGTAATAAAGAAACATGCTATTCAGCCAGTGCAACTGATTTGAAATGCTGGCTCTATAATTTTTAAACTGCTGAAGAGTTGAAATTCTCTTATTTGTTAGGGATAAAACTGTAGTTTCTTATTAAGCGACCGATTAAAAAATTAACCTCGCTAGGTAGACTTATGCCAGTGATCACGCATGCGTTCGAAACCCATAGATGCGCATGCAGTAATTCGTAAAGGGTGAGATTCGCCTTGAAGGGGATAGCCTTTATTAAAGAAGGCACCAGGGTTCCTTTCCACTCATCAAGGTAGATACTTTTCTTCAAAGCACACAAGGTATCGTTATTACTATAATTACGTAAGTATACAAATATGCCACCAAGAATCATCGGTTAGTTTAAGGAACCGGGTGATGGATTGTCTGAAGTTATCACCCATATTCGTATTTGAGGAGCCATTTAATTAAGTTGGTACGTGGTGGAATGAATAAATGCACTAAAGCAAACTCGAAAATGAGTGAATCAATAGATGAATTGCTTCATCATACGGAATATACGGCTTGACAGGTGTATTCTCTTTAAAGGTTACAAAAATTTATAGGGGCAAATACTCTAATTTACCTATTAGGAATTATACTCAAAACAGGATTTTGGGTTGCGCGTACCTGCGCACCTGTTATGGTGAGTGGAGATTACACGACTGACTAGTTGAATAATGTTTCTCGGTCTTCGCTGAAATAAAGTCGCCTCTTTAGTCTTCTGACGTATTTCTCTTTCAAATGTAGTCAAGACTTGTCATGCTAGTGGCTTGAGTACACTCTTTTTTTCAAATCAAGACTGGAGTGCGCAATTGAGGGAACAAATGGAACAATGCGCTTTCGTTCTGGGTAAATGGACTCGTTCTTTTCTTTTGGTAGTTTGGCCTAACTTATTGCCATGGGAGAAGTTATTTACCAGAGGGGAACACAAGCAGAAAGTCTCTCAACTTGTCAATGCGATAACCAATTTGCTTTTCTTTCTTTTCGGCTTTTTTGCCCCGTTTCGAACCCATTGTGGTTAAAAGCAGCTACTATTCACAGGATGTTGGGAGTGATGGCCCAACTCGTGCAAATTTTTCGATGTTTCTTTTTGAAGCTGACTGAAAGTGGTCTAGTTTACTGTCCTCTTTTAAAAGAGAACAAAACACCCTTCACGTCATAAAGTGGCAGTTTAAGAGGTTAGAAGGGCTAATATACGAAATGGTCACTTTTATCAGCCTTCATTTGTCTTCGTTCGCACTAACGAAAGTTCCGTCGTCTTAACTCACCTACCCTTGCTACTTATTGGATGCTTCTCCAATGAACCTGTTGACTCCAAGAAAAGTGTACAGGAATTAAATAGGATGATTTTAAAGGGAGTTTCACGCGATATATTTCCTACTGAGAGTATTCAGCCCTCTTGGCAACTATCTAGAAACTTAGCCAAAGCTTCATCGTCAAATGGTCATAGTTAGTGAACCTGGTGTCCTTTTGACTGATTACTTTTCAACATTTAGTTCGTGTGTTGCATAGACTGCCTAACCATTTCCACCCCTACTCAGTGTTCTTAGCTAATGACTCTCATTCAGAAGATAAGCTGACCTTACCATTTCATGACCGTGAGGAATTGATGGCACCACCTGGTCGGTCGTTGTATGAGATCATGCCATCACGAGTTTGTAGCCACTGACGCTCACGCTCAGAAACCGTTTCACTTCCACCCATCAATTAAGCACACTTCCGAAACTAGTCAAATTGATTCATCGTATGTCATAACTACGAGCGAATCCAATCTATCTAAGCTTACTGACATACATCAAGGAAAATAATCTGATTTCAATCCAAACGTCCAACACCTGGCGATAGAATGTTCGCTTTTAATGAACTAGATAGGAGTGCTGTGCATGAATTTTGACCTTGCGTCTAGTGAATCAGACAACTCAAACGGCACGAGCCTACCAACGCTCTTGGTAACCATCCTACTGGATTTTTCCTCGTATGAATTCTTCAGAATGGTTTTTCTTGGCATTAGCACTTCCACATTTGTCCCACGAAATGACCTCTCATCGCTTAGTTTTCTAGTGCCTTTGACGGTAGCATTGATTCTGTTCGAGTGACCCTGTAGTTCTCCACCCGTATTTTTCTTTCGCTCTCAAACACTTAGATGCTTTTGGAGTCTCTAAGCTCAGGCACATGATCTCTTCGATCAATAATTTTGCTTTGAGCTTTCTATTCTAAGGTACCTTCAACTTTTCTAATTGACGGAATCGTTGTCACTCTAGAGATTCTTATTTTTTCGTCCGCTTACATGCATTCCTCTCACCTGCCCCCCTTACTGAAAAGCCTATATTCCCACCTCGCATTTCCACCTATCGCGTTATTTAAAGTTAGCTTATCTCTCGCTTCTTATGCCTGACTTAAGATCGTTCTTTGCTGCCTTTCTTGGATGATACGAGGCCTTATTTGTTTTTGCTCCTACCCCTTTTTGATTTCTGAGTTGTTTGATCCTTTACATAGCTAAGTATTCGTTCACTTGACAGCTGGATGATTTTAGACTTTGATTCACTCGTTGGTTCAAATGAACTCCACAATTTCTTACACATCTCAGACTTCTCTCAAAAAATGCCTATCTCTATGCAGAAATTTGAGCTGTAGATGAGTTCCCGGCTACCCTTATTACCTTTTATTTATAATTGCAGGCCTTCGTTTTTCACTCATTGTCTACTCAAACCTACATTTCTGCATTTCGCTCCTTGTGCAATTATTGCTCAATTTTTATCGCTTTTCGCTGTTAGAACCAGACCCTTGTTATCAAGGTTACCAAGTGCACATAAATAGTAAATTTTCATTGCAAGTTCACAGAATCCTTCCACTGACGGTATTTATGTGCCGACGAACTATCAATTTGTAGTCGAGTTCTACAATCTTTGTTCTGCGTCTCCCAAAAAAGCATCTGCTCTAAAGTGCTACCTTTCGAGAAAAGGGACAGCTTTTTGAGTTCCAAATTTTTCTCGCTTAAAAGGAAAATTAGTCACAACAATGTTGCAAATATTGGATCAGGGTTTCTTTCACTGTCATAAGCAGTCACTATAATGAGTACTTCGTGGTAATAGCAGTTTTATTTTTATTAGGGGAGAAATAGGGGGAAAATTGATAGTGGATCTTTTCGCTATTAGAACATGCCTGTATCTTTTGCAGACGTATTTGGTGTTATTTAAACACTGCACTTTATTGCCTCCCGTTGACGAATGCATAAGTCCACAGTGCGAGATATTGTGCTTGAAGGTGGTGAAGCCGTTTCAACAATCTGACACACCTGAGTCACTCTCACCGGCTTCGTGGCGCTTGATTTAACCGAGGTTATTGTATTTCGTAGTCTAGAAATCGGTTAGGTCCTTTCTGGGTTACTGTCTTCGGTGTCTGAGTTTGAGGTGTTGATCGTGTATTCGATTCTTATTCTCCGATTCCTTGACACTTAGGCTTTGTTTGGATCTGTGCTCTGTTCCCACAACTATAGGGAAAAGACGTCGGTGACGGTACTATTCGAAAGTTCACTTCTTCCACACTACTGAATATCACATTAAGCGTCTTCTTTCGAATCATGCAGAACTTCTATTAATTGGGTATAGTTTGACCTATGTGAGTAACCATTCACCACCAGTGAGAAATAGTGTCCGTGAATGTATTCGCCGCTCCGTATCAACAGAAAACCAATGCTTACTTTACCCAGGTTATCAGCCTTTCCATTAGCAGCCAGAGCCTCGACTCGTACCAACATAAGAGTAAGAAGTTTTGAGTGTTTTCCAGCATCACGAGGGTTGGATTAGTTTTTTTCGAAAATCAAGTTCCTGACCTTTAAGTTAAATAACCATGCTTCTGATGGTCTATAATAGAATCTGTAACGCCATTTAAAAGTCATAAACTCGGTCAGCTAGATGGATGCTAGGGGATCTTTATAAAACTAATCCCAAAATTACCAGCTTTTGTTTAGCTTAGTTTCAGGCAGCTGCGGTTTATAGCTGCGGGTTTGATTCCTTCCCTCACACCAATTTTCTGTGTTTTGAGCGAGCTGCATCAAATTTCAAATATTGATAGAGCTCGCGGTAACGGTAATTCTTTTTGTACAGGATGAATGCTACTCCTATCTCGAAGAAAGAAAATCATGCCAGATTACAAGCCGAATTTCCCTTTCTCACCATGAGGTGATTTAGATCTCTTTTTGGAAGGTAACTGACTAGCAGAGATCACGCATTTTGGATCGGACCTTCCTTCCATTGTTACCACTGGAAACGTTTTGCAACCAGTATCTTAACATACTGATCAGACAGAAGTGTGCCTGACTGATCTCTACGATGAATCGAAATATAAAATCCCCTTTGGCTTTTCAGATGACCATTTTTCCCAGCTGGCTCGAAACGTAAGCAAATTGAAATAAGCTTAGCTGTTTCTCCCGGAGAGTTTTTGTAAGATTTTTGCGGGGTATGAAGTATGTTATTCATTTCTAAGTCTGGGCTTTAAGTAGTTCTCACGGTTTCAACCCCGTCACATCCGCAATGCCACGAGATTATGTCAACAAAAATGGCTAAGCCTTCTGATTTTGACCTGGAAAGCAACCCTACTGCGTGGGAAGACGGTAATAAAAAGAAAGTCATAAAATTTCTGAATGAAAGCAGCATCGTCTTGGCCAAGTTTGTAATGAGACCGTTTGTTGATTGCGGTTCAGTTTAAAGCAGAAATACTCACGGATTCTTTGATTTCTGCTCAACCCTATCTTATTCATTAAGTCGTATTCATATCTATTCATGCTCTGTTATAATCCCACTTCAGCAGACCCCAGTTACGTTCATTTCCCGAGTTATAAAAATTAGGTTCTTGATGCAATAGAATTCTGGCATTTGCAGATCTCAGTCTTCTGTCTATGGTGTTAAACTTAACAAAGTTGTATTCAATTCATAACGCGTCATTGGCATATCATTGTCATTAATTATATATTTATTTTCCCGTACTGTAAAAGTGAATTCTCAGAGAAAATCTTCACTTTTCATTTATTTAACCTAGTATCTAGTTCGAATGCGGAATACACCCCAAAAACGTTTCTGGTGGGTTTGAAAGCAGTTAGGAGGTGACCGAATTCCGGAATAACTAAAATCTGATGTTAGTTGCCACTGTTCTTGTCCTTGCTAAACTTTATACTAAGTAGGAACTGATCTTAAGGGGAGCGATCTGTTGCCTGCAAATGAATTTGTATGCCTGGAATACATGCTTCGCGTCCTCCTCTTCACCGATATTAAACTTTGGCTATTTATCCACAAGGCTACTTTCTAGTCTTTCCTATTAAACTGAAAGTTGAAAGGAAAGTGAAGCTTTAAAAAGTTGGCATGAGCGTATCTCGCGGTAGGTTGGTCGAATTGCGTCACTTTACTCGTCGTGGCTCGATACGCTTTTTCCTTTTCCACCTTCATGAATCAAAGATGGTTTATCGCTATTCTTTGCGATCCTCGTTCCACACATCACATCTCGTTGTTATCCTTTTCCCCTCGCTCCATAGCTTCAGGAACTTACTAAGCATTTCGACCCAAATTAAATAATCAAATCGGTTGAATAGAATTTTATTCAGCTAACTGTGTTTCTGCAGTTGACTACAAGGTGGTACAAGAAGAAAAAAAACGTACCTTACAGCTTTCTAGGAGAGGTCTAACACCGATGACCGATATCAGGACTTGGATTCATCAATTCTCCTTCCTACTTCCCTTTGCTTCGTCGTAGAGTTCAGCTGCTTTGTGGTTTAAGAGGTTGAGAATTGATTTGAAGTCGCTGAAAATTCGATTGCGAATCGGATTTAGAATATGTCTAGTCCACAGAGCCCTATAACTCTAGTGTCACGATATCTTTCATATATCCTGTATTGAACTCTCATGCGCGAATGTTTCATATCACTTCCCGAAATCGAGGCGACCCAGAGATTTCAGTAACCAGCATCGTTTTCAACCATAAAATTCTCCAGTATCAACTGATGGAGCGGTTAATGGCCCCCTTTATTGAACAAAATAGAGCTCCCGAATTACCATCGATTTAGTAACTGTCAATCGTCTCAAGTTTTGTCGAAGTTTCCTTTCCTAAAATTCATTAATATGTGGCGCTTTTTCATCTATTAATGCTTTTGAAATTTCATCAGTGGAAATAATCGTATTTGTGTAGAAGAAAAACTTTCTGCACTTTTTGAACGATTTCTGAAAGAAATTTGAAGCCAGTTTTTTTATTCTTCCATGCACACTTAAATTCTACAGAAGTTGGCTCCTTGGCTACTTTTGGAGAGAAGTGTCAACTAACATTGATAAGATGGCAAAATGTGCTGTTCGTGAATATTTGGTTCTAAGATGAAGCCGAGTCTAATTACAGTAATGTCTACGATTCCATTGAAGTGACTAGATAAAAAAATCCCCGTTCGGTGCTCAACTCAGCATCATAGTCAAGGCTTAGCTTCTGTGAGTATACTAATATCGTGATTATTTTTTTTCCGGAAAAACGCTTTTCTCGTCCTCTTTGAACGTCGTGGCATTTCTTCTTCTTCAGAACGACTTCAGTAAAAACCATCAAACCGTTTTCTCCGATGACGTAGATTCTTGTAGCTCTGTAGACGAGTATTTTGATGAGTTTGATCGCTTTTTCTGTTCTGCGATGAAACTATAAGTTTTAATCAATGTAATATGATACTTGTTCTTGCTAATAAACTGTTTTGTCTGACATTACATTTATCGGTACGATCAACACTGTTCTTAATGGAGACAGTCACTTAACGCATTGTCGAGATTTCTCTTAGTTGTCGAATCGACGTTGCCAAGCAAGCTTTCAAGTAAAAGATCTGATAATACTCCTAGTTTTGTATCGAATTTGAAAGAACATTAGATAGCCTTCATGAATAATGTCCAGCATTGTCATAGACAATACATACAATTCACTCGGTGATGTATGTGAATTCGTCAGCTTCACTAAGAGACTATATAGTAATTTAAGGCCGAGTTCTCTCTGCCTTAGCGGGTGAGGACGTACGGAAATCAGTCAGTCGATAGACACATTTCTACTGTTGCAAAATTTATTATTATTATTATATATCGAATTTGAGGCTGGTCACTGGGACCGCTCAGTAGCAATACCTATGGCTTAAATGATAATAAATGTACTTTGCGATTATTTCCCCAATTCACATCTTAAAAGTATAATCTAGCTTGTGTGTTTTGAAGTCCCGTTATATAATCTTGGGTGCTCTGTCCATTAAGCTTTCAAACCTTACATATTTATAACGATAGTTAGGTCAACCCATATCCAGAGGGGAGGTAAAGTTAACTTGTTGTCGCTGAGGCTCTGCCATTAAGTGACTGGTGATCACTCCGATCGCAGTCGCTGGCTTTTGGAACTTGACGATGAGTCGTCTGATTAGACAAACGCCTTCGCTCATAATACATTTGCTATTTATGTGATTGAATTATTTTCACTTCATTTTTGTTGACAGTCCGCTTAATTAAGCTTCTCTCATCAGCATTCTCTTGACAGACAACCGGCCCTTCAAAAACACAGCCCCCTTTGCTGCAAACTCCGTTTCTTTTCCGCAGTTCATTTTGTATGCAGTATCGGTCGGATTGGACAAGTTCCATTTGCGTAGTTACAGATTTTCTACTGTTAAGGTTTTTGGTCCTTCAAATCTGTAGGTTTAAGTAGTCAGGAATGGAATTAAGGTGAAACAAAAAGAAATTAGCTATCGCCTTCGATTTGCAATTACAACCTATTTGGAAAGTCATTTCTGTACGAATTGATGCTGCCTTCAGCAGGGCGCTGATAGCTTTGTTTCTCTTTGTGAACATTAAGAGTAGGAGGCTTTGCAGTCTGCTAATGATTTCTTATGAATATACTACAATGAAAGTGCTTTTCTATACTGGTTTTCTTCGATCAGAAACTTTGGGCAATATAAGCCAGTGTAGCTCCTCAAATGCGTTTGATAATGAAACCTGACATTGGCTGCGTTCTAACTGTTAATACACTTCCAGATTCTTCTCGAAAATTGAAAGGTTCTAATTATTCCTCGGGGCCTTAGCATTTACAGTCAAGAAAGTCCTCCTTTCTAATTACTTGCAAACCCATGCCTCTATTACAGCCGCATCGTTTGTTTACGTTTTCTTTCATTGCTTCATTTGGCAAGTGTTTTGTCCCATCGCTTTCGCAGTGATAGAGTTCCATAATACTGTGAATCTTATCAGACAGCTCTTCCTTATCTTTAGACGAGACCTAGATTCGATAGTTCTCTTTAAAAAATAGTGTCCACCACAAAGCATTTTTTTCAGAATTTAGCGTGGCATCAAAGAGGTGTTGCCTAAAAAAAATTAGCTTGGGAGTACCCTCTCTTACGTAGTTGAGCCTTCCTGAGTCTCTCGCTGTTTTTCTGAATTATAAATTTTGTCTTCTCATTTTTTCCAACATATTCATTCATAATAGTTCTTTTTTCTACCACCTCTTTTATGCACAGTATTTTCAGCCTCGTCCCCATTGGCAGCTTTTTATGCAGCCATTAATTTATCACAGCATTAAGCAGATTGATAAGGTGTCCACTTAATATATATGACCTCCCAAACAGTTAAAAGCACTAAGGTATAGAGTTTGCTATTTACTATCTTCATTTGTTTCCTACTTTTGCATATATACCATTATTTACCGTCGAATCCTGTTCACTGACGGTGTGCTATCATCCTCCTATCAGAATGAATCGAAGTATTCACTTCATGATCGTTGTGCTACTACTGTTATATTATCGCCAACTTGTTAATGATTCTCAAGCGAAAATTGACTACTAAGGATGGGTTTTTCGTCAGTGAGCTTATCGCATTAGTTTTCAAATTTTCTGCGTTTCTTAACGCGGTGCAATGGGGACCTAACGGCTATTAACTGCAGCCCAATATGGCTGGCTGACCACAGGGCATAGGAATCTACACCGCCCCCTCTCACACTCTGATGCCGCCATAACAAAACGCTTTCAGCTCACTCCCACCAATAATCCCATTCAAAATAGAGGTCGTAAAACCTGGCGTGCCCATAATACTTTGATTTTTGTGGCATGAACCCCCAAGAAAATGGCGGCTTAATGGGCTTAACCATTACCTACTTACTTGTGAATTGTTCATAATCTCTCTCTTTTTAAAACATTAAACATGTCAAAACGGAGAGTAGTACTGTGAGGGCATGTACTCCTCGGTCCAGCTCGTCACATACAAGTGTATTTTGGACTGGGGATCCCCTCAGTTTATTTTATCTCAACAATCTAATAGTAGTAGTGGTATTAGTATCAGTTTATTGAGAAGCCGTAATTTAAGGGAGATGAAATTCCCACTTGTGATACCTTTGCTTCTGTCATTCACTATCGGTGGGATCCGTCTGCTCTAGCTGAGAAGAAAAATTAAAATTTTCAATATTACCACGCACCGTTTCGATATGAGGAGCTCTCGCCATAGTTGACTTTGATCAATTCTTCCGATCATCATTTATACAAGTTGAATAAAGGGTTTCTTAATAATCTAGCACGATAAGAGGATAAGTCGAGATTCGCAATGGCACTTGCGGACACCCACTGGATAACCAAACTAAGCTAGGAGTTTACCTCTTTGGCATTGTGAATGTACGGAATGTCGTGTCTCTGAGAGTGCCCCAGATTTCTATATTCAGCTTACCGTTAGAATTTTTCGTGAAGTCGGGTACCATGGCCATCACCACCAAAGTCAGGGTTGAAAGGAATATCTAGGGGACACAAAGTGTTTAGTCTTTTTGGGCCTTATTGATACCGAAAAAGTCACACTAATTAATCATAGGGGAATAGGGGGGGGGGGGGGGGTAAATGTGAAATTGGTGTCAGTAATCGGTATTTTCTCTTGGCTTCCTCCTGAAAGCTGTTACCATTATTCCTCTTCGTCTCTCCTCGAACCCTCTTCCTTCGGAGCCTTTCTCGACGGGTGCGTCGATCTAACTTGTGTCTCCTTTAAAATGGATATTCCATCGACTACTGCATATCTCACTTGTTAACTTGACTTGAAAAAAGCATCCAGTTCTCTAGTGCATTCATCTTGGTGACCGTTCCATAATTATCTACTCATTTGTATTATTTTAGAGCATCGCGCGTTCACTGTCGACACTTTATAAGCAGATTTTTGAGCCCTTTTCTGTGACATGAAAACTATTCTCTGTTTGCCCAGGATTTTAAGTTAGCCTTATGGCCTCATTTACCCATTTCGTTTATTTCCAAATGTGTTTATCGGCCAGTAATTATTTTCTAAGATGTACCATTGGCCATATCCGTATCAAGTTTCTTTTGAACGTTTGCTACGAAACTTGATTCCATAATTTGATTTTTATGTTCTATAAAATGGCCGATTTCGCGCCATTTTTTGAATCTTTTATTTTACGGCTAGTATTTTTAATTGAGTGCTTCACCCAATCGGGACTTTCTAGGTCAGGGTGGCTTGAAGAAATTCCTGTACGGTGGCTGGTCATCCATATCTGCACTGATGGCTTAACTTATTCTAATACACACCTTTAGTTGAGAAACAGTATATTGTTGAGGGATATCAAATGATTTCCTAAAAGTGCTTCTTTATCTTTTATTTTGTTTAAATCGACCGCATGACTCACCTATTTTCTCTCTTATCGCTTTATTTTTAACTTCTGAAGATAGTTCACGCCTTCTATTCTCTACCCCGACCTATATAAATTCATTATTTCGCTTGAAATTAGCAATGGTAAAAGTAGCTCTCCATTGTCAATCACTAGTTAATACCTACAAAGGTGCAGAGTTAAGGAGTGGGGAATGAGAGGGGGCGACGTTTATCTTTAGGATGCAGGTAATCGCCACGGTTGTCCCAACCCCGCCCAGCTGGCGTTCTTCTCACAAATAAGGTCTACTCAGTGATTATCCGGAGATTTGGCACAAACCACACATTCGAGCTACCACATGTTTAGATGTCTTGTCCTCACATGCCAATCGCCTCTAAACCGGAAGACTCCGTGCTCCCTTGCGAGGGGATCGGACAAACCAGAAGTGGGCCTACTGGGTCGCCACATTGAGAGCCTAAGGGTTATTGGTTGGTTGTTTCCCTGTCTCGTTATCGTTTTTCAACCGGTTGTTTCCATTCATTTAGGCTTCAGACTTTACTATCGTAGGGCCGCGAGGAAGTGAGATGTGGTTTTGCTCTTTATTTTCACGACAAAGTATATTGAAAGAACGAACAATATCACTACGCTTAGCATTCTGTGGACAACCTCTTCAATAACTACTTAAAAAAGCATAACAGTAGTTTTGACCAGTAGGTAAGAAGTTCAAATGGGTTGTCTCCATTAAAAATATTCATAAAACTGGGTCATCGTCATAAAGTTCCTTAGGCGGAAGAGGTTGTTACGGACATTGTCAGAGGGTAAAGTTGAGCATAATGCTGAAGACCGATTACTCTGATACCCGCTGCTCTCCATGGTCCAATGTTAAAAGTTTTCCTTCATGGAGCTGTGGGTACTGTTACTCAAACTGATATGGCCATTTTTAGCTTCCATCTTTCTTGCGTCGCATATTGGTTTATCTAATTGTTTGATTTCGTGCACCTTGCACGATCCGCATCTGATAGCATATACTTTGTTTTCAAACTCAACGGAACTTTCTGCCTTAAAAACGCCGTGGTATTTGGGCTTAAATAATTGCCATATTTATATTTATTTTGATTAAATACGGCGCCAGCAGATTTCTTCTTGAACACAAATTTAAAATTCCACTAGAGAGTTGCGCCTAATTTACGGAAATAACCGTCTGCAAGTCTAATTCGGGTTTTCCTTTGATAAATTTCTGAATTAATTTATTTTAGAAAATCGCATGTGCTGATGCTGAAAAAGAGAAACAAGTCTCCATTCCCCGTCCAAATTTGAAGCAGCGAATGCTCCTCCGAAGTCGAAATTTTTCGCTTTTGGTTAAACCCCTGGAACCGATTCTATCAAATACAGATGCAAACACGAGTCCCCATGTACTCGGAGACGTGCGAGATCCTGTTTTCTCCAAAGTGCCTTCTAGACGTAAGCGCCCTACCTTCATTATTTTGGAAAACTTTTATATTGCTGATAGAGGGTGTTTTAGGCGTCTTCACAAGACATCAAATGTACTACTTATGAATCGCTGCTGAGATATTGGTAAAGTCAAACGAAACTCGTTAAAAACACAACACCCTTGGCCCACACTTGTGCCATCGAAGTATTTACGAAAACCCTGTTTTTTTTTCTAATTGCAGTCCTCTCATCATTAGAGACCTTTCCTTTGAAATGTCCCTTCGATTCCATCCTTTACCACGTAATCTTTCGCAAAAATTAAAAAAAAACGCATAAATCTCACCGGCCATATGTCTTTTGCACTTTTTATGTTACAATCTATTCACTACCCCTTTGTACGCTTCTCCTTCAACGGTTTCTCCTGTCCTACTTCAAAGTAGACCGATTTATTGAGCGAAAAGTCTGTCATGTGTTCTCTCACCTTAAAGCTATGGAGTGTTTTGGTCTCAGTTTTTAAAACTTTTACGACGACGACTGGAAGAAAGTTACGCTTTTCTGAGCTTATTTGGAGTCGAATTTCTTGTTTGAAAAAGGACATAAATCTAACCCTGGGACTAGATTTATTGTTTGTCTAAACTTTGATATCTTTCATATTCGTGAAATTGATTGATAGCTTGTTGGAAGTGGTTATTATGCTACCAATCGTAGTCAGTGAGTACATTTATTGGCTACATACCTTCAAATAGATATCAGTTGGAGTACTATGCTGGTACCCTTCATCTTTATCATAAGCTAACTTCAAAGCCTAAATCCCATTCCTTCAGACCCCTTCTCATCTTGGAGCGACGACTTTTTTGAGTTTCTATAGTGGATATTCATGCGTAACCGATATTAATTGCCATTTAGAACAACACTTTTTCCCTAACGTTATTTGACGGTTAAGACTGAGCGTCAGAATAGAAATTTTACTCGAGACTGACCCTTACCTTATCTGCTTGGTAAGATGTTCGAAATGATCCATCTTTCATAAGCAGGTGTTTAATTCGCTAACCGGCTCACAGCGCTCTCTAGAACAGAGTTTGTGCCTCTTTCTGGCGAATGTAAGCAAAAGAAGTGAAATAATAACTTCAAAATAATTCATGATGTTTTCATGGATAGGATTTGCCATTAAAAGTTTGATATTTTGACAAAGAAGCACTTAGATTACCCAACTTCATCCTTTGACCCTGAAACTCGACTTTTAATTATACAGTGCGTTCATTCCACCAGAAAGCGCAGTCAGAGATTTCGTGGGAACTCAAGATGCAAGTACTTGGTCGGTAGGTGGGTCCTGGGGAAGTGCATACACTGTCACTTCCATATTTAGCTTTGTTACAAATTCAGCATGCTTTTCACTTTCGCTCCCGAAAATTCTGATATTTGGTCTTCATAGGACAGTTTCATCTTCAGCATCGTTTTTTAGTATGCTTTTTGGTGTCTTAGCCTCGAAACACTCCTGGACCTAGTGATTTTTGGATAGGAAATTTCTTTTGTGCTTCAATTAAGTTGAACGGATGAGGACGTGGGTTCTGTCGAATTTTTCGCTTAGTCGGCGCTTTACCACGATTGGCGATTCAATGTGGAGAGTAGTAAATTCGAGGATTGAACTGAGTCCGCTAAATCTCAATCCTTTGAAGTTCATTTTCAATGGTTGAAATGATTTTTTGTGGTTTACTATCTCAAATTCGGCTGTAATCTATTTTTTCCACTGATAGCCAACTACTCAACTGGATTCCTGTACTTGAAAATCTAGAAACGTCTCTTCATCCTTTAGTTGTAGAAATGGACCAAGCTTCACAGACTCAAATGACATCAATGTGCAGCTGGTCATGCGTTAGGGAACTCTGCTCACACTCTAATCAGCCGGTACGGTTTCGATTCGAATAGATTTACCCGCTCACATTATCACATTCCCTTCCGAATTCCGATGTTACTACTACCGTGTCTACCGAAACTGCAGCGCTGAATTTGGACAAATCGATGGGGATTGGATTGATAGTTTATTGTCGGAGTATACTATCAGTTCTGGTTGGCCAGTATTTTTGAAAAATTAATTACGCTTTCCAACTGCGTAATCACTGTTTGAGTTCGTTCATTTGCTTAGAAATTTGCAAGCGTTCAAATCGGTCTTTATCATAAATAGGATAAAGCACTATAATAGTAGGTCGAGTCCCAAATGGGTGTGACTAAAATAGTAGAAAGTTAAAATGCAACCTTGGATTTATGTTTCGTTTCTTAATATTTTTTTTCCCTTTGAACTGCCTCTCCTATTTGATCTTGTTAATTTGCAGTTGGATTAGTTTTTTCCGATTTCGTGAGTGGATGGCACTTCTTTGCAATTGTATGATTCATAAACCACAAGTTTTGTATTGCTTGAAGTAATCTTTCAGTTGGCGCTATAAAGATTACGCGCGCCTTTATTTTAACATGTTTAAAACCCGTCGTCGTACACCAGCGATTGAAAGGCACCCTAATGCCCGCTAAACGGTGGCTGAAAATGGAGAACAGATTATTTGAATTTAGGCTTAAGTTTATAATGCTTTTCCATTCGCCATAGTTTGCTATTCTAATGGCAGCGTAGTCGCGAAATTTCTTATTCAGAAACCTTCTTTTTCGCTATCAAAAAGTTATTTACTCTCTGCTTGCATATCTAGTCAAGTGCTCAAAAATCAAATCGCTTCTTTTCCGTCAGGTGGATACTTAACTTTATAAGGATTTTTAAGGATTTCTTCAGTGGATCACAGAGGCCAATTTTCCGACTTAGCTACCTCATTGGAATCAGACATCACGTTCAATATTTTCAGTTCCTCCAGGAGATTATTTGAATATTTTAATGAATTCCCTTTTGAATAAACTGAAGTACAGAAATTCTTACCAGCGTTCGAATGAAAGATGTGTAATTTGCATTTTAGTGCCGTCTATATCCAAGGATTTAAAGGAATTAATCACAAAACGAAATCAAGTCGTTCCATTATCGATAGCAGCTGACGAGGAAATTTTCAATGATATCGGGACCGGAGAAGCTCTGGATGACCCAAAAGACAATGAGGATGAAAACAAATGTGCATCAAAATAACGCTATTTTTCTTTTCACGTCTCTTTTTTTGAGGCATATTTCTTTGAGTCTGTGCCTATTTTTGAGTTATGACATTTTCGTATTGAATTCGCCATCTCTTCAATAATGGAATGGGACTATTTATCTCGGCATTAATTTCTCGCAATAATCGGGTTATTCAATTTTGAATTACCTGCCTGGTAGTTTTCTTTTTACGGAAGGTGTGCATTAAAGTGCAAAATAAATCTACCTCTACATTTGCGAATTTCAGTAGATGTAATTATAGCTCTATTGTGACTTGATCGGTCACTGTGAAGAGCAGAAATCCCTTGATAAGTAGTCTAGTGGATATGTAAAGCTTTCAACCAGGCGAATTCTTGCAGCCTCATTGTTTAGTGCTGCCGTTAATTCAATGCGCCGACTCTGTTATCTTTTAAAAGCGACTGCTAATAGTAGGCTCATCAGCACTCATGTCCTCGTAATATCGTATTCTCGTCTCCTCATGGGTCTCCAGAAAGATCTTTTGGAGGAAATCCAATCCTTAAGCCTTCACGGTCCTGTAATTGTAATGTGAGTCTTCCAAGTGAATAGGAGTTGGTGGCTAACCCGAATTCTGAACAGGATTGGAAGTAATCAGTCATTTCTTTCCTGATCGATCTCGGAACCTTCTAATATAAAATATCCTTTTCAGGTGTCAGATTATGGCGCTGACAGAAGCTGAGGAAAAAGCTAGACGTGGACATGAAGCTTTTGTCAAATATTTAGAAGATTACGGAGTAGATCATATTCTACGAGATGAATACTATTTGTTCTTCTCTACCAGTATCCTGTGCACCATACTTTAGACCTGATAATTATGACAACAATCGTTAAAGAGGGACCGCCACTAGAGATAAGATCTTGGTATATTTGAGGTGACTGATTATGACTGCAAATGCTGGCCTGCTAAAGGGAAGATGGACACCTAGAAAAGTAACTGTGCAGAAACCAACTTGTTGGTTTTTTAAGCAGCTGACTAGTTTCTCGTTCACCATTTTCCGCTTATAAATAAGAAAGGAGAAGTTTGGGACCAAATTTATGCATTGTCAAATAGACAGCCGCTAGTATTACCGTAGCCAACATTTTCGCATTAACATTATGTGTGATCGATGTTATCGTGAGAATTGCGAACTTATTCCGCTAGATTGCATGCGTTTTTGGCATTTTATTCAGATTTATCCACTAACCAATCGCCTGTTTGAGATCTATCTTTCCTGATCTACCTATTATTTTCTGTCCGGTTTATTACCTCTTTTTCATAATGGTATGATATCATGCGATGTTAAAGCATTTTGGATTATTTCATGGTAAAAAATAACTCAAATAGGCAAGATTATTAATTGATAATTTTTTTTCAGCTAATATTGGTAAAAGCTCTTTTTAAACAGTGCTTCCTTATCAGTTTTTGAATTAATATCTGGCATCACCTGGTCATGAAGATTCTAGAGTCGAGGCACAATAGGAAGGGCAACGCCAGATGCAGAGGTGGTGTGAGCGGCCAACCGATGGTTTACCTTTCTGAGAGTCAAATGGGTAGTCAGTATTCGATAAACTAGCTAAAAAGAAAATAGGAAGAATTGTTAATAAAGGAAAGTGATATTCAATGGAAAGGTCTGGCTTGGATGGCTACACCTCATCCTGCAGTGCGGCCGCTTCCTTAGCAGCAATGGTGGTTTCAAGTGACACGTAATTGAAGAACTCTTTCATCTTTGGCAAACATTGCGATTTCCAGCTTATTTCGAATTCCATTAAATGGGTTAGCAGAACGTCTTGACCAAACTAGCCTTCTGCTTCGATTCGAGAGTTAACAAGAAAGTACTTTTTATATCAGTGAAGTTTCCCGTGTACCCCACAAGGAAAAAAAGGGAGAAGGGCAAACAATATCTACTGTATCTTTTAAAATTTTTTAGACAATTATATCGTTTTTAAGTAAAAACGAATGAAGTAAAGGATTTAGTTGAAATAGTTAGTAAATAGTTTAACTATAGAGCGACTGCAGCAGTCCACTTAGCAGAAAATATTACAGTCACATCAAATAAAGCTTGTTTGCGGTCGACATTGTGCAAAATTTTGAAATTTTGAATGACAATTCCGCTTGAAGAATAACTATATAGGTTCACTTTATAATTAGACCTTGAAATAAAGGTTCGCACCAACTTTGTCAAAAGGAAATGCTGTCTAGCAGATACTATAGAACGAATCTTAACGCGACAATTTCAAAAGGCAGTCATTTAAATATTATTAAAATATTTGGAGTCTTTTTAAAGCACTTCAAACAGTGAGCGTGGAAAATTGTCATTAATGGAACGGTGAAAGCCCAGTTTATTTGGAGCAGAATATTCTGGAAATGGATTGCTTATCAGAAGACTTAAATTCCATTTGGTGCTCTGAATCTACTCGCTCTTATCATTATAGCATCATTCACAAAAATTTTCTGTCCATCCTTCTTCCGCAGTGTTCCCTTAGCTATCCTGCTTATGAGCCGTTTACCAATGTCTATTTAAACTGGGAACTTCATATTATTACATCTCTTCATAATATCTATAATGACTTACAAATTGAGCGCTTCATAATCATGACAGTAGAAAACGAAGGGCAGTAATCAGACATTAGAGCACAGAAAAACCATTTGTGCATGAACAGCGTGCTGCTCAGTCAACATCCACGCAAAGTTGAGCAGACGATCTTATCTGTTCATAGTTTGGCATAGTATCTCATGCAGTCGCTATCATAAGAACCGACTGCGAAAGTGACCCTTTCCCTGTTAGTCCAGAGTCAGTCGAAAGATTCGAAAATCCGCCCTAAAACAAAAGTTTGCCTCAATGAGCCTAACTACCTTAAACAGTGGTAAACTTTGGCTTCATAATACACACATTTTGACTTTCTTGCCTCCTGTCGGATTTAGATTATAGAAAGTAGGCTTAAAGCTAAACGTTGGCTTGCCCTCCCTATATTCAAAAGCTGTTGAACCGAGAGCTTTGGATGATATCTGATCTGTGGTCCGCTTGGTAGCTGAATAACTTAAATAAGTATTTGGTAAAAGTCCTCTAACTAGAATCATACTGGCTAAAAACTGCTGATTATGCCAGTGCAGTATTGCAATACTATTAGACTTTGCGGAATGGATTTTGAAAGCATTCATGGGCGCCAGCACCAGAGCACTCAAGGTATTTGATGGCGACGTTAAACCAACAATATTATGGCAGCGTCACCGTGTAATAAATGGGGTTAGCCACCAAAGCCAACGCGAGTCGTTGAATTGGTTATCTAAGGGTTTATAGTGCTCCGCATGTAGACACATATGCAGTCGAAAATAACGGGCTCTATAATGCTCTTTTATTCATTGAACTCGTGCAAGAGTCGTTGAATTTCACAGTCCGTCTAGGCCGCCTATGCTGAATGCCCACCCACGTTTATAAAGTCACCATAATTAATCTTGCCCACAGAGGGAAGAATTATACGTAAAAAGACAGTTCACAACTGGGTAATGTAAAAGATTCACGGTATTTAAAGTCTACCTGTAGGTTCCGTTGAACAAGTATTTTTAAAGCGAGTTGTTGGTTATCCTCTTTGGTCAGTTTGGCATTTATCAAGCTGATGTACATAGAGGATGAATAGAATATTCACTAAAGTAAAACGTCCGCAATATTATCGCTACCATGATCTCCATTAAACCCGAGCTAATTTTGCAGAGAACGGAGGGGACTCAAAGGATAGTTCAATCATTAGAAAGCAGGTATATTAAAGTAGTAACTATTTTTCAGTTAGATGAGATTTGAACCCGTTCTTATTCACAATTTTTGTTTAGTTTGTTTATTCCCTTCCGGAGAAATAGATATATGAATTTGCAGTCGTTTATTCTAAACATCTTCAAGATCAATTGCATTAACATTGCGGTCAGTCTCTACACGAGTAGGTACAAGTATGTTTGTTAACAAAATCAGCACTTATGTGAAAAACATACTAATAAAAAATCTAGCATTGATTCAAAATGAAAAAAGGTGGTGGTGGGGGAGCATCTGTTAAGACTGACCACCATATATTCTGCATTTCCTTTCTTCTTCTGATATTACTGAAGTTCTTCCCGATTTTTCTATAAGGAAAGAATTAGCACTGTTTGCATCCCTGAGACTCATAACATCTCAAAATTTTGCTTCGCAGCCCATCAGTAAAGCCAGGATTCGTTTGCATCAATGGGAAGTGGATACATGATGGGAAAAGCAATGTTTGCTGAATCTAAGGATTTACTCTCCTGACATGCATCTTGATGTTCAATAAAATTTCCTACTTTCTCTCAAAACGCCTAAGGAATTGGCTGGGACATACAAAGCATTTTTTCAATGAATGTTTGTCTCTCTCTTACCTCGTCTTTAGTTCTCTTTCGCACCCCCAGATAAAGTAATGCGTTCGACTCATTGGAGCTTGGCTGAGAGCTTTCACGATTATTCAAGGAATTAAGCCCCCTTTTATGAAGTTAATAGCATTCAGTTGTGGTGCTTTTGATTTCTTAATGTTCTTGTTCAGACTACGGCCTTGGCTTCACCAAATATCTAAAGACAATTAGCTTTTTGAGGTTTGGCTTTGTTACTTTATGAAACTGGCATGAAACCCATAACATGGTCTTTTCTTATTGGGGGTTCTTCGTTGCTGATGATCTTGTGTGTATATAACCCAAAGATAAACCTCTTCACAGCATCTAAACCAGCCTGATGTTTAGTAATTTGACTACGAATGCTTGCATATTTTGAATGTAACAGAACAAGAATATATTTGAATGCTAGCACTGCAAATTCTTTCTAAGTTTTGAGACCATATCTCCTAACCAAAGTTCAAAAGTTTTGCATGCAGTTTAAAGGATCGATGCAAACTAATAGGTCCCTCATCCTACAGAGGCGATATGTACAGCTCAGTTCACTATCAGCGCAAATCCAAGGGATAAAATGAGGTAAGCGAATGTCGCATTTCAAGTTTCCGGTTTGTTGACTTTGCGATGTATATACAGCATATTTATTATATATTTGTCTTCCTTAATTGCTTTTATTAACAACATCCACAGATGTTTCTCTGGTACCATTCGGTTTGCGATAAGAACCCAATAACTGCAAGGTCTGGGAGAGGAGTTCGTTTCAGTGACTGCGTTAAAAAATTACTTTTTATGGGTGAAAATCATAACTCATTGACATCCACGCCTAAGTACTAGGTGTCATAAGAAGCCGATGGAAAGTATTTGATTGCTCGAAGGCTGAATGGGTCTTTGATGTGGTAGAATGTCTCTGTACTCTTGATTTATGATTGATGTGCTCCACCAAGTTTCAACTGATTCACCTCGTTTCACCGATTAGAACCGCGTATTTTTATATGCAGATATCATGAATCATTCTGCTTTAGTATCAAGATTTTTTAGTGATAAACAATTCAAGGTGTTGGTTAACTAGAACTGGTCACCGAAAACAATGTTCGGTGGTCTGAAATCCTTTGTTGGGTCAGTAATATTTTTTGAAAGTTATTTCAATTTGGTTTTGGCACTAAAAGCGGGTGCATAAGAATTGGTTGCATAATATTCCAAGGCATAGATTTAAATTAAATATGGCTTTTTTATGACTATTTTATTTCGACTTCAATGTAGGTAAGTACTAAAGTTTATTCTCATTTTGTAGAATTTCACACAGAATTTGCAATTTATCGAATAACCTGTAAAGTTATACTTGATATATTTACTGCAAACCGTGGTCAAGTGATGGAGATTATGATGTCTAGTACTCTTAATGATACACAATGCAATATTCAGCATGCCTTCCATTTGAGGAGCTTCTTTGCCATCATTACCAACGACATGAAGTGCGGCAGATGTGCTCAAAGGTGGATAATCTCTTAGTGCGCTATTTCATTTATTTATGCATAGGAAGTTTGTGATAGTCTCTATAGCGCAAAGCAGATACAAATCAGGGCAGTGGTATGTGCATTTGCAACACATTAGAAGTTTAAAATCGCAGAATAAATTTAAATCAGACAAGTTCCGAATCGGACTGAAAAAACCGTTCAGATCTGTAAAGTATTCTTAGTCATTCTGGACGATGAATACATGGGAACATGATAGTTTTTAAATGCTAGAAATGCACATTTAGAGGACTATTTGGGACTGTTCATCCTAGAACGTGAGCTACTGTTAACTTACACTCCACCAATAAACATATATTGTATACATATAAGGGAATGAAAGTCATTTTTATGTATTTAACTTCCTCTTGCTTTTAAGAATGGACCTGTTCAAGCTAGTCATTGGTTTTGCCCTGTCTCAGACAATCGCAGTTTGTGGCCATATTTTCGGATTTGTATGGAAATAAGTGACAGCTAATATTGTGATAGTTCAATGCTTGCCTAGATCGTAACAGTCAAAAAAATATTTTATATCTTACATGCAAAATCTGTGGGTTCAGGTAGATACTTAGATACTAAGGCTAAGTTGAAGTAGCAACAGCCTCTCTAAAGGATAATGGATTGAATGTCAATCTATTTTGGTCTATGTAGTCAATAATCAGTTGGTTTTCTTTAGTTACCTGCTTAACAAAGGGTTAATTCAATACTAGGTTTGGGCGCTAAAGAGGGCTGGGAAGAATAACTGGTTAAGAGGATATATGTGGAGGTTTCGCCTAGATGATGCTCCCAATTTTTCAATTCAGTTTCTATTGAGGTAAAACAGATCCCTCTTTTAGTTCCTTTGTTCATCTCTTGTGCAAAATATCCACTCTATTAAATGGTTTAACTTATCATTTATTGCTTTTTCTAATTCATTAAGTTGGTAAGATGATGTAGCTATTCAAATGCAGTTAGTCTGTACTAACTGTGTACTGCGAGTTGAGTGTTTGGCAGTAATGGCCATAAAATGAAGTTTAACATTTATTTCCCAATTTAAGTGAGCAGCAAAGTAAAGTTACAGCATGGAAAATAGTAATTTCGCTAAAATAGAGTTAATTTAAAGTCCGAGGTCAAGGATCTGATATTACTTCAAAAGTAATATTAAAGGCAAAATGGTATTCAACCTACAAATAAGATCAGTTCAAGGGTATAAGTCCAGTATATGGATGGGGAATTTAAGCAAAGCTTAATAAAGATTAAAGGATATTTAAATTTTCATTTTTTGTTGGCCACTTTGCATGGTTGTAAAGCACGAATTCTTCACACCTCAGGCTCATCAAAATCATAACCACAATCACACCCATTTCGAGTTAAAATCTAGCACCATTCATACTCTTTATTCGACTTTTATAATCTGCACATTATTTTCTTAATTTTTGAAATCCAAAATATTTTAACTTAAGTACTGAATTTTGTTACTAAATGTCGAAAAAATTTGAATATTAATAAAATTCATGCGTGCAAAGTTTTTATTTTGCAGTGAAAACAAAAGTCCATTGATAAAACACAGCAGAATTGTTTTAAACCTCTTCAAATGTAGATTTGTGTGATTTCACTTGTTTCAAAGATTGAATGAATGAAATAAAGCTGTACGATACGCAAATAAAAAGCACTAGCTTATGTTTTTACTTTTCCAATTCACTGGAAGTGCATTGAACAGCTTTTATGCAGTTTTAAAACATACTGTTTCACTGGGTTGACAAAACGAAATTTTTCTGTAGAAGTCGGCTTTGGCATTGATCACCAAAGCATCATTTTGTTAGAAGCTGTAACTGCGATGTTGCACAATGATTGTATCAGCCTAGGCTACAAATGAACTTCTAGGGTTATTTGGGATTTTCCTCTTATGTTAGTAGTACTTTTAGGTAAAACTTAGATAGAACAAACCCACTTCTTATTCACAGTCTTATTTATAACGCACTCGCAAACAGTCTGCCTGTTGTTTTGTACATTCCATTCAAAATTTATAGCCTCCAATAAAGTAACAAGACCAGACTAAGAAAGGAAGTTGATGAGATTGGTTCTTTTTCTCCTATTTTCCTGGTATTCAGTCTCTGTTAAACTCACCGGATATATGTCGGGCTAAGAGGGATTTGTTCTGAATGTAAAGTGCTGTTGACCTTCAAAGCATGGTAGTTCTGCGTCAAAATTTATCATAATAGTGACCAAGCCATTACGAGAATTTTAGTCTGCATGCCTTCATTTAAGATTGTTAGTTTTTGCCAGTTACAAACTGACAGAAGTGCTTATGTAGATTCTGCTAGTTCAAGAAGTTTTCTGAGTCCAGAATCTGAAGTCACAGTAGCTTTATATCGCTGGAGTCAATTTATTCATTCTTATCCGAAGATTTTTATTCTCGATTTAAACATTTTGCAACTATTGAGAAAAATTAGATTTTGTGGTTAGATCAATCAGGTCACGAATCACACAGTTCAGTCGGGCTAGACAGTGGTCCATCGCACACCATTCAGGTAAACCAGATGAACATCGGTAGTCTTGTCCTGTGAATTGAATTGATTGGGTAATTTAGAGAAAGAAAAGGGCGCATGCAGTATGTGGTGCAGAATGACTAGCAGGGTTTCCTTGGAAAACCCAAGGAATACGCTTGTAGCTAGTGAAAGGCACCAGCGCTAAATACAAATAAACGGTTGTATTTGGTTGAGAGCAGAAAATTTTCAATAAATATCAAATATGCAATCACCTGATGTTCCGAGTCTTATGAAGAAAAGGCGTGGCAAAAGCCTCATATTTCAGGCTTTTACCCTCAGTCCTATGACATAAGAATTCGGGGCGTCCTTTTTTTGCTTGAAAAGTTTCCAAATAAATTCTTCGAATTGCAATATTTGCCATTATTCGGCTTGTTAATAGGCCGCAAGAGTAAGGAAAACCATAATTGACTATGGCTTGAAATGCTTGCTTCGACTGTTGATTCAAAGTTCAAAAGACTGAAAGCAGTCATGCTTTTGATTCAGGTTGCAATTAAAATTTCTGGGTTGAATATTTTCTGAATACGTTAAATAAATTTGTCTTAATAAAGCTGTGATAAAATGTCTCCTTCGTTGGGTACGCAAATGTTTTCAACAGAAAAAATTAAGCAGGTTTATGTCTCATGCGCTTACACAAAGAACCATCCATCCTGTGTATCCTTTGCCTGGTACTTGCCAGTTCATACGAACCTTATTGTCTGACATTTCAATGCACTCAAAAAACAACTTTTAAATTACAATGAGCTGATTTAGACCACTCAGCCTCTTACACAATCTTAACATTTCACATTTTGAAGAATTTCCGAATTAGTCTCTACAATCCTGATTAAGTATCGTCGCATTAACTAGCGACAGAATGCCAGATTTTCAAAATTTTCTATCCTCCTGAACATGAAGAGGATATTATATTATTTTTCCAAACAGTTGTTACGTAAAATTGACATAAGAGGTTGCTGTTTCGCGATTACAATAACTAAGGTGCGGACAAACGAAAGTTTTACCACTACTAGTCGGGACTACAAGAGAAGATGTAAAAAGAACGAAGAATTCCAAAGGCGGAAAGAGGTGAGAAAGTACCTGATTATTATGTGCTGAATCTGCTACACATTTTTCATCTTGAAGCGAAATTGCCCTGTTTTCCTTTTCTTGGCGAAACGAACTAAGTAACAAAGCCGCATAAGTTTCGCATGCCATAAAATTTAGCTTTCGTATATATTTTAACGTTGAAAACTAACTGACAGAAACTAACCTTCTTACAAAGGAAAACAGCATTTGCGCATTTTCTTCAACTGATTTTTGAAAAGTAAATATTCATAAACTAATAGCACGAAAAATCTTGGGAATTGACTCGAATTATCTTATTGGGGTGCCACTTTTGATGCGTTTTGGTTTGCTGAGCTTTTAATTGTCTCTGCAGACCTAGAGGCTGTCCTCATCTAACGGGCCAAAGGATTAAATTATCGAGGCCTCTATTTTCCATGATTCTTTCCTTCTCTTCCCTTGCATCAAACAATCTCGTAATGAATGTTTGGTTATAGATGTTCCTTTTAGGCTGGGTCAATTCATAAACTATTACCCGCATCACCTGAGAGCCAAGTCACTCTAGAGTGCACCTTCCTTGTTGCCTATGGTTAGACGAACTAGCGCCCTGGGACGTTCTGGAAATTTTTGAGCGGCAGTAAAGGATTTAGTCGTTCTGATTGCTGTTATAGCATTCACTCACATGTAGACCCTGGAATTCAAATTGTTTAGAGCAAATCAATCAGGTTGCTTTACTGTAACCTAGTCCTGCTGTGAGAAACAGAAGGTATTTTCTAACTCATAAATTCAGGAGAAAGATGAAGAATAACTGGAAATTTTTGAAATAAAAAAAATTTTTACGCAATCAAATGCTTCAAACAATCACTCTGTGAAACGTTCTTTAGACAAGCTTTTGTTATATTTCAAGTTGAAATGATCTCCTCCCATATACTCATCTTTGTCCTTTCAAACAATGATATCACACCGACCGGGATATTTTAACGCCTATTTGATTCGGATTTATGGATGAGAGATATGTCTACTGGCGAATCTTAACCAGGATTGGTGGTCTGACTAATACTATTTTTGGAAGTATTCAAGTACATGAACAAACGCTCATTTCTGATAGAACAATGCCCTCCTATTCAACTGATATTATGCTAACTTTTTTTTGAAAGCAAAACCACCAAAATTATAAGCAGCTAGACTGGGAAAAAACTCGTATAAACATGCGAATGGATTTTTTTGCTATTAATAGCCAAGCAACTGGTGTCTCTGCAAAACACAATTTAGGAGAGTTTTGTCCCGATCTTAGCGTTTTCTTAATGGTTGTTTGCATTGGCGCAAATGCCAAATAAATTGATCATGAAAACGATGCAAAAATAAACTTGAAACAAAGAATTTTCTGGTAGATTATTTCCCTAGACGGCCGCAAATATAATGAATTCTATGCAAATTATTTGTTTAAATAGTGAGACTATTGACCTTTAGCGCCAGGAGGGTTAAATTATCAAGCAAACTTATTAAGAAACTTTTTCAGAAATTTTAATGAAACATTAACTTGTTTCTTGCACTTAATAGGTTTTGGCATTCGAACGACTCATTTTGATGGTTCCATTAACATGAACTCATAATGAAATGACTGAGGCAATTTAAAGGGTTTCTTTTAGTTATTATAGCGAGCTTTGATTCAATTTAAAATGTTTTATCAATTTCTTTCGTTATGATTATTTCTGCCCGAACTGTATGACATTTGTCTTAGCTCATCACAACTGTGAATTTATTGTTTCGACTTTAAGGTGTTTTCACTTTTGACGTGTGATCACGCCACAAAGGTAAAAATATCCTGCTATGCAGATGACAATAACATTTCCAGTATGATTTGATTGATGAATAGAGGTTTTAGTTAGCTTTCCATGTGTGGTCACTCATATTAAATTGTGGCAATTTATGAGGCACATTTGTTGGATTCATCAATGACATTACTGACCACTATAAAGGTCAAAGGTTCTTCTGAGAGAGTAAACTCAAGACAGATTCAAAGTCGGGCCAAATTGTGCGGATTCAATGTCCACGAGATTCTTCTGATCAGCTAGCAAGGATTCTGAGTAAGGCGATGAAAGTTTTTTGTCAATTCGAAGACATAGTAGCCAGATTGCCTGTTTAACCGATCATTCATTTGCTAGCGGAGACAAGAATAAAAATGTAGTGGACGGTGACAAGCTGTGTTCTGTGGGTCGATGCTGTCGCTAAAGTAGTCACTCATTTCCTTTCAAAGAAGCAAGTTTGTTGGTTGACCTTTCTTTGCAATGTGACTGAATAAATTGAAATTCGAGTATACCTTTGAGTGAGTTTATTGTTCAGTTAAATCCTATATCACTACCATAGAAACTGTCAATACACTTTCAATGATGCAAATAGCTTGTAACTGAAATATCTGCTTGCTACATTACATTAAAATTATCCGAGTTCAATGCAACTTAAAGCTGTGCACGATTTGGTATCATAAGCAAAGGCTTTTTTTGTGTTTTGGCACAATTTTTATCCAATTCATGAACACAAGTTTATGATTAAGGAATGAGAAATCTGACGCTTTAATCAGTAAAACTTGGCGTAAATTTTGGGCTGTTGATTGCAAATATATTGTATTGAGCGAATTCACACAATACAGCACAAACCTTTGTATTTAAAATACAAATTAGAAGTTAAGTTTCCTTGTCTTTAGCGCAGAAAGATCAAGAAGACTCGTTCAGTTTATTTTTAGATTTGAAAATAAAGCAATTTTTGCATTTGATCATGTTATTATTTTATCTGCGCCATTTCCAATAAACTGCAATACATTTATTTAAATATATATTAGGTGGTTAGGCATCTCAATAAGAAAATTTTCTCCAGAATAAGACAAAGTCAAATTCCTAAGCAGCCTGCTTTGAATGACGGAATTATAGTATCATAAACTGAAGGTCAGTCTGGTTACCCTCCTTAGAACATCCCTGGTAAATTTTGGCATGATACGATTCAAGTGATTCTTTGCCTGAAACGAATGAATGTCCAGGGAAATGGAATCTTTCAACTTTTTTGAGGACACTGTTGCTGCGCGCAACATCGAAAGAAGTCGAGAGTTGACTTGGCTGCCCATAAATTCACTAATCTTTCCATTGGTCGGCTTGGTAACCAGTTGAACACTCCACCAAATAACAATTTTCGAAATCGAGTCAATCGTAAACGAAATTAATAAATTTATGAATAAATAACAATAATATTGAATGATAGAGATGGTTTTTTAGGTTTTCTAGTACAGAACTAAAACATTACAAAAATTGGAAACTTTTATCCAAGGAATGATTAAAGAAAGTCGTGGAACAATAAACAATCTAAAGATGAGTTTGGAAAAAAAGTTATAATTTAAGACGTCGAGAAACAGGGCCCATTAAATGATGCCTCTGCTTTTGAGTAAATAGAGAGTTCTTATGTTCATCAATTACAAATGTATTATAGGGCAAATTCTCTAAGAACTATTTGATGAGAATAGATTTTAGTCACCCTTATGAAGGAAGTTTCATTTGAGGCTTAAAGATTTGGTTACATTAATAGCCCTGTAAGTGATCACATTGGGGAGAGAGGTAGCTATCAATCATTAAACGAAATTGAGGCCATTAAATAACGCCGAAAAACCCGTTATTTATTTGCTATCTCAAGGTTATAAAAGAATAATTAAGCGCTTAACAGCCATTTAATACTTTGGTTGCAATTGGTTTAGTAACCTATTCAGTTAACACCGATTTTAGATGCCATAAAGTCTTTATATAAGGCTCAATTTCCAGCGAAAAAGTTATTAGCATTGGAGAGGCGTTTGATAACTGACATAAGAGCAAATTAAACATATTCGATTGCTATTATTCAAAAGTTTCAGGACCTATTGGTATATTTGCTTCGTGACGCATGGTACAGTATAGCTTCCACTTAAAGGTAATAACTTCGATATTAGTTTGAGCAAGTAGCATGCCATTCAACCCTTGGCCAGTCTATTGAATGGACAGGAAATGGTTTTTGCTGTTTCTTGTAAATTCAGCAATATTTTTGTAGGATCAATTGGTTTGATTTAATAATGTCACTGTACAGGCTGATGTAATAAAACTAGCTGATTTTGAAGAGACTTGACGATGGGATCCACTTTAACCGATCTTGTTGTAAAGCGACGGGGTGAATACACGCTTACAGCAAACCATCATTTCCAATAAGTCATGAACACGCACTTTTTTGTTTCAGACTGCAAATTTTTTGTTGTCGGCTGGTACAACTATGGCAAAACTCCAGCAACATTTTTAGGTGAACTCGTTCAATCATACCTTGTTTACTCCGAAAACTTGATTGCTTCATTCATGAGATGTTTAAATCTAAGTAATAAGTGCCAACGTTATCCACCTTCAAATATGAAGGTATGGTTGTCGATAGGTAGCTTGAAATTAAAAACTACCTCTATCAAGTCAATGAAATTGCTGTCATATTTCTATTTGTTGGGATTGGAACAATAAGTTTGTCTGAAGACCCGATGCTTAGAAGGGTTTCCATGCTGTCTGTTCTCATGAGCGACTTTACACCTCCTTCATCAGATTCCACCCTGGCTCCCGATTTGGTTATTTTTAAGTAAAAGTAATTACTAATTGTCTCAAAGAGATTGTTTTCAAAATATTTTATCCCTGGAAGGTGGATCGAATGATGCAAGTCTTTGAGCAGACTAAAGTTATTTTTTTCACCAAATACTATTACATTTTTTTCAATGCTAGTAGTCTCACATCTTGAAGTCATTCCAGAATGTAAATGATCTACAACATAAAGCTCCAATAGATAGGGTATATAACTGGAAAAAACATTTTAGACATCGCTAAAAGAGTAGTAGACAGAGTGACTCTTAAAAATATGGCTGCATGGAATAAGTTAGATCGCTGGGAATAGATAGGAAACACTCTACACATCGGATACCAAGCAGTAAGTTCCCAATTTTCAGCCTAAAATTAACGCCAAGAACCAAAGTACTTTTAGGACTTTTTATGCGATATTTTCAAATTTAATGAGTTCCGCATGGTTGAAAATTCATTTTTAATTTCATGAAGCTGTTTGCTCATTTGCACCATCTGCTAGGGTATAACTTCCACCGTAAGCAGTAATGGAATCAAAAGCTTCAGATGGGGCAATTATTTCCAAGCGTTTTTGAATGATTAACTCTGTTTGTATCTACTTTCTAAAATTGATTTAATGGCTTAGGGCTTTATGAACTGGACTTTAAACATTTTAAAGAGTTTAAAGTGTCCGAAATGACTGAGATTTTTCCTCACTCTATCGCGTTCTATCTCAAATAAAACCTTTTGGAAGAACTAGTCTCCGAGTTTGCTCTCTGGAATAATACCTTAAAATGCTGATGAGTTAAACTGAAATGCAAAAGAGATCTGAGAGCGATCGGTCAGCATTTCTCTCGCGACATATAATAGTTCAAAGGCTCCGTTCACCTCTAAATGCTCATCTCTTTAGCTATCTCTTCCTGGTTTGCGACCTTTAGAGAAACTACCCTTACGAAAAACACCAACCAGCTTGTAGATCTGAAACTCCTTCAAGTGTTGCAAAATTAAGGTCCCATGGTTAGCCAGATCTATTGAAGCTTCTCATTGACTGGCGGGCATAAAATGACTGGCCATTTTAGCCTTGCCCATAAATAACCAGACAGTCCTCTTTAATTGTCTACTTTGTGCTTAGCTTCATCAGTATACTTTGATACTATGAGTGTGTGGTGCAGAACTCAACGTTCATTTCCATGGTGGGACTAAAATTATCCATTAAAATTCGTTGCTGTCAATCAGCGTGCTAGTGCTTAAACAGAGAGTTGAAGCATCCTGGTGTAAGAAGTTGACAATTTGCCCCTAGAATTTTGGTTGGTACAAAAGAGCTGCTAGGCTGAATGCTACTTCTTTATTTGAGATGGTTGAACCAATGTTAGTGGGAAAAAAAGTTGTATTGAAAACTATTGACTGAGAGAATCTCTCTCCAGCCTAGGAATCTGATGAAAAATGATCCAAAACTATTTGAAAAAAACAGCATTTTTCCTGAATGCCGGTTTTAATTAAGCAGGGGCTGTCCATAATTACAAACACTGGTTAAATGGTGGTCATATCGTAGCCAATACAGCAACTCAGACGAAAGATATGGGTAAGCTGAGATGGTAGAGTAAATTTGAAAAAAAATTCATGAAAATAATCATTCACAAGAAAATAAAGCTTATCTTTAGCAATACATGGCCAACAGGGGCTCTAAATTATATCAACTGTTGCGGTCTATTTTACCTAATCCAAACTCTCCTAGCGCCTCTGTTCACACACCGAGTGCCAATAAGCCCGTGGACTGGATGAACATTTAGCTTGAGCCTTTCGCTTTCATACCTCAGGAGAAGCGCGTTGTATGGTGACGAGAGTGGCCATATTCACTGAATAGCCACTTCGACCGACTAGCAAAGAAAGGCCCCATGTTAGCAGCCACATCCTATACATTTACAAGACTGACGTTACCGAACATTTAACTGCCGTGATTTACAATTAGGAAAAAACTTACCATCTACGCATGCTTTCTTCAATAATATTTTGTCGCATAACAGAAGTAGCTTCCACCCGTTTTTAGAGTCGATTCCTATTACTTTTTGGACACTAGGCTTATTACAAAATAAAATTAACATTTCTAACTTAATAGACATCGAAACGGTTGTCACAAAGTTAAACTGCAAGACAGAACTGGGCCTGCTATACCCGGTTAGAATTCGGACTCACATGATTTCAAACAAAGAATTTTGTATAGAAATAGTTTTGTAGATTGCAAACAGTGATCTTTACCAATGAGATGTCATTAGAATGAAAATGACTCTCTCCCAAATTTAAGATCCTGAAATATCATTTTAGGTAGATATTTTACCTTCCAAAAGCCCTTTATTTATTTCAAGAAACGAGTATAGATTATGACTAAGGGTAGGCTCATAGATAAGCAACCACCCGATGTCTTTATATGGAAAGCAAATGAAAGTCGATGGAATCTGGCTGTTATGAATAATCTAAGCAACTGGCCCGTTAAGCATTTTTGCATTTCTAAATTCCTTTCAATGGCGATGTCTTCAGTTAGAATTTTAAAATGATTCCGCCTCCCCCCTTTTGTCTTTGTAATTTTTTTTCTCAATCAGTTAGACGTAAAAACAGCGCACTGCATCAATTTCAGTCGCTCTTAATTTTTTTTTTATTGCAAACAAAGCAGAATCAAATTTAGTCACACAGTCGGCCTTGAAATGTTAGCTGTAGACTAGAATATGGGCTAATTAGGCTCTATTGTAACCAGGAACAAACAAGGTAATTTACTGTCATTACATGGAAATTTTCGTGTTGCACTGGATAAAATCGGCCTTCAATTTCTCCCTGCAAATAATGACTACAGAAATAGATCTCTTCGCTGTTTAAGTTGTGACAGTTCCGAAATCCATTGTGTTTAAGACATAAGTGACTACTTTACACCCTAGTGCGTTTCTAAATCATACTAATTATTGAAAAAAACTCAACTTATTTAAGTAAAGCACCTTCTTTTTGAAATATTGGGGGTTTCGACAAATTGGTTCCTTTTGATCATCATCCATAGATTATCAGTTAAAGCGTTTGACCACTGACACGAAAGGTGCGACTACACAGCCAAAACAATCGCAATCAGTTAGAAATTCAACTTTTGATTATCTTGCTTTGCCCTGCGACCTACAAAGGTAGCAGATATGATAAATGCCAGACATGCTTTCTGAAATAAATTAAGAGTACATAATGTTGACTATATCATGACCTTCTGAAGTAGAACCTTCCATATTTAGCGGCTAAGAGACAATTTCGAATAGACTAATAGTCAGATTTCTTTCTTAAGAAGCTTATTTCATTTCATGGCAATTCAAAACACTCGAAACGTTGCAGTCATTGTTACAGCAATCCTATTCTCGTTAAGTTTTCTCTAAGAGTTCCATCGGCGAGTGGATCGCCATTAAACAAGAAGCCCATTGTCGATTTTATTGTGGGCTTCTCAATTTCTCCCAGGTGATGGTTGCGAGGTCTGTCAGGCCTTCTGAACCCCCCAAATTGATTTCGATTTCCAATTCAATTTTAATCCATTCTGACCATCTTTAATTATAAATTTAAATAATATGCACCAAAGACCTCAAAGGAGCTTAAAATGTGTCAAAATTAGTAAAGCAATATTCTTGAAAATATTTGAAGTGAATGATATCCAACTTTAACGTATGATTGCTGAATTTCCTCTTGTGCAAACGTTCTTCCATGCGTTTATATCATTATAACTGACTCGTTGGCTGAAAAGTGCCTGGAACAACACGTTTTACTAATGACTACGATTGCTACTGATATTTTTCGATAAGGTGAATTTAGGTGCTTCAATTGTTAGCTAGAATATCAGGTTGTGGAGGAAAAGAGCAGCATATCCATACATTCTGGAACAATGTGTGGGAAAAGATAAGCAGTAAATTCACAGTTAAATTGATAATAGAATAATACAGTGAATTCCAATTAGACGGTGGTTCAGAGAGAAAAGTATCAGAAAATGGGAGATACTTTCGTTAGTGAGACATTAATGGTTACCCTACATATTTTCAAACCTTCATTCTAAAAGCACTGAAAATCTACGCATTGCTTGATTATATTGTTGTCTCACTAGTAAACACCTGACTGTGAATGCAAAGCCACCTATTTAATTTCTTAATCTAAGAATTGATAGCTATGCCGTTTCGTTTGCCATGGAAGAAACTCAATCAAAATCCAACTTTATACTCTAAATTGTGGTTTAGCACAAAGTTACCGACACTTCACGCGCTTTAGTGAGTCTTGAATTCCAAATTATTTCAAAATTATTTTGTGAACATCTCACTTATGAAATAAAGTCTCTTCCCATTAATTAACATTAAACTAGGGGAATTAAAAAAAATTATTTTAAGCTTAATTACACAAAATGAAAGAATTAAGAGGAAGGAGGAAGGAATCTACGGATAGTCGAATTTTAATCGTGCCCTACTGCGGCAGTAAATACCTTAAGAACCATTCCTTTTGGACAATTTCAACAAAAGGATTTTTCTCTGATCCTGCCTCTGACCTACGTTTAGCACCTCTTAAAATAGAAAGACGAAGTTCGGTTGATTTTAATCACCTGTGTGACTCGGTTTGTTTGATAAAATGGGTTACTTTGTTTTGTTGAGATGTGTAGGAATATGTTTTGCCTGCTCTTATGGACAAAATCTTGACTGAATCCATCAATTCTTGGAAGAGAGCTCTGTTGTCATAAAAATGTATATGTATACACTCCGAGGTTTTAAGCATAAACTATTATTTTTGGGTCTTTCACAGCCTCTCCTTTGTTTGAGATTAGTTTTATGTCGAATAGCAACTCACTTGTCCTGCTGGATAGTTGCTAAAAAAATAATTTTACAATATTCTGTTCAACTTAGAATCTCCCTCTTTATTGAACTAACCCGGAACAATTTCCAATGGCTTGCTTTTCCGCAAAGAATCGAATCAGTCTTTGAGTAAACAAACCTGCAGACCCATTTGAAAAGATCAGACCCACTAAACGAGTAAAAATTAAAAATTCTTCTCTTGTTACATACTCACCACAAATATTTTTAATTTTACTTCGTATCTTGAATTTATTGTTTTATAAGCCAAATCTTCCCGCTAGGAGCAAAATCCGTGATTGTATTGAAAATAATGTTGGAAGAAAAATATGTCCGGAAGCCAGCAAAATACATACCTTTAACGTTAATGAATGCCGAGTTTACAAAAACCGAAAACATTGCCCGACCATCTTAATTTAAATCACGTTTTAATCCTGGGAGTTATATGTAATTTATTCAGCCCTTTTAAACTCTTTAAAAGTTGCTTCTCTGCTTTAGATAGCCCATACGTCTCTTACGGAAAGAACAGTTTTTTAACAATAAACTTCGTTGGTAAATGAAAATCTAAAATAAAGTGGATTTACCTTATTGCATAAAGAGCATCAACCATCAGTTTTTGATGTTCTTTTGTTAGTCCTTTGACCTCAGCTCTTGAAATATTTTCATCGTGGAAATTTCTCCTCTCGTTAAACAAGTGATGATTCTGGCTTTAAGGGACTTGACTGCGATTGTACGACCAAGTCAGAAAAAGGAGTCATCATCATCATCATCATTGTTAGATCTCAACATGCATCTTTTATTCCTCCCCACCCTTTAGGGTAAGTCCTAAGGACTTATTGGGGGTACAACAGAAATAAAATAGTTTACATATTGTAGAATAGAGCTGTTATTTGAGTTTATCAACCCACTGGTTTAATCTCGGCTTGGCTGCGTGATTCAACGGCATTCAGTTCTTCTGCTGCATCTCATGGAATACATGGGATAGAGTTCTTCTCAGCCGTGATGGAGCAGATGTGTATTTCATCCTGCCTGAGGGACTTTTCGTCGCAGTATTTTTCCCTATCTTCCACTCTATCGTTTTTTTCATTCGTGTCCAGCTTTTCTGTTTTTTCTACTTCAGTTTGACTTTTTCCTATTCTCTGTTGGTTTATCCCTTTCTCTGATTTCGACCAAAGGGTGACAGTTCCTAATTTGTCTTTCTAGCCACCCTTGAGTCTTGTATCTTTTAAAGCAGTTAGCAAGAGGACACTTTAGTCTGTGGTCCAATGTCTCTTCAGTTGTAAGTTTTTCTCCATGATCTTGTCTTACATGCATTCGCATATCCCTTATTCTGGCGGAGGGTCTTTGGCAGTTTGCGTTGGTACAGACAATATCACGATGTCTTTCTCCTATCAATCTAGGTGTATAATTTTCGTCTCGAGCTTTAGGGCTTTCCTTTGGATCTAATAGCCATGAACCTGAATGCGTTTGCCATAGTTCTTTGGAATCCTTAATTAATTGAAGCATCCAATTCCTTGTATGTGAAGCTTTATTAGTTTTCGCCTTTTTCAAAGTTACTGTCAAGTATGGAGAGTATCATGCTATCTTTGTCCATTTTCAGGCTCTTCCATAGGTTCAACCTTTTAGCCTGTACAAGAATTGCCATGTTACGCATTGGAAAATTCCTTTCAGAGTTCCTCGATAGTTTTGGCTTTTTGTGGATATAATCCAAGTATCCTACGTCGAGCCATATTCTGTATTGCTTTAAGTCGAATGTTATCTTTTACTCTCAATATTCAATAGGTGATTGCAGGATCGGCAAAAAAATCCCAACATGCTACTTAGGAGGATGCACTCCGAGATCCGAGTTAATTTACTGATCAGTGAATGTCAGCAATAGATGTTAGATGCCCATTAATTTAAGTTTTGTTGCTCAAACACGCTGGAGTTTATCATCTCAAAACGGATGGATAAAAATGGTAATATTTTGTAGCTTAGAACTAAAATCCATATTACTTACTTTTAAAGTTAGATAAAATTAGACCCATTCATCTCAAACTTTCCTTCAACAATCCGTATCACATCTGAGAAAAAAAATTAATTCCTTGCCATAGGAAACCTTTCTTTAATAATACCATGATACTTTCCAGAACAGAAAGCAGCGAATTAATACTCAATAAAGATGGCAGTATCTCTTCTTCAAAAGTGTATATTTTAACAAAGTAATTTATCTCAGAAATTATAACATTTATGCAGGCTATTTAGCGGTTTTAATCTTGATTTAGCAAAACAAATAGCTTAATAATTTGATGGATCCCAGTGAAGTCAAAATAATGCAAGCATTGGCTCCAAACAGTTTATTTTAAATCAGTCTTGCCTACACTTTCCTTTCTTTATACTCATTTCTTTACCATCCCTTGAAATGTATTACTGGTACATTCTGGTGTTCACTCATTTAGTTATCATCACTTAGACTAATATCAAATCACACTCCTACTCAAACAGATGAATGACTTACAAGTAGGTTACACATCTTCGTCATCAAATGGGTTACGCGGCCCGTCGGTTCCTCCTCTTTTGCTCTAAAGCTATATTGAGGTTGTTTATGTTGTCATGAATTTCACCCCTTAGTTCAGCTTGCTTGGTTAGCCAAAGCAGTTAAAATGCAGCAGCGTTCCTCCTGAAACGTTCATTTCAAATGGTGAAACCAAGATCCTGATATTGATAGAACACGTTAATCGTGTATTAAAACGGTTCGAACTCCTGTTTTACAACTAAAATTACCAAAAGTTTGTAGATAGACCATGTATGAAACACCGCATATTCCGTCGAAACTACAATTTCTTCTTAAAAGCCGCCGTCTTCTGCCGGTTTGACCGCAATTACTTTTCTTAGATTGGATGTTACCATTTCACAGAGGTTAAAGAGTCATACCGGCAGCTTCTTCAACTCCTCAATCTGATTAATTATGTAGAGTTAAATTATGTGGTACATATTTCATTGTTGAAAACTTAAGAACAGACTTCAGCAAATAACTTTCAAAAAAGAAATAAATTTTTGGCAAGTTAAAATATCAAAAGACCAAGCTTTACATAGAAGACTAAGAGGAAATTAGTTGTAAATTGAGTATATGCGCAGCTGACACAGAACTGAACAATGGCAACCATGAATACTTTGTCCCAAGTAACTCGATCAGACAGGATAAGACAGTAGAGACAATTTATGAGAAGTAAATCAGACCCTGAATGAAAGTAATGTGGCGGGAGAAGCTGCATATATTTATAGTTAAAATATGTTTATGTGGCATTCTTTAAAATAAATACAACATTTATTATCTCTAGTCTTTCTGCCTAAAATTAAGTATGTTAGGTCCAAAAAATAAAGAATTTTCAAACCTGCGCTTCAAAAAATTTTGAAGGTTGAAACTTTATTTTACAAAAAAATGCAACATAGAAATCTACTCTGTAATTTTGATAGGTGACAACGTCCTCATAATACTTTCTAGATTTATTGTAGTAGATACTTAACGAGAACCGGATTTTCGGCTTCGCTTTCTTCCATGATTTGAGGCGCTGAACCTAAGCCATTAGTTCTCCCTTAGAGTAGCCCTTCTTCATTAAAAATTAGTCAGTGCAACTGTGTTTATCGAAGAGTAACGTACTTTCGTGGCAACATTGTAACTGGCGAAGAGAAAAATTTCAAATCAAAAACAAATCACTAGGACTTGGAATACCTCTTGACATACCTCTCCTGCGACTCATTCTAGTCAGTATTATCCTTAAAATATGTAGTCTCAGTGACTTTGCAGACATTGAGCACTGTTTCCATCAGTTTTTGATCACCTAGTGATCGATTCCTCATCTGGTTACCTTTCGGAAACCCATTAGTCTCACCTTCATTTTACCCTCGAAAACAAATTTGTTTATAAAATTGATTAGATCACTATAGCATTGCATTTGATGGCAGATAGAGAAGGACTGATCACTCCAATTTTTATCCAAGAGCCTTCTTTGGCTACCATTTTTCTTTTAATCAAAGACCTGAGATTGATATCACGAAACCGCTAAGAAGTTAGAGTCGAATTTTCTTTAGCCATTGCGAAATAATCCCATTGACTGCAGCAAACAGAGAGTGGATGATAACGGTTCCAAATTACTTTTATTTTTGCTATTTTTTGGTTTATGTGAAATAGTCTATAGTGCGTGAATTGACTCAGCTTGGGCGACCTTGAAAATAGCTTGGGGCTTTATTTTGGCTATACGTAATACGACTGTTTGAGCGTTCTGTTTGAAATGCCATGAATAACAAACTAAAGTGAAATCAATCGGCATTAGATTTTTGCAGATGCTGGGGCCATCGTATGTTTAAAGTACCAGTTGAGGGTACCATTTTATCTTTATCGTCTGCATTGGAAAAAATAGTATTAGCCAGTGTTAAATGTGCCTCAAGTTTATTCAGTCCTTCGATTGAAATGTTGGCAGCCGAACTTCTCGGGTATTTTCAGTAGACACTTCTCAATACAGGTAAATGGTCATGTTCGGCCACTATGCTGAAGAAGATATTCTGACAACGATTGAAATTTAGGCTGGAATGTAGCTAACTGGATAGCAAATCTTACTTGACTTCATGCAAGCCGTCTTGTTAAAATATTCTAGTTACAGATTTTTCAATCATGATTTGTGGGATATTTTGCAGCCGCAGTTTCGGTTAAATTCCATTTGTGGGTTGAAACTTCCCAAAAAAATCATTTGCCAGTGACTGCATGACTGATTCTTCTCAAAAATACTGAGACGCCAGTGCATATGAGCAAAAGCCAACATTTTAATCAAATGTATTAAATGTGATAAATATGAGGAGGGTATTGAAGTAGCATTAAATCCGATTTCACAGTATTTGTTTGGTTCATTTAGACACTGAAAGGAAGTCACCGCTGAACATTTACCTGACCTCAACCGCATTTGGATGAATTACCGAGTGCAATAACCTAGTTGGATTGTCAGTTTTCATTACAAACGCAGCATTAGTCAATTTCACATAAAATGTACAGATTAATCCATTCTTTCATTCAAGCGAATCTTTATATGCAGGCATAACTTTTTAAAGAATACAATTTGCAACGAATTATGAAGAATTTAACACATTCAGCCTCACTAAATCAATCGTGCCTTTCATGTTCATTATGGTTTTGAAAGAGAAACACAAAGAAACATTTGTTTTTGCTTTCAAAAACTATGAATAAGGGTTAATTAATTTACCTACCAAGCTTACAGCCATATTGGACTATTTATGTAACCTCAGCAACATCTCTACTTAGGTTAAAGAAATTTTGCACTATTCAAAGCTTATTTACCGAAAAATGATTGAGTTGTTAAATTTTGTAATCCAATGATGTCCTAGAGATTCCAAATAGACTAGACGATTACTTAAAATAGATATTTTCTTCCAATTCATTGTTCAGCTACTTGAATGCTACTGGCCAATTCCATTCATAGCCATTATAAAAACTGTTAATCACTCGTCTTAATGATTATTATCCCTACTGAAATAAATGTTTTTGTCCTTCCAAAAAGCATTTTCAAGCCAGTAGCCTTTTTCAAAAGCGCTGTACCTTTATATGGGAGCCTTGCAAATAGACCAAAATACTTGGTAAAATAAACATTTCCCATATATGTCCCCATTATTGCACAAACTGAACTGAGGTATACAGTCTCTTACGACAGTCATTTGATGCGATTTGTTGGCCTTTTAGCAAGAAGGTTACAGTAGCACATGCCAGTGCCTTTAAAGCAGTAGTTCTACTCCTAAATGTTTCCTAAGCAAGCATTAGGGGTTTCAATTTTGTATTGGACTCGGACTGAAAATTTTAGTGTAAGCCCTAAAGTACCTCATAATTTGAAGTTAAATTTTCTAAGAATAAAGCTTGTGCAGTAAGCAGATAAGTAAACACGCAAACGCGATGCACGCTTTTAAACGTTTTGGCAAAGTCGTTAACTGCAGAGCTTTCTCAGTCCTCGTTTTAGAAAGATGGGACCAAGCAAATTACTTCAAGCAGGCTACAATATAAGAGATCATTTTAGGTCTACAACTTTGTAAGAGAAAATCCCATCAACATGATTCCCAAAGTGTAATTCCCTAGAAGAACTTAGAAGGATTATGGAGGCTGCCAAGCAAACAAGGCCTTTTGATTCAGTTATAAAATTCAGCTATATCTTCGGGGATAACCACATCTTAGAATAAACACAGAAGGTCACCAATTTTTTGTTTAATATGGCTGGTTTTGTTGGCATTCAGATTTAAAAACTGCCCAGATCATAGCTGAAATGACAAGAATATGCACAATTCAATGGTGACTTAAGCGGAAAGTAATTATTAAAGCATTTAATCCGTATTGAATGCACTACTGTGCATCGCATTTGAGCCGGTTCGGTTTTGTTCAAAAAAGGTATTTATGGTTAATGGACTAGCATGTTTTTGCAGCTATTCAATCATGAATGCCGAAGAGCTACTTTTTAAATTGAACTCGTCCAAAAGACATTAAAAAAATAAGCGGATTTAATAAACCACTTTCTCGCTCCAAGGGGAATCGAAACGGATCAACTGCACTGAAACTGCGTTGCAGTCGACGACTTACATTTTAGGGCCATTTTTGTATTCTCGTGTATACTCATAGGACGGTTGTACTCCATCGAACCAGCGCTGCTGCTATTCAAAATGCCTAGCCAAGGATAATTCATAGCTTTCAAGCCGATCTTGATGCATACGCATGACTAAGTTTAGTACCGCTCTGAACTGGCAAGTCTCCATTAAAAAGCGGCTTAGGATGCACTCGCAGAAAGTTAAATCAAGTTTTAAAATTGCTCTAAAGTGTATTTTGATTTCTTGCACGAGTACAACACTCTGCGCTTACTTTAACTCTAGCTGTACGTCAGAATTAGTGCCTTTCTGATATGCTTGAAGCAAAATCGCTAATACAATATTTCTGGAAAAATTTCAGGGTAGCTTGTGTTCCTTAAAGGGTGGCTCATAAGTTACTGCAAAAGAGTTCAAAGAAAGCCACAATAAATTGACTCTAAAGGCAAAACATTTGAAATAGCGTTTTGAAATAATTAAAATCGCTCACTTTTGGTAATCTCAGCCGTACCTCTATCCATAAACTAAAATTTTTTTCTATGCATCCACAACATTTATGAAATAAGAGTCTCATAAAAGTGCGGTCGAATATTGAACTTATTCGAAGCCTACGTTGTAAAGCGTTTTGGTTGAGTAATAGAAAACTCAGATTATCTCAAAACTATTGCTACTACTCTTTTTTTATTTTCCTATCATTAATATTTAAAACTAAGAGCAAGTTGCAATACCAGATTTATAGGGAATCGCTTGCTATGTTGATGAAGATCAGTAAACAGTCTCAAGACAGCCACCAGAATAGCAAATTTTGTGAGAGTAATCCTTCTGTATGTCAAAAGGATGGCTGGTCTAATGTAAGTCGTACAATAGCACTCATGATTCTCACAATATAATTTTAACTAATAGTGAAATACAAAGAACACTTCTTGAATGGATAATGATTTGGTGAACAAGAAGGTGAAAGTGATTATTGCGACCCATAGTAAGAGCTACGATGAATCTATGGAGAATAAATTCGCTATATCTCTGTTTAAACTTCTTTGAACTTTTTGTAGAACGGCTCTTATGACCCATCGGGTATATCAGTATATTGTCAAAATCTAAATTTACATTTGTTTTTTTCTATTTACCTTACAATTTGTTGTGCTACTGCTGATTTTTCACCTAATTGTGGTGATTCAGTGCTTCATTATACGCAAAAGTTCAGTTTTTCAGAGTAAAATCATTTAAAATAAACTCATTTTATTATTTTGAAACATTTTTTACTTAAGATAAGTCATATGAAGCAACAAAGTTCATCCAATAATCTGAAAGTCCAACCTGCTAAGTTATTCTTTCCAGCTTTTTACCTCCTCGCAAATTCGCTCATGAATGAAGTAAAATATCAAGAGAATTCGTTGCGAATAACCATATCTGCTTACACTTTCCGGGAAATTAAACTTAATTTTCTCGAAAATACGATCCCTTCCAAGTATTAAGGTGTTATAGATCTTCTTGTTGGAAGAAAGTACCAATATTTGTGCTTCAGTATCCGCCTTTAATCAGAAGATTAAAACTGGTTTTGAACCATTCCTTTACCATTCAGTATTTTAACAGAACGTCTATTTACTTTTGCATATTTGTAGCATATTTTCAGACATCCGAAGCAATCAATTTAAGTGCGTCTGGCCAAACAAAGCACTTCGCTTCCTCATCTAAAGCGTATTACTTGGGTGGCCTTGAGGCCATGTCTGTGTATTTCAATCCCTTCCATTTTGGCTCCACGCTTTGTATCTGCAAATGATCATTTTCAAACGTTGAGTTGTGAGGATCTAAAAGCCTTTAACTTGCTACTATTTCTGTCATTTTGTTTTGAAATGGAAAACTTAATTATTTCAACGTCACGACTGGCGTCCAAATACTTCAATTGAGAAAGCAAAGGAATTTTATACCAACTAAGAAACATAATTACTTCAGATTTCATTTAATGAGCAGAAAATTTCATGACAATCTTGGTAAAAGATTAAAATACTAGTCATATGCTCAGCTGTCTATAAAAAACTCTTTGATTGCGTTATATTTCTTGTCTCAATGACCCTGGTCTTGGTGAAGATATTTTATACTGAGATTAATATCTAATAAAGCCAAAGACACCTATATAATATAAAAGCCACAAAGCCTTTAAAGGAATGGAAACCCTATAACTTGTAAGTGAAGCTTGAGTAGGGAACTAACTCTTCATAACGGGAGTCTACTCATCAAAGACTTGCTTTTTTGGCGTTGATTCAAAAGATCCCTTCGGTGAATCATCTTACTGACCGTCGTCTTTAATGAATTGTGGGTGCTCACTTATGTTCTCTTGAGTAAACTGCATTGTACAAGTTAGGGTTAGACTGTTCCATGTACTTTTGTACAGGGATTGCCTATTTTTGAGCCAGGGACCGGTACTAACGACGCACCTATACCAACTAAATAGGTACGTAATCTGCATCATTACATGTGTACAGCTTAAGTTCAGCATCATATAAATTTAATGCGCAAGAGTTTGAAAGTTACAAGTATTAACATTAAACTACAGGCTTCCACCATGTTTTTTTAGAGGCATAAATGAACTTTCTGTAGACTTAGTAGATAAAAACCCAATTTTAATCGTTTAAATGGAATCAATGAATTATGTTCTTATAGATAGATCTAAAAGGTGGTGGAAGTTCAGCTTACGTCCATATAGGTTTAAATCCAGCACATTCAATGAATTTGTCTGCACATTTATTTGGCCAAACTGGTTCTGATTTTAATCTGTGGAATAAATTTTATTGTGCCATTAATTTTGTCTAAAGTCTTGACTATCAAGACTGAAATTTTGCTTTATGGAACCAATAGTTAATTTGAAAACGTGCATAACTAGAGTTGTCAAAATAAATTTATATGTTATTAGTACTTACATCTTGCATTGACACTTTTATCTACAAATTTTCGTCCACATTAAAGACCTACATGGGGATGCCCTTTAAAATTGTCTTTAAAAGGACTGTATTTATATGCACTTTTTACAAAAATCAAGTCATTAATGACATTTGAACCGATTTTAAAAAAATTTCATGTGAATATTAGCTGTGATTTGCCCATCCAGGTGAAGGCAAGCCATGCAGCATCTTTAAGGATCGTTGGAGTAACTTCTGGCCCCCATCGTTTCAGCTTCCAGCAAGTTTTTGACAATTTTTCAAGGCGGCTGGTGTGATAAATAAATGTTATCGAGTAAATTGGTGATTATTTCAATGTGTTTCTGTTTCATTGTCAATTTTAAAGCCATTGTTTTAAAGTAATTGCGAATTAGGAAAATAGAGCTGTAACCCATGTTTAATTCCGCTTAGTTAATATTCAGCTCAATGTTTGAGAAAGCAGGAAGTGTTTTGGAACTTCTAGCTTTTATGAGTCAGGTTTGTACACGAAGCAATAATGCCAGCGCTTTGAATTTTCATAATTAATATTTTTTATGGCTAAATTTGTAATAAAATAAACTAGCTTGAAGAAATTTACTCAAAAACGTTTTGGCATCCGGAATTTTGAGTGGGTGTATATTTTTCTCATTATTAGTGGAATATTGTAGAATTTGTTTGAAATATTCGGCTTCAAAATGAACGCAATAATTAAAACAATATGACAAATTAGCAGAAAAGTTAGTAAAGAAGCTGAACATAAATTTCATTTTTGTCAAGTACTCCATCACTCAATGTATATATTTATTTATTTACTCACCGCCCATCAGAGCAAGTCCCAAGGACTTATTAGGGTACAACAAAAGTACAAATAGCTTTTACAACAGATAACGTACAACAGTCAACACAGAAGACAGTAAAAGCGTTTACCTACGCCTCTGAAATGGTTTTACCGTACAGGTAGCAGTTCCACTTCGTATTGGCACCTCGTCCGTCCTCGAAAATGTTAAGGCAGATAATCTTCATACCTCACTCACTTTCACTTTTCTTTATATCACCACCTGCCCGACTATCAGCGGAAAAATTAGAGTGTGTGAGTCTTTTGAAATAATTACTCTGAATAGGAATTTCGTTTGTTATCAACTTTTGTAATTTCTCGATGCCTAAAGAAGATTATTATGACATTCAATTCTACATTCAATGTGCCTGCAACAATCTAAGTGTTCACAATTTATATAAAAAAACCTTTTTTTATGATGGAAACTAATACTGCCCTTATTGTGTCGATAGTATATCCTTGCATGCGTGTTTTACGTGGTTATAGGAATACATAAATTGAGACGGTAAATAAAATTATTTTGTAATGAATGCAGACCATCATGAGACGCTTGCCCACGCCTTTTCAAGGGCTACCTTTATCATAGATTTATTGAAGCATTTGAAATAATATGGCTTATAATATTCTATGAAACTTTTTAAAATTTGAATTTCGTAACATTTTATTGTAACTTGATTGATAAGAAGCAGCGGTTTTCCGATGGACTGCAACCAATAGCAATATATTTTAATTTCAACAATCATTAAGAACTCCGCTTATCTAGAAATTATTTTTCTTTCATAACGGGCGACTGTAATCATCAAACGAAATACATTAATCAGTAAACTATGCCGAAATTTTTTTGGATTGTAGCTGGCCAATAGCAATCCATGATCCCACTGGTAAAAGTGTTTAGCCCCGTATATTAGGCTTTATAAGCAGTGGAAAATAGCTTTGTGCATTTCTTGAAAAAGATTTTTAATTTTTGTCTAGTTCAATGGAAGTGATCGGAACTTAGAAAACGTTCATTTTTGGCTTATTACACTTACAATCTGGGAGAGATAGATGCTCATTTGTCTAGTTTAGGTAAATAGGGCGAACTTTAAACTGATAACCAAATTCATGATTTGACATTACTTTTCATTTTTGTGATATATCATTGATATATAGACGATGGATTTCAAATGAACCGCAAACTGACTCAATAATCCACATTTAGATTTGTAGCAAAAAACAAATTTTTTTTAAGACAAAGAAATCTCCATTCGGATTGGTTTCAGTTAGTTTAGGCATTTGCCTTTTAATTCCAGTATTTATAGATGAAGAGCATTTATGTGTCAACTCCTTCAAATTCAATATCATTAGTGCTTCGGAGGATTGCGGAAATTATGTTCCGGTCTGCACTTTGGCGCTCCCTAAAATAGCTCATTCAACTTTATTTGTGAAATTGTTTTAATTTGCTTCCCACCCATTAGGGCAAGTCCCAAGGACTTATTGTGGGTACAACAGAAGTACAAATAGCTTTCATAACAAGTAAGCAAAACAGTTAACACAAAAGACAGTAAAAGCGCTTATTGACGTATTTGTTTGTCTGGTCGCTTCTTTGGCATGGTTTTGTCGTTTAGGTAGCAGTTCAGCTTCGTCGTGGCACCTCGTCCGTCCTCAACGGTCTTAATATCTCCTACCAGAACTCTTTCAACATTCTGGTGGAGACTCCATTCAGTTGCTACATGCAAGGGCATTTCACAGTCCAGTTTGATACCAGCAATCTGGTTATTTATGTCGTGCCACATTGACCAAGATGTAAGAAATTGTACTTCTGCTGGCATAATCTAATTTTATACGTCTGGAGGGTGATTAGTCCTAACCGGCCGCCCCTCTCATTAGCCTCCAGAGTTGCCCCTGGGGTTACCGGTGGTCACCACGAGGAGGTTGAGAGTAGGTTTGTGAAATTTTCTTTTAGCGTTGCACTTTGTTAAAGAGCGAATACTGATGCCCTCTAAGAATCTTTCATGGTCTGCCAAAAATTATGGACCTTCGTGAAATTCACTCACTGATAAAAAAACGTGTAATTTACTGTCTTATCTTCATTCAGTCCATCAGTACGTTGATTTGGTCCACATTAGATGGAAGATTTTTGCATTTCTTGAAGTTCGATCTACACTGCCATACCAGGCTAGATAGGTTCATTTGTTTTTGAAAAAATTCTAGTGGCAAAAACTTACACTCAGCAGAAATACCTAAGCTGCAAAGTACAGTTTGTATCCAAAGGCAGTGACGAGGTCAAGGCTGCTCCACCTAAGGGTCAAACTGTTTTTGAATACGACGAGCAAATGCGCATAAGCAGGAGTCCGAACGATCGCCTTCCAAAAGCCCTTATTGTTTTGGAGGCGCTGGCTTGAATTAGCCCATGAAAATGCTACAATGATGGTGATGTAGAATGATGTTAGCCCGCCATAATTTCTTCAGTTGTGACCGACCATTTTAACGTTTTTGAGTGAAAATTAATTGGGATGGTTCCATTTACTATTCTTATAAGTATTTTAAAGCCCTTACTGAGAGTCATTGGTACCAGCTTTTGTCTGGTAAACCAATATATTTTTCTTTGTTTTTCTACGCTATTTATAGCTGCGTCTTTATCAACTGCATATCTTAAATAACATAACGCATTCAGTAATCGATTGCTTGCTTTAAATTCAAATTAAGAACTAAGACTAATCTTTTGATGACTGCTAGGAGAATAGTTTCAAAATTTTGGTCAGGATGCATTCTCTTACAGCAGAGGCAAAGCTTAATTTACATTGCAGAACTATTTCAAAATTATTTATTATCAGGGCTCATCAATAAAGAATTATTTATTTCCACCGGTATAATAAACGAATTGCCAACTTTTACAAAAACATTTTACAGGGCGATTTACTTGGCTACACACTATCGAGTTCAGTGAAAATTTTAAAGAACATCGCATATCCCAATGAAAATTCTGTATAAACAGAAAATACCTTTTTCTAAACGCGACCAGATAATACAAACTTACGGGAATCGCAACCAAATTAATTCACTGTTCTTTATAGCCTTAATTTTTATGAAAAGGGTACTTTTTTGTATTCATGATCATCAATGCTCATAATTATAATGTACAGTTTCTTTTCCATATACGTTAAGCTTTTGAGCATCAAGTAACCTAGATGAAAGGAAACAAGCGAAAAAATTAGGAATTAAGTAATGAAATTTCAATGCAAAAACTATCGTGATTCGGCTTTGAATGATCGAGAGAAGCCTCATTAAAAATGCTGTAAGAAGTTTCTCATTCAAAACCGCTTGATATTAACTAGAAAACTCCACGTTTTCAATTGTCACCTGTCTTCTATGTTTACGTTGAAGTAGTAGTACGGAAATGGAGGCACTAACAAACTAATCAACTTCTCTCCAGCTCATTGAACTATCTTCAATGCGTATGTTGTTATATGAAGAGCCAACTTTCCTATAATCACTTGCTGATTGAAATGAAATTGGCCAAAAGAGATTTAAAATTGGAGGAAAATGTGCACAGATTTGCCTGGAAGAGATCAGTCCCAGCAGTAGCCAAATAATGAATTTCATTTTAGTAGGATTTACGTGGATATTACAGACCATATCTCTTGTAGAAAGTGCCTGTTTCCATCGTTTATCTCATTTTGTTTTCCTTTTACGGAATCGATCTTGTTTTTTATAGTAAGAACTACCGTAAGTGCCAACTCTAAGCAGATCAAATTTCATCTCAAACACTATCAACTCTGCCATAGCATTAGCTTCCGTGTTCGTATTTTTAGTGATGCAAATGTGCACATTAGAATTAAAGTCACGAAAACGTATGTATTTTTATCGACTCTGGTCTGAAGATGGCAATGAAATGATTTCTTAATTGTCGAGATTCGCTGTGAGTTTGATCCAAGCTATTAAAATCAACTAAGTATGAGCCGAAGTTCATTTGAGTGCAGCTCATCATATAAGTTTAGTACGGTAATTGCCTAAAGCAAACTATTATTGAGATTGGGAAGAATGGATCATCCTATTAATATCCCGTGCTTGTCACCCAACGTTCTATTTGTCTATTATTTGTCGGCTTGATAACATGCTTGCTTAAATTGATCAACGAAATTGTGATAGGAAGAAAAAGAGGAGCACCTTGATAAGGTAGAAAAAGTTGGATCACAGTATTTGAAGCTCACAATTTCAATAGAGTTTGGAGCACTAAAAGGTAAATAGTTAAAATGTAAATAGCATGTATTGTTAGTTTAAGGTTCCTTGAATAAGTGGTACGGTGACTAAATCAAACGAGCTCACGTAAGCGTGGCGTAATAAAAATTCACGTAGCTGTTTGAACATTAAGTTTGCAATAAATGAATGACGCCTTAAAGTTTGGCTACCATTGGTAAAGTATGCTAAAAGTTATTCTGTAGGATCAGAAAAAAAAACCATGAAACTTGATAGATGAAGATGAGTGCGTTATGTACTATATACTAACACGGATGAACTAAAGAGAATTTATACTATGGCTAGTAGAATGAAAAATTGTACATACTTCTAGCGTCCTTAGCATCACAATGATAAAATATGTATGATAAGAAACAGAATGGAGTTATCTAGAGGTAGGAAAGCTGAAGGCTAATTTTTCATACATAAATCCGCTAAAGACTGGTGAAATTGCAAAGATTTGACTCTATATACAATTTGATTGTGATAGTATGACAAGCGTCCAAGCTTGAAGAACATTCATGTATGGTGAAGCAGACCGCCATGTCCCATGCCTATATCTCCATTTCTGCAACTGAACTTAAACCTTTTGCGCATCCCTTTATACACTTCAAACACTGCTCGTAGGCCTGTTTTAACCTTTAGTACAGACACTTGAACCCAGTTTGCCTAATACACGCATTCTGACTGCAGAGAGTTTTAAAATAGAGACTTCTAAGTGAATAGTACCCCTACACTCTGGTAAAAATCACCCCAAATCACTCTTTAGCCATGATTTCGACTCTAGGTTGGATTTACTGACCAAGCTAACAACTGAGCCATTGAGAGAATATAGTTTGAAGAATAACTGCTATTTTGAACTCCAGACACCATTCTATATGGATTCTTCCCCCATAGGACCTCGTCATTAAATCTCCGCATCGTCCACTAGATTTCCTTTGTCGTCTTGCATTAGGCTTTGATCAAACAATTAAATGATGTTTTTACCTTCATCTTCGGCAAATAAGATCAGCATTTTCAGCGCTACCTGATCACTTCAGTAAAGAGATTTGACTAAATAGAATAATTTAGAATCGCGTAAACTAGAAATTTTAAATTTCCCAGTTTGCATTATTTGAACCATATGTCGATCTTTTTGTGCGTGTATATTTAAATTTTGAATTCATTTGTGCACGTATTTGCCATCAATTTAGGTGTGTATAGCAATGCTATATGCAGCAGCTCTCACTCTACCTGAAGAACGATTTCAAAATTCACTTCCTCATCCCGTATTGGTTAGTATTTTTGAATAAATAAATGCTCACTTTACTGTCTGAAACATCGGAACAAGTCGATCACCTTGGGCTATGCTATCAATTCGAAATAACGAAAGTTTTTATTAACTTTCATATTATAAACATCCAAATTCATTAAACTTAGTGAGCAAATTTTTCTTTAACGATTGTATCTCAGGTCTATCTACTGAGCTTATTGTGAAATGAAACTACCTTCAATCAATCAGATGTATCCCGAAGCATTGAAGTTTTTAATAAAATGCGCTGCAGATAAATTTCCTTTTATAATAATTACTTATATTTCGTGCTTGTCTTACTCTCGTCCACATAAGTTTATTGCGATAAATTGAATATAAATGACAAAGATTTCTGCATTAAAATATTATTTTTTATTTACTGGCTTCCCATTGGCTGATGCTTGCCAGTAAAGTAATATAAGAAGTAGCCAATCAAACATAAGAGCACCACGGCACAGGGTTTAACGAACTTGGAACTAGAAACCACGAAGAAGTCGTGTATCTCGCGACAGAAGCACACGTCAGACCAGATTTTAAATCATAAGTGTGCAATATTTAAGAAAATGCGCTTCTTTTCCAGTCAAAATTGGTTCATTCATTTCCATGGAGTGGTTTAGAACTGAGACTAACCTGAAGTTCTGTCTCCATGCCAGCAAGGCCGCTGTACTTTCAATATCTCTGCTTTGTCCTTTCATTTTGGTTCACCTGCACTTACAGTGGTAAATTAATTGAGCTGACATTCTATGTGGTCGAACACTCAGAGCCCAATCAGTGGATAGGAAACATTGTTCAATCTGCCGCCTTACCTAAGTCAGAGATCCGATCAATGTCTATAGAATCTCCACCTCAGAAAGAATGGAACACCCTTGTACATATTGATTCCTCAACTGGCGATCTACGCACTTCATCGGAAAGCCGAACTACCTTGGATCGGGAATCTATTTGTCCATTGAATTCCACTGGTAAACTGATCCCCGAATGCAAGATCACCTTCCTCATATCCATCAACAAGAAAATTCTCATTTCACTGCATCTAATTATTGAGGACCTCAACGATTCACCACCTATATTCTTGCAGAATGGCCAAATAATCAAGGAAATATCTCTAAGGTTTTCTGAAGCGGCAATAGCTGGTGAAACTGCGGTCGATCTTCCCATTGCAATCGATCCTGATGTAAAATCACCTGCATTTGCGATAAAATATCACTTGCTTGGTGAAAATCTTCCATTTGAGCTTCTACATAAAGGAGATGCTCTGAGGCTTTGCGTCTCTTCACCTCTGGACTTCGAAAGAATCTCTTTGTACACATTCTTTATTCAAGCCTGCAAAACTCAGAGGGTTGACCCTCTTTGTTCATCTATTCATGCGACCGTAAATGTTGAGAATGTAAATGATCATAAGCCACTGTTTCTCAACTCAACCTACAGTGCAGTTATTAACGAAGATGCGCCAGTCGGATCGACTATTCTAGTCGTAAAAGCCATCGATGCTGATGCTCCACCTTTTGGAAATATTTCGTACTCCCTTATGGTGGATAAAATGTTTACGGAAACATTTCCTTTCGCAGTAGATGAAAAAACTGGGCGAATCTTTTTAAAATTTTTAAATTTGGAGCCCAAGAAATACTCATTTGTGGTTGAAGCCTGCGATGATTTGGCCATTAGCAAACGAAGTACTGCTTTGATCTCCATATTCGTTGCAGATGTAAATAATCACAAGCCAGTCATCGAATTAAAGTCGTTTAACAACATCTCAACATTGGTTTATGCCTCTATTGGCGGAGAATTCGCAGTGGAATTACAGGAAGAGATACCTGATCCAACAGTTTTAGCCTATCTTACAGTAACGGATCAAGATGAAGGCTCGAATGCTTTGTGTTCTTGTCGACTCAATAAATCCCCTTTTTCAGATGCCTTTGAACTGACGAAAGTAAACCAGCTTTCACCTCAAGTGATTGTCTACCGATTGGTAGCTTTGAAACCCCTTGATGCGGAGGATGCAGTCATCTTGAACCATCTCATCAAACCAAATGAATCTGACCATTGCAAAGGCTTGGCTGGGTTTCTGGCATTATTTGTGACATGCACTGACTCCGGCAACAAACCTCAGGAGGCTCAAGTGACCATCTATGTGGCCCTTCAAGGGATTGATGAGTTTCCCACAACATTTGTTTTTCCAGACTCCAGTGAAGCTTATCGAGTATCAGTTCATGAAAATGTAAAAGTTGGAACGAAGTTAATGGAACTAGTGGTAGGTGATAAAGACACCGGAAAATGCATTCATATCTCTTCCAATATGAACAATAACCTGGTTCTAATTGAGCCAGAAAGTGGAACTCTAGTGCTAGCTGCTCCATTGGATTACGAAAAGGCCAGATCAATCACATTTACTGTCATCGCAAGTGAAAAAAATGGTAACCTTTTTTCTCAGTCGTCGGCCACCGCGACTGTGATCTTGGATATCATCAACGTCAATGATAATGCGCCCCGAATAGTCTCTCTGAAAAAGGCTGAAGATAATATATGTCAAAAGATGATTTCTATAATCAGTGAGCCTGTCAATCATATTAAGGAATGCTTCAGTATAGAGGTGGCAGAAGAGATGGAGGTTGGATACATCGTGCAACATCTCGAGGCATTTGATGCAGATACACCAAATATAACAGGAGAATTTGTTTTCTCTCTTCTTGAGGCTTATGCCCCAACCAAGTCCCAAAAGATAGAAAGACTAGCTATTTCCCCTTTGGAAGTAACAAAGAAAGGCGATTTAATTGTCTCCGGTCGCTTGGACAAAGAACAGTTCACTTGGGTGGATTTACTTATATCAATTTCTGATGGCGAAGAAAGTTCGGTTTCACTTTTACGTGTAAGCTTGTTGGATATAAACGACAATATTCCAGTATGGCAGTTCCCTTCTCCTACAGACTATCATATTTCGGTGAGTTTGTTTGCTGAGGCTGGTGCCGTAATTTCACGAGTCCAGGCACTTGATGCAGATTCTGGAATATTAAATGGTGGACTGGAGTACCAGATTTTGCCCCAACCAAAAAGCGCATCTGTATCGGGATTTCTGAAGGAGCATCTTACTAATTCTTTTTATGGAGCTCATTTGTTCACAGTAAATTCTTTGGACGGAAAGCTGAGCGTTAAACAGCCCTTACCAGTTCAAACTGAGGTGCCATATCGAATAGATTTGGTTGTTTCTGATAAAGGAAAACCTCCTCTACAGTCCGTAGCTCACCTTCTAATATCCCTGATCGATAAGCCTTTCAATGAACTAGAGGTTACTCGGCTAAACCAAGTCATGAGTTCAAATAATCTACAAAACGACGACACCGAAATGTCTCATGTCTCGACTGGAATTTCCAGTGCTGATAGACCTGAATATTTGAATTCATCAACTAATTTGGAGAACTGGATTCATATAATCGGAATTTTTGCGGGTGCTTTGACGCTTCTTTTCTTCGTTGCGATAATGTCATTTGTTTTGTGTAAACGAATGCAGAGGGGAAGTCGACCTTTCTGCCAGAAACCCGTGACTTCCGCGGAACTAAAACCTCAACCTAGACACAGCTGGAGCTCAAACGCTGCTTCTCCAATCCATGAAGTGCTGTTAGAAAAACGAGTCCAAGATGGTAGGCTGGCGCAATGTCAACAGCTTAATCTGCCTGTCGCAAATCCAACTCCTGTCTCAATGGTTGAAATCCCTACCAGTTCGATCTCTTTTAGCACTTGTAGTAGCTCTCAGCAGATGAAAATTGTCAATGTGGCTGTTTTATCCGCACCCTCCCCTTCTTCTGATGTTCACTTTCGAAATTCTGCTGAATATGTAATCATTACAGATGGAGTGGCTGTAGAACCTCTAGAAGGCAACTGGAGGTTTGTGAATGAAAATTAATTTAATGGTTTTCGAAAGGTAGTGACTCCTTTGTGTAAAGTTAAATATGTTTTATACATGTGTCTGTGCAACCGCTACAAATAAAGCTGAGCATTCCATTTTGAGAATAAAAGCTGAACTCTTCCCCTTTGCAATGAATGTATGGTAAAACCATCCAGGAGCTGTTTTGATCCCATTTATGCGGTCTTCCACACGAATGGACGAATTTTGTACTATTTAAATGTGAAAATACAACTGGAATTTGCTCCATTAATGAAATGTTCTTTATGAATTTTTACTTCGACATGGTTAAGTTAACAGGACCGCAGGAATACATTTCAAACGAAATGTTAGAAATTGCAACAGGTATTCGTAGAAGTTTATTCTGTGGGGATATTTTTGTCCAGCTTAAGTTACCAGGATTAAACAAATGTATCTCAAATAAAATCTGCCATATTTCACGCCTGTAATATACTAGAATCCCCCTTCGAACATAACCAGTATGAAATGAGTGGCCAAATGAGCAATTTTTGGACTACTGAGTGTATTTTGAGTTTTAGAACCAGAATAAATGCCATAAAAACGGCGCTTAAATTGCTCGACAGCCTAAAACATTTGATTTCACTTTAATGCATAAAGTCGAATTCGGGTGATTATGATACCGTCTACGAACTAAGTAAATGAATGAACTCCAGTGAATGAACGAACTTGAATTAAGTGAGCGCAAATGTTTTTTTTTGTTTTGAAACCAAAAAGGTCAAATTTTTTATTTTGAGTACAAAAAGGTGAAATTTCATTAAATCATTTTACTTTTCGTGCTTGAAACTCGAAAAAATTTTAAATTAAACTTTTTTTAGCAAAAAAATTATTTTTTTTCCCCAATGAAGTCAAGAGGTGCGGAAACAATTTCCAATTATTTATGAAATATTGAGGTAATATTTGTAAACCTCTAATTTTTCCCAGTAAACTTTGTGTTTGTCTTATGTGAGCGCCATTTCTATATCTTCTATTCCATCACAATAAAAATTGTGTTTCACTGTTGAAGTACCATAGCAATAATATTTGTTGGTCATAAAGCCGGTCCAGACATTGTTTGCCAAGCATGCTGAATTAGCTAAACTTTTAAAAATTTTTCATGACAAAAACGTTAAAAAGCAGCATGAAAAGGCAAAACTAAAATTAAATTGGAATAAAATACACGAAGCATTTGCAAATCAGAAGGGATAAGATAAAATATCGCCTGTTTTATTGTTAACGTCAGTGATTATTTTAAGTTTCTAGACTCTACAATTTGTCTGGTAGCACAAGAGGATGTGTTCTCAATTAATTCAACATTTTTCTCAATTTTTTTTTTGGAATACACTGCACTGCTGGCAACGATGATGCGCCAGGTCGTTCAGACAAGACAGCTGTTGGGCGGACATGTAAATGGTCGGTAATCTTACAAGAGCCTTTAACAACCCAACACGAGCATTGCTTGTTAGCTAGCGGAAGCAGACATCATAATTTTCCTTAAAAGAGGCAATTTTTCCCAAAAAATTTGCACCTTCTGCTGAGGTGGTCATGAAAATAACTGCACCTTACAATGTTATGTACGAATTGCAGTTGATCTCGATGAAAAGAACTTATCTCGTGACAAACTAGGAATAAGTTGACAAAAAATGCCCTTTCTGCAGCATTTCAATGAACATGAGGTCGCACTATAAACAAACATTTTGATAGTCTAATCAATCATAATATGAACCTCATTTTGGTATCACACCTTAAAAATCATCAATGATTTGGTTGAGTTTCATTTGACCTCTCTTGGAGTATAAGAAAATCGCAATATTAATGTTACCAAGCAGTTGAAAAGGATGGTGCTAAGGGCTCAAGCTCATTCGTGTCCAAACATCAGCCACATTTGATCGTTTATATTACACGACGTTTGAACTAATATTCAGTATCGAGGTATACGGCGCAAGGGTACAGTTCGACAGCTACGAAGACAAGACAACTATTTCAAATCTTGTTTCCGTAAAATTTGACTGACATAGAGTTGACGTTGAATAAATATTTTGTTGAATGAAAAGTCACAGACTTGTGAAAAGTAAGAATGGCTCATTGGAGAAAAGTTAATCTACAAAAAATTAGAATTTCGTAAAAGATTTCATGCATTCATCCTGGCTCGATTTACTGTTATCTGTCCATTCTTTGGCGGCAATCCATTTTGAAGAAACGCACGTTGATAACGGGTTGTCCAACATTTGCTCGACCAACTCGAACGCCAACTTTAACGACTTTAGACCGAGAATAAATTTAATAGGCTTCTCTTTAGTTGATCGGCCGAATTACCAGTGACATATTTCAGCTTACCAAACATTCGAATAGATTCTCCGGTGAAATAAGCATAAACTTTTATTGGTCTCATTCTCTAAATGTGCGTAAATTTCTTTGTATCTTTGTTAGATATCAGGCTCAGCTTAAATTTACACAAGCGAAGATAATATTTTGCTGTTTCTACCAACAAATCCCCAACTGTACCGCAACCTACTAAATGTAATAGTTCTGCCGGCCAATTCCGTATTCGGATTAATAAAAACTTATGCTTAAGAAGTTTGAATGTCGATATAATGGCTTGAGAGAGTAAAATTATATTGGCTTACCATCTTGTAAACGGATTTTTTGACCAACTTCAAGCAAATAAACAAAGATAAGTGCTGAAATAGCTCAATTAAAATAGAATATTATGGGTGCAGTAGAGAACTATGAGTTCTGCCATCTCTATTTTAGATAGCTAGAACAGGCTCTCTTTTATCATTTAGCAAATGGACATCTGGCACTTCTTTTCGAACATGAATGCCAGCGGATTATAAAAAAGTAGTGAGATCCTGATGTGAATTGCTATTAGAAATTTAGAGCAGTGTGACAAACAAAATTTTTTCTACATTTTTGACAACTGAAAATTCCAGTTAAGTTAACTAGAATTGACTAAAACGAAATCATTTAGACGGAAGAAAATTTATCCTAGATCGGATTCCATTAAGTTGGTCAATTGGTATTTTGTAAAGGGGAAAGGATTTGAACCAGTGGGAAGTCTTTCCCTTTTTTCCCTAAGGTCCTGTGAAACAATCTGTTATGGCTGTTAGTTTAACTTAGAGAACTCCGAAATTTTAGAGATCTCGTCCTATCAGAATCTTTCCATCATGGCCACATGGAATATTAAAGACCATATTTAAATCTCGTTTAATTAAATTCAAGCAATATATCTGCTCCAATTTAGGGTTTGATGGGCAGAAATACTCCTCAAAGGACATTAAAAGATTCGTTTGTGAAAATGAAGTTTTCTGACCTATAAACATGTTAAGATTACACTGAGAAAAGCAGTGAGCACTTAAGAAAAGCAGAATTAAGTTGATTTTCTAAGCATAACTAACCGGCAGAAAGGATTTTGGCTTCAAATATAACATTGAAGGCCACGTCATCGAAATACTGGCTTCCTACATAGCAGCAAAAATATGTTGGAAGACCGCATTATATTTCATGTTACATATGTTATTCATAAATGAAAAGGATTTAAAAAGGCAGAAAGTACATAAGAAAGTTAAATAGAAGGCCATTTGGATAGCTATCTCCAATTTTTCTAGGCATTGTCATGATGCAATTCACACTCTCAACCATAACAATGGGATTTAAAGGGACTATAACAGCGTTTTTGTTTCCTTAACGAGTCATTATATTTCCAGTGATTCGTTTCAGTTGAAAATTTATCTTGTTGTACCTTAATAACATTAGATTATAAAAATTGAAACTGCCTCACAAACCGGCCTAACGTTGCGATCGTCCTAATAGCTACTTTTGAACAGGATTGATTTTTCCCCGAGATACTTCAGAGAAATAAATGGTGTTCAAAAGAAAAGATTGTCGATTCCTCGGCGATTCTTCGATATACTGATAGAATTTGCGGTTATTGCAGAAGGATATTTATAACTATGATATCCTTAATTACGTCAATGTTTTTCTCTGCCCGGAAACATGCTTAAAATGGTGTTTACATGTTAAATTATTTGCAGTTCTACACTTACGTAACTGATTCAGAAGTGACTCCCCATTGTGTTGTGATCACTCAGATAGCTGCACATATAGTCAGTTGAAATTTCTTGTCGTAAAAATGGTTGCTGTCTAAAATCAGATACTTTAGCCTTCATAACCTCTTGGTAGTTTCCGTCAGTTTATGGAAATCGTTTGTATAAACTTGGAGAGAAGGGTTTGGGTTAGAGTACTTAATCATTGGCTGCATGGTCTCATTAAAACTGAAATAAAGTCAGGTTTATAAAATCACTTGTAGAAAGGCGAGTGTCTGCGATCTTGCATTACAAATTACACTGATCCAGCCATGTGCAATGTCTCACTTTCTTTCAAATTTGGCTTTCCTCGATTTCTCTCTTCTGAAAGCCACTCTTCTTTCAAAACTCTTTAGTTAATTACTTTAAATTTTTCCCCAAAGCAAAATTTTCTCTTATTTTTTTCATTTTGATGCTTCGATCCTGGCAATTTTCAACATGATCTGACGGAGCTCTTCGTTTCGGATCAAATTAAACCAGTATTTACCATCGATATATTTTATTTACTCCCCACCCATCAAGGCAAGTCTAAAGGATTTATTTGGAGTAAAACAGAAGTACTAATGGGTTTTAAAACAAGTAGCACACAGCAGTTAACACAGAAGACAGTAAAAGAGTCTATTGACATCAGCGGTTCTCTGGTCACTTATCTGGTATGCTTTCTTAGTACTGGCAGCAGTTCAATTTCATCCATCCTGGTAGAGATTCCATCTATTGCTGCGTGCAACCGATTTCTAGAGTCTAGTTTGAGACCATGAATTCAGGTATCCACTTCGTGTCTCGTTTATCAGGCTGTAATAAGTTGTAATTCTACTGGCACAATCTAATGTTATACGTCCGGTGGGTGATTAATCCTATTCTGCCGCCCCTCCCGTTAGCCCTCAAAGTTGCCACTGTGGTTACCGGTAGTCACCATGAAGAGATTAAGAGATAGTTTGACCACTCCTCTTTCTAAAAGCAGTTTCTTCATTCGGCTTCCATCGCAAATGGATTTCCCATAAAATTTCACATCGAGAAATCTAGCAGGATTAGTCCGTAAACAGAGTATTCTATCCAAACCTTAACGAGACTGGACCATTAAAAAGGTTAAAAAAATTAAATCTTTCTAGGACACAAAAGTCCATGAGACTATCAGATGAAATGTATCAATTGTCAACCTCTTACGGAATTTTTCATTTAATAACGCATTTTAGACTTCATCAATTGGAGAAGTAGCACATTAGCACAATGAAGTGCTGACAACCCGAACAAGAGAATTCCAAAAAAATTAATAATAAACTGAGTTTTCATAAAATTAAAGGTGAAATTGAATCCATAAGATATTGACAATCTCTGAAGTCTTGTAACTATCTTGCAATTGAGCGAATTTGTATGAACAATCACATGTGTATAGTTCCTAACATATCTGAGGTTGTACCTGCGTTTTCGTTCCTGTTAAATGCTCATCTGATGTCTCAAGTCACCTTAAATTTAATAGTCTTAGCCTTATTTTGTTTGTCCATGTAATACATGGCGCTTCCATTTGTCTCCATTTTTATTGGCTTTTTCTCAGCACTGTCCAACCAGTTAAGCTACCAATACGAATTTCCACTATAATAAGACGATAGCTACCTTTCACTAACAAAATCGCATAATATTTTTTCAATACAGTTTGTGAATTTAGGACATTCAGTTAGACTAGAACTTGAAATTTAGAGTTTGAAATGAATGATGACAACAATTCATCGAATAAAAGTTGCGCATGTGCATAAAAAAAAACATGTAAGAAAACTCAAGCGCTTTGGTGTCAGGAATCAAACTTGGTTCAATAGAACTATGCCTTTAATCCAGATTGTGATAGAAAGTGGAATGGCCTATCCTATCTCCATCAATGAGGTATATGGAGCATGAGGGCTGATCTCATTTCCCTGAGTAGTTGATCAGAAGTAAGATGGCTTTGTTTACCTCTATTGAAAATGGGTAAGACGTAGTTCAGACCTTGAGATTAGAATGACAATCAACTCCGAGCTGTCTAAACACGCAAATAACTTGACTGTTACATGCTTGATTACGGTTCTGTCATTTTAAATGGCCACGAATGTGAAAGAAACTTTCGTATTTCATGCCAATTAATAGTAATTACAAGATCCAGTTGATTGAAAATAAATTAGAATCTGACTCTCTCTTCTTCTTTGTGCTTGTTGTAAATCAGATAATGGACAAGGGCTAGCGCTGGACTACTGGAACTACATCATGAACACAGACTTACATACATTTATGTTCAAATCTTATTTTTCCGCTTAATAAAAATCATTACAAATGACATACTAATGGTAAATGATTCTATTAGACATCAAAATGGCCTTTCGGATGACATTCATAGAGTCTCATCTCTTGAGGAATATCTCTACTGGATATCGTTTCTTACCCTCCTATCCATTTCTAAAAAAGTTGAGGTCTTGATGGATGAAGTTATTTTTGACTTAGGCTTTTATGGGTGCACCAAAGTTACTAAATGGGAGTGAATTAGTATTTTCAATATAAAATTTCCTTTTTTACGATCCAGGAATATTTCTGCCCTAGCCTGGACCTGTAACACTCAGCATTTAGCACGAGTTAATAAGCTGTTGAATGTTCAAACTTTGGGCCGCTGAGCGCAATGTTTTGCAATAGAATTCTCTATCTTTTCACAATTGTATGATACCTAAATAATCTAGAGCAGGAAGAATCACTAACCGATGAAGCTTTGGCTTGAAGTTAGCGGAGCGTTTATTTAAAAAGCTGACTTGGACGAGAGGCTAATGACTATCTATTGAACCCTTACATAATTTTCATGAATCAGTTTGCGTGTTGGCGGAAAGATGCAACTTAAACAAAAATTTAGTAAATATGTCTTACTAATTTTCTACACTGGTAATAATTTAATCAAAATTATCTCAAATAACATGGTAACAAATATAGCTTTGCACCAGTCAAACACGATGTCTAATTCTAAAATCAAACGAAAAGACATTTCTAAATTTGCTAATTTTATACAACATTTCAAAATACCATGCCTTAAGCTTATGACCTTCTTGCATGATTCGTCGTCAATAAATTGTTCATATTAGCTAGGTATGCGGTTGAAAATTGAATGTGAGCGTGTGCTCACTAGTATTGTAGAACTTGTATGAAACATGTTGATACAAAGACCGGAAATGGCGGATTTTTGAAAATTTTCTGCTTTCTCCAAAGATGACCATTAGTTAAATCGTTATTCGCATAATATTTTTCAATGCAGCCTAACAAATCCTTTTATAAATAACAGATTATCTGAGTAGGTAAATTATTTAACTTTCGGTTATAAATAAACTGAAAAACATGGCATTTTAAAAGCACCGTAACTTAAAACAATTGATTCTAAAGCATGCTGCGATTTTTTTCTAAACAATTGATGTATGGCAATCACGGCGAACATCAAAAGTATAAAGATCCCGCTAGGTTTAATATAACCTTGAAGAGAACTCATTCCAAGAGGATGTTCATGGATACCACCGTCAGCAAACGTGAGTTTTGCATAAGTGACGACAGATTTTCTTAGCTAATTCTCTTTCTTTCTACTCAAAGTCAAAGCTGTGTCGAAATTTTTTTAAAAAAGCAGCCTTAGATACAAGAAATGTATCGCCAAGGTAATAAGGTTTTCCATATTTGACTGATCATCCAGTCAGAAATTACTATGGTTATTTAAACAAGTATCGCACAAAACTGACTTTTCACAGAACATTATCCGATTCCCAATACGTAGCTTTAGTAAAATGTTAAGCTTTACCGACTGAATATAGATTAGGCAATGCTAAGCCACTGGAAATCTATTTGCATATCAATGATTTATCATTGTAACTTTTACCTTGTGTTTGGAGAAGAGAAAGGATAAAAACGGTTTGATAGGTGAATCTGATTTAGTATTCAGTTCAATTTTTGAATTGTACATCGATTTCTTGCATGGATGAGCGCACAAATATCATTATACAATGTATTAATAGTTTTCTAGGAATCATTTTAGTGGATGCCTTGATTAGTTTTTTGCAACTCTATGAGAGGTCAACAGCTTTCAGCTACTAACCGACGGCCCTAGATGCTTGGGACTCAAACCGGACTAGATTGCCTAAAGTTTCACAATCCAGTACAACGCGGAACTTTTGATGAAGGACAGGCAGAACGGTACTTGGGGATAAACAAATTTCTGGTGGCCCACCATCATTAAAATGAGTGAAGATGGCTTCGAAGAAATACGTATTTTTGCTTCCACTAACCTCGCATTAATTAAGATTTTTACACATTGTTAATATATTGCTAACTAGGAAGCGCAAAGAAATATGTACAAAATGACAAACAAACAAATATCTATTTATAACCATGTCCACAGAGGCTTGAATTTTTTAAACAGCCATTTTCAATTCGTTTGCAACTATCCGATCGATGGAATATTTCAAAATGAGTGCCATGGGTGAATGCTCATTGGTTGGATTTCAAAGGAATCAGAATAAAACATGAGATACTTTTAAACGTAATAATGAGATTTTTTAAGGGTTTACTTTCATTAAAATGTATAAAAGTTATGAGATATGGCATGGATGTTTATATTTAAAGGGAGCTTGTGCTTAGGAATGGCCAAAGTTAATGCCGAAATCAATGGCTAGGTTTTACCTAAGATGCGTTGGTGGAATTCTCAGACCGAACTATATCAATTGAGATAATGTTGTACTTACATACATTGACTGTGAAAAAAAGTCAAAGGAATCAGTTAGGAGATCGTCATCGTCAAAGACCAAGTTAGGTGAATTGACAAGCTAGCACAATTTCCCACCATGAAAAGTTAGGTTCAAGGGTGCACAACTAAATTGGGCAATAGCATTCATATACAACCAGCAGGCCAAATATATTTGAACACACTTTGCTTGGAGTCATGTGAAACCGGGATGAGTTGAAGGCAAAAACAAAATAAAAATCAAATGTTCAGCAACTGCTAAGAGTCGATCGAGGCAACTTCTTGCAATACCCAATAAATTTTTCAGTCGTCTGTTTTGGAAGCCAAATTTTGCAGGTTTATTCTATCATAAATTTTTAATCTGATTCATATAAACCAACTAGCTCGATTTTTTGAATGTCTAATAGAAAATTTCACTTAGGTAAGAAGTGAGAGTTAAAAATTGAACTTATCAACTACCTGAACCAGGTTGTTTGAATCATATACGAGATGTTTACCATGAGAGCATTTGTGATGCTATTCTTAACTAGGCACTTTTCAAGGTGTCTAAAGCATAAGATTCTGGCTCTTTTACAGAATTTTCGAACTAGCTTACCTTTTCTGATTAGCTGCTTCCGTGTCCACCGGAAATCCTGCAATAGCATCCGCATCAAATGTCCTCTTTTATCATTTTGTCTTTCCATTCTCCTCCCTGAGTGTTATTTGATTACCGCGAATCGGGAAAAATACATCTCTAATTGCTAGCAGGTTATCTCTGGTGTTTTTTGGCAAAGCGCACTTATTTTGCGGTTGATTTCAACATCTCCTTAGAACAGACCCTTAAAGATTAAAACAACAGCTGACCGGCTTATAGTTTCAATATTTTGAATTTCGCAGTGCCTTTGAAAAATGGAGCATTTATTCGGGAGATCGTGAGCACGGCTTCAGTGTCCTTCAGTTAATGCGACTAATCAAAATTCTTCTGAGACCTGGTTTAATGATAATTAGGTTGAGATATTTTATTCTAATAAATTTGAATAAGGTTTGAAGAGCTAATGTATTTGTATGTATCTAATTTTCACTTGTTTATTTACTCTTCACCCATTACGGCAAGTCTCAAGGATTTATTGGGGGTACAACAGAAATACAAGTAGCTTTTACAACAAATAGCACACAGCGCTTAACACAGAAGACAGTAAAAGCGTCTATGCACATTGTCGGTTCTCTGGTCCCTTCTATGGCATGCTTTCATCGTACGGGTAGCACTTCCCCTTCGCAGTGGCATCTTGCCTATCCTCGACATCGTTAAGGGCAGTCAAGCTTCACACCTCCTCCAGAAGTCCTGTCAAATTTCTGGTGGAGATTCCATTCATTGTAACACGTATGTGCTTTCCGCAATCCAGTTTGAGACTATGAATCTAGGTATTTACGTCGTACCTCGTTTACCAGGCTGTACGATGTCGTATTTCTGCTGGCATAATCTATTTTTACACGTTGGATGGATAATTAGTCCAATCCGACCGCCCCTCTCAATAGTCCCTAGAGTTGCCTCTGGGGTTGCCGGTGATCATCATGAGGAAGTTAGAATTTTATTTTACTGCCTAATACTTATTTTTAGTGAAAGTGATTGCAGCTACTTTCATTAGCAAGCCCTGAAATATACAATCTTTTAGCCTAAAGGACTGCATTAATCATCCCAACAGAAATAAATAAGCCCATGAAAATTCTATGTATCTTGGATCTGCAGACGCAGTTCTGCAAGAGTGCCCCAGTCAAAGAAGTGCAGCAGCTACAACACTTATGGCATATGTTTTTGGTAAGGATTAGTTCGAGTTTTTCAGTAATTTCATGCATATAGAATGCCAAATGATGAACCACGGAAGAGCCGCCTGATTAAGCCTACCTTTACATTTCTACGCAAATGATTGAAAGTAAATATAGTTGGAGACATTTTCGAATGAGTAATGGAAACCAAATTTTAGGCGGATACCTGTCTTTATATTCAATGAAAAAAAGGGTCACAGCAGATTGTAGTCTTAAAATATTGCAAATATTAATATTAATTGTCAGCGCAGTTAAGTAGCACTTTTGAAACAGGCGTTGGTATTTTGCGACCAAATCGGTACTATCTCGTGTTCCGGCTCTAAATATATCAACGAAAACATCAATGTTAAGACCAGCTTGGTGAAATATTTGCTTTCAAGTGGCATATTTAGGGTCTGGAGTGCGTTAAATAGAAATAATATGTAGAGTTTACACTGGCATATTTTGCCATCCTCCCCCAAGGTAGGGTGCCTTAGCATTTATCTCCTCCACAATTGATATCTTGGAGTCAAAAAATAGACATAAAATAGTGGTATCAAGTAGCATGCCATTGAAGTGAATGATAAGTAGGACAGCAGCGTGAAATAACTATTTGAGAAGAAGTTTCTGGTGGCTAATCTTGAAACATTTAACGGAATTAAGTGCCTAAGCTGCATTAGGGGTTATAGAAATAGATTGAACGACAATGTTTACAACATGGAATACTAGTTTATGGCTTCGAAAGAACAACGGTAGGAATAAAAACAAAGCATCAAGTTTAATGAAATGTATTTGTATATTTTAACAGATCTTATTTCTTGTTGCGCTAATATGTTTAAGTCTTCACAATTGACCTGATTTGGTGTATTAGCGAAATCTCAAGTACTTCTCTTCCATGTTGAACTATGTGCTTTAAAAATATCCCAAACACGTCGAAACCTTAAATTTGACCAGCTCATAAGCAATCATATAAATGCTTAAAAGCCCGCCATTTTAATATAAAAAAGCGTATGTGCAAGACTAAAACAAAACACAAAACTCTGTCACATCATAGAATGGGACTATAGATCCCAAAAGGTAAATTTCAACCGACTAACAGATCAAATTCTTTAAGAATTTTGCTCTGAAACAAATTGTTTCAAATTTCTTATGAATCACACAAGTGTAACGTCAAATAGATGTTCAAATATCCATGTTCGATCATTCCGCCTAGTCACTTAACTAGCATTGGCTTACTTAGGTTCCCGTCATGACAATTTTTCCTCACGTTTAGTGATCCAAAGTCACCCCCGGTGACTTAGCACTACTTGTAAACACTTAGTCAAACGATAGCTTCAGTTTGAAGACTTCTCGAAGAATCATGCAGCTCTAAGCAGGCTTTTTTTCAGGATAAAATTAAAAGTTGTTACAAGGACTGGTTCTCGGTATGACTGAATGTTTTCCACGAATTGCAGGTTTTAGCCAATCAGCTCTATATTTGGCATCCATACCTACTCAAATAGGACTACCCAACCTTTTCCTCCTCCTTCTTCAGCTGCGGTAGAGGTATTTTGTTTTCTGTGCGTCTTTTGGATCATGGTACTCCAAACAGTGAAAAATGCTCTAAGTTCATTAGTCTTTTAAGTACAGACAAGGCATTATCAAAAGTAGGAAGTTATAAGTTGGTTTCCTTACAGCAGACAGTGATGCTTTACTTAAAATACACCGTATGTTACATGGTTTTCAACAACAAATCTAATATAAACACCGAAATGACAAATTAAGGGTCTCTGTTGGTCCGTTGCCTTGTTTGTTTAAAAAAGCTTTAAAGTGCATTTTCCTTTTAAAAAAATATTTAACGGCATGCAAATAAATGCAGAAATATAACAATCAAGGATTTAAACGTGTTTGTGTTTATTTGTTTAGCAAATTTTAGTACTTTTATTGATTTATTGCACAAAATGCTTTCTATACTTAAGACTCAATTTCCTTTCCAAGTACTTAAAAGCATTTAAGTGGAAGCGGCAACGTATTCAAATGTAGTCTGAATGCACTGAAATTGAACTGCAAATATTCAAAAAGGAATCAAAAGCATTGGTATAGTTTAAAAATTCTATAAATGGAGGGTTGGAGCTTTTCTTCTTATCTGAGAGTATCCTGGTCTTATTTTATATTTTGCAGGATGTAATAATTCAAAATAATTATAAAACGTTTTGTCGCTTATAGACCTGGACTCTACTGATAGTTTGCCTTAAAGTGGAGAAGATAAACTTATATATAGTTTAATTTTGAAGTAAATAATATCTTTGTTTTATGAAGCTAAAACTATATTGTGCCGGAGCCTCCATTGATGTAGACTCAGTCAATAGCCTCAAGCATGCTATTGAGTTTATTGAAATTGTTCTGTTAAGCGTAATAACACTGACCTTAAAGCACTGCATGCGAGATCCAAACAAAAGGGTATTTAGCTTATTTCACCGTTTAAAATTGTAATTTTGGCTCCTTCAACATAGAGTCTGGTGATTTGTGCAAACAAAGAAGTTTATGACTACGCTAGAGAAGTCGCCATGAGAATAGTCTATATTTATTTTGGAAATATGTATTTGTAAAAAGATGCTAAAGGAAGGTCGACTTATTTCAGACGAAAAGTAGTTGATGTTAATCCATTGACGCTGATACGGGATGAAAGGCCAATTCTCACTGAACACATATTCTATTTGATTCATTTTGCCATCTGCTGATATTTACATTGGGTCATGGGAATTGATTTTCAAACTTGGAGATAGAAGATATTTCTCAGAACCCTAGTTAGATGATGCTTGGAACTTTTGGCAATAAAATTTTTCAATGAAAACAATATTTATTGCCTTTGTTGAAGCTTGAGTCAAAATATGTTTTAGAGACATTTGATGCGACGGTTAATCAGTAGGTTGTTAAATTTGTAGAATTTGCTTTTTGCGTTGATCATAACCTTGCGTTCCCTCCATTTTCTTCAATTTAGATCACTTTGTCTGATTTTAAAACTTTGGCAATTTTATTGCAATGAACAAAATAAGTTACACTACTATAGGCCGATGCCGTCTGAACCACCAGTATTCTCTTAGCGCATTCTTTGAGCCAATAACATGAAAACCTTATTGAAATTGAAAAAAAATTATTGCCTATCAGTGAACGAATCTTTTTTTGATTTGCTGTTCAGTACCACATAAAGAACGTAAAGAACGAAGCGAAATATTTTAAACGAGTGGTAGAATTAGCATCCGATAGGGGATTGTTTTTAGTCTCTTCGTGATTTGGCATTGTAAACTCATTTTATCCGTCTTGAAGAATCTATCTTTTAATTCCAGTGCATTAGAATCCTCACCGGAAACATTGGCTAGCTTGAGTGTTCGACGTATCTCTGAGAATTTTTCACTTGACCTCTATTATCGATGTCAGCTTAAAACTGTTTTCGGTAGTAGCTTTAACCCCAGAAATTGGGCTAGTTAAAACACGTTGAAATCCGAATAGTCAAAGTAATTGCTTTATGGAAGCAGGACAAGAAAAAGTGCGTCGTATCCTTAAAATACTGCTTAAATTTCGGTATCGAAGGTCTCCATATAACCTCTCGAGTGTGCTGATGGACAACTTTCGGCCATGCACGTAAATCTAGTTTTCCAACAATAAATGATCACCATTGAAAGTAAAAATGTTTTAGATTTTGCATTTTGTTGAATAATTTAGCTTTAAAGTCATATTTAATATTTATCTTCCCTTAGAGAGGGCGTCCAAGAGATTTTAACCTATCTAAATATTTAATTTTTTAATGTTTCATCTTAACATACCACCACCAAAGCTTGAAAAAATATTCTTTCAAACCTCGTATATGCCAACCCGATTCAGAGCCACAATCATGCTTTGTTTTATCACGCTGAAGGTAATTTAATGTTTTTTTATTTTTGTTTTTCACGGCAAAGAATAAATTTAAATTGAACTTAAATAACAGTTGCTCATTGCTAGATATTTTCAATTTTTTGAGTTTGTTTCGTCATTTGATTGCGTACATCCTTAAATTAAGTAAAAAAATTTACTGCAGCAACCATTTTCACAGTCCCACAACACTTCCACTTCGGCTTTGTTCTAGAGAAATATAAACTCTTCGAGATTATTTACAAAAACCAACGCTTGAATTGTTAAGTAATTCATTGTTGAGTCTGGTGCCTCACATTTCGTCATTTTTTGTTTCAAAACCTTGTGAATGTGCAGAAAGTTAATTTATGAATGTATGAATTCCGCTAGTTATTCCATTCAAATTGTAACCCACCAAAATTACCGATCACAAAGGTCAGAGGAACAAATCAATGATTTAACTTTTTTAATGAAATCTTAATAAAAAAACTCTGGAAAATACGCGTTCTCTTCACTCTATGCAATATTTATTTTGTGATTTAATGCCCCTTGAAGTTAAATTACATGTTGCCTCAAAAAAATAGCTGAATCTCCGCTGGTCAAACCTGTATTTTTCACAACTTCAGCAGTTTTCCTGTCTATTACTTTGCGACTTGCATCTATATTAGCAGGGTAACAGGGTGACTCTTGGACACTCTTATATAACTTAGGCTACTGTTTTGCATATCTATCCTGTAAATACTTTTATTTCCAATTGAAAAATTCAGTTTGCAAATTCTTCCTTACTAATTTTAGTCACTAGTCGCAAAGCTCAAAATAGTTGTAAATATCACGTCTAAAGGCTTACTGGTTATTTTTTACTGCAGTACTTATGCGTTTTGTGTCGGTTGGTGGTGACGTAGCGTCTAGCTAGATTGCAACTTAATGTTTGGGTAAGTCTCATTTGTTGTATTTACTATATGCGGGGCGAAAATAGAAATTCAAACTCTTCCGTTGTGATTGGGTACAAAATCAACAGTTGGACGGTGGTAGAAAAATTATTTTAGTCGAATATTGGGAAGTTGACATAAAATAAAGTAGTAAAATCAGTAAGCGCATTATGATTAAATAGACCTCCATTGCCACTGATAGAAATAGTTTTGGTATACGTGCTTAACATATTTTAAGTTATTTAAAGGTAGTTTTGAAACTGAACTAAGAGGCACAAACCAAGTAAGCAACGCTTTTTAAAGCACTAAATTTGGCGCTTTATAGAAAGCTATTTGAAGTTATTTGTGATTTTTCCCACTGCTTTTTGGGAATCACCAGACATGGTTATTAAATAGGCAACAATTTGATGCATTGTTTAGATTTCGAATGTTTACTTTACAAAGAGCGGGGGAAAAAAACAAGCATTGTAGTCCATACACCAATTGTCTAGGCTACGTGCGACCGAGCTTATCACGTACATCGCGGCTCTAGCGATTCATCGCCTTTTGACTCTGCTAAATCTGGCAGCAAAACTCGGGGCTATTCAAGTCTGAAAAAAATAACTGCATAAAATTTATTTTAAACATAATTACCCACTGGCTCCGAGAGGCTTAAATGGCTTTAAGTCTAATCGAAAACCTTTTAAACCCTAACGATTAATTCTCCTTGCATTTCGAATTCAAAAACCAAGTGTTTCACCATTTGTGTTACTCTGCCAACCACTTTGAATGGAGTCATGCATACTGAGTAAAATCCATCTCGTTTGATAACTCTTAAATTAAGAGGTAGCTGAAAGCTACTTATTTACATGGCTGAGTTTTCAGTGAAGCAGCTTTTAAACGCACTGGCGAGACAATTCAATCAACATACATTGACGTAAATACTTTATTTTCATAGTCATTTCAATGCTCCACTATCGGACCTTACATTTGTATGCAGTTACTGTTTGTTGCTGGGGAAATATGGAGATTTCAACCAGCGACTAACCGATCGGCAACCCAAGATTTACTCTGCATCTACTCTGATCTGGCTAAGCATGCACCCAGTATTGATACATGCACAAAACTAAAAGTCTTGCTTGAAAAAAAATGTTTAGACCGTAACTCATTATCCAAGTGCACAATACGAGCTACAAAAGGCAGTTGAAAAACAACGACTTTAAAAGGCCAATCTCGTTTTGCAAAATTTGAACTTATGTTCTCGCTGAGTAACCATAGCACAGTAAATGAAATTTTTGTGGTTATTTTTACTGCCAGTTGAAACTTTAGCATTTAAAAGAGAAGAATTATTCTGTTGGATTGAACAAAGCTTTTTGCAACAATATTTTTAACTTATTCTTGCTAATTGGAAGATTCGCCGTTGGAAACAAAAAACCCTCTATACACTAAAAGCTCCTGTGGTATCTGCGGATTTTATCGCTTACTTGGCACTATTCCAATGCGTCCTTCTGACAGCTGCTAACTTCTGGTCATGACAACTCTTGATGAATGCATTGTGCTATTTATGCTATCACCATATTTATTCTAAGTTAACCACCTTTGTGTACAAGGATGTATGCTACTCTGTGCTAGAATTCTAAATTACTTTATTATTTGTCCAGTTAAATTTCAACAGGCCTGCGCGATTGAAAGTGTGCAGTTACATGTTGCTCATAAGCACTGTTTTCGGCATATTGAACTTAAAACGTTAAGTAGGAAAATTGAAATAATATCTCTATACATTATTCGGATAAGTCTTACTCTCACCCATTCATTCATCGGGATCTTTGCCTTCACGCTTTTTGATTGGACTTTAGACCTCTAAGACTACTCCGAAAAGCTTCGAGTAGTTGGTCCGTAATAAAAAACCTTAAGAATATAAAGAGAGGCAAAACTAAAGCTCGAGTACTAAAGTGATCAAAACATGATTTGTTGAAACGGCTGGAAAATAGTTTGCAGTGCCATGCTTCATTCCAGGTTCATTACAGTAATGTTTGAAGCTTTCAGGCGTCGTCATCCACCACTTAGCTAGCAGTTGGAATATAGGACGTCTCCAAAATCATTTCACATAACTGTCCGATTCGATGGTATGAATAAATTTTCCATAAAACATCGGAAACGTTGAGGATTTGACATTTTTTTCCAATAAAAAGGGATAAAAGGCTCATATTCTCTATTCACTTCAGTCTTTATCTCGTCATCGAGCTCGTGATATATACAAGTGATTTCTTGCCATCCTAGACTTCTTTCCTGAGAAATAATTGCCATTAATGCATGATAAGTAATTTGTGAATAATTTATTTATTTATTTATTTACTTCCTGCCTACAAAGGCAAGTCCCAAAAACTTATATGGGGTACACCAGAAGTACAAATAGCTTTGGCACCAAGTGGCACACAACGGTTAACATAGAAAACAGTAAAAGCCTTTAACGACGTCTTAGGCTTTCTGGTGACTTCTCTAGCATTGTTTCATTATACAGGTAGCAGTTCAACCTCGTAGCGGCACCTCGTCCGTCCACGACAATATTAAGGGCGGACAATTTTCACGTTTCTTCCAGAAGTCTTGTCAACTTCCTGGTGGAGATTCCATTCATTGCTACATGCACGCACTTTCCGCAGTCCAGTTTGAGACCGTAAATCTTGGTATTTGCGTCAAGCCTCATTTAACAGGCTGTAAAAAGTTATACTTCTGCTGGCACAATCTAATTTTATACATCCGGTGGGTGATTATCCGACCGCTACTCTTATTAGTTTCCATACTTGTCCCTGGGTTATCGGTGGTCACCACAAGGGAATTGAGAGTAGGTTCGACCACCCTACTGGCTGAATAAAATCAAATTCCGAGTACTTGCACGTAGCAACTGCCACTCTTCTAACTATATCTTCCCTCCTGCAATGATCAGCCGCAACTGTCTCTATCTAAACTAACGCTTTTAGTCCCTCGATTCTTCAAAATCCTCATTTCTCAACTACATGCTTGAAGTGTTTGTCAATTTCGATTGAATACTACGTTTTCCATAGGACTAGAACAAGCAATAAAAACATAATTTCTCGAAGTGATTCCATTTTTGGACCGCTAAATTTTTCACATGCACCCTGTCAATAACGCTACAGCAGTCCTTTTCACAAAAAAAAAATATTCAATCCATTTAAGCTTCTTAGTTTTGGCTGATCTAAGTCATATTTTTAATCAAAGATTGGAATCCAAATGAATCGGCAGATGTGCGACAGTGTTGATGGTCCCAAAGCATAAAAATATATCAAAAAATATATGCAAAAAATGGGCATTCCTAAGTTCTTGCTAGATGCTATTCAAAACATTTGGACATGACTTGATATTGTTCACCGGTTACTCTCAATATCTATATTAAAAAGCAGCAAACTGAAAAAAAATATTTGCTCTTATCTAAATAATACTTTTATCGATAGCGATCCCTATACAATACAATCCGGATGCCCTTTCCTGTTTGATGTTAAGAAAATTGTTGGAGCTTATAAAGAAGTTCCCTGAAGATAGGTACATTGCATTACATACTGCTTGAAAATCAAAGTTAAGCACGCCTTTCTATCTCACAATGACTAGTTCATCATTCAAAGGTCAGCAACGTTCATTGTTAACGATCACATATTTGTTCCTTCCGCTAACCTCCGGTTCGGAAATCCAGCCCACAGCCCACTGGATGAGAGTCCTAGGCATTCGAAAAGGCGGGTTTATTCTTGATTGTTTTTCAGTTTACAGCAAAGCTTTAAAATCATAAAAATGTTTTAGAGCAATAAATCCACATAAAAGACTGGGTTTTCAAGTTTAAAAATAACTAAACAATAAGTACTTTACAGCATCCAAACTTGGAAAATTGTCTCAAATCCATCACTATCTGATGTATTGGATGACATACAAATTTTTCAAAATAGATTTTTTTCATATGTATTAACCTTAAATCTATTGGGCAAGTCCTTGGTAAAAGCAGCAGATGGATTGAAAACAAGGATCTATTGGCTGGCTTCTCTTTCCTCGTTTTGTTTTCTTCTCTTCAGTCCTTGTCTAAAGCTTTAACTACGCCTTAAAAAGGGATGCAATTTGATTGAATGATGTAATTGAGATTTCACCATGACTGTGCGGTTTCTAGATCTCAAGGTAAAATAAAACGTAGAAGGTTTTTTTGAAAACATAAGTTTTACCACAACTTAGAAGTCAAGTTGCTTTAATAGCTTGCATTGGAAGTTTAAGTAGTTTAGAGACAGTCAGGGCTACGGATTTAGCATTTTGTCGAAAAATACCCTCATTTTAGTGGTACGATCATTTTATGAAACATCTCGCCTACGGTATAACTTTTCTAAACGCGAGCACTTGTTATTGTCTCCCCATAAATCCTTATCTTCGTTGACTTCACTTGTAATAAAAAGACTGAATTACATTTCAAAAGCATTTTTTAAAAAAAGGTCCATTTTTTGTTTCCTTAACATCTTTACCTTTAAGGAACTTTAAGGATATTTTTTTACGAACGAGTCCATCAATGTTTGTACAAGTTTTGGCCAACCCTCTTGGCTTTTTCAGCAGTCTCAAATAGATTGAAAATTGAGAGAAAAGCGTTTATTCAGTTGAAATGATGGTGTTTACACTCTATGAGTCTGTTAAGATTGAATAATCTTTTAAAACAAATATTAAATGAACATTCGCAGGCAATGACTTTACTACCTATTTATATACCAGCAAAATATTCATTTCGCCTTTTATTTCTGACAAAGTTTATGATTGTGTCTCCTAGATATAAAATGTTGAACTCGATGAGAATAAGCGCTGGCGACATTTGCCCCGGTTATTCTGCAAAAATACCATATTGCGTGCTTATAAAACGGTTTTCTCTCTCTATCTAGCCGACAATATACCGACTTTTTTCTATCATTTCCTGCCATTTCCTGAGAAAATATCGCCACAACACTGGTTGAAAGTAGCTTAGTAGGCTGCTATGATCGGCTAAGTTGAACAAAAACGCTCCAAATAGACTCTGTTGCTGTTTTTGCAGATATGTCCAAATATGGCAGTAGTTTTGACCTCACACTGAAACTTATTGGTTCTACGAAGGGGGGGAAAGTTACCTCTAGTTGTATGCAAAGACATCATAAATATGTTTTTTCAAAACTTCTCCAATTGTTAATATTGCGTTTGCACGTTTTCATTAGGTTCAGTTAAGCCTTAATTTTGTTCTTGAGGCTTTTGGAGTGAAATTTTCCTTTCGACAGCTTTATTAATTGTAAATAAGAAAGCAGTTTTATCCTAACCCTAATTGCTACTTAGAGGATTCTCTATGAAAGGTAGACAGACTCAAGTATTACGACCTGCTGACAGATCACGAGGTGTAAAATTCAAGAAATATCACTTCTAGTGAAACAAATTGCTGGAAGATATGCTGAAACATTGTTGAGGATATTGAAATTAGCGCTCACAGAAGTTGTTCAGGAGCATGATACCTTTCATTTTCCAATCGAAGTTTCTGTGGGTTTAAAGCCCGGTCCGAGCAGTTATGTTAAACGGAAGGTGAGAGAGAAACCTAAACTATCTGCTTTGTACTAACGCTTGTGGGGTTGTGCGCACAATTTTGATATCTCGGCATTCTAGACAAAGAACAACTGATAAACATTTGTGAAAGGGAAAATTGAATCAATGACATACTGTCGTCGACTTGAAGAGAGAGGAGTTAAGCGACTATTTTAAGGATTCCATCAACTTTCGCAAGCATTTGATTGGACAGCGATAATCAGAAAATCAGCTGACAATTTCATGAGAAAAAGAAAAGTCAAAAGTATTGAAACGATTAAATTGAAATTCGGTGAAAAGTGAGGTCTGTGTTCAATCAGGATGAGGTATATTTTTCCTATCCCTAGGCATATCGTTACATGTATGAGAGGAAAGTTTACACTTAAACTCCTTCCCTAGAATTTCTATAAAATGATTTGATATTGCACGTAATCAATCTCTTCACTGGATTCCGTTTGATAGAAAGGTGCTATATTGGTACGTTTGATAAACCTCCCTTTTCTGAGGGGTCAGAAGGTCTTTACAGAAAAATTTTCATTGATTCTGATCGAAGAGTTATAGCATAAGATTTTATTAATTCGCTCTATAAAACAAAGTTTACAAGTAATTATAGGTGTATCCCATATAAATTATAACAAGCTCTTATGTGAGACACCTGACTAGCAAATATTGTTCTAGTAACAGTCACTTCAATACCATTTATAAACATTTCGACCTATTCAAATACAAATTGACAGAAAGTGTACTGCTGTCCATTTTGACATTTTGGAGAAAGAAGTCTTATTCATTGACCAAAAGTCCATTTGATAAAATATGTCCCACCAAATTTAAAAATCTTCTCTACAAACTTAAAGTTAACTGAAAGGCTCCCAAGTTGATCTTACGATGAATGCTATATTTTAGCGACTAAGATTGAGTCGAAGTCTAATTTGCTCATTTTTTCAAAAGTTCCGTTACATTCAGAAGTGGAGCATTTGCACTGATTAGAAAGAGCTACGATTGAGCTACAGTGTTCTTGTCCATATTAAAGGAGCTTTAGCATGCTTTTAGTGAGTATTCTCTAGCTGTTGGTACTGTCCGATGTCAACGAATGTGTGCACGTTTTCTGAGATCCACTGCAGGACTAGAGTGTTATTCCAAGCAAGAATAACTGGCTCTATTGAAGGATTTTTGCATGAAATGCTTGCCTCGCTTAGGTCATCAATGTCTCCTTCTAAATTCCGCTTGGACTCTAACAAATCAAAGTAGGCTGGAACATTAGGGAAATTACTCAACACTTTCATAAACACTAAGAGAAAAATCAGGGCTTGCCTTGAGTTTCCTATTAGCTAAAAACTGCCATAGCGAAAAAATATCTAATGAATGTCTTGCTGAAGGACTTTGTATTTGACCTTGGGAAGTTAGCAGAGCACTCAGGAGGTCAGTGAAGAAAAAAGTGCTGAGTAACAGAACGTTAGTATTCCAGTGCATTATTTTACTTTCCTTATATCTTTCAACACTAATTTAAAATATTCTTATTAGATCGTCGCATTCCGTCGATATCGACAGATCACGTAGAGATTCGGCTAAGGTCCCTTAAGCTGGAAACCGGGAGAAGCAGTCCTTCCTGCTATCCTGGATCTTTGATCATGATGGAATCTACATTGAAGCACATCTTTGAAGGTGATGTAATCAGGTCCTATTTTCAATTCGTGGAATGTAGGGCTAAGCTAAACTTGGTCATTGAGAAAAATGTCTGGGAGGTGACCGAACTGTTCTTGATAACCCCAGTAAGGGTGGCGAGTCATATCATTTCAGAAGATATCTTTGCAATTTCAGATGTTTTTCATCTAACCCAAATGTCACCCCTGTAGAGTATGAACGGCCCTATAACTCCTTATTAGATAAAAAGGACAACAGTGTAGTCAGTCAGTCGGATGGGAATATTCTCATACAATAAACTGTTCACTAATGACAACAAGTGCTACTAATCTCTAGATTTGAAGTCAAATTCTTAATAAATATCAAAATTTTTGATGAATTTTATTGTATTATAAAAAGTATTCTGTCATTTTTTTTCAGACACTAGACACAAACACTTTTAAGGCTGAATTGTATTTAGTTTAGTACAACTTCAAAAATTTGGTGGTTTTTTTGCATCCAAATTAGTAAAACACCTGATTTTTAGATACCAAACTTTCATTAAAGATGAAGGATGGGAAAGGTACATTTTTGAAGATACCTTGACCATTTTGGAAATGCTTTGCTTACTACCCCGCTTCTTCTTCATTAGATCAAGAATAAATAGGAGTTTTTGTAGAGAATTGAAGTTCAAAGTTGAAGCGATAACTTCTGATGCACGAATTCTCTAGCCAACGAAAATTATATCCACCAAACTTGAGGTCCTTTTACTGAAATAAAGCATCTTTAATAGTCAAAAAATTTATCTGGTGGGTGATTTTCATCAATTATTGTAGAAATGCTCTTCACTGCTTTGTAGGCAAGTTGGTAAACAAAATGTCAAGGGAGCAATGAAAAATTTCAATGATCAGTAAAGTCTTTATTGAGATGAGTGAACGACGAAGCCATACATGAAGCTTATGCAATTTAATCTCGACTTTGTGTGAATAATGGCGATTATTTCGAATCTTTTAGTCATCGTTTTCCAAAGACAGTGGCATTGTGCCACAAGAAAGATATTCTTTTAAAAGACCACTTACATAGTGACCACTTTAGTACAATTGATCCGTGAGAGGTCAAGGAATTTATGCGTTTATTTCACTGCACATCGCTCTCCTCTATTCATTTTAATGCGATCTTGGCTACTTCAATAAAAATCTCATCTACAAAGCCAAGCCTTGTCTATTCATTTAAATTTTGCATTTAAGTCAAAATGTCTGGCCTTTTTAGAACTCTCGGACCTAATGCTAGTTAGAATACAGTATGCTTGTTCTGGATTGCAAAGTTGAAGGTATTTCACCAACAGATAATGTAGGGTGTTATTTGAGTTTAGCCAGATCACAGTTTTACGCCGAGAACATCCCTTGTTGATGGTCATCGATGTGATACCAAAATCACCAGTATCTTTGCAAGAGTATGATCACATTAATTGTGAGGCACATAATAAGAATTGAAATAGGTTTGTAGACCTGATTAAAATATTGTGCTAGTACATGTAGTTGCCGGCAGATGAAATATTATTCTCATAACCAGGCTAGTAGCTAAGTATCTACGCCAACGACTGACAATGACCATGTGATAAACACTTCATTTTGACCAAAACGGCTAGAATGCAGTTTTAATAGTTAAAATTTACAGCTAGTCAACTGCAAGCAATATTAAGACATAAGAGTTTTTAAGTAACAAAATCTGACCACAGTAGGTGAAGAAAGCAGGTTGGGTTTCTTCATCTAACGAAATTCATGGCATGAGGTTAGGTAATAAATCAGTGCAAATGCTTGTTTGAATTGACTGACTGCAACTAAAGGCGCCATCAAAGGACGAACATTAACCAAACATGCAGCATAAAAAGGCATGTGGGTATCAAACAGTTGTTTGAATTTGCTTGATCGAGAATATAATTGATATCAAAATATTCTACGACAAATAATATTATACCGAAGATTTTTTCAGCCGTATTGTTTATTGTACGCGAGAAATTTGAAGTGCTTGCTACCAAAACAGAAAAAAGTTATTTGTAATTTTTTTTTCGATTTTAGACTTAATGAAAGTTGACCCCAAATAAAAGAGCTGTTCTCTGGAGTTGATTTTGATTTAAAAGTCACTTAATGAAAAATTTGAAAAGTCTATCGGTATTGCATTAAAACATTTAACGGATGTTCCACTGGAGCAAGGTTTACGGCAACGCTGTCGTAGATTTGTTCATGCTGAAGCCAGTTCGAGTCCTTGTGGACCGCAATAAGGAGCAGGCCTGCAAAATGACATCGGACAGAATGTTGGAGCCAAGAACCAATTTTTTTCAATTATGTTATTAGAGAAAAAAGTGATTTGGGTTCTGGTGCTTAATAAATGAAAATGATGAGTTTTATCAATTCTTTAGATTTGACAATGATTTGGAAAATATCCAATACGTTGCCACCTTTACTTTCAATTGTCTTCAGTGCGTTGAAACTTTTGCTAATTTTCAATACTGTTAGTTGTCAGTACGTCGCACTTTCGAAACCACTTTTTGCTAACATCATTGGACATTACAATAACAACACGTTGTACTTTTCCGACTGACATTGCGTACATGCATGAAGATATATGGGATTCCTTGCAGCAGTTTTAGCCATATTTTTTCATTCAACTTTTGCCACTTCACTTTAGTTAAGAAGTAATCAGTGGAACGCCGCAGAAAGTGAAGGTTTTGCGAGCCGTCAATTTGAGAATTTCGACACGCAAAATCCTCAAGGCTACAAATTGCACTTTAAAAAATCCAAAATTTTACTAAATAAAGACATCTTACATTTAAAAGTTGAATTTAGGAAAATCTGAACTGGTGAAAATTAATACTTGAAATAAAATTAGTCCGAGATTGAGAGATGCTGAATGACAGTACAAAGCTCCAAATTGTCTTTACAAAGGCCTAATTCATGGATTCCGTCCTATTTTTCATTAAATTATGATCTCCCAAGAAGTAGAAATAGCTGGTTACGAAAAAGAGAAATGGTTAAATTTCAGACTCCCTTTATAAAAAAACAAGTTTTTCATCTTTTGGGCAACTTCACCCCTCTTCTTGTATCTTTCCAATGAGAGAAAATTAACAAACGAATAATATAACCTGTGAATCTCGCATTATTTAAGTTATTCATGCAAAATTTTTAGCTGTAATTGCTGTTTTTTAATCAGTTCTTCCTTATAATAACCAAATTTTGGTTTCCATTCTAAAATTTCATGTTGAATGCCCTTTAAAATTGCACATGTCTACACGAGCCCCAGATCATGCTAATATTGCTCAACTGATCAACAATCCAATGCCAACAGTTCATAAATAGCAAAAATATCTCAATGACTTCTACAATGGGACCACTCCTATTCCTGGAGCCTGGATTGTTGCTAAGATTTTAAACGTCTAAAGGCAGGCAGATCCTACAGACTATAGATCATTCTTCCTTCTTGACATTTATTTTGACACTTCGTTTTTGCCTGCATTTTCTTAAAAATAAGGTGGCCGAACCATGTAGTTCACAACAGTAGTTGGTCATGCTTTCCTCGTCTTTAAAGTTTTCTTACGCTCTATTGAGCTGCGTTGAAATTTAGAAACGGAATTCTGTAGTGATTTCGGTTGTCCCAGAATTCACTGTAGCAATCTGGTTTTCGCACCAACATTATTTTGCATGAGATTTAAAACATCCGGAAAACATCAAAACATTTATCAGCATTAGTATTTTTTGTTTTTGCAATGATAATAAAATTTTCAAGGAAGAAACTTAGATCAACCTGCCAAAATTGTACAAATCATTTGTCTCGAATATTCTCCACAAGTACAAGTAATTGCTTATCTGCGAAGATTTGCTTAAGAGATATACTTCCTGGTTTTTTATCCCTATTCAAGACTTGATATTTCAGAAATGCTATATTTTTGTTTAAATTAGTGAAAATATTTCTTTATTCAAAGTAAACCATTTTTTAGAATATGGGCGCATAAATTAATGGATATATATGATATTATTTAAGTGCTTTTGGTGTTTTGGATGTAATTTAAAAAGCTCGCAATATTTTCTTATATATTTGTTACCCTTCAGTGCTCGATAAGATTTGAATAGCTCAGTGCCATTTCCAGGATTCGCAAGCACTTTTTTCAGATACTTAATTCCCATATTATAAAACCACATATATAGAAACATGGAAATAAGGATTCGGTTCAAATTTTTTGATGATTTTCTTGATTCAGTGCAGTCTTTTTGCCATGCATGATAACATCTCTTTAGTCCTGGTATTAATATTTCTACAGAAGGCTTAGTAGACGTTGAAGGATAAACCTGACTCATAAATATGATTTTTCGAAGGAATATCCACCCTTGTTCTCCCGCTTCTCATTTATTGGCACCCCTTCAGTTTGTTGTATCTTAGGTATATTCCAGCTGACAAAGCTAAGAGTTCGTTGTAAAGTAGCTGCCTTTCTATTTCGTCCTATTTTTTCCTTCTCACTGACGTCTTATTTGTGTTATTCTCGGCGTAAGGCTTCTTTAAACTACTTTTTTTAGGTGACTTTCACTTAAAAGACTGCGCATTCCAACGCCACTGCAGTCGGTTCTGCAAACAATCAGATTTGGTAAGTTTGCTGTCAATGTGTGCGTCCTGCTTAGTATTTTCTTGGCTGCCCTTTCTCGATTCTCAACCACAAACAGTCGATACCCGGAAGTATTATGAGGCAAAAAAATATTCACTGTTCAATAAATACTCCGGAAAATTCACTTAATTAACATGTTAACTGCTATTTTGTTACTCTCTAGAGGGATTTCAATTAGTTTTCACGCGTTGCAATGACTATGAACTAACGTCTTACAAAGCTCCTTAATCCCTGAAACTGCATGCATCATTATCTAACTAGAATTCGTTTAATGATAATTGCAGTTCTGTTTCAGTGCATGCATTAGTGGACGAAAACAGAAATTCTGCTTAGAATTACATAATTTAGTTCCCGGAGGGCAGTAGTTGAGATGTTTTAGAGTGAATTTGAACTACAAAGGCTTTCAGAGAGCCAATATTCTTCTGATCAAAAATCGTCATTTTCATTGTTATTAAAATACATCTACTAGCCCAAAATTGGTCAATGGCAGCTAAGAAGAATTTTGAATGACAAGGCTTTGGGTAGGTTCTTACTAAGTTCAGCATTGCTGAATTCTGTGCGGTGAGGATCAAGTATCACCGTTTCGAAGCGCAGCACTAGGTGAAATGTCTGATTTGAAAAAGCAAGCCCTTGAAAATAACCTCAATACTGAACTGTTGAGAATACGCGTAAATAGAGGAAGTAGACGACGGTAAACTCAAAACATTGAGCAGTTATTTCAAATCTGACAGTGCACATTCATACGCCAACGATACATCTTGAATGTAAATGATAGGATTGGAGTTCCAAGGGATTTTAAACATGATCAGGTTTCAACCAATTAATAAATCTTATTTGAACGAATGTATTCTTTCATTAGAGTATAAATGGGCAGATGAATATTGGTTGCTTGATGAGCAATGCAAATTGTTACCTTTCCCAAGGAGTGAAATATTTAACTATAAAATTCGCATTCTAAAGCAGTTTAAGTTTCTTACCATTAGAGCAATTGTTCCGTGATAACGCCAATACCGACTACCTGATTAGGTAGATGGAAAATTATATTCGGCACGACATATTTAACTCCGACATCTCCTTGAACTGGTCAAATGATAGACGGTACAAGGCAGTTTGAGTTTGTATATATTTTATTATTGCTCGATTCAAAAGTTAATTAAACATCATTTAGGGAAACAAAAAGTGTGTTATTGCTTGCCTGTTTCTAATTATTAGCCAGAAGTCATTCACTGCAAATCTGATTCCCTTTATTATGATAAAATTTACCTGCCGGATAATTACAGTGCAGTACGAGTAATTTAAACGTTATTGTGTTTATTTACTTTTGCTCCCGCGATTGAAATCTGCTCCGAAACGGATTAATGGTGATTAAGGATAGGTTCGCCGAGTTTCTCTTGCATAGACATGCTGCTGAAATACCCATAATTATTTTCACAATGATTTAAAACTCGAAGTAATTGGATGACCTTTACCTTATTTACCCATAGTTTAGTGCAACTCTTTATTTAATAACTATATGCCTACTTGTTACAGTTTTCAATATACTTTTACCATCATAGAAAAATCATTACTATTTAATGAACATAGCATTCATGCTCACTTAAAGTTACATAATAATTATCAGTCCAAATATTGTCTAGATCGTCGTCTAGGAATTTCATTTTAATATTTGCAAATCAACTATTTATTTAATGAAAACATATGGATAAAAACAGGCTGCGAAATCAACATGGATGAGTGTATAAATATAACATGAAGAATAAAGATTTGTTTGCAAAATTTTAACAGCCCGATTACTCCTTCTGAATTAATTTCTTTTTCTCAATTTGATCTGGTTCTGGATAAAGTTACTTTGTATTGTTGCAAAATCCCTCTTTATTTTCAATTAATTGGTACTTTCTATTCGCACTTTGTTAAATTTTATCTGTAATCTTTTGATTCCTTTTAAATATAGTTGATTATTGAAATGAAGGAAAACATAGACTCCCAACTTCAGCAATATTACACATTAGGCTGGCAAAGTCTCGTCGTTTGACATCTTCTTTGCGGAAGTTTGAAAGTACATTTACTTGCAGATCCTAACAGTTGCTATGTGGGTAGAATGAAAATAAAAGCATGGCACTCAACTACAAATTTAACTTCGGTATAGAAGATTCAGCAATTGTAGGATGCCAGTTGTAAAAATTTGCAGTATAGTATAATGTAAACAAAGTTCTACATACAGAGAAAATGAAGGGGTAGCAATCAAAGACGAAGCTGGCCTAGGCATCAAAGTACAAACGTTAGGCGTAGATATCTGAATTACATGTGTATAAGCGCCTCGTATGGAACGTCAACAGCGAACATGCTTCCCTTTCAATAGTTCTAGATAAGTTCCTGAACGCTTGCATTGATTCAAAATCGTACTAATTTCCAAGGTCTATTCCTTGCTCTTTCAACAACTCTTCACAAGTGTTTTAACGGTTCACGATCATGGCTCTATGAAACACAAAATTTTATTATAAATCATTATATTTAAACGGATAAAATATTTTTGTTTTGAGATGCAATAATTACTTTTTATTTTCTTAATGGAAAAGTTTCAGACGACTTTTTTTTTTTGCCAAATGTTACTTTGACCGGGTTACCTTAAAAAATTCCACAGAGCTAAAATATGATCCAAAGCAGTTGGTAGTATCAGTTTCTAAGAGACCCAAATTCGAAATTCCTCCAAGCTTTCTACCACTCTGAAACAATCATTATCAAAATCACGGATGCCTGCAATTCGCTACTTTTTAAAATTAACTCCGTTCTCCTTAATTAAAAATGGAATGCTTTTTTGACCAATGCTGATTGTCACAAAATAGATAAGGCTTCAAAAGACAGATACATCCGATACTTCTTCTTTCAAGAGTCAATACTCAGCAAAGATAACCATGAAGTGCTCTTAATTGTTGAGTGCGTAATCAAGCAGATCTATTTATTCACAAATGGTAAAAGGAAACAAATAAGAATAGACTGAAACACATGACAGTTTTTGAGTGACAGAGTGGCTTAGATGATTTTATCTGATTTATCCTGAGCAAACATTTTGCTGAAAAGTCCCTTCCGCAGACAGTTGACGCGTGGAGGCGATTGGATCTGCATCAGGCCAGGCTGGCAGCCAAGGCTTAGCATTACTTAGCTAACCGCCCCATTTTGCGCTCGCCACAGCAATGAACTTGGAAGTGCAAATCTTCTTATTCTGAATGTTTCGACCATTTTACTCGCTTATTTTTTCTTCACTTGCTTGATTCCCTTCGAAACGATACTTCGTTGTCTAGATATTAGGTAACAGTATTTTTCTTCCAAATTTGCCTTCTTTAGAAGAAACGGCTTTTGAATTTAAGCGCGAATAACTAAATTTACTTTGCTATTACTGAATGGTTTTTAAATTTGTCCATTTGAAAATACTTGAGGTATCAAGAAATTCGATGTGAAAAATCATTCAAACATCATCAATAATAAACCATTCATATCATTCCACTAGACAGTGCTTTTTAGATAACAAACTTTTTTCGTGGATGACAAATTCACTATGTATTCCGCTACTAGTGATCTGTTTAAAAAATAGGTAGTTTCTTATGATATATTCTACTCTGCTTATTTTCACTGAAACGCAGAATTTTTTTAAAAATGAAAACCATGTAGATTTTTTCACAACAGGAAGGAGCTACAAGATCTGAATATCTTTCGCACTAGAGAAAAAACCCAAAAAAATGATGAGGAAACAAAGGAAGAGAGAAATTATAACGAAGATTACTTATCTTTAGTCTTCTATAAGGCTACCTGATTTAATTTGCTTGATTTTGCCTTGTGAATGAAATATCTGGGAATCCTTTACCGACGACATCATTGGAATGGCTTTCAAGTTGGCCATCATTAGGAGTACTTAAAATTGTATTACAATATTTAGGCCATATTCCCTAATGGCTTCGAGACAATCTAGAGCACGTTGATCTTATGCGCTGCCTTCTTTAAATCCGCATTGGAACTGATCATTTCTTCAGATTCATTCTATTTAACCAAAAAAGTGGATCGGAAACTATTATTTATTTGATTTAGTTAAGAAGATTTAAAATTCTTTTCCTCAAAGATATCCTGCACTTGGGCATGAATCTGCTGCTCCCGACCTTCATCAAATTCCCTGGATCTCCATCTTCAAAATACTCACTTGTCGGCCATCGTATCCTCCTTTAAAGCTTTGCCTTGTTTGAATGCATATCGTCCCATTATCTGAGAGTTAATTATACCTTTCTGGGAACCAGTGGCGAACTATGAAATGCCGATTAGATGGTCTCAAGATAGATCAGGGCTATCGAGTTTTCTCGTTCATCATGAAATTTGGTAATCGTATTTTTCTTCATCTTCATTACTTTTGTACCTAGCTCTCAATATTTTTACATTTTATTTTAAAAGACCGTGTTTGCCTCTTAGAATATTTCTTTTGATGACAAATGGCAGACAAACCGGGAAAACGTTCTCCAAGCCTGCAGCTAATTAACACCTACAGCTGTGTCTTACGTTGATCGTCCATCTCAGTCTGGTTTCCTAGCATTCAAATGCGTTAGATTCCAACAGTTCTCCAATCAATATCAGCCTTTTAGATTTCCATTGTAGCCATGCTGTTCATCAGAGAATTCTTTGTCATTTGTAGTCGGGTATTATTAATATTTATCATTTCACATCAGAAAGCGCGTTAGAACACAGGAATGTGTGCCATCTACCAGCGATTCTGTAGTTTTTGATACCGCCATATGTGTATCAAAGGCACTTTTAGTGTCTGCATTCGGAGCAATTGTATGATGACACGTCCTTACGAATATTGAAGCACAAGCGAGGGGTGAAAAGAATAGACAACCAACAGAATAGATGGACACATTTATGGTTATGTTTGGCGTACACATCTCCAGATCCCATTTTTTTCTCCTGAGATCCTTGAAACTTCTAGTTATTTGTTCATCACAATTATATTTAGACAGTAACCATATTTTCGTGTTTTTTGGTTGGAAATTAACGAAAAATCTCAAGAACGCCTTTAGTATAGGCAGATTTTGTGATAAATTAGACAGAGGTTGAAATAATGTGGGTTTAAAGGTTTGTCATTTATCGTGACAGCCACCTAGGTTGGGCCTCAAATGCTCTGGTCTCAAGATTAATGGCTGCATATGCTAATGAAAAGGACCTCGTGATCCTTTTGATGTCAATGTGTCATTACCTTTATTGCTTAAAATTGGCTGGTTAAAAAAACTTCTTCCCGTGGTACTGAGCAAGTTGTAGCTATTAAGGCTTCAGTTACTGCTGTAAATGTTGCCAGTAAACAAATTGTGTAGATCCTCTATGTATCAGATATGAACATGTTTGAAACGATTTAGTAAGTCCCTAACTCCTAGTTTAAGGAACCTATGCTCTTATGGATTTCTTCGTCGTGACTTCGTTTTGGAAAGGTATTTATGATGTACAACCATCAAATCAAATCAAATACAGAGAGTTATCAATTCATGAATAAAAAAAAAATAATTGAATAGATCGGTAAATCTGGTACATTTTAAAGAAGGTAAACATTTATTCATGAAATTAGGAATGTGGTCTTTAGGATGCAGCCACAGGGATCCAATGAACGAGACCGATATGAAATCAAACTGGATAGATGATTTCTCCATTGACCTAGAATTTCACTCTGATTCGCAGAAGGCGCAACACCACTAAGAAGTAGCTCTATCTTGATGACTTCATCGGTTAGACCATGTTTTTATTCAAACAGCGCGTCGATTTGATCTATTAATAAATTCCTACTTAGCCTTTTTGAGATGGAATGGCATCAACCATTCAACAATAACTGAGTTAATGGTTGTAGATGCAGTTTGTTTACTAACTTTAGCTCAGGTGGCTATCGAAGTGCAAATCATTGCTTTTGGATGAAGCCTCAGCCGAGTCTCTGGTCGAAAGTTGAAAATGTCAATTTCATTGGAGGATATTGGCTAGAAGAAAGAAAGGAAGTACAGAGGACGAAACTCCTTATTTTACTTACTAATTCTTCAATTTGGTCCGATCTGTGTAAATTATCATTCGGTGGCAGTCAAGCGATTTAGCAAACAAATTTTTTTTAAAAAAATTATCAAGTCGTTATATTATTCTTCGACGACCTAAAATGTCACTTAGCATAATAATCTGATGCCATACCTTTGCTTCTCTGTCCGATACAAGTTACGGGTTGCAAATTAGCTGGTTTTAGAGTTAATCGGTGTCAGTAAACTTCCACTCTTAATGTCCGGCAATAGATGTCTGGTCCTCACTAACACACAGCTCGCATTTGATTTAGGAAGATGGCGAGACTGGAAGGCTGCGTGTTAACTTTGATCTCATTTTTTAAGCGGCTCGAAAAAATGATCCAGGATTTGAAAATAATTTTCATGTTTGTTTTTAATCTGTCCCTACATTTTCTCTACTGATGGCCAAGGATTTGTACAGTACATGCAGCACGTCAACTTTAGCACTTCGCTGCACGGTTAGTATCTTGGCAACGAGACTATCCCTCAGTATAAATCCAAATGTGATCATTATTTTGAATAGGAATCACCCTGCATCGAATACCAGTGCATTTATACCCCATCATTCTTGAACTAAGGATGATTATTTTTTGATTTGAGGTTTTTGATAAATGATTTACTTTTCAACCACTTCAGGCTCTTTTTTAAGATATTCTCCTTTTGAAATGGATTACGTAGGGGATCTATTGAATAAATATATCAAAATATTTGCTGATTTTTCATACAAAGCACTCTTAAGGTTTTTGGGTTGAAGCAGCGTTTCTCGTTCACTAATTACATAGCAACATATCAGAGAAAATATGCCAAATATTTCTTGAAAATTCATTATATATTCGTTCTTTTATTCCAAATATATTTTTGTGCTCATTGACGTGGCTGTAAAAAGTTACTATCAACTGGATGTCTGTCGCTGGCGTTTTGGTTTATACGGGTTTGAAATCCATCGCGTGCAACCAGTAATTAATCACCGAGGGATTTTGTATCATTCTACTGAGCAATTTTAAGGAAGACACTCTCCGCCGTAGAGGCTCAAGAGCATCCCTTTCACCCTTGGATAAAAGAAGAAAGACGCTTTTCCTTATTGTGCCCTTGAACTTGATTATAAAACTTAGTTCCAAATTTCTTATGAAGATAGATAGAAGTGAATAATCCCTTTCAAGATATCGTGACTATCATCGTTAATAAAGATAGCGGAATTTGCTTGTCAGGCGCATAAAGGTAAGATAGACATTCTTGCTTGTTTCTTTTCGTAGACTGCATAAGTAGCTGTGGAATTAAAGATGGGCTGCCTTGTTATGCGTCAAAAAATTTAATGCGCAGCGTCGGCGAAGATCTGATATTTTGGCATCAGACTTTTTAGACAGTCTCCATATAGGAATTATTTAAATTGCCGATTTCAACCCTTCCGTACCATGTTTGAAATAAGCTCATGGCCAAGTCCATTTTAAATTATAATCTTGCGGAAGAAAGGAGACAAATTGTATTAAACCAGATTCTTGGGACTGTCGAACTGTTGCAGATTTTTATCAGCCGAAGAGTAATTGATTTGGTAATGCTTCTTTAATAGTAAAAAAAGACCAAATAATTTGCTTGGCGCAGAAATGTCCAGGAACGTTTTCCCTTTCCTTGAAGTTCATCATTTATTGTTGTACCACTGATTGATCTACTGCAGATTGCCTCAGAATACAATTTATTCATTTTCTAAGGTCATCCCCAAAATGAACTACGAGTTTGTAAGTTTTACACCAGCCATCTTGCTGCCAACGCTCCAATGCATCCCTATTATGAATCAGAAGCTCAAGTGCACGACGGGGTGGATTTGTTTTGATTGCAGAAATTAATGCATTACTATCGACGGAAGTACATCTTCGATAATGCGACTGATTCATGTTTGAATATATCTCCTATAGCTAGTAAAAAGCATTTCCAATCTTGTCAAATGTTGCTTTCTAATTTTTCATGCTACTTTCTGGGAGGCTAAAGATCATCTTTCGGTCAAAACGAAGCTCCGAAATGTTTCACTTCCAACATGATTCGCTTTATGTTCTAAAAGAAACGAATAGCCGAGTTTATTACTGGAGGACCAGATCCAAAAGTAAATACACTGAAAAGAAAGAAAAGGATATTGGGCAATAGTGCTTTGCATGCTACACACTATTATAATCGTTTAGATTAAAGTGTACTGCATCAGTACTGCATCATCCACACGGACCTGATCTCAAACTCAAATGGCGCACACAGATACTTGCTGAGGAGGAAATTTTGCAAGCTCACCTCTGCAAACCGAGGAACGAAGTTTTAGAAAATTAAATTTTTTCACGGAACCAATGGAAAGATAATAACTTATTATAAATGATTTGGACTACAATATGAAATTTACACACCTGTGGAATTCAACGAAATCTCTTGATGTTTAACCTTCTTCATATCTGTAGTTAAAAACGTTCAAATTTGGGAATGATTTCAGTCTGTTTTTACCTAAAGTAGGCTTTGTTGTCAAGGTTTTGAACCATCGCCCATTTTAAATTGCGATAATGTTTCAAGCCAACTCGTTTTTTTAAATATAAAATTCTCACTTTGAACAAAGACTGAGGCGCAGGATTTGTTAATAATTTAATGCTGGAAGCTACGAAACGCTCTTTCATATTTAGGCAAGATTTCTGCAAAAACTAAGCGAAAATATCGTACGAAATTTTGCATTGAAAAATATCTTTTTCGTGTTGTATAACTTTATGAAATCAAAATTTAATATTATAATCCTATCAATTTTTCTTAAATTTTCAATAACTCACGCTTTACGAAACATTTCCATCCAGCATGATATTTCAACCATCCCAGTTCTGTTTGATTTCAGTCTCTCATAAGCAATAAATCGCCAGTATTTTGCTTTTTTCGAGAAATCAAACGATACATTGTACTTTTATTTGCACTCCTGTCATCCAGTATTGTAATTAAAGTTACTGCTAATTTGGCTCTACGACAAGGCTTAGCCGGCTTCATAAACGCCTTCTGTTTTACCAGTGTGGATTAAGTAGCTTCGCTGGTTCATGAAGTACCAACACTGAGAAGACTGATCTATGGTGGAGCGCTCAAGTGCCTGCCAATCAGGAGTTGTCAACACGATCAACACGAAGCTATTAGAACTTAGCAAGACTCAAAAACCTTGATGGCGTGGCTTGCGTCTGTATAATTCTCTATTCTAATGATATTTTTGGGGTGGTTTTACAACTACCGCTGAGCTATTTAAAAGCATGAATGACTGGATTTTTTTCCTCAGGAAATTTTTCTTCATGACGTCAGTTAGCAAATATGGGGTCAGCCACCGTATTTCCAATGAACTGTCAATCTCGCAAGTTCAGACATTCCACTTCATAACATTTAGAGAAGCTGCATTGGTTTCATCGAAACCGCATAAGTGTATAAGTGAATATTTGGAACATTACTTCAGAGGAGGTCGTTTAAAAGAACATTCTTTAATGCCTCCTTTCCAAAAAGCAGTATAACAAGAAGCCGAACATTTTGATGTACACGAATTCTGTGTTGTAATTTTCGTCCTCTTCCATATTATTCTTGCCATTTTCGTGAAGGTACAATTTTTCAAATGACTCATTTTAAATAAATTCAATAAACAATGCTTTACCAAATTCCTTTCAATGTATTTTTTATTATATGAATGATTTGCACTTATATTTAATGCATGTTAAATTTTTTTAATTTGCAATGTGATTTAATAAAGAATTCTTTGGTAAGACGGTCAACCTTGACAGGAAAATCCAATTATGACAAGCCATTCTCATCAGCCATAAGACCGTGGTATCTCATGGGAATACCTGCAAGAGCGATGAAGTGAAACTATAATGATGGCATGCTGAAAGCAGTGGGTGACATCTCCAAGTATTTTAGATCCCACAATTAAAGACGAGCTGTTAAACTGTCACGTTTCTGACTTTCAATTTCAACTCTTCTCGGGAGACTCCCCACTAAGCTTAAATGGGTACCAATCCTTGTCCCTCCTAGGGGGGTAGAAAGACGCTGAAAATAGGTAGAAAAGACCACAGTTTGTCATTCTCGTAAAAAGGCAGAAAAAAAACCGAATCCTCATGGTGTAGGCCAAGAGTGGAAAATTTCTCGATTCCACAAACCTCGTTTTAAGTATGTGATCGAAAATTACAAGTTTGTCTGATACTTGGACTCTTAAATGACTTGATTTTGAAGTTTAATAAGGACTCTTGCCCTTGAGACTGCGATTTCTCAATTCTAGTCTCTGCTATTTGATTTGAAATGTTTCTGCTGGTGATTGTAACGATTAGGATCTGCTCAAGTCTGCGAAGGTGTTGTGATCATTTTAGTCTGTCCGTTTTAAAATGACATGATTTCATTACAAACAAAGCAGCAATCACTTGCTCATATTCTCAGCAAAAGTTCAGTAAAAAACAACAAATAAATACAAGACGCGAAAATCATTTTGTTGAATCGGCACTATAAAAAGTGCGAAAATGTTGAAATTGAATTAAGGCTTCACTGATCATTGTAACACTGACTGACCACACCGAAGACTGGACTCTTTTCAACAAGGTTTCCGCATCACTTCGTTTGTCAGTTTCTAAGCATATAACTTTGCTCCTCTTCAACATTCTTCCAGAGCCTTTGACAAGATGGCTGATTAAATCCTTCCGCCTATTTATAAATGAATAACTATTTTCCGGAGCGATTCTCATTATTGCTTTGTCTTCCGAAATTGGTTTTTTTTCCTTTTGAAACCAATTAATTGGAGAGGTATCAACTCTTTTGACGTTAAGTCTCCACGGCTGGCCAATCATTTTAACCCATCTTACCATCTTGAGTCACTGATCTAATTCTGAATCTCCTCTACTTCAGGCAAATAGTTCAGCAATCAAAATAAATCACTAAACTGATCTCTAAGAACTTCGAAAAGTAATAACAGTGTAATTTTGTCCCAACAGTATGCTTTGAGGTTGAGAGACCTGCAAGATCCATAATGATACAATAACACCATAGCTTTATTAAAGCGGATTAATAATACGATCTCATCCTTGTGTCATGGCCTATTAATAAAATTCTCTGTTCGATTTATTTATTCATTTAAAGTTACACGTTATTTAGGTACAAACTATAACCAATGGAAAGCAATTTTTTAAATGGTTTAAATGCAAAATATTTATCACTGAATCTAATTTCTCTGTCAGACGAAAATACCGTGTGCCGGATTGATAGACCTACCGTTTTTAAACAGGCGGTAGCAGACAATGCTCTTCTGCAACAGCTGGCCCCTAATTTGAAAGCTTTTGTTGATTATTTCTGTATACCCCGCATCATTATGCTTCTTTATCTGAGGTGGTCTGAAGTAGAAATTATATTTGATATTTTAGCTTTATGATTTAGTAAAATTTCATCAGTTCCTCTTACTCTAAACGTTCGTTAGCATTCAGATATTGATGCATTGCGCAGCTAGCATTCAATAGCTACTCTGGAGCGAAGGTTTAGGGCAATCAAGCACAAAATCGCTAGATATCGCATCCAGTCCTTGCAGAAAGAAGTAATAACTCTAATGTACTTTGTCTAGAACAGAAGATTTGAGCAGCTTTTAGTAGGTTGAGGCGCAGAAGTTCGGTACTCTTTACGCTAAGAAAGTTCCCTCTTTGTTTTTTCTGGCTCGTATTGAGAAGCCAAATATGAACTTAATGTCAAGCGAAATTTTCATTGTAAAATAAAACTTCTAAAGTCGTTTGTGTGCTTTCGCTTCAATCCTATCTCATATCGTCCAATTTTGCTCTCATTGGGAGGAAATTGACAGAGATCATAATAAGCGGACTTGTATTGAGACAAGGGCTTGTATGGACCGAATACAATGACTTAAAAGTTAGACTGCTGGAGTTACCAGTCCTCAACGTAGGTTCTGGATAAAGAGGAAAATTCTTCCATAGTAAGCTGATGATATTTTGAAGCCCATGATCTGTATCGGTAGATCTTTATCTTTGATTATGAATCAAACAGGAATTCAAAGCTTTAATTTACGAGAATCATAATGTTGACTTTCATGTTCACGCCATTTCATTTGATAAAAGAAAAATCTTTCGAAAGGGAATAAACCGTTGAACCTACATCGATGTAACTTCGCTTTATGTAATTTTTCCCAACCATTCCCTGCTATAACCCTTTCTAAAACAGTGACATACCTGAGTGTAAGTCAAGCAGATTGGTCTTCCATTTAAGTGAAAAATGGAGGAATCAGGTTTTAATTTATTTCAACTTTAACGTTACTGGATAAGCTTTCACATCCTGATTCGTACCACTCAATGAATCTTACTTGAAATAAATCACTCAAGTAATTTACCTAAATCGTCTTTTGTCAGAAATTGAGATTCCTTGACCTTGGGCTTTTGTTGCTAAGAGGCGCACGTGGGTTGAGGAATACTGACACTAATTTTTAGAGCTTTTTGGGCAAAGACTAAAATATTTATGAAAAATTCACTGAAAAACTCTACCGAGTTTTTCCCATTTTTAAAGCCCTAGAAAATTTATCTTTAATTTGCCTAATACTTTAAGTAGTTTTAATTCCAGGTTTTAGTTTTATTCTTTTCAGAGGATTGAAATGTGCGAAGTCAGTCTAAATCTGAATTTTATTCCTCAATTCCAATATTTATAAAAAGCACTGTTCTGCTCGGCTAAGAACTTGACAGTTAACTTTGATGAAATCATCGAAAGTATATCGGTAGGGATGTTTAAGTGAATGAGTGTCTCCCATTAATTGGTTAGCGAAGAATGCTTGGTCATCTCAAGTTTTACCTAGAATTCCTATTGTCTACCAGCTATCATTTACGTAGGAGGTGTGGATTGGATTTGCAAGGGTGTTTATGGTCACCAGATCATGCGATTGAAACTTCAAAGGTAGTTCCACACTCCTGATTTAAGTTCGGTGACTCGACTTTTTGGAAATAGGGGAAATGTCGCCTTTTTGACAAGTCAAACGTCGGAGTTCGGCTTACTAATAATTTGCTTTTTACTAATGAAAATTAGAATTACAATATGCTTGAAAATAAGATATTTTATCAACGGAAAATTAGAGCAAAGATCAACTGCTTATTTGCTTATCAAGCGTAAAGAATGATATTGACTGACCTGAACAAATAGAAAGTAACTCTTCTTGAACATATTAAGTGACTGTATAATTTTTACGAATTAAACCTCCTAAATGGTTGGAAAATCAGAAAAATAAGGTTAACGAGGTGTGGAAAGCTCCCAATGCATTTATTTCGAAAAGAGAAATGACAATATTTGAAGGTCATTTAGCAAATCCGATTATCACTTCATTATCATGCAATAGTCTCCGACGGCAGTGCTTTTTACTGGTCATTTAAATTAAAACTTATATTTAAATTATTGTCTTACCATAGAAAAAAAGACGCCTGAATCCAAGAACCTTCTCCGAAAGATCCGTTTTGAAGGGCGAAAGAAGCAGAATGGCCAATGGGCGTATATAAGTCGTAGAAGGAAATAAGAGGCTCATTATTTCTAGCAATTTTTCACCTGTTGGTAAATAGTTTTGTAAATAATTTTGCTACACTTCAACGGGTATACTATTCTAATTTTTGGTAAGTTGAGCTATAAATTGGATGCCATGTTTAGCAGAAGAGAGAAAATATGCTGCGTAATGCGACCTGTATAGATAGTACGCTTTTGACAGAACATGGGTTAATTGACACGGACTTCAATAGTGAAATTTTGAAAAAATAGACACCGGAACGCCATCAACTTTAATTCTATTTTCAGGAGCAAGTGCTGGAGCATGAACCGTTATACGTAGTAACACGTTGCTTTAAATATCATGGATCATCACAAGAGTCCTTCTGCTAGGTGCTTCAATTAAATATCTAAGTGTTTGCATAGGCTTGCCGAATTCGGAAAAAGCCTATCGGTCTATCTTATGAATAAATGTATTTCCCATTTCAGTTTTAGTGTAAAATTAGCACTTGCATTGAATAAGATATTTTGTCAGATGTGATTTGTAACGGTTTTTCTTCCGATGGGTTGAATAACCAGGTTTAATCGGTACATGAAGATGGTGAAGAGTATTTGCAATACTTGGAGGGAAGCGCGAAATCGCTCGAGGATGAGCGAAATAAAGCAGGAATAATTTAAAGGGACATCAAAACTCTTCATCTCTGCTTTCATGAGAGTGAGGTGGGAGCACTTGCTTGTTTTATCATAGGTAAGTTATCTTAATGAGTGCCCTTGCTCTCAGCTCACACCTCCTAAGCTCTCCTATGATGCTTCTCTTCTCTCTTGTTGATACCTACAGGTTTTAAACGCTTGACAAATTGGCCATTTCTCAGATCGCATTTGCGATCAGGTACTTGCCAACAAATTACAGCAACGTGTTATAAAACGTAACCTCCTCTTCTTTAGGATGGGGAGGCCTGAATGACCCTAAAAAACCAGACAGCTTGGCTTCTGAATAGCGCGGACTCATTAGTGAAAAATGAATCATATTTCGCAAAACTACCTTAGTCACTAAAGATTCTGGATTTGAAAATTTGACATCTAGCTAAATTTAAACCGCAAAGTCGTGGTCTAATCTTCCAAGCAGAGGTAGAGAGTGAGAAGGAAAGGGAATCGAAAAGTATCATGTTAAAAATTGCGAATATTACTTCCATAATAGGACCAGTGGGTAAAAGGACCAATAAATTAGTAAATGGCATTCTGTATTCCAGTCACGGATTAGCCTAATTCCCTTCATTTTATAAGTGAGTATTGTAAAAGTCACGTCCTTTTGATAAGGCTATGGGTACTGCTAGTGCTAAAACCCAGCTAGAAAGTGTGTCTGTATGAAATCACTGTCTTCTGATATATCATTTATATATTCAAGAAGATTCAATTCCTCTGATGCAGTCTCGTAAAATTATGCTTATTCAATGGCGCACGAGTTTTGGATCCACGAAATGTGTTTCATTTATGTTAAGGCCTTCAGTGTGCAATGATAATTACTGTTGAATGTCACTTATGATAAAGGAGCGACACGAGTTCAGGTATTCAAATGTACTTTATTTCTGTCTCCTCATTAATTTTACCGATTTCCATGCAAATATGCAGATCGTAGTGACTACAGCTGTCGAATTTGCAAAGGCCATGACGTTAAAGAATGACTCCCTTCAAAAATAGTGTCAAAAAGAAGGATTTTTGAGGAATATATGACATCCTTATCATCAGATAATATAACTACAGCGCCCAAGTTCGGATGCAAATAATGAAATCCATTTGAGCCATTAAATGACTGTTACTGTTTATCATGAATCCATTTTGGCTGATTGACTTGATCCAAGATCTTGCTAAAGAACAGCAGAAGTAGATGATTAGATGAGCACTGAGAGGATGCTGGATATCAATATTGTGACCTTGTTAAAGTAAAAGGTTTGGTTATTTTCTAAATACCAAATATTTTTTGCGCATTTTAGAGGCAGAAATGCCAAATCACCTCATTTGCTGCACAATCTACTTTTAGAATTCTGTATTCGATTACGAGATGGGCAAACTTTGCTGTTTTTTTACTTTCGACAATCGCTATGGTCAATTTCGGTGAATTGAAAGACTTTTAGCCAATGAACTACAGTTCAACTTGAAAACGATGCCATCCAATTTCTTGAAGCTTACGAATTCATCGATTTTTTCCGCGTCATGCACGAATGTCACGTTCCAGGTAGAAACACCTCCATGAGGAAGCAGCATGGAAAATAAAGATAACGCTCTCAGCCTTGAATACGATGAAGTATCGAATTTTGAAGAACAAACTAGCAACACACTGGATAAAAACGAAAAGCTGGAAATTCTAAATTTAGAGGGTGCATTAGGCGAAAAAATCGGACTGATTGGAAAAGGTGATTCGGTGAAGCTCGAACAGGGCACTCAGACGAGGTTTAAAAAGCATCGACATAAGAAGTCTTTGAAAAATAACAACGCTGATTTTAAGTCACGAACAAAAAAAGGCCTGCCACGACACCCCCTTCCCCCGTTTATCAAATCCAAATTTGCACCCATGGCAATTCAAACAAAAAGACAAATCTTAGGAGAAAATCAATGCGATCCCAGCAAAGAGCATTATCATATCAGAGACAATGAACCATTCGAAGATCCCACTAGCGCTATCTATGTAACATCTCGCATTGGGATAAACTACAAACTGACGTTTAAAACAAAAAATGGCACTTTAGAACCTATATTTCTCCGTCCGAGAAGTCCACCTCCAAAAGAGAACGAAAAAATCAATCAAATTCGGTCTAGAATGAGAGTCTTCGATGAACCCAGAAGGCTGAATTACGTGGTGGTTAAACGGCCAAAGTATAGTTTAATCAAGAAATCGATCTTGGAAAAGCCACCGCCAAAAATTCAAGTTTTCACATCAACTCCAATCAAGCAAAATAAGCGGAATAATGAAATCAGTAAGCCAAAGAGGTCCTCTACCACTGGTTTCATTTATGTTAAAGTTGATGGTTTCATGTTCAAGGTTCGAGTCAATCCCCTTCCGATCACTAAGATTCGTAATCCAATAACTGATTATGTGCGTAAAACAATGGAGCACTTGAAAATGCCGCTATCAGAAGAATTTAAGAATAAGGGTCAAATTCTGGCACGATTTGGTAATGACCTTCTGAGGTTGCACTTTGATCTGACAAATTGTAATGTGTCGAGAATACCCGAGTATCGGTCACTTGGGGTGCAGACAGAGAATCATTTCGTTATTCGACAATGCTATAGTAACTTTAGTGGTAGAAGAATCAACCTAAAACTTCCAGAAAGTACGTATATTTATACTGACCCAATGACTGATATCTATCGACTGAACCACTACTTTCGCAGTTTGAAGGTTACGCCTTTGTGGAAGTATGAGATGTTTCAGAAGCGGATGGCTCGGATGAGAGATCATGATACCCTCGAGGGAGACATTGGGAAGGCAATTAAAAGAGCCCGTGGGTCGCACATTGTGTTTGAAGGTTTTGATGCGACTGTGACGGCTATTGGAGGACTTATGTGCTGCACGATTGTCAAAGGCAAGGACACGTACGAAGAAAAGATTCGAGCTTTTGTCAACAAACGAAAAATCTTAGAAGGCGAAGAAGCTGCAGAAGAGTGGAAATACGATAGTGAAATAAATGTCAATATGAACGAGTTTCGGAGCCATCTTTGGGTAACAGAAGATATCAGTGAAACCCTTGAGAGCTTACATATGACTTCGACTGACGAAAATCTGACGAAATCCTTTTAAAATACTCAGCGCATTGTGGAAACTGATAATATCTTGTTTTGTATGGATTTCTTTATTACGCAATCATTTTGGAATGGGTTTCTATAAGAAATAATGATATTCATGACTTTCTGTATCCAAGATGGTTAAATAGGTGTTAGATTAATAAAGGTGAACATGTGGTACCTAACGCATGGCATGAAATATAATAAATCAGTTGATACGGCCGTAAACCATTGCAGATCTTGCTGTGCGAGGGTTTCCATGATCACCATTTTCTATTTTAAGATTGAGTGCTTCCTCACTCTTAGAACAAGAGCTTCATCTGCTGCCTGATGATCCTAGCTAACTTCTTTTAATAAAAGCTAAAAGGAGGAAGTTGATCCAGCGTATTCTTCGAAAACTTCATGGTGGCTTTGACTTTAGGATTCAGAAACGAAATTTTCGACATTCATTAGTTGAAAGGTTTCAGAAAGTCATTCAAGGACGTCCATCATCGCATTGGAAATCGAAAGTGAATTCATTTAAATCCAAGATCCCGACAGTTAATATGAACGTATGAAACCACCCTAACCATCCCCAGGGACTGACTCAGTCTTGTACCTTGCATGGAAGGCAACATTTCATCAAGAGCAGCACTGGAGACTGCAATTTCAAAAACAGGAGTATCGAATAATAACCACTTTTTCCCTTAGTTATTATTGAATAATTGAGCTTGATGTCTTCATTTAATGTCGAGGGAAGGGGAAGACTAGAGACCGCATCTAACTACGAAAAATGGCGGAATTTAGACCGAATCAGCACAGCGTAAGTCGGTATTTAATTAACCGTGCGAGGATTAAGCATTGACAAAGCGGATATAGGTGGAATATAAGCGTGGATTCAATCCCTGCTTTACAGTATTATCTCATGACAAGCACACTACGTTAGTTTGAATGCTTGCAGATCAAAGGTCTTCAGTTCGATCCTTTTATGGCCAAATGTTATTTTGGACTTGATTCTATTGCTATTCATTCGTCTTGCTGAAAAGCATGCTTAATCGGCTGAGATTTATTGCTATTTAACCCCTATATTTCTCGAAGGCCACATCCAGCGGCACCACCCTAGTCTTTTTCATTGTCAGTGCGTGAAATATGACATTCCAAAATAACTTTTCACCGTCAGTTATTTGCAATTTGAAGTGGTACTCATTTTTTAAGTACCTCAAGAATCTGCGCTGATCCATTAAACACCATGCAACAAAAAGAAAAATATTTTCAGGTCTAACGAGAAATTAAAAAAATCAAATGTTTTTGTCCTGAACTTGCTAACTCGCTCATCACGAATCATTTATTTACTTCATGTTTTTACTTAAGCATGTTTCAAGACTTATCTGCTCGTTTCACAGGAAATCCTGAAGTGCACAGCAAGATATTTATTAAGAAGATTGATTGAAGAATCAATTTAGTTCCCAGGTAACGAGCTTACCGTGTAAACCTGTTGTTAACAACGGAATACTTTATATTTTTTTTCTGAAAAATCTTATTTTTACTATGAAAATCTGGTAATTGGGATAAATTCTACTCATTACCTAGCTTAATCTCGGCTAGGAACTCTTTCAAATCCACTTCCTTTAATGTTCATTTCATTGGCCGCATCACCTATCAGCATGTTCCACAATCTGCTTACATAAGTGTTACTTCTTCAAGCCTTCATGACGGTCAATAATGTTTGCGTTGTATTCAGGCCACTTCCCAGTGGCACTTTCCAGAAAAAGCGTATCTTCGCTTCGGCAGATGACGCATGGCCATCATTCGCGATACTCCACGTCACCCTGGCGAGTGAAGTTTATGTTTGCTATAGATAGGAGTACCTTTTTAACTAATTAACTTCAGACCTCCAGGCCTCTTTACCAAATGTAAAGCAATTTATTTTGGTACCAAAATAACCTCAGTGCGTTCTAAACCAATTGCAATCATAAAAACTGGATCTAGAGCTCACTTAGAGACCAACACTTGAAGGAAATCAATCTATTCAGTCCTACCCATTCACAAATCATACCAGTACCATCACCGGTAGCCACAAACCTATTTTTCTGCATCTTTAATAGTAAAATGTAATAATATTGTAAAAATGTGAACCATTAGTCAAGCGTCAGCCAATCATACAACTGCTACCAATGTTAAGCACCTTTGGACAAGTTTTACAAAAATATGTGCAATTGTTTGCATATGAAAATACACCCACTTAGGAGAACTATTCTGCGGCAATGATTGCTGGATGTGAGGATCAGATAAGCTCTCAAGTAGAGAAACAAACTTTATATCGTGATTGAAACTATTTCTTGGATAAAAGGGAGGGACTTCTCTAGATAGTAAAAATGGCTTGTGCAGCTACTTCTGGAAAGTCATGCGTGAAGAATGTCCTGAACCGAAACCCAAAGCGTGCGGGAACCTTCATTGCACCAAGGCAGGTTGACAGATGTTAGAGAGACGGCCAAGAGATGAAAAACTTTCAAGAATCGCCTCAGCCCCTGAGAACTAGTTCGTTTATTTATTCATTTAGAAGAATGGTATTTAACTGCTAAAGGGTCATTTTAAAAACCAGCTATATAAATTATCATGTCTAGACGATTTGAACCCTGAAATAAGTTGATTTGCGAAAAAAATTGACTGCTTTAACAGTTCGGGAGACGAATTTCGGACTTAGAAACTGCTTCACTAGTCGTATCTTCAACTGTGGAGCTATCAAAAGTCAGATTCTTTGATATTTAAATAGAAGTTGGAGGATGTTCAAATTATATTTTAACAGTATTTAACCTGACATTTTGGGCGCACTTTAACAACTTTGAAATTATTAAAGCACCTGATGCCATGAAAGGAATTTCGAAAAGTATTGCCATAAGAAATCTTTTACTAGAGTTTTGGCAAAAGTGATTATAAAGAAGCCCGAATTGTTGGAACCAATGTAATCAGTCAATCAATCTGTAGCCCTCCAGATACGGAAACAAATAGCCGGGCATTACCGGAATCGCCTTAACTTATGTGCTATCATTCCAGTTGCTTTTACTCTAATGTTCATTCGATGATAAGAATGAGGCGTATCTGAAATGGACCCAGTCAATTTGCTTCCGGAACCACTGCTTGCTGTCGCATGTAATTTAATTGGTTGGAACTGAAATAAACTGTCTGAATTTCCTTTCAGATTCGTGATTTTTCTGTTTGTTCGTCTCACTCAAAAGGCAGATAACCGCGATCCTATTCATTTCATCTGATGTACTTCCCTTCACATTTCTGCTTAAAGAACAACAGTGATTTTTCCACAAACGTCATAAAGTGAGACAAGTATGTATTAGTATTCCTTTTCGATTGGAGGCCAAACCATTTTCGAGCCTTTGATTAGTAGCGTATGAATAAGTGAGTGATTAAATAGATTAGTTTCTATTCCAGTGATCATCCGACTGCTTAAACACTATCACATGCTACAAACTTGACACTAATTTGCGGTAAATCCACTCTCTGCCACTTCAAGGTAATGCCAGAAAGCCAGTTTTTAATTAGGGGTGGTAGTTCACCCAAGCAGAAACCGAAATAGAAATTACCACTTTGATCTTACAGGATGAAACCAACTTAAACTTGATTAAGAGTAGAGGAAGTCAGTCGCAGTGCTCTTTAATAAACAGATTTTACCATCAATTTAGCATCAACATCAAAGTCATTCAAATGCGGTGTGCACGATCCGCCAATTCAATGTCAAAGCCATTTTGTAGTAGGGATGGCAATCAGGGTCTTTTGAAAGGCACCAAACTAATCAAAAGTGACTTACCTTCCAATTTGAAATCGCTTTTTATTCCGAAACGACCACTGTTTTTCGCATCCCATAAATTGCTTAATTTAACTAAGTAGTGTTTCATCCCCATTCGACATAAAATTGCACCATTTACTTTCTCACATAAAGACCGAAACTTTAGATTAGCTTAGTGCTGATAATTTCAATTACAGATTATCAGAGGAAACAACAACTTAATTGTCGTCTGAAAATTTGCCAATTGGGAACATATCTACCAACCGAAGTAAATGAATCAGCCAATCTTCAAGACTACATTGAAGCAGCATCCGATGCACCGTATATTCCCATTTGTCTGTTTACTAACTCCTTCCCCTCCCGCTAGTTAATTCTGCTTGCTGGCCCTCCGTGAGCAGCACGAGCGCATTACAACGAAACCAGACTCACTGTATTCTAAATTTAGATTTAATGTAATTGCGAAACCCAATTAATCGAAAGAAATTGACGCTTCTAAAGTCGAGATGGCAACGTGATTGGGAAAAAATGTTTTGAAAAACAGGAGGGATCGATTTCCTTTGGAATTCGCCCTAAGATTCCTCTCATTTAATTAATTCCGGTTTTCACTTTTCCGGTCCCACCTAAGTGACCTCGAAATCCAGGGAATAGCCGTTCCCTTACAATTTTCATTGGCGGCATGATATAACTTCACTGATCACAAGCCGTTGAAAAAACTCCAGAGCACTATCCGATTAAATTACATCTCTTATGATCGAGATACGGCATAGACCTAATAGGGCTAATTAAAGCGGAAAAGTTTCAGTGCCCTTGCCTTGGAATCACGCAGTAAACGGCTTACCCAGTGTTAAAAAACAAACCTTCTTCGGTAAGTGGACGTTCACAGATTGTCGCCAAGTCTGAAGAATTGGTGTTCACTTAGCTGAACTATTCACCCTTCTTCCTTGGTGACAAATAAGTTATTGAAATAAATGGTCAAAATTCATCAGGCCTGCTAAACCACCGCATCGAACAAATGGAAAGGGAATGATTGACCATTTGCAATCCAGCACAGAGCCCTCGTCAGCTACTAGGCTCCAATTCACTTAGGTGGTCGACGTTACTATAGGACCGAGAGGGATTACGAATCGAATTACCTGCAGTGTCTTAGGTGCTCCAATAACTCCTCCGCCAATGAGATGAAATTTAGATTCTAGGAGTCTGCGTCATATTTATTGAAAAAAATGATTTGCTCAAATACTCTAACATTTAGATTACTACCAGTCGGAGACAGCTCTTTGATCAAATCTGCTTCATAATGAAATGATTCAAAAACAGATACCGAGTTGAAGCAAACTAAGTTTTAACTTGGCCCTCCAGAAGAACTTTACAGGTAAGTAAATGCACGTTACGAAGTTCTTCATCTGCAAAAAGTGCACTCGCAGATCAGGAAAAAAGATATCACCAACGAAAATTGCATAGTTACATGGTGAAAACCACATCCTACTTTCCAAGATTGCATCGAATTTGCTGAGCAGATATTGTAGGAACGCAATTGACTGACATTTGGCCAATAGGCATACAGGAAGCAACAAAACTGTGAGATAATAGATCAGCAAACGATAGCTATTTGGAAACGCGATAAAAAAGAAATTAAGAAATAAAATCGCAAATGAACCCTAACTCTGACCAGATTTATCGAACAGAATCTTTATCCTTACACATTTCCACTAATGAAATTTGCGTCGCTTAAAAAAGATTAGAGTTCTGAGCCAATTTCCCATTGAAAAACAACCTTATTGAAAATTGGAAATAATGCATTCGTCTTTTTTGACTTCCTCAGTGTGACCCTCGGCATGGTAAAGTTTGCGTTCATCATTAACTGCAGATGAATCAAAACTTTGTGATGCTCCCACAAGCGATGGAGACAGGATGGGACAGATGTTTGTACAGATAGACACAAGACGAGATACAGACTATCAATAGTAACTATGGCGTACCTATCCTTACTCTGAGCACAGGTTCTTTAGTTTTGTATAAGGCCAGTCAATCATTAGAAAAGCAGCGGCTGATTATCCCGCCCCACAACGGTTCTGACTACATGATCTTGCGATTTTTCAATACTCAAACAAGCTAACTTTAAAACAGTTAGTAAATGAAAACAATGCCGGAAGATTAAGATAGAGAACAAGATAGAATGCTCTGCCGATGGCGAAATTACACAAAAGATAGGTTATCATTGAGATATTTATTATCTCGGGATAGTTCTAATAGAATTAACGACAACGAATACCGTTATCTGCACAGGTTGGTGAAGGCTGAAGATTGATTTTTACCATTCTTCAAGGTTTATTTATGTGAAATTCAGTGATACTTCAAATATTCATGAAAATACATTTAGAGAAGCAAACTAAAAACACTTGCACACTTTACCTTTGCTGTTTTTCGAGGCAAAGATTTTCAGCGAGTCCAGAAACACCAGTTTTGGATTTCATTTTCGTATTTACAAAAAACCTGGCCTCCACAGAAAAAAAGTGCCTTAAAACTCTTGGATGAAGCTAGAAGAAATCAGAAAAAACAGAACGGTTTCAATTGATGCACTTCTACACAGCTCGCTAGACTTGCCCCTATGTGAGGCTGACGCCCTCGATCATCTTCTTCCGGGGACCTCTTCTCCAGAGTTCTTCGAGCCGATCACTTCTAGTTTACATCACTCTTTACAATAGGTCTTGAATCGACACCATCAAGTAGGTTAAATGCTTTCACCGTTAGATGGGTCATAACCACACAACTAGACGGAATAATTACATTTAATAAAATGATACATTAATATAAGGAAAAGTCATTCGTTGCGTATTACAAAACCTAAATGAGCACTTAATTCAGAAAGACTACCATATTATGCAAGAAATGCACCGGGAATCGATTAAAATGCTTAGAGGTTTCGAGTGAGATCGCTTTGTAACGTTTCATCGACCATACGCATGACTTCCGAGTCCTGATGTTCGTCATCATAAGGATTTATCGGTTGAATCTAAAAAAAAAAACAAAATGCAAACGCATTAGTTACTGCGATGAAATAAATATAAGAGAGTCCATTACAATAAGATGTTTACCCAATTTTGATTGTGATCAACAGTGTAGGGGCCGAAATTGGGCCAATTGAAATCTGTTAAATTGGTAGCCTCTACGGGATAAGTGTTAAGATCGACCACCTCTACTGGAGGCAAGTCGAAATCAGCTTCTAAGTCAACGCTAAATTCGTTATTCACTGGTCCATCTAGCTCCACCTGCTGAAAAGCTTAAGAGGAGATTAAGCACGAATACTCAGAAAAGTGATAAAAGCGTGCATTAAATTTCGAAAAAAATCACTTACACGGAATGTAATAAGATGAATCCATCGGGTATACGTTCTCATAATTGGCTTGTGGATATTGTGTGGAAAGGATTGAATTTATTGGAGGATGAGCCTGTATTGTAAGCTAAACAATTGACTCCAATAACTTTACTTAAGTACAATAAATACGAAAATGCAAAATGTACCAACTGTTCAGCACCATTGTCAACGACGGAGGACGGCCGGGAGGAATAAATTGGAACATAGTTTTCCCCGGGAAAAGAATTGACAAAGGACGCTGGCATCAGAGGCCGAAGTTCTCGGATGGTGGAAGAAGAAACTGGGTGGAATGGGGGTATAGCTACTTTGGAATGACTGCCTCGGGGTGGTTTCGGCTATAGAGCAATAACAGGAAATAATATCGCTCTCTACTTTAAAACAATAAGTAAACATTGAGAATACCAAGATGGTTGGAAGCTTGGCCAGAAGAGCTCGCATCTCTTCCTCCTCCTTCTTCGAGAGTGAAACTGCGATAAAAAAGATTTGTTAAATGCTATGATTAAAAACAGGAGCAGCTGTTACAACATGCAATTCCGTTGGTCAATCGACGAGCAGGTTAATCTTCTACGCTTTTTAGCTGATACTCGGGTTTTATCAGATGGCAAATATTCAAACAGAATGAGGAAATATCTCCATAAATTTCAAAAGCTATCAGTGACCAATTCGACTCTTATCAAACTACTTAGAATCAGTCCATAAACACTCAGAAGCCTAAAAAATGTCAATACAGAGATTCGGCAAAAGAGATCAGTTTACTAACCCGGACTAAGCCGACTTTGTAACCTTTGCTTAAAGCTTCATGAGAAATATTCAAGAGGGTTTAATCGACAAGAAAAACTATAAATTAAGAAAGCCTAATTGTCGGCCTTAGCGAGTTCACTGCTGATAAGTTTTTCGCACATTCCACAGCCTAATTTTGAGAACACTCGATGGCAATTGAAAGCGAATGATGGGAAGCATACAAAATGAGGAGATTGAACGATAGTTTCTGTCTCATACTCGGCTCTGAAAAGCTGATAAATTTTCCTGACTCGTAGTCGGTATAAGCCAGCTTTGTTCAGTAGTACTCAACTGCCAGATTGTACCAGATTGCCTTATTTTAATAGCAGCGTTAATTCTGAGGGCTCATTCAGAATAGAAGAGAAATAAAATCAAAAGGTTAGATCCTTAGGTCTAACAATTCATCTAGTTCGCCTTACACATAATGCCTTTCAGGTAAATCCTCAGAACTCGTAGCTTTTGGGGTCGTACCGACCGAGGGTGACAAATGAATGGGCACAAAGGCCTGCAGTAAGAAATCAATCAAACTTTCAGAGCACTTAAGCGACTGGTGCGAACTTATCAGGTTAGTTACTACTTTAAGTCTATTTGTTCAATGGGAACCGTATATCGGCGGCTTTCTTATCCTCCTTTTCCCACGAAGTCTGATTCAATGTGTAAGGAATAGAGGTAAAATATTCCCAATGAAAAAAAACAGATTAGACATGATCATGCAAATACAATACTGACGGCATTCACAACAGTAAATAGTGTAGCGCACCTGTTTTTTTTATTGGAGGGAGTTTGAGTTTTTGGTGGGAATTCAATACCAAATGTTCAGTGTGCCGATGCTGAATCCACTGTTTGTGGGTCTGGAAATAGCAGGTGCATTCCCTGCATCGAAAGGGTCGCTGTTTATGCCATCGCAGATGCATCTGAACCAAAGTGTAAAGGGAGTACTTAGGATCAAATTTTAATAATTCCTCAAATAAATTAAATAATACGAATAGGGGTGTAAAATGATCAGTGGCAAAACTCCCTTAAGTAAAGTAAAACAAAGTAACTGCTTTGAAAATCTTTGCATATGAACGGTTAATTCAATAGTTCGGTAGGCCCGATCACCCCCATTAACATCTACTTTATAAAGCTCGATTAGTTCCTGCGGAAGAGGTAGAGATGAGAGGCCTTTGACGAAAATGACGCTGGATTTTAGCGCCAGGTGACGATTTCCGCGTGGAGAGGAAACATAGGAGTCGAAGAGGATCCACTTCAAGTGCGCTATTTCTGAGTAGATGGTCGGTCACTGAGGGGGCCATATAGGACGAGATAAAAAGGGGAAATGTACAAAGGAAACTGTGTCGCGAATTCTGATCTCCTCTTTTAGTCCAAAATTTGGCACCTTTGCTCAATGTGCTTTGATCTTAGTTGTTGTATCGGTTAAATATCAATTAGGAATGGTGACCACTTCCACTGAAAGAAAACGTATCATAACTGTGCAAATGTGAACAAAAGCAAAGAAAACGACCCATTTTCATACATGACACGTCAGCAACTCGGACGCGATAAACTCCAACGAATAAAAATCGCCCTTCCATCGAGATTTGCAGTGAAACCCCGATGAACCTCAACCATTGCTCCTTCACGAACCTTGGTAAGTCAATAGAAGCAAGGAAAGGCATCACCAACCTCTGCTACAAAAGTCTGATGAAAGTCATCATGAAAAACTTTTTAACAAAAAGTATCACATCCATAAGGTGGTCAAACCTACTCTCTACCTCCACGTAGTGGCCACTGGTAACCTCTAGGACAACCCAGAGTGCTAAAGAGAGGGGCGGTCGGAGAGGACTAATAAACCACCGGACGTACAAATTCATTATTATGCCAACGGAAATACAATCAGAGTCCACGAACAGCCCCTTAAAAAAGATACGACATACCACCTGGATCCATGGTCTGAAACTCGGATTATGGAACGTGCGCGGCTGAGCAATGATTGGAAACTCCGCCAGATAGCTGAAGAGACTTCTGGTAAGGGTATGGAGATTGTTGCCTTAACGGAAACTCGAATGAAATCCTACTCCTTAACCATCCATAACAATACTTTCTTCAACTCTGGACACAGTGAAAACTCTAGACCAAATGGTGGGATCGCCTTTTGGTTAAAAAAAAACATAGAAGCTGAATTTAACCCTGTCTCAAACAGAATTGCAACGCTGACACTCAAAATTGGAGGAGTCAAAGTTGGGCTGATGGGATGCTATGCTCCGACCGAGAGTATGGAGGATGCAATGGTTAAAGAATCCTTCTACAAACTTGTGGCCAAAACCTACAAGCAACTCCTTTCCAACTGCACACAAATAATTATCCTTAGTGATTTCAATTGCAGATTGGGATCTGATGCCCGTAACATTGGTGCCAAACTAATCGGTCCCTTTACTGATCAAGAAGACACTACAGAAAACGGCCTAAGGCTGCTAGGACTATGCCAAGAATATAAATAACACGTGATGAACACTTTCTTTCAAAAGCCAATGACTCGAAGATTGACCTGGTACCACCCTACAGGGAAAGGTGCTACTCTTGATTTTGTTCTGATGAGAAGATCAAATCTATTCCTAATAAGTGATATGCGAACTTCTAGAAAGGCAGACGCAAACTCTGATCACTGCTCACTAACAGTAATCCTCAAGCTCAAATCACATCTCAGAAAACGCTTAGGAAAATGTAAGAACAGAACTCTGAAGGAGGACATAAATAGTAAAAAGCAACGGTGGCAACTGCCTAAAGGCATAGAACAAATAAGAAAATCGAAGGAAACATACCAGGAACATCTCAAAAGGGAACTACCTCGGGATCCTTTGACTACTACATACGAAGATGTCTTGAAATCTATAGAAAATGCAGCCGCCAAAACAACAAAGCAAAAAAACTGAACGAAAGAAAATCGGATGGTATCCAGCTATCTGTGAGAAGGAAAATAAAGAACTACAGCTACAAAAGCAGCTGGGAGCAAACTGGCTCTCAAATCCATCTCAGGAAACATTTGTGAGGTACAAAGAGCAGAGAAACAAGGTGAAAAACCTGATACGAAACTGGAAAAAAGCATATCAAGTGGAGAGATTAACCAACTTTCCTGTACATCTCCCAGAGAAACAATCTCGTAAAGCCTTCATGTTGCTGAAGGACATAATGAAGGAAAACTCCTCATGGAATGCACAAACTGGAAGGACACTAGTTAAACCAAAAGATCTGGTCGCACACCACCGGGACCTGTTCAAGGAAAGAATCACTGAAGAAATTAAAAAGTATGCTCATCTACCAAGAGACTCCTCTATTTCGATGGAGGAGATCGAGACAGCTAAAAATATATTAAAACTACATAAAAGTCCCGGCGAAAATGGAATTAGATCCGAACTATTGAAATGGGACAATCAGTGTCTAAATGCCTACCTACTAAAAGTGTTCAGCGACCTCTATAATGGGACTACTCCTATACCCCGAGCTTGGATCGATGCTGAAGTTGTAAGTATCTACAAGCGTATGGTTCGCAGACAGATCCTGCAAACTATAGATCAATCTTCCTTCTAGATGCATTAGGTAAGTTATACGCATCTATTCTGCGCCAACGTTTGAAGCAACATCTTGACGAACTACCCTAAAGAACTCAATTTGGATTCTGTGAAGGAAGATCAACCGAACAGGCTATACTTGGAGTAGGAATCATTATACAGAAAGCTGTGGACCAGTAGCAGAAAATAGTCCTAGTGTTTGCCAACCTGGAAAAGGCCTTTGACACGCTGCCTACAGCTGCAATAATCAACCGAGTGATAGATCTAGGCTGCTCTTGGGAAATGATCCACTCAGTAAAGTCCTTGATGGACGCACCGAAGGGGAAACTGAAGGGAACAAGGGACTACTTTGAGATGAAACATGGTGTGAGACAAGGCTCAAAAGAGGGGCCACTTCTCTTCAAATTAACCTTCCAACTCACATTGGACGAAGCCCTCTCCTCACTCAAGGACAGTGCAGTACAAATGATCGATCACTCGGATAAAAGATGGCAGCTAAGTCATTTAGAATACGTCGATGGCCTATGTCTTATTGCGCCAAATAAAGTCGCAACTGTCAAATTAATAGAGCATCTGGCGAAAACGATGCAAAAATATGGAATGCAAATAGCAGCGAACAAAACCTTCTGGTTTCAAATTGGTGACGGTGAGGACCAAACGCCTCTTGAGGCAGCTGGAATGTCATTCCGACGTACCTCACACTTCGAATATCTTGGTTCCATAATTCAAGACACCGGTGAGCCAGACGGAGCAATAATCGCAAACTTAGCCAGAACAAAAAAGCACCTAATACGACTGCGGCCATTTCTGTGCTCAAGAAGTCTCAAAAACACCCTAGAAGCGCATTTAGTGGGAATTTTTGTCGATCCTGCAATCACGTGCGGATTATCAACCATTGTCTTGAGAGTGAAAGATAACAATCGACTTAAAGCAATACAGAATACGGCTCGCCGTATGATACTTGGACTGTATTCGCGAAGAGCCAAAACTGTTGAGGAACTCCGAAAGGAACTCCCAATGTGTAACCTGGCAAGTCTTATACAGACTAAGAGGTTGAAAAAGCCGAAACAAAGAAAGCTTCACATACAAGGAACTGGATGCTTCAATTAATTAAGGATGTGAAAGAAATATGGCAAGAGCACTCAGATTCCTGGCTACTAGATCCAAAGGAAAGCCCTAAAGTTCGAGACGAAAATTATAAACCTAGATTGATAGGAGAAAGACAACGTGATATTGTCTGTATCAACGCTAACTGCCAAAGGTCCTTCGCCAGAATAAGTGATATGCGAATGCACGTAAGACAAGATCACGGAGAACATAGAGCTGAAGAGATGTTCGACGCTTGACTAAAATGCCCTCTTATAGACTGCCTTAAAAGATACAAGACTCAAGGGTGGCTAGAAAGACATATTAGGAACTGTCACCCTTCGATCAAAATCAGCGAAAGGGAGAAACAAACAGAGAGGAGGAAACAAGCAAACTGAATTAGAAAAGCAGAAAAGCTAAATACGAATGAAAAAAACGATAGAGTGAAAGATAAGAAGCAACAAAAAGTCCCTCAGGCACGATGAAATACACATCTGCTCCCTCACGGCTGCGAAGAACTCTATCCCAGGTACTCCACGAGATGCAGCAGGAGAACTAAATGACATTCCGCCACACAACCAATGCTCTATGCTATGCTAAGTCCTTGGGACTTGCCCTAAAGGGTGGGGAGGAATAAAAAAAGAAAATAAAAAAAAACACATCTATAAAACTTGGGCTAAAATATTTCTAAATTGCGTGATGAACATCAAAATGAAAAATTATGAAATTCCTACAACAAACCCATGATTATCAAAAACTGTACATCACCATTGCAGCTATTAACTATATATACATCAGGTACGAATAATCAGAATGACGAAAGAAATGCCTAAAATAAATAGAAAACTAACTAGTTACGTGGGAAACTTCCATACTAGATGCCAAAAAGTTCAGTTTGCCAGAACTTACTATTCGCCAAAAATAAAGTGATAACTGAACATAATCATGATCAAAGGCACCATGCTGAAGGCCATGATCTAGATAGCTATTTTTTTTCAAAATCACTGTCTTCCGTTTAGTACTGCTTAGTGCTGGAACAATGCCTTTAACAGTTGCCTAACAAATAGTTTAGTATGCAAAGCATGTATGTGTTGTGGCATCCCTCTCGTGTGCAACTTAAGCGAGGGACGCAATTATCTCCCTGGGTAGCGTCATAATTAGTGCTACGAATTCCGCCACTATGCTTCACAAATCTCGACAACGCTTTATCGGCTCACTTCAGAGATGCAGGTGATGGTAGCGAATTGTAACCGCTGATTGAATGGGAGTAGCAGTGTTATTAAAGTAACGAAGTCAGGTGATCTTAGGACTGGCTGAAGTGTTCCAACTGCACGAATATCTTATCACTTTTATTCTATATCAACTGCTTAGATTGGTTGACGCCGCGGTCAACATTCTGCAAAGGATGCTCAGACGGAAAATGAACCAGGAAGTCCTTCCGAACTCGGAGATATCGAGTCTGATTTTTTTTTCTTGAGAAGTACAGCGAAATTCAGATGAATACGTAAACCACAGAGCTCTCTTAGAAAAAGGAGAGATATTCAACCAACTCAGGGTCTTATTGTTTGCTAAGCACTAAATAAGGCAAATGTAAGCCAATGCGAGGAAACTCCTACTCAATGGAAGATTTCGGAACCACCTCACGATAAAGGAATGAGTTACACCAGTCAGTGCTATGGAGCTAGCCAAAATGAAACATCGATTGGTCAGAACAATGAAAGATTGTGTTTGTTTAAAGTCTAAGATGTAAATTCAGTTTTATACTAATATTTGTTAAATTTATCTAGGTATGAAACCGACTTGATCTCCTTCCAATTATTCTTTTGCTTTTACAACAGGAAATGTGAAATGAATGTAAAATGTCACGATCGACACATGGAACTCTGCTACAATCTGGAAATTCTTGAAAAGGGCACTCACCATAGGTTTTTTTTCTAATTTCCTAGAGCCTATCATACCGTTAAAATAAGAGAGGAGTGCATGAGTGAACTACAAGCACTTAAAGAACTATGACTTGCCATAAGCGATTTCTCAGTGACGAATTTTCGATTGCAAAGGCGACAAGATCGGGGACGGTTGAAAAGGTGCACTAGGGCACGATGTTTGACGAGGTTGGTCATTGTCTCGAAGCGCTGCGTACAACCTAAACATAAACAAAAAATAAATGTTAAAACTAAAGATCCAACATATTCCAAACTTATAGGACATCAGACCCCGAATTTTGCAGACATAAGCCAGGACACCATGGATTGTATGCAGATGCTTATTGAGATCTCTTTTTCGGAGAAATTTCTTTCGACAGCGCTGACAAATGAAGCGCCTTCCACCATTGGAAGTAGACTAAAATAGGCAGCTCATAAGCTTTAAAAAAATACATCTAACCCTCTCCTTTTGTCAACCGAAAAAGCCCAGAAAATAGGAATACTAACGTGGAGTCGGGGGTTCCAGGTGCAATCATCGGGACAGGCTAATTTGAACTCTGTGAAGGGATCAAGATTGATATCCGATTTGGCCGTAACCTCGAAGGGATCCAATGTCACTGAAGAGAAAGAACTGATTTCTGGAGGAGCTGTGACATTAAAGGTCGATTCAACAACGGCTTGAGAGGGTATCTTAACGAGAACCTTCTTGCGAGACGACTTCGGGTTCGTTATTTTCTCTTTCTATGGAGTAAAAGAGCAGCCGCTTTGAAAGGAGAAAAATATTGAGCCATTTATTCAGCGCTTTGTTCTTGAGATATCAAGAGTTTAAAGTCAACCAATACGAACATTATACTCAATCAGATTGTCAATAGCCCCTCCGTCAGTACGGATGCAGGTGATCTACGAAATATTGTGGATATTATCAATTTGTACTTAACGATAAGATAGGATACCATGGATTTATGAATTCGAATGTCTTTTTTCATGCAAAACAATGAGTTTATGAATAGGAATGATTATCAGATTGTTACATAACTAGACATTTAGGAACCCCACAGAGGATGCAAAATTGATGAGGACCTACACCATAAATGCATACTCGAAACTTATACCACAGGGTATTTAAGAGCAACGCGATTGAAGTGAGAAAGCAGCAAGCGAATTTCGCTTGGGAAATGTACTGCAATAAGAACAAGCTAAAAGCCATAATAACATTTAATAAGCTACAGATACAATATTTTCGATAACTATAGGCATTGCTAGATTAAAGAGTTATGAAAAAAAAGTTATTGGCACTCATTTAATAACATAGGGTGATCAAAATTTTTCTTCAGGAACGCACCGAGCTCATTGGTGCATACACCGAGATTTGAAAAGCCCGGCTTTATTATGATTGCTCAAACAGTTTCATAGTCCAGCTTAATTGTATTCGAATCTAATAACTGTAGCGTCAGTAAATTTCTCTTTAACTATTGCTTTTCACCTATTTTTAAAAAATATGCTTGCGGCAATTAATTGGAAAAATTGCAAGCCATGAGGGATTGACATCAAGTAAGACGCCTTTGCTTCCATAGACAAAAGGTTCTAAGCATTTAAAATGCTAGGAATCGTTCAATTTGTCTATAAGATCAGCTTAGCGAGCCATTTAGCATCATAAAGAAGTTTAACTTTGGCACTTCCAAAGTGATTAATGAAACTTGTCATAAAACGAATTTGTAATATGACCTTAAATGATTCTACTATAAGCCAGTGTAGAATTTTTGTGTTAATTATATTTGATTTCGTTATACAATCTTAATTTCTTAGGTGGACTGAATGAATTCTGCTTCAGGTATCGTTATTAAAATCAGGCATAGTCTAAACCTCGGCCATGTTGCTAGAGCATTTGTTAATTTTTCACAAAAACACACGTAGTTGTAACTGTTTGTTAAGCAACCTTCAATTCGGACATTATTATTTGCATTTATTCTCCCTCTTTCCTGATGAAAAACTGGTAAGCCAAATGTAGTAGAGTACACTTCACAATTAATAAATTCGACTTTTCTTTCCCTTGATCTATGGAATAGCCACTATTCCAATCGACTACGCCATTTTCTAACCTGAAATTTTCTATTAACTTTGCACTCGTTGCTGATAGATGTCACAGAGTATCTCTCTGAGCAGGAAACGGTCACTGCCACGCATTTTTCTAATCTTAGCAACTACAATGGCAATTGGGATGACCGTCAGAATCAGACCATTGAGACCCAGAATAAAAAACGCATTAAAGCAGTTCTTAATTAAAATGGGGACAAAGTGATATCTGCTTTCTCACAATCTATAGGCTGAACTTCCGTTATTTTGAGTATAATTATCTCTTTGATGTTAAATGGATTAAAAACGCGCAGATCTAACTGATCTCAGATCCCATCCTTCAATTAATGTCTGTATGCGACCGGTTTATTATCAAAAAAAATCCACGTGAAGCTGATATCCCTGGTATCTAATAAGACGGTAATTTTGGAATTTCAGTGCTTATTATATGGCTTACAACTTTCTTCTCACATTGACAACACTATGTCTACAAGGAAGCAGGGAGCCATTTTCTAGAACTTGTAGCTGAAGGCTTACAAATTGAAAACTCCAATCACAAGACAATCAGATACAGTAAATACAAGCATAAAAATATACGTACGAGTACTCTGAGGCATTTTTACGTTATTTAAGACGGTCAACCAGTAAGCTTTAAATGCCAGTACACAATATTAAAATACACAAAAACTACACCATATAATGAATTTTTCAAACAAATAATGCTTTTGACACTAATATAAATGCAGTAAGCTGGACCCGAGGGAATACGCAATCTCTTAAGTTGGTTCTGATTCACCTTGTGGCTAATGAGCATACACAAACCTCAAAAGGCTTCTCACCAGAAATATTTCATAGAAAGTATTTTTCAGGAGAAAAATAATCTAGCCTAAAGCCAAATAATTGAGTGTGTAAAAAGCATGCACCCTTTTACATAACGGTGACTGCCTAATAAAAATATTGGCTTTACAAATACACACAACATTATATAGATTAATATTTCCGAAAAATTATAGCCCAGTAGCTGTGTTGAATCAAGGCCAATTCATAAAAAGGTACTTCTGCCCCGGTTTCATTGTTGGCATGGGTCGTCGTGGCGGCGTGGTCCTGCGTCTGCCTTCAGTTAATCGTCGATGCCGTCTCCGATTTACCCTCAGGGTATATTACCGAATGGTGCTTTCTGAAGTTTCTCTACCTTCAAATTGTGCATGGAGTGTGATGGACTTTTCGGTAGCTTGAAGAAAAGATGGTCAATAGGCGCTGCAGTCTTGAAGGCGCTATGGTCGGTTCGCCCTGAATCCATAATCTAAACTTGCTTCATTCGTAATTCTGCGGCCTAATGGATATTCCGTCGTCATATAGGACACAGCTAGACGGTACGTCAATAGAAAATGATGATTCGTTATCGCCCCAGACTGAAAGACCTGTTGAATTATTTATTCTGATTTCCTCGTCCAACGTATCTTTATTTATTTTAGTTATCACGTTCTTATTATTTTGAATTTGCTGGGCTCAAAGTCGTGTAAACCGTTGTGTTAGCAGGTAATTACGATTGTTTTTCTACACATGTCGAAACAAAGTTTAACTTGTATTTTCTTTCAGACTGGAAGCAGGACCGTTGTGGCTACAAAGCTAACCGGTACGTTGATGGAAAATGATGATCCGTTATCGCCCCAGACTGAAAGGCCTGTTGAATGATTTATTCTGATCACCTCGTCTAAAGTGACTATTTATTCTAGCTTTCACAGGCTCTAGATGAATTCGCTGGGCTTAAGGTCGTTGTACAAACCGTTATGTTACCAGGTAATTGCGATTATATATCCAAAAATTTCGAAATCAAATGTAACTCGTATTTTCTTTTCAGACATTCAAAGCAGGGCTGATGTGGCTACTGTATTCTCCAATAAAATTTGTCATGAAGATTCATCCCATTGATGTTTGGGGGGACGGTATCCGCTTTGTTGATCCAATTGGGGGTAGTCTTAAATTAGACTCACCGCCGTGTGTAGTCTACTAGGTGAGCGTCTGGAAGGAAGTTCCTACCTTCTTGGCCTCTATTATCTTCTCAGCCTTGCGGCCCCCGCGGATCCGCGCACGTCGCTTCGCCAGGTTATACTCTTTCGCCATTTCCTTACTTGGGGGCATGCCACTCATCACCCTTATCATGCAAAGGTCTAGGTGCCTTTCTCGGTTCTAAAATAATATAAAAATGGTTTCTTGTGTCACTTACTATTATCTCTGCGGTCAACCGATTACTTTCGTTGTTGCTAATGATCATTTCTGCGTACATAGTCTCCAGTTTTTTGCGCAGGTTTTTGAGCTTTTGCTGGATGTTGTTCACCTTCAAGGCCATGTTGAGTGTATTATTTCTGTATATTAGAAATAATGGTTACTAAGGGGCCGATAATAAGTCTGGCTTTTGTAATATGGTGTCTTGTTGCCTAGAGTGCTGTTGAAGCGGCGCGACGGTAATTTGTCACCTTGGCGGATCATCCACTTTTGATGAACTGAATAAATTTGGTAGTTGGCTATCGACGGTTTTTTAGTAGTGTTACTGCATTCAATTACAATCTGTTTGTCTGCGACTGGGTCTGCTGTTCAATTTTTTGATCTCGCGGCCGTTAAGACAAAGTACGTATTTAGTATTAAGTGGCTACAGGCCACTTGGAGGCTTTTGTTTGGAGGGGGGGGCTTGATGCGGTGGTCCTAGTTTCCGGCTGGAGAAGTGGCTGCGATTGACGGTCTTAGCGTCCACGTCTGTGGCGAGTCTTTCCCAGGGATTGGAGAATTACAGAATGTTCTTGTTGATAGTGATAAGGCAGCTACTGAACGCTTGGTGAGTTATTTTTCGTCTTGATGCATCATTTTATCTTATTATCTTTAGTCAGTGAAGTCGGCTTCCAAGCTCCTAATTCCAGGCCGATTTATGAAATCGAGCGCTGGAAGACTGGTTCACTGTAGTAAAGAAAACTGTCGGCCGATAAAGAATTGTGCTATCTTTTAGCTTTCAAAGAGATATCGTAATTAATTTATGTAATAGTTGATTGCTCACTTATTCGCATCAGTTTTGACTCGAAGAGCATCCACCAGTCGTCCAATTGCCTCGTAGGTTAGATTTTTTTCTGCCAGATCTTCTTCTTTTGAAGCCAGGCGTTTTTCCAGACGGCCGAGAATAACCCACAACTCCGACTGACTCGGATCAACACCACCAAGTAATCGCAAGCGTCCTATACGATCTGGATCCTCGAAACAAGCGATAAGCTGCGCCTTGCGAGCTCGTATTCCAACTAACTAAAGGAAAAAAAGGTTGGTTAACGATCATTAGGGATTCGAATCCTTCTGATGAAACATAGAAACGTGCCCTTGAATGACTCAGAAGCTGAAGTTAAGTTGAAGAATTCGCCGATCAAGAAAATGATGATGGGGATGTTTTTGAGAACATACCTCCTGAATAAGCCCATGAACACCTCCTTCATTGTGAATCTTCTTGGGGATTTGCAGCCTGAGCAGGTGGACCATGCGCTGAATTTGTTTTAAATAAAGCTTTGATATTTGCAACTCGGATTCTATCCCGCTTAGGTTCAATTTGGCTGAGGCCATTGCTATTGATTGATGCTTCTCCCGCTCCTGAAATTAGGATAACTGTACTACAATCCAAAATTTAGATCACCGGTTGCTTATCCTTATCATCGACATGAAAAATTCATTTTGATTCGGCCAGATTAGCAAATCGTGTATCCGTATCAACTTTACGTTCGTACATGAGACGGTTGTGCTAGCCAGGTTTTCTGAACATTTGCATGTTTGAGAGGATCTCGACTAGAACAGTGTCCCATAAAATTTCCTGAAATGTCTTGCGTAGTGGCTAAAATAGCCAGATGAAGGAGCTAGACACCGAAACTGGCTCATTGCGTTAACTGTGAATGACTGCGTAGGTCAAGATGTAGCTGGCTACAAGGGGAGGTCAATCCTCTTTGGGTTTTCACTTTAATTTTTAGCTCCCAAACTGAATGAAATTAGTTTTCCGGATCTTATCTTGGGAAGAGGAGAAGCATGTTGATACAATGGGGAGTCAACTTTCTCCCACCTCGCTGCATTCTTGTTGCGGGGGTGGGGAGTAGCGCTTTAGAATTATTTTAACCACTTGAATAAAATCTGGTAACAAGTCTAGCAAGAAACAGACATTTGAGGAGAAAATTTTTGATGTCCTTGCAATATGCCATGAATTGTCCAAGAATAAATAGGGTAAATAGCATATATAATATAATAGTAGATGCAGCTCGTATGGAGAAATAAAGTCGACTTAAAAACGGAAAATTGTCAAATGGTGGTTAAATTGCTAATTTCCATGGGATTTCATTAGGATCATGGGTCAAATTTAAAGATGTCTACCCATATGGTAAGACATTAAGGGGTAAAATTATTTTATCCGAAGTTCAAGCTACGTTTACACTTAGTGTTGAGGCACAGCATCAGCCTCTCAGGGGATTTTTGCCACAAGTGCCGCTTGAAAAAGCGTTAGCTGAGTCAAACCTACTCTCAACCTCCTCGTGGTGACCACCGGTAACCCCAGGGGCAACTCTGGGGGTTAATGAGAGGGGGCGCCGGATTAGACTAATCACCCTCCGGACGTATAAAATTAGATTATGCCAGCAGAAGTACAACTTCTTACAGCTTGGTAATGGAGGCACGACGTAAATAACCGGATTTGTGGTCTCAAACTGGAGTATGGACTGCACGTGCAAGTAATGAAGATGGACGAATTCGGATGAGGTGGCTCAACGAAGCTGAGCTGAAGCCGAACTGCTACCTGTACGACGAAGCCATGCCAGAGAAGAGACCAGACAAACGAAGACGTCAACAAGCGCTTTTACTGTCTTCTGTGTTAACTGTTGTGCTTACTTGTTATAAAAGCTATTTGTACTTCTGTTGTACCCCCAATAAGTCCTTGGGACTTGCCCTAATAAATGGGGAGAAAATAAATAAATAAATAATAAAGCCGAGTCGACATGGCCACCTTCATATTGTATGCTCAATCTTACCACCTGATCTACTAAGGGAAGTCCCAACGTGCTACTTGAGTTGCCGATCGAAATTAGCGATCACTAAGGACGGCACTCATGAGGGTAAGCGTTGGCTGAGACGAGGCACGGGAACTCAAATGAGTACTCTACTTTCTACCGCCCTCTAATCGATTTAATAAAACTTCCTCTCTTGCTCTATTAGCTATTTTTCAAAAGTTAGGCCATTGAACTTAGCTGAATAGCGTACCTGCAGCACATAAACTTCTTGGTTTCTCTCAATTAAAAGAATCGCCCGTTCATTTCTAATTTTTGCATTTCTCTCACAAGCTTTCTTCATGGCAGCATTGTTGGCCTCTGCCTGATTATGCATCAGCTCAAGTCTCTCCAGATTAAATCTCATCTGTTCTCTTTTTGTATTTTGAATCGCGACCGCTGCGGCCACTTTGCATAAGTCGTGTCGTTTATGGTCCCTTTGGCCAATGAGTCGCAGAGTTGTAGCCCGAATAGAAGCCAGTTGAGCCCCGCTCCTCTGAGCTGCTGTCAGAAGAATTTCTGCTTCATTTCCGCGTTGTCGAAGGCGTTCGCGGGTTGCAGAGGCAACTTGAACAGCGGCTTGAAGCAGACTAACACAGTTGTTTCGCTCCTTCTTCGCCTCCATGTATTGGCCGGAGACATCAGCCAGACGAATCTGAATAATGACATGATCTTAGCTAATAGAGAAATAGGTTATTTTTAATATCATATTCCAGGGCCATAAGATTGTTTGTGAATCATTTTTGGCACCTTGCATTTTTACCAACTTTAATGTGAGTGATGGAGGTCATCACTAAATTGGATACCCTCATAGGCAAAGCAAAATTTTTCTCTGATATTTTTAGCAAAACTCACATTCTTTCAATGGAATTAAGCAATGATGCCATTTACATGATTCCTAAATTCTATTTGTTCCAAACTAGGGCTCCAATGAAATAAATGAAGCATCGCATCTACTAAATGGGAGAGATAAATCTACTCATCCTATATGATAGCCTTTGTTCTTAAAGGATGCATCAATTGACAATAATTACAGAAAGCTATTGCTGTTAATAAGCAGAACATAGCTGTTTTCTCTCCGATTCAAAATATTCACGGATTGTCTGGGTGAAATTTGACCAGATGAACAAAATAAATGCCCTAGGAGTCGAACACGTGCTCATTATAATAGACTTGGCAGTATCCGAGCATGAAACCACAAGTGTTAAGCCCACAAACTATAAAGCAACGCAGGGCTCTAAAGGCCATTCAGGGATGCCGGTAATCATTCTGTATGTGCTAATTAAAAAGTATCCACTTATTTGAGTAGTATATTGAAATAACTGAATTTACTACTAGTTAGAGTACCAACGTTCGCAATTTTTCTGCTTACCTTAATATGTTATATTATTTACAAATATATTTTAATTTTTTTGGAATACCTTGACCTTCATTTAGATTGACTATTTGCACAATAAAAAGGAGTTGTGTAGTTGAAGGCAAATACCGATTCACAAAATAAAACTAAATCAGGTTCCATAAAAAATCACACACAGGCACTAAAACTTAAAATGAACTACCCGGTTAAAGATAAGTCGTGACAATCTCAGTAAAACATGAGTTGTAATTGAAATATTTCATGTTTACAAACTAAAAATTCCTGGCAAGTGAAAGGTTCCTCATGAGTTTGCTTATAATTACTTTGCAATTTATTTTAATTAGGTAGATTGATGGATTCTCTCTGAAATTACGAAACTGAAGGAAACTAAAGACAGCAATACAGCATGACTAATAGAACGTCAAATGAGATATTTAAAATGACAACTTAACCTCTAGAGCTCGAATATCATCCTGCTGCCTTTCGATGAGACGTTTTTTAACTTCACAATCTTCAGAGAGCCGAGAATGTTTGCGGAAGGCGCTGTTAAATTCACAGACCGCTCGAGACATTTCCTCAGAAAGGAATGTTGCCAGCTGAAGAAGTTCTAAATTTTCAGCTCTACTACCTTCTAACTGAGTCAAACGGCGCTCAGACAATACGACGGCTTGATTGATGTGAACTTGCTCTGCGGCCATTAGTTTTTCCTACAGTTAAAAATATTGCATTCTTGCTAAAATAATGCACGATGATGGACTTTAGAAGAGTTGGAGATAAGAGCGGCATCATTTCAGGAACAAATCAAGAAAATTTCTCTGTTTCATTCCCAATGAATCACTTGCGTACATTGTAAGCAAGTAAAGGGCGTCATGTACCACGCGTTAAAAAAATTAAAGAAAAGGAGAAATAATGTCATTCGCGAGGCTACTTTTCCATTTGTGATGTCATGAGATTAAAAATGACATACTTTGTCCGAAAATGGATCACTATGAGAAACTATAGTTGACATTCGAAGGAAAGGTATCGTCTTTTGCAATGCTATCGTCCATCCAATTCACTTAAACTGTATCAAAATTAAATGAGCAGAACACCTGAAAACAGGAAGGCAAACATTTTTCTCCGGGATAAATAAGATGTTCTCGGTAAATTTAAAGCCAGAAAAAAATGATTATGCAAAATAAGCCTGATTTCTTAGAGAACCCCCAACAGCCCCTTGGTTTCTTTCGTTCTTCTCATTACATATTCTGATCAGAAAGTGATTAATTCTTGATCGGTACTTGTTGCCCAAAGTTTCGTCTTAACTCACCCATTTTATTCAACCTTAGACGCCTTTTTATCTCAAATCGCAGCGTTATCTTTTAACTTACATATGCCATCCTATAAATTCTCTTGAAATGATCATCCATATTTGAAATCGGCAACATTAGATTAACCCAAGTCAGGAGATATAAATGCGAATAGTTTTGAAATCATCTCTTGGATATTTTGTTAAACAAAGCAATCTCTTATCCCACTGGGATCTGTAGAGGCGTATGTTTACTTAAACCTAATCGAAAATAGATAGTAGACAAATTTGGAACTATGTGAGCAGGCAAATTGAATGCAAATAAGAAAGGTGGATTTGAGATCACTTTTTAAATAACTCTTCTACTAAATAATGCAGTCGAAAGTTGAGCGCAATGAAAAAGCTGTGCTTATCACAATACATCTTACTCTCAACCTAAACGTGGTAGTTGGTGGTAACCCACAGGTCAATCAAAGGGGTTGATGAGAGAGTCAAGTCGTTAGGGCTAATTATCTACCAAGTTGATTGCTATAGATTGTGCTAGGCTGCAGTACAAAATAATGACTGTATCAGCTAGTTGAACAAATGTTCACAGATCATGATCAGTGCTTTTCCGTAGACTTCGCTTAAACTACCCGAACGGAAAGACATTTATAAGCAGCTTCAGTGAGGTTTCTGCAAGGACATTTTTGCCACATAGTTGAAAGTCCGTATAATTAAGGTAAGAGGCTGTATCTCCAAGATCCCAACGTTTTACTGACTTGCTATTTATGGAAAATTCTCACTTAGTCATCCCTTTGTAGAATAGCCATTAGCCCTGCACCCATGGATTTTATACCAGTTGATATGTGAAACATGTACATGATCAAAGCATCACAGGTACACTTAGATGGGCATTGATGCTTTGATCACACCATACATATGCAAGCATAACTCAAATGCGTGGTAAAATTCGGATGAGCTCTTGAGTGTAACCTTGCTGTTGGATAAGATTTATGATATTTATTTAACCTTATAGAGCACTCCTTAGTTAGTCAATTAAAAAAATTGTACCAAAATGTTTGTTACATATAAATGTCGGTGATTAGCTACTACTAATTTACTGCCTCCTCGAAAATTACTTAATAATATAGAGATCAGACATTCTACCTGTTTGAGCTCACTTGAAAGGTTAATACTTGACCTCTGGATAGAAAAGACGCGGTGAGAGACGAAGAGGAAATTAATTACAAGCGGCATTTTAAAAGGCCCCTAAAATGCATGATGCACGGCTCTCGTTTTTAGAAGGGCACCCCATTCCGTTACGTAAATTATTAAAATTCATCATCTTTTAAGGATTCAATTGTAAAAAAAGGTAATTTTCTTTATTTGCTTACTCAGGATGTTGCCTAAAAATTTAAGAAGTAAATGAAAACTTTTTAATTGTTTAAGTTACCAGGCTTCGAGAGTTCTTCTAACTTTTGCAATGTGTGAATAAATTTATATCATGTCCCACATCGTATATCTTAATGCATGTCGTGATTATGCTTGCAGGCGACTCTGAAACAATCAGCTCGTTAACTGGCAATCAATTGACTAGCAAGTTAGTTCATGAAACAAAGTCGCGTTTTTAATGTATCTAGAGCCAACAAGACCTTGCATTCAATAACTTCTTAGTCTGCGTATTTTCTTGCCCGTGGGGATAGGAAAATGCCTAATAGTGGTTACTACGATGACGCCTAGTTTCTGCGTGTTAAACAATAAGTGCCAGTCACGAATGGAAAACATGAGAGTTTCAGCACAGGATTTTAATCAAGCTAACAACAATCTTGAGTTTTTAAGAGAAAAAATGGATCTGGTGGTGGATGGAAAAGGGAGACCCGGGTGAGCACTGAAAATTTGATTTATGCGCTTAGGACACATGCTTCTTTCTCATGGGCAAGTATCAAGGACTTATTGGGGGTAAAACAGGAATACAAGAGCTTATATAGCAGCTAGATACTTGTACATAAAATAGAACAGCTAAATTGCCGTTTTCGGCTCTCTGTCTTCAATCATTCAATGCATTAAACAATCTCGACACGTATTGTTAGAAAAGTTACCTATATGCATGAAGCGTTAGATGAAAAATAGTGAGAGAACTTCAGATAGATAGTAGAAAGACGGTACAAAGCACTAACAATTACTGGAAGCACTTTGTAGTAGGAAAGTTAATAAATGGCGAATATTGATGTAAGTGAAAAATGAACGAGAGACTCTACTTTTTAAATAAAAGAACAGCAATTTTTAAAGCTCATGCTATAAGTTTGAGGCAGCTTTTAAAGCTCAAAGTACATGTTCTATCAGTTGTAAAAGATCCGTAGAGGAGAATGAAGTGCTTGTGTGTGATACCCCTAGGAACTCTGTACGTCATAAAAAAGGAATATTTTTCAGTTTAAGATGGATTTAAAATGAAATTCTCAATTCATGGATCGCTGTTTTTGCCTAATAAAGGTCCATTGGATTACAAATGGGCTAAAATGATGTAAAATGAAATTTTCGCTTTGAAAAAAAAAAAGAGACTAACATCTGATCTGTAATTCATTCGAAGTGTACAGATTAAGGTATGAAGAAAATAAATATACTGAATAACAGTTAATTCCCTGCATATTTGTTTGGCTCATACTGATGTGTGATTAAATGAGCATGTGCATTTTGATGAAAGCCAATTCGCTGAATGGATAATCACTAGCAGACCTATCAACCAGAAACCTACTTCTTCAGCGATATCCCCGTGAAGATTGCGGACAAACTGTGACAGTTTTTCTTTACGTTTGATAAGAGTATTGTCATACTTCGGGGTAATGGCAAGACGCGCTCTGGCCTTCTCAAATGCTGCTGCAACACTCTAGAATTTGTTATCATGTTAAAGTTGTACTAAGTTTGCAGATAATTATAAAATGTTGCACTGACTTTGACAGACTCGACAATCGTTTCCAATTGCATTTGAGACTTTTTCATTTGTTTTATGCAATTTTCCTTCTCCCATTTCAATTTTGACTGCTCCTGTTGACATTCTTTTTTGCTCGACACAAAGGACTCGTAACGTTGGGCTAATTTAGCTCTAGGAAAATGAAAAAAAGTATGCGAACTCGCGTGGAATGGAGAGTGTAGAGGGTGTCAGAGCACACCGAAAATTTCGGTTTCAAAAATGTCCATCAGATTTTATTAGATCTTAGTGTTGGCTTGACTAATGGGGATCTGTTATTGCGTGATTCTGTCAACTTTGTAAAGCTGACCATTGAAAAGTTAATTAGGAAAATGAAGGATCAGTTTCAACGCTTTTGAACGAGTCGATTTGATTTTTTAACTTAAATACCATCAAGATAGCGGGAGGGGCCTATTTTAGTTTTAGTGTCATGCAAAATGGAACGAAGTTTACTGAATTTGGAAAGTCAAATGGCTCGGTGTATTAGCTTTTTGGATTTGATATCAATGCAGTCCCCTTTCGTCGTTTGGGAATTAATATTGCTGGTAAGTTTTCAAGGTAAAATAAGGCCATTTGATGTACTCCTGGTGTTTTCAATGTCACAGCGGTAAATAAACACGAGATCTGCAAAACCTATATAAGTATTCCATTTGACAAGGTACAATGAATGAAATGGATGAGGCATATGAGAGGGAAATCTGTGAGCGCCAACCATTAGGTTCATTCTTTTATCAGGCAAAAATGTAGCAGTACAATTTTACCTCTTGCAGCCAAGAAAACGAATGACAGGAGAATTTAGTGGGTTGAAGAGCAGTAGAGCCCCCGATGATCTAAGCTAATCACCATCTCTCACTCTTCTTTGGGTCATGAACACAAAATAGAAACTTCATCCAGTGAAAGTTTCAGCCAATGCCCACCGCAATCCACTACCAATTAGTGAAAGCATATGTCGTTTGACTTATGTTCCATGTATAGGTACCTACAGTGTTAAAAATAAAAAAGGAACCCTAGTTTTCAAATCAGGACCAGTTACTTTGGCTATGATTTACAATTTGTCACTCTTATTTTCTTGATAGAAAATACGCCTAATAAAGTTTTAGAGTTTCTAATCAATACAGTGCCTTATGAAAGGTAAGTCTGAATCTGCCCTAGAGCGTTGAAATGAATCCCTGCTTGTTAAGTAAGTAGCTGATTTTCTTGCAAGTCCGCTGTTGGCACCATCGAGCTAAGGATCTTCGACTCTGAACTTGGCATATTTCAGTAAATCTGAGTGCTCGGTGAAAAATGCAATTATGAAGACTTAACTTATATGCCCTTTAATGCAGTATGTCAAATGATTTTATTGTCATTATAATTGGAAGTTGTTCAAAATCTCAAATTCAACTTGTCGTTAAGCCACAGGGGAATTTCGAGAGCTGGGCCAAATAAATGATGAGACGAAAGAGCCAAACATATAACAACCCTAATTGACATTCTTAAAAATCGTTATATCAACCGAAAGAAGACTCGCGAAAGCGGGCCCTCCGCTAGGTAAGTGCTTGAAGCCGATGAGAACGACAGGCTGTCTCATTTTAAATGACTTCACGTTTGAAGAATTCGAATAGCTTTGGCGCATTGGTACATTCTATTACTATCATGTCAGACGTTTGTGAATCAAAAGTTTGTACGACGTGGTAGTGAACAATGCAAATTTTCGAGACAGACTCATGGTTAAAATGTTCACAAGGGAAATGTTTTACGATAGAAATCATATGCTGCCAAAGATCGAAAAAGAACGCAATTGCAAACGAACTTTTCAGTTCTAGAAATCATTTCTAGGTCTTGCCAACTTGAAAAACTCCGATTACGGTCCTCTGTTCGCTCTTTATTTTGCTCCGTTTTCTCTTTTCCCGTCTCGATGTCACTAAATAAATAAATGAAGAAATTTTATTAATTTGGGCTGATTTGAAAGGCATTAGACTATTGATTGGCATGGAACCTGAAAGAGCTGGTCAAAATCCCTCAGAAAACCTTGTTTTCCACGAATTTTGAGGACTGTACTTGTAACTTTCCAAGTCTAGTTGTTGAAGGAGCTATGAAAAATTAACAACCTGATCAACGATATGTGGAACGTGGTCGCCACGGATTTTAATAAATGTAGGCCATCAGAAACCTCTTGCGAGGACTGTGAAATTGATAAAAACACATGTCAATTATTTTCAGGACTCAACGAGAAAAATCTGTCAATCCATGTTCGTTAAGAGTCTCATTCTACTACCTCCAGTGATGCTCTCGTAGCAGTCTTTTCAGAAGCCAATAATCTAATCCCTTTGCCCTATGACCTGATTAATCGGGTAGCATGAAATTACCGTCTGTTTTCAAGAAAAATACTTCAGAAGATCAAAGACGACTTAATTTATAAGTTTTGTTTAGTCGATGGTCTTATTTGGACGGGAAAACGTTGTTACGAAAGCCACTGCAGGATGTTAAAGAGTCGGTTGATCCCAAATGTTGGAATTTGCTACCAGCTGTACAGAACTCTTGGAAAGTGATCTTAATCTTTTCAATGGACTTCCAAAGTGCGAAAATGGAATTTGTTTAATTTATTTTCAACTTATTTGGGATGATTTTGATGTACTTATTTGGTCACCAACCTTATCATCAATGGTGATACACCAGTGTTGATCACCACAATTAATACAGATTTCTTTACCAAAGACAGTAATGTTTAATCTCATATAACTCAAAATAGGCACCAGAAAGAAAAACTTAACCTAATAAACCCAATTGTTTGCGTTTCTAAGGCAATTCGCTTTCAAAATGGTGCATTACTCACACTTTGCAATTTTCAACGCTAGAAAGCACCATATTCAACTCGTTTTCAAGCTTCTCCTTTTGTCCAACCAGGAGGGCGTGCTGTGCATTCAAAGCCTTAATACTTTTTTCAAAGTCCCTATTTGAGAGAATGAAGAATAAAGTTAGAACGCCATTTGTCTCCGCTTTTGGATTCCTAGCATTGTCATAATCTTTATTAAGAAATACTGCTTTAATATCCACTTAAACATGAAGTGCTGAACTAAATGTATGAAAGTGATGCGTTAAAACAATATTCGAATCATTTCTAATATTACGAGAATCAGTAAACCGAATAACGCTTATTTATCCATCTTATATCAGTCAAAATAATAATATTTTTCGGAATTTCAAATACAATTCAATAGTTATTTAGTAGTATAATGAATTATTTTCGTACATATTCAAATCGAACTAGCTAAATTAAAATTCATGCTTTCGATGGACTAAGACTGTCAGACTTGCATAATTACGAATTATCTCTACTTACGACTTGTACTTTCGAGCCTTTTCAGTTTCTTTAATGTATTGGCCTGGTAATGCAGATGCCAGGACATTTTCTGCCTGAAACGCAAAGTCAACTGTAGAGATAGTCTATTAATCTTGCTAAACATCATCTTCACATATTAAACATCGCAGAAAAATGTAAGGTACATTTGTTAACCCTAAAATACTTTTTGTGAAAGCGATTAGTTTTCTGGGCGCATACTTGCGATCTTGATTTCGCAGCAGAATGAATAGCACTTAAAAGCTAAGCCTGAAATTTCGTTGGAGGTATCTTTTTTTAAGAAATAACCTCAATATTTAAGATGCGGAAAATGCAGTGATTAACAATAGAAAGCTAATCCCATTTCAAACAACGATGACGTGATCTAGTTAGTGTGTACTACATAATGTTACTGCCCTCTGTTGGAGAAAATGAGTATAACGCACATTATAGGTGAACTCGGACTAAGCTGGAGGAGATACTGAAAACAGTACCAGGATCTCAGGAACAAGGCCTGAGTTCAAGCGGATAGTGTATTTTATAAATAAATAGGTAAAAATACTTTACCGCTTTGCCAACCAAAGGCTGTAAGGCTCAAGAACAGTTTATAGAAGAACTCTAGAATCGTTCTGTGCAAACCAACTATTTAACAGAGACATATATTCCTGTCATTGTTGATACACAGTTTGAGTCTGATTCTTGCACACTGCTTGAAATCAACAGATGGTAGGTCAACTCTTGTTTAACTATCAGTTCGAGTACGAATATTCTTTTTCAAATTAGCATGAAATGAATTAAAACAGATAAGCTATAGGAGACCAGATGTGGAGAGATACTGGGACTGCCACAGAGAAGAATTGTATTTGTGCTTGAAACTAACGTTCTGTAGCACGAAATTTCTTAGGGCAAAGCTTTTGAATTTTGACATAATGGACAAAGTTCAACTGCCAATCAGATGGTTAGATTTCGTGAGGTGAATATTCGTTGCATTGTCCATTAAAGAGAGGTTACTTCCACAGTCAAAAGATGTCATACCTATCACCTAAGCTGTAAGTGAAACTTTGGGTTTTTAAAAATTTAGCATTACCAGTCATTGCGCAGAGGTTCGTTCATAAATTTTCTATCTTTATGATGTCTGTAACTAGAGTAGTTGTTCTGGTGCTATCTTTGAGCAGCAAAACACAGGCTTAATTACTACCTAGAAGACAATGCTCTGTTAATAGAAATTAATGGAGTGATGTCAATTGGAGTAATTAAGAAAAATGTTTTGCCATTCGTATAAAATTCCAAACTCGAGAATTTTAATGCCTTTTTTTGAAAATAACTATCTTGTCTAAAATAAATAATGAAAGACTTCATGAGCTTTATGGAGCGATCCCAACCTTATAGTACAAATAAGATGCTCTGCCGTTCGGCCAAGTCTTTGAAAACAGGAAATATGGCAATCTACCGCTGATGTTGCCTAAGCGGAAGAAGCAGCATTATTCATTATAGTAATTCTAAAGAAGCCAGTGGCTCTTTCTAGAAGCCACAATCCATCACAATTGGAACACAAATTTTCCTCCTCGCCGTTCGTCCGGATACTTTTAACACCTTCCTTTGGCTGGAATTCACCTCATGACAAAATGATGCACCCATCTTTATGCGTTCGGGATCTTTGGTATTCCAATGCAATAATAAGACTCTGGGAGAGAGTTCAGTCATTTAAGTTTTTCGCTTAAAGTGCGTAAGCTGTTAAGTTACTTTATGCCTCCTTATATAGCCATCTCCCATGTGTCTTAATGCACTTTTTTCATGAAAAAATTAGAAATTTAAAAAAAAATCAGAGGCTATGATCCTTAGAATCTGGCAAGTGAACCACTTTAATGCAAAAATTAAAATATCAAGAGCATTTACACATGTATTACTTATATAAATCAATCTCATTTTAACTTTAAGTAGATATTATAGGACGTGAAGTCTTCAGGCAATGCGCTGAGATTCTGACAGCAAATTGGAGTGGATATTCGAACAGAAGAAAGTAGCTTGTACCAGATTACCATGCTGTTACCGCAGATGCAAGTAAATTTTAAGATCTGTCGACGTTCAGTTAGAGATTCTCTTTTTCCATTCAAAGAGACCGCAAACATGAATAAAAAATGACTAAATTTTCCAAAATTTACCACCTATAAAAGTTTTATATCTGATAAAAATGCATAGTTACGCACTTAAGTTAAAAATAAGCACATTATATACTATTATATTATAAAATAATACAGTGCCAAAGAAGCCAGTATCAGTGTGAAAAACCAACTTAAGCTAAGTGTTGCTTCCAAGTTACTATCGACACCATGAAGCTGAATTAGATACCACTGAGGCGGAGTGGAGTGACTTAAATGTAGAGTGTAGAGAGTGTATCTACACTGTATCTACAATCATCGTATTTTAGTTAAAAGTTCTCCGACTGACTAAACCCATGAAATGTTATTTCTAGATGTATGAAATAGGCAACGAATACTTTAAAAATCTTTTTGAACAGCGTTGTTTTTTTCCTTTATTACAATTCTGCTTAAAGCCCGTTGAATAATCTGTTCTGGATTTGTAAAACTAGAAATAGCAAGTTGTACTTTTTAAAATAAATCATCCCTTGCATATACCAATCGTTGACATACATTTCAGTATTCAATGCTTGAGGTGTAGACTAAGAATCTGTGGATGTTGCATAAAATAATAATTCATCTAAATATGGAGAGCATTGAAAACAAGGATGGATCTAATCATATACCGTTATGAAAGGTATGGTTTAAAAGGTCTCTAAAATTGGAATAAAAGGGGAATAGTTACTTTAAGTCATAAGTTGGACGGAAAAAGTTATGATGTGATCAGGATTGGAAATCCACAAGATCTAATAAAGCAAAGCTTATTAGATAATAACTATTCGAGGAAGAGCGCAATTAACCACAACAGTTGAAGCTTATAAAAAAGTAAAAACTAGCTGAGAACAGACACCTTTTCAATGAACTCCATTATATACCTAAGATTCTCTGCTCCACTAAACTGACCGGCTATAACTAATCTTCTACCAACCTGTGCTAGCTTACGATAGCAGGCCCAGAAATGAATCATTTTTTTATGAAAAATTACAGTCGGACTCAAGAATTTTCGAATCCCCTACTTTGATGAATAGAAGCTCACATTTTCTTTAACAAGAGCTTTGAATAAACTCAAGATTTATTCTCAATCAGAGATATCTGGCGATTCCGGAAGCTAAAATTTTATACCATCTTTGTCAGCGACCATTTTTTTAATGATATGATGACCATGTGCTTAATCACCTTCAAATCCGGTCTTCATTAACTTTGTTTCATTAAGAGCAGATATTCAAAAGCCTATTAAGTCGAAGAGCAGGTATTAGCTGCTTGAATATTCTCTTGTGTCTAACAGGAAAATCTCTCGAGAAATTGGTCACATTTTTTGCCTAGAAAAAGATTTAATTGAATGGGAGCCACTGTATGAGTAAATCAGAGCAACGGAAATAGTGCAAGTTAACTGTAGGCAATTCAAGGAGAAAACAGAACTACTTCGAGTCATCATGTATATGCTGTTTTCAGGTCTACTTCATGTTGATTCTCTAATATAATCTACTTACTAGGTGAATAGGTTTCCATGAAATCAGAATCTTTGGAAATTCGAATACATTTATATTGTCTAAACCCGTTTGCCAGAAGCACTATTTGAAAGAATTGGAAAGCGTTTCTGAGTTCAAAGTGTAGGAGAAAAGAGCCATTTTTCATTTTTAAGCACGAGACTTCTGCAGACATTTTAAATCTTAAACGAAGGATCCTTATTTACTAGACTTAAAAACCTTCATGCCTTGACTGCATTATCTACTACGCAATGTAAACAATACTTCACGGAATGTCAACTTTTCCCAGTCACAAAGCACATTAATCACTTCCATTATTTTCACGGTTTTACAAATAAGAGCAACAAACTTTTAAATATCTTGCTGCATAAGTTTATATCAACCATCTTCATTAGGCTAATCCGATGGTGTAGTTAAAGGTATTGAGACTCGCCTCGAAAGATTATTCCTTTTTAAGCGAACGAATCCCATAATGAATCACTTGTTTCCCTATACCTTCAGCCCTATATCTGAAACAAATGCTTTTGTTTAGGAAGGGCATATTATCAGCCATCACATAATATAATATTAGTGCGAAATCGTCTAAAAGATCTCCTGAAAAACCGAAAAACAATGATTTATGTACACTGAGATACTGCACAATTGGTATAGAGAGTAGCCCAAAGCTAATGGAAAAGAACATGTTTACTTTCTTGTCGATATTACATTTAAGACTAGTGATTTTTGCTTTCTTGCTGCTGATTATATGCAACTCGACTAAAAAGTTTTATTATAGTGCTTCAATAAGTGCAGTACTGAGATGCACAATCTGAATTAATACTCGCGTTGAACAAAACTTCAAAAGAAGTAGAGCTAAGAAGAAACACCACTGAAGAAGAAAACTAAGCGTAGGTTCTCAAACTAAGTTGAGGATATTTCTAGTGGGAAATTACCATTCTCATCAAAGCAAAGTGATGGCAGTCGTTTATACGGGTGAATAGCACTGCTTTCCTTCCCTTGCTCCTATGGCCATTACCTTTGCCATGACTAGAACCACTTTATGAATAGCATTAAATAAAATTGCAGCAAACCTTGAGACGATTCAACCGAAGTTGGGCTTCTGCATGTTCAGCGCGAACTTCACTTAGATATTCTTGCGACGCTCTAACCTGTTCGCGACTGCGTTTGGCTTCTAGCTTCATCATATCGATCTCCATGAATGTATCCTGATATTGCGCCTGGAGGCTTCGAAAGCGACGCTCCATTTCCTACAATCGATATTCTTTTCCAAATGATCCTTTTTTTACTACTTTGCGAAACATTTGCTTGATCTGAGCATTATTTTGTACGAAGAGTTCAAGAAGGAGGGAGTTTTCAAAGATTATCGGCTTTAATGTGTTGTATTTTGATAAGTGAAACTTAAGAATATTCAGATCTCGACGTTAATTTTAGTTTAAAAGCAAAATTCATGGTCTTACAAAATGAATAACTGCTTACAAAGGATTTTAGATTGATAAGAGATTATTTAAAATGTTACTTGAGCAGTTAAATTTTCATTTATAATTCGACTGTAGACCGATTGAGCCAGATAAAAATAGCCAATTAATTATATTTCTTATTTTCGTAAAAATTGAATGTCTTAAAGCAATGAACTCACCGCGAAAATATCGATATCTTCTCCAAGAGCCTCCAGCTGAAAAGTAGTGAGAACCAATGACTAAATATGTACTTTTCGAATTGTATACTTTAAAACGCATCATTTTTCCACATAATTCAACGCAAATCTATTCGACTTTCACCTCTGAAGTTGGAAGCTTTGAGTAATCCCTTTTGAGTAGCTTTCGCTCCTCTCGCAGAAGTCCTTCTTCATACGCCAGCGTCTCTACTCTTTCTTCTGTTTCCATAGCGGAGTTGTAAGTATTAATTATCTGGGCTCGAAGTAACAATGGTTCTGTTACAGCATTCTCTGGAAATTGTTCAGCTTTTGCGAGCTCTGATTCTTGGCGTTCTATTTCAGAGAGACAGTTCTTCATTAGAGTGTGAAGCTTGTATTCACTATCTCGTGACCTTAAAGAAGCAGTCAGAGATGATTTTCACTTTAAAGGAATTAAAGGAAGAGGTAACTGATATATTGAAACAGTAATCAAGCTTCCGGAAATGGGTTTTAATAATGTGTTGAGAGTATGGCCTCATGCAAAGAGGGCTCTACAAATGAGAAACCAGACCAGTCATAAAATTTCAACTGGCTGAGATATCTGAATGAAAACCGGTGGGCGCTCCACACATCTGGTTAATACACCTTTGACTCTGAGTAGGCTGACAGTGCTGATAGATGAAAAAGTGAGAGTGAAAAAAGGCCGTCTTCTTTTGAAGGACAAGATTTAAAGTGCTACGGGCGTAAATAATACTTTCTTAAGCCCCCTCACATTTAGCTTTGTCTCAGAATCTATAGCCCAGTCCTATGAATGATAAAAAACTCTGCAGGAACTAGTTTGATCTTTCAAAAAACTCAGTTTATTTACAATATATCCTCACGGGCGAACTGACAAGATGCATTGGCTCAGGAGTATCTGACCCATTTGCGCAGCTTTGTGTACTAAAAAGGTCAGCCACATTTTCTTACAAATTAATACGTAAACAGCCCTATTTCGAATGATTTTACGCTACAATCTCAGTATCTTTTTGAGTTGGTTATTAATTTCCTTTATTCAAAGTACAAATGCTTACTCAAAATGCGAATGTTCACCTTTTCTACCTAAATTTCTTAATTCTTTTGGAATTACTTCAAGTTCAATTTCTAGATCTTTTTTGCAGAGGCAGCAATTAAAAGAGAAACCAAACATTTATTCGGGGATTCGTTAAATTGGTGCCATAGGCTCTGAATAAAATAAATTGTGCGGGATATAGTTCGGTCGCAAAGGTAAAAGTATTAACAAAGTCGCAAACGGTTTATTTTAGCAAATGCCGCCCAACACCGCCCTCACTCACATAGTTGTTTTTTAGTTGTTATTTCATAAATGGGGCTTTAATTCACATAGCAAGTGTCGGCATAAATTGCATGTACTTAGTATCCGCTTAATTGTTGTACAAAAAGCCCGTTAGAATTATGCATTTTAACAAGGGTTATAACTCAGTGACTGACATTAGAAGTTTCTCGGGGTTTTACCTAACTAGTAGCTTAAATCGGCATCTTCGTCGATATATCCCACACAAAGTTTAAAGCATGATTATTTTAAAGGTAAACGGGTTAAATATGTGGCTTTTTTGAGGAGACAGGGTTCTGTCACTCAGTCTCTATGCCATTAACTTAGCCTACATGATCGTGAGGGTGAGGTGAAAAAGTGATAAAAAAGGTGATGGTCAAGGTTAAGGGGAAATGGTTTGTCTTATTCCTGTGTGGAGTGGATAATCTAACTCAAAGACAGAAAATGAAATGGCCTAAATAGATGAGTTCACTATAAATTTGCAGAACTTGACAAACAATACTCGTATTAAAGCCTTTGACTGCATAATTTTGATTCAATCAGTGAAAACCATATGGTCGTGCGAATCAAGCACATGTTTCGGATCACACAGAAACGGCATTAGAATTCTCTTTCATAAGCTATGCCCTTTTTCGCTAATTGTGCCATTGCTTTGTGAAACCTCCAAGTAAGTTTTAGGACTTTTCTCGTTATCAGCTTAGGCTTTTCTCTTCTTTTTACAGAGTGAGAAAAATGGCTAAAAACTAACAAGGCGGAGTGTAATTTAGAGCCCTGATTTTAAAATCTAATGTTAGAAATTCGTCCTAGGCCGATCACTCTGCCGCCTGCTCCCCAGAAAACATGAAGAAAGAGAAGATAAATCTTTTTGTTTGCACTGCTCCTGTGTGATTAGACTAGCATCAATTAGGCGATGAAGTGCTTGAATGGCCACGCCATTGGTGATCCTGCTAACGTCCTTAAGGCCCCTACAGGGCAGTTCAATTAAGCACCACTTCTGCACGATTCACTGGAAATGCAGTAGGAAGTAAATCAAAATATTGAAATCTTTTGGGAAAACAAAAAGATCTGCTTTATTGACAATGCATCTGGTTAGTAAAATTGATCTATTCTAAGAAGAATGTCAAGCCTCCAGCAACTCTGACGAAATCTTTGCTGCATTGCTAGACATGAGCAGAACGTTTCAAACATGTTTTTTTATCGAAACGACACTGAAGTTGATTGCACACTGTGATTAGGACGGATTCAAAAAATAGTTTTTTTATGATTGTTCTTCATCTCTAGAATCGCCTAAAACTGCCCATACGATGGCAACAAAGCGTCAAAGATGAAATTTCAATTGTCTTCATGGCTGGGATTTTCTTTTGTTAGCTTGCATATTTAGGACATATATGCATAAAATTATGGTAAATTTCACAGTACACAAATCGTAAAAGTTGATATAAGACCGTGCCTGAAATGCTGAGGTAACTGCTAAGCCAATCACGAATAACTCCCTGGTTTAAGCTTCCGGCGTGTTCTTTAACATATACATCAGATAAATTATCTGGCGATCTTTGACCAAAGTACAACTGCTCAAACGCATTTAACTTATTCCCTTCACAGATGAAAGATATTCAATGACAGTTATTTGTTGTTTTTAATTAAAAACTAACTAATAGGTCATGGCTAGATCGGAGTCCAAGACCTATTGAAGACGCTAACAATAGACATACATGGACGTAAAGGAGGTATTTAGAATGACAAAATAAATCTCCTGGCTATTGTTCTTGTTGTCACCAGTGAAAGTCTATAAAATTTGCCTAAAAAATAACTTGTTTTAATGAGATTGCTCTGTGTCGGAGGTAGATATTAACTTTATGATCAGGATCTGTGGATTTTTATTAAAAAAAAGTGCAACATAAAGAGAACGACAGCTGAAATAAGATGTAAAAAGTAGGTATTCAACAAATAAGGTTGCTAATTTGGACAAGCGCTACTTTGTTAAAGCCAGATCACTTCTAACTAGTTTTTATAAAATATTTTTTTTCAAGTCTTATTCGGGCGAAATTAAAAAAACCTCTTGAAGTGAAGCAATTAATTACGATGATAGGCTTCATATTTACACTTTGTTATGATATTTGTTCTTAGGAATACGGATTTGAAATTCAGAATATGAAACGTAGGCGGTCAAGCGATATAATTCGATTTTGTTCAAAGCTTAGTATATCCGACGCGAACGATACTGAATTCAATTCTTCAAACCATAACTCTTGACATCAGGTACCGGTATCATCCAGGTTACAAAACTTTAAAAAAAACGTACTTCAATAGGGCTTCATGCAGTTTAATGAATTTTGCTTTGTAGATAGCAGTTTCAGTGACCGTAATAACGCAATTATAACAAAGTTCGTCGATGTTTTGGAAAGCAACCCCATTATTCAAATCTAGTTGGGAATCTCTTTTCCCTAGATTGTCATCCTTGGGTGGATTCGCAATGAGAAAAGGAGGCTCCTCCTCATCCTCAAAAAAGTTTGACATTTTTCTTAAATTTTGCACCTTTTCCACGTGCTTTTTGAATGTACATACAATATCGATTGATTTTGAAATTCCTTGACCTTAAATACCCATGTGCGATATTATGAACTTCACCGATGGTATTCGTGTGAGCATATTTTGGCATTTTTTAAAAAAAATTTAGATCTGTTGAGCCTTTACTTAATTGCTGTAAATTTAAAATTGTGGACTTTTTTTCAATTTAGCAATTTTTTTGTTTAAATACATGGTACTGCAGAACAATAATGCTGCTTTTGTCAGACCCCCAGTCCTATGTCCAAATTCCTTGCAGATCTTGGTTTTGCGAATTGGCTACGTTGGAACAAAAACCTTTATGAAACACTTATTCACAAAGACTATGAATATATTAATTTTATTAAAAATGCTAGGAAACATTAACTAAACAATTTTGTAAATTCATTTTGATCCCAGAACAAACTTCTAAAGATCTATCTGAACATCAAATAGCCGTTAAACAGTAAAAGTTTTGGTGGTGTCATGTGGTGTCTGCTCGTCCACTTCAGTCTGGAATTTTATTTATGCATCAGATAGCTAGCCTGTGGCCAGACAATATGATTTATGTTTCGCCAGAGCCAGAACTGGATCCCATAAAGTCACATTTTACTTTAAATACTGGGTGATAACTTTCCCGAGTGGTTTTCTAGCTCGTCTTTAGGCCTTTCATCTTTCATTTGGAGTTCGAAACCAGGCTGTATCTGGGTATACAAGTTGTCAGTTCTTCCAGCACCTTTCATCAATGCTTGAGCGTATAAACATTAGATTACGCCTTACATTTCAGCATCCGATCTCTAGAACCTAAATACCATGTTCAGTTCAAGGGACAGTAATTAATGTGAATTTAGGTGCATTTTAAAACCATGTTGCGTGGGTTTTACAAATATAAATATGATGTTAGCTATTCCCTGTTTTGAGTGCCTGCTTGGCGATGGATTGGGTTGGATCTCGGCCTCTCTAATGTTAAACAATTAACCGGTTCGTAGTACCTCAGCTGACGGGATAAATTCTGTAACAGCTCGTCAGTTTATTTATCCGGCCTCTCACCGTTAGCCTTGGGGTGATTCAGTACTTTATTCCAAAAGGATCAAATATGGCGCACTGGTTTGTGTCTTCCTTGAAGTTCGCAGGGTTAAGGGTGATTTTAAATCATATAAGACATCTCCCATTTTAAACGAACATCTTGCATCAAATTTTTGCTTTGATACTGTGGGACATGTAACCAATTTTCTCATTAGACCGAGAAAAATTCAGTTTTATTCAAACACTATTTAAGGCAATTTCAAACTCCTGTTAGCAATATTTAGTCTAACTTTCTCGGTGAAAGAATGTTGGTAGTTTCATTAAACACAAGATTTAGCCATGATCTGTGGTACCCTACTGTGATTTAGCTTAGCTAATTTTATTGCATTTTTGGACTCAAAACCATTAATATAAAACTAAATCGTCGCCTCAAAGCATAATCCTTGGGCATCACTTTAATTTTACAATCTTGTCTGGAACAAATAGATGAGTTAGCGGATTCATCGAAGCACCTAAATGAACAGATTGTACCTTGATTCGTTGCTAGTACAATGAAATCGCGTATAATTTTTTTGAATTTCTTTAAATGTTTGAGGTCTTAGTGGTCTTAAAAGTATAAATTTTTACAAAAATTATCAAAGCTTATTTTTTTATTTTTTTTTATTTTTTTTATTTACTCCCTACCCATTAGGGCAAGTTCCAAGGACTTATTGAAGGTTCAACAGAAGTATAGTTAGCTTTTACACGCACAACAGTTAACACAGAACACAGTAAAAACATTCGTTGATGTCTTCGACTGTCTAGTCGCTTCTCTGGCATGGTTTCGTCGTACAGGTAGTAGTTCAGCTTTGTAGTAGCACCTCGTCCGTCTTCATATCTCCTCCAGAAATCTTTCAACATTCCGGGGGAGATTCCCTTCATTGCTACGTGCACACGCTTTCCATACTCCAGTTTGAGGCCAGGCATCCGGTTATTTATGCCGTGCCTCCTTGACCAAGCTGTAAGAAGTTGTACTTCTGCTGGCATAATCTAATTTCATACGTCCGGAGGGTGATTAGTCCTTAACCGGTCGCTACTCTCATTAGTCCCCAGAGTTGTCCCTGGAGTTACCGGTGGTCACCACGAGGAGGCTGAGAGTAGGCTTGACCATAAAGCTAATATAAACTGCTAGGCATGACGTTTACAGTACAATTGCCGTGGATCAGTATTGAAAGAACCAACTAAATGGGGCAATGAAAAACAATATAAATGCCAAATATTAGTGATTCGGATAGTCATATTTTACTCATTTCTATTAATTTCCTGCTCATTCTTGTGGTAATTCCGATCAAGGTGAGAAAAATGCGAAGTGAAATAATTCTAAGGTGAAAATAGTTTTAGAAATCAAGTGTCAAAGAATCGAGCACAGAAGAGTGAGGATTCCTCCAAGTTATTTTCTTTAGCTACCGATGCTAATATCCTGGTCTTCGTTTATCTTCGAACATTTATTTTGGTACATTTCCGTTAGAGAAATCACCGCATGGACATCAATTTCAGACCAGCAGGAACCAGTATGCGAGTTCATTTACGTTCGTCAAGCGCGTGACGGACCACCACGCCAGTCCCACGGTGAAGTCTTCTTGACCTTGGCGACTAATAGTCACTTTTTATTATGCATACTAGTTCAGGCAAACCTTCCAAATGGTGGTATTACGCTAGCAAACGGTGATAGGTTATTGTCTACTTGAACGAAAGGTGAAATTTATCGGCACACTAGATGCAGGGGTGGCCAAATCATCTCTCTCCATTACATGGTTAAGAAAGACCTGACATACAGCATCTAGAAGAAATAAAGACCTTCACTAATGGATAGCCCATGGTTACCTAGAGATATAGTAGAACTTGAGGGTGCTCCATGTATAGCAACTGACTTCAGTCACAAAATTTTATGTCGATTGAGGTCAGAATGTCTCCAAAGTGTCACCTTTATAAGGCGTGATCGTTTTAAATTTTAACCACTTGTGTGAGGACCTCATGACCTTTGGCGAATGTCAGAAGATTGTACTTTTGCATGGCTCTTAATTGGAGGTCTGGGAATCGCAAGTCTCGATTTATTGAACAGAAGCTGAGTTATCAAACTTTTGAATATGATAAACATTTAACATAATTTACTATTAATCATTAGCGATAATTTTAACTTCAATAAGACACTGAATCTTGTAGCTGAAAGGAGCACGAAAAGTTAATCATTCTAAAATACTGAAAGAATTGGATAGTAAACTCTAGAGCTGCGATAATACAATCGAAAAATGCTGAAATCAACGGTTCAAATAATGCATGCTAAGTAGAAGATTTCAGTTCTTGTCGAACTGTTTTCCAAGGTCTGCTCTCTGGCTGAGGTAAAGCAGAATCTTGTAGAGTATTTGACTGCATCAAATCAAACAAGGGTTTAGTGCTGGAAAAACTTAATTTAGTTCTACAAGCCATATCAAAGCGTAGGTTAACGAGCTTATGCTATCACGAAAATGGATTCTGCTAACTAGAATGCAGGGCAAATCCAGGTATTCTACAATTGTTTTAATAGGAAAACGATCGCGAAAAAGCTTGCAATGTAAAAGTGAACAAGAAATTGAGATTCATTGTAGGGATAATGGTGAATTTGACGTGATCTTCCATAAAGAAAGAGGACACAATCGGTCATCAGAATACGGAATCTCATATTTCGATTTACCTCTCTAACTTCCAGAAAACTGGCTCTAAGTATGAAGATTACGTATGCAATTATGCTTGATGGATTACAAATTTTCTCGACTCTTTTGAGGCTACTGATTTCAATCCTTTTCCTTCGCCAAACTTTATTTATTTTGCTAAGGTAATATATGGGTGGCTCCTATGCGCTACGACTAGGCCACCGCAGCTTCCAGTTCTACAAGTATTTAAATCGCTGTGCCAACTAAAATGCCAATGTACAAATCGCAAGAATTTCCGACAGTCCTTTTACAATAATATAATCTCAACTAGACATCCAATTTATCGAAGAACATATAGCAAACTGTTACTAACGCCATATGATCTTATTCCTGTAAGTAGTATTGTTATGCCTTTCACAGTAGCCAAGTTAAAAATGTGCCTGTTTTTTATATTATTTGGCTAAATTCTGTAAACACGAGTTAATTCAATTCATAGGAAAATAATGGCTGAGCTTGGATGATAAACCTCATATATCCACATAGTAAATTCAAAATAAGAGACTGAGCTTTTCCGCTTTACCCTTTCTATACTGCCTACGCTCTTAGGAATAGAGCATTCAAATCGGTCCTTGGAAGGATTGTATCCAGCCACCATGCATGTATATAAAAATGCATTGCTCTACTTTATAACCGTAATTAAAAAATACTTAATTTTAAGAATCGGTTATGCCCACTTCAGCAATAGGCACCCTAGTACTCTTTGTTATCATTGAAAGGGGATAGCTTTCATGCAAGGATCATCTATAACTCAACATTTCCAGTAATAGATCTTGCCGACAGAGAAAGGTGTATGAAAATCCCAAAGCCTACTCATACCCTTTCAGAAGATTTGCACACAAAGAAGCTATGTGGCGGGAACTTAAGGGTGGAACCAAATTGGTTATTTACGGTCTCTGAAATATTGCTAATATAGTCAAGAAAGCTTTGAATGTCTTCTAGAGTATGTAGAGGACCCGTGTCGAATTTCTAAACAGTATTAGGCAGTTTTATCTTTTTACTGTGATACCTTCCAAAAAACACTGACTGTCAGTTTCGAAGTGCTTGCCAAACCGTTTGTTGCACATGACTATAAGACTTTTAAGTCCATTTCTAGATATAAAGTGGACTACACAGGGGATATAATAAGTCTCACGCATTACCAGAAGTATTTAGGCACAATTTAGGTAGTATAGGCTTTTACTCACAAAATTTTGGTGGAAAGCTGTCTCTCCAGGACGTGATTTATAGTTCTGCTCTGTCGTACCCGCCCATCATTCATGATGGTACCATCATCACTTCTGGTTTGGGCGAATCATGACCTATTTGCATGTCATAACTATTTAACTTAAAGTTTGTTGAGAAAACTGATCTATTTGTTCGTACTGCAGATTCGGAAGTGATATTTTCATGGCTGCATTATCAAGAAAGTCCCTCAAATTGCATTTAAACTCAAGCAGCACTTTTTTTCAGCTATTCGGTGATTTATGTTTGAATTTCATATTCAATTCTTTAGATATTTACATTTTGAATTAAGGGTAAAAAAATTTTAATTTCGGATTTCTAATATTTTAGATCATTGTAATCATTCCCTCGTTAAATGAGTATCTTGCCAAAGAAGGCACAAACTTATCCCGGCTGCAGGGCAATTTATTGAGGCTTAGTTAGGGATTTTGAAAATACTGCAAGTAGACAGGAGAATAAACCAGAAGTTAAATAACTTTGCTATCAACTCAACATTTTCCAAGTGTTGCTCGTTTGCTATCCTACTATTTTTCTCTTATCTAATCTTGACATTCGCCTCTTCTTATCAACATTACAATCTATGAGGGGTAACCTTTTAGCTTACTAGATGAAGCTTATTTGGCATCAATTTAATGAACCCGGGGTTTTTTAAACACTTAGAAATTTGAGATCTTATAATATTATTATATCTTATTTAAATTTGGTCGAAATCTTGGCTTTTAGAGAGCCGGTTAGAAAGAATTTCCTGAATCTGGGGTTAGCCGATAAGACTACAGATATAAGGACGAAATGTGTGCTAATTATCGCCTTGAAAATCCTTCTTTTTGCCTATGGTTGAAGTCGCTGCACAAACTGCTCTATGTCTTCCTGACTTAAGTAGAGCTGTATTGCAAGCACCAAGTCTGATAAATTCCCAGTATAGAGGCATTTGATTAAGGTGCGGTCTAAATGCAGCAAACTCACACATGACCCTATGCATCCTAGTGGCTGTTGGTTTTCTTACTTTCTACATCATGGCCCAATACCCAGATTGTTTAAAAAGGCAGATGATAAAAAGTCCCTTGAGAAGATGAACATGGCCAAAAATAACCGGTAGAATTTCCGTAAACATTCCGTTTAATAAATGATATCTTTATTTGAAGGAAAATGAGATGCCTAAATTATTTGCAAAACAGACCACGTTCATCTCTTCAAAGTCTAACTTAAAATTAATAAATAAAGGATAGTGAAAAAAAATCAACTCATTGCCTTAATTTACTTCAACAGTGTTATGTCTGCTTTCCCGTTGGTTTATACAGATGGCAATTCTAATTTTTTTGTTAAAAGACCCATAAACACATATTTTGTGTCATACTATGAATTTTCATATTCTCTGACTTAAGCTTCAAATTGGCTTAGGGTCTTTATCCTTTGAAGGATTGTTCATTCATTCTGCTAAAGCAGTCATTTAGTTGAGATCACCTAAGTGTTTTTTTTTGGATTAACTTGACTTTCTGGTTGAGAGTGCTTGCATTAAAATTGTCGGCTGTAAAATTCCCATACTTCAAACTACTTTCCTCTGACTTTTCTCTTGATTGAATCTCATAGCTCATACAGCAAGGCCTTCGGCTTAAGTTATTTTCACTTCGGAAACTCAGGCTTGAAATGATCCTTTTAGGAGGCTAACTGAATAGCCACTTAACGTGCAGGATCTACGAGCCAATAGAATTATTTCAAAAGTGGATAATAAGTGGAATAATAAGGGGTTTTGCTGCTCCTCTCAATCTGCATAAGGATGATCAAGAACTGCTCTGACCTTCGATGTTAAAGGATATAACTGTTCTTTTCATTTTTATTAAACACTTCTTCCAAAGAGCTAGTACTTTTGCCATCAATGTCAGCGATAATCTTTTGCAGTATTGCGACATTACTGGAGCCGATTTCAAGTTCGATTGAGTGATACTACATACTATTTGTGCCCTATAAGCTAACTGGAGCAAAGTCTGCAGGATCGGATCCACAGATTCAGGTGATGAATAAAAAAACGTCAATTTACTGAACTACGCGAAATTTCTGCTGCTGGCATTTCAGTATTAGCCGAAGGTCTAGAAAGATCTCGAGAAAAACTAAACACTATATGAAGTGGAAGAGTGCTTATGCAATGGATTAATAGCTATCTATCTTTACAGAGAAACTTAGTTTTCATTAATTTAAATATTTATGCTTTTTTATTTCGACATGAGAAACCGTCATCTCTGTCTTGTGAAGCTAGCGTCCACCTAGCTGGTTTTAAGCTTCGGTTGAGAATGGTGCGGGCAAAGCATCAAGCTGTTAGGGCTAAAAAGAATTTGAAATTAGAGTTAGGACATTATCGCCCAAGTGATGTTCCATAAAGAGACCAAGAGGTAGTCGTTGAAAAAGTCATTCTTGAATATAACCTCAACGGAAAGCCAACAGATTACTAAAGATGAAGAGCTCTTACTTTTTGCGGTTTCATAGTAATGCATTTTATCACTCAAAGGACAACGGCTGGATTTGCATTAGTATTGCTGATCTTGGTTAACCTTACCATTGTATTCTTCGAAAGCTATTTTAGCATGTTTCCTCTGATGTTGAACTCATCAATTCGTCCTATACTAATTGCTTTTACTCAGGAGTCATTCAGGCCAAAATCTCTCTCTCTTCTTTAAGTAGACCGGTGTAGCTTTCTATTTCCGTGCACTTCTGCAGAAGACCACAAGGCCATAAAGATGCTAAATGTCTTGACTTAGACTAAGCTGACAATTATTCCGACTACTAACACAGCCAACCCAAAGAAAAGCCTATTAATGTTAAGATTGTTTATAGGCATGGTGCAAATGGAGCGAGTTCAGTTTTAATCGTTCATAAGCGCAAAATAAAGCGTCATTAAGGAAGCAAATATGAGGATTGAATAATGTTGAAATAGTATTGTTCGACCCAGGTACGTAGCTGGACCAACCATTGTTCTCGAAGGAATTGGGAGTTACACATCGGACACCGGAAACTGATAACAATGACCAATTAAGTGCATAATTACCATACAAGCGCTTTTAACATTAAACGGCGCACTGTTTTATAGTCAACACTTTGTGTACTTCGATGCCATCCTACTCTTGGCAAATGCCAATTTGCCCCAATCGCAACTTACATGAGTTGATTTTATAAAGGAATATGCTTGGTTGCTCTAAGACTAATGACAACAAAAAGTACAAAATACTCAAAAGATTAGAAAATCTAGCAAAAAAATTTAATCAGAAATAGTCTTTAACATAATCTAGATCAAAATTTCAGATTCATTTTCATATAATTTGAAAAATAACTATAGGCCATATTTCATACAACCGAAACGCATTTCGATATTTAACTTTTCAATTTGCATTTCTTGCTACATTTCAAGCAAGGCACACAGTTTAACAAATCTTAAAAAAATTTGGTAGAAGCTCATGAGGTTGCACTGGTTTTTGTAATTGAAAGAACCATGAAACTGACTGAGTGCATTTCAGAATCTTAAGTTTCATCTGAAACAACAACAACTGGGTTTCTAAGCGTGTATTTTCGGAAGTTTCAGAGAATAAATTTTTGCCTATGATGCATGGAGTAGCGGACAATTCGAAATAGTAACATTATCCCGAACAGTGAAAGGAAGCAAGATCATCGAATGTATATTCCTTATGAAAACCCTCCGCAGGAAAATGATGTTTCGATAAGTCACTTTACAAAGCTCGGTAGCGGCCAGGCCTGTTCGCAACCATTATTCTTGCACTAATGTTCACCATTGCTTCAGCGTCCATGACCCTATGTGTGTTGTGTTGGTGTAAATACTAGTGTGGACAGTCCCTTCGAGGTACCTGACTGTTGAAATCTCCTACCTACTAGACTCTGCCAAACGCAAGTCAAATTTTCTTCCATAAGTCAATTGGTGCATCCAAGCATGGAATCATTGGATGCTGAGGATCCCAAAGTTGATGCATCCTGACCATCTGTGGTGAAACCTGTTGCACATGAAGCTTTTTTATGTGGTTGATAAGGTAAGGCCTTTTACTTACTGGGTCAAACAGCAAGCTCCCAAAAACAGTGTATTAAAGAGTTAGTATCGCCGAATCCAGGACGAGAAATCATTCAAACGAAGAGACAAATAACAGTCTAGTCTTTCTAGTGCATCGCTGATTTTCCTTTTTACTTTCACCAATTTAACACTCTACTCAAAGGGTTTTTCTAATGAACTTTTGGTTCAATATTGCTGCACACTTAAGCTTCATAGAAATTGACTGATAAACGAATCAGCGTGGATCAAATTTCTAGAAAATTTCATTTAAAATATATGTTTTTTTTGCAAAGTACAATAATCTGTAGAAAATTTTTTGCAATACTTGTTTTGCAATTGAAATCCAAAAGCTCGTTAAGATTACTTTGATGATAAAAAAATCAAGGATCAACAGAATTGTAGAAGTCAGGTAGTGAGCTTACATATTCTACAAAAATGAAGTGGATACAAAGAGCATTAATGGTTGCACACACGGGTCTATTTTGCGGTCTCGGAAAAAAAAAAACTTACTTTTCGGAGATTGATTATTTTCAGTGATGTGATATGTTTGAGGTACTAATAGCAATGTTATTTTACGTAACATTTATTAAGCCGTACTTCTCGTGACAGCTTTGAAATTAACAACTCAAACACCTTTGGAATCAGTGGAGACCTACCACAACTGGGTATTTTTTTAAATGGCTGTTACTACCATCCTCACGTGCCTTTAAAATAGTTATGTGTCTTCGTCTTAAACAAAATTTTCTGGCTTTGCTCTTGTAAAATAACTTAAGTAAGAATAACCGGGGTGTGATTGGTAAAAAAATAGGAAAATTCAATGATTTGTATGAAATATTTAGGCTTTCTAATTTAAAGTGAGTTTGAATTTGGCATTGTTTGTGTTTGTCTGATAATGTCTGATCGGGGCCCATTTAAAATGATGATTTCTTGAATGAGTCAACATAGCTGTACATAATTTCAAATTTTAGACGGAGCCAGTAAGCATTTCATTGAACCGATTCCATTTTTTTGGAAAACCACCATTTCTTTGAATGGACTTGCAACCGACTGAGACTGGCTTTTTTAGGGGCAAAGTGTTAAATGTCCACCAATTAAATGCATTAATATATACGAAGTTTAAATTTAAACTAAAAAGCCTTGCTTTTTAAATACAAATACTAATAACCTTTCACAACCATGAAGCACTTCTTATAGAGTCCTCCGCATTGTAGCTGCAGCTGCTGTATTGGGTGAAACACTGTTCGGGTAAAGTTTTTTTGCATTTTAATGATAACGCCAAATAGTCTTTAGACTGTCTTGAAGCCGCTTTTTTCTCTTTGCAGTTGTAAACTACTTCAAAATAGCTGGAAATATGGTTGAAATAATCTACTTTAGCATTCAGAATAGCAAAGCACGACATGGTCACCTTGTGTTCCTTTGCGCTCCTTTATATAATTATTTATCAAGTCAGAATTTCAAGCACCAGGTTAAAAAATAACCGAATTTTATCGAATGTAACCACTAAATTTTCAAGCGAAGCTTACAATTTAGTAGCAGATAAGATATGCATTTAGGTACAGCACTAAAATTCAAATTCGTATCTTATAAAGTTACAGCTATTTAAGCTAGACACAAGGTGATAAAAGCATTCTTTTGCCATCTAAGAACTGTAATAATTAGTCTCTTTTGAAAAAAAAGTTAATTGGTTATTATAAATAATTTAATCAAATAGGTTAAGGGTAACACGAAACCAGACGCTGACTTCCACAGAGAGGATTCAATTTGCAGTGGACCATGAAGTCGTAATTGTATGTTGCGCCAAAATTAATTTTAATTTCGCATCATGAGTATGGAAAATAAGCATTAGTACAAGGCTTGTGTATCATACGTATCTCCACTTTTAAAATGGGCGTAACCGATTTTTGCAATTTTTTGCTTATAAAGTAAATGGTAATGTCTAGCAAGAGTTGTGAATTAAATGGACCATAATAGTGAAAGAAATGGTAGCTTACTGAATTTAAAAATTAAGACATGAACAAGTTAAATTCATTGACCATTTAGGTCTTTTATTTATTAGTTTTATTGAAAAACCGCTACTGCTATCGCCATTTAAGATTCGTTTCTGCCATGAGGATGAAGATGATTGTAATGTTTTTTCAAAAGACCATTTGTTTTGTGTTTAAAAAAGTCTCTTCATTTTCAGTTATAAATCACTTCTTTCTATAATCCTTCTTTATGTGCGCGCCATTCGCATCGAAGGACATCGTCGTGAACGCGAGATATAATACGTTTAGGTGGTTATGCAGGAAAGTTTACTGGTGTTAGCTGAAAAGCTGACCTTCACTGCCGGTTTCTGTCCATGGACTTTAATAAGCCGCCATATCACCTAAACTGATCGTGAAACTATGTGCATACTTTCATTTACACAAGGAATTAGAATATATTTCAAGATTTGCGAGAGATATAGATAATATGGTTTAACACTGCTTATACCTTACAATAATAGTTGCTTTACATAAATTCTATATTGCTCTAAATTTTGGTCCATCTAATACAACAAATTTTTTTAATTTTAGCATCCATATGATCACCCGGTAATAAGTCGGATGCTGCCATCCCTATTTTAAAAAATTTATTAGGGAAATGTGCGGGCAGTGTGTAAACAGCCTCCGACTTTTGATTTATTTCAAAACGTAGGTCGAAACACAGACACTGAACTCGCCAAATTGTGTTGAGTGGTGATGCGCCAAGGTGGCCAACGAAAATCACAGCTGGCTGTTTTCGAAACTGAAGAAAATCAACTTGATCGAAAGTTTTGTAGATAGACGGTCTAAAGTTACAACCAGATCGCTGGCGTAAGCGAGGCCTAAGGTATAAATCGTGGTAATGGCATTCAGTTGCCTTGGAGTGCTTTAGATACGAATAGATAATGGACATTAACCAAAAATTAACAAATAAATTGGCAAAAAATAGTTTTCAAAATCGGGTTTTTTTTAATTAATAGTGTAGTAAAGCATTTTTCATCTGTTATTTTCACCAAAACTTCCAAATATCAGATGAGTTTGTTTCAACTAACCGCTAGCTTTATACAAATGCTATGGCTAAAAAGGGAAGAAAATCTTGTCGATTCGGCAAAATTATGTTATGCCTCAATAGACAAATTTGAAGATGTTTACAAGGGTTTAAAGAACCACTTAAAATAAACTTGAAATAATCGAAATCATACTCATTTTGAATCCGCAATGGTATTAAGAAATTGTATTACCCATAGTAGACCTCTGGAAAGGGCATGACGATAGTCTGCCTTAACAATGAAACCGGAGAACCAAAGACGCCGATATACCCTTTCACTGTCTTTTATGTCAAATTTTGTGCGCTACTTGTTGCACCCTCAATAAGCCCTTGGGACTCGCTCTAACGGATGGGGAGTAAATAGGGAATAAGAATTACCCATAATGCGTTGTTGATTAAAGACCATTGTGCCATAAAATTTCACAGTCCTCATGCAATTCTTCGAAAAGGAATATTGAAGGAATATGTCTATGGAAAAAAGATTTACTTTTAGGAAAAAATATCCCAAAAGCGCCAAGACATCGCTTGGAGATAATAAAGAAGTAGATAAAGAATAAAAGTGGATTAGAAAGCTAGTTTATACCGTGATGGCATCAAATTCGTTCGTTTATGCTTTTTTATTTCTTGAAGATGAGTCTGCAAATCTAAATTATACTGCCATTTCGTTTGTGCTTTCAACCACCAACTACTGGAAAAATTAGGAGTTTTTCTTCCATGGACAGGGTTGTTCCAAGAATGAGAATATGACACACAGTTTTAGGCATGATTTTTATCCCTCTACAGGCATTCCGATGTTTCCGAATGAAAACATAGTGGTTACATCTTTGAGCGATTATATTCCCGGCTTCGCGTACCAAATTTTTCCTATCTACTTTTGCTAACTCACAGAACCCCGCTTAGCGTGTTGATCTCAGACAGTCTATTAGGAGATCTACTTTGATTTGTGTTATTTGAAATATAGCTAAGCTAAAATTAACTGGTTTGTCATCAAATCATGCGCCTGCGTGATCTAGTGTGGTTAGATTATTTTTCATATGGGTGCAGAATGGGTATAGCGTAAAAAATGAGTCCGGAGGGCATCAGAATGCTTTACAAAGTTTATTTCCTGTCTATGAGTCCTTCGTAATGCATCCTGTAAAAAAAAAATCGTGTTTTAAAATTATACCAACATCGGAAGCAGCTTATTTAGGGAAAGAAACATGGGAAGCAATCAATCTTCGGATCGCAGTGACTTGGTTCGGCTATCCATCTCTCCTCTGGACCATTGATATATCTAAGCGCAAGCTTGCTTTCTGACGCTGATATGACTTTCGTTTTCTCTGGAATTTACCTGAGCCATTTTACTTAACCTTACCATGCCTGGCACAAAATTACATATCAAGCATAAATAACAATTTCCTCTTTTCAAATGCGGTCAAGTGCAAATAATAATTCTGATCTCATTCCCAACGTCCTCCTGATTGCTTACACTTTAGAGTCAGTTCTTTAGTTGCGCTAAACGCAAAATTACTTGGAAACGAAATTCTTTATAGTTACATCACATTTGGCTAAGTTAACATCAGTCCTTCTGGAAGTTGTATTTTTCAGATTTGAAATAGCTGCTTTATACCTAGCTGTAAAACCAGACAGTATTGGCTACCTGGTCAACAATATTCAGAAGTGAAAAGCTGAATGACCTCCGACTTCGAGCGTAAAATTAAGCAGAAAAGATCATCTTAGAAGGTGCACGTTTTTTTAAATAATAGTGAGATTAACCACTTTATGCAGGTTAAAATGGAAATATTAAAATGATTATTCTGTAACTACTTAAACAGATCTCTCTTGGAGAAAAATGCAAAAAGTTTTTACTAGTGGTTCCTTAATAGAGTCAACTAAGTATTGTGTGTTTAGTTTCCAAGGCTCGAATCATGAAAGTCGCTTGTCATTTAAGCGCAGTTTTACCTTTCTATAATGGTTATATTTAAAACTTTCTATCAAAATCCGAAATCATCATTGCCCTACTCTAATAGGAAGCGTCAGGACAAAGCTTCTCTATCAGTTGCAACATTAATCAACATAGCCTTTAGCCCGAAATTCAAACAGTGAGAAGATTGTCAAACACAAGCTGCTTTTTCTCAGAGATTGCACAGTGAGAAATCTACAAAGCATAGTTGAGCTGAGGACCTCAAATAAAACCCTAATTCGGGTATTCCTTGCGTAAACACTTCTTGAGTAAGGGCTAAATATCAGTTTGAACTCTGCTTTTCTTAAAATGTCATTTCCAGACGAGAGAATGAGTTCAAAATGAAGTATGTACTTACAGGCAAGGTATAACTCAGTAGTTAATTTGGTATATCTTAGCGACCCAAACATTTCAGGCCTTAATTAAAATTAAATCAAGGCGGCTTTTCTAAGGACAATTTTTTTCAGCAGTGAAATGTTAAATGGTGTATCTCGGCTAAATGAATCTCTTCAAGTTAATGTTAGGCGCTGCTTGATCTTATTCGATCAGACACCACAGCTTCGGGTCTCAGATGACCTCAATCTAATAGACTCAACAGATCCATTCTTAAATACCTGCAAAAGAAACTAATATTGCACTTCAAAGCTAGAGGCTGTAAGTAACTAAATTTTGGATTTATAAAGTCAAGGTTAACTTTTGGTTGTTGTTGGCTGAGACAGTATTCACAGTCCCCTAAAGATCACAAATAAATTCGCCCACAAATTTTCTTATTTTCATCGATGGCGCAGCCCCTTTTTCTTTCATATCTCTCGAGAATAGAATGGTGTAAAATTAAGTTTAGTTTGTTCCTCTCTATAGTCTTTATTCCATATTAATTCAATTTTTACTTACAAACCAGTAAATTTATTGAATTTTTTATTTGAATTTTATTGGAATATAAACGCAAAAGACTCCAAAATTAGAAAATTTTTACAGTTTAGTTGGGTAGTATGATTTAAAAAAAAAGCTTTAATGGTTAACTTACAAGCATAAAACTTCTGTCTCGATCTCCATTTATGACATTAGCTTTTCAGGTTAATAAGGCAAAGACATGACCTAGACCCTGGCCTTATGCTAATATCAAAATCAAAGATCACTTTCATTTACAATATTAATGAATGGCTGTTAGTATTCAAAAAAGTCCTGTTTTCAAGAGAGATTTAATCACTAAAACGTTCATTCAGTTCTGCTCTTAACCCAATAGTCATGATGGATTAAGTAATTGTTTAACCTAAGCGGCTTGCCCTGCCTTTCTATGGCAAACATTCAGGAAAAAAGGATCACGTTTTTCCAATGGTGCTGATATTTTCGAGGTTTGGACCTTCAACTCAGTTTAACTAAGCTAAACTAATCTTTTAAAAAATTGTGAAGGTTCATTTTTATTTCCAACATCTTATAATGATATACAGTTATTGATAAAAATAGATATAGATATAGATAATAGTTAATAAACCTAAAATTTTGACTGTTCAAAAGATTAGAATATAATAACCCAGAAAATTCTTAAAAACTGAAAAGATTTGTATTGAATTAATTTCATATTACAGAAACATTATCAAGGAAGCGTGCTTAAAGCTGGAATACAGATAGAAGGACAATCTCCATTTTGTGGCGAAAATCCTTAGGCTTAATACAGAAGACTTAATTAGAATACGTCTTTTAATCCCAAAAATTTGGCTCGTAAGTGCTAAATCTGACAGCCCGGAACAGAAAAATGAACTTTTACGTAACGAGGAACAGCAATTCCAACTTTCAGCAAGCGAATCATCCAAAACCAAATTTCAACTTAGTATAAACGAAATATACTAAGCCCAAAATTTGCAGAGTAGAGAGAGGGAAGAGCAGACCCCGAAAAATTGCTCCCATTTGCCAAATGGAAACTTATTTCAAGATCCTCAAGTTTCACTGTTGCTATTAAAAATGACTGCCAGTGGCAGAAGCCTAAGTCAATCCTGAAATAAAACTAAAAACACAACCAAGTTGGTCAGAAATAATGCTTTGTTTGTTCAGATTTTATGGCCTTTATCTGAGAAAAGGTCCCCAGATAGGTACTAAAATTGTCTCATTTCAAGATTAATTAGGTGGCGTCTTTTTTCTACTTATAGGAACCATTAGTAAATGAAAACGCTGAATATTTGGTTTTGATCTGATTTATCTATGGAAGGACATTTGTGCTAGAATTTCACACAAAGTATTTTAATGAAAATGAAAATCAAGTGTGTGTAAATTTGAGTGGCGAAAATTTAGTGTTAATAATGGCGTAATGATTAGAGGTAAATACTGAGTGTGGGTGCTGTATGCATTTATACACATTGATGACAAACACTGATCCGCCAAAAGTCGAACGGAAACAGACAAGTGCTGGTCCCGATATGGCTGACCCTTTTGCATACTGTGCGTCATTCTCACTACTTAAATAAAGTTGATGCTCTAATAGTTGAAATAAACAAACGATTCGAAATATTATTCAGTGTGCAAATCGAAATGTCAGTGGGAATTTTCAGCGCCCGTTGAACAGGATCTTCAAAAGCGATGAAAGAGAGAACATTGTAGAACAGTCATTTCATGATGACAGTCGCCGTGAACTTTATAATGGAGAGATTGGAAGGATTTTAGAATTAGTTTTGCATCTCCGTGATCAATAAGGCTTTTGACATTTTATTTTTCCGCTATTTGAATATTGCCTGTCACAGCACATACAACTCAAAATCCTAAATTATTTCGACAAAAATTTAAAATTAGCTAAATAACTCCAGCCTAATCAAAGGTAAATTTACAGAAGGCAGACCGCTATTTTAACTCTAACAGCTCATTTCAACAGTAAGGTAGTTGTATCTTAGGATAGCATATAAGGGATTTGATTGTGAGAAGTGCAAAGGGGTCAGCTCAGTTCATCAAAAGGGCGGACAGCTTCTGGTGCGCTTCTTTTCCGCCTTTACTTGGCCAGCGTTTCTCTCGTTCTGTAAGGTCCCACTGCGGTTTTTTTCAAAAGCACTCCTATGTTTTATGCAACTGAATGTCATGCTCTTATCATTACCAAAATCTTGATACTGAGGAATCTTCAAATACAAATGTTTCACAATGTTATTGATAGATTATCTTAAGATCACTCAGCTCTGCTAGTGTTATACTGATTTAAAAGAGAAGAATGGATTGACATTGTCAGTTCAACGATAAGCTCATTCTTTTAGGAGGCTTCAGTCACCACCATGTGACCAGAAACAAATGAATTCTGGGGTTCCCGCGATGGTTCCCATAATTAATTAGGTCAATGCCGAACCGGCCGCATCCATTAAAATTTTTTGATTCTATTTACCCGAAGAACTCTCTGTGATTTAATGCAAATCCTCGGTTGATTTCAAGACAGTTTACTTCATAATTCGAAATATTTCAGTTTTTTTCTGAGGTGCGATAGGAAGAGTCATTGTTTTGACATATGAAGATTTATGTTTGCATACACGAAAGGAGTCTTAGAAAAAGACATTAGCATAAGAAAAATAATGCAGGAATCTGCATCCTAAGATCCAAAGCGCTGCATACCGTTAAGGAGAGGAGTTAACCAATTAGAATGCAGGAGTATCCCATGCTACACGCGCCGAAGACGAAGGCGGACTTCATAGGGGCAAAGACCAACATATTGGAAAAGACGGAATTCTTGACACATAGAAGTCAGGACTTGGTGCCTAACTCAAAGTGCCTGGATGTATATTTTCCCCGTGGATGTGTCACCACGCCCATCTTCACGGCGACGTCGAAGACTGAAGAGCAAGGAATAAGCTTAATACCACGCCGTAGAATAATATTTATAAATTTTTGACCGTCACTAATAACAATGACCTCCAAGGGCGTGGAATCTATGCTCGCTCCAGTTTACGGATCGAACTCGCCCAACAATGGAAACCTTGGTTACAAGTCAGAAATTATAACATTTAAAGACTGGTTATAAAAACACAAGTTTTATTAGATAATTTTTCTTGAAAGTAGACAAGTTTCATATGAAAAATGTAAAAAAATTTAATTAATGCAATAACAGTTGACACGCCAATTAATTACATTAGTAACAACTAATGATCTGTTTATCCTTGCTATGTTCAATCATTTCTTTCAATATCTTTCTATTTTTTATTTCATAGTTTTGAAATTTTAGGAAACATCTCGAACTCCAAGAATTCTTGTCTCTCTAAACAATTTTTTAATTGACCCACTGAATCTAGATTTTTTTCCCTGAATCTCTAAAACAACCGGAAAATCCGTTAAAAATTGTTGCTTTGAGATGTTTGAAGAAAAACTTACCATTATTTAATCGCGAATGGAACAGTTGGCTTTGCCATAAAAATAATGCGAAACATGTGTCTTCATTTTACGAAAAATTCATTTATTTTTAATAAAGATTAAGGCATCATGAGTTATTCGTCTTAATAATAACTCATACACTTTTCGTGAGTTCTCTTGATTAATAAAAATATTTAAACCTGTATTTTCATGTTTGTCTGTTAAGGCTTGGAAATAACCATGAAGTAACATTTGTAACCATTGTATAAATTATTTTATAATAAAATAAAGGAGAATGAACTCAAAAAGTTAAAAATAACAACGTTTGGGTGATTTGATCAGAGCATCACTGGAGTATTTATGCATAGAAGTTGCATGTCTTAAACCTAAGATACAACACATATTTGGCAGCCAAAGTTAAAAAAAAAGTGATTAAGATGTAGTTGCTTTTGTTAAAAAATAACTGGAAAATCATTTAAATGTGCCACTTAAAAGCAGCCTAATCATTGCATAATAATATTCTTTTGCTTCTAAGAATCTGCTTCTGACGAATATTGTTTTAGAAACTTGACGATTTTTTTTCTGTAACGAAAAAAAAATTAGTTGGAGATCAAATGATGGAACCTCTTATATGGCTCTTGGTGATGATATTAGCATCATTTTTAAGCTAAAGTGTTTTTTATTCAAATAGCTTGCTGCCAATAAAAAATGATTTATGGCGGAATTAAACTTATCTACCACGTCCATTTATTTTGAATGAACTGTATGAAGGTATTTCCTTTTGCGGTTATACCTAATAAAACAGAGTCGAAGAGAGACTCATTTTGAAAGGCTTTAATAATTTTTTTATGGGAAGGAAGTTAATTCTTTACCCAAAATTCAGACTTCTGAATGTATATTGTATTTGAATGGATTGATTTGAAAACCTTGATAGTATTCATGGTCAAAAAATAATATACATTTAAAAATGATAGTGTAACATGATATGATTCAATTGAGGCTTGAATTTCTTTTAATATTTATTGCCGTAACAGTATATTTTATAGCTCAAAAAGCATTGATTTCATTGTCATCCTTATTTTTTTAAGGCCATATTACTGGTTTCAGTAAGAGCAAATTCGCTTTACTTGATAGTCATGTTATCCGAGAAAATTTTAACAAGAAACCTCATCTCCACCACATTATTTATCAAGATTTTATCACGAGTCACGATTCGGTTGCCTTTTTTATAATTAATACGTAAAATAAATGGATAGGAAAAGGTGTGTTTCTACTAATAGATAAAAATTGTCATTAAAATCAAATTGGTGATTAGGTAAAGTGACCAAGTAATGAGTAAATACGAAATACGAATTTGTTTTTGATCACTTATTAAACAACTCCCTTAAAATTTTGCAAATTTATGTATAAATTTTCTAAGCCTGCCCTTATCCTTTCCGGCAATTAATTATTGAAAATAAAGTAGCGAAAGCATATTCTCTAGTGCTATCAACTGCATATAAACGTTAGTGGACACATTTTCATTTGAAGTGGTGAATCGATACTAATTGGAAATTTAAAATTTAAACATTATATTAAATAAGAGAAACTTAAAAGCCTCAAGGCTGCAGATTGCCAAATCATTTGGAATATTAGTAAATAACAAATTGAGGGCCATGCGGCTTTTAATATAATGCCAGTTCTACTCAAATACCTCAAAGAATGCTTTAAAAATGTGCAAATAATGGAGCTGATTTTGAATACTTTTCGCAAATTTTCAAGAATTCATTTACTACCGCAATTTATAAGTCAAAGCTGTAAAATTTGATAATGAAACCGGACGAAATTTATTTTTAATAAACTTTCAATGATGTTCAAATAAATAATGTACGTCAATATTCATTCTAGGCGCCTTTTTCTGCATAACCGTACCTATCATAGCCAGTTAGTCTCTCCTTCTTTCACATGCCATTTTTATTACATTTGATAAAACTATCAAAAACTGCATTTGAGTATAGTCACAACATAGACGCCACTTCTTAAAATGATGTAAATATTGTGCCATATCTTGGCCAATTTTAAATTCTCTGATTTAACGAAAAAAATTCCTTAAGTGTAAGGGATCAATTCAAGTTGTCAAATTTAGGTGCACTCTCTATCCCGGGTGGATTTCAAGTCGTCGGTTTCTCCGTCAAATGCAAAAGGACAACATCGACTGTGCCTTACTCCAACAAGAAGCTACGCAGAGAACTGAGGTTAAAATTGCCAAAGGGTAAAGTTGTACTTATTTCATTTACTTTCATTCACACTTTTTTAGACTTCCGATGATTGGCGATTTCAGTTTAGATCAATTTTTATTCTATGACCTGGCTCAAAAGTTCCACACATTAGAAAAAAGGAGCTAAAATGTTATTTAAAAAAAAACAGGAAGGATCCTTACTAACGCAAGGTTAGTGTTCAGAAAATGTTAACCAATCATTCTAAATGAATTTCATTAGACATTTATGTCTGTTTTCTTTCTATCATGACTGCAATTAACAGCTCTTAACTTAGAAAGCACCCAGTTCAATTGACTGTTTCTAGTGTCTACTTTCACTCAGCTAAAAAGATTATGGCGTTTTATTTTGATCGCACAGTTTGTCTATACCAGAGAATATTATCTGCTTTTGTCGGCTCTAATGAATTCATATATAAAATATCCTATTCCTCATCAATGGATAATATTTACGTGAGAAATTTTTTTAGTCAAAAAGTTTCATATAAATAAAACAGTATCTAAGGCACTAATATCTATGATTTACAGAAAAGGTAAATATTTCAGAACCTTCCACAGCACTGAACTGTAAGCGCTTGGCTTCAAAAATTCGCCAAAAAATAAGTATAATTTATCCTCCATTTCCGTCTAATTAATTCCAAGCATACAGCGCTGTCATTCATTTAAATAACCTTATTGTAATATGAGCTTAATTTGTTGGAGTAATTGAGCAGGAACTACCGATTACAAAAGCCTAGACTAATAGCTGTGTGTATCCAAGACACCAGATTCCAAAAGCACACCATCACAGCCTGCCCTTGCTACCAGCTACATTTAAGCTTTGATATCTGCATAACACTGTTAAACGTGAAAGAAAAGATTTCATCAATTAACCTGCAATCTAAACACTTGCTGAGTGTTTAAACGAAGTCCATTTGGGCCAATTTAATTGATTTTAACTACCAGCAATTGTCCTCGAATTCAAATCACCAAATTATTGTGGAAAATCAATTTCTCATTCTAGTAGCTGAAGAATCTTATTGGTTTGTTTATCGCAAGTAAAAAGGTTTGAGATTTACGAGTTACCTTTCGTTTTCATTGCTGATACAAGACTTGATAGGTAAAGGTGTTAAATGTGTGAATTGAATTAACCATTTCTTGAAAACATTGCCTGCCCCAAGAAAACATATGAGAAAAGTAAAGCAGCCTGATTCATCTGCCACTCTACCTCTTTTTCAACAAAACGCCATCTTGTAAAAATGAAAAAATTATACGACTGGAGTTTTCTGAAAAATGCTGCACATTCTTTGCCTAGTTGGATCCAGAAACGTCGACATTTCAGCACCTGATTCAGTAATAACTAGAGAAAAATATGCATACTAGAGCCAATAAGTTACATCATTTTGCTAAGCACAAACGCATATGAAGACATTAAATGAATGCTTAATCGGCTGTATTTAATGACTTTATATTGGTATCCCAATCCAAACTTTCATTTTCACGCGATTTCCGTGGCCAAAAGGGATATAATAATTTAAATAGATCAGCATTCATAAAATGACGTGAACTGAAAATATTTAGGAAATATCAAGTTACTAGCCAGACAGGCTCTGTGGCATTTCTGGAACTATTTGTACGATGAAGACCTTTAAATGTCGAACCTTCAGCTAAGAGTCTTGTAATTATAAGCAAAATAAGCATTCATTAACAAAATATTTTGTTAAAAGTCATTAATTATATGGAAATCGCAGTTTCTAGTTTTGGTTCTTAGTCCAGCGAATGTACTGAATCATTTGAAGTAAAGTGGACTATTGTAGGCCTTACGTTATGCAGATGGAGGCTATTTAATACAGTGATAATAAACCAGTTAAATAAAAGATAAAAAAGAGTCTTCATAAAAAATTTTAATTAAAAGTTCTAGGAATATGTTCCATTTCGTCAGAAAGTACATTTTTCCAACCACCTGTTTCAAAATGTCATAGGATTATTGTTGTGACAAACCATTTCGATTTACCTCTACATTTTCCCTTAAATTACTTTATTTTAGACTTTATAATTTATTTGTATAATTTGTTTAACTGTTATGCCAAAAATGGATCATTTTAAACAAGCAATGGCTGCCTCTGTGTCTTTCCAGCAATCAAGGTATCAAGTGGTAAACACAAATGCTACTCCAATTGGCAGTTATTTATTTACAACAAGCCTAGTCTCAATGGTAATGAAAATAATGTCAAATGAAGACAGAGCCAAGTAGAGAGCTGAAAGGGTTAGGTGTCATCGTTTGCAAAACATGACGCATTTGAACCTGCTTGAACTGCAACTTCACCCGATTAGATGTTAGCATTTCTTTATTACCAGCTTAGTGTTGTGCTTACTATTACTGTAAATTGAAAATATTATAACCGAATTTGAAGTTTTAATTTCAAAAAACTCATGTTTTATGTTTCAATATTCAGATTCAATCATCTGACATCGATTTCTCAAAATCTATGTTAGATCGGAGAAAACGGTTAAGTATTATATGACGCACATAGCTTAAATTTGCGTAGAACTATTCGAAAATTTGGCTTGCAAGCCACGTATAGGCCTTTAAAGTCTTTTAAAAATAATAATGCAGCTACTGAATGCACAAAAGTGGTTTTTCCCAAAAATATGAAAGCAGATGTCACTGATGAAGTTTACCCCTTTAGCGCAATTTTTGCCTAAGTCTAAAAGTGAAATCGAAAAAAATATCAGCACATCATTTGCAAAATATTGATATGCGATTTAATTACAAAAAATGACTTCATTTGTAGCTAGTTTTTGTGTTTATCCCAGATTCAAAATCTCGTCTGCAAATGATACACGTGAATGTATCCACTAAAATTTGCCCAAATATTGTTGTATTCCAACAACAAAGCGGTTTATTAAAACTTAAATTTACTGGAAAATACAGTCCAATTGATTCAGTCTTATTTTTGCTACAAGAATGTGATTTGAACTAAAACATTATAGGTTTGACCGTTAAAGAATGCAAATTCATGGCCTTAAATTTGAGTCGGCATCAATTTGAGCAGGATTCGGGGTACGATTGTGATTGAGAAATCGGCAATTGTTCACCCTTTATTTTAAAATTCGATGAGAAATAATTTCGGAAACGGATCATTTAAGTGGCTCAACACAGTTAGGCTTCTAACATCGTCCTTCAATAATTCCTTTATGATATTGCTTTCCAATTTCTTTTGCAGAAAATTAAAACGCAGGGTGCTTAACCTGATCCAAGGTCCGGCAATTCAGTTATTTATAGGCTCACTTGTCCTCCTCGATGCCTTGATCGTTACTGCAGAAATCATCCTCGAAATTCATGCCGTCAAAGGTACGTTTTATTTCTTTTAAAGCAGTTTTAAAGTTATTCAGTTCAAAATTTACTAGTTCAAAGCACTGAAGACCTACAAAAGCTAAGTTTCAGTCGGCATTATTGGTAGGACTCGTGACTTAAAGTGCCTTTCAATCTTATTCTCCGATGTGTGCTATTCGAATTTTATCAGAACCTCTTATTCTTCCAATGCTCATTAATTCAGTTATTGGTTGATTTCAGATGAAAGTCACTTAAGAACCTCTTCAAAATTCACACGTGGATTGTAGTTTTTCCAAGATTTTTGCAAAATGGACACCAAAACCCTTTAGTTTTATCTGTTCATATATTTAAAGGAACAAAAGGTGAGTTCTTAATCTTGTTGTCTCTATCTGAAGTCGCATGCCAATTAGACTAAATAAACGAGAAAGCATTTGATCTAAATTATCACTTGAAACTCAATATCAGCATGCTTTTTAGTTTTCTCTTTCTAGATGCTCATTACTGATGTTCGTAAGGATTTTGGTCTAATTCCGTTTACAGTTTTGGCACATTGTACTTCGACAATCAAGTAATAGATGTCTTATATATAGTAGCTGAATCATTTCATAAGTTTTTTCCAAGTCTATAAAAAATCTAGCTGTGCCAACTCATTTAATTTTGAGCGTATTTTGCTATTATTTTAACCCTTCCTTGTAGTTAGAGTTCCCATTTTGTGGATTACTTTAAAAAGCAAGGCCTATATCCCTAAACACTTTTTCTTTTTATGATGAGAAAAATCATTCACTAGTATTTTTTAATAAACAAAAACTTCGGTTGGATTTGTTTTTGAAAAAACTTGACTGCATATTTGGTGGAATAAATATAATACAACTAAATTCAATAATTTACCTGCTTTGGTTTAAAATATCTCAGAAATTCGCCTTCTGCATCACCTAAAACTTGCATTACATTGTTTCTATGTTCGCATTTTCATGTTCCATCAAAATCAGTTTTGTTTATCTGCATCCCTATTTTGATAGAAGGATGCTGAAGCCAGCGGAGGATTCTTTCTTGCCAGTACATTCTTGCATTACAATGAATCCGTCTAGTGCAGAAGGTGAACCCTCATTGTTTTATAACTCTTAATAAGAAGATTAAGCCTACAAGTAAATGCGTCAATACTGAACCATTCATGTTAGAAATTTAAAAAAAAAATTAATTAAAAAAGAGGAAATTTTAGGGTGCAAGAATGGTTTTACTTAATAATTTTTCAATTTGTGATTTCTCGTTCCTTTTTTGTATTCAACTTCACAAGAGTGGTTCAGTCGAATTCTCCTGTCAGTTTTTGGTCAATATCAAGCTTCATTTTCCTCTAATTTTTCATTTTTGTACCATTTTTTTCTCTTAAATGATCAAATCTGGTATCGTCTGCTACTTTCACAGCATTCCGCCTTGGGAAAGTTGGAGGGTTTCAACAAAATGAACTTTTATTGAAATATATATTTATTTTTAGCGGGATTATTCTCGGATTATTTGTGGACGAATTTTCCAAAAAAAACTATCAGTCACATAGTACAAGGCAATTTTAATTCAACTTTCTTCTGCTTGAATGTGGCTCGATATTCAGACGCCCCAGACTTAGGATTGATGATAGTACCAACTAGGTTGAATCGCCGGAAATCATAGAAGACACTGATTGCATTATTTGTCAGTACAGTAATAAAATTATTTATGTAAGTTAAATGCAAGTAGATGTTGCTGGTTTATTAATTCAGCCAGAACAATGTCGAATGGGGTGTTTATATTTCGGTTGCTTGAAGGTCCCTGTGTGTAGCTACTTAGGTTAGGTCCCTGCCTGGAGCGTATAAAGCTTCCTTTATTAGTTAAACGAACCGGTCAAAATCGCTAACGTAACTTTTAAGTTGAGATTTTGCAGAACTTTGCTGTTTTATTCCTTTTAACAATGCGGAGTGGAACCTCAAGGATTTTTTTGTAAAATATGAGAGAGTATCAAAGTCTACTTGAAATAGAGTAGATAAGACTTACAAATCACTTTAAATGTTTCTTTAAAGCTGATTCAAGTAATTATCTACTGTCGATTGCTGTTTAAATGCTATAAAAATCTGGAGACAGGCGCATTAGTACAGAATTGCCGATTTGGTTTTAATTGGGTATTCAAGGTAGCCTAGGGCTCCTTCACCCGAACGCACTGTGTGTGGCGGTGACAAACGATCTTCAGGAAATCAAGAATAAATGTGTGGTGTTAGTAGCAAGCAAAATTTTTTTGTCGATGCCAAAAATGAGGAATCATCATGTCTAAGTGGATTTTTCTTCGCATTATAAATTGAAGTAATCTTAAAAGTCAGCATGGATTTCCCATTCACGTAATAACTGAACAATCAGCAGCCATAGCTCTAACAAAATTGGAGATCTTATGAGCTCAAAAACAACTAAGAATGGCAAACGATGTATCAAGAGGATATATGAAACAATTTCCTACTTTCATTATATCAGCAGTCTATCTTCTGTTAAATATATGCAGAAATTTAAATTCTACACTTTTTCATTGTTTTTTGCGAATTCTCTAGGGTAGTAAGCATGTATTATGCAATCAATCTAATTTATTTTGATCAAAAGCAATCTTTCATTCTGCCTAAAAGGAAATTCGTTTTCGTTGTTTTTCATTAGAGGAAGTATGCTTAATTGTTTAGATTCCTTGGCTCTCAAGGAAGGCAAAAATATATTAAGGGGAAGAAAAAATGAAAACGGATCATCAAGCATTTCCCAAAAGGATCTAAATATATGAAAGTTTAAATAGATTGCCGATATGATTCCATTCCGCAGGGTATCTTCTTGGGTGTATTTAAAATCATCAGATTAAAAAGCCAATTTTTGACTACTTGTAAAAGTAAACATTCAACTGGCTTTGTTCAGCTTCATAGCAATAATTTTTCATATGCTTTTCCAATGAACTGAAGAACAGAATAGCAACCAGAAATTAGCTTCCATAGACGTCTATAATGGAATTGCTGTGCATGGGAATTCCAACGAATACGGCATTATTTGCGTTTATTTTGACATTTTACGTTAAATTAAATCAAAAAGACTTACAAAATTCTTAAAATCCGAAAAACGTCTTTTGTGTGTGCAGGACTCATTACATATTTTAGACAACCCGTGAGAAGGACATAATACCAAGGTCTTAAGGCTGTCAGAGTACTCTGTTTTGCTTCTTTAATAGCTAAAACTGAAAAACCAAGGTATGCCATGTAGATAGAGATCTATAGAAGGCTAGCTTTTATAGTGCAGTATATTCTTAATAATAAAGAATGCGAACTATTAAAGCAAATCACAACTGTTATATCTTGGTAGCTTTAAAAATTTTTCATAGATTTAGTCTACTTGCCATGACAAAAAACTGCGAAAATAATGAAGTCGATTCCAAAAACGATGGCTACTTAAGGGTTTAGTATGTAGAAGAGGCAATAGATAAGCAAATCTGAGTCCGTTTCATTCTGCAAAGACTGATTTTACGAATTTCGCTGCCTCTATCAAACTACTTGCGGTGTGGAACATGCTCATATTTTGATTGAAGCGCTTCAGAGTGGCCTACTGCTAATTAATCGTGCACAGTTCATCAGCGTTTTCAGTATTCTTACTTTTGATTGCAGACTTTATCTAAAATGTATTGAAATGTACAATTGATATGGATTACATGTTTTTTGGAACTTATCGTGCATGAAGAAAGCCTTCTGAAAGATTCAGAGAATATCCTTTGGGTTTTATTTATTTCGCAAGGTGTTATAGAAATAAGTGGCCTCCTAGCATCATCGTAACTTGTATTTTTTTGAAGAGGGTCAAAAATAACTGGGGCAAATCTGTTTTTCTTATGTGTGGTATATGATTTTACAGCTCAAACTGTTGGGGTTACCCGTACGGTAGACCTTGTCTCAAAAGGAATGGGCTCATCAAGTTACAAGTTGGATCTGTCACACATCTTCGAAAAAGGAAAAATAGGTTCATCTGTAGGTTTAATAATTATGTCAAAATTCTGTGATTCCCAAAATGACACTTTGTGGAACGAAAGGAATTTGTTTAATGAAACTAACTGCCTCCATTTATTGAACAGATTGTCTTTTCACGTTAGATTGCCGCATTTTAATCCATCCAACACGCTTTAGACTACAATCGCTATAACCAATGCCTGTCATCTCTTTGACCAAAGATTCCCAGTTTTATTATTCGCAGGCCTTATCCACTTATAGGTTTCTTTGCCATGTGCGTCATGGTCCAACATGGACACTCTTATCCAGCTTGCCTTGCAATTTATGGTTTACGTCAGAATGCATAATGCGGAAGTGCTGCTGAAGGGATCCTTGATTAATCGGACTCCTGTCCTTTATTTGTGACCCAAATATATGCAATTCGAGACTTATCGTATCATGATGAGAAATTCTGTATTTCTTAAATGCAGTTATTAAAAGACTCAAACCACATTTAAATTTTATTTTTAAACAGTGTTTCCTCACCATTTCCCGAGATCCTCTACCTTTTCATTGGCACAAATAACAATGGAAACCGGCCTGTCGACCTAGGTTCCTGGTTAGATCTTACTGGCTTTGTTCTGACAAATTACACTATTTATCTCATCTCAATAAACTTATGGTGTCTAGGGTTTCTTTTGATTTCAAAAGACACCAAGGAAATATGGCTGTGCTGACAATTTTTTTGCAGAAATTATAAAGATCCTTGATGAATATTAGCATATTTCAGTTACCTTTGTGCGTAATCGACAAATATGCAAAATAGTTAAAAAACAGTAACTAAGAAATATAAAATACTTTTTAAGAAAGTACTAGCAGTTAATTTTTAATCATTTTGTGCAGTTTAGGGAAACTAATCATGAAAATTGTTAACATCAATTAAAAATGTGCAGTTCAAACGTTTAATTTGTTGAGAAAATGATCCGACTGTAGGTTCTGTAGATAGCGGTTTTGATTTTAAATATTGATCATGTGTAAATAACGAAAATTTAAAAGCTATACAATTCTCAAAACTTTTATTTAAGTTTGATTGCTTTTTTTCTTGCTTTAAATAAAAGAGTTCCTTGTTGATGACGAGCTCCAAAATATAGTATTATAGCGATAGTCATTGTCGCTTCTAATGTGTAAATTGAACATAAACGTTTAAACTTATGTAACCATTGAACATCGCACATAGATTTGTTATTAATGAGCTTGATCTTAAAGACGAAATAGTAAACTTATACTGTTTTATTGTTCAGCCGAGAAGACGGTTTTGGAATACGAGAGAAGCCATCCCAACCACGAACGTTATCGATATTACTGCACCAGTCACTCCGATCCAGAATCAGTATTTCTTCCCTCCGTTCAAAAAATGTGCTGTCAGTACCAGCACAATGGTTCCAGTGTAATTTTTGAGGCCATTCCTTCGCCTTTCGCACTTTGCTGTCCTGCCCGCAGTGACTCCGATTGTGGGCGGATGGAGCGCCTTTTCACCGTTTATCATACTATTACGTCGCCTCCGCACGATCGAATCAGCATGCATTGCTCTCACTTAACCTGTTGTCAAACTCAACTCAACCGATTCGTTCGAAATCCAAAAGAAGCCGTAGGAGAGTTTGGGAGTTGTCATTTCTTCCATACCATTGCTTGCATCCTCCACTTCCTGAGCATTTCAATTCTCTGCATATTTGTACTTCAGTTGGCTGTGAAAATGTTTTGCATGGGTCGTGCCTTCTTTCGACTTAAATTTGAGGTAAGTTTCAGCATTCTTCTGATATGTTCAATATGGGTTTGTGTAGTTTATCGGGAAGTAACCGCAGTTGGACTGGCCATTCCTCTATTTCTAAGACAAGAAATTCATATTTAAAGGCCGAAGACAAGCGAAGGTGCAAGTACATCAGTAAAATATAACCAGGATATGCATTTTAGAAATGCAATGTAACTTGTCACCACCGTCTGGACTAGTCTCCTTTAATGACTTGTCTGCGTGATGCCTTTGATAGAAAATTATAACGCGACGAACCTTTTGGCTTTCACTGTAAGTTTGAAAAAAATTAAGCGGCTAGTTAAGAGGAGAATCACGGCTGACACATCGTTCGGCAGCGTGCATGTGATGAGAAGGTGCAGTGAAAAAGGGGCTTTCAATATGCATAAATCGCCTTCATAAGCATGCTTTTATTATCTATCATAAATAATTTACAGTCCTCTGACTGGAATGCTCTACGGCTGTATGAAATTTTATGCAAAATTTGAATGCAAGAATGAGTAATTAATTCAGTAAAATCAAAGTTTGAAAATGTAACAAAGAATAACGTTTTCTGGGGCGCAGAATTCACAAAGCTAATTTGTGCAGATACAAAATGAAGAGGAATGCATAGTTTCGATGTTGGTAGCAGAAAAAGTGGACTTGTGGAAATTAGGATCTTTTGCTTTTGGTATTCCCCATGAATTTCAGTCCTCCTTCTGTATGTATATTGGAGTGTGTCTCTTATTTTTCTAACTTAGAGACAAACAGGTTTTGCTTGCAGTGCTTGCTTTAGGCTTTTACCAACTTCATTGTCTTTCCGTTTTCTGTTGTGGCCAAGTCTCTTGGGAGGCAAACTGCACTGGATTTTGGTTGGGATAGATTACATTCTTTGTCGAAAATGCAATGATTTAGCTAGCTTTCTATTTTAAGGACTTAAAGCTTAGTAGCCGAACGCTTATGTTTTTTTAAAGTCGTTATGATTTTGTTTAAAATTCAAGAAAGTATCCTTGATTATGGTTAATGCTTGCAAACAGTCAGAGTTATTATGAGGTTTGGCTTTATTGCTGCTGGGACTGGAATAGTTTTGGTGGCGTTACCGAGTCAGGACTTACTCTCTTAAACATTTCCCCTAGCATCGCTTAATATAAACCATCATCAATGAATCTTTCTACCTGACACAGTCTTCAAGTTTAAGTTTACCCTTGGAAATTCTTCAAAGGGGTTCTTCGCCAATACCGCTTGTGATTCATGAGCCCATGAGAATGGAAGTATGAAATCATCCCTCTCCTGAATTATTCAGAAAAAAAAACCAGTTACGTAATCTGCCATATTTACTGTTCCATTTCTCGGTAGACTTTGACCGGCTTTATTGAACTAGCGTTTACCGCTATTCTTAAAGTCAGGAATGTAACCTTCTTATTTGATAAGCCCATTTTTCAGAGCCACTTTTCAGAGTTCATTTCAATCAAAGTGTCAATCTACCTAGTTTACCTATGCGTTCTGTAATCTAAGTAATCCTCATGGGATCTTGTCCACAGAGACTAGACATAAGCAATCATATTAATAGTCAAAAGCAAGCTTTTCAGTGCAAGTGCCTAACTCAAGCAACTCCGTAACGAGTACCCATTTGCATATTTCTTGCAATAATTGGGATGTACCTTGCACATAAATAGCCGCTAGGTAGTCAAATATTTCAAATAGTTCATTCATTAACAGGGAATTCATCAGCTTGCTGATTCCTTTTAAGAATCATTCTACAGTGTTTACACTGACGGCGAAGAAATTTATTGAATTTCATTTCAAATTTCATTTCATATAATTATACTACTAATAAGTTAACTCTAATTATGCTCCATATTTAAAAATTTTCCTGTTAAAAAAAGCAGAATTGCATCGTAGGGAATCAAATCAAATATTTTTCAATGTTCTATAAAAACATGCTGAACTTTCTGCGATGAATCGAAAGCCTTTTTTATCTCTGAAAAAGAAAGAAATTTAAACAAACAGTTAGTTTGATATCTAAGCTCTGAGTACGTCACACATTCAATTACTTCAAGCATACGCACAAATCGTTGTCGAAATAAGATATTTTATGGAAATTATTATATTTAGCTTTTTGTCATGGGTTTTGAACTGTTCCTTTCTTGCTGATTCTTCATTGGGAATGATCCTTTTATAAGGACAGTTCATCATTGTGATTGCCTGAGACCTTCAAACAAACGATAGGTTAGAAATTAGTACGCAAGCGCAAACATTTTGCTAATACTTAAGATTAAATTTTTTTTTTATTTTAATTTAGACTCAAATGATCTTTAGTCTTTTCCTTTTAGTGGGAAAATCTGATCGCTAGTTGAAAATTTGATTTGATCGAATTTAAAAATGAATTTATTTGCACGCAATCAATCTTGAAAACGGTATCCTTCAGTTTAACTTCAAAAAGGTCAATTTTTTTGTTTTTTATTTATGTAACGGCAAAGCAATAGCAAATTACATGAAAAGGAGTCAACAAGTTGGGCGCAGATTAGGGCATTGTCTCCCAACAATGTTAACTTTCGAAGTATCTGTTGCTCTGGCCACATATTCAGATGAGGTAAAGAATAGGTTTGCGTTCAGTAAAAGCAAAATTATGCTGTCTTCTTGACAGCGTTTGATCTGACGTTTGTCTCGCGATTCTGATTTCCCAATTTATGGTTTGAATGTACTGAGGCCCCATCGCCCATTAAAAAACACGGCGGTTGCCATCATAGTAGCAGGAATTGTCCATTTTTTTAGCATGTGTTAAATCGACTCAAAGTCAACAGTTTCCAAGGGAGCGGTGGTTTCTGCAAAATGCCTTTCTGCTTTAAAGATAACCTCGTATTACATTTTTAATTTGAATATTTATGTGTGAAAATAAAGGTATTCATATTTTGTATAGTTTGTTTTACTTGAGGATATCTGGATGGTTCTGCTTAGCAGACATCAATGCAATCTAGTTTCAAATTACCTTTCAATAATTTCATCGCTAAGAACTTGTCTGAGGCTTTGAAAATCATCTCTCTCTATTTTTTTATCTGTATAAACACTTTAATAACTGTGTTTTTCTAGTTTTGTTTTAATTTGTCAAACATGGTGCTTACATTTAGCATGCTTGTGACTACCGAGCTACTGGGATAAGATGACGTTTGATCCAGGTATTTTTCATTCTTCGCTATGCATTAAAAGCATCAAGTTTTGACAACAAATTCGAAAAGCAAAAAAACTTTGCTTGATAATTCTAAGTCTATATTACCATGCCGTAAAGGCTCGCGGTGAGAAAGAAATTTTAGGGAGATGAATTCGTGCGATTAAACAATAGACGCCAATTTAGTGTAATTATAATTATTTTCTTTTTTATTGTAAACTCAAACTCGTCAAAAATATTGCAAGAGCACGAGTGTTCAAATGAGCAAAAAGTCATGTTGAAACACAAAGTATTCTTATAAGATCGCACTACATTATCAATTCAGGTACGGTGCACAGGTTTAGATGTGTCCTTGATTTATAAATCCCTTTTGCTTTTCAAAATACAATTTTAATGAATAGTTAAATTTATATAAAATATCAATGGTTATGCAAATCTTAAAGTATTTTCAACCAGGTGATAAAACTTTAAGCTTTCCCAGTGTAATTTTACCAACTAACCAACAGCTCTTCTTTAAGCTGCATTTCGTAGCGTATTGCGTCTGGAGTGAGTTACTTTCGGAGAAATCATTTTCAAACAAAACAATACTACGGATGGTATTCTGTTTGCAACATGTTTATTTTCTTCATAGTTTTTTTTAGATTATAGGTAGGTTCACTTGATTTTCAAATTTTCACCTCAAAATTATAGTATAATAACTCAAAATTTTATTGCCTGCTTCTAAAATTACTATTAGATATATTATTACTGCTGCAAGATCAACCGTCTTAATTCGCTCCATTATTACCAGATTTTTCTAATTTAAGATCAAATCTTTCAGCTTTTGCTGGTCATGTGAAGGGCTTTTCGTTCATTTATGCCCACTAATGGATTCTAGAACAAGTTTTTTGACACATCATTCCTTACATCCATGGTTCTTCAATGACAAAAGCAAGACTCACGTCATGAAGAATAGCCTTTTACTATCGGTCTTTTTTTGCATCTCTACCTGAGCAGAAAATTCTCAGATGATATAACTTTGTTTTGTCTTTGTACTCTCTCTTTCTTCTTAAGTGCACTGGGCTATTCAGAAACTGCGCAGAGAAGTAAAGCTAATCCGGACAACGTCTATTATCTAGAATTGATGCACAAAAGTTTATTAATCTCATGGATCCATAGGGAATAGCTTTTGCCCTTCATTTTCTTCATCTGGTATTCGACAAGTTGTCTGATTGCAATTGGCTCTCCTTTGATTGCCCATCATAATCCCTTTTGCTCATTTCGTCTAAGTATTTACTTGAAGTCTGCATATAAATTCCTCAGAGATTTCTCCTTGGGGCTCAAATAGCCATTTTACAAATAAAGATCAGGAATAACCATTTCTTTATTTGCCAAATAGTAGATTTGAAGATATTAAACAAATATTTGTTCTTAGCTAATATTCATTTTAGCCCTTCCCAATCTGTACCCCAATTATTTCTTTATGCCAGTTCGATCTCTGCCAGAAAATATAAATACAGATCTATTGAATTTTTCCAGAACACATATCTAATTCTAATACTTCAATAAATTAAATAAATAAATAAATAATAACTTTAACTTAGTTGGTACACAAAGTTCAATTTAGTACGGTTTACGTAGAAACGCTCTCTGCTCAGCTTAGACGACAGAGCATTGTAAATTTATCATGTCATCTGGAAATCGGTATTCTTTGGTTTTCGATTAATCCAAATTTAAGGATCAAAGTCTTGAAATCCATTTAATTTCAAATAAGATTGGGTTTGGTAGGGAGGAAAATTTTGCTTATAAGGAGAACTTAAATTGAGTTTGTCATTGACCTCTATCTTCAAGCTATGGGTCTCCTTTAATTTTTTGTTTAATAGCATAACTCATTGAATGTAGTTACAATTAAAACAAGCAGCTTCCTATTTTGTCTTTGTTTAACAAAGAGAACAATTTCAATTAAATACTGCTACTTTACTCATATCAGATTGATGAGAGCATCATATCAAGTGGGTTACCTGTCACCGAAGCGCATCTCATGTAGATGAAGGAGCTAATTTACAATTTAAAAAAAATATCAGCTCCGAAAACAAAACAATTCTTGATAAGTGTCAGCCACCTAGGCCAATAACTGTGATCAGAAAAACAGCGTGAGTGGTAGAAAACACATTTAATGATAAATTTCGACATCTTTGAAACTTACTTTTTATTAAAATTATAGCTCTGATTGCTGATTAGCCTTTAATCTCAATTTATTTTTCTTGGAACATCTGCTAGGAAGCTTAATACGCAATGGCATCTTGCAAAGACCAAGATACAACTAAGAGATTTTTCAGCCTTTAAAATTTTAAGGTCTGGTGGTCAGAAGGGCACAAAAATCAGTTTCTATTACGAGTACCCCAAAAAAATGTTGGCATTCAGTTCACCATGGTTTTGAGGACTACAAAGCAAATATATTCGTTCATTCGCAATCTAGTTAACGACAAACTTTACTAATAAAAATTTTTCAGACGACACTCACCTTGTAGGGTGTCTGCCACATTCTACCTTGCTAAATAGGCTTTCACTAATAGTCACATTAGCAGAAGCTTTATTCACAGCCTACTGTGGTTTCCAGACATCCACTGGCTCTACTTTACAGTTATTTATCTACCTTAAATTCTGCTCCATTACTTTAATTTTAGCTTTTCAGTTCTCGAATGTACAAGACTGGAAACTGAGCACCACTAAACTTAATAATAAAGCCGAACAGTATACATTTTACCTGAAAGATATTTTGGAATTTTGTCAAAGCCACCATGTCCTCAAAAGATGGATTCAAAATGGAATAGAAGTAATTTTTTAAAATAACGGACGCAAACCTAAATTTAAATTGGAAGATTGTGCACGGTTGGTTTGTTTTACCAACCCGTAAGAGCATCGATATTATTTCACTTTCAATGAAATCATGATGCTATTTTTGCTGTATAATAATAGAACGGACATTAGCATCTCATTTCTTCTATGCACTTATCTATGTAGATCTTATTTTTTGAGGCCCCTCAAATAAACTTTTAGTTCCTAAACAGACATTCAACGCTAATATACTAGAGCATTTTCTGTCTACATGAGATTCAGCCATTACAAATCATTCATCTTTTCTTATTTATGAAAAAGCAAACATTTTAGCACTATTTTGATGGAGATGATTTGCATACACGCAGGAATCCTAAAGTTCTCCACCTCTCATGATTCGAGTAAAATTAGACTATGATGGTAATATCAGATAATTTCACAAACGCTATTTAGTAAGGCGAATTTCATTTGTTTTAGATGGCGGATGGGATAATTATCATCATCTCTCTGATTGCCGATGCAATATTTGTCTACATCGCTTCAGACGAGATCACGCTGATAATCGTTTTCCTCATTTGGCGAATAGTTCGGGTTGTCAATAGTAAGCTCCATAGAAATTGCTGATGATATATTGCCTATAAACAAGAAGAACAAAACCAGGGGTATTTTTGCCTATAGTAGCTATACTAGTAAATTTGCTTCAAATTATCCATCCTGAAAAATTGTCCATAGTTAGAATATCTTCCTCGCTAAATTGGTTTGAAATTTATTACTTGCGAATTAGGCCTCCACCTTGGTTGATGTTTCAAGGAACTTGAGTGCTTAATTTGCAGTCGCATGGTAAAAATTTGCTTAAAAATTTTAAAAGCTAAACGCATTTCATTGTTAGAGTTAGATCAAACAAAATTATTAGAAATTGTTCACACACATTTGTTTAGAAATGATCATTAGTCAATTAGGACCCAAGAAATAATTATCTAGGCAGTTTATTTTTGTTTAATTTTTGCAGTACCAAAGATTTAGCCTCAAAGTCTGCTCTGCTGATGACTGTAAATGCTGCTTTGTTTTATAGAAATTCAGTGATTTGTTTTATTTTCAGGTCTTCTAATGCATGAAAAACAGAGGAATGAGTTCCGAATTCATCTTCAAAAAAGGGCTCGTCGGATATCGGAACTGAAAGTGGAGGCTCTCAGTGGGAAAATTATAACTCTCGAGGTAGTGGCAATGTTTTTTCATTATTATTGGATACTTTTGTTACAAATAGACATCATTATTACTATGCAGTTATGCAAATCGCTTTTGCCCTGAAATCAATGTTAAAAAAAGAATTTTCAGGACCTGAATGGAAGAAAGGCGTCTTGCCATACTTGGAAAGGTAAGGTAGCTGGGAAGCCTCCTCTTCCAGAGCAAATCGTTGCGTCACTTTTTTGTGGACTCTAATATATCAATTGCGTTTGGTTATACTAATCCCTCATTATTTTTTACTTATTTAGTATTTTCTTTAATAGAAGCATATTGAAAGCCTCGAAAGAATGTGTGTAGAACTAGGGATTCCAAGGGAACAGTTAATCTTCTGCCGACCCACAGGTAAAGTCATTTTCGTCATAATGTCTCATTCAATTCAAGTAACTTTTTCTTCTCAATATAAAATAATAAAAATTTACAAATAATAATGTTTGAATGACCCTAAATTTACACATTTAAAAAAACGGCCAAGTTTGAGACCTAAAATGACTTTGAATTATTTGTGAGATTAAGAAAATGCCATTTAAAATGCATTGCTTGTCAAAATAATGAAATAACTTTAATAATCAACTTTGGCTCTGTTTATTATTAATCTATTTCTAGTATCAGCTGTTGTTACTATTGTAGGACTACCTGCTATTTCCCTGCTATTCATTTACTGCACTGACTTACATGAAATTAAGCGGGAAAATGATGATTATTTTAACTGAAAAATATTTTCGTGCCTCTTACCCTCAACTGCTGGTTATGGCATCAATTCCTCCGTTATTAATGCTGTTTGTTAAATAGCTGCAGAAAATGTTGAATTTTTTTCAAAAAAAGTAGAACTAGCTCAACATTTGCTTCATTTCATCATCATTTCTAATTTAAGCCTAGCACTTTAGTTAGCTAAAGAAATTGGTCAACAATTTTAGTTAGTTGTTAAAAAAACAGGATTGTGATCCATGGTAAGTGATTAGGAACTGAGGGAAAATTGATGCCTTGTAAATTAAACACTGCTTTTTTCACTCATCCCAGTGAAGGTTCTAGCCAATCGGATTTTGAGCTGCATTATCAAGACTTAATCGTTTAAAATGATACCGAATTCCTCTGAACAAAGGTTTTCTTTGTAGCTGCACCTAGGCACAGTGACACTATCCTAAATTATAACAAAGAAATTAAGTTCTAGCTTGAAATAAATTTTGTTTTATATAAAATACCCCAATTTTTCCAGCTGAGATTAGTATTGTTTACAGTATTTTCTTTCAACACGATAGTGAGATGAGCGATCTGCTAATACCAATATCATTTAGGAGATAAGTAACTGGATCCTTAAAAGGTACCTTCGTTTGCGCCTATTGTTGACGTAAAGAGTTATTTCTGATACAAAAGAGAGCCTTGTATTGGGCGATACTTATGAATTTATCCGAGCTTTTAGAAAATATAGAGAGAAACAATGAATGTAAAGAAGGCAGCAGCAGAAGTTGTTTCCTTATAAAAACAATTAATTTTAGTGATTTTTTGAAGCAAGATTTCTTCCATAAATATGTCTTTACAGTCAGGCTGATGGAGATCACCAATCTCTACGTTATGCCTCAATGATTTTCCATTTGAGTTCAGCTTTTTCTATCACATTTTATGCTTACTTCTAAGTAGTATTAAAAGCCACTTTCATCACTATTTTACTTTTAAGAGGTGTCTGAAAACGCTTTTGCTTTCGATCTTTCAAAAAGCTTGATAGCATGTGCAGACCACCATGTATGATCTCTAAATTGTTTTAAATAATGCATCATTTAAGAATTCATAGTTACTGCAATTTAACTTATCATTTTGTTTGTGACCTTGTTCTTAAAGGAGACTTTATATTAAGTTTATTTCAATTGTTAACTTGCATTTTTTTCAAAATTCTGTAAATGGAAAACTGACAGTGGAAGGAGGTATACTTCCTCTCTTATGCTGCTTCTCGGTTCAACCCAAGAATGGCGATGCTCTTTACATCCCAATACATAGGCATAGGGCTATTTAGCACAAACAGGGCAAGGTCTAGGAGCTTCTTCAGGTTTATTATCTGCCATAGACCAAATAGCTGCTACAATTTAAAAGGAACATTGGAAAACGAATTGAGTATAGCAATGTGATGTAGGGCTAAATCACCACTTGATCGCCACAGATTGTGGATTAAATTGACAATAAAATGGGTATATTATTATGTGATTTGAATAACAAAATTTAAGTGTTTTGGAAAAATCTCCAATTCTTGGTAGTGTTAAGTCTTCCAACCGGTTGTCAAACATTAATTTCCTACAATGGGAACAATATGATTTCTCAAGATAAGAACGATAAAAGAGCACAAAAGCCTTAAAAGTTAAGTGAAGAAAACGGATGACATTATATTTGAATTGTATTGACTTGGTATTTGTGTTTGAGTCCTTAGACGTAAACAATTTTTCATTTTAACTTTGTTGCCATGGAATGATAAAATTTTATAAATTCTAAGCATGAGCAGATAATACAAGCATTGTTAGTGCGTTAATTAAGATTTTCGGCATAAAATCAGCATTTTTTCTACTGGCATGAGGCATAAGAAGGCCCCAAGACGATTGTACAAATTTTTTAATCGCACCTGATGGAATTAAATGGACTTTAACCAATCTTTAAAATGTTTTAAAAACAATTTTTTTTAATGAAAACATTCGTGTCAGCAGTACTATTTAATTTTTTTAATTCCAAATTAATATTTGCCTTGTTTGTTTTGCTGTTGGCCGAGTTTTGGCGCAATGCAAAAATTATTAAAATACGAGTTTAAGAGATCTAAGAAAAATTGTATATATACTAATTTTGTAAGCGTAGCTGCTCCATTCAACCCTTAAGTGAATTGAGGCAGTATTTCCGTTTTATTTTATCCTAGTTACAATCCGTTTAGGATGACATACAATTCTGGCACAATGTTTTCTTAAATGAGTCTTTTTTAATTATAGTGTACTTAAACTGAAAAATCTTTTAAGGCTTCAAAACTGGCAAATGTCAAATGATGTTATTAAATTTTCCGTAAACTCACAGGTTGGTCGAAAATATAGTTTATGTGATTTCACTTTAACTACTTGGGTTTCACATTTTTGGGCTGATTTAAAATGGCATGACTATTAAATTCAAGCCATCAATGCAAGGCATCATCGTTTGATTCCAGTAAAATTTTGTATTTTTCAATTTGAAGTTGCTTATGTTATAACCCCAACAAACTAAAGATTTCTGTTGCGATTTACAAGTTGGATAAACGTTAAATTCAGAAAAGTTAAATATTAAGACTTAAAATGTTCCATTTTAGAAAAAGTTCTAGAAAGTTTAAAATAAACACTCGTATTTATCTGCGAAGGTTTTATGCAGCATTTTTGTTTCACGTTTACAATTCCATTACACCTTAATCATAAACTGAAAGGAATCACTTAATCAAGATGATTTCATTTTAAGCTAAAAACACAATTGAAAAGAATTTTGGCTGGTTTTGTTAATGAAAAAAGCTATTTTAAATGGTGCATTACATACATTTAAAGTCATGACCACATAATCGCTAATGCAATCTTAATTTCAAAGGTCTGGATCAAAGTAGCAATCGTAATAATTCTCACACCAGATCTTTGGTATTTAAACAATATATTCCCTTTAACGAATGAAGCCAATATTAACCACAATGCCTATTTAGACACAGTTCACTTGTTAAACGCCAAAAAACCTTCTCACTTTCGAATCAAATAAATAGAAAGTTTAACAAAGAGAGAAGTGACCCATATTTGGTAAAAGAGAGCTGTGCCGTGATGCTGATTGTCCAGTGTTCAGAATTGCTGTTAAAGAAAAATATTAAGGGTCATTTTCTGCAAAGACAAAATTTTGCACTGAGCGCTTAAACTAGAAGGAACTCCGTGTCTAATCAACAGACAAAGATGAGAAATTATCACAAAATATTTTGATATTCCTTGGTTAAAAATGAGGATTTTGAGAAAAAAAAAGTGCATTGTAGATATTTTGATTTGCAAAACTGACTTATTGATAAACTAAAAGGAAACATCGGAAGAATTTGATAAATTTCATTCAGGCCAGTTTACTGAAGGAACTAAAAATGTAACATTTTTACCGGTAAATATTTTCTAATGCCATTTATGAGAATTACATTTATTTTACTCGCAATCCAGTTGCAAAATCTGGCAAAGAAGTGACGAAAAACGCAATCCGTTCAATGGCCTTTTTAACTTCGGAAATTATTACACAATTCGCGGTGGGTATGAATCCGAAATCTCTTGAGCCTAAACAACTCAGCAGCAGTTGCAGTGCCATTCCTTGTTCCACAGCGATTGCTGCAGCCGTGTCCGGATCATCCGCCATCGTCGACGGTTCCTCACTTACAAATGAATACCGTTCTACTCGCGTTAATAAGCCTAAAATGAGGGTATTAAACTCACATTCTTCCTCCGACATCTCCTCCCAAAGTAGTCCACCTTTGTGGACAAAGCTCAAACCCTCCTAGACTGAAAAATTCCTCTTCGAACATCTCTCTCGTCCATTACTTCACCTCTCTCATCTTGGTGCTGCTTTCTCAAAAATGAAGACCCAAATTTCTTCCACTGTTTTCGCCATTATTAGGAGTGGCTATTTTTGTATATAAAAATGTCTTTATGTTTATGCACCATCTTAATTGAAAGAAAGTAGAATCAATGTTTTGAAATTCAATTTGTCTTATGAGTTGCCTGTCTAGGAACAGCATTTCATTTCCACTAGCTGTAACTAAGTGCCAAAACCATTTCGAAATTCGTACTGTCCTTGGTTTTATTTTTTCAACTTTTTGACTCACTGAAAGCAAGTTATTTGAGTGATTCTACTTATATCCCTATTTATTTTTTGGTTTAAAGGTCGTAAAAAGCGCTTCTCTAGGTATATAAATTAAGGCTCGAATCTAGTTTATGTATACTTTGTCGAAATTAAAAATGGTTGAAAACCAAGCACAAACAATGCTTGTTTGCGTGCCCAAAACCCATAAGAGAATCAACAAAGAAGAGCTGCTATTGGTGCCAGGAATTTTTGTGTACCAAGATGGCGATCTTTGGCAAACATTTGTTTACAACATATTTTGTGTACTGATGATAAAGTGGTTGCGTACATATTCGAGTCACAAGATAATGCTGGTTCATAAGCATTGGTTCTAGTCCATCAGCTAGGATGACAAAAAGGCATCGAAACACCTTTTCTCTCTCGAAAATAAAAGTAAAATTATACCATTCTACTGTAAATCTTATTTTGTGAGCTTTTGGTTAGCCATCCTGGGTATTTAGGGCCTTATATTGAGCTAGTAATTATTTTTCCCATCGTAGGGGCATCAAGTAGCATTTTTACTTTAAATTTTCTATTTATTAAAAGCCATGTTTGCATTGATGTTGGCATCAAGTTGAATCATTCCCAGATTTTAAACTTCTAACTTTCCTGGGGACTTCTATAGACTGAAAATGAGAATTAGCCAATAAAGTACTTTTGTTATTAATAGAGTCAGCTGAATGTTTTAACAATTCAGAATGCCTCACATTTTTTTTACAAATGTCTGTTCGGCAATGCCTGTCGCATGCAGAGACTAAAAGACAGTCAGCAGCCTTTCAGCACAGCAAGTGTTTACTTATTTTTCCTTCTGATTACTCCACTCAACCAGCCCATTGACTTTTTTAATGAGTAAAACACCAACGAAAGAACCATGTTATCGTTTAAACGTAGAAAAATATTGTGTGGATTATGAGAATTGATGTTCTAAAAGCATTTGAAAATTGTTTAATCTCATCAAATAAGCCTTTGAGTCTGCACTCCAAAATGTCCATGTTGTTTAAATGTTTTTTTCAGGACTGATTAAATAGCTTTGTAAACATTAGCACCTGCGTGGCGCATATTCAACTTCTGATAGCCGGCTAAGCTATTTCCACGGGTACTATATGAATTGTAGATATGCACTCCAGACAGATTTAGTCTTCTCTTTAGGTCAGGTCGTAGCGGCTACCTAAGTAGTCAACCTAAAGCCTCATACAAGTCATGATAAATAGAGTTAATTTTGAAGCCGAAAGCTGTAATCCATATGATATCAAGCAAGAAAAAATACTGCGATTGCAATTGAACAGAATCAGTGAAATCAAAACTCAATCATAATTATTAACTAAATATAATGGCCAAATACATATACACACCTCTTCACCTCTGAAAAAGCACATTTCCTTATAACTTAGCTGAATTGTTTGTCACCTTCTTACCTATCAATCTTGAAGCATGTTTTATTCCTGGAAAATTTGCGTGTTTATTGGTCTGTGTAATAATAGAGCACATTTTAAGTTTTCTCATAATTTCTCAAACCTTTATTTTCCTATCTTATTTCAAGCGGCAAAACTTTCAATCTTAACACAAATCCCAATTATCGGACTAAAAGAGTTATTTTTAATGTCTAAATTAATTCTAACTAAATGTTCCAATTATCCGCATTCAATTAAAGTATTAAGTATCTTGTAAGTATTTGTGGTTATTATCACAATTTAAAATAATTATTAATTGATTGAAACCCCCACATTGGCTAGCATTTTGCTCTTATGATGAAATTTTTTCGTTCTTCATAGAATTCTACACTTTAGTTTTGGACTATTAATGCTTTAAATCACTATTTGGACAGTTACAAATGGACTTCAAGAAAACTAATAGCTTTATTCCTGTATTTATTTCTGTCAGTTTGCTTAAACTACATTGGTTTTCACTGGCTCCGTTTATCGAGATGCCCTCTTTATCTCAATAATTGTCATTGAAAGTGACCTTTTTTAGGTCGTCCTTGCAAATTTAAACCCATTTACCCTTTTATCCAGAATTTATTACTGGAAAAAAGGTTTTAATTTCAAACGTCGATAGCAGTTTTTTGGTTTCCGATCTTCATTTCATTTAGATAAGACCGACAACATCATCACTGCCGTTAATGAAATAAATGGAATAAAAAAAGCACTCCAGTTTATTTTCTTTCTGAAATGTTACGCATAAATAAAGACAGACGTTGAATTCAGAACATTTTTCTTGAATTCTAATAAAATGGAACGAGACTTTTTGTTATCCATTTGAATCCTGCAAAAAATGATTCTTCATTTTTTTATTGTTCAAGCCCTCACTTTCGACTTTCTTCCAATAATCTCTTTTAATAAAAAGTTGCTTGTTTATTCTGTGGTTTTGTTATTAATTTTTTAAGTGTAGCATCATGTCTGGTTACCTCGAGCTGCTTCCTATAGCTTTGCGACTATTTCGATGCAACGTCACATTGAAAAAACCTGTACAATCATTTTCTGTGTTAGACATACAAGAGCTGCATTGCAATTTGTTCGGATTAATTCGGAAAATACTGTTTTATCCTTAAATACATTAACTGCACAGGGTTTTTTCATGTTGTTTCATGTTTTCCTTCTATCGAACACGAAAGAAATACATGGTCATGTTAGAATTCAGTCCCATTTGCATGTCGGAAAATCTGTTCATTTATGGTAGGAGCTTGTACTTCAGTTTTGAAAACTTCTATTCGATCCTGAATCCCTAAAGTGTAAACCTAGAATAAATTACTTAGAACCATAGGTGTTTTTTCTGCACGATTAATTTTCATTCAAAATGGTAGTTGCCCTTCAATCAGTTTTTCATAGGTGTGACTTTAATGACAAGCAGTACTAGACGCGAGCTTTAGTTCCTCGCCCTTGTATTCTCTTGGCGATACCTTTAATAAACAACTCATTGTAAATAAACTGGCTGGTTACTAATAATCTGCAAAAGCCGGTTGTAAATGAAAAACCGACTTAGAGCGAAGTCGGCTGCATTGAAATCTTGTTAAGTCACTGCATATACCCCTTTTATTCTCCTCTCCATCTATCAAATTCATAGTAAACGTCAATTAACAAAGCCCTTTTTGTAATGATTTTTGTTGCTTATTAAACTAATATCTCTGATCATCGTCCTAATATACATATTTACTCAAATTTTGTTATCTTTGGGTATCTTCTTACCACATCTTAAGTCCAATATTGCTGGTAACTCTAGGGTTTGTTTTAATTTACCTATTTCTTCTCAAGATGTTGCATTTACAACTTGTTTTCAATGATTTATTTCCCAATGGCACTTATATAAACACAATTTTTAAAGAATTTGTGTGGATTTACAATGTTCAGTCAACCACTGGTACCCAATATCTAAATATTATATTTTGAAAGATCAGAATTAACTTAGATAGCAAGGACCTAGGGTGTACCAAACGTCTAGTCCCTTCAATGGTTGATGCCTATGATGACTCGAAAAAGCAACCAATATTGTCGAAACCTTTGGAAAGATGCTTTATCTTTTATCTTTGCAGTCAGCGCTGAAACAAGGACAATTTCAGGCAATTATTCTAGGGTAACAACCAACATGAGCACACTGATAAGAAAAAATGAGGCTTATATTTTTTTTCTTGCCTTTACGATATTCCTATGATGTATTTTAGGCAAAATCTAGTTAATTACGATTTTTTCCAATGCCTGTAATATATAGGCAAATAAATTATTGTGCATCGAAACTATAGCACATCCTATTGTTATAAATTTCAATTTAATAGTTAAATAATATACATGCCAAAAAATGTATTTCTGCGTTAAATTGTTAGCATAAATGCGAAATTTATTAAAAACCACGATTTCATTGCATAGGTAAATGATGAAGAGCCATCGAGAAAGGTGGCCTTTACCCCAATGAAAGCAGTGGACGATGGCTAGGCACTGATTACTTCAAATAATCTAGAAAATGAAATGCTACCAGAAAGTCAACTTATTCGACACACTGTTGCGTTTACTGCGACAATAAAGTTGGTACCTATGCATTATTTGTGGCCACATTTGCAGATTTAGCAGGAATCTCATATATTGTGGGGAAATTTAAACTTAAATGACAGTTGCTTTCGCTATCAACCCTGAAATGACTCGTCTTCTGATTGCTACCACCACTCTATGAATCTTTTAGATGAAAGTCTCGGTTAAATGAATTTAAATTTTATTCATTTTCAGTCTTATCCCTTGATTTTAAAACAAGAACCAATTAAACATGGATTGTTTACTTGGAATGCTAGATCTCGACACAGATAGTTCTCATTGTTGTTTTTTTGAGCAAACACGTCAGAAGTTCTTCATTATAGTGTCCTTTCCAGATTCTGAAGGCAACCCAATCGGCAACCCAAAGGGTATCTTACCCTTTTACAAATAAGCGTCAAAAAACAATTCTTTGAAATAAAGGTTTACACATTAAATAAACAGAAGCAGTGGTATCATCTGTTTGTCAAAATGATTTTTAGATAAACTGTAGGACTGGCAGGATAGATCAGAAGGAGGAAATGTTCAGAAAAGATAGTCTATTTTAAAGTGCTTCCTACTCGACTCACTAAAGTTGGTTTGTCTCCAGTGGATTTTGACCTCCACAGTGGCTTCCCATTTAACATTTTTAACCCCGATCAGTATCAGCCCTTCTTGCGTCCAGGAGGTTGATATTGCCAACGCAGTAAGAGTTAGATTGCTATGGAAAATGCAGCCATTGCCTAATTGTTAAGCTCTGACTAAGCATCAAGGTTCAGCAGTTAATAAGGTGGCATGGAGGAGGCTTGATTCATAGAGTCCATCCTATTTACAATTATATGATAATCCAGTTGAGAATGCTATAGGAAAAGAAGTTAGAGACACCGAATCTAATTTTGAGTGTGCATGAAAGCCATGAAGATAGAATGTTCTCATACCAAGCTACCTTTTTTTTTCTCTTATTCCAAGAAAACCAAATAAGACGCTCTGGTTTCGACTAATTCGAGTTGACATGTCCTCGGAAAGCTCCGTCTGTCCAAGACTTAGACGATTATGTCCATTCCGAATACCACCATCTCCATAAACTAACGGGACGCACTAAACCTCTTAATTGGGTCTGAAAGAAAGACAAACTTGTGCCTCCCTCACTACATTCATCCCTCTAACCAATCGTCATTGAGATTGCTCCAAGAGATGATTTGACTGCTTTTTATCAATCGAAAAGTCTTATTACATCCTAGTGCATATTTAGAAAAAAACAAACTTAGTGAGCATGGTAGCTGCTAGAGAGTATCAAAGTCAGACTGTAGAAGGATAAGCTTCTCCAGTTTGTCTTGCGATGACAATTGGTCCTAAACTTCATGTCGACGTCTCACCAGATCGCTTGAATAGAATTCGCAGGGATGAAAGTATTCTATTGGATGAGGTAATGGACTCCTAACTGGGTAATTTATCACGCATACCTTCATTCAGAAATCAAATAGTAAAGCTGCTTAAAGCATCGGAGAACAATAGTAATATTCCAAAATACATATCTGTGAGTCTGATAACACGATTTTGATCAGTGTTTTTCCAGCCGCTATTTTCATGTATTGCTTTCATGATTTTATGTATTGATAATTGTTGTTATGATTAGCCTTTGCGTATGCGCAAGCGTACTACATCATGTGCTTGTAGACGTCGATTACCATTTTCACCCCTGCCACGTCCGTCAACAAGATGTCTTAGGGGATATCGAGGAGCAGGTGATAGACAAAACAGCAGCTCAAAGACGAATCTGTAGAACCTGCAAGGGAATTGTAGAAATCAAAATGACATTGCAAAATTGGGCAGCATCAAATTTGGGAGCGCATTAGTCAACTTTTAATGTTTTTATTAGGATATTTTCACCCATCCCCTCTGCAGTTATTTTATAAGGAGTTGAACAATGAGAAAGTTTATTTCGAAAGTACGATTTTATAAAATTCTGCATAAGGTATCTATTTAGGTACTGGCCAGAGTTGGCTGCTTGCCTTGATCCTCAGAAAAGATCCGTCTTTCCTTTCTGCCGATTAGAAACAAAGCTAAAATATATTTCTCTATATTCCATCGAATTTCATTACTCATCCCGAAAAATTTCAGCTCATTGAACCATTTATCTGAAGACATTAAAATTGATCATCAAAACATTGTATAAAATCTGGTCTGCCACAGTCGTTCTGCCCAAGCAGAGATGAAAAGGATGTTGAACATTCACATATGACCTTTCTTCAAGAAATGGCTTCAAAAAAGAACTGTCTGACAATCTATAAGTCTATCCAACTCAGCGAACCCTGATTTTCCTGAATAGATTACTTCGTCGTTGTCTGCCTTGATTATTAGAACACTGACAGACTCTAGAAGTAGCCCTAATAGATGGTTAGGTCGATTCAGCTAAGGCATCTGATAACGGATTGCATATTTTTCAAAATTTTCTAAATCAGCCCGGTTGTGCACACGTGGAATGAATAATTAACTAGCGATTGTGGACATTTCAAATAACTCCGTATAGACGTCATTCCACACTGCGCCTTTTCAATTTTTCCGATGATTTATAAGCATTTCAGATCCTCTGTGACTTCAAAGAGCCATTTTGCATTGTGCTTATTTTGTGCGATTTATATTACATAGAGACAGAAAGCCGAAAATGCTTACAAACACAGAGGGGAGAGAAAACAGATTATCCCATGTGAATTTGTCAAATTTGGCCAGACCTTAGAAGGGAAAAGTTAAGTAATATTGCAATTAGAATGGTTTGGATGCTTTCTGAACTTACCCCTTACCCTTGATCACCATCTGCATAATGAAATATTCCTACGTCAGTTGTTAACCAAAAACGCAATCCCGATCCAATTGACGAAGGTGTATCAACATCGCATTCATTGCTCCTAAAGTGAACGACATCAAATTTTCAAGGCTTGTGAGTCTAATGAACTGGGTTTTAACTCAAAAAAACTTGGCAAACTTAAGAATGGATTGCATGCATTATATTTGCTGGCTTCATAACACATGCCACTGAATAAAATGGGCCATTCTGTTGAATATTTGACAGTCGCAGTTCTTGGTAAATAGCACTCTATTTACTTTACTTATTTAGTGCGGTACATAAAGATCTAAAAGGTATGTTATGTTAATAGAAATTTCTCATTTAACAAGATGTTAAGTATACGACGAGATATTTTTTAATTTTTTATTTACTCCCCATTCATTAGGACAAATAGCTTTAGTATAAATAGCTTTTGAAACAGATAGCACACAACAGTTGAGACAGAAGACAGTAAAAGCGTTTGTCGACGTCTTCAGTTCTCTGACCACTTCTCTGGAATGGCTTCATCGGACAGGTAGCAGTTCAACTTCGTAGTGGTACCTCGTCCGTCTCCGACATTGTTGGGGGCAGACAATCTTCTATCTCTCCCAGAAGTCATTTCACTTTTCTGGTGGAGATTCCATCTACTTCCAGTTTGAGACCGTGAATTTAGGTATCAATGTCGTGCCTTGTTTACCAAACGAAGTTGTACTTCTGCTGGCACAGTCTACTTTTCTTCGTATGGTGGGTGATTAGTCTTATCCGGCCACCCTTCTCATTAGCCCCCAGAGTTGCCACCGGGGTTACCGGTGGTCACCACGAGGAGGCTGAGATTAGGTTTGACCACCACAACGAGCGATTTTTTGTTTACTTGGAATCATAAATTCCGATGAATCACTTATTTCCTTGTCTTATTTTGGCCATTGTTCTCTCTAACAGGCCATTTTCCTGCATTGTATATGATTCTTTGACTTTCTCCTAATCACTTGAAAGAAACAACAGTTGGTTTAACAGAGATATGTTAGATGTTCTACTTGATACCGCTGAGGAATTATGATAGATTTAGTCAACTTATTTCACCTTTTTTTTTACTATAAAACCTAATTTTTTCTATTTAATTAGAACGAAGCAAGTTTAAGCTCTCGTTAACTCGTTCTCACAACATAGCTTTTCTTCCACCAGGAAAGTTTCCTCAAGGCTTTCCCTCTGATATCAGGAATTCCTCCAACCCTCGAATCTGGTATCTCTTCAAATAATGAATTATCGTTTCCTTTCAAATATCTAAGCTTAGTGATTTCAAATTTGTTGTTAGTACCGTCAGCCTCGACTGCCAGATTAGCGATACTTGATAGTCACTTTCTGCCTTGACCCATGCCTAGATACTATTAGTGTTGCTGATTCTGAAGGACAAAAGGTGTGAGCAATCTGAAAGAATTTATAAATCTGGGTCTGATCTCGAGTGAATAGGTCAAGTGTCCGAGTAAATACATCTGCAAAAATCGTATAATTTGACTCTATGAGTTGAGCTGAATTCCTTAATTTAAGCGCACTTTTGGATTTTCAAGGATTCTTCAGAACGAGTCTTACCTGGCAGCGCTTAAGAAGTTGTATTCTTAACCACAAATATATCCAACACTGCCAAGCATGCTTTGTTATCGGAAGATAGAAATGATAATCCAGGCCTTCCAAAATCTCTGCCGTGGTCTAAAGGTCAATTTGAGAGGTGATTAATTAATTCCTAGCATTTTTCTTCACAGTACTTAACGTTTCATGGGTCGTGCCGTTACTAATCGCTGACATTTTTGGAGAGGAGAAACACTTCTTGTAACCTAGATATAAAGGTCAACTGGAGAAGGTATGCTAATATGATAAGTTCGAAAAATGCTACAAGAGGCTGGAACAACATGACTGATGAGATGATAGCCATCAACTGTCAAGTCACAACATTCAGCACTTATTCGCGCACCATCTCATGCATGGACGTGAGTACCACTGAACTAAAACCGTAATGGGTCAATCCAAAAGTCCACAAATATTTAACAAAAAGAGGTGTTCTGTTGTTTAAGCATTATTCAGCACGTCCTTACCAACTGCACTAATTAATTAAGCTTGTTCAGAACAAGATTAAAGTCAGGACATTTACAGTCGAAAAACTTAACATTATGCTATTTTCCAATGATTATTTTATGAATTTAGTGAGTTTATTTTTTAATACTTATCGCTTGAATGCATTTAGTTCCTGCACAAGTGCACTATTTCATAAGGTTATTGGTCTGAAATTATACTCTTGACATTTGTTCTATGTAATTCTAGAGTTCCTTTCTAACATTCATTTGCATTTACTTTCAAATCAGATTAGAACAAATTGAATTTGTATTTGATAAGTTATTAGGTATTTGTTTACATCCTTAGAGGTCTGGGGATTATTCGTGATCTTCAATTTTACGGCTTTACAAGCCCAGTCTACGAAGGAGGGGAAAAACGGGCGTGTGTTACAGTGAGGATTTCAAGGTAGTAGATCGTGTCAACACCTTCAATAAGAACAATTCTAGAATAAGATCTTAAAAAACATCTAGCTGAGGCGAATATTGTTAAGAGGCCCGTCTTACTCAATTTCAGTGATGTTTTAGACTTGTGAATTCAATTTCACTTACCACTCGACTGTGCATTGCTGTTAGTATTAGGTTTGCATCACTTACTCTCAAAAACATTTTTAACTGCGGATTTCAATATTTTAACATTCAAAGAGTGCTTCCATAGTAAAAGGAATCACTTTAAAGATGACATGGGTTTGTAGCTGAGGTGGAGCATTAGGCCCCTTTGAATGGTCCCCTCCTTCAACGATGTCTTATACTTCTACCTGATTGAACTTCAACTTCCGCGCTGTTCATTCAAAGATGGATTTCGATTAAATTAGATACGCAAAAGGCAGTGCAAAATGACAACGCTTTTCTCTAACCTTTAGAATAATACTAAAATTGAGTGCAATCAAATTCCGTGTTTCTCTTTAATTAGTGATTGGCTAGGAGGCGGTAATTGCGGGAATGTTAGGTTTAGTCGGATTTTATAGCAGATGAAGGCTCGCATACATAACCATCGTTTTGGTTACAATGATCTTCACTGCATTGTGGAGAGCCGTAAATTTACTCAGAGACTGTGCAGTCATAATGTCTTTCATCTGCTCATAGGTCTCGTAGCTTCTAGCTCACCTTAAAGGACATTGAGAAATATACATGGGAACGAGACAAACCTAGAGCAGAAAATATTGATAATAAATGAACTTTTGTTGTGATTAAACATTGACGTAAGTGTCTCTCAAACCAAGACGTCATTCATGGGGCCATTCACGCTGGTAAAAGAGTCTTTCCAAGTCGTAAACCCGATTCAGAAATGAATGCGTGCAAAGATAATAAAGTTCAGTTTTGTTTACTGAAATCAATTAAATGCAAATAAACGCCTTGTATCTGCATACTTGGAACCTCACAAAAAGTGGTGCCTTAAATGTCGCATTTTGGACCATCGCTTTCGATTTCTGAGTGATCAGAAACCAGTACAATAAATAAATTCCAACCAACCTCAGGTACCATCACTATGTGCCTTTAAATACGGGGCGAATAAAAATTGCACTTCGAAAAGAAACATTAAGAAGGTAAAATTCCAGAATCTCACAGCTTGGTTTCCCCCCACCTCTCCCGATTCCCATTAATAAAGGCCTTGCTGTTCGTCATCTTGGTATTTTGTAGGCCAGCTTTAATGTTGAAGTGATTCAATGGATGGTCCGTGCACTTTCACATGTAAGATCGACTGTTCTACGCAAACATGGAGGCGCAATAAAAACTAAGGACAAAACTAAATTACTTGATGCAGCTGTATAATGGGCCGCATTCCCGGCCAGCAGTTTTATCAGTCGTCACCATCGAAAATGAAAAAAATATTTTAAAATTGCATTTCTAAATACACGCAAAGCAATCAGGGGAAAAATAAGTATTCATAAGGTTGATGATTGTAACTTTTTGAAATCCATAAAGTTCTGCTTTTTTTTACTGCTTCATCTCTTCATTGTTTTTCTTATTCATCCTTACCCAATGAGCGAATCCCAAGGACCTATTAATGTGCACAACGGAAATGAAAAAAGCCTCTGCAACAGCTAAACACATATACATAGCAATATAACAATTAAATTGACGTTTTCGGAGCCCAGGTTCTTCCTCGGCATCGTTTCATCGCACAGAAACAGTTCATTCTTCAGTTGCACTTCTTTGCGGCACCTCGTCCGTCCTCGACACTTTTTAGTGTCGTTTGTGGTTGATGGTACCTTTTTGTTCTCGTCTGTTTGTCCTTATGCAGGTATTCACTTCTAGTAGGCGACCATTAGTTTTTACACAACAGTGATTCATGATCCCTTATTCGCAGTTGGAATAGGACATTTGTGGAGTTCATCCTGCTGCACATTCTCTTCTTCGTAGTCGTTTTTCGTGCTTTCCACCCTATCTTTTTCCTCCACCGTTTTCAGTTCTTCTACTTTCTTTACTGCATCGTTTTCCACTCCATCCTTTGATCCTTTCCCCTTCTCTGTTGACTTCTCACTTTCTGCGATTGCAACCAAAGGGTAACGATCTCTAATATGTTCCTTCGGCCACTTTTGAAACTTGCATCTTTTAAGGCAGTCTGTAAAAGAGTACTTTAGCCTACTTTCCAGTACCTTTTCGGCTTTGTGCCATTTTTCTCCATGATCTTGCCTTACGTGTCTTTGCATCTCCTTTGTTGTGGCAGTCTGTGGCAGTTTGCGTTAGAACTGACAGTACCACGTTGCCTTTCTCCCATCAATCTGGATGTATAGTTATCATCTCGACCTTTGAGGCTTTTGGATCAAGTAGCCATGATTCGGAGTACTCTTGGCATATTTCTTTCGCATCTTTAATTAATTGAAGCACCCAATTTCTTTTATCTGAGGCTTTCTTAGTTTCAACGTTTTCAAGGTTACTTGCAAGTATGGAGAGTATCAGGCTAACTTTGTCCATTTTCAAACTCTTCCGTAGGTACAACCTCTTCGCCTGTATAAGACTTGCTAAATTACGCACCGGCAGGTCCTTTCAGAGTTCCTCTATAGTTTCGACTCTTCGCGAGTACAACCCAAGAATCGTAATTCGAGCCGTATTCAAAGTTGCTTTAAGGATATTATTTAGACTTATTGAGCGCGGGAATGGTCGTAGTCGTGTTAGTTGCCTTTTTGCTCTGACTTGGTTTGCTTTTATTGCACCATCTGGCACACCAGTGTCTCGGATCATGGAGCCAAGGTATTCGAATTGTGAGGCACGTCGTAATGACAGCACTATCTTGAAACCAGAGGATTTTGTCCGCTGTAATTTGCATTCTGTATTTAGACATCGTTATCGCCAGATGTTCTATTAATCGGACAGCTGCAACCTGTCTTGGCACAATAAGACATAGATCACCTGCATATTCCACATGATTTAGCAGCCACCTTTTGGCCGAGTGATCACTCATCTGAGTCGCACTGTCGTTGAGTGAGAGGAAGGCTTCATCCAATATGAGTTGGAAGGTTAGATTGAAAATAATTGGTCCTTTTTTGATCCTTGTCTCACATCACGTTCCATCACAAAGTAGTCCTTTGTTCTTCTCAGTTTCCCCACTGGCGAGTCCATCAAGGGCTTCACCGAATGGACAATTTGCCAAGAGCAGCCCAGATCTATCATTCGGTTGATAATTGCAGCTTTAGGGCAGCGAGTCAAAGGCCTTTTTCAGGTCAACAAACACTAGCACTGTTTTCCGCTTCTGTTCCATGGCTTTCTGTATGGTGGTTTTTACTCCAAATATGGCCTGTTCGGTGGATCTTCCTTCGCAGAATCCAAACTGGGTTTTTGAGTGTAATTCGGCAAATTAGTGCTTCAAACGCTGGCACATAAAAGCTGCATATAACTTGCCTATTGTGTCTAGAAAGAAGGCTGTTCTATAGTTTGCCGAATCTGTCTGCAAACCTTCACGCTTGCAGATACTTGCAACTTTAGCATCAATCCAGGATCGAGGTATGGAGTAGTCCCACTGTAGAAGTCATTGACAACTTTTAGAGGGTAGACATTCAGCTACCGAGTGTCCCATTTCAATAACTCAGATCGAATTCCATTTTCGCCCGGGACTTTTAGCTGTCTCTGTTTCCTGCATCGAAATCGGGGAGTCTTTTGGTAGAAGATCAAAATTTTTTATTTCTTTGGTGGTTCTGTGCTTTAATAATTCCTAATAGTGTACGGCCTAAAACCCTTAATGATCCAGTCGGCACCTATCGAGAGGAAAATTACATTGAGTCCTGGTTAGCCCATGATTGAGGATGACAGTCCTAGAGATGGTTCCTTCTTCTCATAAGGAGTTAAAACATTCGCAGAAAACCAGGACTGTCACCTTTTACTGCTCCTACGTATTTATTTATTAACTCCCATCCAATATGGAAAGTCCCAAGGACTTATTAAGGGTGCAACATAAGTACAAATAACTTTTACAACAAGTAGCACACAGCAGTTAACACAAAAGGCAGTGAAAGCGTTTATCGACTTCTTTGATTCTCTGATCACTTTTCTGGCATGGTTTCATCGCACAGGTAGCAGTTCCACTTCATAGTGGCCTCCCGTCCGTCTCCGACATTATTAAAGGCAGACAATGTTCGTACCTCTTCCAGAAGTCTTTTCAACTTTCTGGTGGAGATTCCATACACAATCAGCTTGAGACCATGGATCTAGGCCTCAACGTCGTGCCTCGTTTACCAAACCCTACGAGGTTGTACTTCTGCTAGCACAATCTAATTTTATGCGTCCGATGGGTGATTAGTCCTGTTCGGCCACCCACCTCATTAGCCCCCAGAGTTGCCATCGGCATTACCGGTGGTCACCACGAAAGGGTTGAGAGTAGGTTTGACCACCAAGACGAGAGATATTTTTTATTTACTCAGAATCATATTCTCGATGGATCAATTTTTTCCTTGGTTTATTTTGGCTATTTTTCTCTCCAACAGGCCATTTTCCTGCGTTGTATATGATTTTTTGACTTTCTCCCAATCACTTGAAAGAAATCGCAGCTGTGAAGGAAAGCCTTAAGTTGGTTAAATAGAGATCTGTTAGATATTCAACTGGACTTTGGAAATCGCGTGCATGTAGCAAAGAACGGAATCTCCGCCAGGAAGTTGAAGACTTCCGGAGGCGACTTAAGGATTATCCGCCCTTAACAACGTCGAGGATGGACGAGGTGCCACCCATACGATGGAGCCATTTCGGAGAAGTGACCAGAGAAATGAATACATCGATAGACGCATTTACGGTTTTCTGTTCTGATGGATGGAGAGTAAACTATGAATAAGTTCCAGTAAGAAGACTCACTAATAGAACCAGTGAATGCGTATTTTAAATAGCAGTGCTAAACTTATTTGAAATGCACCAGATATTTCGATAATTCTAGTGCCTCTAAATTCAAATTTCAGAAAGTACAAATTTATGCTCAACTTTTTTGAAAATGTGCCGATATAAAGTGTTCAAATTAGATTTATTTACGTGACACATTGAGTGAAGGAATGCTACCTTTATGATGGAGGGAAAGTAGACTCTAGATGACGATACATTAGGTTCTTTTAACAAGTCTGAACCTTTTCTTTGACTTCGAAATATTTCTGTTTTATGCTTAAGATAGACAAGCTCTTGAATAGCCAAGTGGGAGTACATTAACCAGACTTCTCCATTATTCCATGAATCTGACACCGCTTGGTGCATGTATACTTGGTTAAATTACAGTTTTTCTGTGTCTCCGCAAGGTTGATAGTCAAGTCCATAACTTCGAAATGTAAATAAAGTCATTCAACTGACTAAAGCGATTAGCGGATTAAAAGTGAATCCGCAAGGAATCAAATAGTTTTTAAGAAACACTTCGGTAAAAATGCTCACAATGAAAAAATAAAAGTTGAAATCATGTGGAGAAACTTGAAAGAAAGGTTAACTTGAACAAGACTACCTTGAAAACGGTTTCCATGCTATTGCAATTCCAAATAAAGATTCGAGGAGATGTTCTTGTTGTGAAGTAAGAAAGAAAGCCTACATTTTGGCAAAGACTTAGATGAATGAAAAGGTAATATAGGGCTATAACAGTTACAAAGGCTTTGGTTGAAATATAAGTTCATTTCTGTTAGGAATTACCGACTATCTAGAATCAGACACATTTTTTTCGCCTACGACTTGAATTGGTTCGCAGCCAAGCGGCATTAACTTGTATGATTGTGCAAACATATTAGCGCTATACACTAAAGTGTTTTGAATTCTCGTCGTTAGAAGGCTGCACCAATCAAATGTATCTATCTAATACAAACTGAATAACCAAAACAGTATTTTTTATATTTTCAAGGCAACTTAACTTTGTTCTGAGGACTAAATTTCAAATCCGTAATTGCAAGTAGCTCTTTGCGAGCTTTGGTTGCCCATAAGCTGGTGAAAGTTGTGAAAATCATTTTTTCGAGTTCACATGAATTACATCAAGCGCTGATTCTCATCTCCCGAGGAAAGGAGACAGTACAATTTTATTCCGTCCGTCCATAGAAGCTCGCCTCTAATATAATAACAAATATGATGTGATAGGCCGCCAACAAACCGCCATTGCTGTGTGGATATTGAAACGCAGTGACAAAGGCAGCTAAAAAGATGGTCTGCCCATGGCAGTCTAAGGTTATCAAAATGTAATTTTGTATCAGTTTCGCATCAGTGTAGCCGGTTCAATTCGTGTCTTTGATTTGGACGGTTCCCTTGGATTTACCAGTAGTAACTGGGTATATTACATTTGTATATTTATGACAATTTTTTTAGAATGCGAACACGCGTACTCAAATTAGCAACAAAAAAGTTTAAATTCAGCATTCTGCTCTATGTTCAATCATATTTGCGCCACTTTTACTGATAAGGTTTGGGCTTAAAATGTCCAAACTAATTTCTAAGACTTTATAAATAAATCAGGAATTAATTTATGTTTCACATCGCATGAAGCATCTGTCTGGAATGCCTAACACTAAAGATGTGGCACAATATTTTTTTTAGCATGACATTCAGATTAAAAAGAGAAAATATAAAGAAGAAACCATTTTGATTTTCGGGAGGTTGATTCCAGAAATCATGTCTCGGCTCAAACGCAATAACTTATCCAATTTTGCCTTTTGTAGAAAGCATGTCAGTGGATCAGCTGAGCAGCGTGTATTTTAAGAGGATGTTTAAATTCATGGCGTCAAATCAATAAGCCTAAAACTTGAAAAAGTAGACATGCAGAATGGACTACGCTTCAGCAGAACAACAGCCACGTGAGGATAATATGAACCTCAAATTATCTCCCTCGTTACGAGTGGCTCTAAAAGCTGTCCTTTCTGATACCATTCAAGAGTTCTCAATGCTTCACAGAGCAGCTTTGCAGAAAATTTCTGTTTTTAAAACACCCCCTTTTGGAAATAAATCGTCGATTTTCGAAAGAAGGAGTGATTCGTTGATAAAGGAACTAAGTAAGATATTTTTCGAAGCTCTTGTTAAATTCGAAAATTGCCGTCGAGAAGACTTTATTACCCTTCCGGATGGCTCGTTTCAGAAATTGACTGATGAAAATAGCACCCTTCGAACAATTTTAATGGAATCGGAAATTAAAATGGACGTTTTAAAAAATACTGAAAGCGAAATTGATCTTTATGGGACTTTTAAGTCTCTTAAAGCTTACTGCGATGATAGGCAAGCTATTGTAGATATGCAGGCTGATTTGGCCAAAAAAATTATGGCAAATGACCGGCAAATCAGACTTTTGCAAGATAAGTTATCAGTGATGGAGGAAAATTTTGCGAAACAGGTAGTTTTCCATGATGAAATAATCAGTCAACTGAAACATGAATGGCATGAAACAAGACATTTGAAAATTATGTCCTATGAGTATTTGAACTCATCCTACGAACAGAGGGCTGAATATTACAGTAGGTTATTTGACTACGAAACCGGAGCCCTTCTAAATGAAGCTCAGAGCTACAGGCAGAGTCTGAATAGAGAAAAGCGCATAATGCAGGAGAAATTAAGTTGCATGTTAGCCGAACTAGACTCCCATGCAAACCGTCTGCGATACCTCCAAGGTCAAACTGCGGTTCAAGATTTATCCAAAAATATCGATATCATGGTGAAAAGCCTAGAACAACTGAGAAGTGAGCACGAAAAGCTCAAGAATGAATACACTCAGTGCGAACGGGTCATTCTTGACTATGAAGCAGCTCAAGAAAGGGCCAGACTTGAAGACGAATTTGACCAAAAAACCCTAGTGGCTATTTTCCAGATTCAAGCTTGGTGGAGAACCATGGTTGTGGTTCGAGGAATCAAGGTAAAAGCAACGAAAAGGGGTCGAAAATCGTAAAAATGGTGTGGACTCAAACAAACTCTGCAACCGTCTTCAAATATTAACTACTTATACTTTATGAGTAAAGTTAATCATATTCTTTAAATATTTTCTGTGAAGGAAATCTCGTTTTAGTATCCTTTTTTAGTGTTCTCGGATGAACCCTTCGGATTGACCCAATCTTGAATGATAAAACAGGGCTAGATAAAACCGACATAGTACCTCTCAAACCCTTAAACCATATTTTATGGTTGAATGGGTAATTGAGATAATTCAGAGCACTTTTAATTGCTTAGATTCTGCAGCATTGTATTTCAAAAAAAATTACCAAGAAAAGTTATGCACCTAATTTCATCTTAAGGCCCTGGAGTTAAGCTAAGATATTCTGAAACTTTCCATCGTGATTGATGTAGGAAGAATTTGTAAATGTCTGTTTTACAAGCGCTGAAATATCGCTGGCCATAGTGGTGCCCCAGAATGGCAATGTAAGCAAAAGCAAGCGACATCGAGACCGCACAGCAGCGATGCATGGCAATTTAGTGCGACAGACCGGTCTAATTACGTCTGTTTGCGAGCCCACTTTCGCCTGCGCGCGTCAGCGGAGACGGTCGATATCCACACGATGGTTGGGTAATAAGATGGACAGACAGGCGCACATACATTCGCAGTTGCAGCAGGCCTTGAAATTCATCCTGGGCCAGGTCTCGGAATCAGTTAAAAAATAAGGCCCTAAGCCCAGCTCCGAAAACTTGTACTTCATTATGATTTTCTTCGTGGAAGTCTGTTTAAGCTAATTTGGAGTGAAATTGGTTGTCGATGAGCAAAAATTTAGCATTATCTGCATCAACATTCGACAAATAATTTCATGCTTTCGCCTTGATTCTATCATCTTATTTACCTTAGTAATTGGCTCTGGAGATTGTCATGGGTCACTTGGCAGTTAAAACTGAAATTGAAATATTGTAATTAAGTCTTGCTTTTTCTGGTTCATTTTGCCTCCTAGTGTTTCATTCTAGAAAGGATAAAAATGCCTACTTCCTTTTGCAGAAAAAGCTGCTTCGATCCCTTGAAAAATTTAAAAGATTACTGTTGGTTTTGGTAAATTATCAATCGGTTCGCAAGTTAGTTGAGAGCGCTCAAAGACACCTTAATGGCTGGTCTGAAATCGGTTCGAATAATTTAGCCCAAAATTCTAGCTGAAACCCATTTCCCTATTTATACTACTTTTATCGCGATTATCGATGAATAATGGTAAAGTTAATCAACTAATCTAAACTAGACTGGTTCGCTGACCTGGATGGAATTAATTTAACAAGCCATACTACTTTTGAAGAATCATACAAGAGCCTTGGAGGTTACGACGACTTTTTCACCTCAAAAAGCAGCTTCGAAAGACGTAATCTCCACTAAAACAGTTTTAAACCAAAGCCCTCAAATGAATGGTCACTCTCAAGAAACACAGTTTGATACACCTCCAAAATTTTCTATTCTTTTACCAGACATCGAGTGGTTTATGTGAAAAGGTTGAATGAAGCATGAATGAGAAACCACTTAGTCATCACAGCAATAGCCACGACATTCCAGTTACAAATTGCAGTTGCGACTATTCCTTTTGAGGAGCCTTCACAAGAGATTTCAATGAATGTAGTTTATAGTTAGGCATGTAGATGGTCATTGCATAAGTCAAACACTTAAGCTTTTCATTATTTAGATTGCTTAAATCAAATAATTTAAATGGCACAATGTCAAACAGTGCAAACAATATACGATGAGCGTCTGCGTTTTTCTTGTTGAAAATGAACTAACTTTTCAGCTTTCAGTGCAGCACCAAGTACAGTAAGAACTCCTTGCCAGCAGCAGGAATTAAAATCTGCAGAAAGCAAATGTCGATCGGAGGGGGTGAACGCACAACCAACATGATGTCGCTCTTGAAAGGGAGAAAAAAAAGTAAAAAATGGCATTATATGCCTTTGTCCGAATGATCTTATCACCATTAGCTTACTGTTTTGTTGTAATATTTTCTGGCGAACATCTTTGAATATCTCAAACTCCTAAGCGCACAAGGGAAAACGCCAACTTTAAGCTTTAATCTTGGCTTATGAAGTGTAAATTCGTGTATGAAAAAAGTTTTAAAGTGGAACGAAACATCGATGAAAATCAAGAATCACTTCAGAAATGCATTTCAAAATGCACCTTTGTTACATATGCCCTTAGCGGTGTATTTATGCCTAACTACCTCTTTCTGATCTGATGGGTTTTAAGAGATGTCCGATCAAACCGACAAGGCTTTTCGTACCCAGCTAGCCAGCAACATTTGGAGAATACTTGCCCCTCGTGGTTGTGGTTCCGCGGATTCACACTTGAAATTATCTATTACTATGTACAGACGGGTAAAGTCTTAGTTTTGTTTCAGGCTTTTAAGCTGACGAATAGTATAATGTTAATTTCAATAGTATCCGAGTGTGAATATTTGAATATGAAGTATTTAGGCATCTAGCTGAAGTCAGATAGATGATAGTGAGGATGATGTTGATGGCAATAGTGCTGGTGGTGGTGGTAACGAAGAATACTAATTTATTTGGCTGCAGAGAGTCAGTCAAAGAATTGAGGTAGAAATGATCGCATTGACCTGATTTTTCTTAACTTATTCCACTTTTTGGAATTTTTAGGGCTCATTATATCTCGTTAGTGATCTGAATGACCGTTCTTTACTTACTTGAATAAATAAAATATAAGGACGGACTTAAAAAGTCATCATTGATAATCAAGGTGACTCTCAGTGGCCAGCTAACTTCTGATCAGAAGTGCTGCTTAAACTTGATATTGCTAGAAGACTGAGCTGTTTATTGGTTTATTAATACAAAGAATGAGCACTTCCTGTGGTATTTCTGACAAGGAATTCTGATTTTGGCCCCTAAGTGCGGCAGAACTTCGCCAGTGAATACTTTAAAGACGCTAAATTCGTATTCTTTGAAACGAGAGCAATGCAGGGATGTAAAATTATAAGAGACTGATGCCATAGGAAGTGTCAGAAATCGGATTTCTCAGTGCGGTGCCTTAATATGCAACATGTTGGAATTTTTTTTTAAAAAATGTAGTTAACTAAACAAAGGAGCAAATATAGAAGGACATATAATAAAGGAACGGAACATAGAAATGATCTCTGTGCCAAACAAGGAATGCTAACTCATCTTTTTTCTCTATTCAGCCCATATTTAGTTTTCGAGTCCTGACTTAATAAGAGATCAACTAGACATACCAGTATCTGAAAAGTACATTAAGCCACTGTTGTAAAGGCCCTCAGAATCATTTTGACCCAATCGTAATGTTGGAAGAAATCCGGTCTTAACTCAAAACTCATTGCCCAGTTGGGCATCTTACTTATAATAACGGCAGTTCACGGAAGTAAATTGCTGTTTTTTATAACAAATATACGAGCACGTTCTTCATAATCTGAGGCAATAATTATGTTCAGCAGATGAAATAAAGATCAAAACAAATTTCGTTCCCAGCACGAAGAAACTTCCATAAGCGTGGGATGCAAAAGAACGTGCCTCTCCGCACACCAATTAATTCGGTACAAGATACGTGATTGAATAGTTTATTCAGCCAATGAGGGTTCTGTTCCTATTTTTCCGAAGCATTACAAAAAAAACACGAAATATAGCTAACTTTGGTTAAAATTGTTTTTTTATTTATTTGCTCCTCGCCCACTAGGGGAAGTCCCAATGACTTATTGGGGTTACAAAAGTCCGATTCGCTTTTACAAGTAGCACACACCAGTAAACACAGAAGACAGTAAAAACGTTTATCGACCTCTTCGGTTCTCTGGTCACTTCTCTGGCATGGTTTCATCGTGCAGGTAACAGCTCAACTTCGTAGTGACCCCTCGTCTGTCCTCGACATTGTTAATAGCAGACGTGTTTTATACATCTTCCAGAAGTCTTGCTTGCACGCAACTTTCCAGTTTGTCCAGTTTGTGACCATGAATCCAGGTATCTATGTCGTGCCTCGTTTACCAAGCTGTACGAAGTTGTACTTCGGCTGGCATAATCTAATTTTATACGTCCGGAGGGTGATTAGTCTAGTCCGGCGCCCGATCTCATTAGCCCCCAGAATTGCCCCTGGGCAATATTTACAATATTTACAGATATCAGATATCAGATATATAAGGCCCCAACTTAACCTAGGAACAGGCGGTCTAGGAACTTCCAGAAAAAAATCAGACTCTAGGCCTCTGGTAGTGGATAATAAGTTTGAAGTCCAAAATTTTCTGTCTTAATGCATCGTTCTGGCCATAATCTTAACGACAGTCCTTCGAACAACCATCTACCTTAGACTCCACTAAGCAGATGAGTTTTCTCTTCCTCGTTAGTACAACCATTCCTCTAGATCTCGACCCAGTTGGAAATCCTTGACGTCCCTCTACAGACTAGACATATTATTGGCTTGACAGGCACTGAAATCAAAACCTTTTTGAAGTCCGTAAGGTGGCTGTGAACCCGTCATTGGCAGTGAATTGTTAAATAATAATAGTATTTGCAGTTCAATTCAAATTAAGTTTTTTAATAAAGTATTACTACTTCCGTTCTGACTCCTGCTGTAGAACCTCAACAACAAATGATGTCAATATCGATCCAATCTACCAAAGAAATAAAGCAGATAAGGGAAGACCATTACTTTTAAATAAATGACGGGGTAGCAGTTAATATCAGGATAAAACAAAGGAGAGGGAGCTAGGTCCCACAATTAGTTAATATGAATTTCCCATGCTTTTTCAAGATCATTAATATTAGTGTTTTGTGTTGTTTTCATTCCGATGCTAAGTTCTCAGGCGTCTCGTCTATATTATCTCCACCGCCATTCACATGATGATCTACGCTAACAATGACAGCCATGTTTGGTAATTTCTGTTTCTGAGGATCTACCTGATCACTCGTTTTTTTGAGATCGTTATTGATGTGATTTGTTGCTGGAGCGTAGGACGATTCGCCATTGTCACCATCATCAATGTCGTCTTCTTCAAGCCACTTCAACCACCGTATCACCTGCAGGAGGGGAAAAAATAGTCTAGAAGCCCGCATGCACTAAAGAGGTAAAAAATAACAAGTAACGGGCTTCAAATTCACTTTGGCTATGTGTATAGCATTTAAATCGAAACGCAGATAAATCTGGTTCGACTTCAATTCTGACTTGCCTCGAAGAGAGCTTTTCCTTTGACGGGGTAGGTTTGGTTCTCCTCCTCTTGCCATTCAAAGAAAACCGACTTTTCAACCAAGCCGAATTGGTAGAGATTTTGAAAACAGCGTAACACAAAACCTGCAAATAGATATACGAAAAATATACAATTGTAGGAAAACAAGAGCTGAAAAGAAAGCAGCAGACAGCTGGACATTTAGGTGATTTCTTACAAAGGTCCAAAAAACCCAACGCTTTCCAGTGAATAACTGCTTCAGAGCAAAAGGAAACAGTGCAGAGAATGTATTTTGAGCGCTTTGCAATACAGATTTAATTTCAATACTGGATTATACGACAAAATACTTCATACTTCGTTCCCTTCTAATAAATTGAATTAGAAGGAACGGTGGGTAAAAGATCGAGAAGTCATGACCAGCTAGCAATAGAAAAAAAATCGATTAAGAAAATAAATAAGACCAGAGAGATAACGCGAGTTTGACTAGTGATGAAAATCGACAGCAAAGCCAACCTCCACCTCTTCCAGGTACTGCAATACAATATTGATTTCCTCAAGTACTGGGTGCTAGGACGGCCTAAGAAGGGGGTCAACATGACTAACAATTTTAGCAAAAGTGAAGGGGATAATCAACCGAATTAGGCTGATAATTAAAGATGAGGTTATGAAATGGGTGTTCAACGATAATTGCTTAGAAGAACTGTCAAGCTAGACCCCAGAATTCTAAAAATATTGCTCATCTCATAAACCGCTCTCTTTCTCCACATGACTGACGCGTTGCGTTTACAAGGTATCTATCCACGCAACGAGCTTTATTCTTCTAAACTAACTAAATGAAACAATGAAAAAAGTATTAGTTTGATTCACCTTGAGCAGTTAAATAGTGACTGGTGGTGAGATAGACCATAATTTGGGTGCTAGAAAACGTTGGTTGGGTTTGAGCGAGAATTCAAAAAAGATATAGGATTAATTTTTACACAATGAAATAACGGTTGATATCATCAGACCGGAAACTAATAGAAAGAAGGCTTGCCTGCAGAAGCCATTCAAAGACTAGGGGCATTCAAATACTTATGTTGGTGACGATCGCCGTATTGTTTGTAGATGAAATCATAAATAGTGAATGTCATGGTATACCAGCGAATGGATCAAATTTAGAAATGCCGACATGAGGACTAGCTGAAAGCAATACTACTCAGAGCCAAGCAAGATGTTGGCCAACTCAGAAAAGCGCATTTTAATCGCCAACAAATTGAAAATCGCAACTGAGATCACAACTTATTCACCAACTTCAAAGGGGTCATTTATCCTGAGCATTGAGCATTTTCCTCACCTTTTGGACTATCCTTTTCATTCCAGAAGATTTGGAGTGCATGAAGCACGTCCAACTGTCGTTCAGGTGGAACGCACATTTCCAGTTTACCAAGTTCTAACATCTCTTGCCACACCACCGCTTCGACGTCTTCCAACTCTTCTTCCACACCTCCACCCTTGGAGAGGTCGATTTTGGAACCAGCCAACCATACCCGTTCGAAGGCTGCACTCATGAGGCTGTGCACTATTTCAGTAGTTAAGCAACCTTTAAGAGACTGAATGTGGTTAGCGAAGGCTGGAAGATCGGGGCTGGAGATGAGGAGGGGACAGAGGGTTCTGACGACTAGACACAGACCCGGGAAGAAAAAATCGATACCGCGTTCTTCCAGGAGTTCGAGCATCCTTGCAGGGGATTGGCTACCCTCTGAAATAAAGAAAAGCTGAAAAAGGTCAAGGGAGTATCTACAAAGGGAAGGTAGGAGATGAAGCAAAAACTTTTCCTATCGTTGGGCAATGGGGAACGGATAAGATTATATGAAAACGCCCTCCTGGCTAGTAGCCTCAGTTCATAAAATGACGAAAGGAATCTCTCTTAACATAAATTAGAAATTTATTCAAGACTGATATTTCGTGATGGAAACATTAAAGGTAAGATAAGCGATTTCATTAACCGGAAGGCTGCTTGTAAATTGAGTCATAGGAATGGTGGCGTGCATCTGATGTTCAACTAATAGGAAACTTGAGAGCAATTTGCTAATGCTTCTCGATAAAAGAACCAGCGGATACGCGTTTGGAAGTATTGAGACAACCCAGAGATCCGAATGACCACTGAAATACTAAGGCAGTCAAGATTCTAAAAAAATCTGCGGGCTTGCCGAGGAGGAGAGCTAAAGGCAATTCAATAGATATGGCGCCTGTGGCACTAAGTGTTCGGATGCGTTACTACTCACAACCTCTTCCCTTATCCGCGCCATGATCAAGAACTGAAAACTACTTTCAATTTCAGTAAATCCTAGGACGGCCTTTTAGGTTAGCTGTCAAGAATATCGGCTACTAAACTCGAGTTTGCCTGCACATAATAACGAAGATCCACAGTGGCATTATAGTACTGAGGCCCAGAAATTGAAAAACATGGATTGCTAGTGCAAAACTACCAATACAGTAGCAGCAACAATCACGAGCAGTACGGAGAAGTGTTATCAAAATGAACATTTTTAGACGACGCGCAGTTTCCTATATTGTTCCATTTTTAAACGGAAGCGAATGACATTCTGAACAGCTAAAAGGATATAAGAACCTAAAAGTATATCAACTTCTAGGAGTCTCTTCGAAGAACAACACAAAATTGGCATTGTCTTAGGGTGAACCAAATGCGCAAAGTTCTGCCAATGGGAGGGATTTCTCAGCGGTGACACCGGAGTTGACATGCATAGAGTGTCTTTTCAATTTATATCCTTTGGCATTTTAACTGAAACTGAGAAAAAAATGAAATTCACCCACAAATTAAGATAAGCTTCATGAAGTTTATTATATAGAGTGAGAAAGACGGCTAGTGATAGCTAAATTTGCATGTAAAGTGATAATGGAGCAGTAGTAGCGTTTGATCGAGGCTTCTATTGTAAGACTTGACACTGTCTCAGTTAGCGAGAAGCTCATGTACAGGAGGCGGGATCGATGAACAGACCATCAAAGCAGACGCTAGAGAGGAAGTTGGAAGTGATTACCTGAAAAATGCGAGCTCTACTAGAAAATGTTGGGGAACAGCTTCAAGCTTAAGCATGCCTTTAGTGCTCAAACTAGAACCAAGAAGCTACCAACCAGACAGAGGCCAGAGCTCAAAATCAATTGTTGGAAACCGAAATTTAGTTGGAGAACTTAATAGATATCGACTATTATCAGCTCAAAGTGTACATGGTACTAAACTTCAATTGTGAATACGCTTTTATTTCGAGGGTTAGAAGTTCTTTCGACAAAAATTACCGGGTAGAACTTCTTCCAACACCACTCCATTCTGTACAAACATTTTCACCAACTTCATCCTCCTCTCCTCTTGATCACCATTAAAATCAACTCCCTCTGGGATGAATTCACCATCGTCAATCTCTCTTCCATCGCATTCAATCTGAAGAAAAGCGCCGGGAGTTGACGAGGAATCCGCCATCTGTCCAAGTTGTTGAAGAATGAGAAGGAAAAGAGGATGATGCCGACCGGCTGTTAGGGTTTCAGCCAATTTTGAGAGACTGATTTGGTTGACTAAGGCGAGACGTGCAGCCAGGAAAGCAGGGGCCGTTTTGGACGACGAGGCGCATAGACGTTGGAGCATCAACCCCCAAGTACATTCCAGAATCTGTGTGAGGAGCTCAAGTTGCAAGCTCTCGTGAAGGAGGAGAGAAGCAAATTGACAAGCAGAGTGCTTAATATCGCGGTCTGATGCGAAATTGTTGGATGTCAAGGAGTCTATAAATACTAATAAAGTATATTGAATTCATAAAGATGTTTAAAGGCAGGAATTGAGTATGGTGACCTACCATCGCAGAGGAGAAGCATGCACTTCAGAATAACTTCTTTGTTTAATTTGGAGAGGAGATCTTTCTCGGTCAGCTGCTCAAGAGCCTCCTGAATGCCCTTCGTTTTTGAGAGAATCCCAATCTATACAAAATAGCTTTCAAAATTATTTCGATTAGGCTATTTTCCTAGTGCTCACGAGCTTTGGTAGGAATTCGAGAAATTACGGAAGCAAAATTCCGTATAGCAACAACCATAAATGATCTGTATGAAAGTGCTTACAGGTCTGCATGAGTTGGTTATGAAATTTCGAGACTTATACTGCAAAACTACTTGGGAAACGATTATTAAATCGAAGAATTATAGGAAAGGGAAGATCGCCTAAAGATGCTTGCTTTAATCTGAAGAATGTAAACTGACCTCGATTAAAGATGATAGAGACCTCCACGTTGAATGAGTAGAGAGAAAAACTATTGCTACGACGTAAGGCTAAACTTACTCGAAGGTTAGTACCCTTCCAAATGACTGCACTGAAGTGACTCTGAAAGATGACCCAATGACTTGGGTGACCACAACCACTTTTTATGTGTAAGGACTGCAAAACTAAAGATCGGATGAAAGATTCGCATTAGGGCATCGTGATACGGAAGTTGAATTGGCTCTTCTGTTAAAGAAAAGGAATTGGAAAGAGACCGTGCTGAGGAAGAATACTAAATGCAATCGTGGTCAAAAGGGGGATGAGGAACGTTTTCCCTCGAAGGAGAATGTACTCCTTTCCTCGTGCGAGGACACATCTGACGGGAGACAGAATAGTGAGAAAAAATGAAATACTGATTTTAATGACTGACCTAGTGTCCTTTCAAAGAGAATAAAGATAAAAGCCCCATTAAAGGAACGAAATTCGTATAAATCATGGAGGTTAGTATGTAAGAAATAAGATCAATTTTAAAAAAGAATAAACGCTCACGAGCGCTATCTTAAAAAGCTTTACCACTAGAAAAACAAACAAAAACATAGACTACCAAAACCCAAAATAGCGTCGCAACAAACGCAGAACTGAACATCTATGACAGCGTCGCCAATGATGCGAGTCCTGCTAGTACCGACTATTTTGCTTCCGAGAGGAAATAGAGAAGGTGGTACACTGGGATACAAGAGATCTCGTCGTAAAGCCCTTAAGAAATCGGTAGGATCAAATGCCGAAAGTGGCAGCGTTTGTTTAATACCCAGCTACTTGGATGTCAAGCAGTAGAAATCGCTCATGGCCACCAACTTGATGGCTCGTGCAGATACGCTCAAAAGCGTTAAACAATTTGCCAAGACATCCAAATAATCAGAGTAAAAAAAAGCAAAACGCTCGAACGCAAAGTCCTCAATCTGGATGAAAGAAGTCACAGCCCCTGCATGGGAATGATGGTGAGGACGGTTAAAGATAACGGCCCAGAATCCGATAAGAAAGCGGGACGGCATATTGTATTCTAATATCTGTTTATATCCATTTCCAAACAAGACTATGGATCGTACTAATTTTACTCGAATGTTTAAATAGGAATGTGTTGAAGAAAGAAGTTATCTCCATGTAAGATGTAATTGGGAATGCTAATTGCAAAACACCCTGCGGTTGGTTAGCATACCTCGACCTCACCAGCCAGAATCGTAGCTAGCTCAAGCGAAATTACGGATTAGCAACTGATTGAAAACGTGGGAAGAAGTAAAACAAATGAGTGGCTGCGCAACTAAGTCGGGAACAAAATGGCTAGGTCAGTGAACAGAAGAGCAAAACACAAGTATCCGGTTTAATTAGCCTTCGTACCACTTGATATGAGTCGATTAGGCAGCTGAGATAACTTTAGGTAGCGTGAGACATTAATTCTTCATTAGATTACGCGAGAGAACGTAATAAAACTAGCATTTACAGGGAATCCGCCAATGTATGGAATGCTGACAACCCCTTGCCATTCAGGTGGCCTTACACTTATCTCTGCCAGGGAAGTACCTAAGGAAACAAGTGCATCTTAACTCACGATACTGAAAACAAAAGAAGATAGGAAGGAAAGACCCTGTGGATTTTAGAACCAGCAACGACTAAAACAGATTGAAAATGGTGTTTAGAAATGTTTGGGCTGAAAAAAATTTCGATCGGTTCATTCCAAACTGCTTGCAAAACTCCCGTTCTGCTTATGTTGATAGGCGAGGTTTGTGAACTTTAAAGTAATTTTTCTTAGTCCGGACCCGAGGAGACTCAAAATGCTCAACGGATTATAATGAACTTACCACCGACTTTGCAGCTTCTTTATTTTCATCGACATGCACTGGTTTTTCTGCATAGGTGATAATGGCAGGCGGCGGCGGACGGTGAATTTGCGCCGGCTGAAAGCGCGACGGTCGCCAAACACTCGGAGGTGCAGCACCACAAGAGAAAAGCTGACGGACATCTGCACGACCGGTCATCATGGCGTCAATGTCCGGACTGGTGGTGGCCGGAGTCACTGCAGCTGAGGAGGCACAAGAGGAGGCACCGCCACTGAGAGTACTAGCAACAGTAGCAGTACCTCGCAAACCGTCATTGGATGTTATTGATGTTGGCTTCTGTAGAGAGGAGGTTGATGTTGAAGAGTGCAGATACTCAGGCTGCACACCAGAAGAAAATAACCGGTAAGCAGAACAGTTTGGGATTTAACTTACATATCTCAGACGAGATTTGCAGAGCGATAAACGCACCTCAAAATACGATGCGCTGCTTGATGGACCCAATCCTTTCGGTACCGGTGAATAAACCTCTCGGGAAGTAGGGCTTCTTTTTGATCGACAAATCGGAGTTCCCCGCCTCTCTTGAGTGCTCATGTTTCTTCTAGTCCAAATTGAGCTGTTTCCACTACCATAGCCGCTACTGTTATCTCGATCTCGATGACCGCGAGAGTTGGCTGGGCTGTTAGAACCGCCAGTGACGAGAACATCGACGCAATTCGATGAGCAGAAGAGGTCGAAGTCTTGATTGGCACGCCGGGAGCAGAGTGCCTTGCCCATCTGGTTCAGAGTAGTCCAGTCACTGCTACTACAGGTGCTGCCCGTCCCACTCTCCGAGGAATTCTGCTCCAAAGCACTACCGAAAACACTACCGTGAGCACCCAGGGAATAGCACTGGCGCTCATTAGCTAATGCCTGTTGAAATATCAAAAGAAATGAGACGTCAGTACATGCGAATTGTCTCGTATCAAACAAAATGGTAAATGACACTGATCTGGACCATGAAAACAGGATCAAATGAACTCCGCTTACCCTAGATCACTAGCAGATAAAATATGCCATTAAAGAAACCACCATAATAAATAATTTATACTTTATAAAGAGGTTGGTGAGACTGAAGCCGATATCGGGGCTCAACAAACTAAGCATCCAAATTGCTTTGAACTTTCAGCAAACCTATCTTCCTATGATTTATCCACTGTTGAGCGTAAAACAATTTATAGGAAAGAATCTTCTAAAGAATCTTGCGGCTCAAACAGAAGAAAAAGTTCAAATGTGGGCAAATTGACTTTCTGAAGGTTGGCTAAGCTCACATTTGACTCAAAACCACTGAGGAAGGAAAAATCTATGCGTGGGCATACAAAAAGTTGAGGTGACCGCATGCACACGCCAAAAAAAGTGTTCCGGAAGCAGGATGAACATACACGAAAATTCATTTCAAATAAGAAAATTTTCTATATCGTTGAACATTAGCCTCGTCAGAAGCATGTGCATGAACCTCGCTTGTATGAACTCCTGATATCGAGAGGAAATGAGAAGGCGAAGACGAAATGAAAATCGCACCCCCAGGAGCACAATCAACAGGCTTCTCTGCCCGGTAGCTAGATATAATAGGACATAAAGAAACGATGACTATGAAACTGACCACACAAAACGGAATTTTTACCTCCAGCAGATAACAGGTAAAGAGGAAAAAAAATGGCGTGAAGACAACATCGAAGCGCAGAAGAATATAGTGTAGAGGCGAAACTCACCTTATCATATTCCTTTAGCAAATCTGCTGCATGCCAGGGATGCTGGCAGTCGTTCAATTGACCTTCAAACAATGGTTTCCAGTTATTTTTTCGTAGATTTATTACATCTGAGATCATGTAGCGAATTCGAGTGCTCAATGGCACGAATTTCATCGTGGTATTTGCCCTGCGCATCTCACACAGACGATCGGGCGACGCGCGCTCCAGGATCTGTGCCATGCGATCAAAGTATTGGTTGATCAGGTTGCGAGCCTTCGGTGTGTCTAAGTAGAAACCTGCAATTTTCATGAATTCGCAGAGACATTCCATATCAAGGGCAATCTGTTCGTTTTCTTTCGGGTACGTCAACGTATCCTGTGTCGATGATACTGATGTTTGCAAAGGAGGAAGCAGTGCCCTGTTAGTGATCTTGCAGAGCAGAAGGCTCTTGATACAATCATGGAGAATCCTGTCCGGTACGGCTTTGTCAACGCCAAGATAAGCGATGAATCGAACGGCTCCGATACTTCGCTGGCGGGCGACTGGATCAGCGAAATCAATGCTGTGACGTTTAAAGAACTCATTTTCACAACGTTTGAGAAGTAGGAGTTTGAAGGTCTAGGAGAAACAGCGTAAATAATGCACAATATCAGCTCACGGAGTAGTTATTTTCAGGTTCGAAATTATGTGATCTTTCACAGAGAATTGCACAAAGTTGAGAATAGAGATAAGTAAAATGTGGCTCATTAGCAGCCTTTTGAAAAATCTATCAACAGATATTTCAAATTCACATGGATGCACGAACTTACCAGCTGAACAAAGATGTCAAGAATATCTGATGAATCAACATGAATAGCTAAGATGCTTTTTACTGAACTGAAAAATATATCCGGAGTGACTTTATTTAGGATTCTAAATAGAGAATTAGAATGAAATCATATCTTACGATCGGACCTCTCTACGTGCGGTTTCTTCGGTACTAAGGGGTCGGTAATATTGATTTGTGGACGACTGCCATATCCTTACTTTATCAGAGGTCGTTTGAGGCTGAGTGGCAGATGGTCTGTTATAACGAGAGCTTGATCTGCTCGCCGAGTCTTTATCACTACTGGCGAGCCGTGAAACTTTGTCCAGAATTTTGACCGATTAAAGAAGAAATTCAAAAAGCGCTAACAAATTCTAAAGAAATCCGACAAAAGCAAAGCACCTTACGGGAAGGGGAATTTGTTTTTTTTTTTAGAAAAAAGAAGAACAACTTTCGTAGTAGAGTAGAAAAAGGAAAAGCTGCACACCAAGCTTGAAAGAGCCGCAATAGGGATTGTGTCACCGAGAGACTTTGTTTTACTGGTTCAAAGTGCTTCAGCAAGTTTCTAAATTTGAAAGATAATACAACTTCAATCATTTTAAAAAAAACAAGACGTATTTTCAGGATTGCATTTTTTATAACAAAACTGACGCATGGTAATCACTTGCCTTTGCATCGAGTTATTTATTTCCACACGAGTTTGCAGTTTACTAAAGTTTCTGACGCCTGCTTTTTTGCTCGAAAAATTTGTTAAGTTTTTATTGAACATGAGGATGAAAAAATTGCATTCAGTTAAGTATTCACTGCATCCACCTGCTTAGAGAAAGTCACTTGTAGTAGTAGATTTGACCCCGTGTTTAAACGAAATGTTTAACACTACCTAGGAAATGATTAATAATGTGATTTCGGACGTTTAAGCTATACGTTGTGTATGCGCTATGCCCTCGGCTTCCATTATTTTCTTCGATAAATCACTATTCTACTACGGCTATCTTGCGTCGTGATATATTCGTTGACATCTCAAATTAATTTAAACATCACACACGTTTCCATTCTCGCGTTTTATTTAGTAGTAGCGGCAGTTTTTGCGTACTTTTGAATCCATTAGCTACTGTTACACTTTATGATGCTGGATGATTCTCGCTAATATTTTATCTCAGCAAGTTCAAAGCCCTTTCTTCTCTTAATAGACCTCCAAATCGAAGGGACGGTAGAGAAAGTTCGATATGATTAAGCGTGAGAAGAACTTCATCTTACTCGGCAGGAGAGGAGATAAGCCACTTGTGTGGCTCTCATCGTTAGAGACCGTGTTTCTCTTCCAATTGGTGATATATCTTTGCAATGTATAGCTAATCACACCTCTACGTCTGTGTAGTTGGATGACCTCGTACAGTCTAGGCCTGTAAGTTACATTAACCGGGTCTCTGTAGCTCTGGCTTGATGAATCATGACTCGTGTACTCGCGTCATCTAGGTCATTCCCACAGCAATAAAGAAGAGCATTAATACGGATTTCTAATTAAATCTTAGTTTGCGAGCCGCTAAACAGAAAATTAATTTGAAATAACATGGGAACATTGCCGTTTGGAATTCTAATCAATTAGTTTAAACATTAACTCATACACGATTTCCCGATCAAGAGGATGACAGCACTCCCTTTTCTGATTTCCCACCTCGCTTAAAACGATAGTGTTGCGAAATCAACTCCAATCTAGGGTATTCTTCTGATGATAGCTCTACCCTGACTGTACTAAAGAGCACTACAGAGTGGCAGCACCAAACGTTTCATTCGCTTAAGTTGTTCAAGTTTGGTCCTAGTAAGGCTTCTCATGAAATCATGAAAGTCGCCGGATTATTCAGGGCTGCTATTCGTCGACTGGCATCTCTTTTATATCCGACTGCGCACCATTCTGCTACTGCAGAGCTCTCTCGTCCACATTAAAGGTCTTAGTTAGACGGAGGTCAGGTCTTGAAGGCTGATTTTGAAACAACCTCAAAATTAATAACTTAGCAATCCTGGAGCCATTCTCCTAGCCTTACCTTATATTACACTGGTCTCGTTTCTTTCCTTACAATGGAGCTTACCTATTGACTTGTTGACGCCTCTAGCTGACGTCTACTTCGCGATTTCGAGGAGCTCTGTTTCGCAGATGAGAAAAACTCATGGCTGAATTACGAATTACGACTATGTAAATAGTAATATCGGACCCACTAAACTATTTGAAAACCCTTATTTATTGACACTTTCCGATTATGTTTTATTGATTTCAGGCTTTGATCCATTCTCGTACAAGCGGTCTGTCCCAAAATTCTACAGGTTTTTCGGGCCCTTATAGGGATGATTTTTGTCGTTAATATTTTCCGTTTTTTGCATCTCAGCAATCGCCTGACACTTAGCCCGATAATCCTGTACAGACAATGAGACCGGTGTCATTCTTCGAATGAACTCCATCAGTGGCACATAGTCGGTGGAGCCGGTCAGTTGTCGGATGGCTCCATCATCTTTGAACCAAGTAGAGAGAAGAGGTAATGGACGGCCTAGGTAGAGCACTCGCACCCACATCTGATCGGCTATGATAGTAGACCAATCAAATTTCGAGTTCGGGGCCGCATTGGGGATACAATGATTAGAGGAGAATCGATATGCCGGCCCAAGAGATTGGGTATACAACTCGAAAGCAATATCCGCTCCGAAAGGAGGCCATATTTCGTCGCAGGAGTCTAGGACCAATAGGATTGGTAAAATAGTGGAGTCGTGAACAGCAACCAACTGCATTGGAGGAACACTAAAATCAATAAAAAAATAATCAGTTGATAGGACTATTTTGATTGGTGCTCCAACCAGTTATCGAACATTCGCATTTACCATATCGCTGGGATTAGAAGCTTACCATTAAAACGCACATAAACACTCCACCCAGACTGTTAAAAACTATTCATCTACTAGACAACTCCAACCTGCGCTCGTGAATAAGTGCTTGTTCAAAGATCCCATTCATCGACACGTTATTGCATGATAGCGATGTCAGTGTTTTCAATAAATCTTTACAGAGCTGTAAAAGTGACTGCTTATTTGACAATGAAAAGAAAATTCCCCTGACTACATTCTAGACGATAATGAGACATTTTGAGCCCAAAGAACTTAAGTTTGGAAGGAGCGCGGGCGAATACCAAGCTTAGAAGTTCTAGTGGAGAAGCGAACTCGTAAACTTTCAACTTATCCGAGGACGTAAACTCACAGTCCACTGATGCAGGTGCGAAGATTAAATGGGAGGAGGGTACTGGAACGTGTCGTGAGAAGACTTTCTGGGGCCGATGATAAACTGTAAAACCGAAGAAAGCAGTCACTCCAAGATTTTTTCAAAGGAAGGAAATTTCACATGCTCTAGAGAACGACCTCTATCCTTAATTCCATCACTTCACAAACTAAGTTAGGCTGGCTCCCAAATTGCATCCGTGTTTTGTATATATTCGAAGTGATTTTCTTGTTTAGAAGAGATTCGAAATAACTGATTAAGAAAATTCCTCGAGAATAATCTAACGTCTTTGGACAAGGGGTACAAAGGTGGAGCCAACAAAGGATGACGATCAAGAACCGTAGGCAAAAAAAACGCTTCGAAACCGAGCACAATCCGCCCCGAAATGCACTATTTAGATCTGCCAACGTGATCGCCCGCATAAATTATAGCCCCTCAAGAACTACTCTGAGCAAAAAACTATGGAGACCAGCCGCTACAATCGATACAGAATTTTTAAACTCGGTGGGGCTACTGATGATAAATCTGCAAAAAACATTAGATGTTACATTTACGATTTTAAAATGGACGTTCCTGAGTCTAGCTTTAAGCGTGATTTCATGGACAAAGAAAGAGACTTTGAAGAGGACAGTTCTAAAAAATAAGCACCTAACACTTAAAAGAACCGCAGGGTAATCAAAGGCTTTTCATGACTTTTTTTTATTTTTAAAATTCATAACACCAACCACTGTCATCTGAATAATTTTACTGACTGTATTCATAAACTTTAGTGGCTCTTAGATTTTGTAGTCATGTTGCAGGTGCCTATTTAAATCAACTTCTTATACCTTAAAGAATAATTTGCTCTAAAGACATCTACTTATAGATTAGCTTTCATAAGCAATAGGACCACATTATTTTGAATTTATCCACTTAAATATTAAATCCAAGCAAATATTAGGAAAAATTGTTTTCCAAATCTAGGGTAGAAAAGGGGCTTGAAGGTTGTGAATATTCCATTTGACTTTTGCCTCGTAGCCCGTTAGTTAAGCCGTTGGACTTGAAACACATGTCATCAGACTAGTCTAGCATTTACGCATCATCGGCACCCTGCGCGTTTAAGATCACCTAGTAGTGACATTTTACGGCATCCTCTATTTAAGTAGAGACGCAACCTGGAAGCTGGATTCTGCGGGATTAAAGACTATCACAAAAATATTAATATCCAAACCATACAAAACACGGGTTTCAAAATCGTTTTAAACTATTAGCGTGTCAATTTGAATTTCTTTTAAAGCGGACAGAAGGAGATGGATTTCGCAAGAGATTGCACCGATTCTTCTTGTTCAACTGCTCAAAAGAGAATCAAACCACGATTACTTGAGTGCGAAACTTCAATAGTCTTATGATGAACAGTAGAATGTTAAAACCATACAGTTTGTTCAGATTTAAAAACAATGTAAACTGCACTCAGCACGAAATTCACAGAACTCGAACGGTCCTTACAATCTCCAAATCCTTACGATTCTATCCCAACCATTAAAATTCGATTATATATAGTATTAGCTCTCAATGATACGAGATATTGACGAACACAATAAAGTTTCTTGGAGAAACTTGGAGAAGCCCGAAAGCCCGCTTTAGCACCACAAATATAATGGATTTGATTATTGATGAAATATGCTTATTACTGAGCCAAGGTGAAATTCAAGCATCGTGAATTTTGGCCATAAAAACTAAACAGGGGAAGCCAAACAAAGCGCTCTTCTGGCTGATTGGTTCAAACCCGTTTAACGGATCTCAACTTTAGATCCCCTACGTGGATTTTGAAGGAAGATTAATAATTTTCCAAACCAAATAAACCGTCTTAACATCAAAATCAACTTGCTAAATCGATTTTCCACGATCTGCACCGTTATGTTTTCCGATAAGGAAGACTTAAGCTTCAGGTGGCCATAAACTAAAGCCATCCAGCATTATCATTAAATACAAGCAACTAGACGCCTGAGTGCTTGCCTGCCTGTTTTACTCAAACTAAAGCTTGCATCCTACAGAAAAGAAGTGTCTCTGGTAGAAGTTCATGCCATTACCCCACTGCCAAGAAATGGTTTGCACCATCTCCTTTTCTTTGACCTAGGAATCGACCGGAACGAAAAGTTACCTCAATAACCGGAAAATCCTTTGACGACCAAAATACGTCTAAAAGATGGCCATGCAAAACCTTCACTGATGGGAGTAAAGGAACCCAGAGGGTACGATTACTTTAAAAGAAAAGGAACAGAAACTAAAAAATTTAGAACAGACTATTTTTTGCTTCAGTCTCCTTTCAGATTTAGTACACAAGCTACTTTCTTGTTATAAAAGAGATTAGCAGATAAAAGATCGGATATATGGCCAGTTCTGAATCAGAATGACCGCTTTCCCAGTATTTGTCACCTCAATTACGGTCCTACAAAGATGAAGTTTGAATCGCGATGCAGATACTATTAAAGTAAGATGTGATCACGAAAGTGAAGCTATTCTTCCAGGTTCTAGATGGAAAAAAAGAGGATCAGATGTTCTGAATTTGCATTCGAATCAGTAAATCCGACACTATCCTAAACGAAGATGCTAACTTTAAGACCACCTGGGACATGCATTCAAAAAGTATGAGATCATTTGCTTTATTGCAGACCGAGCTTAAGTACATTAAAAGATACCTCCCTCCTTTAAAAATGATGGAGCATGGGGAAGGGGAACTGACCTTTCGTAATTGTGCATCTTCGACAGAATAAGGTGGATAACCGGACCGATGTTAATATCCAATTTCGATTTCCAGTTTCTAAAATAAAGGAAAGCGATGCAAAATTTAGGTTCCCTTACTCGTGAACAAGTAATAAATGTCCTTAGTGGCTTATTCTGACATCTAATTTGTTTGCCATCGCCATTCATATGCTGACTTTTAGTAAAGCCAAATGCAATAGTTCACTGCTATTAGCCAACTACTTGGAGGCCGTTCATGATCTCAATGATCACAACCACATTATACGCTGATCTGCAATAAGACATCTTAAATTAGAGATGTTTAATCACAAAGGAAAACAAGCTGGATCAAACGGTGCGGATGGATGCTAGTTCGCAAAAAGAGAAGCTCGAAAAGACGGACCGATGGTTTGATATGACTAGCCTTAACCTAACATAGAGCATCAGAATTCGGTCGAACGTCTGAAAGTGAAAATGAGAATGCAAGGAGTAATTTTAAACAAGAAGTCATTTTGATCCTTACTCCCGCTTTCCAAGAAGCTCATTAAGCAGTTCCACCGCAGCGTAGTGGTCGATCTCCCCTTCCAAGTCTAGTAGACCTTGTGGGACGTCAAATCCGTTGTGCTACAAGAGGAATGATAAAAACAAACCAGAGACTTCAAGCAAAAAAAAGGAACCTGAGAAGAGCTGATTCTGAAAAGACCAACAAAAATGAACTCTGAATTCAGTCGAGGGCATCGAGCGGTGCATGAAACGAGGCATTCCGTCTTTTGATAACTTAATTAAATATTAATTGCCTTTCATTTTCCATTATTTGAGAATCACGAAATTCTTTCGCCTTCAGTGAAAACATAGGAATGGAAGTTGTGAAACAATAGTTCTTAAGGATGGACTCATTGGACCAAACCGCCTAAAACAGACTGCGCCCAGCTTTTTCTGAGGTCGGTGACATTTAAATTGACTAAAAACCTATTCTTTTACCATTTCCAAGAGACCACAGAGGTCCGCCATGATATAAAGGAACTTAGACTCCAAAACACGGATAAACTAAAAATCCAGTTCGAGAACGACCGAAAACGCCTGACGTGACTTCGAATGAATAATACCCATAGCATGTACAAAACGTGCCATCAGGCTCCCTTTCAGCCTATCCGTAAGTGGCAGTGTTGACTAAATTTTTCACCGAACTGAGCTTCTCCAAAATCAACTATGGTTATGAAACTAAGAATTCTGGAGTAAAATTTTTGAAAAGGACAAAGAGAATAATTCTACGCAAGAGCAGTTCTAGTGATCAAATGGGAAAAAATATTACGAGGAAAACCGAGAGATAACCCAAAGTCCGAGAGCTTAGTTGCCTGTATGAACACATAGGGGTGAGTCGGTTAAATGTAGTTACAAAAATGTAAAAAGGACCTATTCGGAGAGGAAATCCTGAAACTATCAGCCTTTCAAGGAATGGATTCCATCAGCTAAAAATGAAGGGTTAAAGTAAAGTAATGCAATCTATCAACAAGCAAACTGTTCAAGCCTCTGTGGCTCAACAAACGAAATGCAAACAAATGAGAATGGTCGTCGAAATCCCCCTGAAGCCCACATATGCCTAAAAGAAATATGCAGAAGATTGCCATCCATTATATTTGCCAGAAGAAATGGAACTACTTTCATTCAACACGACACACAGAAAGTAGCTACAGAAAAAGAGGAATGAGCAATGAATATGACATTTTAATCTTCTACGCTTTGCCTTTCTTTAACTAAGAGATTCGATCAAACGAAATCGAAACGCGCCACCTAATAGAACAGGAACTCACCTGAATCAGCAAACAAATAAAGCCATAAGCAAATAGGCACTTACCTTACGGGCGGCATAGTCATCCCTCACGTAATAGATTTGACAATCTCTGGAGTACTTGCCCGGATCATTGTCCAACTCATCCACTAGTTTTTCCACCTCTGAAGAAGGCAAATATCAGCTTAAGAGTTTCATACATAACCAACAAATCTGATGTTCTGCGATCCCACTACGTAAATATACCAATAATGGAATATGAAGTATTATAGTCTCCATTAGAGGCGTGTCTAGGATAAATGCATCAAATTAATGATAAACTGAATTAACATTAATTCAAGGTTACATGCTCCACTGACAGCAAAGAGAATGACGACCTCATGCACGACTTGGTAAGGTCAAAATGACAAAATAAAATTTCCCCAGGCAAATTCTAGAAACATGAAAAAAAAATTCTCGGCAGCTAATTTAAAAACGAAATTTCACTGCTATGGGTCAAGTTTTGGAGATTAGTCTGATATAATCAACAATTTCAATTGATCTGCATATCCGCAGATCACATCAACTAACCCTCCACGAGCAGGCGAGAAATTTGTGAAAAAATTTCAGCATTCTCTTTGCAAATCTAAAATCAAGGTTTCTTCATCGATTATTGCAGACTCTGAAGTATGAAGCCACCAAGACGTAATGCATTTGTATGAGAGGAGAGTATATTTAACCCTGCTTTTTGGGCTCAACCTGACTTTGCGCTGGCAGTCCCTCCCGAAGGCCAAGGATTAGCCTATCAAAGGACAGAAGGATATCTACTACCGTTTTTTCCACAAAAACGTGCCGGCATGCACAGATTGTCCAAAAAATTTCTCTAAGGTGGGCCATAACTTCTTTTAGATCTGTTTAAATACACGCACAAGACATCTTTCAAAAGGGCGAGACCAAATTTTATTTCCCAGACTTCGAAAGATTTCGAAAAATTAGGCCCTTAAACCTTGCTCTGTCCATTTCCTAATTCTTAACTAATAAGCGGAAGGAATTGAAATTTGTCATATCCTATGCCGCCACCGAAAACTGAAATGTGAAAGTGTGAAACAGGTTATCAAAAATTTCGAGTTTACTTTGACGGATGGTGAAAAAGTAATGATTATGGTCAGAACCCATTCCCCGTTTTTCCTTCCTAAGAAATATGGCTCCCACCCGTAGAAAGCGTTTTAATATCATAAGTAGCGCCTTACATTCTGGTTCCACACAGACAAGCAGTAATTAAGAAATCAACGGCAATTAGATCGATGAGACCCAAGGCATGAGTGGATTCCATCGAAACCAAGCGGAATGCATATGTCCAATCCCTCAATGAGTTATGTCTACATATTTCGACTGTTTACTCAAAAATTTATGATGAAACGAGTAATTTCGTTGAGTGATCGACTTTACTCCACTCCCCTCTGTATTCAAGTCAATCTACTGGCTATTACTGAAGAAAATCTCGGTCATAACGTTGCTCTTATGAAGAACACTCTGGATTCCACATCGATTTTAAGGCTTCATAAATAGGACAACGAATGCAAGGTCAGTAAAAAGCGGTCTAAAGCTTGAGAACCACAAATCTGTCTAGATCAGACCTTTGCAAATTGGTGCGAATCTTTTGATGAAGAGTGAAATACGTTTGAAAACTGGGGTAGTTTGGCGCTGCAAAAATGACTAGCATCGCCGGAGCTTTAAAGCTCCAAGGAGAAATTACAAACACCAATTACAAACGATTCGAAAATCAATCGAGACTGTGAATACTTTATAAAAGCTTTACCTGGATTGAAGGTTTCTCGGTCAGTATGGGATGTAAATTAACTGTAACTAATTGCAGGAGAAAGCTTTAAGTAAAATTCTTAAAAACCATCAAATTCAAGACCTCTTAAAAAGAATTACAAATTTAAGTTCTGCAATCGAATTAAGATAAGTAGAAATCAAAGTAAACCCTGATTCATCAAATGTGATTTCCAGGATACCTAATTCAATCTGCAATTTTTCATATAGTGTTCTAACTGTCATTTTAGGTCACAGATTAGCGAAATTTTCAAATTAGGCACAAGAGAAATTCATTTGGTAGCCGCTACTGTAGAAATTTGAGATAGAAGCTGAAATCAGAAACTAGATAAGATTGGTCTTTGTGAATTTTTGTTAAGGAGATAATGCATTTATCCAATTAGCAACCTATCAGATATCCAAGAAGTGCGACGAGATTGGTTATCACTCCCATTTATGAATGCCTACGTGCGCCAACTGGTTGAAATCGACAGTCAACTGAAACAAAGAGAAGTCTACACATTTACACCGTTATTAGTTTTGTTTCAATTCAACTGTTCATGTCAAAAACGTGAAATGATCGATTTGCGTAGAATGGCCTTTAATGCCGTAGTGCAAAACCATTAACATACAGTAGCTTCCCACTCACTTAGAGCTTCTTTAATCTTCTTCTTGAGAGCAAGAATGTGACTATCATTTTTTAGTTCTGCGGTGCCCTCGTTAAAAGACCTCTCGTCGTTGTTTAACTTGGGATTCGGAAAGAGAACTTCCTCTTCAAACTTCATCGATGGAACCAAGAGTACGCCTTTAGATGAGAGGAGGAAGAAGGTAGTCGAATTAATAGATTAGTGGATTTAAGCGAATACCACCTACCGTCGATGTTACCGTTGGATAAACCAGCCACAAATGAACGAATTGATTTTAGATTGCGCCCTACGCGAGTAGATCGAGTTCTGAAAAGAAAAAAAAGCATAGGAAGATTCTAACTACGCGAAGTCGAAGTGAAGTGGACTCTGAAAAATAAAGCCTCGCCAGTAAATCGAAAAAGCTTCAAGTTGATCTCTTCATTGCATAAATAGAAGAACCCCCTCCCCACATCAGTGGTGGATAGGCCACTGCTTAAATAATTTTATGAGAATTTCTATATAGGCTGATGAACCTCTTAGCAAGAATTCTGAATGAACTAAATCGAAAACGGCCCTCTCTGCTGCCCTTCACTGTTACATGAAATGCTGGATTACCGAGCTATACCGAGAAAGTCAACGCAAAATAGATGCAATCAGCCAAAACACTAAACTGTGAAACGCTTTGTCACATAGAAGAGAAAAAGAACAGATGCACAATGGTAAAGCCGCTTCAGGATCTGCGACATCCATGGTAAACTGCGGAGTGATTGTCGAGACTTTTACAAGCTTTTTCAACCATGGAAATAAGAATTGTAATTCTAAGCGATCTTTTATTCTTTACTGTATCTTCAGAAGCGGTCCTGGTGAAAAAATTGAGTAAAGATACGCACCTACGTACCAATAATAAATCGAAACCACAGAAGAAGATTAGCTTGAAGAGAGGTGATTCCCGAGAACAATAGAATTACTTAACCTTGGTTCTATTTAAAAATAGGAATAAAATCAGCGGTTTGAGCATCAGCACTCACTCAACTTCAGTGAGCATGGGAGGATCTGAAAGAAGACCGAATTCGTCGGCATAGAGTTTGCGCATTCGGATTCCCAGATTATACAAATCTCTCTGACCTTGAGATGTCAGCATGCCAATGGACGCTCCACCCTGTGAGAAAAAAAACATTGAACAGACGGTGAGGTGAGTAGAGGATTCCCTAACGAAACGCTGACTTACTGGCAATTTAATTGGCTTATAAATTAAGTCGACTGTTTTCTCATCTACAGGGATGCGCTTGAAGATATCAACATGTTGCATCGGAATGAGGGATTCTGGAATATCTTTAGTGATTTCCGGAGTCCATTCAGCCTGGAAAATAAAATAATTTTTGGTGGAGAGCCCTTGATAGTTAAGGTGTAGGACCGAGTTGCAGCTTACATGGGCGAGCGAGGTTTTTACATAATGTAGTGGCGTTCTAGCCCCATGACGGAAGAAGATTTGGACTTGTACGAGTTTGAGTTCAATTTTCCTAAGATAATATCAACCACCAACAACAAACTTACGAGAGTCGAGTGATTCCCTTCCTAAGCAAGTGAGACAAAAATCATTTAGAACAAAAAATGGATAAAACCTGGTGTTAAAATGTCAAAAAAGCGCTGGGATTAATAAAGAAAATTAAGTTGTTCAGTAGTAAAAATACAAGGTTTAGATTAAACTCTTTAGGAGAAAATTTAAATTGTTGTTAAACAAGCGCCAAGTGAAGAATCAACATACGCGAAATCTGGGAAGGTGCATGAGAGCAATCTACCCACTCTAAATATTTACAAGTCAAACTTATAAAACAGAGCACGGATAAAAAACTAAAAATAAGTAGCATATTATTAAAGAAGCGTAAATCTACGAAGTAAATAAAACTTTAGAAACTACTGAGAAAAATAAAACTTTCAAAACCATTGAGAAAACCAAATGTATTTTGAAGTCCTGACAAAAAAGAAAAGAAATTTACACCTTAAGTAGATTGTGAGAAATAGCAACGCCAAAATAAATTACATTTCTGGTGGAACTAAACGTTTGTATATACAAATCCCAAGCGCAAAGATTATGTAGTACTGAAAACGACGACTGCGAACCCACATGACTACCACCAACGGAGAACCAGCCCGACTGTAAAGTTAAAGCTAGCGGGCTAAATGATTCGCCAATCAAAAGCATCCAACTTTGGCCGGCTAATGAGATCATTGTAAGTATGTGATTAAAAAAGCTTTGGTAACAATGCGGTGAACAGATTTAAATTCAATTAATTATTTATTAGTTCTTAATTTTTGTTCGCTGTTTGCTTAAATAATCGTATAATATTGAAAAACCGATAAATTTTGAAGCAAGAATAATTAGCTATGCAAATTTGTCATTTTTAAGCCCTAAAAAGCTATCTTAACTGTAATGCTTGTCTTATTTTAGCAAAGAATTAAAGATATAGAATATACTCTGTAAGTTAACTTGGCAGCAATGTCTAAATGCCTTTTCGAAATGTTTTACATATATTTGTGGCCTGTCATTTTCTACAAGAAACCGTCTAGTCAGAAATGTAGATCCTAGGTGTTCATATGAATATCGATGGCGAGAAGAACCTGAAAGTGTGTAATAATCTTTTTTGCAATCTCCAGGCTGCTTGGTATGCCCGCATATCGCCGATTTTTATAGACAATTATTAGTAGTGAAAAAGAAAGCCAAGCAAATACACAGCTAACTCGTCATGACATTTAATGAGAACCAAGAGTGCTACAAAGCGAATTCTTTATACCTAAATATACCAGAAAACGCTACAAACTCGACCGATTTCCGTGATTTCTGGTGGATTCGAGAGGATACTGCAATTACCGTCATGCATCATGTCCAAACGATCAACTAAGTAATACACAGCCTCCGAACCTTACGCTGTCAGCAAATCCACTGTTTCTCTGGCTCCTGCGATGTTTACTTTTTTTCAAAAAACTAGTTGAAATCAAGTATTTTCAAGTATTTTGGACTCATTTAACGATAGTCGGGTCCGTTACAATGACAGACTCGGGTTAGAGCCCTGTGCAAAAAAATACCAATCCAAAATTCGAACGTCGAACCGATCTTGAACAAGGCTATTTTTGGAAAATGTGCGATGCTGACCTAAAATATACTGTCACCTTGCAAAGAATACAGTGTAAAATTAAGTTAGTAAATCACTGAAGTTGGAAGTTTAAATTTCTCGTGAAAGAGTAAGTGTGAGGAAACAGGAGCGAAACACGTCCATTCTGTGTGATGTTTAAAAGCTCACTAGAATAGCTTTATATTGGCTGAAATCGCCGACCAGAGTAATCCCAAAAATACCAACGAGCTTAATTTGAAAAATGGCAATTGGCATTAACGAAAGGAAATTTCACTCAACTAAATAAAACATGGGTATGTAACATCAGTAGACCAAACAAATTTCTAATCCACAAACTGGAAGTCTTCGGTAAATTAAATGTAATAAAGATACTTAAAATGGCCGTATATTGCTTGACAATGAGACATAGCTGTCAACGAAGGCACAAGCATTCAAAACTCATAATACTCAGACAACCAAAATTACCATGGATGAGTTTCATGTGTTATAATTAATCGGACATCTCAAATGCCCTGAGTACCTCAATTTCCTGCCAAAGAAATCGGTTGGATCAAGCGAACAATACGATGTAAATGATGTGACGTTTCTGCATGTTTATAATAAACAAAACAGATTTTAAAAATGAGGTCACAACTAATGAAATGGATATATTAAATCTCAAATTGGCGTTCTTATTTACGAATAGTGAGGAGGCCGGAAACGCATTTGCAATAATCGAATAAAATAAGGGTGGGATCACAATCGCCATTTCTAGAAAAACTACTTTAGTGGGTTTTTAAGAGTACTGCATCCTCGTTTTTTACAGAAAATGCTTACCATATGTTCTTGGCTAAACACACCGCATATTTGACCTGGAAGGGGCAACATTGAGTAATACAACCATTTTATAAAACGAGCTCAGTCAATAATATCAACCCTTTAACAAGAAACTCCCATGTCAAAATGCTTTCATCGACACAGTAGACTAACTGCGAAAAAATGAAGGAAAGTCACATCTATTTAACTAATGGCCCTATTGTAATAATAAATGATAAATGGTAGTTAAGGGTCCTGACTTAGTATGTTGCAAATTTCATCAGTTAGCCATTAAAATGACACCATGTTAGATACCTTTGGTCAATGAGCAAGCTTCGATCCTTGCAAACTTGAATTTTTTAGAAGACTTTGCTAATTCTGAGTATGGTAGATCATGATTTAATCGTTGAATCCCATGAGTAATGTTTCTCTTTAACGCAAACTTCGTGGACTCGTGGATGTCAAAGACCCTCTTATTGCCAAACCAAAAATGAATGAAATCGCCCTTCTAATAGGTCAAATTTCAAAGGAGAAATGACAGCATATAGTTCTCTGTAAAGCAGAATTTTCAATGCCAAGCAATCCAAATTCCAAACAATCGAATTTATCTCTACCCTGTCCTAGCCATGGTGGCAAAATTCATACCCTCGTTGATGAAATATGAGTTTAATAATGACTCTGATACCATGAAGGCTCTTCTAAAGGTCACTTTGATCAAACAGTTGCATTCTGACTTTTGTTAAGAAACACCGAACTCGACCCGATCATATAGACCAAGATTAACTCTCAACTCGAGTCAGGAATAAATTGGAACTTTGCGATCAACGCTTAATTTAGTCAGTTTCAAAAAAAGCGTGAACAATTGACCGCCGTACATGGAAAATCATCAGAATTAGAGAACAGCCCATGTCAGGGACTTTTGAAACTCAACAACTATGTGAATCGTTAAATGCGAACGTGAATTCGCAATTTCGAGACTTATATGCTACAAAGAACTGAAAATGGCATGCACCTTGTCGAGTTCATATGTCATACGAATCCGTTTTATAGCTAGTGTGACTGCATTTTTATCGAAAAAAATGTACGAAATATACTCTGAAAATATATTTATGCAATACATGATAAACAACTATTTTAGGAACTGGTAGACGTCAAAGAATTGAAGCGAAGACGTACCATTTAACATAGTGGTTGAAATTAGAATTTACTAACGGTTAAACAGAAAACACGAGTTTATGTGAAAAAAGTAACACTTTTTAATAAGCCATTTGTTGGTGCGATTCGAGTAAAAACATAGAACATTTTTCGGAACTAAACACTGAGATATTAGATCACCCGGGCAAAGTAGCCTCATAGGCAAATTTCTTTCTCAGCTCGCTCTAGATAAGGTCTCTGTTGCTTTAAATGGCCCGCTACGGTGAACATTTTGAAGCTCCATCTTCGAAATACCCTATGTTAGAACTGGTTACAGGGGTCGGAAAGTCACGGGGTTGGTCATGCTACTGAATTTACGTATTGACCCCCCGTTTATCCTATATTGGCCGCCAACTTCCAGTGACTTTGGCGCTGACAACCCGCGAATGCGTTCAATGTCCAATCGAACAACTAGGAAAGGTCAATTTAGATTGTGCTCAGGCTTTCTAAAAATATTCTTATCAGAAAAGGGAGTCTTTTTCCCGATTACAACACATTCCGATTGAGCGAAAGTGTTCCCTACGATGTTGAAACTCTGGCTTTCAATAGCAGCAAAGGGCTTTACACAAATACCAAGAAAATTGAAAAAATTACAGGAATGGCTGGCTTGATACTCAGCATCTACAGAGACCTGTATACTTTAAACACAACTTGATTGCCATGCTTTAGCCCTGACCAAAATTTTAAACATTGTAAATTAAAATTTGAGACATAGAATTGGTTGAATTTCATTAATAAACCCAAAGAAACAAAGCTTCTACATAACCGTGAATCTGTGCGCTGTTAAATCGATTCATCATTTCATTTGAGTGTTCTGCTCATTTTCTCTATCCCTTTCGCATCCTCACTTCTGACCTGTCAACACATTACTGGTACCACTGAAATACAAATTTAGTACCGCTTATTAATAAAGCCTACATCGTGATGTACTAGCCACCTGTACTATCAAGACATGATCGCCAGCGACACCACCTAGGAGTTTTCAAGTTACTTAGGACAACTGATTGGCTGAGGTTATTGTTGCGCAGAATACATCCAATTAATTTAAAAAGGGTTTATATTATTAACGAAACAGGGCAATTTTTAGGTGGCAAACCAGCCTCTTTTACCTTATGGGATGACAGTGGCTTCCCCTTGGGAGATCGGTAGCTAAAGAAGGCTTTGGCTTTGCATTTGCGGTCTGATTTGTCCGCTACCACCGTACATTGGATAGACCGCGAAAGCATCATCATTTGGAGCTACTCGGTCACCCACGTCTCTGACAGCCCAAAGCGGCATGTACTTAGAAGAGGGAAAATCCAATTCCAAAATTAGGTTCCATCTAATAAAACTACCTAGACCATAATTATTTCACTGCTTGGCATTATGATCAAGCAGAAGAATACCTGATCTGCTTTCACGGGGAAACTAAACCGGTGATTTCCAGACAGTATGCAGAGTTGAAAAGCAAGTGCTCGAGTCCTCTTTGAATTTCGATTCACCAAAGTGGAAGTATTGCGATTCCAATCGAATCGAAGAGAATTCAGAATAGAGCCATCACTTCTGAACCGAAGTTTTTTGCAGTTTGACTGACAGCTTCGATTGATACCAAACTGGTAAGGCTTCTTTTCTTTCGACTTCGAATTTCAATTAAATTTAAGAGAGATACAAATTAGAAGCATTGAGGATAGCTTTTAAGGTAACCTGGAGAGCAGATGAAAGGCTTTCGAAAGCAGCAGTGCTAAGTGAAAGATGGATGGGAAATTCACTGATGTTTATAGATGTCTGGGAATTAGTTTGCGTTGCGTTCAATCGCGTTCCCGTTATGGTGAATTCGAAGTCATAAATACACATGAGCAAGTGATTTTTGAAGGTGCTGAAAAGGATGAGAAACAGCGATATATTCATTGCTAAACAGGTACTGAGGGGTCCAGTCAGTAGGACTGCTTTTTGAGCCAACTACTCTTCAATACTGAATTCGTATCAGAGGGAGAGAAGTAATAGATCGCCGATCAACGAAGCATCTTATCCTAATGTTAAACTTTCAGACAGAAGCCAAAAAGACCCTAAATGGGTAAAAGATGGCTGAATTTTTAGCCGAATCTGTGCACAGCCACTGAAAAGACCAATTTCCAAGAAATTAATACGTTTTTCAACAGCGTTCTAATAGTTGTTTTAAATAAGTACCGCTGAAGAACTAACATGATTGCTATTTCCGTTTCTTCGCCGGCCGACCAATTGAAAACTAACATTATTTTCTCCTTAAATGCGTTTAAGCCATCTTTTCTTATCTCCCCTTTTAATTTTCAGCACTATTTCCCCTCAAATCATTGGAAGTAAGCAGAAAGCTTGGTTTTTTTTATTTACACCTCACTCATTAGAGCGAGTCCCAAGGACTCATTGAGGGTACAACAAAAGCACAAATTAGTTTTACAACAAGTAGAGCACAACAGTCAGCGTTTATCGGCACCTCTGGTTCTCTGGTCACTTCTCTGGCTTGGTTTCGTTGTAGTGGCACCTCGTGCGTCCTCGTCATTGGTAAGGCGGAAGTCTTTTCAACTTTCTGGTGGAGATTCCATTCATTGCTACATGCACGCGCTTTTCACAGTCCAGTTTGAGATTATGAATCGTTTACCAGGCTGCACGATGCTGTACTTCGGTGGGGTTATCGGTGATCACCACGAGGAGGTTGAGAGTAGATTCGACCACGAGAAAGTTTGGTAAGGTTTCATCTCCCACTAGTTTTGAGCACAATCATTTTTTTCTGATTGAAGTTGTAATGAATAAATGGATGAAAGAATTGAATGTACATAAGAGCGTTAACTGTGGAAAGAAGGTACGGAGATAAGGTTAGTAAAGGTGCTTCAGAAGAGTAATGCTGCAGTGTAGCATTGAATCGAGTTACGAAAAGCTGCGACGTGTCATGCTGTTTTATTAAAGGCCATGCATATCATGGCAACATTTAATGTGATGTATGAAAGTCTACATAAGTGCCTTATCACACAATATAAACCCCAGAAATATGAGCTTAAAAGGTTTAACTAAATATAGAATGTTAATATATAATTTTGTTAATGCAACCAATGAGCTTAAGTCCTAACATAAACAGAGCATGCTTGTATCTATTCTCAAATATTTTAAGTAAGATCCATCAAACTAGGAGATAAATGCACTTTTAAGCAAGACATTGAATGCTTAGTAACGAAAAAGTATGTAAATTAATAACCATTCTGTATTTATATAGGTGTATCGCAAAGGTTATCAATATATATAATATCATGGGCAGGGAAATCATAACCTGGATTTCTATGGGACGGCGAATTTTACTGGATTTTCGGCAGAGTTGCACCTCTGTTCTTATAATTCGTGAACTCTCGAAACCGAATACAACTAATCATACAGGTTCTGATGTATTTCACCGGTGGTAACTACGATTGAGTTCTATCTCCACTGACCCCAGTTCCTGGGGGCGGTTTATCCTACAATGTGGAAATGCGGATTTTAAAATCCGTGACTTTCAACCAACATCTGAAATTCATGAGAATCAGGGAGAAAATAGGTCATTAAGAAACAACAGACGCAGTTTAAATATACCAAATGTGTAGTTCAAAACACAAGATTTGGCTTGGCAGATTCCTTTTTTTCTGGATTACCTTAATCCCTGTGATGTCAACGCAACGATCTACTAAAACTGAAATTTTCTGAAAGGGGCAGGGAGGAATATACAAACCACATTCTTAAATGGGAGCAAACAACATGATTTCTTAACCATATTTTAAAATGTTTTGTTAGGTTCATCGAATCAGCAAATATACCACGTCTATAAAGACCAGACACTCAGCTGTGAATTGAAGACAATAAACAATAAAGAGACTGAAATATATGAGAATAAAAATGGGAAACAGATAAACCGAGTTGAGAATGCAAGCGTGCTGTTGCTCTTTGTGCAACAAGTAGCGCCTGTGATTACTGAGGCTCATAGGATCAGAAGTCAAATGGAGAACCCTACTATGACCCCAGTGATTGATGCTGAGCTCAGGAGGCTTACAAAGTGTCCCGAGGCTCATCATTAGTAGCACAGTATTAGTGAGTACTGCGACTATATACTCAAAGTTTGTTCGGCCCTTCGTTGTAGCAGACAAACCATCCAGAGATGATATTGATTGGGTTACGATTGTTTATATTATTGGAGCCTGAAATTGACTTTTGATTGACAACTAGCATTGAACTCATACCTATTAAGAATATACTCAATGATATTCACGTTTAGAGCAATTTAATTAAAATTAAAATTAAGTATACCTATCTGGCTTATTATCCGGGTAATTGTGATAAAGATCCTAATGCAAATTAATACCTGAATTTACCGGAAAGAAGAGAACATTACTTGTTAGCTATTTTGAGTGCGGTATTTAGAATCGGTCTTGATGAAAGGCTTATTCATTCAGTGCATTTATGATGCTGTCTAAACGGTGATTAAATTTCAGTACTTGAATAGTAGTATTAGATTGAATTTGGTGAGTTCAATATCTGCCCTGTGCTCCACGTGAGGAATCACTTCCTTCGTATTTCCACTCATTCAGTTCTGAGACCTCCGATAGTGGTTGTGCACCTGCAAGTAATGTATTAATAAGTGTATGTTTAATTAGTTTTATTCACTAGGAGAAATGAAGCGATCAAGGTCTTTCTCTACTTATTTTGATGATAAACAGATCGAATAGTACTAATTCTGATGGTCAAGCCGACTCTCTATCTTCCTTCGCAGAGTCCAACTTGGGTTTCTGAGTGTAGTTCGGCAAGGTGGTGCCTCAAACTTGGGCACAGAATAGATGCCTAATGTATCTAGAAGGAAGATTGATCTATACTTTGCAGGATCTGTCTGCAAACCTTTACGCTTGTAGATGCTTACAACTTCTGCATCAATCCAAGTTCGAGGTATAGGAGTTGTCCCATTGTAGAAGTCATTGACAACTTTTAGAAGGTAGGCACTTAGATTCTGAAAGTCCCATTTCAGTAACTCAGATCGAATTCCATTCTCGCCGAGATTTTTGTGTAGTTTTAGTCTACTTTTAGCTGTTGATATCTCCTTCATTGAAATTGGGGAGTCTCTTGTTAGAAGACCATAATTTTTTATTTCTTCGATGGTTCTGTGCTTCTGTACGGCCTACAACCCTTTATGATCCAGTCGGCACCTATCGAGAGGGAAATTACATTGAGTCCTGACAGTCCTAGAGATGGTTCTTTCTTCTCATAAGGAGTTAAAACATTCACAGAAAACTAGGACTGTCGCCTTTTACTGCACCAACATATTTATTTATTTAATAACTTCCTACCCATAAGGGCAAGTCCTAAGTAGCACGCAGCAGTTAACACAAAAGGCAATGAAAACGTTTATCCATGTCTACGGTTTTCTGATCACTTCTCCGGAATGGTTTCATCGCAAAGGTAGCAGTTCCACTTCGCAGTGGCCTCCCGTCCGTCTCCGACATTATTAAGGGCAGACAATCTTCATACCTCTTCCAGAAGTTTTTTCAACTTTTTGGCGGAGATTCCATTCATTGCTACGTGCAGGCGCTTGCCACCGTTCAGTTTGAGACCGTGGGTCAAGGTATTTACGTTGTACCCTGTTTATCAGGCTTTACGCGGTTGTACTTCTGCTGGGTGAGTAGTCCCATTCGGCCGCCCCTCTTATTGTGCCTTGCAGTTGCCCTTGGGGTTATCGGTGGTCAAGACGAGGAGACTCAGAGTAGGTTTGTTCTCCTGCTCTTACATATACCATTTTTGACACCGCCTAGTTCGGTTACATTAATGACTCCAGTTACTGCAGAGATTAAATATCTCATTGCGGTTTGCGCTTAAGAACTAGAATGTATTCATGTCTGGATAGATTTTATTCATTTTATTTAAAACAATTGACTTAGCCATCGGGTGGGCTTATCTTCATTAACTGCTTTAGAAAGAGTTGGTATTACAATTAATAAGGTGTCAGCATAAAAGGCAATGAAAGTTATAATAAATAATAATGAAAAATAAGAGTATTCAGTAAACTATTCGTCTACTATCACATATATTTGCATACGCGTTGATTATCCAGCTCAAAAACATAAATCGAAAAGAAGTTGGAGGAGAGAACAAAAGTTATCTGCCTTCACAAAAGAACAGGAATGTTGAAACAGAAGATATTCTGAAGGCAGCTGATTCAACAAGAATTTAGCACTAGATATGGGCACAATCTTAATCACTGATGATAATATTTGGTCGGGTAATAGACCAGCTAATGATGTAGCTTCCTATTGACGGCTTATTGCTTCCGTTGCTTTACTACTTTCAGTGCGATGCGCAAGTTCGACAGCGCCAATCTCCGTTTCCTTGGTTTCCTTAGCCTCGAGCTTTCCCATCTTCTTTATGCTGTTTGGATGAACGTGAAAATCGGAGAAAGAAGGCCGAATACCGGGTGTGAAGAGTGCCTTTATTCGCTAATAAATATAAAAGTGAAAGCCGAATGAATTCATGAGAAAAAATGGCGAAAAGTCATGAAATTCAATCTTAGTTTCTAGTTTCTAGCTTTTTAATTCATACCAAAACGTTTCACACATTGATAGCCGGGTGCTAGAATTTAAAACAAAGTTGAATTTGTCCCTGTACCTCATTAGCATAAAGTCTTACAGCAGATATATTCAGATTTTAGGCTAGTTATTCTTTTATAGACTTTTTAAATAAATAATCTTCTGTGATTTTGGGAAATTATGAAAATGGTCACTGCGTCACTTTTGTAAAATGTTGTTTAGAGCCACTATTTCAGATGAGAAATTCAAAATTAAAGAACAATGGATTATGTCACATACCTCTAGGAAAGTACCATGAGAACTGAAGAAAATGGCCAATGCAGAGATAGGAATTGGAACAAGAGAAGAGAAAACCATAAGCCATGAGATTACTTGAACCCAAGCGTCAGCCTTAATGGTCTCTCCCATGACAGATATGTCAGGTGGCACAAAAAATGTGACATTTAAGATGAAAATGCTCTAAAATAATGCAATTTGAAAATGAGACACTTAAATTCTTAGAAAGTTAATGAGTTAGGATTTTAAGACTTACAAGCATAAAAATAGGACTAATTACGGTCCAACAAATCCTCCAAAACCATCCTGGCTCAAAGCCCAGCATGGATTCCACATCCTTAGAAAATCTGCGGACTCCTTTTATAGAGAAATCAAATTAATATATTTAATACATCGCTACCGTAGCACCAGCACAAAGCGACGGATTCACAAAACACTATGAAGAGAATGGAAAATGGAGCGCCGTAAGTGTCAAACAGGGTGAGAATATAATATCCACCCTGAAAAAAAAAAGATGTGTAAGAATTGCATAAAAAGTTTTGCCGTTTATTATCTTCGATGTGTACTTACGTTAGTTGTCGTTGGAAGAGCCCCCAAATAGCAGTAGATGATCAGGATCAAAACAAGTATCTCGCGCCTTTTGCGAAGTTTCGGCCATTTGTCCAACAATCCTGTAATTATTGCTTCCAATCCTCCAAACTGTAATAACATGACTGACAGTAAGAGATTGTTACTTAATTGAAGTAAGCAATGAGGCGATTTACGGTGCTGTCCAGACCAAGAGTAATCAGCATTAACATGAAGATTATAGCCCAGAACGTGGAACCTGGGAGTGTAGCGATGGCTTCTGGGTAGGCAATAAATACCAGACTTGGCCCTAGGTAGAAAGACTTGCTTTGCCATACCTTACTAGCATTTATAATAAACAGTTCGAAGGAGTAATTACCCTCGTTGGCAACCGTATCCATAGTTCGGTTCATTCGATAGCACATATGTCCAAGAACTGAGAAGACAACAAAGCCCGAAAGAAAACTTGTAGCACAATTGATAAAGCTCGTAAGCATGGCGTCCCTATAAAAGTTATCATTCAGGTAAGGGCCATGTTGAGCACTTATTTAGGGAGGAAATGAGTAAATTACATGAAATTTACTCAAATCTATGCTTAGATTCTACGAAATAGATAGGGCTTCAACGCTCGACGTATCTATGAATCTGAGCGGTCCTCGCTCTTCCCCATCTGTCCAAAAGATAGCCATCATGTTTTTGTTCTAAGTTATTAACTCATGATCCTATCGTGCGATGCGATTTACCCATAAGCTCAATCTTTCACTCCGACCGATGTGTTTAAAGGTATAAAAATTGCAAGTGAATGTCAATTACCGATAGCAATTGTTTCGAAATTTGTTGTAACTGGCCAGTGCCAAAAGGACACCGAATCCGGGACCAAGGGAAAAAAATATTTGTGATGCCGCTGCATTCCATACCTGTAAAATCATTTTAAATTATCATAAGTAGATAAAAAACAAAGTACTATTTTCGAAATTAAGGCTCGAGAAATAAGTAAATAGTATTTTTAGATCGTAATTTTTCTGATCTTTCATATGACGTTATCAAAAACTTGACCCTAGCATGAATGGTAATTTATACAGGACAAAATGTGTCCGATTTCATTTAACGCCTTACAGAATTGCGGTTTCATTACCCGCGAAATTGTGTATTTAATCGTGTTTGTACTGCTGATTTGCGCATTCAGAGTTCAAACTCAGATGATATTGAGCATTTCTATTTGTTTATATGTACACTAGGCAACAAATAGAGTAGTCTAAGACTAATAAGACAAGGAACGGCAATAGAACATGGCAATTTTCACGGCTCAAGACAGAACAAAACAGGAGTTCATCTACCACTCTTTGGGTCAGTGAAAGCAGATTTGAGGTTTAAGGTACATAAAGGCGATATTTTCGAGAATTAATGAGGAAATGAATGCGACTTACTTCAATCGATTTGAGTCTTGCGAAATTCGGAAAGAGGTAGTACTTGATTCCCATCAGCGATCCCTTCAGAGTGAGGCCACGGACTAGCAGAATGAAAAGTATCACATATGGGAGTGTAGCTGTTATCCAGACGGCCTGATTGTGGATAAAAAGGTGCAGAAAACATGATACTATTTGAGTTGTTACAAGGAAATTAAAAACCTACCACTAAGTAGGACTGCAATTATTAAATACTTTTAAATAATTTCCAATTAGACAACTTATGTCCAGTGCTTTTAAATATATTTTCTACTACCTTGTCAATAGATCAAAGTTTTGTGCAAATCGCAAACTGAAAAACCGATTAAACAAATTTTAAGAATTAGTCTGTACCTTTCCGCTGCTTTTGACACCTTTCCATAGAGCGAAGTAGACAATAGTGAAAACTGCCATGAGACATAGGGCTATCTCCCATCGAACTGTGCCCATTTTGTTAAATCCGTCGGCATACTGAATCTGCAGCACCCGGTTACTTTAAATTAATTTCAAAAAAAATGTTATTAATTTGCAGCCATATATCAGTACAGAAGACTGATCGAATAGGAGGAAATATCTTGACGGATTTCTCTACAAATTTATGTTTGAGAGAGGTAAGAATAGGAAGAAAGTTCTGAAAAGGTTAATTTCGGTGGCAAAGAGGTAAAACCGAGATGCGAATACTTTTACTTGTGGACAAGCTTTCACATTCAGGCAACATCCACACCTCAAACCGAGAATGTACGAGCCAAAGTCTTGGTCTGACTAGAGCTACAGGATTTCCATGTGAGGTTTCATTGAATTTCGCAAAAACTGACGGGTAGAGTGTCAAATTAGTTTAATTTTTACCTTTCTGTTTCAACCAAACTAGAGACAGGGTCATCACAGCTCTCATTCGGTATAAGTCGCTAGTTTGAAGAAAATTTCTGCAAAAAAAATTTTTGAAAGCTTAAATTTGAATTTAACAGTAAATATGAAGAAGCGCTTAGGGCATACTTTTTACACTTTTAAAGACACTGATAAATTTAGGCATATAATGCTATAATATCAAACAGATATGTTTACTCTTTAATAAAATGATAACATCATATTACGGCCACTTTGGATATTTGAAATTTGTTATTTACTGCATTCTATTCTTCGACTATATTATTTATTAAACTCTTAATCCGGTTATTTTGAGACCTGCGACGAGAAATAATTCATGTTTCACGGTTTGATAGCCTGTGCACAGACCTTTAGTAGCCTAAAATTATGTGGGAGAATGGTATAGTTAACCGGATAACCACCATCGGTGACCATATGTTTGATAAAAATAGAGAAACCGATCGGAATGTGTTTAGCCAGACAAAGTCTTGTGGGAGAGGAATGAAAAAATGTCCTGCTGATAAGGCAAACTATGAGCTTTTGGCTATAAGTGGACTTACAAAATGGTTCCCGCACATAATGACCGTGGACCCTGTCTTTTAGAGTGGCGATAATTTCGACGTTGAATGTGATTCAGAATTACTCTGTCAGAGGACATTGGAAATGCATATTTCTAGTCTGTGTTCTTGGACATAAATCATCTTGCGTAAGTCACAAGTCAATGACTGCATGGCTTTTAAAAAAGAAAAACGGAGTAGCATATGGAATATTCTTCAATCCACATGAAAACTTCGCACATCTCGAGTCTCATTCACCACAAAGTCAGGGTAATTGAATAGTTCATGAAACACGAACACAAGCCACGAGGTATTCAAAATATCCCTTTAAAAACCTTATTCCAGAGCTTCTCCTATCTACAGACTATTGAAGATACTGGTAAAATTTAAACCATGACAACAGAATAAACACAACCGTGCCTTTCCAATCAAAACCATTTACCTTCGTGCTACAGGAGTGAAAAGTTGTAATTTCGGTTGATACACTCAAAGCTTATTTCTAATGACACAGTGTAAATTCAAACCATAGTTAATTTGAGATTGGCGGCCAGTAAGTATTTAATCAGAAAATCAGGTTCAACCAGACATGCCATCATCGTCATTCTTATGTCAGAGGAGAAATGATGGGAAGAAAACACATCACCTCGAAGGATTCTTGCCTTAAAACATCGCTAAAGCCGATGAAAGCATAGATCAAGACGGCTAAAACAAGAGAGGAACGGGCTCAAAATAGGTCAGGAAACAAGTGATGCTCATTCAATTTCGCTTGTTTTCTAAGAGTCTTTAAGTACTAGCTCATTTTTCAACCAATACAGATTTCCCTTAATTTAGCGAAAAACTGATTTAACTCACTAGAAATATTGTTCTGTTGACGAATAGAAGCCAGCAGTATTAACGGCGTGTAGGGTGACATTCTGCAGATCATCAGTTGAATTCTCGTCAGCACCAGTGACGAGCTTCTGGTAGACGGTAATACAGGTATCTGGATTGTTCCACCAATTATCACAACTGTCCCAGGGCAGGTGCGATCGCATTGAATCGAACATATAGAAGAGGGCCCAAGAAATTATTGTATTGTAATACCACGCTGTATAACTCGAAATTACGCAAATTCCATAGCCCAATCCTGAAAATTTCGCGAATAAGACTGTTGTAAATTAGACACTCGTGAACCTAGGGCTAAATATGCATCATGTTAAGCAACTATGAAAAAAAGGGCTACATCAGTTTTAATAATAATGCATCTGAAGGCCTTTTTTAGGTTGGAACTTCCACAATTTTGACTGAATCCAGGTGAAAGTATTAAAAGAATTGGTAATTACAAAATTCATTAAACAGTTATCAAGGTGAGAGAATGATAATATCCGTTTAGATGGCTGTGATTGGGCTTACAAATGGTGCTCAAACTGGCTCGAGGCCAGCAATCGAGTAGTTGGAAAGAAATAAAGAGATGAAAGAAATCTAACAGGAAAGATTTTGGAGATCACTGCGTCCTACGCCGGAATAATTAAGGAGACTCCTAGCCGCCCAGATAAAAGATTGGTCAAAAATATGGGGGACATGAAGGTGCTTACACGCAGAAGTTACTGCCATGAAAATTCTAATATAAATGCCTGGATGCCTGGCACTCTACTGCTCTTGTTCTAAATGCCGAACGGAAGTAAAGGAACTGTTGACCGATGAAAAAGAATATTTCCGCATGAAGAATTGTGAGTTCAAAATGCTTTTAACAAAAAATTAACGTCAATCAAGGTGGTAGTTCAAAGCAAGGAGATTTAATTTGGCAATGAGCGAATCTACAGTACCAGACACTCTAAGAAAAATCACTGTAATTGGTCCCTCGAATGAATGAAATCCATCGGGATTAGGTGCTAGGTTGGTTCAAAAATGATGTAGTCTAGTGATGGCTAAAGGATCTCTATAACGATCCACGTTCATTCATTCATTCATTTAACCAGAACACCGAAAAAGGAGTTTCAGACGCCCAAAGATCCAGTGGTTATAGTAATTCTAGGAGAACGTGAAATGCTCAAATTACATCTAATCGACTATCCATCCAGTTCATTCCTTTAATGTTGAGGGATATGCTAGGCCAGATTCTCGAAATCTGATCCATAAATCTAAGGTGCATATTGTTTTTGCACAAAAACTGAAATGGAATGAGTTGTCGTTCAAGCAGCTTATGATAAAATGGAATTTTCTGCCCGGGTGCTGTCTTGGCGATTAAGTTGACTCCGATGCGATAATAAAAGTAAACCAATCCAAACACCCAGTTGCATAAAATTCACTTATGTAATTTGGTGATATTTATCGCTCGTATTCTTGGACCCACCGGTAAAGAAGGGGCAAATGCGCTTCCAAACGGTGATGCATCCACTTCGTTGGAACTGTCCCAGAGCCAATTCCATATAGAATAGCGGCAGACCTCCAAAGACGTACATCAGTACATACGGTATTAGAAAGGCGCCTAGAAAATGACAAAATTACAGTTGCTCCGTCAGGTAGCCTAGTTATCTCCTTCTCTTCAAAAAACCGGTTGATTACTTCTATTCCGAAATGATGAAAGTACGATAAATATAATGCGTGAAGCACTTGTGTACAAGTGTGACTTGTTAAATGGTTCAAATCCATCAGCAATCATAGTGTGTTCGAAGTGATTACACACTCATGAAGGCTCGAAACCCCGCAACCAGAGGCGCCAAACTAACTTCATCATTCCAAGACAAGCGTTGGGAGACGAAGCTCTTAATGAAGCTTTCGACACAAGGTGAACCTAAGTGTTTGTCAAAAGACAAACAAAAAAATTATCTTAGAAAATAAATTAACATTAGACTACATGTAAAATTTTCTAAGTGTTCAATAATTTTAATTTTAGTTTTAATCTCTTACTTATTTCTATTATTCATCTTCAAACTAAATGTGCTGCTACCCCTTACCGTAGCCACACAGTTGTGGCCCCATTCTGATGTGAAATAAACCTCTATTATGCATAGAAATATCGCCGATAATAAGTGCTTTTAATTGACAAATTTTGAAACTCGACCGTAAGATTTAATTTCATTTCAATGAATAGAGCTTTTGATTGTTTCAATGGATGGACCAGAGTTATTGAATGTTTAAGTCATTCAGCAACTAAAATGTATTTGAAAACTTATTCTCACCAATTTTAATACACGTTGTTAAAATGTTATCATACATTTTAAGTTAAAAATGACACTTCACATTGCCTTCTTTAAAGTGGACACTCAGTGCCAACTAACCTCCTCCATTTTGATAGCAGATATAGGGAAACCTCCAGATATTTCCCAAGTCCACTGCGAAGCCAATGACAGATAACAGGAAGTCGATTTTTGTATCCCACTTCTCTCGTTTCTTCTCTTCTTTCACCACCTCAACCTCAACATTATCCTCGTTAATTGTTCCAACTATCTCCACAATCGAGTTCTTGGGCTTGACCACTTCGACGTCACCGTCTTGTTTCAGACAAAAAGGTCGTCCATCTTCCAGGTCGCCAGCACATTCCGCTGTTGCAGTCGTTGTCGTGAGCATCGCTGCGGAGGAAATGTATTGAGACTGGCGCGCACCTTTTAAATGAAGAGGGCTAAGCAAGCAGCGATTGGCGACGGGGTTAGGGTGAGGAGGCATTGGAGGAAGGGCTGGATATGTTGGTTTGGGGAAAAGTGGGGATTAATAGAATTCCTGTTCTCCTCTTGCATTAACATCATAATCTTCATGCCCAAGATCAAGTTGATTATGTCCTAGGTAATTCAAAATTCGTATTTTCAAAGATTACATAATTCTTTGGCATGAATCACAATTGGAATTTTTTTCATAACTGCGTAGACTATGTTTATTGCCCCAAACTGACTTATCTTATTTCTCCCTAAATCAACTTTTCAAGTAAGTCCAGTTAACTTTCCCATTACTTGGAGAATAAGACTCAAAATATAAAAGTGTGCCAAGCGATACGGCGGTCGCGGACTCATCTGCCTCATCAGATGACACCTATACTGGTGAAAGCAAGTCAAGTCAAGTCAAGTCGTTTTCCTTTTTGCGAGACCACTTTGCGTAGATGCTGACTTTTCATATGCGGTTAAGTGAAAACTAAATTGAAAAAAATGAGGCCATTATTTGTCATCTTCGAAACAATCAATTGCCTGGGAGAGACAGTACCATCAAATTTTATTGGTTGATAGTTAAGCTCCATCCTTTTGGTTGAAAGCATTCACTGTGGTCTATTATCTCAATATTGAAAGCTCTTCCTCTGGTAACTTTTGCTCAACACTGTAGCAAAGGTTTTTTGCAACTGATGTTTAAACAACTTACATCTATTCTTCATTGACATTTCGAATTTGACTAGTGCAGGTTGGGTAATCGCAGGAAATGTCATCGAAGAATCTTCTTCTTTAATGCCTCCCAACCGATTTTACACCACACGTTGTACGGATAGCAAAATGCCAAGGAAGTAGAAAAAAATTGACCCTTAATGTCAATAAAATGAATTTTTCGTAGTTAATGACTTGAAAGGCGCATTTGAGCAGGCAATTTTGAACGATTATTAAAATTTGTAAATGATGGTGCGGCTCTCACGTCAGCATTTGACTAACCAGAGGGCATAGATCTGGAACTTTTTGGCGCACATTCATTTAATTGGATGGAAATCAACGTTAATGAAATACACGCGGGTGTTACAGTTATCATGTATTGTACGCTTAGCATCTCTAACTGTGGGAGAATCTGGCACATCTTGAATAACAGATCAGCAGTTTCAGATTGAAGTGGAGGAAATCAAAGTAAACTTAAGCCTTTCGAGCTTCAGAGTCTACTTTGATAACATATGCCCCTCTAGGGACTTTCTCTGTGGATCGGCGACTATTCACACTCATTCTCGGTAGCGTTTTCACCGAAGATCCATTCACTCGCCTTTTACTTTGAATATTTAAAATGAATTGATTTTTTTATTCCAGATAGTGCCACTATTTTTCGTTCTTCCTAAAATTGCCCCTCGGCCTTGCAGACAAGCAGTCAGCTTTTATTCTCCTTATTGAAGAACTGGAGTATAATTATTCAGGTGCCTTTCAGCCATTCCGGGACTTCGTGTCCCTTAAAAAAATCGCCTTTTTTAAATATTCCCTTTTGATGCAAAGAGAATAATTTTTAAGAGGATTTCTTTCAACAGTGAAACTTACGAGCACATTCATCGTTTTACTATGAATTTAGACCTATTTGGTTTGGATCCGAGTAAATTGCGGCCACTGCGCATTGATGTATCTCATTCCTTAAAAGCAAGGATGTTTCTTGACTTCATGATTCTAGACTCGTTCTAAATGCAGACCCTGTTGCTATTTAGAACTAAAATATAACTGAGAGGCCACACTGTTGAGTAGATCTTAAGGTGGTGTTAAGAATAAAATTCTGGTGGTAAATAGATTGCACAGGTTCAAACGCTAGAATCTACATTGAAAGAACCACACTTTTAGATGTCTGTAACAGCTTTGTTGGCATTGGTGATCTCGTTTAATGAACCAAAGTAGTCATTGAGTTACTTGTCTTCGGCGATTAATTTTCCAAGGCATTAGCAATTAACATCTGGATGATATTTGCAATATCCATGTCCTTAGTGTATTTCTATGCTAAATGTACTCTTTATCATCTGGCAGAAAGACCTCCTCATAAAGGATGCAGCATCTGTCACCCAATGGAGCAAAAAATGCGAAGAGATCTATTTGATTTCCTAAGTCATTACTTATTAGGTCAACAACAATAATCAGCAACGGAAATAAAACCATGTAAATGTAAGGGCATGCGCCCATGAGAGATCCGTTTTAGTATTGCGGAATAGATCACCATTTTCGGTTACATTATCTCATGATAGTATCAAACGAAAGATATTTCCTTAAAGTCTTTTCTCAGGGCTTGTATAACTTTGGTGATAAGCGGAGAAGCAATTAACATAAAATGCAAAGTAAGGAGGATTAATTTGTGCTTGAACAACCAGATGGGCAGGGTACACGGCTTCAATGCCGAAGCCTCTCTCCCTTTTAGATTTTTAAGGGATTTGACCCTTAATTAACCACTAATCTACCTAACACTTGGTTATTAAACCCGTCAAACTGAGGCGACCCTAGAATTTGTTCGTTAATTTCAGTTAAAAATCAGTCTAAGTGTTGACAAAACTTCATATCTGGATTATTGATCCTAAAGTGGAAGGAAGGTTCCATGTCTCTGCTTCTGGTATGTGGCGGAGTCCGCAATTTTCTGTTTGTGAAATGAATCTAAAGCTCTGAGCTTGTGAGCGCCAAATTGTAAAGCGTTTAACGTAAGATATACACCTGGTTATTTTACATTTATTTACTTGAACTGACCATTAATAGGCCATATATTCGGCAACACTTTGTGTAAATATCTGTTTGGTATAGTACGTTCACGTTTACGGATCACTGCAAATTCCGTTCATGCGGTTTGTATATTTTAAGACACTGGCTTGGATGGGCGATTCGTGCTTTCTTAACAGTGGTTGTTGGTGCATTTTCCCATATTCAGGGCTTTCATACGATTCGAAATAAGAAATTGGACTCTCCTTTGCCACAGCCTTGGAAAGGCTGTATTTTTATGAGGTGTTAAACACCTTGGCATAAGACATTTTAATCACACAAATTTGCCGTTTTCAAGTTGGAGTAGTATAGCGCATAATGCAGAAGCACTTCTTTATTATCAGTCAACTTCTTTGCTTGGATTTTAAAAAGACTTCTCTTGAGATTCCCTTTATAAGCCTTGTAACTAAGACTTCCAATTCGAGGATTAGATTATTGATTCTCAGCAAGAGGATATTGGAAAAGGTGCTGGAACACATCGGAGATGCCTGGAGGCAATGAGGGAAACATCCCATGGAACTGAGCACTCTGTCAGTTATTATGTTGATCTAAGTATATAAGTGACCTATCAGCCGTATGTATAGGTGAAATGTGGAAAGACTGATGGCAGTCGGGAAAGGATAATATTGCGGATATAAACACAGGGCTAAAATTGATCCTTTGCTCTATACTTAACTAAGAACTAGGGTGTTAGGCTAGCTAATTTATGAGGAACGAAATTTAGAAATCGCTTCCCTATTCCTTGCCTAAACTTGCACTATTGCAGCTCATATTAGAAGATGGAGAGAAGCTCAATAAATAGAAGGGTATTCATTTCAGTCTTATGCGTGTACGGAGGCAATAAAGCCCTATACAGAGTGGGGGAACAATATGAGTACAAGTAAATTAAGTACAACTAAAAGTAAAGAAAAAAAGGAATTTGTCATACGATTCACGTTAATTGTATTAAATTTCACCAAAAATTTGATGACAAAGCTTGCAATTCTGAGATGCAAGACGTAGAAATGTAAAAAAACAAAAATGCAACGACAGCGATTTAATTTAAGCTCCAATAAAACTCCGCAATAGTGGAATAGCATCAGCAATTTCAGTGTCGGTGTTATAAATGAAAGTTGCTCAGTCACCCAATAGAAGTGCGAATTGTCACTTCTGTCATGCTGTTCGCCAATAGTATGCGAGACAATTAAGTGAATAAGTATTTCTAGACCATCAACTAGTAGCCAAAGCCATGCTGTCATAGTTACACTTTTAAGAACGGAGAATACTTTATACTTGTGCCCCATGGTGGGCCAGCTTAACATTTGCTGAAAGAAAAACAGCAGGACTATCTTCAGGTCTTCATATAATCCTCCCCCCATGCCTCCATTCTTACCAATTTTATATTTTGAAAAACAGACTAAGGCTAACGAATCAAACACTTAAAAATTTCTACTATTTATGATTAGCATATTTGTTAAAATTACCCACAAACGCGACTGCTACCTGGTTATATTTTTGAAACAACCGGGCTTCTGCTGTGCTGCTCTTGATAGGTCAGGTTATTTTTATTAGTTGTTTTTCACATCTTATATTTTACTGCTGCTGTTTTAAAGCTTTTTATTTGCTTCCGATGTAATTTTGCACAGTCTTGTTTGTGTTTGTTTCAATTCGCACAAATGAGTGAATAGCGATAAGTGTATAATGAGAATTCACCTTAGATTTCACCTGAAATGAAGCGCCCTTACGATAATTTCTTTTGCATCGGATCGAGTTGCTTGAAGCGATGCCGGGAAGACCCTAGTCAGCAGCCAGGTAAATTTGTATGTTCACTTCTAAACAATTTGTTTAGCTAATGCTTTTACCGAAATGGCTATTTCAGCTCGTCTCTTCTACTCTGGATTGCTAGAACATCCTACTGCAAAGAACTGTAGTGGCCAAGAAGAGGCAATGGACTGTTCCACCGCACCACGATCTCTAATTCCATCTTTGCAACCGACTCTGGCTGATTACGGTTTTCGTCGAATTTACGAGAGAAAAGTTAGGTCCCCCGACTCCCGTTAATTAAGTATACTTATTCCTCCCACAATCACTATTTGCCCTTGCTTTTGTGAATATTTTTTTTTCTCTTCATTCTTACGCGTCCTTTTTGTGATAGTCTGTTCATCATCTTGTTGGGCAGTAAATTCAACTCACGTTAAACCTGAGCCTCGCTATGGTAAAACTTGCACCCTTCTTTAAGCATATTAGCACTGCTTTTCGGACCTGTATTATATACTATCACACTTTTCAAGTGGGAAATGAAGCCCCTGGAATCATAATGCGCACACAAATAGACTCATTCCAACCATTGTTTAGTAGGTTATTATCCGCACTTTATTCCGTTTTTCTATTTCGAATTCTATCGGTCTGGTGGAGAGAGTCACGATAGGGTCTGTTAAAAGAGAAAAGAAATTTTTTCCCGCAATTTCAGTAAAAGTCCCCACTGGAAAATGTGCGATCCTCATCACTCCTTCTAACAGCGCATCCACTTGCCGTCTCTGCAGGGATATTGTTCTTTGCATCACTTCCATGACCGGCAGCAATCGAGGCGTCAACGCCGGAATCCGTTGCTTCGGTAGAGACACGCGACATTTCCGTTGTAGTATCTCTTTCCCCAATCGGATCTCCACCACCGGCCCCGATGGGCACAAAGCCCCGCAATTCGCTATTGATACGTTCCAGTTCATGAAGGTAATCCGACTCCATAGAGGATTTGCCCCGGGCACATGCTGAACTAGGATTGATAGCGCTATCGTGTCCGCCAAATAGCACGCTTTCCAAATCTAAAATGTGAATTGAACATTATCTCTACTAGGGCACATTTAAGTAGGTTTATTTTTATCTTTCATTGATGTACACTGCAGCTGCTGTTCTACGGTGCGCATATTTGACAGGGAAACATTGAGTTCTTGGTGTAATGAAGTTGATGGTTTGAGACTGCCTTTCCAGTAACTTGGACCCACTGGTGAATTCGCGTCTGAACTGGGGGCTCTGCGAAAATTTCAACACGATTATAGGGGTTCATTTCATTTTGCAGGCTTCATTGAAGAAAATTAGTTTGAATAAGTGGTTTACCAATTTACTTACCCAATTCGTTGAGCGAGGTTATCAGAACACCGTCGGAGGCGATTAGAAAGATGCAAAATTGAAGTCGCTAGAAGGGTTTCATAGTTCTGAAAGGCAAAAGTGAAGTTAGATGTGAATCTAGTTCGAATATTTCTTTTAAAGTTTTAGTACTTGAATAGCTCTGAAATAACTGCCTGAATGGCGGCTAGGTGAGTAACTAAAAACCTTGATCTATTTTTTCTAGCCAAAATGCTGGTGCCTGGAGCCAGGACGTCAAATAACACTGATCATCAGAGCACCAGCCAGTATGTTTTAGTTGCATTGGGGAATGATATTGTGGAAGACCAGGGGTGCATGATATTAGACCATGTCTGGTAGATTCAACCACAAATTGGCACCCACTTCTGATCGCCTAGGAGTGAAAACCGCCACGTATGAACATTTCCTCTCTCTCTATGTGCTCTGAGAGGTATATTACTATTGATTTACTGCAGCAGTTTTGAATAGTTTTGATCAACGAATTCTAGTCATCAGTTAACCTCCTCACAACATAATGGCATAGCGTTTCGTCGTCAAAGATTCTTTTGCCCCTATTTTCGAATATCATTTTGGAGACGAAATCTCACTATCATGAAAAAAAATGTGAAAATGGAGTCACCTTCGGATAATTAGTTGTCTCTGGGTCTAAACGCTCAGCACAAATGTCTTCCCAATGGCAAGGCCGATGCAATAGCTTGTGCCTGTTATATAGGTAATAACGATCTAAGAATAAGAACCGTTCATGGACCTTAACATGAAAATGAATCTGACAAGGAATGCATCATCGCTCAAAAACGTGGACTTTTCAGGTGTGTCGACTGAGTGGCCCAATCCGCCTCCTCTTTTGTCACGATTAAATTTGCGAAATGCCTTCGCCTTGTTCGGAACCAATTGGCGCACATCCAACATCGCATTGGTTGATGCTGGTCCGCAATAGGATGACCGAGTCAGACTTTATCAATCAGAGTGATCGCAAGGTAGCTTCTCGATCTCAGGATAAGAGCGAAAGGCATTTTCCCCAAGTTAGGCTTATATATATTTATTATTATTACCGATATTATTCCTGAATTTCAAGATAAGTTGATGTCGCGTCTATGACAATCCTTGGACATCATTTTTAGATTAATTATAAAAATTAAAGCTAGTCACGCTGCTTAAGTGCGTGTTTATTGCTAATATATTTACGACAACTAAACTTCGATATTTATTTAAAATTTCGATGAGGGCCTAACATTGTCCGTGAGAATATCGGCATCAACGGTAACTCCGTTGATAAAAAGGCGATGGGAAAGCCTAAATTTATTTTTGATGTAAAGACGAAAATTAACCGAAAGGTTCATTTTTCGTGGTTTTATGTTCTTTCACAACACTGATCAACCAGGAGGCGATGAACGAATAACAAGTTTATTTAGAAAAATAAAATTCAATCAATATATTTTCCAGCAGTATGCCTATAATTCAGTTTGCCGAATCCCGCGAGAGCCGTTTCAGAGAATTTCGACTATTGTTAGATGTTACTTCTCTCAACGAACACATTTTTGCATTCAAGCGTAAATAATTGTAATAACTGAAGGTCCAAGTGAAAATCTGGTCCATATAAGAATGTGGACGGAGAAAACCTGCTGAGATATTGATGAGCCCCACTTTCGCCGGAGAGGATTCCCAAATTTATTGAAATCGGAGTTGTTGAGAGCAGAGAGCAAGATTGAGCTCTCTCGAATACACCCACTATTCCCATTCCAAGAATGTAGCTATGATTTCATATTGTGACCTCCTCACTCCCACAGACTTACCCATGGCGGTTGATATTAACATATCTCGCCAAGCATTATTTAAAGGTTTCTGAACCATACCCCACTGGCCCGTTTTGACCTTTCTAACCCTCCAGAGTCTGGTTCCCTGCCTCTACAATAAGAATATAGGTTGTGGCTATCACTCCTTTAGAGTCAGTGTAATAAATAAGACAAACATTTGAAGTCGTGCCATTCTGATTTCATAGGAGCAACAAACGTTCCACAACTAAAGGTAAGCCTAGAGACTAGCAGAAGCTAACTACAGAGTCTGACGGGAAATTCGAAAATTATGCCCAAAATAGTGCCATCTGAAGCTAAGTGACTGGTATTTTACTTTCGACAAGGGCGGTAGCGGCACCTGTTTTCTGCAGGTACGAATTGGAGAAAATATCTCTCGATTCTTCATACCAAGCTCCTTTAATTTGAAACATATTTTTTTTAAAAAAAACGATATTATTTAAAGTAATTTTCATAATACCATGGCTTTTCTATGTCAAAATTAACCCTCGCGTGATGTAAAGCGGTTCTTATTTTGAAAGACTGCATTTTTATCGGTGATTCCCTTAGTGTAAAGGGGAGCTCAGCTCTCCTCACCTCCTGGCGGTGCTGTGGTGTTAAGGTCAGCTTTCTGTGTGAGAACAGGTGGCTACCGAAGATTCTACGCAGGAACAAAAGGACCGGCTGTTTCTCGGTAGCCGGCCAATGTGGTCGTTCACTAGGCCTAATCATCCTTACAGCCGACAACTCACAATGGTTTACCTACGGAAGAAAGGTGCAGACGGGCGTTGGGTAACCTGCACTTGAAGAAGAGTCAGAAAGAACATCTCATGAGGACAAAGTAGCCGTTTGAAAATTAAATAGCGGAATCTATGAATGACCGCTCAGAAGGTTATATACCATGAGAGGAATGTTGTTAAATGCTAGAAATGAAATAAGTATACTGAAGGATACTGTGGCTCTCCTAATTGTTTCCTTTTTCAATCCTCAACATAAGCATTTCTACATACTACAGTTTTACCTTGATAGTTGTATTAGTTAATTAAAAATAAATAAAGGCACATACGAATGCCACCGCCTGTTCACCTCAGTTGTAATTGGGAACCGACTGCTTTTGTGCTGACCTTTTTGAACTGATGGCTCAAAGTGCTTTTAGGAACTTTGATAACCCTGGGAATGTTCTCTTCCAGTACTTAAACGTTTTTTTTTCGCTTCGACTCAAGTCTGCTGGCATTAACACTGGGTACGAAAGTAAATAACCCGCCCGGGTTGTGGGTTTTCAGAGTGACACTCGCAAACTCATTTCTAAACGGTAATTCGAATAGAGGCGGAGTATGGGACACAAAGTGTGGGAAAAGGACACACCATTCCATTTCTGATAAGTGCTAAGTCATGAGGAACAGCGTTTTACGACAGGCCTCGTAATGCAATAAACAGCATCAGCACCTTCAACAAAGGAAACTATAATCGTATCACAAGTGAGAGCATAAATAATTCAACACTGCAATCCTTCAAGGAGAGCAGTAAATTACTTCAGTAATTCTGTTTTATGCAAAGATACTGCATATTCTTCACAAAAAATAACTTTAAACAGTGAAATAATGGGATATTTCACCAAAGCGAAATGCCGCCAAGGGGAGCGATTACCAATGGAAGCCGGAAAGGAAACCAAACAGGCTGAGCATTCGATTGAACAGTTTTTGAGTGAATTTATAAATGATCAATCTACTAGTTTGCTTTCTTTTTGAAATAGCTGTTAATGTAGAACGTTTTTTTAGACAGTAAACGGATGTTGCGAATGTTGTTTGAATTAACACAAACACGTTCTAACTTATTTGTAGTGTTTATTATCCCTTCACTGATAAATTAACAACAAAGAAGAAAAGAATCAATCAACTGCAATCGAAACGAAAAATACATCTGAAGACTTCCATTCTAACAGCGTCATCTGAAGACAAAATTATCATTTATCAATGCATTCCTGTTTAATCTCCATAAAAATAGCATGAATTCGTTTGGCTGCGTCATTCCCGTAATATTTAGCTGCAGAGGTTGCCTTGGAAGCAGCATACAAGGCAAAGTCTCAAAGTGCATTTTTGATAAAAGATTTTGAACATATAAGATGGCAACTCCCACACAGTCTTCACCAGGTTAATATAAGCAATGAGTAGTTGAAATATGCAATAATTCTTGTCCCTATGTTTAGGGTAGCTGTAAAGAAGAAAACATTTCCAAGACTTTCAAAAATAAATCTTTACAACTGCTGCTGAGTTACTGAATAAGAAAAATCAAAATATTTTTTCCCCAAATGTTTACTGCAAACTGTGCAACTTTGCAATGTATTGAAGATGTTAGACCATAAATCCAGGAAGGTACTGAGGTAAGCAGTATAATATCGACTGAAAATTTGATTTCTGCCTATTGATGCAGTCGCCAGAGTATCAGTCTTTCTTAATCGAAAAGGTACATAAAACAGCTGAAAAAGCCACAGATAAACTCAGTTACCATTGGTGCGAAAAATAATCAACAAAATAAACCTGTTGATTTTAGAGAAAAGTCTATGGAAGGCATCAAATTGATCCCGAGATCATCGACTCGGAAGTGATTTTTAAATTGGGCGTTAGTCATTCAAGCGGAAATGTTGTTATTGTAACGAAGTATCAATCACTAATCACATGCTTCTGTCAAATTCAAGCTCACAAGGCAAACAGAATTGAAAAATATTGGAGAAGCTCAGATATTCACCTCGGTCTTCTTTCGTTCAATGACATAGATGCATGACGCCTACCACCCTAATTGAAAATATCGTTTCAGATTTAACTTTAATAAAGAGATGATTCAAGAGAAGTCTTTCAATCGATATTAGAGGTTTGAAAAGATGATGCGGCAGAATTTCTCATTAATCAGAGCTTGATTATTAAGCCAGCAATAAAGCAGGCACTACGAACTCACTTTGTCGGAAGGACTGCAGGGGGGAAGAATTTCATCGTCATCAGCGCTGATTGTTTCAACGGGACCAAGCGACATCGACCGTCGACATCGTTCTGAAGGATCGGCAGAACGGAGCTCCATCGGTCGAAGAACTGCTCGACTGGCAGCGACAGTGGAAAATGCAGATCCTCGAAGAAAATCATCTAGAGGAGCATCGAATCGACGTGCCATGGGTTTCGCGATGCCTCCTATTGAACCTGTATGGGTGTCCTCTGTCAAGGGGGTCTTCTTGGAAGAGGAACTCCCTCCAATCTTAAAAGAAGAGAGAAATTTGATGGAAGGAAGCACATACGCAAAACTATTTAAAAAAATCATGAGTTTTATTAAATCGAAAACAGACTAGTGGAGAAGAAAGCCAATAAGTTGGTTCGGATGCAAAATAACTTTTACAGAATAAAAGGGACTTATATGGACAGAACAGAAGTATCAGGCTTTCAGGAGAGGGCTTGCATTAATTAAATGAAAGTGTTTTCTGTCGTGATCTGAGCTGTAAGATCATGGGAGAACAACTTATAGCTTTAGAAAGCATGACCATAGGTAGATTTCGACAGAAATGAATGGAAGTTTATTTCAGAGAGTTTCTTGCTGGTTTTAAACTAGAAAAATGAAAACCGATGCGGTCGAATAGCAGCATCTAACTAAAAGAGAAAGAAATGAAAAAACTCTGAAATGACTATTTCGACCGACCTTTTAACTCTCGACTCAACAGTATCTATGCTGCTTGGATAAACCTTTAGGGTGTTTCCGTCTTTTATGCAAAGGCAGCACTTTGGCATTTAAACAAAACTGATCCTAATGAGACAATATGGAGACATAATACTCATGGACAATCACTGTAACTGACATTTAGGGGCGAAATATAATGTTTTAGCCGGAGAGAAAATTTGACAGCAAAGTCGTTCCCAACGAAAACGCTACTTTGCAAAATTGATGAGAAAATGCACAAAATTTGCATTGCCATTCTTTTATCTCAACTGATGTAAATCAATGTTTTTCGACTACAGAACGTCAAAAATTGCACTGTTTACCCTGATGACCACTAAGTATTGGACAATCACGTTCGAAATAATTATAATGAAATATTTTGCCTAACGTATGAATGCTTTCTATTCAAACGAAAATGTGACGGAAATTTACGACATTTCCACATTTGCGTAGATAGTTTTGATGCGAATAAATGTTTCAGAAACGGCTAATTTTAACCCTTTTCAAATAGATTTTGTGAAGAGATAACCCCTTAACATTTTCGATCAAAGAATCTTGAAGATGAATAAGAACTTCAGAAATGGTCATCGGAATGACAAAATCGAGCATTCTACAAACGTTTTATGTTGTGATTAATTCGTGAAATCGTCAATACTGATTCTGTCCAATACGGTAAATTTAGTACCACAGTCAGCAAGGATTGCGAAGAGATGGGTGTTACCTGACGAAATGTAAGCTAAAAAACAAGTAAAAATTAATAGTCGGTTAGTTTTACTTTGCTTAGATTTAAGCGGAGAAAAGGGTTAAGGGATGATTGAAATAGTAAATGAAGATAGCAAATGACACGGTTTAAAAGTTTAAGCTGAATCTGCGGATGTGGACTCAACTATTCATTTCACATAAAAGACAGGGTTAAATGAATCTACATCGAAGGGTCAGAATTTTATTTCCACCTTTAAAGCCTGTCTAAAAACTCTCTACATCATTGCCTATACTCAGCAGAATGTCGTGAACAAATTTTAAAAAACGCAATCTCTGGACAATGTTCGTTCATTTTTATTCCACCTCTACTTAATCTTAAAAACAATAACTCTATCGAAAGCTTATGCGCGAATAGAAAAACTTCAAGCGTAGAAAAATACCAAATAAAATGTCGATTTTAATTATCCTTTCGGCTTTTCATCCTTTAGATTGCTACCACTCTCTGGTTAAGGCATTGAGTAAGGTATCCTAGTACCCTCAAGTATCAATCTTCAGCTCAAGCCAAACCTCCAACGCCTCATGGTGCCCCGGGGTAATATCGGTCAATGTTTTGGAGAGTTACGAATAGCAGAATCTTCGAATTTTGAGCCAGAATCTTATGATGACTATATGCCACTAATAAACCGAGAGACCCATACCATGTGCAGGCTTTGGTAATCTCCTGGTGACACCTGATAACTAGTACCTAATAATCAAACGGGCTAATCATTATGACATCGAATTCAGTTTCACTGTTTCTGCTGTCCTATTACTGTTTGCATTTGGGCTAACAGTCAAGGGGCAAAAATAGAGTTGAAACCGGATCTTTGCCTCAGTTTTATTCTGTATTACCTTGATTTCGATTCAAGCCCCATGAATTCCTTGAAGGGGAGGGATGGATCGAAAAACTTCGAAGTAAAATCCCATCTTCGGAAGCCTGGTCGCAATAGAAGGTGAGAAAGTGGCAATGATTGTTAAGCATTGCCAAACGGTTAAAATAATGAGCATTTTAATCAGAGGAGCGTCGTGATACACGGACTGTATCGAAAAGAATAAAAGCAAAGGAGAGCTATTAAGGAGATGTTTATAAGGATAGTATCCCATCCTAAAGACGAAGTTTCCTCATTAATCTCTATTCTTTCACTTTGCGACTAGGTTGTGAAGCATTAGGCTTTCAATAAGGTGTTGTAAAAATTCGAACACAACCGGGTCATCATACGTGTTTCAAATCAAAAGTACATGATTTTAGAAATGCATGAGCTAGCACCCTGGAAAGAAATAGAGGGCAGTCAAGCGAATTCTCCTAATAAAACAAACTCAGACTTTTAAACTTCAATACTGCGAATAGCGAAATTACTTTACTGCCATTGTTAAAACGATCCATTTGTCAAGAGCCCGAAGTGAGAAAAGGGCGGCATGTCGCGGAAAGCGACCTCAGCTCTTCACTCTTCCACTTCTCCAGATTTATTTCGCCTGCACAGTTGTAAAAAAGCCAAATCTTGACAAATACAGAATGGTAAAAACATAAGAATAGCCTACATCAAAGAGTCGAAAAAGAGAAGTGGAGGATGGAAGACCGATAAAATGGAGCACATACAACCTAAGAGGGAGCGTTAAAGTCTGAATCTTTTAGGAATTAAGCCTTTAAAAATGACGGAGTACCGAGGACATCTGATAGAATATATACCAACCTGTAAATTGCTATCTACAATACTATCGGCGGTAAAAAAACACCATTTCGACTTAAAAAAATATGAAACTCAAAGTAATTACTTGTACCCTCGAAGATGAACGAGCAAAATGAAAAGCCCCTGTCTATGAAACAACTCTTCTTCCCGATTTGCGAGAATTTTGCCGAAGTATGCAGTAAAAAAACGGATAGGATAAGAATATTTGGGAGATATTCACGTTTCGAGAATCCGACTATAGTCTTTTCAATTCAATTCGTTAGTGACGTTAGTACCGATATTAGATTTGTCAGAGCATTGAGCCGTTGCTGTCCATACCATAATGTCTTTTTTGATAGGGTTTATTAAAGGCATTTCATTTAAATAGTTTGGCGTTTCTTTTTCGTACAAACAGGCATCGGCCACAATTTAACCCAAACAAGGGCATTATTTCGTGTGTGTGAGGTCAAATAACGAGATGCTTCTACGATGCACAATTACCCCCGTAAACTTAGTGCGAACCTGTGATATGCTGAGTGAGCATTTGAGTGAGCTCATGTATGGAGGTAGTTACTATCGCTAACCAAGCAATTAATATTTATGCTCACAAATTATCTTGCAAGCCATTAAAAGTTATTCACTTCTTAATAAACTGGAGCACAAAGTAATGAAGCACCCTTAAAAACTCCGAAGTCATGGCTAAAGTGTTTGTTTCGACAGTTAACGTTTTAAATTGCGAAAGAACGTTCAAAACGTGAACACAAATAGACGTTTTATTTAGCGGAAGCTGGTGAAGATTGACAATCGAAAAATATAAACTTTCAGCAGGCTAAACTATATGTTTACGATACGCTTATATCATTTAACTGTCAATTACGGCTGCACTAAAAATCAACTACATATAGCAAAGAAAATAGATTGCAAATCGGCTGACACACCAAGAATTTTTTTTTCACGATAAACAGAATCCCACTTCGCGGTTTCACTGAAAGTCAACTCTGTCATGCTATGACTGGAAATATCGCATACCAGAAAGATCCAACAAGAAGAGCCATAGAAGACTAATAGTAGGGCGAATCCTACCCAGACCATTCGAAACTGATAAGCAATTAGAAAGTTTACGCTGAAATGAGCTTTAAAACGAGGCTTTTAATTAAGTTTGCCGTTTCAAACCTCTATAATTTTGGTTCGCCCAGGGTTCATCACATTCGAAGGCTACTGGCATGCAACCAATAAACAGAACAATGACCCCTACACTGGTTGATTGCTTGTATACCGATGTGAAAGGGCGACACCAAGCTTTACATTTCAGAAGAGAAGATGACAGTAACATCATTTTCATTCAAAAATCAGCCGAGAGCACACATAAGGTCCTAAATCTTAAATCCTGACTACTTTTTTCTATAAGATTAAAAACAGCCATGGAGCTGGCCAACAAGTCACTAGCATTAAAATCACGATTTATCAACTCGGACTTATAAGAACACAACTAACGTGACTCGCAGACCTTGACAAGGTAATAGCAGCCGAAGTAGAAGAGCAGTGGTGCTGGTGGCAAAGCTCAACTTCAGTGCGGATACCCTAGATTAGACGGGTGCTGCAGTATTTTTCCAATAATTGAAGATGAGAAGATTGAAGTTAGTTCTCCAGAATAGGAAGCGAGAAGTGGTCAACCTAAGGGTGAGCGAGGGGGAAGCAAAACAATGCAGCAACATCGAGACGCACTTTATTCTACTGGCAAATAACCTTCATTATTGACAATTACGGATTTGTTTTGTCGGTAATTTAATTAACATTCCCCTTTCCTTAGCACCAATCACGTAAATTCATCCCAATTTTGTTAATATTGATTACTATAAAGCTAAAACCCATATGACCACAATTCTCGAAATTTTTGACGCGACACCTAGCAGATCAAAAATATTAATGCCACGAAGAAGAGGGCTTAGAAGGAAAGGAATCGACTTCAGTTTGCTTTCCAAGTAAACAGTTTGTGAGGGCAGTAAGACGGCTATGTAGTTCTTCAGATTAAGTTTCAATTAATTTATTATTAAGGCCGTTCGCACAAATTGACAGAAAAAAATGATTCGAAATGGTTTTCCTTTTTCACTGCAATTAAAAATGAAAAGTGACTTAAAAAGATGCGATTAAGTTAACATTATATCTGCTAAAATATTTAACAAAACGAAAAAGCAGAGACTAAATAATGAATTTCTCATTAAGAAATAGTGCAATTTATGCAAACACTTAATCATATCGCTTATTTAAATTGAAAAATAAAAATTATTTGAGACATACGGATGCATCAGTTACAGTGCTCGCAGGTTGGCTGCCACGAACGATGGGAGTAATCGCAACAGCAGGGTCTAAAAGTCGAAAGTTAGATATTAGGTTCAGTAATGTGCACAGTTTATATTAAAAGTTAATACTTCGACGATTTCGATGGCGTAAAAGGGTATTTTATCATTACTAAACGTACAAATAGACCATTTCTAGTTATGAGCGGATTCACAAGGTCACTGAATTGATTAAAAAACACTCAATCAATATTTACGAACAGGTGCTCAAAGTAATAAAATAGCTAAAGGGTGGATATTAATCAGCATGGTGCTAGCTATTAAAAAAAATCAGGATGCAACAGCCCAAGGATAACATTCTAAGCGACTGCATATCAGAGGAAACGAATGTCAAAGACGAATTTCATTTTCTTTCCAAATTCAACATCGCATTGAAAGTTACTAAATCCATTTTTGGTAAAAAGACACTTAACAGAACACACATAATGGTATGAGGCTCTTAGGCAGCATCTTAGGAGCTTGAGAACATAAAATGTTTCACTCATACTAGAAAATCAAAGTGTGACCTTAATAGCCATCAACCAAATGAGAGTCTATGAATCATGGTTTGAAGTTCCCATTGAGGTAGAATATGGAAGAAAATGTAGATAGTAACCGTGACGATAACCACGAATATAGGCTGGCAAAAAAGGCCAGAAGAATAATATTCGCGAGGCGGCGAATCCCCATCATTGTCTAGATGAAAGCTCCTCTTCTAGTTGAATTAGCATTAATCGAACAACGATCAAATTATTTGGGTTATTCTGTCCATAATACCTATTCACTTCGAATATCGGTTAAGCTCTTACTTCAGAAGCGGGTTAACCTCTTTTTTTCTAATCGAACCAAAAAGAAGAAGGAACGATTATAAAATTTGGATAGTTTAAAACAGCTTATCAGTGCTTCTAGTTTTGAGTTATGCATTTTCATTAGTTTTGTGTACTTCGAAGCATTCGATAAAAGTTCTTACTGCAATCAAAAAGGAGGCGACTTGGAACAACATAGAAAATCCAATTTGACTTGGTTAAACAAGGAAAGGCTAGCATAGCCAAATTCAATGCCTTCAAAGCCTATATCAGATTTATATTGGCTCGGTAGGAGCACAAAGCAGTAAAAAAACTGTTTTGAGACTGCTCAATTGGCGTTTCACTTTTCAAAAAAAGAAATAACTTGGACTCGCTTGTAAAGCAATAACCTCAACTCATGGAGTGGTTTTTCACCAGTTCTAAGATAGCATTTCAAAAACGCTTTGATTATGAGAACAACTGGGTATCAGATCAGACAAGTGCACAGCGGCTACTAGGCGAAGATGTAAAGCATCTATTTAAATTAACCCATGCCTTTAGAAAGGCTTGCATCAGTGGAAATCTAAAGGGCTGATGCAATGTATAATTCTGTGCTACAGCCGAACAAATGATTTATTCATTTAAGAGAAACTCCTTCGGTAAAGGAATCCTTCCACGAGTCAAACAGTAAAATGCTTCAAAATCTCAAAGCTAGATTACTCAAACAAGTATTAATTTGACTGACATAAATAGCAGCAGTAAATAGAAACTTTTACCGAAAATTAAGTAGCTGAGCTATCAAATGGCGATTTTTTTGTTCACAACCATACACAGACGAAGGGGAATATAACCATTTGCTATGTAAAGCCAAAACCGTTATACTAAGTGAAGAATCAGACCGAAAAAAGCCAAACATAATCAAAATAAGCCGATAAAAAGAACCGGGAAATCATAAAGGCAAAGCACCCGTGTAAGCACAGAGTTCTTGAGTTTGAGTTAAATATCTGAAACACAGCATTTACATTAGACAACTAGTTACGTTAGCGTAAGCACTAACCTAAGAAGCGTTTGCATTCATTGAAGCTCTTAGTCCCGACGAGAGAGAACCTAGAGAGGTTGCAAACAAAGCTCTGTTTAAGTAACAAATAATTTAGAAGTAATATGTTTTATTGCTGTTTTTATAGAGACAGCGTTCCCGGAGTGGGAATGCATTTCAGTCAATGAATTTACACTGATAGCTTTCAAATTCGAAGGCGGCTGACGCAAAAATTAAGTTCTTTTGCCTATTCGTTGCCAAATAGGGATGCAGGCATTCGGTCGACATATGGTTTCGAATGTGTATCGATGTGCGCATGTCATCTATCCTGATGAAAAGAATGACTTAATCGGTGATTTTTGGCGAAATAGCTTTGTAGTGCAGTTAACAGAGCTGCTTGACCTCTTAATTTTAAGCAGCAGGGGCTTCAAAGTTTACCAGAATCCGACGAACAAAGCCGAAGCAGCGGACCAAAGATAAGGAAAGATCAGTTTGAGTCTTTCAATCGTGGAACGTGTCGGATATAATTTTTTTCATTTCCTTTATTTGAGCAGTGTCACCTGTTCAATAAGCACTAAGCTAAAGTATGCGATAATCAAGTCTATAGCTCTATTTTTTTTTCTAGAAACGCTAAAGGAGTCTACACTGGCTTAGAAACTGCTAAATCATGACCTTTTATAGACTGTTAATTAAGATAGCCAGTTATACAGGATAAAATAGCACGATAAGCATACGTTCAGATAATGGCATTCGAGAGAGAAAGCAATGATTGGAAGCCATAAAAATACTTGAAATGTCAGACAATGACGAAACAAAGCTAATATTAATAAGGCTAAATATTTCCTTAGCCACCGTGTCAGCATGAAAAAAACAATCACTCGGTTTGCTTTAGAGAGCTTCTCAATAATTCCATTTGTTTATCATGAGAGGACGACGAATCACATGAAGAGCGAATTTCCGTAACTCAGATGAGAAGTTTCGTGCATCACAGTAGATCATTGTTCGTAGTGAAAATATTTAATTTGGAAAAAAATAGCTCATGTTGGTTTAACTGATCTGTTTCCAACTTAGATCCCACGTAAATCGATGTTCAGAATACAGGGTCCTTGCGACTGAAATGGCGATCGTCTAAAGTTTGACTAAGTGAAAGCCATAGGTTGAAAACTCATCGACGCACGTCTAGTGAGAACAATGGGCAGCATTTGTTAATACATGTCTCATAAGAGCAATAACAAGTGGATTAAGTGAACCGGTGCTGTCATCTTGCACAATGGATGGATGAGGCACGGGAGGGTATTGTGCCGAAGGGAAATACGAACAAAAGAATGGTCACGAATATTACTGTCTGAAAGCCAGACATGTTCTATTCGATTCAAACCATAAATAACAACTTGAATTCCACTGATTTTAATAGAAGCTGTAGGCACTGTCACTGTTTTGAAGTTTGACTTTTAGCCTTTTGGTAACTTGAAGTCCATTTCTGCAAAAAAATTCTACTTCCGATTTGTTCCATGCATTTCAACCCACTTCCTTTGTATTTAACCCCTTTACCAAGCAAAAGAAATTTAAATAATGATGGTGAAATTAAATTTATTCGACGATTAGGGAAACGACTTGAGCAAGAATGGAACACAGATAGCATGGTCTTTTACGAAGCCGATGTTTAAAACCGTATTATTTTAATTGCATTGGCATTTATTTCTCCTGATCTCATGGAAGCTAAAAAGAAAATCACCCCTTCTTTGTCCAATCCTTCAAAGTCACATTCCTTCAAGGCTCTACTATAAATAACCCTCTAATCATATTTTAGGCCTCATAAGCACAGTGAGAAAAGGTGCTGGCAGCAAAAGCCTCAGCAGAAAATGAAGCGTCTCCATTCAAATAAGGAGAAGGAAGATAAGCCCCTTTTATAAATTAGGAAATCAAAAGGTGAGAGCATTGTGTGAAAAAATCGAGGCTTGGGCACTAGGTCAATCGCATTAAAAAGTAGATCAAACGGTTAAAAAGTTTTGCACCTTTCCTCACATAAAAGCATCGTTTTCAAAGCTTTAAAGTTGAACAAATCCAGAACATCATCTATCAAGACCGTAATTTGGCAATCCGATAGCCGAAAACAATAATTCCGGAGAAAAAAATACATGCTGGAGGGTGCGGCGGCTGAAACTGACCCAGTGCCCCGATTCTCGGACGAGTTGTGAACCGTCACAGGTGTGCACCAGGCTGTCTGATCCCATTACCTCTCTATGTGTGCTCTTGAGATCAGATTTCTACCCACCTTTCGCTGGTCAGAGTTCCTTTCCCTAAGTGAACAGTATTAGCAAGATATAGCGATTCAGAAAAACGCAAGCTAAAAAACTACTCGACCAAAATAAATAACGACTTCGAAATTTACCCGCTTGTATTACAAAATATTGTTAGCAAATTATTTAGGTCGATGTAATGTCAGATACGTGAAAGCAGAGTGAACTTCCATCGAACTGGAAATGTTGGTATTTTCCGCACGTTTACGGAAACTGCGATTCTGTGCAAATCCGCCCTTTTAAAGCGGTTTTGACGTTTCTAACCTAATAGCCATCCATCCGACTTCTGATGTGTTCTTTCAGAAGATTTTTCTCAATTGAAGAAGTAATTTTTTCGAAGGAGAGCATCTAATACATCGTTTCTATATTTATATCTCTTATAATTTTTAGCAATTTCATTCTTGCCTGCAGTTAGAATCTACTTTTACGAACTTTAGATTGCTAAGGTTGAAAGTTTGACGACCGATGTATCCTTTGACGCGAACAATTAACATCTCCTATTGCTGACTTCTCGAGATTAGCTGATATCTTGGAATAGGGGCCATTTGCAGCCCGAAGATGAGGCTTAGATTATGGCTAATGCCTTTCTTGTAGTACTTCGATAAAAATTTTGAGTAATCATCTCTTTTCCAATATTGTTGAGATGTCCATAACCACTAATGAAATGTCATTCAATGAAAAGCAGAAAGTAATAAGTAGCACCAAAATTTTCTGGGTCTAATAATAAGAAATTGGCTGGAGGGATCCCGAATCAGAAATGATTGATAGAAAAACGACGCCTGAGGATCCCATAAAAAACAGTTTTCTGGAGATTGTTTTGTTTAAAAATAGTGCCTTTCACTTTCCGTTAAACAGAGTTATGTCCAACCGATCGCTACAAACCGAATGCCTAACTTATCAGTAAATTCAAATCAGACATGTAAGAAAAAAGGTGTCAAGCTTCAGATAAATTTTAAGACGCAATGTAATAATTTCTTTCAATAACAAAATCATGAAAAGTAGGCACCGACTCTATATAGTTAAATCTGGAAACTATTTAAACATATATGTACACGTGCACAATACTGTTAAAAAACCGTAGCATTTGAGTCTACTTTTTTTCATGAAATTGTAAATTACAAGCAGGCATCAAAATACAACCAATTTTACTCAATTTTTAAATAATCTAGAGTAGCCCTAATAATTCAGAAACCGTACGAATTTGGGTGATTTAATCCGACCTTAAAAATGGGCGATGAAAACATCCGTAGTGGACGGTTTCCCGTTTAGGCTTGACACAAAGACGAAAGTCAGTCTCATCTACAGGGGACTTTTGAAGCGATTAAAAGGCATATAATTCAACCTCAGCCGAAAACAAGAAACTAAAATATCAGTTAAATTTGTTTCATTAAATGCATTAACTAGATATTTCCGCGCCAAAATCTTCAAAAACTCGAAATATATTTAAGAACCTGCAAAGTACAAAAAACATATACATGTAAGTAGGCGCGTCGCTTGAAAATTGCGCTGCTAAATTTCAGACGATTATTTAAATAGGCAGCAAACGAATCATCAACTTCAGTCTTTTTACAAATAAATATGTTTCGCGTAATTCACAGTGAAGGGGGTTAGGTATCCGTTAAAACATCGAATCCATCTTAGAAGTTAATATTAAACTTTATTTAATATCAAATTATAAATTAATGAAAAAATAAGAAGAACTTCAAACTCCGCTTTACTTCTGTCTTCTAGACTATATTGCACTATTTAAGGAAAGTCGAGGAAAGGCCGAGCGTAATGGTTCAGTTACTGGACTCAGCAGCGAGGTAGGGATATCACGTCAAAACAAGATCAAAGATCAATGAAGATTCCTCATTTAAAGGGCCACTAAGAACGTTGGAAGTCGAAGGGCGTTGCTATCATTGCTGTATTGGGAGAATGTCCAGCTGGAAAACAAGAGAGGGAGCGGGCTGCACAAAATTATTGCTGTATAACCACTACTTAAGCACAAGTCTAGTTTCTCCACCATGTTTGAGTAACAGATAATTTGCGCTTTCATTAAGGCCTTGGCACTGCTACAGCAACAGAAGTAAAATTTTTCAAAGGTGAGTTCGAAAATGAGCCTCAGTTACTTCAGCTTTTTAGCTCTCTTGACATATTTTCTGCTTCGGCGGTAAATCTCCTTATATTCAGGGGTAACTGAAAGCTTAGGCTTTAATTGTCAACTGCTTCCACAGTTAAATGCTTCAAGAGGTTAGCTCCATGTTAGAAGGTGTCAGTGGACCGAATACCCATTAAAACGCATTGAAGCCTGAAAACAGGCCAGAAAGTACTACAGAACAATATGCTCCTTCAAATTCCTTGAATTCTTGGGTCGATTACAGTTAAGCTAAAAGAGTGTCATCCAAACACTCGAAAAGAAAAGAGATGATTGGTCGGGAGGGAGTTCACCGATCGGAGTGGCAGCTCCAAATAAGAGTACGAAAACACTGTTATTCAAAATCAGTCTAGAAAATATTTTGTTATCAAAGCGAATATTTTATCTCATTTTAATATGTTTGATGCGCTCTCTAACATTGGTTCATCAATCGCAGACAATCCCAACAATAGTCCTTCATTAACTGATAAAGGTCCTAAATTAGAAAGTACACACCTATTCTTTCTTTCTAAACAAATGAATGTGTAGTGCACAACAAACGAAACAAATGAAAAGATGAAACTATTAAACACTGTGTCAATACTATCAGCCAGGCTTTTGATTAATGTAAGCAAATTACTAAAAATTACACCAAACTGTGGATGGGATTACTTTCATCATAAGCAACTGTAAATATGATATGCATCAAAAGCACAAAAGTGTGATTTTGTAAAGGAATAAGCGTGTAACATAGTATTGAAGATAAAGACGGTGAAAAATAAATGGCGAGAATGCACAGAACTGATTTCGGAGAAGAATGACTGCAATATTTTGAAGCAAAGAAGCAATAATTCGTTGTTACCGCGAAAGAGGAAGACGCTGGCTTCGGAAAAATATTGATAATGACAACAAGAAAAGGATTTATAAATAAAGAAACGAAATTACAGTAAAAAGAATCCTAAAGGTCGATCTGAATATTTCAGATACATTGGTGAGCAAATTTTAAATCTGAAAAAAATTCTGGGTAACGACCTTATCTATTGCAGTTTCTTCAAAACGAAGGTTTTCTTTGGCCAGGAGATATGGCCGCGCTGGACCTTTCAGTATTTTGGTAAAAATAAACAGGAAGCGATAAACAGTAAGGTCTTTGGGTAAAGGAACACTTAGACCTTCGAGGTAAGTGTAAGAAAGGTGTGGTCTGTCAAGGTCCAAGATCAAGCTTATTACGGCAGAGAGAAACTAAGAAAGGATAATGTTTTGTGCTTCTATGCTGCCCTTCAATTCGAAAGCATACTCGCTTAACAAACATGAATACGGGTTAAAAAAGGGCGACTCACAAAGCTTTGTTTCGGCTTCAGATCGTCGTTGCAGAACCAATGGAGGCACAGTGGTGGTTACACTAAGCCCTGTTGGCCGAGAAGGCATGACTTTGACCTCTGAGATTACTTTGGTTGTCATATGACAGGTAGGAGCATGTGCGGCAGTGGTGTTTGGGTGTTCTGAAGGGAAGATGTCATTCGGTGTAGGACTATCGGCCCGCTGATGATTTGAGCTACGTAGCGAATGCCGACGGACTACATATCTACCGGATATTTATGATAAAAAAGATTATTCCACGATCGATTCTAAGCAAAAAGCAAGATTCATGGGCTGGAAAAATATCGCAGGTGTCTATAATGAAGTCTCCGGAAAATAATACCTTCTATCATCAACTGAGAGGCATTTCGATGGTTATAGAGTCCGAGGCTTGTTGCAAAGACGTCTGTGAGGGAGCCATCTATTCTTAGAGTCAGAAAATAGAAAGTGGTTTTCACTTAAAATGAAAGTAAAACACAGGAAGAAAGGAAAACCACAAAATCGTTAGGCCCTCATTAGATCACAAAATGTGTTCAAAGTGCGGCAGCTTACTAATAACAACCGGCTTGTCGGTTCCGATACGGTCCGGACCGTAACTCCGGACACCCTTTTATCCAATGTAATGTTTTATCTATTGCATAAAATCAATGATGGATGAGGTGATAATGCAAATCTGAAAAGTAAGTCACAGTACACCAAATCGTTACATGTGAAGCTAGTGGACAAATTTGGCTTGTTATTTGGAGGAAAAGCTGGCAAAGTCGTTATAAAGACAATTCATTTAACTAAAGACATAGTAATATAATAATACAATGGCTAATAGTGGGTGCAAGACCATCCTCATCGTGCAAAGCGCCTTAAGAGCTGGAAGAAGACGCTTATGCTAATCTCCTCTCCTCGGTTGAATTGCCACCAACGCTAATAATTATTTGATATTCTGAATAGAGGTCGATCGCAGAAATCTGCATACCGATAAGCTGTGTCAGCGGACAAATCATCAGATCAGCTTTGACGAAGATTGCATTACGGTTTGACTTAGTGAAGATAATGATAACTGAAGGCGCTACAAATGGTAGTCATCATATGCGGCGATAAGAGAAGGAACTGTCGTAAGTTTTGCTTATAACCAATTCTGCTTTTTCCGGAAAGAATGCTTGCAAGGTGAAGCTGGCTAGTATGAATTTGGGTCTCAAATATTTTTGTAAAGTAGATGCATAGCGAAATAACTTGACTTTTTAGTCAACCAAAATGTCATTCTGCAGACATACTTTGAGTTTGTAGCTCTTCGACCATTTCGAAACGGGTGTCCAGGTTCAGTAGCCGAAGAGATCGATAGTGGAGATAGAGGTGGCGCTGATACGGGTGGAGAATAAGGCATGTTTGCCAATGATGGGCGAACGTCGTTGTAACCTTGAGGTTGAGCGGGCGCGAAAAAGTAACTCGAAGTTCGATTGGTCGACCTACTGCCCATGAGCGAACGGTCTATTGACTGGGTTCCAAGGTCGCCGACCACCAGCTATATGTTGGATAAAACTGTTCTTACATTTTTTAAATGTCTTACAAACTCAAAAGTTAATGAAAACAAAGTTTTGACCCTGTATTTATCGCAAGAGTTTTTATTTTTGTCAGAAGAGTCACAAACGAGACACTCATTATCAAAAGCAGGACGATAATTATTTCAGAGCAATTTCAGATCTAAATTGAACGAGCCGGCATCAAAGGCGGAAATTTTACAATAAATTGGAATGATTGCCTCGGCACTTATACCCTGAAATAACATAAAAGCCACTTTCAACAAACAGAAAATCTACTAACTTCACCCCATGTCTATATCGACAGTGTAAACGCTTCGTGCCCCCAAATCAGAGAGCACGGATGGAAGAAATAAGAATTCAAAAATGCTTAATATTCGTAAAGCGGAAATGAATGGGTAAGGTAACTAAAGTCATCTAAAAGGTCGTCAGCACCGGTTATATGCCTAGTTTATAAAGGATTTAGACCTTGGACAGGATCTCGTGTTGCAGTTGATCAAGTATTGAAATTACAGCTTTCGCATATGCGACCAATGTTGAAATAACTCAAAAGAACAATTAAATGCTTTGAAAGGCTACTGAATGATGGAGTGACACTAATGTTCCAGCTGAAAATTCCTCTAAAAGCAGGGTTGTCATGCTTACGAGAATAAGGGCAGATGTATAGAAGATGGCGCGAAAAATGGGCCATTTAAAGGACATCAGGCTTGCCGAGAAGGGAGGCAATGAACGATAATGCGATGAATTAAAAACTGACGCTGATTCCACCCTTTATTTTCTGAACCCGTGTTGCATGTAAGCGCCATTCTATAATTATCTTGGAGAAAGAACCGCGATCAACCCGTTGACGATTAACGTAGATCAGAGGGAGCTGCAACTCCAATCTCCGGGTGTGCACTGATGGGATTTAAACGCGTATTATCTGATGCGTCAGCTGCTTCATCAACAAGGAATTTTCTTTCTTAAGGTTATATATTTATAAACTATTTATTTCTTTCCGTTTATACTAATTGAACGAACGACTCAAATCAATTACGTCATTGATCATTACGTAGAGATCAAGTGGAAAGGATATTTGAAAAAAATAGACGGGAAGAAAGTGGTGGACTCAGGAGAGGCCGTTAAAAACAAATGCCAAGGTTATCTTTTAAGATGCTAGAGGCAAGACTAAGTCCCCTAAAGTGCATGGACTGTTTCTACTCCAAAACATCATCCTTATCTGCCATAGCCATATTGATTAAAGAGGAAATTCAAATGTTCCCCAATCCGACTTATGACAGTTAGGAATAGAAGCCTAGAGTCGAAACTCATTACACTGCCAGCTGTTTAAGAGCGACATGACTCGTCTTTCCCTTCCTTCAGGGTCTGGTATTAAAAACCAGAGAATTTATTGTCGAAATGCTCAGAGGCAAGGATAACTTCTAAAGCGACAAAAAAAAGCAGAGGAGAGTATCTAAATGTGGAGGGACCCACAGCATAATGGAATTCCTTCGATTCTTTCACTAATATTTCTACGCACTTAATGTACCATATGAACAAAGTTGTTTGATGCTTATACACAAACGGCCCACAGGCAAAACTGGCTAAATTTAATATTTTCTCCTATGTTCTTGGGTCATCATCATCAAATGACCAGGCCACAGACAGGAGTGCAAATTTGTCGCGTGTAATCGGGATTTTGTCAAATCTTCTCTTAAAATAGCTCCATTGTCTTTGACACTCACGCATTTGGAGTTGTACAAAAAACCGATTTAAAAGTGAAGGTTGAAGTTTACGCAAGAATGAAATATTCCTCCCTATATTCTCAAACAACGCCAGGTTAAATGTTAGAGTGTGGAAAATATTACCCCGAGAAAGGCTCTCAAAGCATTGATTTTTTTGCAAAGAAAAAGTGAAAGATTTTTCCAAAATTTACAAAATCCAACTTCAACTGATGGATCGGAAGTCATCTTCAAAACAACTACGAAATGGAAATGAAATTTTGTCCTATTTTTCCTTCACTTTCACGCCCTCTTATATGCGTTTGAATTCTTACTATAAGCCCATGGGAATCGCCTCGCTTTTGCTGCAAAGAAAAATTGAAAGACTAATTTAGAATAAGCAGGTAAATTTATGTTAATACCACATTTTGAAAAGATTTTACTAATATAAATGAAGGAAGGCATTTTGAATGAGAAACTTTAGGACTATCATGAAAGGACGAAAATATGCAAGTTGCTTCTCTGCAGTGAGAGAGGTTAACAAGCCAAAAAAGTTCGCGATTCATAAATTTTTACGAAGGCCAAGTGGAAGATAATCTCAAAACCATAATGTCTTGGTTCCGTGAACAAACAGGGTTTCGGCCTAGCATGGTGGTTTGAATCTCTGATAGAGTTCTTCGGGGTTTGAGAAAGCATCACGCCGAGGAATAGAGATTGGACTAATAGAGCACCAGATAATTGACTGTTGGAATAGTAACGTTATAGATTAAATTCACGTAAACAAAAGTCTGGGAAAACGCGGAGCTCCTTGGGCAACGCCACCATAACAACTCCGCCTACAACACCTTTGCAGTATTGCGATGGTCTCATCCGCGACAAACACAATGTCCGAGGATTAAAAAATGCGTACGATTTCTCTTTTAGCATCCACCAACTGAAATAACCTTTATCTCGGAGGTTCGAACCTTCTAATCGAGCCAATCATTTTAAAGGGCTACTATACCCACACGATTAACAAGATTATCTTGTGCCTTTTTTCCGGTTTTTACAATAAAAAAATTGTTCTTGCATGGAGACACTGCAATAAATTTTCCACTAAATGTTCCACATGGATTTTTAAAAAGCCCCAATTGGCTATTGAATGGATAGTAGAATGTCGCAGACATTCGCCATTCATTAATTTTAATTTGATCATGAATTATTCGCGGTAGCAGAAGAGTGTTGTTGTTTCTTAACATAACTAATGCCACTGCCTCGAAACAGTAGCTGTTAAATGAAATAATTTCAAGTGAATTAAACTTTATTAGAAGATAAATTAGCTTATCAAACATAATCGCGACGCCTCAATGCATACTCCAAGTAAAGAGAGCGCATTTCTCCTATTCGAGTGAGTTAATTCCAATTCAATCTGCAAAATAATGGTACTATGAATAAATGCAAAAATGTCGCAAAATAATGTGGCCAAATTGAATTGAATGCAGGGCCAAACAACACCTTCACTTAAAAGTAGTAGACATGTTGAAATGCGGCTTAGATTTGGCTGTGGATACATTAATATCGTTGGCACTTCGGCCAATTACCCATTCTGGAAGTCTTATGTAAGATTTTAATACGCTAAACCAGCCGTTCCAAAACATGAGGATTTTGTGGAATTTTTAGAATTACGAAATTTAGCGGTATACATCTTTAATCAGAGGGGAAACGTAGGGAAGAGAAGTCCTCTATAAAATTTTTTAAAGTTTTCTTAACGTCCTTCAAGCAAATATCCGCATTTCAAAGAGAAGGTAGAGAAGTCTGATACAAAACACAAAATTGCATTCATCTGAAAACACAATTGAAAAAAAAAGGTGAGAAGCATACGGCAACGCCGGACCAGGTAGACGAAAACTGACGTAAAGTAATCCATTGGTGAAAGTTTGTAAAAAGAGGAAAGATTAAGATACCAGAGCCCAAGCCCTTCTTGATGGAAAGCATTTCGTGACTCTTACCTTAAGAGCAGGAAAAGCACCTTCATTGAGAAACTACAGTTAGACCAACTCCTTTGCGGGTGGTTGTCTCAGTAACTGGACGCAAGCTTTCTAGAAACGATTCTTTTCACCAAACGTAGGAAACATTTAATTGTCCCATATGCAAAAAAATCGTCAACGAGGATTCAATCAGGAAAACAGATTATTTCGACCGACCGAAAATTCGGATAAAACTAAAGATCAGTGCAGCGAGGAGCGTGTGAAATCGATATGCCGAAAATAGGATAAGAATTGGGAATTTCAGGGACGGAGAGATTTACTCCAGATCCATCGACCATCCTCGGGCTTGCTACGATATCAGATAAAGGAGAAATCACCAACTTGCACACAGATGGGTTTGTAGAATTTTCGGTTGACGCTGATATCCACTGAGTCCTTGGACCATCGAATGATGAAATTTGAAAAAAAGATGACAAACTCATCAATGAATATGAATTTTGGTGCAGTATTTCTATGCAAAATAATACGTAAATCAGAAGATCGGAAAATAACGTGGTTTGTGGGAAGAAGCTGCCAGTACACTGTACATTTGCACCAAAGGATGGCGTATATTTGAATACATCGTTTCGACTCCTTTCTTACGAAAATAAGCAAGAGGATGATAAACGAAACAAGTAGAAGCATTTAGGGCGTATTAACACGTGCTGGAGTGAATACTTTCCATATAAACCGTTTTGTGGGCCGCGATTGTAGCAGTCGATAAGCGAGTAACTTGGAAGAACCGGCTTGGAGGAATTGACCTAACGAGAGCTCACATGGAAAGGAATGCTACCAGCTCAAACAAAGCATCTACCTGAGAAAGCGAGGATAGAGGTGGATATTTTTCATTGGCGGAGTTCTTATCGACATTTGATTCAGTGCAACGATGAGACAGGTAAGAGGAGAGATTTTGTAATTGAGGAAGTTGAATCGGAGTCGCAGGCACGGTAGGATGAGTCTGTTGCCCATAAATTCGCCGGTCCATTTCATTGAGGGCTTCCTGTGAGTCCTTAAGGGGTAGAATAAAGAGGAATTTTTGTTAGCTGTGACAATTTGTTTATTTACTTATTTAACTCCCATCCATTAAGGCAAGTCTAAGGACTTCTTGGGGGTCCAGCAGAAGTACAAATAGCTTTTACAACAAGTAAAACACAACAGTTAACACAGAAAACAGTAAAAGCGTCTATTGACTTCTTGGGTTCTCTGGTCACTTCTCCGGCATGATTTCATCTCCAGGTAGCAGTTCGACTTCGTCCGCCCTCGACATTGTTGAAGGGGACATTCTTCATACCACTTCCAGAAGTCTTTTCAACATTCTGGCTGAGGCTCCATTCATTGCTACATCCACCCGCTTTCTACAGTCCAGTTTGAGACCAGCAATCCAGGTATTTACTTCGTGCTTCGTTTACCAGGCTGTACGAAGTTGTACTTCTGCTGGCATGATCTAATTTTATACGTCCGATGGGTGATTGGTTCGATTAGGCCGCCGCTCTTATTAGTCCTCAGAATTACCCCTGTGGTTACCGTTTGTCACCACGAAGAGGGTTGAGAGTAAGATTTACCACCAACATCAATTTTGATACATTTAACAAGAAGTACCGCTTGGAAAGTCAGCTATAATAAGTTATTGAGAAAAGGAATCTGCTTGAACGTTATTCAACCTCAGCTTTCAGTGTATGCTTAAGTAGGCTTCACATACAGAGCCAAGTTTTAAGAGTTATTCTTGAGATACTGCGATGCAACAAACGCTTCGTAGCCACGAATTAGATGACTAAATAACAGAGAAATTGCATTCGGATTGGAGGAATGCAAGCTCAAGGTAACATCCTGTCCTGATTGTCTGTGCTGCGACAAGGTTTGGAAATATGTCGTGAACAACCAATGAGAACTGCAACTTACGAAAACTATCGCTCAGTAAATGAAAAAAAGCTTAAACTACATTTGACCTTTGATGACGATAAGAAAAACTCGGTAATGTTTACCAGTTTCACCTCTTTATTAAATATCCGATTTAAATTCGCATTTCAATGAATTTTTAGTAGGTGAATTTTCAAATTTAGCAGAACGCCAGACAAAATTGAGTCAAAATGAAACAATCATCAAAGACTGCCACTTATGTTCAATTATGGAAACGAAAGTTCTTCTCGGATATGATGAATTATGAACAATATAATATTTCGAATATAAAACTCCGTTAAATCTTTGCTATTGAAATTTGATTTTGGTTTGATTAAGAAAGATGATACCCCATAGGAGTGAGATGCTCAAAACCACTAACTAATTACAGAGTCAACAATCTTTTTGGTTTAAATGGACTAAACTTAGCAGAAGAAAATCAATTTCTTCAGTTTCTTTAAAAAAAAGGATTCCATGAGATGCCATTTATCAAAAAACTGAGGCTCGTACTAGGCTAATTGGAGCGAACAATCATGATTCCATAGGATTTCATGGTGAGCAGCCGTATTTAATATCTGTACGGTTGAAATCTAAAAGTGTTAACGATGCCGATGCATAATCGCGGCCCGAAGTGTTGCGATTGTTGGCATCCTATTATCATGGATCAGCCAAAATGTCGAAATGACCACTCACAAGGGGAATCTAGAGGAGGAAATGCGGTGCATAATTTGGTTTTAATTTCAGTAAGGAGCCCAAACTTCCGACTATTTGTCATCGCTTTCTCAACCCTAAAAAGCCAGTAGCATGGTGAATACGAAGTCTCAATAGATTTGGCTGAATTTTCGAGCTCTGTTTATCTGCGAGGAGGAGAGGAAGGCGCTAGATTCTGGCGAAAAAAATAGAGAGCCTGACGGATATGAAGAGTTGGTCATCTGAAAATAAAAGCTGAGAAGACGTTTTATTACAAGATGGGTCCAACAAGTAAGGAGAACCCCCATTAAACTCCAAAAATTTTGAAGGTAATGCTAATAATCGATAGCCGGAAAGCTACTCCAATAGCTAATAGAAGTGCAGATAGATTGGATCAGGATTCCAACCTACCCTCAGGAGCAAAGCCGTATCCAGGCTTGCAGTACTATGTGTGGATCGAATTAGAGGAGTCTGTTGTCCGACAGCAATGGGATAAACCGCATCAGAGTTTTTCTTCACTCCACTACTGCAATATCGCATTGAGAGATAGCTCTGCCGGTGATGATGGCCAGGATCATATCCAATTTTTGGCGACCGTCCACCCTCCCCGTACTCCGACTGAACGGAACATCGACTAGCATGTCGACGCAGTTGACCCCAGGTCTCGTCTACTGAATCATTCTCCGCATTCCAAGAGCGATAAGTACTGGCTGATTGGGTTCTTTGATGCTCTGTCACAGCTAAATCAAGAAGAATCGACGATTTAACCAGTCTCCAGAATACATCTTTTATCAGGTTCGGAACAACTTGTTTCACCAACTGAGTCTCATCTAAATGTGATAGGCGGGAGGAAGCATTGACATTGACTCTTACCAGCTCTAACAAAAGTTAGATACAAGTGCAGTTGTAATTGATAGTTTTTTATGTCAAGAATTCATCTTCGCAGTAAGCGGCTAACCCGACAAGGCTCATTCGAACCATCTAACAAACTTATTTAATTAACGATTAATAGTGGTCTGTTAGTCTCTGTCAGGTCTAACAGAGCAGTCGAAGTCTGCTGTCCATCTGTTTGGAGGTCCGAAGGCAATTTCAATTAATCAGCCGAATAGAAAAAAATTGGTCAAATATCAGGCCTAGAGATTAAAGGTCAACTGAAAGTTTCCGATTTGGAAAAACTCAAATTTTATCACTAAACACAACGCCTCCGGATCTGGAAAAAAAACTTGCATTAAACGGATACAGGCTTGAAGATAAGCGAAACAGTGCAGAAAATTATGTATGTTTATGCTTTCATAATGCTTAATTGAGCCTGCGTCTTTTAATTTTCCCCTTATTTAAGAGTTATATAGAGCCTTGGCATCAACAGAGTAACGAGTGAAATACTACTAAATTCAAGTTTAAGCACCACTCAAACTGTTAACGTTCAGGATTATAGAGCTTAAGGTGAGATCAACTGTTGTCGTAGAGATAAACTGAACATATCATGAGGCACACCGATGTGGAGTACGCACACTAATCGTGAATTGTCAACCCGGAGCGATAAGAGCTCAGTCAGTATGAATCGCAAATACTGACAATCGACGCAGGAGATGTGGAAACGAGGAATTCAATTTTCCAAGCACAACGACGAAGACACCATTGGCTGAACGTGGTTGACTAAGGACAAATATTTAAATTTTTATCCCATAATAAAGTCTTGAAGGCCTCAGAACTACATCCAAGCCATCTCGATGTACAAGTGGTTTGACAAAGGTGAGATCTGCTTACGTTACGCACTGGCTACAACTGTTTTCATAAGCAAATTATTTTTTACAGAACCGAAACGTACTAAAGCTAAATCCAAGTAAATAAAAAGCGACACAGATTCAGGAAAATTCAAATCAAGCCCATAGAGCCGAATACCTTTTTTATCGTAAATGGAAGACACCACGTGAGTCGTAGGTCGCACAACAGCGGAGAGTGGCGAGACTTCCGGCTGGAGAAACTCGTCTTTAAAGTGATCAATCAGAGGTGAAGAGGACGATGATGAGGTTGATGTGGAAGCTGAGGCATTCGGAAAATCGGAAGGATCGTTGGCAGTGAAACTCTGACCTCGGGGTATGGGCGCAGGATTTGAAGATATGTTGAAGGTGGATGTTATGGGGATCGCACCAGTTTGCGATATTGGTGTGAAGATGATTGAATGATCTTCATGGGTGGCAACACATGGATCCGTGGAATGGAGAGGTGGGGATTCCAGAGGGGATACATGCTTTGAAGCGAATTGATTTTCGACTAAAAATTTCAATAAAATGTATTTTTCAAGGTAAGAATCCTATCCACCCATGAAGTTGAGTCGTATTTCGATCATAAAATATTTATATAAAAAGCGTTCTAATTGGTGGATCAGAAACACAGCATGGAGCTATCTAATAAACTGACATTTTAATTTTAATGGTAAATTAAACCATCTTTACTTAAATCAAATTTGATTGCTAGTTAAATAAATTTAACTAAGTCAAAGTGCTGAAAGTTAATTTTTGATTTGTTACTTAGAACAAGACAATAAAATATTTCCAAAAACGCGACAATGATCCCCGAACGCACCGTCGCTGAAATTGACAAAGATTTTTTGTTACCATAAGCGTATGATAGACGTATTCAAACCGAAATCAGGCTGGAATAGTGGTCCGGATTGTCAGCTTTTGTCAATTTAATGTCGTGAAAGCACTGAGGACTAACATTAGTACAGGACCATTTCCCGAAAATGCTTAATTATAAGGCTACGTGTGTGCCTCGTTTATCAAACACGATTAATGTCAAGATACGGCGATGTATGTTTGTTTCCTATCGAAGGGGGGCGACCTTGATGAAGACAACGCCCGAAATTAATTTCTGGGCGCTCTAATCAGAATTTTGTTGGGAATATCTTTGATTATTTTTGTTTTATACTTTGTTTTTGGTTTTTCCTTAAGCATTCTTCCAGAATAGAATTTAAACATTTTAAAAATGGAATCTTTCAACCACTTTTTTTTTAAATCAAACATAATCCTACAGTAGATAAGGATTGACAGGAGTGAATACTTAATAACGATTTTTTTTGCGGGATTCGCAACATGCCAACTTTTGCTGAGGAGGAAAGCAATCAACAAATGAGAAGATAAAAGTTTTTCCATGTTAAGTGAAAAATTTTTCCATAATCTGACAAAACTTAGGTTAATGAAAAAGTAACATCAAGAATGTCATTCGCTCCTTCAATGTAAAGAAAGGAAACTGTTTCTGAAAGGAGGGAATAATCAAAGGCATGCAATACACGAACAGTGCAGCCTTGATGAACTACATATACCGCATTAATGCTGAAGTCTTTAAGTAATGATTGGCTAGATACGTCAACACCAATCAACTAAGTAGAGGTGAATGTGTGATTGGCTCCAGTCTTAATGAACGTGACCCAGGCACATCGAATTTCATCCTCGATCGATGTCTGACGGGATAAAACTATACCATACATTTTTGGCACGAGAATCGTGCGAGTATTAGAGAGAGCCTAGTCATGTTCTCTATCCTACTGTCAGGAATTACCAAAATAGCTAAGAAATAAAAACAAAAAATAAATAAACTACTCGAAATACATAAAGATGTAAATTCCTTGAAATAGTCTGCAACAACTGACTCTCCTTTTGAATTTGTTCCAGACGCTTAGGTAAATACCACAAAAACTTATTTATTCATCGCCTCGTCACAGCGAAATTCACTTTTACATTTTGAATTCAAATTAATGTTATTTTCAACTTTTCATGACAAATTTTGCTGTTCTATGAAAAAGTATATTTTTTATGTATATTTAATCAATGGGGTCTACGTTTTTCACATTTTTGATCTAAATGATGGTAGTCAGCGATCCAAGAGGCACCGACTTGCGTTGAATTAGTTCAACAGACAAGATAGTAATAATGAACACCGGAGATAGCGAGAGTAGAAGAAACAAAAAAGCTGTTAGAGACGATGGTGAAACTGGTTGCAAAGGAATCTAAATAACCACAATAAATTAACCGGCCGGCATCTTACAGAGCGCCTGCTCATGTACACTGCTTTCAAAAAGGCAGTAAAACTTAACTTTTCAATTCATTATTAAACCAGAGGCTCCGTTTAAGGAAATATGTTTGGTCATAAAGATGACAATTTGGAATAACAGCAATCTGTTTGACCGGCAACACGGGTAATACGTTGCTCCATAGAGAAATGGAAAATTGTGAGGTCCACTATCAAAAGGATGACAACGTTTCCGTTGACAAGGGCTCTGAAAGGAAGAGAAAAACGAAGACCTGCGACGAGCATTAGCGTTACGCGGGGGTCAAGCGAGGTTGGAGCTGGTACGAGGCACTTCGACCCTAATGACTGATTATTTGTAAGTTTTCCTCTTTGCCCTGATTTTACTAATGCCATGAATACTGCTACTGCCGCCAAAATGGTATCCGGCATATTTAAAACTTCTTTTTTCTAATTCAGCACTGTCATAATATGGCAGATTTAAATGGATGCAATAGCGAAATACGAAATACACTTAAAACTAACGATAGACAACTTGAAATCCAAAGGACAATGAAGCGCCGATGTAATCATATCACTTGCATAGTCAGTGAATCTGTGCAAGCCGTAAACAATGCTTTCACTCAGTTATTGTTTGAAACGGCGGTGTTCAAACGCTATCGTAATTTGCGATAAAAATCGCATCAAAATTTACCCATAATCTGAACAAAAAAAAATTTAATAAGTTGAATTTAGTTTAGTCGATCACTACGGTAGTTCAAGTTAATATGGGTAGATTGACTGAGTATGCATGGATTCAATGCGGAGCTTCGGGAGGCGGATTTACGGCTGGAGATTCAAAGCATGTGTTTACATTCTTTTATAACATTTGGGGCATCTGACAAGAGCGACGGGCCCATGCTTTTCATCTTCAGTACTTTCCCACGCCCCGTTGCGGTGGTGCGGCGCTTACACGGGAGCGAGATTACACTCGATCTTGTTTAATCTAAGTTTGGGAGTAATAAAAAAAGTCTGACAGTATGATCAGCCTTCTGTTCTGAAGGATTTGAAGCAAAAGGTTATTATTTTAATTATTGCTTGGTGAAAATCAAAATCACCTTCTTATTATTAACCTTTTCGATTATGATTCCATTCGCTAAACAAGAAAATTGCCTTTTGCTTTTTTGTGGGAAAAAAGTAACATTGGTCTATTACTGCGGACCAAAAGCATTAGCTATCAAAACAGAAAAAATTTTTTTCGGATTTTGATCATGGAGATAGAGAGAGAGAAAGGAACATTGTCCACAGAGCACGTGTGAATACAGAATGTTTCGGCTTGCATAATGCTGAAATTACTATCAAGCGTCTTCTCACACTGTTATGATGTCCGAGAGAATTCTCTTCGAAAGAGTGCTCTTCGAGTTCCCCTCTAGACAACTAGAGCTGGTCCGCTTTTTTAACACAGTCTTCTCCCCGATCCTCTCAATGTTTTCCTTCTTAACGGAGATGGAGAATAACTTCATGTCTCTTTCATTAGACCCACAATTTGCACAGCCAAAATAAGTATATATTTTGCAAGAGATTTAGTTAAGTGAGTAAATGCATTTAAAATTTCATACAAAATCCGAATTCGGTAGTGTAATAAAAGTTGAAATAGACATTTGTCGAAAAATGTTTCTACAAGCTTTTGATAGAAGTCTCAAAACATCGTTAGTCACTATTTCTATTCAAATCAACACATAAGATTTGAAGTTGCCTTTAATTGAAATCTATTGTTGAAGCCTGGAATTTTCTTCTTTTGTTAAAACTGCTTATACGGATGAACGATTTTCTGATGAAAAACGCCACTTGTCAGAAGTGGAATTCTACCACTTCCTGGGGCAGGAGTGACTTTGCTGAGTGTATGAAGCCTACCGATTTTTCTTAAAAATGGTCCATGAATGTCTTGAAAAGATCACCAAGAGATAAAAAATTGTGATTCTAAGCTGAGAGACAATGCAATCGGTCAGACTGTTTTAATAGACGATGAAGTATCGAACATAAGTCTAGTAGACATGTAATTAGATGTCTAGACACACCACTCATTTTTTTTCGAAAAATTCAGCAGGAATTTTGATGAATTAATTCTACATTTCAGATTAGTCTGTTCGAAAGTTAGTAACGAAAAGGGCCCTGTTAAATAGAACCAAAATTAGTAGCATTTACTGCTTACGTAGTCCAATTCGACAGTGAGATAACTGTGATAGACCCAATTATTAGTTGTCAACCTGGAGTACTAAGATTTTAGCTAATAAGACCCAAGCCTTGACAACGCGGCAAGGCCCGACCTCGAGGACGCAAGTGTGGTGGTGCGGGCATCAATGAACAGCTGCGATGAAGAACTATTTGGACAGTGGCTATAGTGCCAGGTCGAGGAATACCTCACTTTATAACAGTCGTCATCCCATGTTGCATCAGAAAGTTGTATTGAGTTGATTTTGTGCAATTTTGTCTGCGTGGGCGGTAACGGATAAGAAGTTTAATAAGGACCGAGTACATATATACTATGAAGGAGTCCAGTGCCGAAGAATTGTTAGTTTCGCGTAACCAAAGCTAGCTAGCATCTGTTCTCTCTTTGTAGAGTAATATCGTTCGATTGACCTCATTAGAGGACCGATTTACATAAACTGAAATCAAATCACTTTCACCTTCGGTCTTAAGGAGTGGAATTATATCTTGGAGTTCCTCAGATTAAAAATCGCTTCTTTAGCCACTGCATCAGCAAGTACGCCTATTCATTCCACCCACTAAGTGCACAGCGAAAGGTTTCGAACCCGCTTTATCAGATGAGTCAAACGTGCGGGTTCCACATTAGATATGGGAGAAGTAATTACAGTATAAATCTTGGAACAAAAAGAAAGGAACACTTGCAAAAGAGATTATCTCCGAGGAGAGTACCCATCCTCGTGCCAAGTGAAGGGTAATTTCAATACCTTCAAACTTATTAGTTAGTGTGTTTTCATTCGCCTATACGAGCAGCAACTATCGCCAAACTATGAACTTGTGAACCAACTCTAAACTTTGATAGCAATGTCAGAATCGATCTCTTTCGAATGTATCCATGCAGACTACTAACCCTACTTCGAATTCTTGTTGAATTTGTCAAGACCACTGCAGTTTATCTTTAAAACAAAGGTTCGGATGAATTGACAAGGTTAAGATTTTAATTCGACGAATTCTGGCTACTTTACAACGTTTATAAACTATCGCTTAATGCTTTAGTATCCGATGTTGAAATGTTTCAGACAAATCACTGAACTGCTATTCTGGTGACAACATACCGCAAGATTCACTTGCATCTTCTGTGTATAAAGTGAATCACAGTAATCAGTGTCTTGCATGTATTTAGTAAACATATTTAAAAGCAGCCAAAACAGTACGACATATTGCATTCCTGGATAAAAGAGCAGTATGAGAAGTTCAGAAAAATAGTCAACGGAAATCATTATCAACAAAGAAGAAGGAAACCGTCTTCAGGATCATGATTTCTACTAACGTAAAACGGAAAGTTGTTGGAGAACTTACAAAACATAAAAACTAGTAGTCGAGAAAGTGCTGAGAAGTGAAAGGATGCAATCCAGCAATTCTTTCGGCATCGTTAATCGAAGTGACCAATACGAAGCTTGTTTGATCTCCAAAAGAAATTCAGCATTAGCAGCTCTCATACAAATAACTACCGAGTCTGAAAGACCGGAAAAATCATTGGAAGTAGGTACTAAAGAAGGGGTTGTTGCGAGAGAGATGTTCCAGACGGATGGTACTGAAAAGGCTGCCGAATTATAAGGGGAGGCGTCGCAGCCTTGCACTTCGTAGATGTTGATTTCATTTTTAATATACATCGAAAGTCATGGAATTCCTCAAATAAGCAAGTAAAAAAAGGACACAGGGGATCCAGCCTCCACTTTGCATTCTTATAATTTAGCTCTAGCCTTCTAAATGTACGGGAATCGGTAGATAATATGTGCTCTGAGTGAGACTGTAAACGTCCAAGCCCAAACGAATCTAATTTGTGACCCATAGTTTGCCTTCTAGACAAAAAATAAAGACAGGAGTTTCCCGACTAAATGGATTCTCGAAATTCGGCAGTAGAAGTCAATATAAAGTAGCCTGACGAAAAAACATTTGTGAAATCTCTGATAGATCACTGAGGAGACTATATTCCGCATGGGGAAAGCCAAGTTTTCTCTTCTTTAATTGGCGCTATTAGTATTTCGGCCCATTCTGCATGCTTCAATTCAAATAGTAGTATTAACCATTGGTCAGTAATGATAGACTGGCGCTACTTGCAGCTTGGCCACCATTCAAGAATATGGCATAAAATCACCATGAAATTCATGAATTTTCAGCACGAATGAGGAGATTAATACATGAAACACACATGTCAAATTTATTAATGACAACCTCCTTTCGCTTCTTATGTTAGAGAATGAGAGAGACTGAAGTTTAGACCATGGATTTTACAGACCTTTTGTTATCTTTAAAGAGATGGCATGATGACGACTAGATTGTGACTGAACAGCGAGTGTAACAAATTCTAGAATCGTTACATCCTGATATCATCGATGCGACAAGGAGCAAGAATTCTCTGGCTAAAAGTACGCAAAGGAAATAAGGGTGAAGCATCTGAGAGAAAAATCGAAACGGATCGGATAAAAAGGGTTCCTTCTTGTTTCTACGACTGTCGCAATTCACTTTAAACTTGAATGCTCTTAGCAAAAGTTTTCAGACTTCCACATCAGTAGGCCCATAGTAGGGCTTGAAGATTGGCCGTAGGATTACATTGGTCATTTCTAAAATAACGTTGACTGACTCACTGAGGTACATTCCCAGGTTTTAATTATCGATGATATTTAAGAAAAATAATGGAAAAGAGGTTAATAAACTAGTTAAAATATAGCGATAAATGAACGCTTCGTCTTAGAATAAAGTTAGCAAGTAAGGTTTGGCAAGAATACGTATTCAAACTTTACTCTGACCTAGAGTAAACTGACTAGTCAGTTAGTTCACAGCATTTATTTACGGTGTGGTAGCATCAGATTCTGGGAAATGAAGCAACGTCAACGGCAACAGCTTTAAGATTGAGCTGAGGAATTTGATTCCAAGTGCAGTGTACCGATGAAGATCTTTTATTAATAATGACCATGGATTGAGGAAGACTGAAGTTGATTCTTAAGCACTAGAGGGGATGAAAGAGAACTGTGGTAATAAAAAACAGACCCCATTCGCGCATTTCTAGACCTTGCATTAGGCTTGATCCATAACTATCATGTTTCAGACATTCATCCTTACCTTTTCCCTTCAATACGACCACCCTTCCAGATTCTTCAAATAGAGCATCGACCCAGCTTGTACACCGCAGCATCCTTTTGGTTAAGGATCTTATAAGCGGTTTTTCGAATATAAGCCAGACATAATGTTATCCTAATACCAATGAGGGCGCTTAACTTGAAAACCATCAATGTTTGCTGCTTCCAAGCGCCCAAGTGGCCAGGCATTAACATCTCTGTACTACTATCCCTGAATAATGCATTAATGATCACAGACAAATCCCATGTAAATTGTACTCAGACTGCACCCTTCGGCTGCGTTGAAATGCGTTGGAGTCAGACAATTCATTAGAAAATAGGTAACAAAAATAAATTCGTTAAATTTAGATCAAAAAACTCCAACGAATTTCATCAAAACGGGCCATTAATTAACATTAGAAACTGCAGTTAAGAATAAATATACTCCTTTTTAGATATTTTAAAATGAATTTCTTACTACCGTAAGATCACCCAAGTATAAGGGGAGGTGAAAAGTAATTATATTATAACAAAAAGAAGCGCTTTGTAATACACACATAGAAAGATTGTGTTGACTCCGTGAAAGAAGAAGGCACAGAGGCCATCAAAGTGAGCAGCGTATGTGAGGTTTAAACGTGGTGAGGAGGCAAAGGGGACGTTCATGAATTCAATCATATTTTCTAGATAAGAGGCAAAGGTCAAATGAGAAATGAGAAGAGGCATTTTGAAGAGAGTTGTCGGTCGAAAAGGCCGTTTTTAGACACTATCATCATTCGTAAACGTGACTGACAGGGCGCGGTGCAAGGCGACAAAACCTTGATGGCTTTAAGGCCTGGTTCCCTCCCACTTTCTTTCATTTCTTACGACCGATGGTTACGAATTCTATTGCCTCCAAGATAAATAATGCATCTGCATAAGCTATTGTTCGTCTGATTTGTCAACTCGTTTGGTAGCAAGTGGGTGTCAAGCTGATTCGACTTACGCAAGCTATATTTCTCGGTAGACAGAAAGTTAAAGAGTACCATTTGATTTCGGTACAATGAAAGAGGGTAATTAACGTTCATGCTCATTGTAAATTATTTCAAGCGAAAAAATATCAAGGTTTTACCGAAATAAACGCTGGTACGAAATTTAGTAAATTATTTAAGAAGGAATTAGTCTCGTTAGAATTGCCAAGTGCAGCTAAAACAATAAAAACCAACCTATAGACTGTAGCCAAAATGCTACCAGAATATTGGAAGTAGATTAATGTAAGGTCTAAGTGGGCTGGGTGAAAAATTTGATAGCACAAGTTAATAGACATCTCACATAGACAAGTTTCGGTAGAAAAAAATATATTTGTATAATTTGAAAAACGTATTGGAAAAGAAAACCTGAAGACAACTATGTCATATTGACTGGCAAGAAAATGAATTAATAAAGTAGACCACATTGACTCGAAAAGTGAGTGAGGGACAACTCACCATTGAATGCAATTCAGCTCTTCAAAACACCTATGTTAATACAAAAACTGTTTAATCAATCAACCGTAATATGATTTGTTCGCCTGTTGAAAATAATTTTTATCAATGTTGAATGGATCAGAAAAGTGAGAAAAAGTGCAAACTGAATATGGCGATAACCGATCGCTGTGTTATGTTAAATAAGTGTTAGAATGAATTTTGACTTCTTATCTGATAAACGAACTTTTCTTGGTTGCATCCGAATTCGGGGTCAAAGGTGATTTTTTGGACCCTTCGCGCTTTTCTGACCAGCAGGGTGCTTTGATGAGATATTCTGGAACGCTTGATGGCCCCTGACATCTAGAATTTACAAGCAACAGTCCACCTCTGCCTCCATTGGATTTTGATTCCAAGTCCTAAAATTATTAAATCGGATATATCTTATCATTTGAGGGATCACAAGGGCGTTGACTATAAATAATTATAAATGCATTATACGTCGCATGCAGAATTCCCTCAGGTAATAGTAGAATATATATATTAACATTTTAGTGGGACAAAAGTTGTGCAGATTAAGAAAGAAGTACCTTTAATGAATGGCAAGCACGTCCCACTCGAAATTATATCGAAAACATTTTTGTTCACGCAGATTTCACTTTGCATACAATCTAATCCTTTGTTGGTTTAGCCCAGCGAGACTTAATTTCGAATTCGTTGTCTTCTTAGACAGCACAAGATGTCTCACCTGACCGATACAGAGTGAATTACATATTAATTTGGAATCTAAGTCGTGTGTTCTTTGTACCAACTTCATAAAAAAACTCAAACCTGGCACCACTTGCTTCAATCAATGCTCTTTTGGGCAATTCAAAAACCGGAAACAAATTTTCGGTTTTTCTTAAACAAAAGTTTTGAATTTTCTTTTTTGACTTATGCACAACTGCGGCTTTATTCTAATTGATAACTCAAAATTAGTACTTGGAGGACCCATTTGACTCGAAGAATATGTACAGGTTTAATCGACGCCTCAAAGATTACACAACCGTCTACCCAATCACATGATTGTGGAGCGGGCATACCATGTTTAAAAAGTCGAACCCAAAGGCTGGAATTTTTGGTAATAGCACAATACATCATTATTAATATTATTTACAAAATAAACAGGTATTCAGAGAATTAAAGTGCATCAGAACATGCCGATCAGGAGCGGGGAAAGAGAGGGTTAGTAGATAGTTGGCATACTACACAGTTAGTTTGTCAGTAGAGAAGTAAAAGTGAAATCAGTCTATTTGTACATATTATGCAAGGTACTAAGTTTGAATCTCCAGTTATTTCACAAGGACCCTACAGGCATTTCATTCTAAAAATAAAAAGCATAGCTGCAAATTGTGTAGAAAAAAAATATGTGCGAAAATATTGGTTATCATAGCACACTTGATATAACAAACGGAAATTCAATTTAAAATTGAACAAACCTTTTTGAGCCTAAAGAGTGGCTTTAACAGATTCATAATCCTGCATTCCCGAGACCATATTTAAATAAAGCCCTGCGAAAATCTCTACCAACGTAGTCTTCCACAAAACCGACCAATAGGTGACTGGGAGAACTGTGATTGGAGGACGCAAAACCCTTGTCTAAGCGCAATTCCATTGCCTGAACCAAGGTCACCGGAAAAAAAACGCCTCATCCTGGATATGCAGGAATGAAATTACTAGTTATTCTGATGTCATGAATTGCTTCGTGATGATTGAAAGCAAAGGACAAAATGTTTAAATGCGAGGTTGTGAAGACTGCTTAATCGCATTGTTAGTAGCAAAGCCGATTCCGATAATACTGAAGTTTCAATGGCTGGAGCTCTTCTTAATGTTAGGTATTCGCTAATATTAGTGAATTATATTACTTCCTTCGCTTGTTTGCTTGAAAACATACTGTTTCACATTTTAATCCAAAAGCCAATTTGCAAGAGTGTAAAAGTCTAAAGTATCTTATCAAACAAATGAATGTAACGATCCCAAGCACAGATTGATGCCATTGTTCATAACACTAATTACTACTCTCATTATAATTAATGATGTAAAAGATACCACATCTCGCCTCTAATAAACATTACAGTGACTTGGAGAACACATGAAAGAAAATTTCGTCGCTTTCAAACTGACAATTGGAGCAAAGCAACGCTAAATTAAAGTTTAGTACAATGCTGGTTCTATGCCTTGTCTACTGTAGAGAAGCCAGGTAGGTGATCTTCACAAAAAAGAGTACCAAGGTACTTCTTTACCAAGTACAGCTTGGCAAAGGAGGCACGACGTAAATAATCGGATTTTTGGTCTCAAACTGGACTATGGAATGCACGTGCAAGTAGCTATGAATGGAATCTCCACCAGAATTTTGAAAGATTTCTGGAGGAGATATGAAAACGGACGAATTCGGACGAGGTATTTCGACGAAGCTGAACTGCTACCATACAAACGAAGACGTCAACCAACGTTTTTACTGTTCTGTGCTAACTGTTGTACTTAATTGCTATAAAAGCTATTTGTACTTCTGTTGTACCCCCAATATTTCCTTGGAACTTGCCCTAATAGGTGGGGAGAAAATAAATAAAAAAAACAAGGTGTCGAAGCTTTGGCTTCAGAAGACGAAGGTTCGAAAGAGGTAACAATATAGGAGATGACAAGGACCAGTTGCCTAGAAGAAGCCTATGGTCATGTTCGTTTGGAGAGAGCGGTGAGTCTGTGCCTCAATGATTGATTATTCCATTTCCTAGAACGAGTGGGAGATTCCAAATAATTTTGTACTAAATTCGATGGTGACCAATACCTTTCAAAATAATTACTCAACAGAAAAGCATTTCGGTTAAACAATAATATTGATTTTCCGAATTGCGTGCTTACCCAGTAACATTCTTCTTTAATTTCAAAGTCATGAATAATATAGCAAAAGTAGTACCGAGTGCGTGAATTCCCGAGATAAAACCAGCGACTATTCTTTTAACCCCTCCCCTAAACGGAAGGAAGCGATCGTGGCACCCCTACCTCACTTCCGGAAAGGGAGTCAGCTTCAGCCTTGAACTCTTCATTGATTTCTTTTTCAAAAATCTCCAGTGCCTCAGCCTCTTCAGGTTCAATGCCTAAAATAGGCGTTCCACTTCTGGACGTTGTGGCTCCTTGGTAGGGTATCGTACATGTATTTGATGTTTCCATTATGTTTGCCTCGCTCCTAGCTTCCATGGAAGGCTTCGTTGAGGAGTCGAAAATCACCACAGGAGGTATCCCCTCCGCTGCTAGAGTATCGTTCACATCGAGAACATATGTTTCCGCAATACTCTGAACAGATTGCGCATTCTGCAAGGAATCGGGATCTGCGTTGTAATCCTCTGGACGAGTCAAAGGATTCTCCAGGGTCACGGTGGAAGCTGCTGTGCTCATAACTTGAGTGGCAAGGTTAACGTCAGTTGGATTGTCTACCACTGAGAGGCTCTCCATTGGAGTGTGAGAGTCTTCAACAGATTTATTGACATTCTTTCGTCGGATCCATGTTTTAGTGAAATCTTCCACCAAAGGACTCAGGGCTTGGGCTAACTAAGATTTAAAAAAAATGTCAATTAGTTGATTTCATCAATATTAAGCGTCAGTTCGCCAATGCCAAAGTCTCAGTTTCAATAAATGGGGAACCATTAGTAACATGAAGAGAGAGTAATCATTTCATTCCCCATGGGCCCGTTAATATAGAGGTATGAAGATGACCTGGAAACATTTATCTTCTGAATTCACGGCGAAACCTATTTTCATTTCAAATTCATTAGTTTTTTTAACTCAGGATTTGAATTGTCGTGATAGATATCAATAAAAAGGAGCTGGGGTCTCCACAATTTGCAAATCGGACAGATAAAAGGCGACAATTATATTTTCACTGGAAGACTGAAAAGGGAGAATAGGCCCAATAAGTTCATCTATACTGGAGTGCGTTTGTCGTTCAGCTACCTGGTGGCCTGAGGAGTCGTTGATGACGCTCATCCACAGTCGCCCACATGTATTAAAATGACGAGAAAATGTAATACATGGGTCTAAATATCTACCAACAACGTTCGGTACACAACGTTGCAGTACACAAACCGATCATAGACTTTTGATATCTGCCGCGAGGTGGGGTTAATTAATACGCCAAAAGAAGCAAACCCTTAGAATCTGGGATTCTATTTAAGATGTGAAAACCCTGGTACCGTACCAGATGGCAGGCAAAAATCAGTAAATGGGCCGCTCTCCATAAATGAGCATGTTCATTAACTCAAATATAAATTGCCTCTATGAGTCTTTGGATTCAGCTCATCGACGACCAAGGCGAAATGAATTCCATGCATAAGCTATTCCAACTCCAACAAAGTGCTACTCTGCTTTATCCATGATGTTCCTTGGTAATTCTCACCTGGGACATACAATTCAGCACACGATGCATGAATCAGTGAAAAGTTTAAAAGTTTGGAAAAAGAGGAGGTCATGGTATTTTTCCACGAACTTTCCATCACTAAAAATCACCTTTAAACTTAAAAAAAGCAAATAGGCGAATTTCTTAACCTATAATGTCTTTTCCTCTGCTTTTTCCTTTACGTCTGAAATAGAACATGCGTCTACTAACATCGGACAAGAAGGATCCTGATCGTTTTTCTACACTAAGGCCTGTAGTCAAAACTGGAGCCTGTAGTGGATGCAGAAAATCTTGACAAAAGTCAAGGTAAACACACTACAGAATAAATTATACTTACAGCCTCCTCCTCTTCCCCGAATTTGTCGATTTCTGCCTCGACACGCTCAAATAGTTCCAACTCCTTTCCCTCCTCAGGAGTGCAGACGATGGGTAGTTTGGGTTTAGTCACTGCGGTTATGCCAGCCATAACTTTTAACGCTGATGTCGTGGCAGCTGATTGAGCCGCCGCGGCCTTGAACTCCTCAAAAACGGATTGGGTGGTTGATTTGGAGGCTGTGACGGCATTGTAGGTAGTGGCAATGCCCTGGAACATCTTTTCCATGACGTAGTCTTTCGCCTCCTTGTAGGACCAAATTTCCTGAACAAGTGGATCGCATATGGCACTACCGTTGAATATGGGTTTGGTTGGAAGTGCGATAGTACTTCCTGTAAGTGCATTCGGAGATGTAGTTGTGGTTATCGGCTTCTTAATGCTGTTGAAAAGAGGTCGAGTCGATTTCGGTCGAGCAGTAGTCAAAGCGCCCCGTGCATTTAGAAATGCTGGGGCCTCCATGAGACGAGTCGTATCTGGATTACGGAAAATATCTTAATAACATTTCTTTACAAAAAAGCCACAAAAATTAAATACGACACATCCTAAAAAAAATCGCTTATGCTTCTTTCGTATTAGCTATTATTGACTGATCAGTCAACCTCTAAAATCTTTTTAACCAACCACAATCCGCCGCGAAAACTTCTATTCGATCGATCGTTTCTGGCATTTGAATGTGTTTCATTCGCAGAGGTGGTCGAGATAGCGGCTTCTAAAAGCAGCAATCTTTCGTGTCCCTAAGCCTGGCGGCTCATACCTATGCACTGTGAAGCATTTAAAAAACTATAATGAATAATACATTGATCTACACCGGTTGTACGTCTGGCCTACAATAGACAGGAATATAGGACTGGATAGAGGAAGAGGATTCATGAAAAAATGAAAGACAAAAGCCAACTCAGAGACTGCAGACGCCGCATTCAAATGAGGGCGAATGCGTTGCAAAGCTGAGCAATGTACGAAAATCATACATGCCATGCATGCTAAGCCCCTTTTGACTTTAGGAAAAAGAAGGCAATAATAAGCTATTATTGAAAAGTGCATCCAGAGTTAAAATTGACTGCACTGAAAGTCTAGTCAAAGGGAGATTTTTTTCTCTTGGGGTGAGGAAAAAATCTGAGATTTGTGAATCGAACTGAATCAATAGCACTTGCGAAAACGAATTCTCCCCGGATATTTACAAAGCTTATTCCGCACTTGTCAGCATTCATGATTTCGTAAAAAAAATTACTCTGTGCCGCCGAGCTGACTCGCTTATTTTCTGAAATCGCTGTTCTTGTAGGAGTGGTCTGTCTAACCACTCCAGATGCAGTCCACACTGACGGAGTGATACGTCGTGTCAGAGGGCTGCCAACCGGTCGTTGGACCCCTGATTCTCCGAAGATTGGTCCAAGGCTGGATTTCAGAGGGTCGCGGTTTGACTGGACGGTTGCTCCGACAGGAGTCCCCGAAATATTTGATGGGTTGTAAGTCTTCACGGCAAAAGGAGATGAAGAGGGACCTCAAAAAAACGTGAATAGGCCGGTTAAATTTCTAATAAAGTTGCATGAATGGTCAATTAGGAATTGGAAGGTACATGAACTGTAACCTACTAGGAGAAGCTCGGGAAACTTCAACTCGGTTCGTGAGTGGTTTGCGCAAACGGTTAGTAGTCACTGGGGCTTTTGATGGTGCCTGTCGAAGCGGAATTCGATTTCGTTGGGTTAAAGGATTTGGTGCGCGAGGATTCTTTAGATTGGCACGCTCCTTTTTCTGTGCAGTAACTGTTATTCCCGGTGCTTTTTCAGCTACAAATGCGCACATAGGAGCAAAATATTAAAACATCTCGTGTCCGATTAACCAGAGGTCTCTAAAATCCAAAATTTCGTTCAGCCAAGCTATATTTGGTTTATACAGAGGCTTCTTGATTGACAGTCAATTTCTCACTTTCGACTACATAATTGACAATCCTGTAGGTGTCTGTTTAGTCACAACACGATTTGGTAGATCTTAAAACAACCTTCCAATCGATATGCAAATGAAATTTTATTTTGAGAAAAACCTTTAGCAAATCACTTCTTACAAGTCTGGTCTTTATTCCATTGTCCCAAAGAGTCCTACACAAGGCTTCGGTGCAAGCCTTTAAGGTTTGCTTGACACAAGTAACATCTGAAGAGTGAGATAATCCCAAGAATGTACCATTTCTGCTATTCAGTGATGAACCGAAATAAAGCTTCACTTGGACCACCGAAAAAAAATAAACAGTGAGGCCTTAATCCGACATCAATGTCAATTGGGCCGGACTAATGAAACAAACCCTCTTAAAGGGTGCCAGAAAATAAGATGTCCATGAAAAATCGCCAAATGTGGGACAAGAGGTAAGGATCGCAAACTAAAGCGTGAGTCCCACCCTATCCTCATCCCCTTATAAATCTCATTCTCTAAAATGACGAGGTATTCGTTGTTTAACTGTATGATCCGCTGGTTTCAAATGCAAATATAATAATTAGATCAAAGAAATTTTCACGACAACTAACTAATAGATACTAAAAAATAAATATTGGAGCAAAAAACGATATAAATATTAAAATATCGATTTCGCACTAGAAAGCTTCGGTGGGTTTGAAGCCCAATTAACTGACATTAAAATCCCTGTTGACAAAACTATTTTACGAGCGAAGGTCTTGTGCCAAAAACATAGCTACCCTTCAACAACCGTCTTCACAATAGCTCTCGGTTAGAAAGTAGCAGACACGTGTTGTTAGTAGTTTTTTGGGGCAGGTTTCCAAGCCAATAGCAACAACTTCCTACTAAAATGAAATTTGGGTAACAAGAATTTAGAGCACTCAAATATAATATTTCGAGCTATGTAGGAAGGTGATTTACATTAGAAAATTAACTTTGAACTAGGAAAGTGCCACTTGTATAAAATTCAGCAACCACCTTTTGGGACCACAGACAGGGTCGCTGGTGTATGTCTGGGGGCATTTTTCGGGGAAGTAAAGGGAGACGCAATGGGTGATTGAGAAAGTCCCACCTTTGAACGAACCGGCGTTTTAGTAACCAAAGTCTGTCCCGATTTTGTTGGGGCTTTAGCGGACAGGAGTGGGTCTCCGATTCGTCTAGTTGGCTGGAAATAAAGTTTAGTTAAATATTTGGACAATCGATGACACTTAAAGCTGTTTTCTAAATAGGCAACCTTAATTAGTTGAATATTGAAAACAAATATAGGCATCGTCAATTATTATGGAATGAATCAGGTTAAGTATTCCAGTTAAAAAGGTCGTTTTTAATAAAAATTTTGATTAAGGTAGACGTCCTTAATTACCCACCGTTTTTTTAGCAACAGGTGCAGTGGTGGGTCTTTCGGTTGGAGTAAAACGTTTTCTTTGAAGCTTTTGCCTTTCCTGGAGAGCTTTGCGAAGTCTCTCCGGAACACAAACTCCTCTGGAAGCGCTGTCACCACCTCCTTCAGCAGTCAGATCAATGGTAAATGCTTCTGCTTGACGTACTGGAGCAACTGAATCGTTAAATTAGAGAAAAAAGAGCCTCTTTAGTTAGTCATACTCACTGTGACCGATTCTCATGGTATCTGCATAAAAAAGTTATGTGATCACGGAAGCTTGCGAACCTTCTTGAGGCAAATAGAGAGTGCGTGGTCAAGAAAAAACGGATCCCTGCTCTCATGACTGTGAAAAAGTCGTATACCATTAACAGCATCTTTATCAGGTTTGAAGGTTTCAGATCATGCACTATAAAGCAATCACAAATTTCAAAGACATACTAGAAGGAAAAAAATATATCAAAAATGAAATATTAGTGCTACTGACACTTATAAAGTATTATGACAATGTTAAAAACGAAAGCGATTTATAATTCAAATCAGAAACGTTTTCCTATTAATGTACTGTTTCCGGTGAAGTCCGATTCAATTAAAAAGGCTTCTACTGACTTATTTTATTTTCTGAAGGAGCCGGCTTGTCCAAAGTCACCCTCGCAAAGAAAAGGGAAGTAAAACAGCAGGTCAAAATCTGCTAGCGAATAAAAGGTGAATTGCCTTGAACAGAATTTTGCAGTTCATACATGGCAGTTTTTTGAGGTTTTGTTCGTTTGCTGTAAATCAATGTAATAGTTCCGCGACTCAACTCGTAGCAAAAGTAAATGGATATCCTCAACAGTTGAGCTCGTTATTGGCTCGATGATGAGAAAATTAAACCATCCGATCGAGTTCAAAGTAATACCTAAAGTAATTGACCTATTTGATTATATCGGCTATCTAAAAGGATGAATCCATATACAATGAAAACGGTAACCTATAAAAGGAGGGCACGGTTAGTTAGTTATTTTCTACAGTACAGTAATAAGTTCTCCAACTCCATTCAATTTTCGAATTTAAATGAGAATAAATAAATTAGTATTATTTGTTAAATAGGTTGCATATTTTATTGACGAACCCTGTCCAGGAGGAGACATGGGAGCTTGGTCACTGGGGTATATTTTTTGGAAGGGTTCAACAGAAGATGTACGAGAAAGTGGTTTTTTCCTCTCCGTTTGGTCGTCGTCGCCCCCTTCGTTATCATTGTCCCCCCACCAGCTTGGTCTACCGTAAAGTTCTACCAATGACAAATATATCATTCATTGAGAATTTTATGGATATTTTAAATTTGAAATGAATATTCTCATGTTGTGGATTTCAAGGGGATCAAAATGGTCAAGCGAACGGTATCAACAAAAAAAGGGAAAACGAAAAGTCAGAACTATTATTTCGTGTAACTTCAACTGAATACTACGTGCGAAACGTATATTAGATGGTGAAATTTAAAGAAAATTATTCCCATATATGTTTAGGTTTTCGATGAAGGAGAGAGGTCTGAAAAGTGTCCAAAAGAACAAAGATAGACTATACTTCAGCTGGATTCATGGCATCCCAAAGCAGAAACTTCGCCCAAGTATATTCCAGGCTGGCATAAGCCAACATTACATAGTAAGCCGATAATCGGTGATAAAAGGGGAGGCGTTCTCCGATGAAAGTGTTCACCAAGGCAAATACTTCAACTCGGGAGTTAAAAGTGAGGCGAGAAAGAGAAGACTGAAACAATGGGAGGATAAAAAGGAAAATAGACTTGACTGCAAATCGGTGAGTTTATCTACCGGGTATGGTGGCATGCATCTACAACCCAGCTGCCTGAAAAATTTAAGGCGGAAGATATCCATGTTTTGGTTTGATTTAAAAATCCGAAAGAAATGAACTAACTCAAAGTGACGGGTTCGGGTTACGGATACGAGTAACCTTAAATGCTGGCTATGGTTGGCGATACTAACTTCACCAGAGATTAAATAACGAGGCGGTCAACTAAAAGCCTAGGTGAACGGTCTATGCCAATAAAAACGTCTTCAAAGACAAACCTATGGTCATAGATTCTAAGCATTAAAAAAAACTGTCAAAAATATGGCGACCAACCAAGGAAAGAAAATGGTCAGCCTCGGAAATAAGAAGCTTGACATAAATCCATTACGGAATAAGATGATTTACAAACTCAGATTATGAAGTGTATCAAATTCCAAAAGTCGTTAACAGTCAACATTGACGTTGACTGCAATAAAATCTTCATTTCGACTCCATTCTGGTGATTTAAATGAGGCTAACGATCCAGATAATCAAAGACTCCATTCCGCATATATTACCAAGAGTGAGTTCAAAAAAATTTGTTAATATGTGCTAACTCAGTTTTGCACTGGTAAGACATTTGTAAATTTCGAAGCACAAGAGTTCATTCAGCATTATTACAACCGATCCGAGATCGATTCTAATGATTGAAGTTTTAAGTATCGAGGAAAACATTAAATGTCGAAGACGGATTTGAACTTCGCATTTCTTGAGGGACTCTGCTCGAAAAATGATATATTGATTGGCTAGTGAAACAAGAAACTTGGCATGGTTTGGACGTACATTTTCACTTTATGAGACAGCAGCACTTATCAGCATGATGAATCAGATGTTGAGGTGATGGCTATCGGCCTCCATTCCAGAGAGGGCCCCATTATCGTAGCCTATTGAAATTCTCGATAGATATCATTAGAGTGCATTTCTATCTTCACTAAGTCAAGAAACTCGACAAAAGGGCAAAACCACCGGATCAGTAACTCTGACGCAACAAGCATTCATTAATTCGTTCATTGGTCCCAGACTTTATGCGAAAAAAAGAATGAACATGCACAGACTAATAGAAGGGTAAATCATGGCAAAGTACCATTGAAGAATAAAAGATAACACCATGAAGATGGCTTTTAACTATATCGTGCATTTATGCATTTTTCTACTGCCCAGTTGAAGGCATAGCCATGAAGTGCCCATACATTAAAACAGGAACGCACATTCCAAATTCCTACTTTTAGTAGTTTGTGACTTCTTAAAAAAGTTTTTGTTAAAGTCTACAGCCATTGGAGGATAGAGTGGTCTGTGATGTAAGAGCTCACCTCTAACACTTTTCCTGGCGGCATAGGCATGCTGCTTTGTATCATGTTGAAAATTTTGTTCTATCAACTTCGGTTCTTCTTCTGGTTCTTTACAAGGGGTATCAATGGATCTGAAATCCTCTCTTCCCAGTGAGATCGACTGGTCGATGGCAATTGAACTGATCATGGGAGACATTAGCTTAGTGAGGAGATCACGGCAACCCTCATTGCAGGGAAGGGGGCTTTGACAACGTTGATCATCATCATCATTATTATCAGAACTTTCTCCTCTCAAACTGTGATTGTCATAGTGACAACCCTGAAAAGAATGACCTTGAGCATCGAGAGAGACAGAGCGACGAACACCTCGGTCGTGATGGGTCCGTCGAAGTTCCATTCGAGAGATTCGTTCTGGTGGATGATATTGATTCATGGATCGCTATGAAAAATAAACCGAAAAAATGAAACTACCGGCATTCTAATACATGGATTAAATATTGATCGAAAATATATACTTGGCAACAGTGATCAGACAAACAGACAAAAACGAAAAATGCTAAGTTCTGGCTAGCATTTTCTTGAAAACGTGAGCAGGAACCCGGACGCTTCAGGTATTTGGGAGGAACGATACTTGATCAACTTTTTCTAAGAATTTTATTCAGACAATCTTTGGAGTATTTTTGGGTCTTGAACGAATCAACGGGAAGGGGGTTTATGCCAATAGGAAATACGAAATAGGGGGCATCAATTGGCTTTATCAGCCAAGCCAGTTCCAAGCCAAGGCAGTTCCAAAACATACGGACTTTTGTTGCAATAGTAGTTTCAATGTTTTAAGGTGGATTAACTAATCGGAATTAAAAGCAAACTTTACCAAAGGGAAAAAGGCTTACATTCAATACATTTGCCTACCTTTAAGGCAGAACCCTAAGATATCCGAAAGGATAAATGATAAAGTGGATTTTCTATCATCTAGCAAATTTGATGGAAGTAAGATTCACCAAACAGAATCATTATAAACACTACATCGGAAGAAGCAACGGCCATTGAATCATCAAATCGCTCCAAGTCGTGCCAAATACGTTCGAGATTTTATACCAAAATGATTAATTCAACAATGGTAAATTTGTGCCTAAAAAGTACTCCAAAGCAATTGTTGCATATACTCAAAACGAATCGGTTTACCGATAACACACTTTCCTGAGTTATTTTCAATTGAAAATCGTGAACACGTGGTAAGCCAAGTGGATCAGCATTTATTTTCAACCTTATTTTCTATTGGCTTCCATGCTTTTAGACTCGCAGCTTAAGATTTAATAAGATTCCTGCGCCTTTCTGAAGAGAACGTCACATAACTGAGAGAAAAACACTACCAAACTCAGTTCATGCGCAAAATTTTTAAACAAGTGAAACGAAAATGTATGCTTTTAGCCGCTCTAAAAATTCTATATCAGCACAGCGCAATCCCATCCTTCTTCAATAAGCGCTAATCCAGAACTTAAGCAACTTAAAAACCAAAATAAAGTAATTTAAACTTGAGATGATCACAACTCAAAAAATGCGCTCTGTTATGGTGTTCAAACATAACCACCTCGTGGTGACCACCGGTAACCCCATGGGCGACTCTGGGGACTAATGGGAGGGGCGGCTGGATAGGACTAATCACCCACCAGACGTATAAAATTCGATTATGTCAGCAGAAGTACAACCTCGTACAGCCTGGTAAAAAAGGTGCGACGTAAATTCCTGGATTAACGGTCTCAAACTGGACTGTGAAAAGTACGTGCATGTTGCAATAAATGGAATCTCCACGAGAAAATTGAAAAGATCTCTGGAAGAGGTATGAAGATTGTCTGCCTTTAACAGTGTCGGAGACGGACGAGGTGCCAATACGAAGTTGAACTGCCTCCTGTACAGTGAAACCATGCCAGAGAAGCAGCTAGTGAATCGGAGACGTTGGCAAACGCGTTCACTGTCTTCTGTGTTAACTGCTGTGTGCTACATGTTGTGAAAGCTGTTTGTACTTATGCTGTACCCCAAATAAGTCCTTAATGCTTGTCCTAATGGGTGGGGAGTAAATACAAAAAATGGTGGTCAGTAGTCTACTATGCGCAGAAAAGCCACTTCAGACTTTAAGAAGTTTCTTGAAAAAAGAAAAATTCATTTTGCGATTTTGATATCTTCGGCGCAGAATTTTCATAGCGAACTCCTTCATAATCAAGGTCGAAGTCCTGTTGGCTAATAAAGAGCATCTGATAACAACGGTCTACTTACCAAGAGCCTAACAAGGCAGTTTCTCATAAGAAGCAAGTTTAAATAGACGCTAAAAGATGGCATAAATATCGCAGTTCTTGGAATTATAAATGCACACTAAATATGACTTTGGGCACTGGGAAATTTCATTTCCAATAGAATGCTCCATTTGTTCATTACCGGAATAAAGAGGATGGCCTTCAGAAAGTAAAAATTTTTTCGTGGTGCCGTGAGGTAACATCGGTCTCCTTAGGGTTTCTTGGTTTAACAGACTCCAGTTACTGACCTTTTTTTAGCGATGAAAATGAACCGCTTATCGAAAAAGAGCTAACTAGGAACGCTTTCAGAGGTCCGGTAATCTGAGCTGATGGCAATTTGCCAGAATGGGAGCTTAGGAGCGATGACAATAACCGAAATGAAAAAGAACTACAGAATGAAACTTTTGTTTCAATGGCTTACTCATCGCCTTATAAATGCGTGGTTTGGCATTAAACAGAATAAACTAACCGAAGCGACCGATAGATGGAGTATGCAACAACAACAAAATTCAACCGTTTTGTCAACAGTAAAGGATCCACTGCTAGGGTCGTTCAAAAGAAACAACCTTCAATTGTTGAAGGCCTATTACTTCCGCCTTCCGAACGCCTTTCTAAAATGGGAAAATTAGCCTAGGAGCTCTGAATTTCCGTTAAATGAATCTTTAGGCATTTTTAAACGATTTCGCAACCAACACGAAGTTGCCAACGAAAATTGCATAACTCTAGGCAACTGAATAGGGCGTGAATTCGGTGAACTTCCAACATTTAAGTCTTATGAAACCATCAAAAAAAGACATTCATTACATCGAATCGCACTAATTTTCAGGTCAGAGTACTTGCAAAACAGGTTGCTATCTTAAACACTCATCTTGACTTAGAAAACGTGCTTGTTAAAAATGACAAAAAAACATGGTAAAAAGGGGCATGTACGAGTGGACTAAAGAGCTCGATTCACGCTTCACGTAAACAAATGCCCGCCTGAACGTAAAATCTAGAAAATCAGACTAAGCACAGGAAGGAAAGGTTCAAGCTCTGAAAGTGGAGTACGCGAAATCCAGGCACAGTTACGAATGAGAAAACGTCATCAGGAGGCATGTCTTTAACAGAGAAGAAGAGACCTCCCATAAAATCTTAGGGTGCTGTAGACGCATTGCTATCGTGAATGAGATAAGACATTTGCCTATTGAATAACCGATAGAAAAAATAGGTCCCTCCTAGAAGCTCCACTCAGAATTGTTTTAAGTGACAACTCTCGGATACTCAAATATTTACGGGGAAAGGAAATAAACTGAAGTGAATCATTCTTTAGATTTTTCAAGTACAAATCATTCTCTCTTTCATAATTCATAAGTACTTTCCATGATGACTCATGGACCGGTAGAATGAGAAGTTGTAACATCCTATAAAAAATTCGAGAAAAGGATCCCAAATGTCTGGGATGCTTCAAAAACACTATCTTCTATCCTACGGAAAAGAAAGCAAAGACTGAGAACACATCTGTTTAGTTGGAAAATCATGTGTGGAACTTTGAGCAGCCTACCGTGTTCTACATCGCATGACGCTTCTGAGGGCAAGAGGCTCTAAAATGCATAATAAAAAGAACAGGGATGTTTGTCTGACGGTAATGAAGACTGAGAAGAGCTAAACTAAAGTGGTTCTTGATTTATTTGCCAATTCTTTCTCCCTTTGAAACCTAAATATGTCCGTTGACATTCCACTATTGAAAAGTTGTAAGACTATTGGTTTCATTAAAAGAACTCGGAACGGCTAGACCTAACCAAGCAGAACAGGCAAAAAGATAAATCATTGCCTGTTGACGAAAATGCACATTGAATTGCAACATGGTGAACAGTAAAAAAAATTCTGGTTTTTTAAGGATCTGGTCGACAATGGGACCGCCCGCTTGCATGACATTGATAGTATTCAAATTTGTAGCGTGAGTCAGCGTATAGAGAGAATAAAACACTATTGAAGGGAGGTTTTGCTCATACAAGTGGCAATAACGTGGTTCAAAGCTTTGAAGCGAACTGTCAACTCTTAAGAAAACTTCAACATGGAAGCCTAAAATCAATGAATTCGAGACCATTCATCGGTAAAAACTAACGGTTGTGCCAAAAGCATAAACCCTAAACACCGGGAATGCCAAATGTCCGATTGGTCGGGAGCAAGCCAATCAGAGCGAAGCGATAAAGCCAACGCTGTGCGTTCCTGTATCTAACGTTTCAGTCTAATAAGTTAATATAGCTACTTCCTGAGCTTAATTATTAAACCAGCAACAATGGTTTGATTTAGTTTATCTATTCATCTGAACAAAATGTATTTGTTTACAATGGCTTCAGCGGTCAGCTAGCAAAACAGAAAAAAAAGAGTGGACATTGCTCAATTTAGTATCTCTCAAGGCTATTGGCATATTATTCAGCTCGCCTATTGGCTGGCCGGAATTAGATGCTTAGTCATCTCGAAAACGTTATGAAAAAGGGTTTCTCTGAACAAAACGCAGCATGGCTTAATGATTTCTTTAGACATTACATAGATGACGAAACGCTCCTATTTAAGGAACAGCTAAAGACAACCTGCCATCGAGAACAAAAACTATTTAAGAAAGTTAACCTCTGAGGACAACTTTCTGGGGACTTTGATCCAAAGAAAATGACTTTTAAGATTCCATGTCTGCGCCAATTAAGCAATTAACCCTATGAATAGCATGCAGGGATAGTCATACGTGTTGAGATACATGTACAGGATTCTGTTATTCAAGTAAAGCAAAGTAGTATTTACGGACGGACTTCAGAAATATAAATGAATATCAGAAATAAGTGAATTTCAATAATTAAAGAATAATTAGAGCATGAACTATTCGACTGTAGACTATGAATTCATTGATAATTTCATGAGAGCCAATGAAAGAGGGAATTGACAAATCTATCAGCGATTGGACAATAAACCCGCTCTCGATTCAATTAGCTATCCAAGGCCAACCAATTAATCAAAATACCTATTAATAAAGAAAAATCAAGGCTTTGACGTGAGCATTGCTTACCATTTCCCCGAAACAAGCAGGACATCTTATCAAAGATAAAGGGCTTTTAAAGATTCACTAATTCACAATTAAAAAGGAAACAAATAAACATACTTATCTTTCGCAAATTCTGACATTGGACAACGTGTGATACACAAATAAAAATGCTTTCATTTGCTATCATCAAATAACTAGCAAAGCTCAGAGGAACATGCAATGAGCCATCAGAACAAACTCGTAATCTAGCAAGGGCTCGAGTAATTTTTTGGAAATGATTAATGGGTCTTGAAAAGTTGAAACAACACACTATGAGTATAAGCCCATGCATGAGTCACTGTTGCGTTGCGCGCACAGCAAGAATTGAAAAAAAAAGTACTGTAATCAGGCAAGATTGCGATAGCTACGTAAGCAACGAACTAGTGCGCGGACGCCCCATACGTTTGCTGACATAAGTAATGTGTACAGGCACCAGAAGCAGTTTTAAGGCGATTCAGGATTCAGTGAGTAATGGGCTGAGGGAATAAAGCATCGAAAGGAAGGGATGGATTAGTTAGAACGCGGTGGCAAAAGCGTCGAATCGCATTCATTAACGTCATGTGCGATGATATTTCGGCCATCTAACAAAATTTTGCAAAATTAAAGGAAGATAAAAAAGATAAAACCATCGTTGCAGACGCTTGATCTGGGTGAGTTTGCCGCCACAAATCGTAAAAATATTTCTCAACAAGAGTACCAGTGGGAAACAAGTATTTAAAAGCACAATATTAGAGAACGTCATAGCAATAGTGAGAATAGTGTAATCCAGAACGCCTACTTTAGATGGAAAAGAAAAAAATAAAGCAAGCGACCAAAGGCAGCAGCGAAATATACCAAAGCACTCAAAGAATGGTAGACTGTCACTAAGAGCGGAAATTTCTTGGACGTGGAAAAAATCATTATTAGGAAATCTAGTTAAAATAAACGGAGGTCACGCAAGAAAAATAATGGTGCGATCTGTCACCAACGAATTATTCAGCTTAGAGAAATCAAAATTTATTCGTTTTTGGAAATGACTGACAGTGAATACAGAGAAAGGCTGCGAAACCTACCCCGTATTGGCAATCCAGTGGTAATTGTTTGAAGAGTGGCGCGCTAACGTTTCAAGGGCACAGATTTCAAAATTTAATTTTTTGAAACGAATTCTTATCCTTACCTCATATATTAATCGGATGATAAATATGATATTAACTTATCGGCTAAAATATTCCCGAGTCAAGGATTTTAAGGAATGACCTTAGGTTCTACTTGGCCAACCACTGCTTATATTTACTAAGTGCGCTTAAGATAGTTTGCGTGAGAACCACCTTATTTGTGATATACATGAACCGATCGCATTTTACCTGAGAATCGATCCGAATGTTCCTTATCGTTTTACGAATTTGTTTATTTATTTCATTTGTTTCGTCAAAAAATTGCAAAAAGGATTTTGACATAAAGCTCAACACTGTCATTATTTCACGTGATTCTGAGAACAGTGGTGCAACCATTCTTCATGAATTATCAGCTTCTTCCTTGGAAGAATGTGTTAAATACTGTTGTGAATCGGCAGAGTGCTCGGTTGGAGTTTTTGGACCCAAGGTGCGGTTTCATTAATCCTCATTTTTTATCTCTGCCTTTGTCAATGTTCAGAAAGGTGGGACCTGCCTTCTTTTTAACTGTGATGAGCCGAACGTTTGCAAATTTGAGACTGAACCCAATCATACTGTATTCTTGCAGCGAAGTTCAAAGCAACATTCATCGAAACTACGTAAAATGGAGTCATTTCCTCAGAGTAAACCCTGATTCTGCGATTTTAAATAAAAATAGGAACTTTGTTCGACACCTGTGGCCACTTCGATCCTTGTGTTAGAGAAAACACTGTTTGTGAATCTGGACAATGTGTTTGCAAAGCTGGTTTCGTCGAAAAGCATCGAAAATGCGGTATGTGGTTCGAATTCCCTTATGTATCATTTGCTTTCAGTCCCATCTCTTTGTAACAAACCAGACCTACAATTCCAGTGTGATGATTCAACCACTTGCATTGCAATCTATGATGTCTGTAACGGGATCTCTGAATGTTCAGATGGTTCTGACGAGTCTTTTTGCAACAAAGGTTTGCAAATTTCATTAAAATCACTATTACTTTTAGCAACTTTACCAAAACCTTCAATTTTAAAAGCGAGCAGGAGTGAAGCTGTTTCCACTAGCTCCTCAGCAAATAATTTTATAGTTGACGGTAGGCTACTTTTTCGCCATAATGGCGGTCAAGATATTCCGGAACTCAATTTCAGTTCTTTGAAACCATTTCCTATCAAAGCATCCCCAATGATACGTAATCTTCCCTATGGACGTGAACATATGTCATCAAATTACCCGTCTTCCATCGAGAATGGCATTCCGGGCTTGATGGCGACGGAACCCCGAAGGAAATCTATATATTCCGAGAGGAGTTCGGGTACATCTCTTGAGAGTTCAAATCAGCTACATACTCTTAGCGACGTTCTCGTAGACAATAAATATTCTGATGAAGAGCTTGAATTGGAGCATCGTCGGCGGAAGACTGGTAGTAGACTTCTAGATCATTCGCGCCATAATTCTCCTCAAGAAATGGTTGCTGAAAATGATAGTGAATTTCCACATTTCCGGTCCTCTAACTCCGGTAAAAGTCGAAGGTTCTTGCGACGAAGCACCAGACCACGTTCGACATATTCGAGTAAGCTTCATTGATAATATTCGTGTTCTGACATTCAAATATAATTCATTTTAACAAAGGATTGGATTTCTCTGAGATTAGGGTCAAGCATTAAACTTTACTAATATCAATTATGCCACCTAGCCTTTTTTTAGTAAGATGAAATGTATCCAGAAGATTGCATTATTGTGAATAACGCCCACAGGTTCCTCCATGCACAAACACTCGTGCGTACGCACACGCCAGCCCATCATGGGCCTATTCCAAATTGTTCAGCTTTCTACCTATGCACATTAGAGGCTTTTGGGGCATGCTCATTCAGTCAGATTTTTATACCTGATGTTAGGCAGAGCATTTATACCCTAGGTCTGTGGACCTCCCTTGGGAAACTAGCATGCGTTAAATATGGTGAAGGAGCAGGTTTCCTTTCACCTCGATCATGTATTTTTATTTTTATGCGAAAGTGTGGATGATTTTCTTCTAGTTTTCTTTTTTTTACCCAACACCGGATTTTTGCCAGGTTTAATCGTCAGCCTTACTATAGTATTGTAAATTCAGGCTCTTTATCCTATGCTTGAACCCCCACTCTTTTTCTCCCTTCCCTTTCCCTCATTCCTCTCTATTTTCTCTTCTCCATTATTCTTTCTTAATCCAGTTGCCTTTACTATTTTTCTCATTATTTTTTAATTTGTTTGATTGACTTCGATATATCAATGATTACCTATAGATAAGTGCTCCTTTCAGCTAACAAAATGTCAATCTAGTTTTAGGTCTATTTAGACGCAAAGTAAATGCTTATTGTGCGAGGAATCACGACTTACCCTATTCTGACACATCCGGGACAGGACAAGACATTTGGATCACAAGTAGTTGAAGAAATGAATTGGACGGTCCGATGCAGACGCGCCAAATCAGACCCCTTGCAATTGGTGTATCGCACATTGCTATCTTTCGGACAGTTTCCAGACAATTCTGTCGAATATATGTCTATGAAAAAAAGAAAATAACTGCTCAACAGTGCCTTTAAGAATCTCCTGCCGTTTTCAAGTATTCATTAATACCATATATGTTCTTTCAAAGACCCACGGTGGAACCCACTCTCCCAACAACGATTTGCCGGATTTATCGCCCTTCATTATGGAAAACAGCACTTTAGCTAATTTGCTTATTGATTTAAGTGGTCTTAATATTTGTTTCCACTTCTTTGTTAAGGCAACGAAATCTCGTCTCTTTCCTCTTCAGTGGCAGTACGATGCCATAGCTGTCCTCTCCAAATCATTACTTCTTGCTTCCTCTTCAAGGTTCGATTTCCTCAAATTGGCTCCATTCGTGCTGATTAAGAATTCGTAATTTAAATAGCGCCTTATAAAATTAAATGGACATACGTTTAATAATAGATCTCGAGAATAGCTTCAATAGATATGAATCGCATGTTGAAATAATGAATTGAGATTATGAAACGCGTACCAAATTAAAAGCAGCACATGTGGTAAACTATTTGCGGACGTTTGCATTAAGTTGTAGAGGGCAAGAAGTTCGAATTTTCCCTTTCTGACATCTTCCGATTTGTCCTACAGTCTTTGCCTATTTTTTTATTTGTCGACCGATTGCTTACTCTCCTGCAGCAGTCCCCACTCGATCTCAGATTTTTAATGGCCATCCCGCCAACTTTTAGGAGGTAATGCACGCAGGCTAAAACGCATTCTGCTGTTGTTCGCAAACTACTCCTCTGTCACCCTCGATAATCTCTTTTTTGCATTTCCTAGTTAGCGAATACTGGACTCCACAAATCGAGGAACAGTTACAGCAGGACAGATCCGGTTCTCTCATGGTAACTCACGTAGTTGCAGGTCGCTGTTATTGACGCCAGGATTTAGTGTGGACTGGTTTATTTTTATCGTTCTTAATGTGGCTGTATCTACTGACTGACAATAGTACTCCTGTTTTTCTTGGGAAACCAAGACTCCGTAAAACTGCTAATAATAAACAATTGTATTATCACAAAAAACAAGTAACTCTTGCCCAATATTAAAAGTACCAGAAAATGTGGCAATCTAGGACTAATATTTGGCACTCAAAAAGGAGTTTTTTTGTGTTAATGCAGGAATTTTTTTGCATTTTCAGGTTCAAAGTCGAGGGGGAGACAACTGTTACGCGAGCACCATACGGACTCTAGAAGCATATCTGCAGTTTGTAAGACCTTTTTTCTACACAGCACAACGTTAATTATTTGCTTTTGGGAAATCGTTCAGCTTGAGATAGCTTACATTATTGAATCTTTAATTTTTTTGAAAAGCGGGCTTTTCAATAAGCCTGGTTACGTTTATAATTTGCATTTTACTATGCGAGTCTGTGTTTGTGTCTTTTGAATTCAAACTAATCAGCTAATAATTTGCATTGTTTTTGTTTGTTACTAAGTTCAGAAAAGAATATTCAGATTTGAATCAGTAAGTTTCTTCCAGAAGAAGGCCTATTCATTTCCCCAATGTAGCAAAGATTCTTGCACCGCCTGGAACTCTGCGGGTCACGTCTTCTTTTTTCATTCAAAAGTTCTACCAACTAGTGCACAGTTATCCGTGTATTGAATTCCTCAGGCGAGAGATTTCTTAGCGTTTCCACTAATACTTCTTTGTCGAAACAGGATCGCGTCCATACTGCAGACAACAGCAAGTCTTCTAGAGCTTTTCAAAAGCTGCCTGTAGTCGGGAGACCATATGTAATAGGGATCTGAGAAGAGTAGCTTTTAAAGTATGAAATCTCTGCAGCATAAAACAAATGATGGGAACTGGATACATTTACTTGGTCATATTTGTTGGTGTTAGAAACCAATTTAACACAGTGGGATGAAAATCAGTAGGTTATGTTCAGTGAATATCCTGCCAGGTATACATGCACTATTTCTTAAAATCTTGTAAAAGTGAGACTTGAAGATAAAGGGGATTTTCGAGTTTATCTCCTAAGCTCGAACATTTATGTCTGTAAAATCATTTCGACCATGAGTTCTGTGTTTTCTAAAAATAAGAGGTTTGAATAAATCTTAGTTTTTATTTATTTACTCCCCACCCATTAGGACAAGCATTAAGGACTTATTTGGGGTACAGCAGAAGTACAAACAGCTTTCACAACATGTAGCACACAGCAGTTAACACAGAAGACAGTAAACGCGTTTGCCAACGTCTTCGATTCACTAGCTGCTTCTCTGGCATGGTTTCACTGTACAGGAGGCAGTTCAACTTCGTATTGGCACCTCGTCCGTCTCCGACACTGTTAAAGGCAGACAATCTTCATACCTCTTCCAGAGATCTTTTCAATTTTCTCGTGGAGATTCCATTTATTGCTACATGCACGTACTTTTCACAGTCCAGTTTGAGACCGTTAATCCAGGAATTTACGTCGTACCTTTTTTACCAGGCTGTACGAGGTTGTACTTCTGCTGACATAATCGAATTTTATACGTCTGGTGGGTGATTAGTCCTATCCAGCCGCCCCTCCCATTAGTCCCCAGAGTCGCTCATGGGATTACCGGTGGTCAGAGACCCTAAACAATTTATTGCCGCCCAAAGGAATTGGAGGCAGAAGCTCAAATATTCTAGTGGCGACAGTGCAACTAAGAAGCCCATCAATAGAAACTTCTACTTGACCGATTAAATGGGTCAAAGAGGATGTTAAAGGAGCTATCAACAAAAGCGTGAATGTCTCGGATTTAAAATATGGAAGCTGTTATACTTCATGCAAATAAATTTGAGCACACCTGCGGTGCCAACGTTAAGGAGCTAGATTTTTCTCAGCTTTATTTGTATGATAGGGAAAGGTGCTTCAGTTACGGTAAAAAAGTTCTCCGAAAAGAGGGCTTCTATTGTTGCGCAAAGCACTGGACCCCCAAGTATGGATCAATCTCTTTTAACCGAGCCCGTACAAAAGTGGAAACTTTTAAGACATAACTGGCTGGACAGGCTCACATCAATCACTTAAGTGGAGCATAACTATGATTGGCTCCGCTTGCGGGTATTTGTGCCCATTTTTGGCATGCAGAATCCGTGTACATCGGGTTTCATCCTCTATCGATACGTCTTAGACGATAAAGTTGTTCAAAACACCGTGAGTCTATTTGGCGTTCGAACAACATGTATTCCACGTTCCAAACGGAGGTATGTAATTTGACTCCCGATACTTCGATTTTCATATAGGCACTTCCCTAAAAGAAACAAATGAACTTAATAGAATACCTAGTCAAATGTCAGAAAAGTGATTCAAGATTCAAGAGGATCTTTTAAAAAGTTACCATCTGTAGTTGAATGAAAATTATCCTCTTGGATTCCCATCTGTTTCAGCCGAAGTGCCTTTGGCACCTTCCATGAGTTCATTTATCCACAATGGCTACCAATGGCACACTGCTGCGATCTTATTGGCGATTGGTCTGGGCTTGATTTCTTGTTTGTTTGGCATTCTGGTTGGTCGATGTCGTCAACGTGGTCGCTTTGACAGGGAGTGTCCACGCTCCAGGGCAGTTGCTCAGAGCCACTTGCGTCGGCGAATTTTACGGACGCGTGACTTCTCAAACAATGACATTGAGAGGAGTGAATTGCTATCCAAACTAGAACTATGACTTTGATGTTTATCCTGTGCATTTTCCTCCACACTTCGCTAGCATTCCATTTACACCGTGCTTCTTTCTGTTGTTATTACCCGCTTTCGTTATTTGGGTGTTTTGGTTGCAAATTTTATGTTCTTTGCGTGTCTTTTGATTCTGATGATGCTCCTCTTCGTCTTTTTTCAGTGTAATAAACTTAGCTTGCATATTTACCTACACATCCTTTTGCTGATTGGGAAAACAGGTGATATAAACTAGAGAAGACCACAATATTTTAGAATCAACCCAACTTTAACGAGCTCTCACCTAGAGTTTGTGCCAATCAGTCTTGCTTTGTGTTAATACCTCTATCTCTTTTGGCTTTCTCTGCGTCTTTGGTTATCCTTCGAAAATCATTTCCGACGCCTTACCTATTCGCCGTTCAACGTCTGAATTCACACCTCCCTTTAACTGTGGTCCTCCCGCAGGTCATTTGTTGTCAGTGTTGTTCAATTCAATAGACGCCTGATTTAACATAAATATAGAAAAAAGAAAAGGTGTGTATTATTGATGAATGCTTCGAATAGCTGAGCAATAATTTCATCCCGGGTCAAACTGAGTAAGCAATCCTAGGCGGTTTACGCAATCCAAACATGCAATTACGAATGCGTGGTTTGAATTTGTTAAGTAGAAATACTAGTGTTTTGGCATGTTCCTCAACTCTTGCATTGTTGCTAAAACCTAACTAACCTTCACTTGTTAGTATTTATTATAAATTGATTGCCTTTTGCTCCGAATTTCGCTGAATTCTGAATAAAAAAATTGGCTCATTCTGTTTCACCACCGTACGTTTTTTTATTGATTTGGGCTGATCTTCTGTGCTTCTCGTGAATTTCTTTCGAATTTTTCGGCATGCCTCCCAATGGACATGCACATTTAATGGATTTGGTTCACCACTAGTTTGTTTCTCCAACAACCGTAATAGTTATTCATTTTATGGTTGTCTCATTTGAGATTTAATTTTGGCTGCATAACTTTTTCGATGCAACCCTATTCCACGCGGAAAATTCTCGGAAAATTGGTAGCTGTGTTGGTCACAGAGAGATTTGATAAATCGTAATTTTTATAAAGTCTAACTCATTTCACAAAACATCATCAGTATGCACACATGAAAATAGGGATCCAAGAGGCAGACTTGGACGAGTAATGTGACAGTCTTGCCTACCTATCTGACGTATCAGGCAGATAATTTAGAATTTCGCGGATGTTCAATAGAACATGATGCTGAAGGAGGATCTAATGGGAGTCCAATTCTTGGTGCCATTGGCGTTAGATGAATCAGTGACAAGTGAGGTTTAATCACAAAATTGTGTGGCACTTGCAAATTAGATGACCATGTATTAAGCGAACCTTCTTTTCTGGTTATTCAATAGCCAACTGGACAATGCAGACAAGTTTAAAGCTGATTGAAAGTTAATTTTTTGGTCCTTTGTAAACCAAAATGACACTACCTTGACCACTTGGTCTTTACCATTTCTCGATTTCACCATCACAAGATACAAAATTAATTCGCTCAAGTTGGTTGTTGGACCATATTAAATGCAGTAATAATAAAAAACGCGCCATTTATTCCGTGTATATTTTGATTTTTCATTCTAATATTACACATTTCAAACCTCCTTGTAACTGAGTTCCGATGTGGACTCCGAATGGGCATATTATGACTGACCTTACGAAGCTATGAAATGATGTCTTTGAATGATTAGAGTTATATAGAATCATGTTTTGGCTTCGATCATTCCCAAAATCAACTTAGTTTGAAACTCGTTCTCGGAGTAAGAATGTCCTCCCCAACAAGCTGGTTTTATTCAAATAGCGAATCGGCAAAAAGACAAAATGGAAATATAGGGTTAGGAAAAAATCCCTGTGCATAATTAGAGATTGAAGTGATTGATATTTATTAATCTAACTGATAGCAATTTTATGCCAGATTTGCCGCTCAAGAACTTCGATTAGCTAAGCAATCAACCCAAGACTAATCTAACGTAGCACTTTAGCGGGTTGGTCGCGCATTTGTGGCCGAAGTCACCGGCGGTGAACCACTTTCGTAAAACGCTTTTTACCAGTGAAAGACTTTAACTAATCATGTTTGATGGAAGGGTAGTTGAAACAGTCGTTTACGTACAGTGCAGAATAAGGCCACTTCCAACCGCCAAAGTAACCGATTGGAGGTTATGGGAAGTTCATTATATTTTTAACATGGTTCTTTCCTCTCGAAGGAAACTTAGTGTATTCGATTTATGGGTTAGGGTTAGACATAAAAAAGCCTAACATTGATTTGTGCATGAAATTTATCGTTTGAACGGCTGTTTTCGCTTATGATATTTATATTATCTCTGACCCTTTCTGATCTGTTGTGGAAGTGAGGTTTACTCAAAATTAAGAGGAGGAAATCCGAAAAGCACTTACACAGATATTGGTGTTGAAGCACCCGTACAAAGATTACACATGAAACTATATTGGATTCAGCATGAAAGTCAAATCTCAATGATAATGGATTGAAACCCTGTCTATCCTGCAACAGTATCTTATCAGTTTTAGCATTTTTGAATCAAGAGCCGATTGAATGCTGTCTGAAAAAGCTTGGTCAATTCTTTAAGTAACATTGAAAAACTGAGCCAGAAAAATTAAAGCGAAACCGAACGAACACTTAGGGGACCGAATAGCTTGGATTTGTCAATGCGTGCTCTCCTTTTGATTAATGACAGTTTGAATAAGTAAATAGAAAGTATGCTTCTCTTATTAATATAAATAAGGCAGACCGAAAAGCAGCATTCTGCCGGTCGAATCAATCTAACTTTTTGCAATGTCCTCAAAATCATTTATACAAATAAATCTGGTGCGGAGTTTAGGATCCCAACTGCAGAAAAATTATACTTGAAGTAACTTTCAAGATAAATAATATCGGTTATCACTTCTCGGTAATTGAAGTTTCATTGGGTACCCTTTTACTTATCTAAATAAGCACACAACACGTTGTAGGTGACGGTGGATTGGATGGGATATGGTGGGCATGGGCGTGTTATTTTTTTTCATATTGTGTTTGACGTTGGGTAAGTCTTGTGTTAAAAATTTTATCGACATATAGCTTTTGGATGTGAAAATCCAACCGTACAGGCCAGATATTACACATCTTCTGATTCACTTCTCTCTTCAAAGACTGTTTTTATTGTTGAAGGCCGGGCAATTTGCAAAAATGATGAAGTATACTGATAGTTCTATCATTAATAATTATTTCAGTTAAATGACTTGTACGCAGCCCTCGGCGACCGGATCGTTCCTGTCAGTCGAAATCTTGAAACTGATGAATTCCAAGTGACTTTCACCGATGATCACAAAAAATTCTCCAGGGGATACCATTATGTCCATTTCTTTGATGATGTTGGCTACCTCAATGTACTCAAAGCCCAAAGCCAAAGGCAGTCGCTTGAGGGTATCAAGCCTATTTTTACAGTCGATGTTTACCACAGGGCAAGTCGAAATCACTCTTACCACGTCCTCTTTTAGGGTATTTGGCTTAGTCCTTTAATTCAGTCAGAAACAGTTGCCCTTCTTGCTGCAGCTCTGACTGGCTTTGGCGCTGTTCTTACGAAGAACAAATTCTTCAAATAAACGCATGAGAAATTTTGTCTATTTGCATAGTCTGCTTATTCTAATTATTTGGCTGATGAATTTTTAACCTGCAGTTCGTTTGTGTTGTTAATGTTCATTTCCAAATTAGATAATGGCTGCTTACATCGGGACCTTAACCGCTCCTTTGCGACCGTTTCAGTGGCTGTCATCGATAGCCCAATAGGGTCTGGGATGTTTTCCTACAATTCTGCTCGAGCCATTAGCTGATTTTTCCGGTTGTGTGAAGGAGAGGGGTGTATTAATAACCTAACGTTAGATTTACCTTGTCGGGTTGCTTGTACATCTTCTGCTCGTTCTATTGGATGTTGAATGAATGAAGGTCTTCATAATTTTCAATTAAGAGATTTTTGGAATAAACGATTGTCGATTATGTTGTTTTTCTCTGTTACAGATCGCCAAGTATTTCGTCTGCTTCTGTATTCAGCATTAAAACGGCGCTTTTGGATCCATTTGGCTGTTTCCTTGTCAAGTCCTTAATTCTAAGTTCGAGACTGTCCAGTAAGGACAGGGATTTCTACCGTACTCGAGTGTCGGGTCTGGTTTTTAGTTGAATTGAGCAGATAAGCATTCTCTTAAAGAAATCTAATAGATCATGCTAGCCTTTCACAACCCTTGTCTATAGGCAGTTTTAATTCTGGTATCGCCTTCCGATTTGTCTACATATTTCCTTGTTACCTGTTAATTTATTTGAATTCCGTCCTCGAACGACTCTCGACCTCTTAAAAATCTTGGCATTGTTGCATGGCAAACTTTCTGTTGGTCCGGTGCGTTTCAAGTGAAGGACTGCCTTCTTTAGTGACCAACTAATGAAGCTAAAAACATTGATCAATGGCGCCAGTGATTAGATTGCCTGGAGTTATGCAAACGCGTAACTCGTCAAGTGACATTTTTGAGGCATATCGCCGAGCGTACAGCGACTGAGTGACTATCCACACTGGCTAATGCCGGTAGTCAAGATGGAGGCCCTTGATAGGAATAAATTTGAAAGGCTCGTTTCAATTAGGCTCGGGTCATTACCATTGCTGTTATTATGAGGACTATCTTTTCAAATTAGATTTTCCGATCATAATAGCGCTAGAGTGATTCCCTGATTGTTCGGTGTATTCTATCTTTTGATATCCTCTTTTCACCCTTACCCCGCATCAAATTGTTCGTTCCTAATCCCCAAGGAGTTTTTTGATATAATTATCTTTCATTGGAATGGAAATATAATGGGCCCGATCCCACCAAAATATGATTTGCTGCGACAATTTTGCGTTAGATGCTAAAGAAACTTTTCAAATGTATTTCATATTTATCAAAGAGCAAGCGTTCTCTGAATAATATCTACACGCAGGAATCACAGCAACCGAATACGTCGTTACATTCTATATCAGCCTTTCTCATTAATAGTGTGAATAGGTCTGACCTTACAAAATACATGCATACCTTCGTAGCAGTCAATGTTATTTTTATGCTCAATATATGTGAGGATTGATGCCTATAGATTCATTGAGATAAGCAACTTTCGCACTTGTAGGCTTTAGAAGACGTTAAAGAAATTACTGCAGTCAGCTAGTACAAAAAAGCTCACTTTACATGCCTCGCTCCTGGCATTCTGATAATTTCAAATCAATGTATTCAGTGCTTGATCACTCCATGCATATTGCAAATCAGTAGTGCTATCACTGCGCTCATTCGTCTAGTTGTGCCAGCTAGGACCATCTTTGTTTTTTGTAGATTCAGATTTTTAATTGATCGACCTAACCTCGTGATTCACCTGAGGTATCACTTCCTTGTATGCCAAATATCAGATCTTGATTCAATGTCCTGACCATCTGCCTGCTAACGTATGAGCACGTGTGCAAGTACTTCGGTCGCCTTCTGTGTATACCTAAGTTCGAATTCGTTATATCGCCTGTATTTTGATTGGCATAACACTAGTTCTATGCTACATTCAAAAACACAAAACCTGAAAAATCTAGAATTTCAAATGAACCAGATAATCAAAAACTGTTGTCATTCTAAAGCACCATAAGGAGATTATGGTCTGACCTTTTCAATCTTGCTGTCCGAACCTAAGCTGAAAAAAGCGTCATTCGGGCCTCATATTTAAGAGCAAAAAACGCCTTGGAGATTGATTTTGGACCGCTCAGTGGCCGTCTTTTTGTAGACCACCGGTAAGCAGAATTGGTGGTCATTCTACTCAATGGAGCAGCTCATTGGCGTTGATCCGGTAATTGGAATGACTCCCTATGCTGATTCAGTAGCAATCTACTTAAGGATTACCTGGAGCACCTAAATCAGAGGTGTCAAGGCACACTCCCCTCCTTGGAACAAGGGCGGGAGGAAGCTTACCTTCAACACAGACTGCTTTCTCCCAGCACCCTCATCTCGGTAGTTCTAAAGAACTGCTGTAAAAGTGGATGTGGTTACGTCAAAAAAATTTCCGTGAAATTAAAGTAGCAAGGGACGAATGCAGCATTTTTAAATCAGGCAGCTAGAAGAAGCGATATAGTAAAGACAAGGAGTAGGACACATTTAGCTGGTAAGTGGATCAAAATGCTATGGAGAGGTTCTAAATTGAATTCATCTACCGATTCACCACTGTTCACTGATTGTGCTCCTTCACTTCGAGAGCAAAATATTTTGAAAATCAAGCAAATGAGGAGCAAAGAATGTTGGAGTCTGCTAATGGCCATAGTATTCCTAAGACGATTCGAATAACCCTCTGAACTCGGAACTAACAAGTTGCAGTTCATTCGAAATGCAAAAAATCAATAAGTTTAGCAGTTGTAATTGGACTTTAGGACACTGTTTAACATAGTTAACATTACTTATTTGCGCAACATTAAGCAGCAAAGCGTACATTGCAGGTGATAAATTGGTTCATGGAAATTCCGTAAAACTAATTCATTTTGACAGTTGAATAACCTTTTATTGAGAAAAATGTATTGGTACGCTTAGATATTGCAGATCGGAGATAGGGCGCATGTTGGTATGCTCTCAAAGATTGAGTGTAATTGGAAGCTCATTTTGGAATCTATCTAATTAACGGTAAGAACACGGTCAGAGGAATGCGTCCACACTTGTCTGGTCTGCCTGAATGAAAGGAAAAAATGAAAGTTGACATCTCTGAATCAGAGAAGCTCCTCTGGTAGAAGCCTGAAAGTTCAACACAGGAGGGACTGAAATAAACTGAAGCCCAAATTGGGCAAAACCCTGCCGAGAAACGACTACCAAAAGTGATTCCTCCGTCGGGAAGCAAATGGCCAACATAGCAGGTAGAAAGATAGAAAGAAAGGGCGCAATTTATTCCGTCAGTAAAAAAAGGGGAGATTCAATATTAGTCAACATGGAGAGGTTCCTGACTATAAATCGTGAAATAAAGTACGAGGTCGCCTATAGGACGTCTTTGCTATCTTCGCCGGTGTTAGTTAATTCAAAAAAGGTCATGAAAAATAGACCAGAGCTCAATGGGATAGCCAAATTACTAGTACATATTCCTGGTTATTTGCCCATCATAAATAAGGGTTCGCTTCCAATCAAATGGCACAATTCCATGAGCTGATCGTCCGTCTTCCCTAGTCTATCAAGTTGCTATAAGCAAGGGAAGCCACTTAACTGATTATGCCGTCTGAACCTATTGAGAGCAGTCGAAAACTCGAACTCCCATACTAAAGTATAATCACAAATGCATGTGATACCTAGATCGATATTGCTCTGAGAGCTCCTTGAATCGACAGCCCCCACGTCCTCAGAAACATGGCCTCCCGATGAAGGAGGCTAAATGTGGTTATTCTGTCAAAGTTAATAGAATTGGTTGATTGAAGAGGGCAATCGTAGTCCTCATCTGCATAGTGGGACGTGGATACTATCTTAATTGCAGAGCCTCCTCATGACTCCTGTATTTGTCTAGAATCAACGACCATGGTGACTAGGAAGGCTCCAACCAGTGATGGACCAAACCCATTGGTAATATAATTGGTATTGCAGTGAGGCGGAGTGACCAACCGCATTTACAAGCAATCAACTAAGGAAGGTTCAGTTAGAGATTTTCAGTTAAAGGAGCACTAGAATCATCAAGCAGCGTCAAATAGGATATCAATGCCATATTTACGTTTTACTCATTCTTTCGAAGCTTGTATCTTCCTATCAATCCCTCCCATTCTGCCTCGGCAGTCCAATTGGAATAGTTCGAATACTTTAGGCTGAAATTCGCTGTTTTCCTGCTTCGAAATGAAACAGAAAAGAGTAGGAGAGATCAAAAAACCTTTATCACTTGAAAACAAAATTTAGACTGGATGAAAGATGCTAAAAACCATTCTATTCAAAGTGTCAGGGATTCAAATTGTTAGAGAGATAGGAAAAACAGAGGATAAGGATGTAGGAATGCTCTACACGTTTTTTCAGCCCAAAAAAACACTCCTCCTCCATCTACATATCCTTCGAATACATCGAGGAAATGCAGACGGTACGAAGAAGACCAACGGAGGAATTTCTAAACTTGGTCAACGTGCAATCTTTGGCGCTGCTATGACCGTTGGAATGTCCATTAGTGGCAGATTCCTTCCTCGCGCCGCAGGAATGACCATGAACTCCGGGAATTTTGTAGATTAAAGTGGGTAACACATCCCCTTGAGCATCAGTTAGTGTGACAATGGCGTTGAGTGGCGTAGCAGTCACGAAGCCCAGCACTACGTCGGAGTTCTTCTCAGCCATTTCCACGCACTTCTCATCAAAGCTGATGTCTTTTGAGGAATTCTACAAAAAAGACGTATAAAGAATTCGAGGAACTTACATTTTCGACCGTGTCAACTATCAGAAGGGCTCCGAGCTTCCTTCCGTATGAGATCTTATTCAACTTCCTCAAGGCGTCGAACACTCCTGGAGATGAGAGGGGGCATATTGTTACAATGTCAGCCCATTTGGAAGGAGAGAGATGACTCCCTTCGGCCAACTCCGAAAGCGCGATATATTCATCTCCGAGTAATTTGCTAAAAGATGACGGATGTTTTAGACTAACCTACAGTTCATTCAATGAAGTTTTTTTAGAGAAATGCTCTTTTATGAACTCATAGTGGGTCAAATCTTGAGGACTTATCCGAGAACTTTGACTCATTCTCAATTTCCGTCTTTCTGGTTTGAAGAGAAAAATGATAACATTGTCAGGATCATATGAAATTAACAGGCCCCAAAACAGCCTCTCACTTGATATACGAAGGGAATCGTTTTTTTTTTAGAATCAGCTTTCCAATGATCCTTTCTAATCTTATACTTTTTGTCCATATGCAGGTTAAGGAACATCTTTCTTCGTCGTCTAATAATTCTTATGGACCTGCCATACCCATCGTTTGGTATGAAAATAATGAAATGACCGGCATAGTCCAGACTGCTTTCCAACGTTGTAGCAAGAGATTCTCCAGTTTCTACAGAGATGTCCATTGCCTAAGACTTCTTCATGAAAAAGAACACCTGGACTTCTTAAACAAATCGAAATCATTCTTCTGGCTGTATCCTGAAAGTCTCAAGTTCATTTTAGAGGACGGAAAGTTAAATTGGCTCTATGATTAGTTTGAACAGTGAATGGGGCCGAGTTATCCCTTCAGATCCAGTCCTTGAAAAGTCAGTAGCACCTCTATTGTTTAGAAATTTAACAGGAGGCCTAAGTCTCCGCCAATGTACAATCTGACCATTTTTAGCTGGTCGTTAATGATTCATAAGAAGCAGTTTCACTTGCCAGTTGGCGATGAGGAAGAAATTGTTATCCTCGGCGGTTTTGACGATTTCTGAAGCGAATGTGGAGGAATCGTCAAAAATGAGACTGGGAAAGACCTCTAGGGCTGCTATCGATCCGCCTTCGGTCCTGGCGATTTGGAGGACTTGATCACAGGACATGGGGGTATCGATTGAAAGGCATTTGTTAGATTTGGCTTGCAAGACATTGCACAGTCGTGGTAGGAGCGAAGGACAGAAGGTGGTGGGTTCTTTTGGAACCGCTCTCTGTCGATTGAACTGGGCGCTAGCAATGAAATTCCTGGCGATATAAACTCGCTCTGAGGGGACTAAGCCGTCAGCATGGAGGATGTCGAGAATATCATCGAAGGTAAGAAGTCTAGAAAGTATTTCAACGAAATAGTCCTTTATTTCATAAGGAAGGAGTATAATCTTCCACTGAAAGTCAAAACTTACGCATGGAGATGGATATTGTGGTTCTGGAGAAGATTTTGAGTAGCGCCTTGCTGTCGCTCAACAACTACGACCGCACTATTCACTACCAAGCCATTGGACCTCAGGAGCTGGTAGAAAAGAAAATAAAATCACTGCAATCATACTATTCATAAGGAATTAGTTTGATAACACCCACCTCAGTAGTTTCAGCAATACTGTCACCATAAGTAACCACATCCTCGATGACAAGAACCTCTTGACCAGGAGACCAAACACCTTCAATCAGCTTCTTAGTTCCATAGTCCTTGGCCGCTTTACGAGTTAGAATCATCGGTAGCTCATTTTGGATGGAAAAGCTCTTTAAAATGAATTACAGAGGTTAAACGAGCCCATAACAGGAAATCTTATCTTGCATTGCTCACCGTCGCTAGAGCAACCGCAGCAGCAGGAACACCTGTAACAAGGTCGAATTTTTGAGCGGTTACATGACGAATCATCTCGTACATATGTTTGGTGAGTTCTTGCTGCAAGATCAAAGAGCAAGTTTTTAACGAGTCTTTAACAAATACTAATGAGTGAAAATTTAACTTACTAGGAGAAGGGGATCGGACATTGTGAGCCTAATGTCAAAGTAAACTGGCGTCACCTCACTGGTCTTGAGTCGAACTCCACTGAAGTTAAGGGCACCGAGCCGGAAGAGGCGATGCGCCAGTTCCCGACGCTTCTCATCAGTCAGAGTAGAACACGAGGGCACCTGTGCATACATTAGTGGTCTAAATATTAAATAAATAGTTAACAAAGAACGTCGATATTCACTAGAGTACCAACGGAGAACAGATAATTTCGGAAATGCTATTTATTTGCGAAAAATAAACATCAGAGCAAGGGTGAAAAAAGTCCGAGGCATTCAATCTTCACTATACCAGTTTGTGAGTTTTCTTCTTTGACTTTTTGGATTTGGCAGGTCGGTCGAAGTCGTGGAGCTCATAGACCAGATCAGGATGGACAAAATACTCTCCCTTCTCGCAAAGACGCGAAAGAGTGGAAATAGTGGTAAAGAAACTGGGGATCCGATCTGTAATATATCTAAATCGCTTGTATCTGTGACGACAAAGAAGAGTTTGCAGAGCCTGGACAGAACAACCCAAAGCACTCATGCAAAGGACTCTTTGGGCCTCAGACAAAATAGAAGATCTGGAAAGCCAACTGGTTGGAAGTTTGCATAGCCGCATGAGAGCCTTGTAAATCTCTGCAGAGTAGGGATAGCGCGGCCAGTCTTTTGATTTTGTCAACGCGACAGTAAACTTAGCAAACTATGGACGAAAACGGATTAACTTGGTAGAATCTCAAAACTCACCTCTGAAAGAAGGCGACAATGTTGTAGCATGTCCTCATTATTAAGTGAGTGTTGTTCAATAAAAAGTAAGCGACAAAGCAATAGAAGGGGACATCTTAGATGCTTCGAAGGCGCAATTTCTACACAGATATGGTTAATGTATTAAACGAACCTACTTTTAGAAAGGAATCTAAAAGCGAAATAAGGAACATAAGTTTGATCTCTGTCACTATAGCACTCTTCGAGCTCGACCAGTTTGGCAAGGAGTTCAAAACCTCTTTCGGGTTTGTGATCCAGAGAGAACCAATGGGTCTTGACATCGGATGAAGATTCAGTGACGGTTTCAGGATCTGAAGGTGACTCTAGATGATCAGATTCAAGCAAATGGGTCAATAAGCGTAGCGCTGGGAGTAAAACGGGTGGCTCTTCTAGATTAGCCTTTGAGCACATTGCACTGACTACAAGGAGGAAGACGTCCAAAATAGATGGCAACCAAGATGGATCCTCCATTTCTTCAGAAGATGTCAACCTGGGTTTTTTGCACAATTCGAGGGCAAATAGTGAAGCGAAGTCGAAGCATTCGTACATAACATGTGTTAATCGTGACATCCATAAAAGTGGCAGAGGGTTAAGGACGGTCTCGTCGTCAAGTGGTGTAATGGAAAGCATTGATGATAAAGAGTCGATTACTTCCAGGATGAAGTCGCCAACTGCATCAGTTGAAACACTGTTAAGACCACAGGCGGCATGAAAAAGGACTTTCGCTTGACGTAGACAGGCCAATATGCCCTCATTTGCCTGCTTGGCAGCTGATTCCAACCATGTTGAGGGTTCAGTAACCTCGACAACTGGATGATTTAAGTTAGAAATTTTCGAGCTGCAGACTAAAAATTGTATGAATAAATACTTTGAACATCTAGCCTTACATGTTGGAATCGAGACTAATTGAGAAGCAGGAGCTCCAGCGAACGGATTTTCAGCAAGGTGTTCCAAGTTGAAGGACTCGGATTCATTTGATAATGCGCTCTCTTCTTCGGGAGTTCCATAAGTTTGCCAGCGTTCTGTGAATCTGTGATCGAAAACACGCTCCCGGAAGAGACGAAAAAATCTTATATATTCCTAAACAAAGCTGTGAATTAAACGAAAACAAAACTAACTCGAAAACGAAGACGAATTAGGGGTAGAATAAGCTGAACGCATGTGTTGAAAGAGAGCGACTCGTCTTCTTTATTTACGCTTGGACCTAGAGTGAGTTGACTCAAACCTTTGAAGAAATCACATTCTTTTAAGGATTGCTCGGTCTTCGGAGCCTCATTGATGTCCTGCCTAAAATGCAAAGACAAGGACCATCAGACGTCAACCACTAATAATCAGCAGTTACTAATCTGTAGGCTGATAGTCAAGCTTATTTATAGACATTAGCATTCGCACCTGATTGGTTAGCCTGTGGAGGATTCAACCAATCAGAAAATTAAAAGGTTTGTTACAATTCACGTGGCTGATTTGGCCTTAGCAGTTTGCGCGAGAAGCTTGTAGTCTCTTTTTCTCAGCTGCGTTCTGCGCGACGGTCGTGCCAGCCATTGTCTCTCTAACTGCGCGAAATAACGGATTTTGGTTCCCAAACTTAAAAGTGGATTCTTGGATCACTAAAACTAACATCTGACCTCCATCGACTTTTTCGGCGAGGAAAACGAGGTAATGTTTTATATATTCTATTCAGAATATGTCTTATCAATTTAATACGCCTAAGACAGTGCTTTCGGAAGAATCACTGGGTTTGTTCTAATTGTATTGATAAACTCGTAAGTTATAGTTCAAGTTGCTAATGCCCACTGACTCTAGGCAACGTTAAAACTGAAATCTTAGATCTCTAGGCTCTATGACGCATCAACTCTTTTTGTAAATTGAACTAGGAAATAATTTGAGGAATTCTGGATGAAAGAATTTCATGTCGAACTAATATGTTCCTGAATGATTTGTTGACACTTTTTGGAGTGATTTCCAGCACCAAATACGATTCTAAATCGGTTCGGTGAATTTCCTTTAATTATACGAATGTAAACAAGCTACTCCGTTTCTAGGCAACTTCAAAAAGGAAGCTATGGACCAATTGCTTGTATACTAGGGCGAAACTAGCGCAAATGTTGCGTTTTGGCATTACCAGTGCATTTTACATTTAAAATTGGCTTTTAATGATCGATTGTGCAATTTCATTCCAATGTGCAATTGGTGCGATGATCTGCATGCGCAGCATGTGCTACCCGCGTGGTAGAAGTTTATTGGTCAGATAGGTGGCGGAGCTATCACCTGAATGGTCACCCTTTCAACACGCTAGCAAGACTACTTTACGTGCCAAAAGATGCTCTCTGTTAAAGTACGTGATTTTGGCAGACCTAGAAGTGATGCTTTCAAAACCGAAATGCGGTGATGACATTAGGTTCTCTGGATATTCCAGGGAAGGAAAAACAAGCAATTTAAAGAAACATCTGGTAGCAAATTGTTCCTGGACAAAAGAACCGACATTTGTAAGCTAACGCTTATAAGGCTTGACGCTATAATGCTTTAAAACGAATTGAGTGAAACAAAACAATGATCTAGCGATCGTGTGCGTGTTTTAATCACAAAATGTGATTTCGGTGCACTTAGATGCTTGTGGAACCGAGTTATTTGTTTTAGAGTGCACAATTTATCCGGAATTTTAAAAGTACACATTTTTAAGAACAGATGAAATATGAGAGGTGAAATCATTATCGACCAAAGGCCACATGTCCATCCATCAGCTGCGTGGAGAATTGGGAGTAGAAACCACTCATTTTCCTGAAGTTTGTAGCTCATGAACAAAAACTTTAGGTAGCTGAACTCTACCACCACCAACACCAATTCTTGGTATTATAGAATAGGGGTCAGTAATAAATGCCTAGATTAACAATCTAACTTGATACGCCCGATGAGTAGGAATGTGAAAGTAAAGACCGTGATGAAGAGGAAGACGAAGAGCAGCTAAGCAGAAAACACAGGTTGGATAGTCGTGGACAATGTCCTCTGGTGTTAAGCGAAAGTGAGACCCATAATCCTATCAATAAAGAGCTGAATCACACAGAAAGTTCTGAAAATATTAAACGAAGTCCTGAAGCTTATTACGGGGTCAATCTATGTTTGCACAACATCAAGAGGGCAATAAAATAGTATGACTAATAAGAGTTCAGCCGGTAAAGTTCGTAACTATGGTGATAAGTTAACACCAAGCGATGAATTTCAGTTCTGCAAATGCACTAAACGGACCAATTCTAAGGACGAGTCCAAAATTTAGGGAGGACTAAAACGTAGTCATAAATGAGGACTATCGACGTGGCCTTTAAGGCAATCAAAAAGGGCGGTTTCAGTTGTGGAATTATCGGAATCGTCAATTATACAATTTACTCTACTGGTCTACATAGGCAAGACCATGTTGGAAGTCCATAGGGTTAATAAAAGCTGAAGGACAGCACCAAAGACTAAGTCTGATGGCGGCCATCTAAACATTAGGAGCTACTCAAGTCAATAATTCATGAATAAACACATTGAATAGTGCTCTTAATCTCACCCGGACTACATCAAGTAAATATGAAAAGGGATTGTACGTAGGAGGAGGACAAAAGGTTGTTGCTTGGAAGAGAACGACGTCGGTGAATATTCTCATATGAGGGCAGTAAAATAAAACTGATTTCACGCTTTATTTTACATTGAAAAGCCCCGGCAACCACGAACGCAAGTGAAAATTACAGAAACGGTGAATACGCTACCTAGTCTATTTAAGTAGAAGTGAAACTAAAAATTTACATAGAAAGAAAACGAACCCCGGTAGTTCAGGATCACAAGCAAGGTTCCGTGCGTTAGCCAAAAGGCAAGTCATTTGACCGACCACTAAGCGAGAAATTTCACCAATCTTTGAAGATTTTTTTTGGCGTCGAAGTCGGAAAACCAGACGGCCGGATTCTGGATCTGGAGTTCGAGATCGAGGAATGGGCGAAGTAAACAGCTTCTGTAGTACCGGCTCTGGCTCAGCAATTGCAATTGATTTTTCAGACTTTCGGCTCGAAGTAACAGGTGACGGAGATCTGAATGGGGGCGAGGGAGCGACAATAAATGAACTATCCAAGTCGGCCTCCGAAAGCCGGGATCTTGGAGATCGGATAGGAGTTGGAGGATTGGTAGCTTCTGAAAAGTCCGGAAAAGGAATAGAGAGTGGGAGTTTGGAGTTAGATGGAGAGATTGGTCTGACGGAAGAGAAAGGATCATCATTGCAGAGACGAGGACGCTTAATCGGGGGGCCTCGTGTCACGACAGGCGAAACAGCGCGAGGAAGTGGGCCAGCTCGCGCTGAGTAATTCGCTTCAATTCGTTCTGCTTCTTGAGTAAGGAGATAGGAGCCTGGTGATGCAATTGCGCAGTTCGGAACTAGATATAAGGAAACACGCAGCCGTAAAGAGGGAAGGCAGATTGAAGACATCTATTCTTAATCGTTTACTTGAGATATATGTTATGCGAATTTCTTAGGATGAAATAGCATGGAAAAATACTGGTGATTAGAGCAGCTAGCATATCAAAGTAGTGGACCACCTTATCTACATTGAAATGTTATTAAAGGAGCGATTAGTAAAGCTTTGGAGCAAAATGTCTAGATCTGGAAATGAGTTCTTGATCTCAAAATGGTCATCTTTGAAGTGCCGGCAGATGGATAGGTTCTTATAAAAATGCCCATTGGTATAATCTACTGATGGTTGCTTACCGGATGGCAGATCGTCAAAACGATACAAGAAGTGATGCTAAGAATGCAGAATCAAACGAAATCGAGCTGACAAAGATGTGTCTGCGAAGAACTTAAACGATGGAGAAGCACCTAGCGATTTTTGCAAAGCTGATGCTGATAAACTCATCACTGGTTGAGCACGTGCCAGGGGCGCAGAGACAAGGACGACTGCTTACAGGGGAGGTTCGCCTAAGAAATTTTGCAAAACAATTGTACATGAAAAGACTTCATCGCTTAGTTGGCCTAAGTAACAGCCAGAGAAGGGTTCAAAATTGATTGTTAACATCAACCTTCCAAATTAAAATCAAATAGAGCTAAGATTGCTTAAACGACTTATCTTTAGTATTCTCCAATGCTTTTACAGTAAGTTTCAGTTAGTTTCAGCTTTTTACGTTTACCATCATCGTTTAAGGAGCGTTTTGAATAGCCAATAGTTTTTAATCCCCCAACACTTGGTAATCAATACGAATCGACTAGCTTTGCTAATACTTCGCCAGTGGGAAGGTCTAAACAGGAGGTTTGCAGAAAGGCTACTAGATTCTCCAAAATTTAGTAGGGAGAAAAACCAAATATATGAACTAAAAATTAGCCTAGAAAACCTCCCTATATTTCCGCACGCTATGGTTATTCGGAGAAATAAAATGAACTAAGATGCACGTCCATGTGTATAGGAAAAAAATATTGGTAGCTTTTATCTACTGATAGGATGTAAGAGAATCAATAGGTAGTTCCACAGCTAATGAGGGTGCAGTAAACCTGACACTACTAACTTATCTCGAAGGAAGACCAGAACAGTTCGTTTGCGACAAAAGACAAAAGAGTAAACCGAAAAAGAAACAAGAATCGCTGGAAGGCTTTGCTAAATACGCAGTTACTTCATCCCGTTAATCCATTTCATGAACAAACCTGAATGAAACAACCTTAATGAAACAAAAACCAACCTTTATGATGCGATTTCAAAATCGAAAAATAGAATAATGCTTCTAAACAAAATGTATAAACTCAGAGAGCTGAGTAACCCAACATTTACAGAACATATGAACACAAAAAACCTAAGGTTACCCTGAGTAAGAAGGGGAAAAATCTCTTTACTGATTGAAGCCGATTGCGAAGGAAAAAGCAAATTCTTGCAGTTTTGCAATTCAGTAGTAATTAATCGATAGTCAGCCTCTTTGAAGGACAGCTGGCTTTGGAGAGCATTGACTGTTTTGGAATTTTCGATTCGTTCATTATTCAGCGCAATCTCCAGGCTACGAATCGTTGACAAAAGGGCGCTAGACCTCTGGTTAGCCGATTCGGTTGTGTTTGTAAGTTCACCACATTTCATATCATACTGTCTTTGAAGCTCTTCAAACTGAGAAAAAATTGTAGCAGACAAAGTTTAAAAGCGGTAAAATAAATCGGACTTACCTTCTTTTTCCAATCTATGTCTTCCTTCTGAACGGCCTGAACTTTAGTACTTCACGAAGAACAATCAAAGCATTAAAAACTTCAACACATCGAAAGAAATTCCAAGGTACTTACAAAACAGAAAGCTGTGAGGATGATATATCTCCACACAGCCTTCCAAAAGATGTTTTACGAGTCAGCTTGAGAGTGCCAATGCGTGGTTTCGGTGATGAGGCAGTGGAGTGGGCACTGTTAGATCTTGCGCGATCAATGTTGACATTCGACGTACCAGAGCGACCTACAGTATTCACTGGAAAATTAGTGAAAATCAATAAAAACCTCCCGATTCGTTATCAAAATCAAGTCGAGAACAAAAATCGTCAAAATACTGCAGCATTTCGGGTAAAAAATCATTGTCATCGAAAGACATATTCTAAACCATCCGATGAGGCACATACAACCACCCAAAACGAAATGCGAGTAATCAGCTAGAAAGGCATTGCATAAGGTCGAATATTGAATCGGTTAAACGATCGAATACTCAAATAAACAATCTATGTAAAATGTAATTATTAAGAGAACAAATGAAAAACAAATTAAATTAATAATAGGCCAACTGAAGTAATAAACATACTTAGAAGACATTTAACATATTTTTTCAATTTTTTAAATTTAAAAACGAAATTTTAACACATTAGGTACTTTCTAAAGTTAAAAGTAACTTCAGGTACGTGAAAAACCATTCATCCCTGAAGGTCGAGGTTCCTGCCGAATCGTGTTGTTCACTACGAAGCCTCAATCGTCGAAATTTGTGTATTATGTCACTTAGAGATCGAGATCAGCTCTACCGCCTCATTATAAGGTTTGACCAGTTATATGCCTATAATGTTTCTCAAAGTCAATTATTCTATGACGGCTACCAAGGAATTGCAATAGCTCTGATGAACGAAGTAAATCCGTCAATATCATGTGGTCCTTCTGCGAGACTGCTTAAATTAATGAAACTTGGACTTTCCATCGCAGATGGTGAGCCTCATTTGCAGCTTCTCAATTTCACTTTCATCTTTCTTTTTGATGTGTTCTTTTTCTAAACGCAGATGAACAAGAACGACCAATCATACTTGAGGGCGATAACATTCCTCCTGGTACTGGCATAGATCTAGAAATTGAGACTGAAAGTTAGTTAGTGTTTCTGGATAATGCACATCCATTTAAAACGATAGCTGATCGATCGATTTTTTATGAAGGTTCTACAATGGCTCCGGAAGCTGCGTTATATGAAACGTGTTATGTAACCGCCCATAAAGCTGCCTGCAGAGCTGCTTCATTTAATAGTACCGGTGAGTTTATTTTTGCTAGTAGTGCTTTGTTCTCTAAGTGATAACTTTTGTCTTCCTAAACCAGGACAGTTGATTGCCACAGGATCACATGATTCATCGATAAAGGTGTGTTTCTCATTCTCTCCTCTTTGATTCAATTTTCTGCATTAGATCCTGGATGTTGAGAGAATGCTAGCAAAGGGTGTCTCCGCTCCCGAACATCCTGCTCAGGAAACGCCACAGCAACAAATGGAGGCACATCCCGTCATCAGAACTCTTTACGATCATACTGCGGTGAGTACAATTTTCAATATGTTTTTTGATGTTTACCTTTGCAAATTCTGTCGAATTCTTGGGCTTGAATCAATGATAGAATGTCTTTTGTTTATATTTTAATGCTTTAAAGGAAGTAACGTGCGTCGACTTCCATCCAGATGCATCAAGACAGATTTTGACGAGCGGCAGCAAGGACTTCACAATCAAGTTTTTTGATTTCTCTAATCCATCAGTGAAGAAAGCTCAGCGCAACATTCCTGAAGCCTCGCCTATTAAAACTCTCCATTTTCACCCTTCTGGAGACTATCTTATCGTCGGAACCCACCAGAAAACTCGTATGTCTTCCTCTTTTCTTCATTTTGCAAATGTGTGCCTTTCTTGCAGTGCGAATCTACAGTGTGGCAACCTCTCAGTGTTTTGTCTCTGCCGTCCCGGAGGATCAGCATAATGCCCCAGTAACCATGGTACGTTGGGCTCCCAACGCCAATTACTTCGTCTCTGCCTCCAATGATGGCTCCTTTAAGATCTGGGATGGTATATCTGGTCGATGTGTCAACACCTTTAGTGGTGCTCATGATGGCGCACCCGTCTGTTCGGCTGTTTTCTCTCGAAATTCGAAAGCGAGTTTTGTGAATTGGTGTTTTCCTGTTTCCCTTCTTTTATTCCCTAGATTTTTCTGTTTCTGCTTCAGTATGTGTTGACATCGGGTAAAGATAGTGTAGTGAAACTGTGGGAACTCTCGACCAGTCGTTGTCTCATCAGCTACACCGGTGCAGGCTCCCTTGGTAGGCACTTGCATCGTTCCAATGCTGTTTTCAATCATACAGAAGATTATGGTTCGTTTCATTTCCTAATTTGATGGCACTGTTAGTGGCTTTCTTAATGTCGAAAAAATTTTGTACCTCTCCTTTATGGAGTAAAAGAGATAAGCAAAATATAGAATGTTTCGTCTTCGTGCATTGCTCTAATTTGCTAGATTTGTCCTCCCATGTTTCCATATTTCTTAAGTTGAATCTCTTCTCAAATCTTCCTCGAATAATGCCTACTCAATGGGTTGGACTAACAGATATTCCTTTCTCAGAACAGACGTTAAACCGTTCTTGATAATCAACTGTTAGGCTACCTTAATATTCTTGATCGTATATCCTATGCGGGCTGTCGACTTTCAAAATATGGACGTTTTCAGCCTCCAGACCTTCAGATAGTGAAATGACTAGGTAAATCACCACATCCGATCCTAAGCCGGTACTATTAATTCATCTCAATCTGGATGGATATCATTCTTCTAAAGGACATAACTTTTAAGCCGTATTGCAAACCTCTCGGCATTTCTAGTTGGAGTTCTGCCGATAATGCACGCTTAATGGTGATTGATTTTAGACCTAATTAGAGGGAACATAGTGGGCGGAACTTTTGTTTGGACTGCAGTTTTCACAAACTGCTGTATTCGAACAGAGTAGTTGATAGATCAAACATCGGATCGCTGGTATATACCAAAATGGAAAAGGCTTGAGCCTTTATTGGCTTCCAAACCAAAGCAACTGGTTTTCTTGTCTTTATCTAGCATTTATTTTTAAATTGACACTCTTCATCGATTTAGTTCTTTTCCCTGACGAAGTGACCAAGAGTCTGTGTTGCTGGGATTCGCGCAATGCTGACCGTCAACGCCTACTTCCACTTAGTAAGTAGCTTGTCACTAAAAGAATTTCTCTAATTTACGGAACAAAACTTTCGTCTTTCGTATCACTTTGCTCCACTCTCAAGGTCACAACGGACCAATAAGGTGTTTCGTGCATTCACCGACGACTGCAGCATTCCTCTCATGCAGTGATGACAATCGTGCGAGATTCTGGCACAAAAGACCAATGACCGACTAGTGTTGTACATTTACGTTAATACTGCAATAAATGTAATATGGGAATGGGAAATTGGTTTTAAAAACATCGGTGACAAAACCCCAGTTAGGATGAGACGGTCCGACAACACGGCACCGAAATTCGAAGGCGGAGGTTTTCGCGCATGGAGCATCCTTTTCTGGACCCGATCTCAAATGCTTATATATAAATACCGCCGTTATAAAACTTAAGCGGGTTCTGTTTCGTTATTTACAAAAGATAATTGGAATATTGTAGCGACTCTATATGATCTGTAAATGTGGAGACCGTTATTACCTTTCTCTTTATAACTAGTTAAAGCGATGTGTGTTCATACTGTGATTTGCTTCTACTATTGCCACCTCAGGTGCGAAATGCGCAATCTCGAGCTGGGTCCTTGTCGATTTATTTGAACAAACCGTGATTTGAAGTTCATTTTTTGCTCGATATTGTAGAATAAGTAAATACGTGCCTAAGTTAGCGTGATAAATGCCCACAACTTATCTGGAGGCCTCAAACGACTATTAAATGGCAAAGATTACAGCACCGCCTTGTTATTCGTTCATTTCATTCTACTTCTGTTGGACTAACGTGGGTAGCATAGCGTGTTAACTGACCACATTGCTCTTATTGAAGAGGAATTGACAGTTTCGAGAGCGTCGTCTCAGCAGATCCTGAACATTGATGGAATGCGAAGCCGCCATGCATTTGTCATTATTAAAAGTTACATTTCCATTTCCACTTTCCCCACTATTGCAAAGTTACCGTCGTTGAATTGAAGGTCAAATCTCTGGCTGGTACTCACCACTTTTATCGCCAAAGAATTCTCTAACATTAAGCCTAAGGTCTCTTCAATGAAGCAAGAGTTCTAGTCATTACAAAGAATCTTTGCAGCAAGATTTTCGGAGCTCATGTCCCTCCGGCACTCCAAAATTAGCATCACTGATCCGAGTTCGTCTTCTGATGCTACTTTTCGATATTATACGCCATACTCCCCACATTGGAGCCAATGTAACACAGTGTATAAGGAATAGCTTATCCGTCGGAGATGAAAAAATTAATTGAATATGGGCAACGTTGAGTTTATTCGAAATAATTGGAATAAACAGGGTTTAAAGGATAGCAGCAATCTCCACCATAGAGGGTCAGGAAGACATCGAACGATTCTCCAAGCTAGTCGGGATCTCACCAAAAAATGTCGCCAAGCTCAGTGTCGTATTTGCCTCCAGCATATTCATCGTAATCCGAGTCTGATCCAAAGGGAGTGTAAGATGATAACGCAGGTTCAGAATCGTCCGAATCCCTTCGATTAAAAAGTGAACACGAGCATTTTATGAATAGAAATGTCGATCATTTTGCTGGCGTTTAAACAGAATATGATTTCTCACCCAAATACGGGCCTACTAAGAGAGAGTTTCTTGAGTTCAGATGGTTGGCTCTTCTGTTTGCTAGAAGTTGTTGAAGTCGAAGGTCTAGACAAAGTCATAAAATTGGGATATTTTATACTATGACTGAAAATCAAAACTAAGACTTTGTAAGCACTTTGAGAAGTATATGTCCCATCTTTTGACGGGCTATTCTTCTGTTTGCCAGAGGTAGTTGTTGTAGAAAGTCAAGTTTGACATGTTAACGCACTAGAGATGAAATTTTCCAACTATTGGCTAAAAATGAGGACATTTAGGTCATTAGTTAAGCTTTTTCATTAATCCTAATGAAAATAGCAGATTATAAGCATTGTCCATCTAAGTTATTATGCGGAGCCTATGCCGGTACTGCAGTTATCGCGTATTTGGCACACATCTAGGAAGAGGAACGACATGTAAACTGGTTGTGGCATGCTTCCAACAAGAAATTCATCAGTGCTCACTCCGAGGCACTCAATACAGGCCCGACCCAAAAATTTGCTCGATAAAGATTGATGCAAAAGAATAGTAATAGTGCCAGCTTAGTGTATGGGACGTGCAGAAACTAATGAAATTATGGGAAAAAAACATCCGAAATGAGTCTCTTCTCAAATCAAGAAGTAGATTGCCTCAAGGTCAGGGTATTTGAAAAGGTGACAATAAAAGTACCACAAATGTAGGTTGTCAGTCCTACCTCCTTGTGGCTACCACAGGTAATCTCAGTGGCAACGCTGGGGACTAATGTGAGGAAAATGACTAATCAACCACCGGAAGTATAACATTAGATTATGCCAGCAGAAGTACAACCTCGTAAAGCATGGCAGACATGACGTAAATAACTGGACTGTGAAAAGTGCATGCATGTAGTAATGAGTGGAATCTTCGCCAAAAAGTTGAAAGGACTTTTGGAGGTAAGAAGATCGTCTACTCTAAACGGTGTCGAGGACGGACGAGGTGCCACTTCGAAGTGGAAGTGATACTTGTAAGACGAAGCTATAAACGCTTTTACTGTTTTTTTATGTTAACTGTTGTGTGCTACCTGCTGTACTTCCAATGAATATGTGAAACTTGCCCAAATGGGTGGGGACGAAATAAAAAAACCGTCAATGAAACCTCGAGCCAAATGGAGAAGGAAGAGTCGAAGTTTGGATGCCACAAAAATATTTTATTTTTCCTGTTTGCTGGCTTCATTTACACTTTTCTGAGTTCACAAGCAACGTTTTCAGGACCCATCCTTTAAAAAGAGATGGGCAAAGCCGCATATTCCACGAAAAAGCGCTTCAAACTTTACTTCATTTCATTCACAAATACATGAAGAGCCTAGGAATTTTTCGCTGTACAAGTCTTGGAAACAAAGTCATAACCGTACCTGGGAGTTTCGCTGATCAGCTGCCCTTGAATGGGAGCAGGCTTAGAGGTTTCCTGCAGCTTTGCGGGGTTTGAATCGATAGTTTTATCATATGCAGGAGTTTTAACTGGCTTTTCTTTTTTCATGAGTCTAAAATATGAATAGGATTTAGGAAGCATTGTTATTTACAGATTCCAAAATGTGCTCTACCTCCAGCTCAAAAAGAAATACTATGAAATATCATTTCGACAATACAGTTTATATGAATATGATTCGAGCTTTTCAAATTATCACTTTCCAATGAACTGGAAGATAAGACGGGGACATCCTAAATTAAAGGAGCGTTGTGATGTGACAGTCACGACGACTGGGACGCTAGGGGGGAAGGGGGGATAACAAGAGAATTTGCTTAAGCGAGACTGGGGCGGGGTAGATGCCCTGGTGACTGAATGAGTTCGGCATAACTACTGCATAATACCGATGCTAATACTGCAGGGAAGTGTATTTCAAATCTTTCACTGGAGCCGTAGAAGGGCATATGAATGGCACTTAAAAGCAAGGATCAACCATTTGTGACTAGGTTTAACCAAACTGGCCTAAAAGAATGTGTGCCGATGGGTTTTCAACTTGAGCAATCTGATGAATCAGGTGTGTATGGGATTCCCTCATCACTGACGTAAATGAACCCACAATTTGGTCCATATCAACAGAACTTACCTTACTGCTGACCTATGAGAGGCAGCTTGCTGTTTTGAAAAAGCTGCGCGAATAGTGATGTAGTTGCCATTGATAGTAGGAGATTTACAATTTATTGCATTTTTTACCGCCTCAAAGGAGCTCATCTTGACAAACCCGAATCTCGAGTCACCTTTGGTATATACATTTGCCTTCAATACTCCACCAAATTTAGCAAAGAAGGCCTTCAAATCAAGAGCCGAAGCACTTGGCGGGATATCGGTGACATGAATTTCCAAGGTTTGGTTTGGTTCAGAGGCACTACTGGTGTTAAAGTTAAGTAAAACAATGCATCAATCATTGAATAATGAAATGTTTAAATAGTGAGTTTATCTTTATAACTCGCGTAGCCTAAAAGCCGGGTTTTGGGGATTCTTAAAAACTTTGAGCACACAAAAACAAGAACATCCGAAAAGACCTGAGGATATTTTTTTATGAGGGATAACTGAAATTAAGTGATCTTACAGCAAAGCGCTGATTCATACTTTAAATAGCCCTTAAGTGAGAATGGTACCATCGAACCTATCAAAATTAAAATTGGTCATCTTCTTAAACCATACTAATAAGCCCTGCATATTTCAACTACTTTACATCCACCCAGGAAACAACAAGAACAATCCTGGTCTAGTAAAACCGAAGAAATTCAGGCAACAGAAAACTCTCTTACCTAAGCCGTCGTTATTCCTTTTTAAGAAAGGTACTGAAAACCACCTGAAATCGGGGCGTACAATTGCCCATTCTGTGCGATGCAATATGCTGCAAGATAAATCTTGGCTGAAAGGTGCTGAGACTATCTGGTTTTCCACAGACAACTTGAATCAATCAAACAGGAAAGACGTTATATGTTGTAATGCAAACAATGGAAAGCGAAAGAGATAATTACAAGCAGCTAAAACCATCACCAAATCAGAAGCTCTCAGTGCGTGAACCCCCGCATGCTTAACCCCCCACCTAAAACAGTATTGATTCCATTGATCCGAAGGATGGAAACTGTATTCAGTGCAAGTGAATTTATGAAACCCTCTGTGTGCGCCATCCATCTCGCTGCAATAAACAGCCACATTAAAAATATCGTGATAAACTTTATTTTGAATGAACGAACCGCTGCTATTTAAAAAAATGCAAAAAACGCGCATGCTAGGTGTGGGTTCAATTCAGAAAACCTTCTATTTCACTTGGCCCCTTTTGGCACATCTTAGCCAAACTATTACCGAAATTGCTGATGCTTCAACTGGAAAATTTTGAGAAGGCTTTTACCAAAAACGTAGGAAAGCCTAAAAGCCTCACAATCCATTACGGGCGAGCGGAACCGAATGTGGATTAGCGCGCCTTCCAATCGCTCCTAGAAGCAATCTATGAACTCACCTAGCACCGGTATCTTTAGCCAAAGAAACTTGCAGATTCCTTCCATCAACTTGATGTGGCGATGATTCAAGAGCTGATTTGAGGCTTTCGGCAGAAGAAAAGGTAAGAAATCCTTTGTGTCTCGCATTATCAATGCGCAGAGCAGTAATCCCACCAAATTTCGAAAAGCATTTCAGCAAGTCTTGGCGGCTAACATTTATTGGGATATCATGGATAACCATTTGAGTATCGGCAGTTAATGGGCTATTCATCAGGGCTGCTTTCAACCTAAAGGAAATTGAAGAGTACAAAACTGATCTTACAGAGGGCTACCAGGGTACAACCAAGCATTAGAAATATCGTGTATCCCTGTTACCTTACATTTATCCTCTTCGGTATTTGTCCATCGACTCTACCGAAGCTTGGTTGATAAACGACCATATCGTTTACTGAATTCAAAGGGGTTAGTGTTGATTAGGTAATACGTCGTATTAGTCGAAGGACATATGATCGGAAATTTAATCATTCTTCTACTACTGGACCCACCTCTAACTCAGTGCAAAAGTGGAAGGAAAACAGCGTAGAGTACGGCGGTGTATTAACCCGGCATCTAAGGCAAAGACGAGAGCTTAGGGAATACAAAAATGTGTGTAGGCACTCAACGTCTGAAGAATTCTCAACTTCATAGAATTCATATCAATTCTCACTCTTTTAATTAAAGTTGTACACCGAGTGAACTTTCAAAATCATATTTGCACCAGTGGATTAAACGGGAAAAGGGTCTTAGCCCTTCACAGATGGAGAAGAAATCCTACTAGGAAATCGACCTCATTAGTTCACCGAGAAACCAATGATCTAAAAGCGATTCTTATAAATTGAAGAGCTCCCTTTAGAGAAAAGTGATGAAGTACAACAACTTGAATCAAATAATATGAAACTGGTTCTAGGAAGTCTTTGAGGAAGAAAGATCTACTAGGGCAGAAAAACTTTGAATGACATGCGTCAGCCACATCCCAAAGCCAACTTATGGTGGACGCAATCTAAAGAGTAAAAACCTCTTTGCTAAAAGTCAGGAAGACTTTATCTAAACGAAGAAACTTTGATAAGTGGTAGCTGCATGTTTATACAAATACACTATGTTCACATCCCTTCTTCATCTGATTTCGAAAATTGCGAACACAGTGCACCTTCGCTTAGCCTTATACTTTCCCTGGTCTTTATATGCTCACGTTTTGTACCCTCTTGAACTCATCTATATATGCTCACTTCTAGTTTCTGCTTGATTTCACCAAGCCATGATCACATTCATTAGCCGCTAGATTTTGCATGGTCTTATCAGCATTCATTTTATGTTCACTTACGTATCGCCAAAGGATGATCGTCTCAGACGCCTTCGACCAAACGCTTTAATAACAAGGGCATCACCGCGGGACGAAGAAACTAATATTACAAGGACACCATGGCATACATAGTGCACAACAACAAAACCCCTCTTCTCCCTCCACAACAAGTACTAAACCCGAAAACATCCTATTGTAAAAATATTTGCTTCAAACTGAGTTCTTTGGTTTCGATAATAGGGAAAATATTACCCGGAATCCCTCGCATAGGCGGGTCGAACAATGATTTTTTGGCCATTTATTGAGTGCGGACATTTAGCCAACACTGCTTTGGCTTCCTCCTCGGTTGACATGCTCACAAAAGCTATTCCACGTGGTGTCCCACTTCCGTGTTCTTTAACAACGTCTATTCGCATCACACTGCCATATTTGGAGAAGTACTTCTTTAACATCGTCTGCGTAACTGAGAGGCTAATATTTCCTACAAACAATCTTGAATCAAAGATGTTTTGCGACCGAATATCCGCTCTACTCTCTTCTTCATTCCTAAAGCAGAAAACCAAGTTTGGGTTACAATTAGCAGAAGGGCATTTAAAGAACTTACTTGAAATTTTGTATTCTTTTAGAAAATGGCATTATTTCACAGACATCGCCATCTATACTGAACAGACGGATTGCTTCAGCAAGACTAGCAGTCTTGGACTCTTCAAAAGTTAGTGCTGCATAGCCACGCTTAGAGTCTAGTTTGATACTCCGAACTGGACCTATCATCGACATCGCGGCTTTTATTGAATCCTCTGTTGATGAACCCGAAATTCCAGTAAGCAAAACCGTCTGTTCGTCTTTCGGATAAGTAGATGGAGTCCTCCGAAACAAGTCGGCCCTGAAATGGAAATACAATATGATCTTGAGAGATTATGAAGATTATGATTCTGGTTGAGGCTTGTTTTTCATCAGATACGAACCTGTACGGTCGAATCTGCACTGGAGTCCCTTCGATAAAGTGCGGAATGTCGGCAAGGGCATTAGAAGCATGAACAGCTTCCCTGAACGTCACGAAGCCGTAACATCTGGAGACCTTAGTCCGAAAATCTTTAGCCACATAACAGTCAACCAGAGGACCATAAGCACTCTCAAAATGGCGCCTTAATAACTCCTCGGTATGAGTCGTTCGAAGTCCGCCAACGTAGAGCTTGACTGTTGATTCTCCTGTCTCGGTGATATTAACCTGATGACAGCTGTGATAAAAAAATCAAGTTTTTAGGATATCAGTAGTTGAAAAAACGATCTCTACCACTATAAAACTAATGCAATATAGAAGATTGCTAAGCGCAATCTCACCGACTTAGAATTTGCCCTGCACTCTTACAAGAGGGAATTGTCCGTAAGGAGACCGAATCGTCCAAGATAAGCAGATTGAAATCGGATACTTCCTCAATAATCTGCAACAAATGAAGGAAAAGTGAAGCATAAGATGAAAGTTAAAAGTTGAATTGATGAAGGGGAATGCGCAATTGAATGATTAATGGCAAATGCTTTCATTTGTGTTCTGCTTAATATATCTGTGCAAACAATATCAAATCCATACAATTGCTTTGAGTGGTATTCATAAAGGCATTGTACTGCTGTCAAACATATTTCTTTACCTCTTAGTAGTAAATGGTTAACACAAAATTAAGGTGATGTAACCAAATGGGATTACAAGAAGTATATTTCATTGGGCTTGCCATGCTTAATGCGCAACCAGTTTTGTTGTAAACGGGATTCTCGTGTTTGTTGACGAAAAGCATACTGTTTTTCAAGGTATATTGACTCCCCAGCATAACCTCCTTTAAGAAAGTAAAATGAGAACACAGTGAAACTAACCTTGCCGCATTTCATGTTATTTAAACTTTGAAATAGACACATCAATGAATAGATCTCAGTTAAATATGTCACCCGATTATAGCCTAAGGCTAACGCAATCACCAATTGTTTAGACTGTGAAAGACACAGTGTCAATAAACAGCCTATACTGAGAAAGAGCATTCAAGCTCAATAACTAATAGGTTATGGTGAACAACTTAAAGCTTGCTTCTGTTTAGATTCTTACAGTACTGTGCAATAAAGTTGTTCGCTTGAAGTGTCTCGATGGATAATAGTAAATGAGACTTAACCGATCACCTAAACTTGACAACAAGGTCGTTCGCGACCTGGCAGGCAAAGTGAACAGATGAATTATAGGACATGATGGTCGATACGATACTGGTTACATCTGGCCTCTATTATCTACCATTCCATGCAGTTTTGCCTCGCACACCAGAAAAAACTGCGGCGCAACCGCACCCATCCAAACCGACTCCGAATAAATTTCAACAGTACCATTTTAGCCCATCAGGCACCTTATAAGGTCTTCATTTTCATCCTGTAGGCACACGATTGCAAGAACAACAATTTAACATACTCTGAATCAAGCCGCCGTGTCTCCTCTTTTGAGATGTACGCCGAGAAGTAACGAAATTTCAGAAACATTTTCCCTTTTATAAACAAGACTTTCAGTTGTCCAAAGTACACCACACTTCACGCGCAAGATATATAATACAGCTTCTTATCCAGTAAACAATCATTACACCGAGAAAATCGCGAGTCGCGTTGTGAGATCTTGCATAAACTACAGTCTTTAGAACTCACCCTGTAGCTTTCTCCACAATCCAGGCCATTCCCAAAATATTTGGCCAAACAAAAATTCCCGGCAAATGTTTTCACAACTGCTCTATATCGGGGTTAGCGACAGTCAATCTCCCAAATAATAACTTTAATCAGCTGGCAGGCAAACTATTCCGGCGGTCAGAAATGAGATTAGTTCGCTCAATGCCGATAGTGCGTAATTTACCTTGTAGACACGATCGGACACTTCCAGCAGCGTAACTGGCAAAGCTGGGTGGTCATCGATCAGTGTAGGCAAAAGAGCCGCATCATCACGAATGCCCTTTATTCGTTGATATACTTTTGCCAGATCTTGCAATCTCTACAAGATTTGAAAATGCATGTAAAAATGAAATGGGAGTTGAAATTAAACCGAGTAATTGTCTATTTACCATTTGGTTGCCCTCTAATTTCGGGTAAATATCACGAATTTCACCCAAGTCGCACCCACTCGCCAACAGCTTTTCGCTGATTTGATTTAAATTTGCCAAACCCTCGTTGTCTAATAATTCTATTTTTGACGTAGCATTATCCAGAGCAACACTGACCGCTCTGGTAAGTTGTGCGATCGCTTCATCTAATTCTGCAATGATACTGTCCTTCGTAGAGAAGTTTGGGGGTTTCGTGCGGGACTGGTCCCTCAAATTCTGCAAATCGGAGCTCAAACGCATTTTTTCCCGGGTCAGAGCAGTCAGCTTGATTCGTACCGACAAACTGAACTAAAAAAAAGAAAGGCCTCAGATTGGAGCAACTTGGAACACCCACTAACCTATGATCTCTCGGAAAGTATTCTACATTTGGCGGCCTCTAGATGTTTTAAAGCAATTTATACAATATCCAAAATCATTAAGACATCGGCTCTAAGGATACCGTGGCGGAATCCCCCTAAGAAAATGGATTTAAACTCTCTGCGATCCTCCATCGAATTGAGAATACTCTTCCCAAATGGACATTTAGAAACAAGTTGAAAGTCACTTGACAATCAGCTGCTCCTGTATTAATAGCTAGAGCCAACAGAACCGGGTCGATGCAAAAAAATGATAGATATCTCCAGATGGAAGGTTCTGGAACTCACTTCCAGCAACCAAACACGACAACTCAGCAAGAGCGAACCAATTTGCAAGACTTTTAGTGATGGAAATGAACAAATACTACGGAAATGATCGTCATAGGGTTACTTCCAAGAATGGAATTCATCGGTAAGCCAAATGAAAATTGTTTCAAAAAGTCCACAATATAAGTGTCTTTTACATCTGCTGGCATAATGGAAGTCGCGTAGCAGTGGAAAGTTGCGACATCATCTTAGAGTAAAGTGAGAGCATACATATTATAACTTAAACTAACGCTTAAATCTGCTCTTAAGGTTTGTGGTTTTCAGGCACTACTCTGTTCCGAGAAACCATATTAACTTTACACTTTAAATAGCGATGTTATTAAAATTAGCGAATACATTAAGTGTAAACTTTGACATTTCTAGTATACTCTTACGGAATCAAAGTGCTTCACCAGACACAGCGAGCAAACATTTCGGTAACAATGCTGGCAATACACAAGTTGTTTGGCTTCCATCGGTTTTCGGCAGTTGCTGCACCGAGTCAGATCACGTTCATTTTGCAGAGTACCTGACTCCATGTTTCCCCCATTTTCATCTATTTGCGATTTCTCAAAGAGTTTGGAATGTAGTTTCGCCCCGACTGAATAGTCCGGACGCAATTCTGAAGCGCAAAATTCCAAGTGGCAGCGAATGCATCGAGCTTTCACTGATTTGGCATGTGCTAAGAGGCACGGTCGAAGACAGAATGTGTGCCCACAGGGAAGTTTGTAAGGATCATTGATGCTATTTCGAAAAAAATTCAGGAAACCATGAAGGTATTACCGTAGAAATCCTAAGCAGCTTGGAGCACATTTCAGGGGCAAAAATAAGCTGATATCATGTCAGTGTTGTCAAGATCCATTGCAAGTTCGTCACCATTGCTTTATAATTGGCTCATAGGCTACTGCCCTCAAATTCTAACTTTAAATCTCCATTCGATATGCGATCAGCGAGCGATTAAAAGAAAAATATACTGTTATCTGAAGACAATTTCCAGACCGAAATGGACTTTCAGACTACGAAATTAACCAGATAATTCATCTCGCTCATCGCGCCATACTTCACGAAGAAAGTCTCCTCTTGCAAACACCTATTAGCCAATAATGCTGACGGTCTTTTCTCAGGGTCTTTCCAAGACATCGCAACACGAGACTAAAACGGGACCCACTAGAATATTAAACCTGCCTCCTACGGAAAAAGACAACTCATTGATAAATGATAGCAATAATAAAGATGACATCCTGAGAAAAAAAAAAACTTTTTCTACAACAACAAAACTCACCGTTTAGAACAAACGCCGCAAAAGAAATCCTCAGAATCAGACTGCATAGCGAAAAGTAACTAGAAAACAGCACCCAACTTACGCCTGATCCAACTTCCTTTCCTATTGGACAGCACCAAGCCGAAGTAGCCAATAAATATACTGCCAATATAATTTGTATGTACGTTCTCGCTGTGATTGTCTGTGCGGGTCGCAGCGCCTCTTGCTACCCACTTTGTAAAGTGGGAGTGCGCACTGCGCAGTGCATGAGACATAGGGCGATTGGTAAGTTGTCGCTGATGCGACTAACATCCAATCAGTAGCATTCAAGTGTTTAGGTACAGCGTTATGTGCATCAGCAGTTGTGTACGTGGTGGCTATGGCATCGCATCATGAAGGCGTTCCGTCAGATCTCATCTGTCAGAAGTGTAAGAACGTGTAAGCTCATTGCATATTTCACTTTTTCACATCAAATCACCTACAAATGACTTAAATATGGCATATTTTATCCTAAATCTCAAAGCTCCTATTTTTCCTGTAAATGGAATTGATGATAATAATTTCATCAAATCACGTTCTCCTCTAATAAGATAAAATGTCAAACGGGCATAGTACCATGAAGATCAAATACGGGACTCCTGGGGTGGCCTCTCCTTAGCTGGGGCTTTTAAATAAGCTTCGTTGATCGGGAATTTTTAAGATATTGGGACTGTAAGTTCTCGTTGTCATCCCTTCGTGCGCGTGTTAGTTACCATTCCTAGTTTCTCGCAAAGCTATCCATTCCGATATTTATATTATTATTGATAGACAGCCGCTTCTTGGCTTTCTCGTTAGTTCGAAATCTGTTGATGTTCATATTTATTTTCCGATTATGTATGTCTAATTAAAATTTCATCCTCTTAGTGTCTCTTTAAAAATTGGTGAGCTAGTCTGCGAAAGCTTTGAAAGAAACGTGAAGCTTTATGGTTCGTCCTTTCGCAAATCGCTCCTCAACAAGTGTGACTTGTCATTACAGCCAGTGGATGTGCACCATGACAACTAAAACAACCATCAACGACGCAAATCAAGCATTTGCTGTTTAAGAATGATTGACCTAGGCTGCCGAAAATTTACCTGAAATGCTTATGTGAGCGCGTGTTCATTTTCATGCTTTAGACTCAAAAATCCCTATCAACTACCATGCAAACATTCTCTCTGTCTTTGTCCCTGTATAACCAATGATGAAAATGCTGAAGTGGTTCAATGCCCTCTCTGCAATCTTCGATGTAATCTTGAATATTTAGTTCCTGACACCGATCGTCGTGATCGCGTAGATGCCGTCTTAGCAACTCAAAGTATGCTTGGCCCGAAACCACAGTTTCAACCTCCTGGTGAATGATGGCGCTGCCCATTTTTTTAATGTTTATTCTATATTAAACAGTAACTTAATCACCTCAAATCACCTCGAATCTAAGTACAAAATTATTGCAATACTTTCTGTTAGGCAATTTGGGTAACTTTTTTGCATTAATCAATGCCGCTGACCAATTTGATTTTGCTTTGTGTTCAGTATTCCAACAGGTGAATCTCCGGCCTCTGTACTCAAACAGTAACTCGCTCCTATCACATCTAGCGCAGTGTCAGCTTTGCCACAAGATGGTTTTCGGGCTCGAGTACTTTCCCTGCTTCGAAAAATCAATATGTGCCTATTGTCAGCGCAATCAGTTTGATCTGGTTTGTTTGTATTATTTATACTATAGAAGCAAGACGCAATTTAATTTCGAAAATGATTTTTTTGGCAACAAATATGAAACTAAGTACACCCTGCTCTTCTCTGCTTACTTAAGGCTAGAAACTCTACAAAACTTACCCTTATTGCAAATACTTCTTTGCCAGTCTTTACATTCAATAGACAATTATTCGTTCATCATAAGGAAAGTATTAAGCTCAATAAATAAACTTGAGAGGCTATTAGTGTGTAAATTAGCACACATTCACGTCTATGTTCTTCTACCTCCGCGGTCAAGCGCTTTCTTGCCGATCTTACCCGGATCCCGTTCTTCCTATGATCTGGGCTTTGAAAGTCTAAGGAATCTTCCGGTTGTGAGTCTTCTTTCCGTCGATTATTTATTCCAAGCCTGTTCATCCTCCTGGCTGGATTCGACAGTTTATAGTGCCCACTAAGAACCTTTGTATATTGGATGCAGAAGATTCAAATGAGAAGGCGAGGGGAGATACTCCACATATTCACTCGGCGCATTTGGGTGGAACGCGTCTGTTTTGTATATTCTTTAAGAAGAAAAGACGGTGAGAACGCATTTGGGATGGAGGGAGGGCACTGATGCCACAATTTCAATGACGAATGGCTGTGCTTTGTGAACAGACAAGCACTACAACTCACTTTTTATCGTTCCGCATTTATGATATTGCACTTTCTGAAGATATATTTGTTAGTGAGGCTGTACTTTTAGGTTTCAGGTTGTCCATGTCGAAATTCTGTCTCCTGGTTTCGTCAAGACTGCGAATGACACTATAGAATTGAGGAGTTGGATAATGTTGGAGAATCCTCAACAGTTGCCCGTCATCGATTGCGCCCCTGTCTGTTTGGAAAAGCTATCTTTTCTGCATTTTTGGCATAATACTCGCTCACGATTTTTATATACTAAGAGTATGCCGGTTATGCCCATAACCGGTACTTAGTTTCAATACCAGGTTCAGGGGTGTATACTCAACTTCAAAATGATAGCACTTCAGATCATCAGTTTAGAGTTTAATGGAGGTATATCTTTAGGAGATTCGTTACCGATTGCTTTAGTGAATACCGAGTTTTATTTGAAGTTCCTAGCGATAGCGAAGAGGGATGGGATTAATAGATTATTGGAACATTGCGCTGCTTCTCTGCCAGATTTGAAAACAGTGTCCGAGACAGTCCTATTACTCCATCCCCAACACGACGTAACTCCTTTGCATTAATGTATTTCACACAGGCCTTTGACTTTGCCATGGTAGTTCAGCCATGTAATCAGTTTTAGTGGTCATGCAAGATTCTATAGCAACTTTTAGTCACTTCAGCGTCTCCGATTGCATCCTGACTTCTCTGTTATATTATCTCCTTTTGAATATAGCTGACCGAAAATCATATCAAGAAAATACAGACGCTGCAAGGCCTCAAAAATCACTTAGATGGAGTTGCTGAACGATTGCAAAAGCGCGCCAAAATTCTTTCACCCGGATCATCACCAATGGCATTACATCTTGACAACGCGACAGCCATCATATTCAACAAAATTACTGAATCCACCGCGAAGGCGGAAAAAGCAGTGGAAGCGCAATATCAAAAAACGGAGGAAATACTAAGGAATTTGAATGAAAAAATGGGCAGAATCCTTCCTGGAATAATCAGCACTCCTGATCAGATAGAGCGGCTTAATCAAAAAAGGGTACGAAAGTTATCAAGTTGCTCCTATTTCAATAGAAAAACTGCTATTACCTTTGATATGTTCGGTAACTTCCATAAGCTTAGCTCAGCGAGCTCATTAAACTGGCCAACTGGCGAATTCTGTGCATCGCGACTGTGGTGAGCACGAGTGTTACTCGAAACCTGGTTACCAGACTGACCAGTTAAGTCATTTGAAAAAGAAGAAGAAGAAAGCAGAAGAAAAGCTATAAGAGGTCATTCTAGTTATTTGATCGTGAGCATTCCGGAAGGGACACGAATCAAACTACCAAGTGAGAACTTTAAGGGCAAACATAATTCCTTATTTAACTTTTTGATAAGCAAAGAACAAGCCACGCAACGAGGAGGCTGTGTCAAGTCCAATCCCGGTTTTACTGCCGAAGAACTAAGGCGTTGATTTAGAAATGATTGATTCATTTACACCAATAGCCCTTGTGAGTATGCATTCCGACTGGTTCAAAACGTAGATCTTTATGCTCGCCGCCGTATATGCATAGGTTTTATGCCCGATCGATGCATCTGCATCAGATAAGGCGATCAGTCTATGAATGAGTGGAAAAAGCGCCAGAATACCCTCAGTCTGAATACCCTCTTTTTAAATGAGAAACAGAAAAGAATGCAAAACCCCGAATGAACAACTTGAAGAGGTCTTCCAACCAGCATACCTCACAAATACAGAAAAGTGATTCTCTTTCAAGATGTGATCATTCTCAATCCAACTACAGAGTGGCGCTCTCCACACGCGATCGTCTTTTTTAACTAACTCCACCAATCTAAAGTGAAGGGTCTAGAGAAGGCAGAAGGGCGAAGTTTATGTGTTTGCTTTTAAGCCATGCGCATTATGATATGGGTGCGGTTATGATTGATAAACACTGATTAAATGAGCCGAATCCTGTTATTCTGAAGTTTAGAGGCTTCAATATGTATGCCTCTTTTGCTTCTTTCCAAAGACCCAATACAAAGATTGGCAGGAACTGAAGAGACGGATAGAACAAAATTCGAAGTTGATAAGTCAAGCTAACGAGGAGTTGCTGCGTCTTGGAACAGAAAAGTGCATACTGAATCAGGAAGGAATTAATAAGGTAAGAATTCAATATTGTCGTGTTTTTGAAAGGCAAAGATTAGAAGTTTGGGCGAGGAAAAACTTTAATAGATTACTCTTGTGAGGTACTTGGGATTTCAGTAGACGGAAGACGGCAGAAAAACCGAGATGAACGGCCAAACTCGCGGGCTTTATCTGTTCACCAAATGGGTTAAATACATAGTAATGGAAACATTAATATAAGATACACACAGATAGTGTATTGGAATTGGCTGAACGACGCTACCACAGTATATGATTGACTGGCGAATGATTTCATTGTGTTCCCATGCGTCACTTGACCAAGATAACAAATAGTATTTTCATGCCACTGCAAATTAGTCCTTTTAGACCCTGTAAGCGGCTTCTTTCTGCCCCCTATCATTTTTAGAGAAGTTGTTCCTCTCAATGTCAAAGATCTTGTGTATTCAAGATTCCACGTGGTATGGAATGGGGATTTTCAGTTTCAAATAGAAACCTCATGCTATATTTGTATTCGTTCCGGGAGACTAGGTGAAAGGTTGTGTAAAACTGAAATAGAATGAACCAACTAGACTTGAGAGGAAAAATTTGGCAAAGGCGAGCTCGTCTGAATCACATATGACACCTTTAAAAAGTGAGTCTATAAATATGGTTGACTTTACCGTAAAATTCAAATCAGGGGCTGTTCTCCAACAAAGACACGATCAACCCAACACTTTTTCCATCTTTTATGCAAAGATAATGAAAGAACTTGAGAGCTTCAGCTTCATTATTGGTGACATGACGGCAAATGACCACGGGCAACCAAGCAGTAGTTTCGCAAATTCTGAAATTTACCGAAACTCCGCCATGGTATAGTCTGCGACTCTATTTCTTTTTTAAAGTCCAATGGCTTATAATCTAATTTAGTGCTATTTTCTTTCAGACATCTTCAGAGTCTGGTAACCACGTTGGTAACTTTTTCGCATAAAAAAAATAAATGAACTCATCACACCTGACTTTTCTAACGCTGTTGAATTTGTGGTCTTCATTGACGTTTCGTCAATCAATAAGTTATTATTGGAACCTTTAGCTGAATGCTAATAAGTAGCAAAGAGTACAATAGAGGGCCACCTCAAAATGTCAAGTTATTAGGTGCGCAGAGCACCAACAAAAGATATTCATAAACCGGTGAGCCGATTAGTAACGATAGTAGACTCATCTATAACGAAGCTTGAGTTGGTGTGAGACTATAAATGCAGGAGTCTGAGCTGCTTTAGTTTGATTCGGCTAGCGCATTTCGCTCATTGCGAAGTACGTGCAACTCGGGGAGGATGGTGAGTGCTTGGTCAAATAGGAGGCGCATTAAAAGCAGCCTGACTCAGCGTAACCGTAAAAGGAGCCCAAGCACAAGTTTAGACGCGCACCTGAGACGTCGATCTATTGATTGGGTTGCTAGCGCTCTCATTTCATTTCTCGCCAGAAGGGTAAAATGTGTTAATAAAAACTAATATGACGAGATAAAGTGGGTTCGTTGATGAGCCCGTGATTCTTTGCCACATTTTTTTAGTTTAATTTTTCTATTAGGTATTTGCTCCACTGTCTGCTCAACAAATAAAATTTTTGTCAAGGCACATTGGGCTTCGATAAAATTACTCTTGACATTAAATTAAATGCAATAAAAACTGAAATAAACGCAGAGAAGACTGCTTCGATCCGATTAAGATCAAGAACGCAGAAATTGACCGGAAGGAAATTCGTTTAAGAAAAAGTCGACAAACATAACGAACACCATTATTAAGGCAAAGCCGATTTTGGTATTCATCTGTATTGCTAATAAATTGAGTTTAAAGAATTTGGACTAGTAAGTTCAGCTTCTCGGAGGATACGCAACTTATACCTCAAAATTAGATGCTGAAGGATTGCGTATAGGTTTCGAACAATTCTTCCAACGAAGTACAACGAAATTCCCTGAGGACTGCTAATGATATGATATACAATTTTCTCCTCTTTCGTATCTCTGAGCGCGAAGGGTATTGTTAACGAAGAAAATATCCCTGGAAAATAATAGTGAACAAGGGACAATGTATTCCTTTCTTCAGAAGTCAAAATTAAACGTCGGATATGCCTTGAACAAATTCTGCTCTGCGATATCCCAATGACATCTGAAAAAGTGTCGAGATTGGAGGTTCGTACGGCGAAAATCACTCAGTGAATGCAAGCGGACTCTTCGCCAGTGATGGAAGAATATGGGGCTACCTAAGCTGGAGAAATGAACAAACTCAGTGAGGATAACTCACATAAATGAATGCATCGGACGCCAAATGGAAGACTATTTCTACGTTTGCAAAGACCAGAGCTAACTCAGATTGGAAACTGATTGGCAAACAGATCTGATAACAAATAACTCTCCCCTCAACTACCTGATGCCCTCTTTTTGGACCAAATGTGTAGTGGGAATGAATAAACAAACCAAATCGAATAGGTCAAAGTCCAGAAATCGGCCTTGACATTACTTTCACAAGGGAACTAGGTAGATTAAGACGGCCACTATGTGGGAGGAAAATGTGTGATAGTTGGCCTCGTTAACTTACCACCACAATACTAATTTTGTATTTTTTTTTTTCATATGAAAGATCAATAGGAATGATTACGGCGTACCGATTAGTCAACAACCATGCATGGCTTGGCCAGCGTCCTATTTTTGCAAGTAAAGATCATGCACAGTACACGATTCTGACCGTTCACTACTCTTTCATTGGCTTAGCTTCGGTCAACTGTTATAAGCAAGCAAACAACTGAAAAAAAAGCGAAATCACAGTACACACACTGTGAGCTCCTATTTACTTTAGCCTCCGGTAAACTAGACCTACTTTAGGACATTAGGTCGATAAGGTTATCGGACTTGTGAACCTCAAAGAGAGGGGGAAGGATTGGGTCTCGATTTCGATCCTCTTTTACAAGTAATTAAAAATTTCTTTAGGCCCAAATCTCAAGGAAAATTAGCATTTTGCGAAAGTAAAAAGCAAAATATAGGACCGACTGGCGCAAATATGCATTTGTGAACGGTTGTGTGTGCATGTATTAAGGAGTTCAAAAGCAGGAGAGGAAGAGTAATGAAAGACCTCCAAGATTCGTCGACTTCGTAGCCTACATTACATCACTGGCGCCGCAGGTCGCAGCCATCAAGATTCGAATTCGTTCAGCTGGAGAGGCGATCCTTTCAATATTTCTGACAAAATGCTGAAGTTGATTACTGTCCCAATCATCTTCAACTGTGATTCCGACCTCGCAATTAGAAGTCGCCTCTTCGGTAACATCCTTTACAGGCTCATAGAAGAGCATGTATGCCTATGTAACGTCTAGTTTAAGAAAATTTCACGATTGTAGTGGTACCTGACATTTCTTGACGGAGGAGAAATCAACGAGGTTAACACTCTCATCAGATGTGAGAACCCAGTCTTCCGAAGCGGGATCCTCATCACTCTTTTCATTTCTCCAACACCGGTAGGTCACGTAATGACCCGCTTGTAGGGTATTTCCGCGATGCATTATGACGGCGCGAAGGGCATAGCTGTTCGAGGTCCTATTGACAAAATATTAAAATAAATACTACTGAATTATTTTAAGCAGACATATCGCGAAGAGATGAGCGAGCCACACCTATTACCACTCAGAGGTAAGCTGGAATCGCGTTTGATCCTATTGGCTATAGCCTTGAATGTGCAACCATTAGCCAAGTAAGATGAAACATCCAAAACTGCAGGAAAATCGACATGATCGGTACACTTAATCATCATTCCACCCTCACTGAAGTGATACACAAAATTCTCGTCACTGGGGTCGATATTTTTCAGCGGTAACCAAACGGCGCGTTGAACATAGATAATAAGTGGCGGAGCAACAGAAAGTCGTGACATTTTCTGAGCAGTGTCAGAGGAGAGCGCAAGCCAACGATGTACATAGCAAGTATTTCGACACTCCGTTTCGGCAATATGGCGTATAGCACTCCGATCAACAGCCAAGGGTGATGGGTCGTTCAGGATATTTTCAGGTATATACATTGCCTTAGCTTTACATCTGGGACAGTGAATACCAGCAAGATGCTCCGCAGTACCAAATTCATCTTTCAGCAGGCCATCTACTGTAAACTTATAAGCTGCCTTCGTTTTAGTAGACCGATTCTTCGTGTGCATGCGACGAGACTTGTCTGCAAAAAGATAAAAATTTGTCCATAGGAATATAGGTTAAAAATGATAAGGGTAATTAATTCTATACGTACTGGGAAATAGAATAATACACGACTCTGGTAAAAGGTTCAATTGACCTTTGTAGAGACATTTGGAGCAGAAGATTTGAGTGGCACAGAGTTGGCAGAAAGAACTGACAGTAAGAGGAGAGGACTGACGAGTAAAGTCAGTGGCAGAGCTGAAGGAGATACAAGGCGTGAAGCAAGCGAGTCGCTGAAACTTTTTTTCGACTAGGAGAGAAGAGCCAAGGCCCGAAATGGAGGCGGGAAAAGCGGGAGCTGCCCCGGTGGTTTCCTCAATCGCTTCACGTTTATCTCTGCATTCGGCCATATCGATGAAAAAGCTGTAGAGTTCGTGAACATCCTAAAAACAATAAACACATTTCACTGAATTAAAAGAATGACTCAATAAAAACAAAGCTGGTAAAGTGGTCGTTCATTCATAAACTAAAAATTATGATCTGTAAAGTACGGAGACGGACGAAAAGATACCCATAACTGTCTTAAATCACTGTTTCTTAAAATCAGAAGGCGGAATCCGATTTTAATCTTAGTTAAAAAACAGCGAAAACTGAAAATAATCGAAACCTCTACTTCATTTCGATTTGCTTCAAGGTTTCATAGGTAGACTTATGAGACCACTTCGCTTCTAAAGCTGAAAAAGTAAACAAGTGTGAGTGGCTAAATCTACAGTGTGCTTGAGGGAGAGAAAGAGAATAAACACGGTGAAGGTTATTTCAAGATCTAAAACAGTGTATAGGATGGTGAAAAGGATTCTCAAAAGACTAATAGCCACTCCTTCGATAAATGCAAATGAAACTGACTCCAAAGAAAAAAACATCATCTAAATAAGTCCCCGGAAAAATCATCAAGACCGGTTCTGCTAGTAAATTAAATGTGTATATTAATTGTCTAGAGAAAAAGTGGGTTGAATGAAATAAAAACTTCATGGAGTATTAACGAGTGCCGAAGAACAGGAGTTAACATGCTCTGTCAAGGTTATGGCACACGAGGTTACAGAAATCAAAACGTAAGGTGGTGCAAGATTGCTGCGTAAAAATTCTAGTTAAACCTCCAAATAACCCGATTGGAATTAGAAATGCAGCCCTCTAGCAGTAGTGAAATGGCGTGAATTTAAAAAATAATGTGAAAAGTTTCAAGTAATGCTTACTTGCTGATCACCAACAGTCAGTTTGCCCGTACGGACAAGTTCCTCAACTAGTATTTTGCGAGCTAAAAGCACCGATTCTAGCAGGCCATTATTCTTCAGATACTTAGAAGAGCAGTTAAGTCCTGCAATACAAAAAATACAGAAACGATTTTTGTGGGAATTGTCCGAATTTTTACCTTCTAATACGGTGACAAGAGAGAACAAAAGTCGATTCCTCTTGAGAGCGAGACTGCATCTAAACGACTTGACGAGAAAGTGGCACGACGCCATAGCTTGAAGTAAGGCATTTAGGTAACACAAATTCGAACTGTTAGAAAGTCCAATGGGTAGATCCTCATTATGGTCTGAATTTAAAAGAAAAATGGGAGGAAAGGTGAATAAACAGTTGAAAATTAACGATTAAAATGCGAACAGGTTTACTCACAGAAATATGGGAAAGGCAATACGCTACGGACATAGGGGTAAGCCATTCCACCAAAAACGAGAGAAGTGCTTCCGACTAAAAGGGCCAAGACAACTCTCTTCTTATCTTGCATCCAAGGTTGACGAAGAACCCCTTAACGCATCAAACGAATATATAATAAAAAAAAGAAGAGTACAGTTCAAGTTGTCAGGAATAAGTATCGACTTTTGTTGGAGAGCATCCATGATCAGTCACTCCAGAAAATTAACTACATTCAACCCCCACAGCGCAAGCAGGAACACTAAACACGCTGTGAAATTCAGCCTGAGGTTAAATTGATCAGACTAGCCAATCCTATAAAAATCTGACTTAGTTCGTAGCCCTGTGGAACAAGTGAATAATTTTCGCAGCGCAGATTCGATATTTAATTTTAAAATGTCATCAATTCTTCTAAAAATAACATAGGTGGGTGTATTCTACGATGCTTCTTAGTCGGTATCGCTGTCATCATTCCATTACATTTTCCAAATATTAATGTGTTGGGCAGTTTTTTTATAGCTCGCCAGAAATTGTTTATGTTATTACTGTTGTGCCATTTTACCCTAGGTACTCATCATAAATCATCCAAATTTCATTTTATTGCAAAGCATGTTCATATTTATTTGGAAGCCCAAAAGTATTAGCCTCTTTAACGGTATACAGCTAAGTGCCATAAAATGTCATTAGGCATTATGCAAATAAGTAAAAATCATAAACTCATTACACCTTTAATCACAAGTTTGGGAGTGGTTTTTGGAAATCACCAAATATTTTCAAAAATTTGGATCAAAAAATAATTTCGCAACGACTAGTCAAATCAGATGCCTCCATGTCAGTGAACAATTGAAATGAATCAACAGCGTGTTCATTTTTAATGCCTTATATTTCATTAGAACTTTTATTATATATTTTTAACAAGTTCATTACTTAAGAATTCTTTAAACGGCTGTAATTCTACTTTGCTGCTCCGGCATCATTCAGTCGTGCTAGAGCAGTGAGGCAGGCAGACCGGAAGATGCTTTCCAGGGAGAGTATGCTGCTTTCGATTTCCACCTCCGAATCTTCCTCTTGAGTGTTTAGCCCTAGAATCATCCTTTTCTATGCTACTTGAAATTCTTCATATTTTTTATTAATAAATGTGAATGTGGATTCAATGAGAGTGAGTAAAGGAACCATTCGGGTGCACTCTCGTAACTTATTAAAAGCCCGAACTAAATTTCGATAGTCTGATAAACTGATTATTTTGAAATCCATTTGTGTTAAAATATATTAACTATATTCAATGCCTGGTCTTAATGAAACCTACTCCTTGACGTTTCTTGGCGGTGAAGACGCAGTAAGAGCGGTTTTTCGATATTAATTGTAGAGGTCTTCGGCATAAGTTTGTGCAAAACTTTGTTATAGCAATCGGCAATCACTTTTAGCTGCACATAAACTTAATAGATGAGGTTTTTATCAGAAGGTGGAATCTCGCAACTATCGCCATGGGCGGGGGAGTATAACCTCGAAAGTTCTCTCCCGGAGAATCTTGTGTTTAGACATCCCATTGGAGACCGAGTCCCTATAGTTAGGAGGGTTTCGTGACGTACGTGAGCTCTATACCCCTGACGAAGACGATCAGCATTTAAAAAATAAAGTTAAGATGTGTTTTCCGCTAGACATTCTAGGGAGAGAGGATACATCGAAGCCTTCTGATTTGGGATCTCTATTTCGGAAATACCCACGTGAAATTCAGTAGCACGTCTTCCTTTAGGGTCTACATTTGAATCTTGCAAGAGATTATGCAAGTGCATGCACTGATGCGAAAAAACTTTGCGCATGAATTTTGCATTTCCTACGATTCGAGAAACGTTTGCAGATAGCGAAAATTCCTTGAAATATCTTTCGTCGTCGTGTCCCAACTGAACTGGTCTCAAAAATCGATCCCCGGAATCGATGTCAAGAGTTCGTGTGGCTAAACCAGTTAATGTTGTGAACAGGCACGTGGGGCACTGCCAGTTAGATTAGTGGTGCATCGACCAATGAGAGAGGCCGAGCTGTGTTCACAAATAAACTTTCAAGATAATTAAGTTATCTCCTCAGTTTTTGAGATGGCTCTTTCTCTGCCTCACATGACGTCAGGCCCCTTCTCTCAGACCAATCGACGCTCGGCTGCCGCTCCGAAATACTCAACATCGTCCAACGCATCTATAACAAGCAATCAGCTTGCCAATGAAGTCATCAAAAAACTTCTGCAACTTCAACTCGTCAGTCGTATGGAGAGCTTAACTCTTAGAGACGACGACTATCTACTACAGCTTTCGTCACCGATGCCCTTGAACGACTTATCGATGGATACAACCATCCATTCGGGGTCTGGAAGGAGCCTTTATAAGACCGAAATATGTAAGCGCTACATGATGAACCCAAACTCGACCTGTGAATATGGCTTGCGTTGCCGATTCGCGCACGGGTTGAAGGAACTTCACCTGACAGCTCGTCATCCAAGGTACAAGACGGAGCACTGTCGAGCTTTTCAACTGACGGGAACCTGCCGATACGGCAAACGTTGCGATTTCATACACAACGAGACCGACTACGAATTAGATCTCATGAGAACGGAAAATGCTCTGTATCAAGAGTACTGCCTTCGTCACCCTACAGCCAAGCATGTAACTCTACTGGAGGTTCTTCGAGAATTCGCACCGATTCGACCTGAGTTCAATGGATTGCTTAGTCATATGGAGACGCACTAATATTTGTTCGTTAGTATTTTCAAGATTAATAATTTATAATGCAAATACAGTTACAATATATATATATATATATATATATATATATTGTGTTAATATTCAGTTCTATTGTTGTTGGGTTGTTGGTTGACCTAGAAGTGGTCTAAACTTTAATGATCTATGCGAGGGGGAAGGAGAGCGGAAAAATTGGTTGAAGCTGAAGTAGACTCAGTTTAAATCTACTCGGTTTCGGGGTGCAGGGGGGGGGATGAGTGCAGATCAGTAAGTAACTAAGGTGACCATTTCTGGAAACAGGTTTGGTCATTCTGTTTTTTAGCAGTCTATTGAAAGGCAGAAAAGGAAATTTCGACTAGCGCAGAATGCATAGGCAACAAATCGAACGAGGGTGATGCATAAACGTACCAATCAATAACATTGATCTTGTACCACATTTTCATTATCCGAAAATTTTTTATCTGACTTAATCTAAGCAACCTTTTCGTTTATATTTCCCATATTTGATTTATACAAGTCAAACAACTTTCTTGCATCCTATCGATAAACAGAAAAAAGTGAGTCGACCGGATAACAATTAGCTAACTAAATTAGGCAGAAGATTTACAGAAGAGAGTTAGAAAAAATCTATCACAGTTCAGGGGAAATAGGGGAGTCCTTATCGCCTCCTTGGCGCTGCAAGAGTTCGTAGTAACGACCTTTACTCCGAATCAAATCATCATGGGTACCTTGCTACAATTCAAAGAAAAATTGATTTCGGTGGCTGTTCAGTTTATAGGTAAAACCGGAGATGGTCCTATCAATCGATCTGAGTAATTAGAGAAGAGAGGTATTAAACATCATCCACTAAAAAAATAGTTAGGCAAAAATGAAGCGATACCAGATCCAAACCTTTCAAGGACTTAATGTCTAGGATAGAACAGAATGGCTACCTTGAAAGAAACCTGGTCAATCGATACTACTTTCGCGATCCCCGTTACATATTTACTCGCCTTTTTGGTGACTTCCCTGCCGACAGTGAGATAAAGAGACACTTGATCAAGAAAGCTGATCATCTTCCTAAAATTTAATCCAGCAGAGAAAGCAGGGTAACTGTGCTAACGTCTAAAATCATGCAGTTGAACTAGAAAAAAGGTAAAAAAAGAGAAACGCAGTGAGTGCGGAGATATTGACTTCCAAAGGAGGTAAGTGGGAAGAAAACTGACAAGATTGTATGAAATAGGATACTATCAGTGCGCCAAAACTCCCATGAATTTTACCGGAAACAGTAGGGATTTCGTAAAACATTATTTCCAATATTCGATGTAAAAACTTGCCTCTACGATTCGACCCTTGTGCATAACGATGACGAGATCCGCTCGACGAATTGTGCTTAATCGATGCGCAACGATAATAACGGTTCGTCCTAGGTTATTGAGGAAAACTTTGAAAGCGATAGAAGAGCGTTTAATGGAAGAAGGTGCACCCACCTTGCATAGCCTTTTGAAGAGCAGACTGGACTTGAAACTCAGATTCAGCATCAAGAGCGGAGGTTGCCTCATCCAGAAGAAGAATTGGAGCATTTTTGAGGAGAGCCCGTGCGATAACTAGTCGCTGACGCTGGCCACCACTGAGACCTGACGAAGCGGTACTGGATCCTCCGCCTACGAAGGTTCCATAGCCTTCGCTCAAACGATTTCGGATGAAATCATCAGCCTGCGCGGCCCAAGCAGCTTCTTCCACCTCGACCTGGTTTGAAAGCGGACGCCCACAGCGAATATTCTCTGCAATAGTATTGTGAAAAATCTCCGGTTCTTGGCTGATGTAGCTAAGCAGATGTCCTCGAAGATGAGGCAAGCTAATATTGCGAATATCCACTCCGTCAAGCGTGATTCTTCCAGCAAGTGGTTCATAGAAACGTTCCAACAGAGCCAGAATAGTTGATTTGCCAGCTCCCGATTCACCAACTAAGGCAACAACTTTTCCGGCGGGAATTTCAAAACTTAGATCCCTAAAAACAGTTTTGCAAGGTCGGTTGGGATAGCTGAATGTGACATTTTCAAAGCGAATCACAGGGGTGCCGGAGACAACATTATTTGAGCATATTTCGGTGTTTTTGGTGTAGAAAGACGCCTCATTGGCAACCGAATAGGAGAGCAGCTGAAATAGTTTTTACGAAATAAAAATAAAAAAGATAGAAATTTCTATGTAGCCATTCCATCTTTATTTTCTAGCATCAATTGACTATTGGAAACAGATAATAAGAAATCCGCGGTTGTACAAAGTGCTCCTCGAAAAGTGATCCAAAGCCGAAAAACATCGCATGCTAAGGAAGAAGCATCAGAAGATTGTGGCGGCGCGAGTGCAAAGCAAAGGGCTTAAAGTATGGACTACAATTCAGCTTTGCTTCTACTCAAGTCTTTAGGAAACAAAACAGTGAGTGGATCAATCCCTTGTAAAGAAGTGTACGTAGGGCGCTGCAGTCTGGAACAAGCCCATTAGGACAACTCACAAGTCACCACCGCGAATGAAATGGAGATATCTTCGCACTGACCACCAGGTTGAGAAAGCCTTATTATGCCCGGAGTAACGGTGCAATAAAATATGCAAGAGTGGAGGACAACTGAGTAGATATATCGATTCCTATCTTTCTTATACCATGTAAAGGGCGATATTTCAAGTAATTTCTCGCGGGGAAAAGCCGTAAGGGGCAAGAGCTTTTAATGACATGGAGCATCAAAACCATGTGACGGACGGCTAACTCTTGGGATGCAGAATTTACCAGTAAATAAAGGAAAAAAAAAGATACAATTCAAGAGGGTAGGGCCCGGAAGAAAGAAACCAGGAGCTTTTGGAGTAGAAACTTTCCCACATATATTTAATGTTGCTACTTTGAGCTTCAAGTCTTTTTAATGAATTTTCAGAAAATTTAAAGCCCATACTCAAAGCAGATGATACTCACCTCAGAGATATGAGCAGCAGCAGAAACACCACGGATAACATGACCAAGGAGAAGAGAAACTTGAGCAAGGGACCTATGAAGAGATTGGGTTGCCACGAGAAAGGCCATAAGGTCACCAGCACCCAAATCACCTCGGCTCATCAGACTACCACCGAGATAGAGCACTCCCAATACGAGACCTGTTAAACAGGCCAAATGTGAATTATTCCCATTTTTACTGAAATCAAAGTAAGTAGGTACAAATTTTCCAACTAACCGTTCATAGCGAAGTTAGAAAGGCCTTGAAAACATCCTATTCCATACCCGAGGTACTCGTGAAGTCGACAGGCTTCACAAGTGCATTGGCGATACTGTCTGAACCCAAAAACAATTTGAAATTAGGCTATACAATATAAACTAAGATGAATAGAAACCATCACATACTCGGTCATTTGGGCTTCCATCGCAAGGGACTTTACCGAACGAATATGTGTGAGTGCCTCCGAAGCAATATCCGTGGCCTCGTCAGTCTGTTCAAAAGAAAGAATGATTCTGAAAGTACGCAAGCAGTGTGATGTTTTTGAGGATTCGCAAAGATAACAAACTTTTTCATGAGCTAGATGACTCATTCTGCGTAATTGGCTGCCTATAAGACTACCCACGAGAAAAACCAATGGGAGACAACTCAATAGGGCCGCAGTCAGAGTTGGTGAAATTCTATACATAGCAAAGCTGGACCCAATAATCTAAGAACAAAATAAAAACGAAAGTTAAGAAAGAATGAAAAAATATGGGCTTAACAATAAATAAAAAACAATCAACGCTTTACCGCAGGTATTTATGTATATGTTGGCACCTGACGTTCAGCATTGCTTGTTTACATACTGACAATACATCGTAAATACAAGCATCTGACACTATATGAATGGCATGTACAATTACATAAAGCGCAACAAAGAAACCACCAAAAGTCTATCTAATATAGCGTTTAAGCCAAATCATCCGAATTAACATATTAGCAACTCTCTAACTTACATGCGGTTTGGGCCATTGAAGGCGAACTCACCTGAAAACCATTACGAAGACCCTGAGACACGCAGTGTTTGAAGGAACTTTTAAGATCTTGTACATCAGCAGTCAATCTGAAAATAAAAGATGGTTAAATCATGATGACGTGTTAACACAAAGAAAGATAAGTGGTGCTAACCTTTCAATTATCCAACCCGATGTTTTCTCATCGAAAAATCTAACCTTTTGATAAATAATACGCTCAAAAAGCATAGTTCGAAGGCGTAAAGCAAGACGTTCGCCAACTGTGGCTAGAAAGCCGATATACACGAAAGTACATAGGGACTGCAACAAAAAGGAAAACACTTATCTAATTAATTTATCGAAATAGATAAAAGGGAAGAACGTTAGTAAAACCTGTAGTGAGATGGCTCCACACAAACGAAGCGATGTGTATCTGAGAGCCGAGATGGATATCGAGCGAGACTGCGCTATGTCAGCAAGAACGTTGATTATGTTACCCAGGAGAGAGGGTATTCGAATATTAAAATATGCAGCACCAAAGGCTCCCTAAAATCGAGATGGTGACCAAAAAATGTTTACCAGAACTGCGAATATTAGATAAGGCAGGTCTGACATGATGAAAGGGCAGAGCGTATTTAATGACAGCACTTCGATTTCGGTGAGTCTAGGAGGATCATCAGGAACAGCATTGATATCAGGGCAGGATGTGAAACATTCTTCAGTGAGAATTTTGCTCTCTGAAGGTGCTGAAATCGAGAGAAGGGCAGCAACACTAGCCGCCGATAAAGAAATCGACGCATATGTGCGAATGCTGCCTCTGACATTGAAGCGGAATCTATTGAATGACTTAACTTCGGAAATTTTAACATGAAGCTTTCGACACGATCTGAAGAGTAACTGTCTATGCAAAACACCTGCACATTTAAGTAAAAGGCGCATCTCACAACCACAATACCAGCCGCCCGAGATTGAGCGTTAGGCCTTTCAACAAGGTCAAGGCCGTAACCTAAACGTAACTGATGGCAATTATAGATCTTAGAAGCTCCCAAGGAATTATTATTAAGAACTTAGTAAGAATGTTTTGTGGACAGTGTATAATTACATGAAATAAATTGGTCGTTAAAGACCAATCGTTGATAAATTGCAAGTTATAATTGAAATTGATTCATAGGCGGAAGAAAAATTCCTACAAATTTCGTTTCATCTTTTCCAACTCTTAGCCGAATTCAGTGTTTTCTGTAATAACAATTACAAATGGCTCGATGATTATTTCTCTTTAGTAAATGTCATCTGACAGCCAGATGGTATTCGCAAATGGCTAATAGTTTAAGCCTTCTATTTGTAATATTCCTACGTTTTTTTGGCCCAAGTGGTCCAGAATCTTTTGCCACGCAATAGTTGTGGTTGTAATAATGCTCATTTCTGAACCTTTTTATTTTTTTGCCAAGATTCATGCTTGAGGCGACTTGTTTAATAAGAACGAACGTCCTACATCATTTACATTATTGTCGTTAATAATAACTGACTTCTATGGCGATGAATAAAGTAAAATCAATAACCCGTGTCAACATCTATTTTAAAGGATGATTTCATAGTAAAAATCAGAGAATATATCAAATTAATGCAATTACTCCTTAGTAAAATAGATCGATCTTAGAAATAATAATTTAAGTGGAAGTTCTGCCTACTTTAGCTAACTTTACTTAACTACATATTGGGAAGTGCCCAATCGGGTACTGAACACTGAATAAGAAGTAAGGAGCATTCACTCCACCACAGGATGGACCGACTGAGGACAAATCTCCTTAGCTGGTGTTGGCCAAATTTAACGCCAGCTATACCGCTAAAAGATTGATATGCTTATTGTAGCAAATCACTACTACTTTCAGCCTTGTAAGCCCATTCACATTGATTGTTAAATTCAACACGTGAAGCGGTAGTCCTTGTTAGTGAAATTTGTGAAAGTACTGTTTGGAGGGTGAACTGCATTTATACAAGCTGGTGACAAATAGTAACATTTATTTGAGCCGCAGTAACATCCGTGAGCTCGATCATTTCAACCGAATTCATATTCATAGTTAAATGGGCCAGCTCAAATATCCATTTACCTCTGCACTTTTATGCTGGCAAAATCTAATTTTTAAGCATGGTTCTGACTTTTACTTCAAGTGAAATAAATAAATAATCAGAGCTGAAATGACCGCGGTACCTACAGCAAGCTCAGGGACTATTGAATTGTGATGAGGTGGGAAGTGGGATGATGCGATTTTTTTGAGGAAAAGATATTCTTCCAGATATATGTCATCCTAAGTAGCAAAATACAGAGGTATCGCTTGAATATTTAACCTAAGTTATCATTCGTTTAAGAGGAGTGTAGTAAAGGCCTTTTCTCGAATGAAGATTGAGGAAATGGAAGGAAAGAGAAAATACACGTGCCGTCGACACTTGTTTTGTTTAGTCGGCAGTTAATAGCTGACTATTCCAAGGATTTTGAATGCAGCACTAACCCATTCTTGGAGGGTAAACGGTGTGAGTAAGCCGACGAAGAGATCAACCTAAGTTAACTAAAGTTGGAACTTACACTGGTCATTATCTAGCGAATGATGCAGGCTAAAAAGGATGATCCTTCACACCTAGTGCAAATAGTAGTTGTGAGCCAGAAGGAACTATTGTGCAAGATCAAGGTTGAACTCATGATAGCCTAGATGCACATTGAGACTAGACGCCCCAGCTCTAATGACTGCTCATACAAAGATTCTTGCCAGAGGTCGCATGGCCACCTGGCCTTAAGAGTATAAATATCTCCCAACGACCACAAGACGAGTAGAACGCAGAGCATCATCTTAAGGAGATAAATGCTGATTTATAAGGGGAAATCAGTCCATTTAACACACAAAAAATTACATTCGCAATTCATCCTGTTGGCGTCACTGATGAGCTGTATACTTCCGGTCCTTAGTTCATTATTTTTTTCGTATTCTCATCAGAATTACTACTGGCCAGATTGAAAAAAAGTGTCAAACCAGCAGTCCCCAAACCAGAAATTTGTGATAGCTGCAATCGCCGATAGTTATCAAGGTCTTCCCTCTTTGCAGAACAACTTTTTCCTAATACACCCTTCTCAAGGTCACATTTCGGGTTGTATAATCGAGATGTCTTATTTACTAGACTTCGAGTGACTGTTTCTTTGGTAAATATGCAGCACTCAAATGCACACGGGCATAAACGGAGAGTCACAGACCCAGTTATTGTAACAGCAGAAAATCCTCCCCTAAGTAAATGGATAAGGACAATTCAGTCGAGGCCTAGACAACTGGAAAACAAATATTCCGTCACTCTAATGCTAACCTGCTACCAAAGAGAATAATCAAACTGTCGCAGAGTTGATATATGGTTTTAACGACAAATGAAAAGAAAAAAGAAGCAGACATTTAAAATGTTAGAAGATAGGGAATGGGTTGAAAGAAAGCATGACATTAATGCACCATATACCGAACCCAGGCAATAAACTACACTTTTACATTCGAAAATAGAAAACCTTGGAAATACTTTCAAAGAATCACAAAGATTTTAGCTCCACAGCTGGTTCGTAAACAAGAGAGTTTGGTCATTTCAACCACTGGATTTCAAACCCATGCTATGCAATGGGTCAATGTATCGGTCCACAAATCGAAGGTCAGGATATCTTCAAAATTACATGAGAGACCCCAACTTTCATTAAAATAAGAACTTTCTGTCTTTAATGGTTTAATAAACGCTGGAAGATGGAGTTAAATTAAAGATAGTTGCATGACATGTATTTATTGCCCTAATAGTGAAAGTAGTGGGATTTAATATGCCTTAATACATTGAGTCAACGAATGATCCATACTCTATTTTTCGTCTGCCAACTGCAGTACTCGTGATTAGGAATAGTTTATCTACTAGTACTTACAAAGTACACGTCCAGGCAATATTGTATATCTGAGTTTGCATCGAAGCCAGTTTATTTTTCGTATCGATGGCGCAGGAGACTGAAGCTCTCGCTGAACACAATGAGCTTGCTCGCATCTACGAGGTTCTAGAAATGTATCCGCGTGAGTTTCTTTACTTTGGTGCCTCTCTGATTGTGGAGCTCCCACTAGGTCATTTCTTTTTAGGTTAGCACTAGCTAGAGAGATTTGTCGTTTTAACTACTGGATTTTAAACCCATGCTATGTAATGGGTCGAGTGCATGCGAGGTCAATTTATCGGTGCACTATTAAGAGGTTATTATTTCGAGTTTTCGACACTGCTAAATTTTAGTGTTCAAAACGGTGGCTGAAGCCTTGTCAGAATTTATAAGGCGAATGCGATAAAGTTTTCAGCTGCCAATTCTCTCCTGGCGATTTGTGGAAGGGCATTGTGTAAATTCTTTAAAGAATGAGATAGTATCCACACAGTTAGTATGTCAAAGCGGAGAGAGATGAAACAGAAGTTATTGAACTAGGAACTAAAAATACCTCCTACTTCGAATTTGAGAAGGAAACCACAAGTCTAAATTTTTAACTCTTCTAATTGTGACTTGCTATTTCATGTTGCAGTCGAGATACGAGTATCCAATGATGAAATTAGTCGAAATTTTCAAATGTAAATGACTAAAGTCCAAAAAGAGATGATTTTATTGCCAAGGGATAGGAGGTTGCTTAGAAGAGTCGAATGAGCTTAGCTTCATAAGGAGAGGGAGAGAGTATTTTTCCACTTTATAAAATCACATTCGCTTCCTTCACTAGACATGGTGAAAGAGGTAAAACAGGTTGCGGATCTACGCAAAGCTGGAGGTGAGCAGCTAACTATGGACGAACGCTATCGCATCTCAATTGCTTACAAACACATCACCGGGCGTCTACGAACTGCATATCGGACTACTGTGGACATTTTGCCCAAGGCCAGAACGGAACAAATTGCCCAATTAGTGCGCATGGTTCAGGAAAAGTTGAAAGAAGAAATATTGGTGAACTGCCAGGATGTTCTTCACCTCCTGGAAAATCAGTCGGTAACACCTGATGAAGGCGGTGTATTTTTACTCAAATTGTACGTTGAAGAGAGCATAATCAACGATTTAATTGGCTAAGAATTTATTAAAATGTTATTGGTGAAAATATTTGAACCTAAGAGCTAGCACCTTTCTTTGAAGATGATCTTTTGCTTGGTGAAATAGGAGAGGAGACTATTTGCGCTACCAGTCGGAGGTTGATATGGCCAATGAGGAGTGCAAGGAGAAAGCTCAAGAAGCCTACAATGAGGCATCCTCGTTAGCGACCGAGGTATTATTGCCCACAAACCCAGTACGGCTGGGTCTAGCTCTAAATCACTCAGTTTTTCTCTATGAAATTGTGGAAGATCACAGTGCAGCCTGCCAAATGGCTCAACAAACCCTACAACATGCCATTTGCAATCTTGGTGATACCAAACAAGAAGGACAGCCGGAAGTCTGCATCATTCTCCAACTTCTCCGTGACAATCTCACAATTTGGTCCTCCGAATCACCAGCAGATGATTAGGTAAGTTAATAATATGTCAGTGCAATAATTGCAATGGTACGGTAGTACTGTAATTTTTTCAACTGAAGGGTCTTCTGCTAATAGCAATTTATAGGTGTAAAAAATACCTGGCAAATAAAATCATCGAATCCTAAATATAAGAACTGAATAAGTACTAAACTTCAATTGGAGGAGTAAAAATCGACTGCCAGTCGATGCAATCAGACAAAAAGCACTCGAATGTAAAACCGCTAAACAAACGAAAGATCAGATGATATGAACTAACATTATTATGGAATTATTAGTGGCGGATGTTTTCATTCTTATTGTATTGAGCAGGGCCATCCATGGTAAGCGATAAGATGCTACTTTTTAAAAACTAGGTGAGCAACCAAAAACTATATTTTGGTAGACAGTAAATACATGGCACTTGGATGACTCTTTATTTCCTTCTGGATGTTCGCATTGAATCTATCCGCAAATGAATTCTAATATTATTTATCCGACCTCACACTTTTCAAAATCATTACTTTACCTGCGCAAAACACAAAACTTCAAGCTGTGCGCAAGTGCTCAAATTCTTTATTTTACCTCAGTGTAAATGCGTGAATACGAGCATGAGCAAATTGTGGAATGATCCTTAAGTGCATACCTTCCCGTTTTAGATAAAATACTGGAATGAATCCCTTGGCCATTTATATACCTGAATTTTTTTTAGATTTCAGTCAATGTTTGGATTAAAATAATTTTCTTCATATGTTTTTTGTTTTATTATTTGCTGATTCAAAAAATAAATTACGCGAAGAACTAAAGAGATAGGATGATGCTCATATCATGAAATTTTATTTTGCGGTAGAATCAACATTGCTTAGAAATTTATTCTTCAAGCTGTCATACAATTTTAAACATGCGACCTTCCCTTCCCGTACGACAAAGGACACTCTACTTGCTATTTATGTGGTAATATGCGAGCACGTTGTCCTTGATCCATTCATCTAGTTTAGGTCAATAGATGCATTTTACCCTTTGGCTTGCATGCAGTATAGCGAAGCGACAGTTTCTGCTTGTAGAGCACGCATATTAAACCTTCCTTTGATCTCGTTAGTCCGAATTTGAAGAAAGTGGGGCCAAAACGCGGAGAATTCCCTTGAAGACAAGTGTAGGCTATAGAAAACGTCACTTCCGAGGAAGCGCTTGTTCCATAAAAACCAGAAACATGAAGGCAAGAATAACATGGCTTGTCAAGGTCCCAAAGAGATTAAAGTGTCAAAGGAATTTACCATAGTAAAAGAAATCATTTCTATGGTGGAAGATGGACGCGAAATCATGCCGATTTGTATCAGTAAAAAGTAATCCTGACGAAATGGAGAAAAGTGAAAATGCAATGCAATGAAATAATAAAGTCAAGGATGAGGAGAAATACCCTAACCTTCGCTATTCCAATTTCTCGGAGGAGACATAATTGAAAATCTTATTACACTTCATGTTATATAAATGAAAAAGTGAGTTAAAACTTTCTAGACAGACACAACCCAAAAGCATCTCGTACACCTGTAATTTGTATTGTTCTGAGTTAGTGGCCATGCAATATCTATCGGTATTTTTCGAACTGCCCTTATCCATTGTCTCAGGCGGCTTTCAAATAGGCAATTGCATAGTGGCGGTATTCATGGTTATATTAACGCTTGGTATTTCTGCAATGCTTAATCTTGGGACAAATGAAAGTGAGTGAAGAACGATGGTTATCAGAATACAAAGGCCTCGTTTGCTTCCAAGCTTGCTTATTGGAAAGACTAGAAATTCCACCCCTCTCAACGTTGATCCAGCGTGTAGGCCCTCGTGCCGAGTCAGCTGAGAATCTCCCACAGGCCTTGTTATGACAAAGTTTCATAAGTTGGGCTGATGAGCACGTGGATTTGTGCTATTTGATGAACATGGAGGAGCTATGTACAGGGGCAGATGGTCACCCCACGAATAGCATAAACGAATGCTATCATTTCAGTGCTTGCATCGTCTGCACTAGTGCATTTGGTTTCGTTGCTGATACACGGCAAATGCTAGAACAGGCGTTTGGATTATGATTTTTGGAAACTAACGAACGTCAATATATGTTAATTATATGCCAGTTCCGCAATCTTCTAGATTAGTTCAGATCTGCATCACTTTGGCTTTCTTCTTGCCGACCAAATCCAATTATCAATATGCAAGCTTTAGTTTCCGTAAAATAGTTTGACATTTTATTTCAAACATATTTTTCTGCATCATAAGGTGTTTGCAGTTCCAAATTTCACTAAAAAGGAAAAGAAATTAATTTGTTTTTATCAAAGAATCTTTTCATGCAAAAGATTGCCTTTCAGTGCTTAAGGTAGTTCTAAAAAGCCTGATTTTAAATGCAGAAATTTGCCTTACTTGAAGTTGATCCTTACGGCAAATTGCCTTTATAGCTAGAGTGTTTTCCTCGATTTGCCTAAACAAAAGCAAAGGTTAAGGGGAGAATTGCTTCTTCCGATAATTCCATCAAGATTGGTCACGCTACGATGGCTCTAGCCTGTGAAGACTTCTGGGAATTCAATTTATTTCAACAGATTTCATTCTTCCACCGGCGAGTTTTGGAGAGAATTAGTGAACATGTTTTGCAAGAGGAATCTCTTTAGTGTGTCGTAGGCGGAATAGTGGAATCATTGAATATGCTACTGAAATTTGCTTATGAGCAGTAATGATTTGAATGGACACAAGTGTCAAATGAATTCCCCGATTGTTCAACGACTTTTACAATAATTGAACCTGGTGATTCAACATAGGTAGAAAAGATTTCGCAAAAGGTTAAAATCATGGCAAATACCTGACGCGAACGGTAGAGAATACAAAAATTATGAACCTGATTTAGGGTAGGAACATACATAGTCAGGCAGAAAGCAACGGAATACAAGAATGGAGAATATAGGATTTACATTTGTGCTAAGAAACACGAGGGGAATAATTTGCAACAAGCATGCGTTACCTGGGTTGTTTTAATGAACACAATTGAAAAATAAACATGCAAACACGAGGGCATGTCAGTGCATTGAAATGTACCTGATAATAATCTCAATTAAATATTTACAGGTGCTACCACAAATCGCGACTCATGCTCTGGGCCATACTTTACCATCCTGCAAGAAGAGCAGTATGCCAGTTTGCTATTTTTATTTGAGTCTTTGGTGGAACAAGCCAAGTGGTGATGAATAGAACACCGTAATTCCATAATTCTTTCGAGAAATAACCCTTATTAGTCAAGTCTGAATATTGAACATACAAGAGACGCAATCTGTCAAGAACCAAAGAACCCTTGTCGGAGTTATAGTGAGAAGTGGAAATAAGTTCTATAACATTCAGATGAAAAACTTGAGAAGAAAGAAAAATCGTCATACTTTATTCGTTTGTTAACTGTTAGATGTCCTGGAGAAGTCGCGAAAACCAACCTACAATCTGTCTGAATATAGCTGGAGTGAAAGAATAAATTGACAAGGTGTTGAACATGCACTCAATGCTTGACCTAAGTATGATCAATTCCTTTAATGCATTTAATTAATATATATAAATGATAAAATGGTTTCCTGGAGGATACATTCCTGCTCTTTCTCCCTGCATCGCTGATATAACTCACCTTAAAGCAGAGTCCATATCGAAGTGCTGTTCGCCATCATTGACACTAAGACAACTGCAATAGAAATCACATTGAATATTGATAACTCTCTGATGTTGAACCCCCTATAATTAATTAAACATGTACTAAGAATGCTTTATAATTATTATCATCTAGAACTAAGTAGGTGACCGCTTTAAGGTTCAAAAAGCCGGATGGGATATTTTGACACCTTAGATGCACCTCTCATTAAACTGGTTTAAGGGAGAGCAGTAAGCAGTCGGGCAGCACGACTCACAGTGACGACCAAGTCAACAAACCACCCATATTCGGTGCCACGACGATTTTGGTATTTAAATTTACCACCAGAAAGGAAAACAGCTGAAAGTCAATATCGATGTGAACCGTTTAAGAAAAAAAACAGAGAGGCTTCTTTATAGAAACCGTGATGTTTTGATAATGCATGAGAAATTGAGACAGAATGACTTGTAGCTTCTATTTGTCCGAACTATGTATCGACGCAATACTATGAAGAGCACAAATTCAAAAGCAAAAACAAGAAGATAAATTAGATTCCTGTAGAAAGAGAGGCGTTTCCCATGCATCACAAAGTGTGTTTAACAGGAAATTAAACAAGATCAATCTTACTGAAGTGAAGAATCAAAGCAAATTTTCAGGTTCACTTACCGATTTTGAGAAGACTAGAATAGAAAAAAACGAGGAATCCTTGTGATCTTAATGGAATATACAGTTTGTGCAATTTCGAGAAAAAATCAAATGTTCGCAGCATTGTATACTTTAAAATACTTAGCAAATTACTCGCTGATTATTCACATCAACTTTTGTCAGATAAAAGGAAGTCAAATTGATAAATAAATGAAGCGATCATAAGAGCTCTAATCGTTAAACTTGACAAAATGTAGTACAAAAAACACATTTCAGCGGTTTGTTCATTTCACTTTCATATGCATTACCATCCTCCAACTTGGAGGAATTAATGAAATTTTTAAGGCGATTTTAGGGTTGCAAAGGGCTAGAAACATTTGCTCTAGGTGACATTAACGGGGATCTTCTTTCTTGGGATCCTTCGTGTTATGTTTTCAGCAGTGCCTATCTTCAACTGATTTTCAGGTCTGGCTAATGCGAATCAATCTCTGATTGGTTCATCTATATGGTCTCCTTCTTCACAGCCGAGACGCAGTAGTTAGGATGTGTCGAATTCAACACTTGGACTTCGATTTGAAATACTGGGGCTACTTTTCACTTTTCTTTTTCTGTGTGGGGTTTCTTCAATCTATGAACGGGCGTTCAGAGCTCAAGCCTCTTTTGTTGATCCTTTGTTGTAGAGTTCGCCATATTTCATGGGTTCGGTGCCAACTGACACACGGGACTATTTACCAGCCTTCGTTAAAGCTCGGTCTTCAAAAAAGAGGTTTTATGGGAAGTATGACATCAGAGAAACACTCATGCATCCGCGACAAGTCCTCGATATCTTCGAGGATGGTTAAATAGGAAGATAATCGGTTGTGAGCTCTAAGTTTTCTAGTTCTCATACGAGTGGTGTAGAATGGTTATTTTTAATAAACAGCCTTAGTAAATCAGACTAAACAAGTAAATATACAAAATAATGGTAATTTATTCGGCCTACTAACATTAATACATTGATTATGTTCTCGAACACTGGAGAGTTTAAGTACCCAGTTGCAAGTATCGTTTTCACTTAAGTTAGATGCATCTCAGTAAGTGCATGCATACCGAACGTTCGTTGCGCAGGACCTCCGGGTCAGTTCCATTCAAAAAATGCTGATTCTGAAGGGTAAAAACGCAATATTCCTAGTGGGCTAGTTTTTCATATTCTTGCAACTTTACCGATGAATAAGACCATGCTTTGAAGGTGTGCTGCAGTTTTTAAAAAGAAAGGCTTAATGATGGCAACTTTCATTCATTCTACCATCATGAACCTTAAGCGTCACTTCGATAAGCTTTCAAGGACTCAAATTTGCACTCGTTTGCTGGCGCTCGTAGAGTATCTTGTGCGATATTCGAGATACTCTTCAAAGCCTCAAATGAAGTCAATTATGAGTTTTTCAAAGCATATTGATACGGGTTCAATCATAATGACTTCCAAGCCAAGCAAACACTGATGTCATCAAACTTAGGAATTGCAAGTACAGTCAGTGCAAATAGCAACGTGCAGTCAATTCCACGCGGAGACCACCGAATGGGTGTAAAGACAGTATTTGTTCAAAAATCTGTGCTTGGGAAGGCGCAATGACCAGATTGATTCTTTTATTAATCACCGACAACCATTGGCAGGGGATGAGTTGACACTTGAAGGACCCGTTCCAAGTAAAACTATTCCCTATTTTACTAACTAACTCAGGGTCCTTCAGCGTGTCTTTGAAATTCTGCTCAATTAACACATTTTCTCATGGAGTCGTTCAGCTCGCATATCCTGAAGTGCATCAACCGCTTCTGACGAGGGAGTACAAGTTTGGATCCTCCGGCAAGTGGAGGTATTTGCAGAATCCCGTTCACATAGAGGAAAAAATTGGTTTTTCCTATTCGAATTAAAGACCGCGAATTACGTAAATAACTCATATTTCTACTAATAATGTACCCAAATCCAGAAGCTCAAACGTTGACTTGGTAAATTATTAAGTACTATACTCTATAGTCCTCTGTATCACTGAGCAGTGCTTTGGCTCAAAAATATGGTGGATTTATTGAAATATTAATGGCACAGAAGCACTCAGCAATCTATTTACAAACTGATGAATAAAATGAAGGCTACAATTATACTAAAATTATGTATTCAAGGGCAGCACCAAAATTATCACTTGAAATTCTTAAAGTCAAACAAGTGAAATTTAGTGGAGAAAATGATCTTACTTTGTATATATTTTCACCACACCCAGCAAAGCGTTTTTGTTTCTCAAGTTCGTCTATTTTTTGTCTGATCGTCGTCATTTTCTGTGAAAGTTCACTTGAAATGAGTTTTTCAACCTTCATCAAAGTCTCGATTCCGATCTAAACATAGGCTAAGAGTACCAAAATAATCTTTTATATATGCAGCATGGGTAGATTATGCATCTTACGTTTTCGTTATTACTGAATTCGATATCCAATGTTTCGCTCTCGATAATCCTTTGAACTTCCTCTATTTGTGATTGAATTTCATTCAAGCGATCTAAAAGTTGGGACTTTGAAATCCTCAGTTGCTCCTTAGCTTCGATGAAGGAGGTCGAAATTACGCGTTCAGCGGCTTCAACATACTCGGTAGTGGCATTCCCGGTTTGCCATTTAGTTAAGTCAATGATCATGGCGTTGAGGTCAGCTTCGGCCTTTTTTAATTTTTTCATTTCATCACTCTCCAACGCATGTTTATGAAAGCATGGACGACAGAGGCACAGCTTGCAATGTTGACATAAAACATCCGGCGGCGAGTTTCGACACTCTGCACATGGCCGCTGGTTGAAGAGAGGTATGACTTCACCGATTGAATTTTGGTGAGGATTCAGATTGGCTTGTCTCATGTTTGCCTCTTTAATAGCTTCTCGTATCTCACGTTGTCTCTCTGCTTTGCACTGATTCATTCTGCATTCATCATCGATCAAGTCATTGTAATTGAAGCTTTTTCGACATGTCGGGCAGGAAATGCTTCCATATTGAAAGTGCTTTCGGCAGAAGAAATGCTGACATGGTAAAAAGCAGGAATCTTCAAGCCTACAAAGTAAATGAGCCATGTATGTATCTATGAGGTTGAGGCAAAAAACGCATGCCGTTTGAATAGGATAATCGCCGAGGACTTAAAAGAGGAGGAATAAATATTATTCTTACAAGTTTTCTAAGGTATGTTCTTGCCAAATCGTGCAAATTTAATACTCTAGAATCTGTCTGAGTTGAATCTTAGAGCGTGTCTGTGTCTGTTATACCATTACTTTAAGACTCGAGAGCAGAAGAATAAATCATTGAGCCACTCACTCCAGCTTGAAAATTTTTCCACAAAAACACAAAGCTAAAATATAACTTTAAATGGAGGTCTTGCGTCAGGGAGACGTCAATTTACGCAGGTATTTCTAGGGCTCACTGAAAGGAGATAACTTAGAAAAGATCTGATAAAAAAAGATCGAACGACCATCGTTTGAAAGGAGATGACAGTAGACATCATCTTTGGGAGAGATCAAATCTGGCGGAAGCGTAGCAGTCCCTACAGGTGAGTTCTGTTGTGTCTGAGTGTCCGATTAGCCATTATTACCTTCCCAGCCCCTAGAGCTTAGTACCACTACCAAGTAGCGTAAATTCAATGTATGTATTCATTTTATGGCAACCATCAATAGCTTTTGGAAGAGGACATTTTCAGGGTCGTCATCATTAATAGCCTTAACTGATGGCTCAGTTATATCCGATTAATGTAAACAGAGAACTTGCGCTTACGACGAGAATATTTATTTACTGACTGCATAACTGTCGCTGTTAGGCGACCTTGTAATGGCTTATACAGAGAGTCAATTCAAGGAAATGTTGGATTTATAGCCTTTGTTCTCTCTGAATGCAAAATTATGCTGCAACAAGTTTTTATGACATGATCAAAAGAACATGATCGTGTGGCTTCATTAAACCACATAGTCTAGCAAGAGGACTTGTGGATAGTCAGTAATTGGAACAAGAAAGCTTCTCAGTCTCTCACTTTGTGTCCCATCGTAGGAACCAACATTCCCGCTTGACAACAACATTTGCCCGGTTCGAACGCTCTGAATCCCATTTATATGACGATCACTCGTCTAGCTGGTGGCTCAGATTCGGTTACCCGTTCCTGAGGAGAGTTCAGGGCACTGTTGATTTAAATGCTCCGTAGGCCAGCAGTGCCATCGGTGTGCCCAATCATCCCGTGGTAACTGTGAGGTCATCATAATTGCAAGATCACAAGGGACTCAGAAATCAAAAATTTGTTTTGCCCTACGATATCAAGGAAATCGCTGTAACAAAACCTACATGCAAACCTATAGCTCACATTATCAATATCTGATTAATTCAGGTGTTGAACAATCAAAAGATTACCAACATCACCTACCCAAAACCTTAATTGTAGAAATCCGCTCGCGATTCAGCAATTTAACGGTTCCATGCTGAATGCCATAGAGATAAATCAAATAAATGAAATCTTAAACTCTCCTTTTCACTCTTAACCTAATGTTGCGGTACGTGTGGCAAAACATTCCTTTAAAACGCGAACTTTCTGATTTATCGAAGGAACTCTTTTGAAGACAGCAATGTGAAGTTAAAGGGCTAAGTCTGCTCATCTAGAAGAATAGAACCTGGCTAGCAATGAGTAAGACCCAATGGCAACCAAAAGAAAAGAAATGTAACAAGAGTTTCACAATTTATTTTAAAGTAGACTTGAATATGTCTTCTTCAAGGTAAGTTAAGCACTTACACTCGTTTTAAATAACATCTAAGATGTGTAAAAATGAATAAATGGAGTCGTGAAATTAAGGGACAAATGATTGCAAAAGGCCTAAGCCGCTTCCTCAATAAGCTAAGTTTTTTACATAATTAACAAGAATTTGTCTCATCAATAAAATCAAATATCCCCATCGATTCATAAGGTAGGCTAATCGATTGCCTTTTTATTAGTTATTTAGTGACATTTGAAATAATCAAGGTTTTATTTTAAAAACTAGCTAGGAAGACAAATTGGGATCATAATTCAAAATGGGGGCATTGACGTAATGTCGAAACTCACAAAGCCTTGCAAACCTTACAAATGAGGTCTTGTCGAATCTGGAACGCCATCTCATAGCTGTAAAGTGGAGACTATGTGAAGCTTTCATACTTACGTCAAATAGCGCGACTTCCTATTGGCCGATAATGCTTGTGGTACTAGTTACACCACCTAAATTTTAATTTTTTTCTCAAGGTCATTAAGATATGTAGGCACTATCACTCTTGTTCATATTTGTACAATGCAACTAACTCCGAGCTAGATGCGGGGCGGAGGGAGAGAACACCACAGACTAGTTTCATTCAAGCATTTCAAAAAAAATCCACGATAATAAAGTTCAATTGCTGCGAGAATGCTTAATCTGTCGAACGATTTAAGAGCCTACGGAAAACTCCACACATTATTCTTACGCTAACTGCGGGGAAGGATTGAAAAAAATATCGATTTGTAACTACCGCAGTCGAAGTGGCTAGTTCTGCGCGCTCCTACCATGCTAAGCAGTGCATGCGTGCGTTCGCAGTGTGAACCAATAGTGTTAAGAAAGTGAACCAGTTTGACGAATGACGCCGCTGGATTACTTAACCAATAGAGAAGAAATTATTTTAATGTTCCCATGTAGCGGCTTTGTTTAACGCTCTGGCATTTCTGCATGCAATCCGAGGAATTGAGACAATCAAGTGGTTTGATCTGCAGCGTTTGTAGGAATTTGTAAGCAACTGCGTCGTTTTATTTTTAAATAGATCATGTCATTATCGTCTTTTCAAATGTACATCATAATTTCGAGCAACTCGATGTTTTTTTTATTAATATGAATTTGGTTATGAAATGCTGAGAAACTCATACAAATTATTGAAGTCGTCCTTCATGTGATTCTTTTATTTATGCATTCAGTGTATGTCTGCCTCCCAGAATACACTAATCTCGAAATATTCGGCAAATTGGGCTGAGGAAGGGGTTGAATTTGACTATGAATATGTCGAAGCCTAGCTAAGATCGGGCTCATATATACCAGATTTTTCATTGTATCCCTCTTCTTTCATATATTCAGGCACTAAACCTATCCCTTACTTGGTATGAGCATGTTAAATAGTAGTGGTATTTGTTTCTAGCACGATTAAGTGCGAAATCATTTTAACGTTTCTAACAATGATGGATGGTTCTCAGAATGCTGATTGTCTCTTGTTCCACCAGCTTTGCCGTCGCAAAATGCCAATAAATCCGATCCTTTTGGACAACCTTAATCAGAAGTTCCAAAAGCTAAGTGTTAGAGGGGCTCGAATTAATGAATCCTCAGTCGTGTAAAGCACTTCCTTTGTGGTGACGAAGATCAAAAGAGCAAGTCATTATTTGGTACTTAGAGATCTCTTTTTGTTGTACAAATGTCGGCTTTATACTTATGAGAAGACATTGCTGACCTCCCATTCAAACCAGAATGAAAGTATATCAATGAGGATAGAAAACGACCCTCCAGAAGAGAAGACGCTCAAGCAAGAAGTGACCTGAATACCTTGAATCTTGCGATGGATGCGGCAGGTAAAAATCCGAGGGTTCTTTTGACCAGGTTTTATTTCTTGCAATCATTTTAAATAGATACACACTAATTATGAAACGCATTGTTGAATTCCTTCAAGATATTCCTTAATTATAAAGCTGATTGGTCTTCTCCTTTGAACCGCCCACTGTAGTTCGTTTAATCGGCTCAGTTACCCACGGTTGTCACAACTAGTGGATAAGTGGCTTTTTTTTATTCTAGAGGTCAGCAACACCCAGACATGTGGTTCATTAGCATTTTAAATATAATAGATCTCGCAAATCCACTGAATTTGACTGCTTTAAGAACTGCTTTACCTCGGTATTACACCTCGCGGGTTTGATTCCACTTTTTCGCCAGTCGAAGGTAGGTGAAGAGTGCAGGGTTTTGTATTTGTAAGTTGTCTCTGTTGTTGAATCATGAGAGAAAATATGTAGTTCATTTCTACCAGCATATCCTGGAAAAAACCCGGCGGAAAATTCCTCTCATTATCGTTTCTTGATCGGCCTACAATAGCGGCTCTCGTTAGGGTTAAAATTATCAACTAGAAGACAAAAGAAGAAGATGCTGCACCCTATCAAAGGTTACGCTCTTATCAAGACTAATTCTGGTCTCCTCTTTCTCCTTGTTTCTCCTTGAAACCTAGCATTAATCACTATCAATGCAGGAGCCTGGTGACTCGTATTGACTTGCATCTACGACTATGTAAAGATGTTTCAAGCTGGAGAGAAAATATGACTGCCTTGAATTTGAAGTTTTTGAATATCCAGACGTCCCATGGCTTCAAATGTTATGTGTAATTTAAAAAAAAAAACTCATATTTTCTTGCTTACAGCCTACACGTACCCTATACTTTGCCTTGCCAACACTCTTACTGTTTGGAGCCCTGCTTGCAGGCCCAGCGAAGCGGAGAGGAAATTCAGTGTTTCACTTGTGGTACACGGTGTCCTTTTGAAAAAGCATCCCGCAATGCCTCTCTGGAAGCCTTAATTTCGAGACAGCTTATAGAGGAGCGAATGACTCTCATTACTGCATGTGACTCTTGCCACAAACCGGCCTTAGATCTTCGCGATTGTGAACACTGCCAGAGTCGACTTTGCCTTAGTTGTTGGCAAAAGCATTATGACGAGGTATGTACTTCTTCCAAGTATACATTCATTCTATTTCCATCCAGTCAGTAGTTCGGGTAACCGATTCAATAAAAGCGATTTCAGAGGTTCGGAGAGCTGTTGAGGAAATTCAGAACGATTTAGTCAAGAGATTATCACTTTATTCGGAACTCGAAAAATCCATTAATACAGCTTCAAATGGCCTCGAAAACGCCTGCAAAAAGTCTCTAGATAGTGCGTTTGTGCAATTAGAGGATTTTTTTTCTGAGTATACGGAAGAGTTAGATAAAAATATCTGCGCTATCGCTGATTTAAAGACCTCGATACAGACGTCCTCCGCCCAACGGAATAATATACCTAAGATGAATATGAATGGGCTCTTAAAATTTCGCAGCGAACTTAGGGATCTGTCAAATCATGTGAACGACTACTTATTAACTGTTAAAGATTTATGCGAGGGAAAAATTCTCCTGGATTTCGGTTTATCGAAAACTTATATATCGGTAAGTCTTTTTCGAAAGTTTGTACAAGGTTCATTGACATTTCATAAGAGACTTTTTACTAATTTCTAGATCATTTATCTTCTTCAGAGTCATTCCTTGCTAGAGGAACAACAATACAACCCGGATAGGTGAGCTTCATAAAAATAAATTTGAGATTTTAATTTTTCAGCACCCATGATAGCAGCTGACTGCAAATTTTCTTCAGTTCTTCAGTCTGTTTCTGCTTTGAACAGGTGGCAATACAAAGTAACTGGTTTTCCTGTGATCTCGTCTGCAGTTAGGCTAAGATAAAGACACGATTATCTGACTCGGATTGAGACCAGAATCACATCAATAAGCACTGAAAAGATAGCATAAGCGATTCTTCTTTGATGCTCTGCATCATGATCATTTACGGAAATTTGAAGGGCTGGAGTACATCTATTGTTGTGCAGGAAAGGTCCGGAGTCCTGGAATAAAAATTAAGAGCTGGTTAATATGCAGTGAAATTTGCCGTTGACTCTCTCATCTCCATAACAACCAGGTGTAATCCAAACTATAATGTCTGCTCTTTGAGTAATTACAACTGTAAAGACAACGTGGGTTTGATGGTACACTCTGAGAGATTGAAATTTAATAGAGGAGACTTGAGGATGAAATTATTGAACTCCAGCAGCTGTCAGAACCAGAATATCATTTGATTTCTCACCGCCCGTCTGGTATTCCAAAACTAAAAGCGTCTATACTGAACTGATTGAAACTGATATTTTTCAGTGCGCTGCTCAAGGTTTGATATTGTTACTTTAAATGAATTAGAGCTCTTTAAGAGGAAAATATTTATTTTCTTGAATATCTTTCCGAAAAGGACTTCGAGGATCAAACTGCAGAGTTTGTGCTTTCGATAGCTTTTCCAGTACATGTGACCAACCGAATAGTATGAGTCTTACCTCTGGATGTTCCTGATCTCATCTAAGAGAAAGGTGGGTCAAAGGTCAGTTTTAAGTCGCTTCTTAAGTAATGAGAATATGGTAGGGAGCCTAGCCTGGTTCAGAGTGCGGAGAGGCCCTAAGGACAAGGAGAAGCACTACCAACGATTACTACGCAAAGTACAATTTGCCATTGGTAGCCTGAGAATGGAGATGAATAAAAATTAAATTTTCTAATGGATATCAGGCGGTGGAGAAACCTCGAATTTCAAATTAATGGTTGCTCTTAAGCCTCTTGCACAGCCACTACCTACTAATACGCACTTTACGAGATCAGCGTGTTGTAAGATTTGAGTCACTAACTAGGGGTTTGCTCACTCCTACCATTTTAAATCTCAAACACAAATTTTGCACCTTCCAGAAACATCAATTATACTCAAAATGGTGAATTCGTTTTGATCGTTTCATTATTGAAATCCACTTTATAAAGTTTATGAGTCCAGATCTCTTAGGCATATTTTAGTCTTCGAAAAATCTCATTTAGCGTCATATCGGCTTTACAAATTTATACCGATTATTGACGATGATAAGTTCTATCTTTAATAGACGTCGCTTTTTGAACAGGAGTTAAGCAGTGGCACCGAATTTTATATTTTTATACTTGTATTCGATTTTGATATTTTTTAGTGAAAATGACGAGGAGATTTCAAATTATGATAAAGACTGCACGACGATCGGTACAACTAATCAGATTTTCGTTGGAGGCCTATGTCCTAAGATCGCCCGCAAGCAATTGAAGCAGTACTTTTCCCGCTATGGAACAATCAAAAATATCTATATATCACCTAGTAGAAGATTCGGTAACCTAACCTTTTCCATGAAGGAGTCGGTTTTCTCGACGATTTCTCAAGCGGAGCACATTATAAATGGGGTGAAAATCAAAGTCAAGCCAATCTATCGCAAATCCAGGCATATTTTTCTTGATTTTCTATTATTGAAATGTTCTTTTAGCAGGTTTAGATGCGATTTATACATTGTATGTACTATGGCACCAGAATACAGAGCGCTGAAATCAATTGCGGTGCTTACTTCAGCTGATTCCTGATTGCAGCTTTCCTTATAGTATGACCTTATCTCAGGTTCTCTTCTACCTCATTTGTTTCCATCGGGGGTTTGTGCATTGGTAAATTTATGACTAGGAAGCTCTGATCATTCAGATCCCTTTATTATTTGCGAGCGTTACTGTAAAGCCCCTTAGAGTTGTCGAATAAAGAATCATGCACGTTTCCTTTCTTCAGTCCCCTCCCGCCTCTCCGTCCCCTAAGTAGTTAAGTAAAACCAATCATTATTAGTGATCGAAAGATTGAGAGTGAGTCCGGTGACCGGATTCGACCCTTAGGATGTCATTAATACCAAGATAGAATGAAAGTCTTTGAGTTAAGGCAATTAAAGGCAATAACTACATTTCGATTGTAGGTGCTCATCGACTAAGAGGACGATCGTAGAAGAGCCGTCCAAAGTTGAGCTACCAAAGCTGTTAGTGGCTGACCAGAAGAAAATTTTTGTTGGTGGAATTTTACCTTCTTCTACGAAGTCATCGGTGGAATCGGCACTATCACAGCTGGGTCCAATTAAGTGGCTCAATGTCCTGCCGCATCGAGGCTTTGCTGTTGTGTTATTTGAAAAACCCGAAACCATTGATTTGGCAATATCCACACATTGGTATACCATAGATGGCAAGCGTGTAGAATTGCTTCTTTACGTACCGAAAAACGGCGATAGAACTTCGACCGCAATTCCTGATGGAATGTCCACCAACAGTGGCGTTCAGCCTTTGGTAAATGTGGTAAACCCACCCCATTCGAGGCCATCGTCCCCGACACCCCTGTCTGAATCCCTGGTTGATTTAAAAAGGATCTTTGTTGGTGGAATATCTAGAGAAATCACTGAAAATATGCTTACATCCTCGTTGTCCCAGTTTGGTCGAATAGGAAAGGTCGATGTTTTCGCTACCAAGGGCTACGCTTTTGTTACCTTTGAAAGTCCGGATTCTGTGGCTTCGGCGATTTCCACTCATTCATTGTCCATAAATGGCACAAAAGTGAGGTTATTGCCCTATACACTCGGTAGGAAAGAGCGGAAATCTAAGCAAAATCTAGAATCCATGTGAGTTGTCAGAGCGCTTATTTGCTGTGAGTAGTACGAGACCCACATAACAATTGCTTTTTATTTTAGACCTTCGGTATCTTCTAGCAGAATTTCAGAGAGTCAGTAAGCTCAATCCTATAGAGTTTTTTCATAAACGATTGATGGCGAAGAGGAGTTGGCTGGACAATTAGTGATTAGCCTTATATCCAGTACTCTACCAAATTGGACAGTTACCAATTTCACGACCATGATTTAGTGGAATGTTCCAAGTTTTGGAGCGGAAACGATGCAGCTCTAGGCCCACTCACTTTTAAAACCAGACCATCATCACGGTGTAAAAAGAATATGGCTGATTTTATCTCTGACAACAGTTGATACGTTGAAGACCAAACCGGAGATTGAAGTAATTTTATTCAGGCGTTGAGATGTTATTGTGTTGTCAGGACTTGCGGGTCATATCAACTGAGTCCCTATCTTTCTGGTTTGCCAATTCATGATCGATATGCATGCCCCATTTTCAGTCTTGGGAATGTTCAATCTCGCCCGTACCGTATTCTGATACAAAGGAACGCGTGGTTAAAGTGGCTGAGTAAGAGTAGTTCGATAAATATTGGCTGTATGCATAACTTGTGGAAGGGGATGGCTCTGCGTCCTACCAAACTAAGATCCTTGGGTACCAGACACTTCCTTGTTTCAACGCCAAATGCGTAATTTTGTAGAACGTATTTCAGCTAAACCTAATGGGGGTTTGAATGAGCTGGTACAATGTATTTTTGTCATTCTTGCCATTTCACTGATTGTTTTGTTTGGAGGCATCTAGGTTAGACTTGATAAGGCTTTGTTGTTGAAGATGTTGATTTTCATCAAGATTATTAATGAAGATATTCGAATAGCTTCAATAATTGAACTATCGTAAACATTGAATTCAATGTTGATCACCGTTTTAATATGGGTCTAGTTGCCACCGGTCTACTGAGGAGGTCTCGAAACGGAAGCTCTACGTGGAAGGTATTAGAGATCCTATCAACGAAGCATCATTGAAGATCTACTTCTCTAAATTTGGTGCCGTTATATTTTGTCAAATTACTGGACATCGCGCGTGTCTCATATTTGAGAGTTCCAAATGTGCGGAAGCCGTTTTAAAAGCCTCGTCACACAATCTTCTTGGCCACGAGTTGAAGATTGTCTCACCTTTGTTGGAAGACACGAGACTCGGGTAAGTGTTCTTCGGATAGGTTCATCCCCTAATCCATTATTAACTCACTTTCATTTTAGTCAACCGATTATGATGAGGAAGCTCTGATCATTCAGATCCCTTTATTATTTGCGAGCGTTACTGTAAAGCCCCTTAGAGTTGTCGAATAAAGAATCATGCACGTTTCCTTTCTTCAGTCCCCTCCCGCCTCTCCGTCCCCTAAGTAGTTAAGTAAAACCAATCATTATTAGTGATCGAAAGATTGAGAGTGAGTCCGGTGACCGGATTCGACCCTTAGGATGTCATTAATACCAAGATAGAATGAAAGTCTTTGAGTTAAGGCAATTAAAGGCAATAACTACATTTCGATTGTAGGTGCTCATCGACTAAGAGGACGATCGTAGAAGAGCCGTCCAAAGTTGAGCTACCAAAGCTGTTAGTGGCTGACCAGAAGAAAATTTTTGTTGGTGGAATTTTACCTTCTTCTACGAAGTCATCGGTGGAATCGGCACTATCACAGCTGGGTCCAATTAAGTGGCTCAATGTCCTGCCGCATCGAGGCTTTGCTGTTGTGTTATTTGAAAAACCCGAAACCATTGATTTGGCAATATCCACACATTGGTATACCATAGATGGCAAGCGTGTAGAATTGCTTCTTTACGTACCGAAAAACGGCGATAGAACTTCGACCGCAATTCCTGATGGAATGTCCACCAACAGTGGTGAGTTGCAGATGGCCTTACCTTTGTTGGAAGACACAAGACTCGGGTAAGCGATCTTCGGATAGATTCATCCTCTAATCCATCATAAACTCACTTTCATTTTAGTCAAACGACCGCAGAAGCACCTAAGAAGGCCGTTAGCGCTCGGAACTTGGTAATTAAGGGCATCGACGAAGGCATCTCTTCTTCTGTTTTACGAGAATATTTTGCCAACTATGGGCCCGTAGAATGCGCGGATATCTGCGGCACGGATGGCTGGATATCATTTGAGGATGCCAGAACTGCAGCTTTAGTTTTAAATTCACAACCTCATTTCATCAGAGGTCGTCAGGTCTCTTTCCAAAGCATCGATAGTGCCAATTCTTTCCAGGCTGAGTAATTTGTATTATTCTTGATTCACGCTTGGTAGTGTGCATTGACCGAGTGAATCTATTCGGAAATAGTATTTCAAATTAGATTTACGTCTTTTTAAGAACCGAAACTGTTGGTTTTGTAGCATTTCAATAAAATTAATAAGCTTCGTGCTCCTTATCGAAAGGAAGACTAATACTGAGATTTTGAGTCCGAATGAGAGAGGGAAGAGAAATTTTCATCAAGGAAGTCTCGCATTACAAACCTCAGGGATTACTTCGTCGCCTTAAAGTTTATAACAAGCCTAGTAGAATCTGAGGAAATCCAAACTCTACCAAGCCACCGAAGAAGAAGATAGTGCTCTTCCACTTGCTCGGGGCTGGGCTGCTTTAGGCCTACAAACCCAAAAGTGTTGAAACAGACACCTCTAAAGATATCGTCTAATCGTTTGATTAGAAGCATGCAAAATAGCTGACAATCACTAAAGTTAACTGAATTGACATTAGCATTTTCTTAAATCAATTCAGATATTTCTGGGCGAGTTCTAAATATTGTCTGCGTCATTAGATTTCACGCTTATATGCACTTCCCAATTGAAATTGACTGAATGAATAATTGATTAATTAAATGAATGAATGGGAAACATTTCTTGCATTATTGACACCTCTTTATAGCAGACGGGGATCCCAGTAAAATCACCAATTACTTTATGACGTTAATGAAAATGAGCTGCCTAGTGAATTAAAAATACTTTGCTTCAGGAACCCGGTCTCTCAATCTGGAATGGGCGATAATTCATCATCACTGCGTGAGTCTGATTCTGTTCTAGAATAAATCTTAGTAACCATATATATTTTTTAAAGTTAATTTATCCCATCTTAGGAAAAAATTAATGGAATGGTCTTCAATTATTTGTTTGGATTTAGTTGGATTGAATGAGCCGAACGTTTCTAAAGCTTGGTTTACGGAAAAATGTAAAGATAATGTTTTTAATTTTTTTGAAATAGTTCCGCGTTTGGGATCGTTATTTCCACCCGGTTTGACATCGAGTATGTATTTTCCATGAAATTAGTCCGAGCTTGCCTGCTCAGCCAAAAAAGTCCCATTAGCACTATTATTTACATTTGATGGAAGAATTCAATTTGAGCAGGCAACTACTCAATCCTTCTTTCTCAAGATATGTCGACATGCCTGAATTTGTTCTGACATTGAAAACTTAATACAAGCCACTTTTAAATTTCAATATAAATACGTCTAATGTCACAATCTTTTATTTTGCTTTGTGCTTGAGTCATCAAGTAGTAGTACATTCGTTGGGGTCTTTATTATTTCTGAGTCTTTGAGTGGATTTGTTTTGAGCTGCCCTACTTTCTGCTCTCGACATCTAGCTTCGGCTTCTGGCGACGCAGCCCTAGCAACCAGCCTCATTAACTTCTCACGTTACTCTGAAGATTGCATTGATATTTCGATTCTTAACCTTTGTTTGACTTCTTTTCTACTTTTCAAATCGTTGAGGCAAAGGGAAATCTGGCTGAAAAGGTCATCAGCTCCTTGTTACCAATCAGTCATTTAATTTTGAATTGAAATGTTGTCGTCATGCCATGCGTATTGATTAACTGTGGTCGCTAAAATGCTAAGAAAATAAAAGTGATGGATAGAATCGCCCTAAAGAAAATTACGAAAGAGAAAAGGTGGATCGAAAAAGCGCCTTATTGCAACAACAAAAGAAACCATTTTGATAGCTTCCAGTTGATCGAATAGGACAAGATCAGAAAACTCTTTTCTAAGTTAGCGGGCCCTGTGAAGATTGAGCCATGTTTCTATTGGAAAGGTAATATTTAAGCTTAAACTTAATAGATTTGAATTTAAAAAGGGCTCCAATTTCGATCATATCGCATGACAGTAATTGAATTCGAATGCGATGGCATGAATGAACCACCCTTTCTCTGCCTGTACCGAATAATAGAAGTAATTCCTATCAACAATGGACTAGATTATGCTAAATTATTTTCGGGGTGGTGCGGGTGCGCCGCCAGTGTAATGTTCACGACAACGACAAATATTCTTACCTACAGGCATATCAACATTGATCTTCGAAGGGTGATCAAGGTATTTTTGAATTCTGCGAAAAAACGGGAAAAATGTAACAATTTTGGTAGATGACTTAGTATCGGAATAGTTCACAGTAATTTAAATTTTTTCGGATGTAGGACTACTGAGTTACTCCTGGATAAGGTAGACAACCCAAAGCTCTTCCAGTTCGTAATGCATATAATTAGCGTTTATGTGCCTTTAGTAAACCCTGCCAGTAGCGAAGGCAGTGTGTGAGGCGATCGGCAAGTACTGGGTATTTTAAAATAGTCAATGGAGAGAACGCGAAGCACAAGCTTACTCTCTGTAACTGTAATTGAGATGCTTAGGAACCTCAACCATAAGTTAGATTAATAAAACTAGAGCCAAGTTGACATACTCCTTGAGTTGGAATTTTTTGTTTTTTGTTGGGCGGCAAATCACTGATCGAGTTAGGAGGGAAAGCTGTGTCAACTTTGCAACGCACTTATAAACATTTCTGTATTAAATAAACATTGTAAAAGTATAACAAGTACCTGTAATTACACTGCGAGAAAATATATTTGCCAATAGTAGGGTATCAATTCTAACAAAGCGAGGTGATGTGCGTACTTTAGTTAACTCTATTTTGTACAAGAGACGTTTCGTTACTTTTCGGAAGGATTAAATGCTTTAAGGCGTCAACAACTATTTCGCTATAGAAAATTGATCTTGGCTGATCAAGTGAAGCTATAAATACGGTCCGGTTCGAGTGAATGAGCACGTTTCATACCTGCTACGCGACTTTTTCATGCAGTTAAGTTTTATCCAATGACGTGGTAGATCCAATCATCTAATCTACCTTCGCCCAGCTTGATTGTTCGTGAAGAAAAGAAATGAGCAAAGAAATGAGCAAAGAAATTCGTTTTCAAAGAGTTATCACACTTATGATCAGAGCACAAACCAGCCAGACACCTGTGCTTCGGATTGATACACCGAAGAAGACTATATGCTATCTCAATTAACCAGGGCCGTAGAGAACAAAAAATAAAAAAAAATTACAATGCGAAAATCAGGCAACGTCTGTAATCAGATTCGGCGCAATAAGGGATAAAAGTTTGCCATTTGCTATGATAAAACACCAAGAAATCTGAGTTTGAACTTTAGAACAAGAAACTTATATGCCTTTAAATCTCAAAATATGATTTTTCTGCTATTGTCTGAAAATACGTTCTAAAGAAAATATCATAAATCAGCTGAATTGTTTGCGAACTAGATTATTATTGTCGAAAGCAGAGAGATTTTAATCTACTGACGTATTATTCACTTTAGTGATAAGCTGTACCCAAGCCATAAAATAAAGACAATGATGAAATTCTTATATTCTTATCGCATAATTTTGCCCATTTACGCCAACAGGATATAATCGTTTATAATATCTCTCCTTAATTGTTTATAAGTGCTCTAGGTGAAGCATCCTTGTAGCGGCATTTATATTAAATTGCGACACTGTTGTTTTTTTCTATTATTGGTGGTTGTACCCTTCATGCTATTAATTTGGATTAGTGGTAGTATTTTAATATAGATATCAAGCATAGAAAGAATAATCTTAGTTTATGGTTTACTAGAATGCATTCCACCATTATTTATCGATGCTGTGTTTAACTTATGGCATTTTGGTTTCTGTAACTCATTTTCCTGGAATTTTTAGATAAGATGCCGTCGTTGCGTAAGTTATCCCTGTTGGCCTTTTTTGGCTCGTTACTCTCCTATGGAGTTGGTATCTTTGTGTACTTCATTTGTGGATTACTTTCATTCTCCGCTGGGTAATTCCCTCAGCATTTGGTTTTACTCCTTAAGATTTCTGTTCTTCCTCCCAGAGGTACGTTGGGTTTCATTGAAACGCAAAATCCCCATTTCTCGTGGTCTCGTTGAGGTAATAGCTCCTTGATTTTTTTCATATTTTCATTAAGATTGATGATAAGAAAGCAGGCACATCAAACATGAGTATTAATTACACCATTTCGGGTTGCCATGAGTTAGATGTTGTCCTTAATCAGGTATGCTTAAATCCATGCTCGGATTTACTTTCATAGATTCTTGATTTCATCATTAACGACTACGTCCGATATTGGTACACGTCACTTACGAATGAATCAGAATTCCTCCAACAATTGCATGGAGCTATGGCTCAACTCCTTGCTGAATTATCTAAACGAGCTCAAAGAATCGATTGGATTCCCTTCATGATCGAAGGCATTCCCAATATTGTTATTGAACATCTTCGAATTCACCGGCGCTCCTTGGAGAGGCACTCTCGTGCAAATTCTAAGGATCCTACTAAACTCTTCTTTGAAGAAGAAATGGAAGTGGAAAAGCAAGTTTGTCGTGAGGAAGTTTGCACCTCTCGAGTGAAGGAACTAGATCACTTTAGAAAAATTACTGATGTGTTATTATTCGCCATTATGTCCGAGGTGGATTATCGACTGGTAACAGTACGCTACTTACTTAAAGTAACTGAGTAGCGTTTGCTGACTATTCCTTAATTTAGGAGATCTTAGTGAATGGCGTTCTACTTCCCACTGTGAATATTCTTGCTGATCCGGACTTTGTGAATCAGTCGATTATAAAATTGGTATGTCTGTTGAGACTGATTTACCTAAAAATGCCTGTAGTGTAATGAATCGGTGTTCGCAAGCCCCTATTTCATTCAATCCTTGCGTATGTCCACGAGAGAAGATGAATTAGAAGCCGTTAAGGAACGCATTGAAATGTTTGCTGCCAAACTGCGAGGCCGGGACTCTGGCGGCGATGATGGTATGTATGGCCTCGGGATATTTCATTGTTATGATGACGATAGAGAGGTATTCTTGTTTTGGACTTCTGGTCTTGAATGAGACGCGTCAATATATTGCTTGAATGCTCCCGAGAAATCGACATTTCTCATCAATCGTCTAGGGCTCAGTCTGGGTATATCCAGACATTTTTTGTTTTAACCATGTTCGCGTTTTATTCGCATCTAAAACTAAGGAAGTAATTTTCAGAATCAATGTTTAACTCCCCACCATTCTTGTCAGTTCTCACAGAATTTATCAGTAATTATGCGAAATTCGAGATCAAGTCAAATCGGGCCTTTAGAGCCCCGTGGAACACTTCTTTCAAGGAGAAATGCCTCTTGGCTGCCCTTGGGTATTTTTTTCAGACTTTGAATGAATGCTCTGAATGCTGTGCAATATATGCCATGTGGAGTTGATTTCTTGAAGACAATTGTGGATCGTAATTATTGGTGCAAATTCAAGGGCTCTCTCAAGATCGACATCAATCCACTCTCAAAGAATCGACACTTCCTAGACGATTTTATAATCTGGATTTTTGAGGATCTTATTGGTTTTTCGCTTTTGAAGGTCCAGTATATTTCCAGTCGTCTCCTCAATACGGAGAGATTTAAAATTGAACTGAGCGAATTTCATGAGCCTCGAGGAACCCCTTGGTGGTGACTAGTGAGTCAAAAAGTTCTCGTCAGTCCATCATTTCAGGACCGATGGGAGCGTAGAATGTAGGCTTTTAAATTATTTTCATGATTCTTTAACCACCAGGTTCTTGCGAAAGCGAATTTGCCCGTAGTTTTAATTATATTATTAATCCTGTTCCTTTGCCAAAAAATATTTTATCAGATGAACATTGTTTTTGCAGTCTTAGTATTCGTTAGCATTGTGCTTTCAATCTCCGCGCCACCTGTGTGCGCCATCATTTCCCTGGCTTTGTTGCACTTGAAACAGGTTCCGTTTGAGACCTTGTGAATTCTACAACTCCCCTTAGTACTCAGAATACTGGCCTTAATACAGGATGAATTTTTCGTTTGAGGAATGTTTATCGTCTTTTTACAGACACGCTAGTAAAGGCGCAACTGAATAGCCTGAACTTCCTCGAAAACGTATGTAACTCGCAGATGATTGAGATGAAAAGCAATATTCTTCGAAAATCCGACCAACGAGTAAGTACTAGCATTTTCATCAAAAGTAAACGAAGTTCTACCGAAGGCTTCTTGGCTTCTCCTTTCAATGAGATGTTTCTCCTAGATTTTCAGACGCCGTCAGCAAAAGGTATTGTCTAGTATGCAGGCACTCATAGCACCGCATTTCAATTGCTTTTGCTAAAATCTTACCTGTTTTCGTTATTCTCATCGCTTTTTTAGATTATTCCCTTTCTCTTATCAATCTCCCTTCCCCAAATCAAATTAAACAACCCTTTTAACTCATTCCGATTTTCTCATTAGATGATGGACCCTATGGAGTCTGATTCGGTCGGTCCGTCGCATACCGCTGTGGATCTCACTTTTGCCGACGTAATGGGAAACGACGTAGCTGTGTCGAATTTTCTGGGTCAGATTTTACTTCCTCCTTTACATACATCCTTCCACTTTCTCCCGAACTCTTTTCCAACCTTTTAGAGTTTCTTACTTCTATCAATGAACAATCTCTGCTTAGTTTGTACCTAAACTGTATGGTAAGTATTGTGGATACTGTTTTGAGATGGTGAGGTAATATGCGAATGACTTCATTCTAGGCCTACCGGGTCAACTCGGAGGAATTAATGAGTTCTATCGCATCAACAATTTCCATGAGTGAACCGACAGCTAATCCCGACGTTGGAGATATTTTTGACTCAAGTTTGGGATGGGACGAAGTGACAGAAGAATTGGAACCAACATCAGGTGGTATTCAAGGGCTTCGACATGAGATCGCTCCAGAGGATCGTGAGGCTATGGGCAGAATCCGAGCCTTTGGAGTATCAATGTGTAACCTAGTGATGCGGACCCTTCCCCAAATCCCTGAGGACACTGTGAAACGCTGCTTGAGAACCTTGACTACACCGCTGGAGTCTATCGATCCTAATGTCTTCATTGACGTTGAAGAGGAGGTATAATGTCGTCCTCCTCTTTGTCCTAAACAACCTTCGCTGGGTCTGCGCTTAGTCATAATAAATAACCGAGTGGTTGCACACACTCTCAAATCCTGTTAAACCCTGAGGCGCCCCCAACAAATTTTTTAACAAAATCTTAGGACGGATTTTGTTACTGAAGACATCAATTTCGCTGTAATTTAGAAAGTCGAAACTAAGGCTCTGTTACCGACCTAGTTCAAGGTGATCGCTTTGTTTTTGATCCGCCATTCATTTGACATTTGATAAACCACTTAGGGCTATCATAAATTTTTCTACGTGCCTAATTCGTTCTTGTCGCTCCAATGGTATTTTTACGTTCTCTCAAGTTGATCAGACTGCTGTCCTCTAAACAATGTTTTGGCGCCTTCAAGAGGAGTCCTTATTACGCCCGCACCGTCGAAGCGCTCCGAAGCTCCGATTTATTCTCAGAATCATCATGTCGTTCTGCACCAAATAGCGCTGAAGATGTTCAAGAAACTGCCTCTTATTATACCCACTCAGCATCTTCCTCTCCAGTCTCTCTTAAAACTACTTCTGCACTTTCTAGTAAGTATGGGCTTTTATCGCGGGAAAATCATTTGTTTAAGTAAAAATAAGGTGCATAACAACGTGTACATCGGAGATTACAAGAATTTGAAGGTTTCAGTCTGTTCATTTCTTTTAGTTATTGTCTTCACCAATCAATCCATAAAGTTATCTCTTCTAACATTCGCTATAGTTGTCTGCCATCAACCCGACCCATTAGACCATGGAGCCTTTTAGACTAGGAGTCTCCCCAGAAACCTCTTCTTCGGTCGTTTTTCACATTTAGAATAGCTAAATAAAGTCGACTTGTCCAAGTCTATTAACGCTTCCTTCAATTGCCGACGCAGCTTGAGATTTCAAATTAAAGTAAAGCAAAAATGAGTGGGCTCATTGTGAACAGAAAAATCGATATTTAGAAGCACTTAGTTTTATCCAGTGTTCTCTCAGAGTCTCATCTCAGTCTGCATTGTCCCCCAAAAACCGCCTCGTTCATCAACTTCTCCGATTTTTCGTTAGTCTAATTACATCCATTTTCATGCGTGATGGCGTGGTTAATGAGGGCTATGCCTCTCGAGTATGGCCAGATTACTCCTATATTGCTTTTTCGATGTCATGTTTAGTAGATCTGTTTGATTTCTATATTTTCATGAACTATATGCGAAGGAAGCTGATTCGTTTGCAACTTACATTATCTATTCTTTTAGGTACTTCGTCAAATTCATCCCGAGAATTTCAAACTTGCATCAGCTCGGTATCATTAATTTCTCTTTGCAGATTATCTCGGCCTTTGAACGTAAGAGATTTTATAATATTTGCTTCTAATTTCAGTCACCAACCCCTGCATCCAACTTTGCTGACTCTTACGTCGTTAACGTTCTCTCAGGAGGTGAGGTTTGTCTCTTTATGAACTCTTTTCTCCTTGCTCCACACATGATTGGTTGATAGAAATGTGTATTGCATTTTCCGGTCGTAATAACTTCTGTCACCATTGAGTATTCTAACCTCAAAGTATTCAGCTCTCCTCCTTACGACAACCACCCTCTTCTTCACTAGACTCCCTATCTGGTGGTGGAAGTGAGTCAATCCTTACTTTGATTGTTTCCCTCCTATTAATCTTAGTCTAACTGCGTTAATTTAATTTGCATTTTGTTTGTATAGCCTCACTTTTGTCACTTTTTTCGATTTACTGAAAACGTCTTGATAAAGTGACTACTCGTCTTTCGATAGCATAAATGCGGTTCTTTCGCAAGTTATTGATTTAGTAGGCTTTTCGTTTCTTATATTGGTCAATCGGCAAGGGGAATCGATTGATTTTGATGGCATACATCACTAGCTGTATGTATGGCATGCAGCTAGCTGTTTCGATAGCTGTTCCTTAGTCCATGAAGTAAATTTTTATTTTGAATTTGAATTCAACAACAAGATAAAACAGTTACTTAAACGCCATTTTAACGGAACTAAACTAAAGCAGATCATTTTGGTGAAATAATAAAAAAAAATTACATATAAATGACTTTAGAGATGGTGCGAGATGGATATGTTGTTTATACTCTGGAGGTAACCTGTATATCAACCATAACTGGACGGAAGTCCACCTGGCGAACCTACAGGCGGTACAGCCAATTCCACGATCTCCACTCTTGTATTATGGAGCAGGTTAATTTCATGCTTGTATTCTTTAGTGAGACGCTTTAACTAGAAAGCTCCAAATTTTTTGTCCTTTCCCATCATTTTACAGTGTGGTCGAATTCCGAACCTGAAGTTACCTGGCAAGAAATCATTCAGTAACGTAAGCCCTGAATTCATCGAAAAACGACGCACGGACCTCGATGATTACCTCCAAGTGAGTTCCTTTGCTGTTAAATTATCTTGAAAACTACGCAAATTAGAGTGGTGGGTTTTACTTCCGCCACTAGTCGATGTGAAATAAGACAGCTGATTCTACTTTCAAGGGCATTTGACATGAAAATCAAAGACGGGAAATGGAAAGTTAAGTCGCCTGTGTGCTAGGATGGTTTGTAGGCAGTCTTGAGATAACTGAAAATGTAGCAGCACAGAGGTGAACTATTTGTATTAACAAAAATGTTGGTGGTCTTCACACTGAGTTGTCAAGGCTTGTGAGTCATTCTGGCTGGGATCTCATTGCTTTGCTTCGGTAAATCATACTTGGTGTGTACATATATCGGCCGACTCCACAGGTCAAATTAATTACTTGAACTTCAAATTGATTCCGATTGTCTTAACGCCGGCGAGTCAGGAAATCCAGGGTTCTGATGGCGAACGTCCCGCTAAGGAGCCTGATTTTAAATACAGAAGAGACAGTAATTCCCTTAGTAAAAACAAATTATTACAGTAGTCTGCCAGTTTCAGAATTGGACCCTACCTGTAAGTGATTTGTTATTAACTAGAGAGCTCTCTTGCAAGATTAGTGGAAGGCATCAAAAAGCTAGAGGCTCATGCTAAAACTGTAAGCTTACGCTAAAGAGCTAACCTGCCAAATCTGAAAGTTCAATGCAATCGGGATTCGGCATGTCAGAATCCAAGCTACAGGAGGCTAGCCACTACAGTGAGTGAAATGAACAGACAAATGAGAAACGATCATCAAGAAAAAGTAACGAATCAAAAGTGAATATTTTCAGTCATCAAGTGGGAGGCAGTTTCCAAACCCATGAAAGCCCATTTTGGTCAAAAGATCACCGGAGAATAGAGCCTGACTGTTATTCAACAATGTTATACATTAATGTCACCTCAAAAAATGTGTAAGATAGTAACAAAAAAGAACGATTTTATTTGGTCTTTCCTGCGATTTTACTCTCAATCGTTTCCTGCCTTTTCGCCAAATACCTTCTCAGAACCGATACTTTTAGATTAAATATGTGTATTCCTTCTCTGCTCTGGGTTTGTTTTGAATGTTTTAAAGGAAAAATTTTTCGTTTTCCAACTTCACTTCTTGCTTCGTGACGCCTTCCTCGAAACGATCGCTTTTTAAAGGTCAGTGCTAATGATCAACTGCCATATTTTTACCACCTAGTATATCACCGAGTGCTTGGAGCTGGCAGATCCGTTCTTGAGACGCCATTTAAAAATGACTGTCTATCAATCAGAAAGTGGTTTCATTTGAGCAAATAAATGGTAGACAGATGGGAAATTGTCGGCCATGTTAGGGCAAATTAGCAGTGTCCTCGAATTTCTTTTTCGATTGACTTTCGCGAAACTTTACAGATTCTTTGTGGAATAGACAACAGTGGAAAATACCCGAAGCTTCATCCGGTCTTCGCCAGCTTTCTTCAGGCAGAAAAATGGGAACGAAAGAGGCCCCTCAATCCCGGCGTGAGTCCCACTTTAATCTTTCTATAACTTCCCTCCCTTTGTAGGTGATGACTGCCTGTTCGAATTCAAATACTTTACATTACTCATAATTCAAGTTACGGATATGTAAGAGTCTCGGTAATTGAGTCAGTTTAGGCAGTAATGCCCACGGCTTTATTGTAGCTGACAGAAATTTAAAACTTGATCTACTGGGGCTTCCAATCATTGCATTCTAAAATATAACATATTTTATCTCAGCATTAGGGTAGGGTTCAATATCATCCACTTTGGAAGATCAATTTTGTCTAACTTTTTTCTTCGACAAAAATCCTTTCGTATTCCGCTTCCTCTAGGCCATCTTCCGTACCCTGATATTGTTCTTGTCGAGGACCTCTCATTTGGCCTTCCTCAGTAGATCAGATATGTAACGAATGTTGCCAGTTATTTTTATCATCGGATTATCTTTTAGAAGTACTTTAAGAAATACTTTTTTAGATCCAAAATCCATGCTCTTCCTGCCTTCAGTGCTTCTTGAATAGTACCGTTTGCTTGGTCAGAACCTATCAAAACTGTGAAAGTCCGTTTTAGATCAAGCCACAACAGCCGGCATTCAAACTGAAAGTTCGGAATCTAAATTTATTTTACGGGTCTGCCTCAAAAAATGGCTTTGACATCTAGAAGGTATTTGAAGACTGGGAGTGTGTTTACTTTCTTGTTGAGAAATTAGAGATAGAAGCCGTAATTAGAGCCATTGGTCTCATCGGAAACGGGGAAGCGAAGTGGAGATAATTAGAATCCCAAGGTCTAGTTCAGTCCTTCAGCTTGATAAAAGTCGCTGGGAGCGACATTCTTCTCGAGAGACCGCTTCACGGGTCTCCATCTTCAAACTAAGGAATCCTATTGATTACTCACCTCTCTGGTCGAACGAGTACGTATGGATATGTACAAGGCTGATTGTTGTACAGGTCAGAGCCCTCATAGCGATCACATTCGATATGGCCTGATTTTGCTCCGTATCGAGAAGCTCGAGTTGATTTTGTTTTAACGAGGATTTTTATGGTTTGTTCATTTTTCAGCAATTAACCTCATGAAATCTCGCAGTATCGCAAGGAGAAAGATACTGGATGAGCGACAGTTTCAGGGCCCTATTTCCTATCCTGTTCGAAAAAACTCTATGATAAATAATAGTGTTCTTCGCGCGTTAAAAGTAGAGAATAAACGTGAAAACTGTGTCCACGTGGACCCTTCCCGGAATCGATTATAGTAATAACAATACCAAAGGCATGTTTTTACTATGTAGGTCTTCTCTCTGATGAATCCATTGAAAGCAGTGGGTTCAGCGATTATCTCCGTTCCTGATACCCTGTTTGACGGCTTCTCGAAGATGATGAACCGTCGTCAGCCAGTTGACCAATCTGATATCAACTGCGCTATGTCTACGAATTCTATGCCTTCACGTTCATCTCTTGTCAGTGATAGCTACACGTCTAATCTTGCCATTCTTGATCAGGTACGTTCTAGCCAGCAAGGGTCCTTAACAGGCACGCTCAAAAATTCTTAGACGATGAGGAGCGGTGTTTTCGGAGGAGAATCATGGGACTACCCTGCTTTCAAGAGTGTCACCATCAACTTCACTTTCTAGATTAGACGTGATCTATTGAAACTCAAACTGCAGGGGTTGAAGTAAACAGATGCCGAAGAAATGAACACCATAATGGTGCTATCAGCTCATTGTCAGAAAATATATATTGATTTCACAGCCAAAAATTTTTAATAGAATCTTTGGTCAGAATAGATTTCAAAAAGGAACCTCAAATGATCGGGTTTTTTTATTGTTCAGCCCTCTTAATTGCTTGTTGAATTTTAAGACCAATCCCTTTGAACTCGATTTGGTGTATGCTTTCTTTCTTCACGTCAGCCTATTAAAAGTAGCATACCCTTTTTTTCCAGACCGATTCGGACAATATTCCTTTTCGGTTGCTCTTCATGCTGGTCGATGAGATATTCAGTTTGCAGCGCAAGACCCAACTTTTTCGACGTGGAACGCTGGCTATTCTTCGTAACATCGTCCAGACTTTCTTCGGGGATATCATGAATCGTCGAATCGTTGAAAAGGTTCGTTGATATCCTAGTAGGATTTATTCTTGATTTGACCAGGATATTTAGGGGGTCTTCGAAGTTCAGTTACATACTATCTCGCTACCGATCGAGATCAGCATACACACCCAATCGATTGTCCTACTCAGTAGATGGTGACTGCCCTCTTTAAGCGACCACTTCCTGATTATGGCTTTATCCGTCTTGGCTTGTCCATATTTCCGTCACTCCGCTTGTGAACATCAAGTTTTGTCAATCTCATTTTAGGCCAAAAATTTGATCAGTGCAAAGCAAATGGCGAATTATGCTGGAGTGCTTCGAGACGTCCTCTGGCCCAACGCTTCACGAGTTCAACCACTCTCTAAGAATATCAATCTAGAAGAAACCACGATTCGAGATGATGCCATGAAACTCCGCACTCGCGTTCTTTGTCGAGCTGCTATGTTTGGCAGTGTTGCTGGTCAGTCTCTTTGGTTTCGACGAATGTTTTAAGTAAATGCCATGGAAGGAGTTAAAATTTGATTCCTTCCGCTAATTTGCACAGAGGAATTAGCTTCCTACCTCGGTGTTGAGACTACTCGAGAGGGGGTTCAACGTGTTTTCAATCTGCTCCAACAGCCTTGTCTCAATCGCCGACTGGTTCACTGTATTCTCGAAGGTATCACTCGTCTTCTACTTGCAGACCAAACGGCACAGTTGAGCGAAATCTATGCCCAAGCTTATAGATGTCGTTCCAACTAACCGTTTTCCATTCCCTTCTATCGTTCACCCTTCTGTAATGCTATCTTCACTCTCCCCTTTCACACTTCCTCTTTCGTCTGTGATTTACTGGTTTTCTTATTTCCAGATTATTGTTCGATTTGTATGCGAATATTAAGTGACACTTTAAATGTACAACTATTAAGTTGCAGACCCTTACAAAATACGTCTAACTAGCGAGCTCTACTATCTACCTCTGCTTCAAAAATGATGATGGGATTATTGTGGCATTTATGGTGGTGCTGACGGCTTTTCGGCTAAATGTAAGATAAAATAAGATCAAAAGAATATCGAGGCGAGGGACAATAGTAGAGCATGTGAGCCATGGCCATCTTCAATACTGAAGTAGTCATCTTTTCTTATCAGGCAGAATTAGCTAAAAAAAGGTGCTTGTGTATCCTCTTCTCCGTTCCCTATCATGAGTAGATGTGAAGTACATTAAAAAGAAGGGTAATTTCATTTCCAGAATAAAAGGCTCTAGGCACTGAACTATGGGGATTATCGTGCTCCTATGAAATGGTTGGCCTCTGCTGAATTTGGAAAATTAGGGCGAAATGGGTATTGTCGTCAATATCTGAACTGTATGAAGTCATTTCCAATTTAATTCAACCTTCAATACAACATGTTGCTGGAATTACGACACTGATACTTCGAGATACGAGGAAATTTATTATCTGCTGTCATTTCGGCGGCATACCTTTCATCTTCCAATGTAATGCTGTCCGATCATTCAAGCGTCGAGAGGCCCAAAGTTCCAAAGGAGCTTCAGGATATTCGAAGGCTATACAGCGAACCTTTCTTGGTAGATGGCTGCATCCTAAATCGAACGGCCAGACTTTCGGCCGATCTCGTAATAAATCATGGGAGTTGAATGTCATGAAAAATTTACGACGCAATTTGGAGATATCGTTTTGCCGCCTTCACTAGTTCCGGTCATGGTACCGACCAGCAAGGTGACATGCTAACCAAGGGCAATAGGGACCTAGCCGATATGACTCGCAAGCCCTGACAGCATGCTACTGTCCATAAGTAGAAGGTGCATGAACCCTAGATTGGATAGCAGTGTTTCGCTACGTAAGTAATAACATTTGGGAAACCAACAAACGAGTGATTTGAATTTTCTATACCTGGATAGCGGTTTTTATCGAAACAGCTAACCATGAAAGTGGGATCGTTGTGCATCAGTTCAGGTTACTAGTTAGCATCAAGAATGTTCCTTTCAAGGTCATCCTTACATTGATTAATTAATGTCCCAGATTATCTTCTGAAGTTCAATGTTTAAAACCCAAGTCAACCTTTTCACTAGTGAATCCAACCAAGAAGAGCATTGAGACACTGGCTTTTCAATATTTTTTACACGCCTATGCAATTATGAAATGAAAGGTATAACGCGAATAAGACTTTTGATGCTGAATTCTCCTTTTACCTGGAAATTTTGCAACTCTATGTGGATTATCTTCCACAGCCTTTAATGGAGTCTGCGTACATTTGTAACACTCTTTTGTTCCCTCATCATTCTCATTGTGTCCGCACTAAATGAATTTCGGTGGACGTCATCCTTCACAGGTCGATACGTTATTGCCGACGAAGCAGCCTAATGCAGGCACTCTTCAATTAACCTCCAATCTAATTTCTATGACGTTGACAGATTCTTTGTTTTAGGAGACGCAAAAACTAAAAATTAATAAAGTGCTTAAATTCTAAATTGTTTAAAGCTGACAGGATTAATGCCCGACAACTAACATTAAATTAACCCATCTCTTTAAGCACTTGGCTTTTTTGCTTACAAAATAGCATAATTTAGCAAAGAAGCTTATTTTTTGTTGAGAATATTACTGTTGCTAGGGTTAGGTCGCGTTATACCAAAGTGTGGTTTTATTTTATAGTCAAACGTATAAAATCGATTATAATACCAGTAGACACTCCAATAGTGTCACCGCTCTACCATCGAAGCTTTACCTTATCTTGACGCCGCTGTGATTGGCTCTTTAAAGCACTTTTCTGATTGGACAATTATTAGAAATAGTTGAGATCAGCGTGATAGGGTGTGTACGAGTACATCTAACCAATGGATAATAATGGTTGAAAAACAATTTATCCACGATTTAGAGATTTTGCATCATAGGGTTCGGGTGTAGTTGCCTTGAGGTGATTTCTGAATTTAGTTCAAATGAGATATTACCATTTGAGTACGGTGAAACTAGGAAGGAGGGATTTAGTCAAACGATTCATCAGTTGAATGATCTAAACGGTAAGCGAGATGTTTAAACAATATGTCTAGCCAACAAAACCTGTCTTTGCTGGTTATGAATTCGCAATTATTTGTGCCTATGGCAGCTCGTAAGGGCAGTTCAAAAGCATATTGCAGTAATTTGTTCTGCCATACTGAAGAATTAAACTAAGCATATTTTGGCAGACCTCAATAGCGTCAGATTCGGAGCAAACTGAATTAGAAATGGCAACGGATCCAATAACTTCAAAAGAATAGCAAACAATGCCGGAGTGTTTCCACCCAAAATAGTTTTTTTCCCATAGCCCTATTAAAGCTGAATTTGCATCTTGGTGTCCCTTTGACTGAAGACCAAGTGCATATCTTTTTTGAAGTTGCTTCGACGCTTTCGTCAAGTCTAGTGGTTTCACATAGCTGGACAAGTATCTTCGATAAAACAGTATTGTTCTCCTTCTGTGTAATTCGTAGTTGTTGATCTCACCTGCATCACTTATAGCTGCCGTACATCTGCAGCCCCAGCTTCGGATGACATTGAAACCTCAAGGTCGAGGTTAAATGGAATGGACCTGATTCTAGATAAAGGTTATTGAATCCTCAGCCCATATTATGGAATGACTTATTTACTTTATTTCGATGAACACAATTTTAACAAAATTTATTCACATTGAATAAACCAATAGTTGTTTTTGACCAGAGGCTAACAGACGTCTTTTTTGATTGTAAACAAGTTTTCGTTTAGTTTTCATTAAGGTTTATTTACATACTCCCTACCCATTAAGGCAAGTTCCAAAGACTTGTTGGGGGTACAACAGAGATACAAGTAGCTTCTATAACATGCAGCAAACAACAGTTAACAAGGAAGACAGTAAAAGCGTTTATCGAAGTCTTCGGTTCTCCAGTCACTTCTCTGGCATGGTTTCATCGTGCAGGTAGCAGTTCATCTTCCTGGTGGTACCTCGTCCATCCTCGACATTTTTAAGGCAGACAATCTTCATACCTCTTCCAGAAGTCTTTTCAACTTTCTCGTTGACATCCCATTCATTGTTACATACGCGCGCTTTCCACAGTCTAGTTTGAGACCATGAATGCAGGTATTTGCGTTGTGCCTTGTTTACCAGACTGTACGAAGTTGTACTTCTGCTGGCATAATCTAATTTTATACGTCCGGTGGGTGATTAGTCCTATCCGACCAGGACCAGAGTTGCTCCTAAGTTACCGGTGGTCACCATGAAGGGGTTGAGAATAGGTTTGATCACCTTTCATAAAGGTAATTCTCCGTTGCACCAGCATTTTGAGTTTTTTTGGTGAATACGTTTTGCTGATTGTTGCTTAATCATTTCAACGGTAGAAGAAAACAGACCCATTAGTAAAATGCCAGTCTAACCCTTATACTAAATGGGAGGACTAGCAATTAGAAGGACATTGTGGTACACAGTGTGAGTCAACGTTGCCTTGTCGAATAATGAAATTAGAAGACGTGCAGAGGATTGCTGATATCGTTTTTTGAACGAAAAGTCGCGCACACTTACTTGGAAATTCAATCTAACCTACTAGCGATCTTGTGGTGGTAATGTTAGCCTCTTAGGCGCCTGATAAAGATTGGAAACGACCAACCAATCAATTTATCGGTTCAATAGGTCCGATCATGATCGTGATTGACCTATCCACTATGCCTGGTTTCTCGCCAAAGAAAAGATATTGTCAAGAGGCCTCAATTAAAACAGCATCAAGGCTTTGAGTTTGGTGACGATAAGTGCCTGCAGCAGCTAATGCTTTATTAAGAGGAGTGAATACCAATATTCTTGCCTTGTAAAGCCAAAATTTCTCCTTGGAAATGCATGTTTTGAGTTGACCAATAAATACTGCCATAATCGCATCAGATTTTTTTCGAAGGATACTGATAGATTAAGCATCCTAAGTAAAAGCTCAAATAAGAGTCGTGAGAAACAAATGTTATCTTGTTCATTCGAGCACCATTTTTGATCAAATTCAATAATACAAGAGGGCATATTACGAATATCTCATTTCCGACAAAACACGCGTAGGACAAATGTGAAAAGTCGACGCAGGAGAAACATAATCCACCGAAACCCTATTTTAAAGGCTGATGCTGGAAATGCTTGTAGGAAATGAATCCTTTCACGTGTTCAGTAGACTTAGTAGGACCGCCTTAGTGATTTTTTTATCTTCCTTTGACTGGTATCACCTCCAATTAAGAAGGGCAAATTAAAAGTACAACATAATAAAGATGCGTAGAGCGTAACCCGCGTTACGAAGAAGAAAGGGTTAACCAGATAACTTAAACTTCTTCTTTAGATGGTCCTCTATTAACTTTCGCTCATTCATATTCGAACACCCGCGGGGCTGCTTTTGACACTATTTCCCACTACATATTCGATGAAGTAAAGTAAGCTTTTCAGCTTAAAGTCTTCTCGGGCTGTTAACATGCCTGCGCAGCCACTAATAGCAGTAAGGATCCTTCATTAATGAACGTTGGTTAATACAACTGCTAAATTCTAAAATGGCAAAGCACAATCAGGAAAGAGTTAAATGAGAAGATATGTCTTGAAAGGGTAGATTCTACAGTTATCTCTTTACGCATGTTTGTGGGCTCCTCAACGTTCGGATGGAGACTCCGCTTCACCTTTGAATAACCACCCCACCATCATCCCTCTCAAAGCTAATGCAGATTCAAGGACCTATGGCTGGTTAGCATGAAATTGTTGATAATATCAGATCCCTAGTGGTGAGAGCCTACGAAACATACAATGACAGTGTCAATTACCGTTTTCTCATCTTGGTCCGCATACATGCGTCACATGAGAGTCATATTTGAGTGCTAACGGTCATGTGCACATACCGCATGCTGAAAAACTCGAATACAAAAGTCATCACTAGAGACCTCAGCAGTGAGCCAGTTTTTTATTCATCCGCACTCATTGGACAAGTCCCAATAACTTATTGGGGACACAACAGAAATGCAAACAGTTAGGCATATACGCATGGCAATAGAACAGATAAATTGATGTCTTCGGTTCCCATGCCCTTCCCCGACATGGTTTCGTCGTACAGCAGCAGTTCAGTCTTCAGCTGCACTTTGTGGCACTTCATCCGTCCTCAGCACCTTTCGTTTCGTTTATGTTCGATGGGCCTTTGTTGTCCTCGTCTGTTTGTCCTTATCCAGGTATTCTTTGCAAATAGGCATCGCTTAGTCCTTTCCTCTTCTCTGTTGACTTCTCATTTTCTGCGATCGCAACCGAAGGGTAACAACCCCTAATATGTCCCTTCAGCCACTTTTGAAACTTGCATCTTTTAAGGCAATCTTCAAGGGAGCACTTTAGCCTATGGTCCAGTATCTCTTCGACTTTGTGCCCTTTTTCTCCATGATCTTGCCTTACGTATCTTTGCATCTTTTTTGTTGTGGCGAAACATCTGCCTCAACCTTTGAGGCTTTTGGATCAAGTAGCCATGATTCGGAGTGCTCTTGGCATATTTCTTTCGCATCTTTAACTAATCGAAGCATCCAATTCCCCATATGTGAGGCTTTCTTAGTTTCACCGTTTTCAAGGTTACTTGCAGGTATGGAGAGTATCAGGCTATCTTTGTCCATTTTCAAGCTCTTCCATAGGTTCAACCTCTTTGCCTGTATAAGACTTGCTAAATTGCACACCGGCAGGTCCTTTCAGAGTTCCGCTATAGTTTTGGCTCTTCGCGAGTACAACCCAAGAATCATAAGTCGAGCCGTATTCAAAGTTGCTTTTAGGGTATTATTTAGACTTATTGAGCGAAGGAATGGTCGTGGTCGTGTTGGTTGCCTTTTTCTTCTGCCTAAGTTTGCTTATATTGCACCGTCTGGCTCGCTGGTGTCATGGATTATGGAGCCAAGGTATTCGAAATTTGAGGCATGTCAGAATTACATTCCTGCTGGTTCGAGGGGCATTTGATCTTCACCAGCACCAACTTGAAGCCAGAGCGTTTTGTCCGCTGGTATTTGCATTCCGTATTTAAGCAGCGTTATCGCCAGATGCTCTAATAATCTGACAGCTGCCACCTTATTTGACAAAACGAGACATAGATCATAGATCATCTGCATGTTCAAAATGATTTGGCAGCCATCTTTTGCCCGAGTGATCAATCATCTGAACTGCACTGTCGTTGAGTGAGGAGAAGGCTTCTTCCAATATGAGTTGGAAGGTCAGGTTGAAAAGAAGTGATCCTTCTTTCGAGCCTTGTCTCACACCACATTTCATCACGAGTTAGTCCTTTGTTCCCCTCGATTTCCCCATGGGTGTGTCCATCAATGACCACCGAATGGACCATTTGCCAAGAGCAGCCCAGATCTACTATTCAGTTGATTATTGCAGTTTTAGGCGGCGACTCAAAGGCCTTTTTTAGATCAACAAACACTGGTACTATTTTCTGCTTCTGGTCCACGGCTTTATGTATAATGGTTCTTACTCCAAGGACAGCCTGTTCGGTGGATCTTCCCTCACTGAATCCGAATTGGATCCTTTAGTGTATTTCGATAAGTTGGCGCTTCAGACGTTTGCACAGAAAAGATGCATATAACTTGCCTAATGTATCTAGAAGGTAGATTGATCTATAGTTCACAGAATCTGTCTGCAAGCGTTTGAGCCTGTAAATACTTACAACTTCAGCATCAATTCAGACTTGAGTTTTAGAGGTGGTCCCATTGTAAAAGTCATCGAAAACTTTTAGAAGGTTGGCATTTAGACACGGAGCACCCCATTTCAGTGACTCAGATCTGATTCCATTTTTGCCGGGACTTTTGTGTAGTTTTAGTCTACTTTTAGCTGCCTCTATGACCTTTTGATCAGAAAGGCGACTCCCCCCATTGGGTCTAGAGCCTTCACTGTGTCCAGAGTTAAAGAAAGCATAGTTATCTATACGTAAGCAGCAGGACTTCAATTGAAGTGAGCCAGTTACAATATGAACATTCACTATGAATTGGTTTAAAGAGGCATTTATATAGGATTCCATTATCTAATTGGCCTGAATCTCTCCCATTTTCTGAGGATCTGGTCACTAGTACGTCAATTGGCAACTCTAAAGTGTAATCTTATTTAAATGAATTTAGGTATTAATTTGGCACGACTTGGTCTTCTTCTAGATACCCAAGACTAACCTGCTGACCTCGAAAATGAGGCGGTTTTCCTGAATTTTCTCACCCTTCTTAGTAAACTGATTATCTATCAACATTGCGGATAGGAGAAAATGCTACAGATACCAGATACTACAATGCCATACCCGTGTCAAAATTTGCTTTTATTACTAATCCTAGAATGTAAACGAAACACCTGCACTGAATGTTTGATATTTTATGGAATGGATAGCAGCAGGTGACTCTTCGGCCACTGGTTCTATTGTATCTCACCTGAAACAGAGCTCATATCAATCAAGTTTAGGTTTATACAAGTTTGAACTAGCAAGGAAGTTCGTATTACATGAGCAGGCTACCAATCAATCAGGATTTGATGATCTGGCTGGGCAGAAGACACTCTGTCGATCTGGTTTTAACAAATGTCACCTGTCTAGAGCACACTACAAAGAGTGAGCGTAAGCGAAGATTGAATTTAACTGCCTACGTCACTCAATTTCACCAAATTGCACAAATACTGGGCAGCGCTTTTTTACGTTCCGTAATCATTACATTGTTAATGTCATTTACATGCCTCTATTTCAGATGCAGCTCGCTGAGATCTGAAGTGGTCTCTCACAACTCCCTCGTCTCTATGAAAGAGCAGCCAGCTGCGAGACCAATATGTGGCATCAGTCAGCATGCTGATTGGCTTTCGAAGTTGATCGTGATGGATCTTTAGGCTTTGCCAAAAGCACTATATAGTAGCGTAGAGGCAATGGGAAAAAAAATACCCCTCCCCTCTTAAAGTTATATCTAATTTGAGAATGAAACCAAGATTAAACTCGGGGCAACAATAAAGATTACGTCTTTTGTTTTAACAAATATTCGACCACACTAACCGTAGTTCTATGTCTCGCAGATTACAAACGTCTATAGCTAACTTTTTCAGAGAAATCATAGAGCATTCAACAGAAACGAAAACGCGGGAAATCTCCGACCAACAAAAGGTAAAGCGGCCTAAGTTAGGGCACAACATCGATAGAGTTCGAACTATGGAGCACATGGAATAAAAACGAGCAATTAACACGAGTATGAATCTAGGCGAACTTTTAAGATAAAAAACTACTCAAAAGATATTCCAACGTAAAAGTCCAGCCTCCGGAGAGGGTGCTAAAGCTGAGGGGTAATTTGGAGGAGAATTGCATGGACAGACATTTTATTCACAGCTACTCCATAAATCCTCAGGCAAGTGTGAGGGGCCAGTTCACTTGATGAAAGACTGGCAACGAAAGTTTTTTCGGGACGCATCAAGACGAAAAGAATGCAAAGACGAAGAGATTGACAAATACAGGCACACGAACAAAGCAACCATGTCTTATTGAACTACGACAGACGCGATCGAATAGAGGAAGGATAAAAAGTTAGGACAGTATGGGCAATAGAAATTAAGTAGGTAAACAAATGATGCATTTAGTTCGTTTCTATTGTGCCTTTCAATTGGCCCTCCTTACGTTGCTGAAGAACAATAAATTCCAGAGATTAGAAGCGTGACTCATGATTAAGACATAGGATGTGAAGCAGTTTACCTTGTCAAGCTCTTCTTTGGTTTGGGCCTCCATTATTCGAATGTCGCTCATGGAAAGACCGTGCCATCTGTCAATGTTGCAGAAGAGTTGGCGATGGAAATTGTGGAACAGTTTTCGCTCAACCTAAAATGAATTCAGATTAAATATGACAACGTCCAGTGGGCTTAAAAGCAGAAAAATTACCCTGCCAATATAACTTTCAACCATTGTTTGAATGCCGAACCACTTGAAGTTGCAGGTTACGAGCTTGTAAGCGCACATTACGGGCATATCAGTCTTCTACAAACATAGGGACAATAAAAGAAGCGTAGCAAGAGGCCTTACTTCCCACCAATGAGGGCCTACAAGGGGACCTCGTCCAGTCGTCTTGGACTGGAAAGTTTTGGGATCCCATAATGTATCAGAGCCATCCAAATCCTGTGAAATGTCAATATAAACGACTTCACGTTTTGCCAACATATCCGGGGGTAGTTCATGAACCTGGGAAAAAAACCTTAGAGATTTGCAGAATTACATACATTTATGATATCTATTTGATCCTGAACATGCATGGTTTCCACCTTAAGGAAGAAATCTTTTCCCATATATTCATTCTAAAATAGCAAAAATCACAAGATACAACTAAAGCTAAGAATATAGTCTTAGAAAATTAATTTCGACAAAAACTCACAGTAATGACCGTTCGGCAGTAAGGGTAAGCGTTCCATGCGAGTTCAGTGACATTTAGAGATCCTGTGGGGGCGATCTTACGGATGAAACTAGGAACCTTGTAAGCCAGATGATAAATTTTGTGCGTATATTGCCCATTAACGTGAGCCTCACCACCAGGAAGAGCTTCAGTGGGAGCATTAGTTTCCTTCGTGAAAGGCTCGTTTACCAGGATTTCAACACCGTCACCACCGCCAGTCTCATCTTTGGACGCCTCAATGACAGTCCAGAGTTGGGCAACCTGGTACTCCTCCACTGTCATGGGAAGGATAACGCGACTATTTAAAAAAAAATCACTATACTTCTATATTTTAAAAGCAATAGACAGCAAAGCAGAATAAATTACTATTCCCTGATGATCATCCTGGCGGGTAAACAAAAGGAGCGCTGGAGGAAGGAGGCCAAGCAGGCAGGCTATGTAATTATTTAAACACAGAAACTATCGTGATTCAATTAAAAAACTGCTTTAAAAGTGCATCTATTAATGTCTTGCATTTCGACCAGTTTTCGGAAGAAATTCAATCAGTATTTATCAACGTTTTTACTTTCAATCTATTCTGAATACAATATTTGGAATAACCACTTATATCTGTAAAGGGAGCGCGATCATATGGCTACAACATTGACGGATCCTAAATATAATATTGATATGTTTATTGGCCTTGTTTGACGTTTCTTCATGCGTTCGAGCCCTAATTTATCTGTCTGTTGATGTTGAGGAACGCTAAATGTAGAATACAGGTCTGAGCTGTGTTTCCAGAAAACTTCTACCAGATGAATAAGATAAATGCTTAACTTGTGTATTAGTTTTTCTAGCATACTTCTCGAGTTCTTTGTAAACCGGATTTCTTGCGCTTCTTGTGAAAGCTGTCGTGGTTAGTGATATGAAACCAGTTTCATCTTAGGGACATTTCTGAAAGCACTTCAAATACGTTCATTTTCCTTTATTATCTTCCGTCCCACATTTAATTCAACCAATGCGTAGAATGTAAATAAGATCAGTTAATATTCCACGTATTAAAAATATCGCTGTCCACCGCTGCTGCGCGATTTCTCTAAGGTCTGAAAAAATGAATATCTTATTGGATTGCCTAAATTTTGATAATTTATTAGTTTGCCGCACAGAAAAGCAACCGAAATGTACCCGCCAGAGAAGTCCATTTTCTTCATTTTTCCATCACTGCATACATGTGAATGAAGAATAAAAACCAGAATGTTTAAATAATTAAAATTTTCCGAAAAATTGGTGCTAATTGATACTAAAATGGCGAAGAGTACTTAGGAGATTATTCCATTATCAACATTTCATTGGCTCGAACTTTACTTCACCTGCTGTCTGCTGATGAGGCTGTAGGTATCCGTCTACTCAGGTGACATCTCGTGCCTACGATCTATAATCTTTAAACCGAATCTTTCCTCCACGAGGTGTCCCTGTGTTGCTGCTCAGTTTGGTTTACTTAACCAACAGGTATCTTCTAGCTTTCTATGCTTGTTATTTCAGGATACGAAGACTGCGAAGCTACAACTAGACGCAGATGATGTGTCGAAATTACTCTTTGCTTTAGAAAATCGTGAAAAGCACATCAAATTAACTGTTAAGAAGTTTGATTAACAAAATCGCATTACGATGACCGAGACCGCACTTGGCTCCATTGATTTTTCTTCCCTCCTAAATGAACTGGAATCTGGTAGTAGTGGTTCATGTGCTAGCGTTATCCGTAAACTTCGTGAATACGAAGTGGCTGCTTATGAAGCCGGCCAAGGAGGTCCAACTGGGGAGCTCATTGCGAACTTTATTGCCCGCCTTGATGAACGGGTCGCAGATCATGAATTAGAAATAGAAAAAACATGCAGTCACAACTACGAGAGCTTTGCTGAATCTGTGCAAGAGCTGATGATAATGCAGGAAAGGGCGGAAGAGCTCCAGCAAACACTTCGTCAAATTCGTTCCAACGTGGAATCCAGTGTCATGCAGGTTTGTGCAGTTGGAACAATTAATTTTTTTAGTTAAATGATTCGAGTGAAGCCCTCACTACCACTCATTCGACCGTCAATCGTATTGATCAATGCATCTCTGCGCTTCGGACTTGTCTTCCTGTTCTGGATCAATACGAGAAAATCGAAAAGTGCATCGCCGAAGGTCGTTACTACCATGCATTGAAGTCTCTGGAATACTTAGAGCACTATCAGCTCAAATCCATCCAAGCCTATTCCTTCTCCCAAGCCCTTGCCAGGCGCATTCCAGAGTTAAGAGCGGAAATTAAGGTATCACTCCTCAGGACTAGTCCATCTTCACTTATTTACTAGGGAAAGAAACGGAATATTCGTAATGGAGCTAGAAATATTATATCCGATCTGATAGATAGACAGTAGGTGATGCCTGTTGTATTTTATTGTTATCCCTTATTATTGTCGATTATTCCTCAAATTCTCGTTCAGTTTAACTCAATTACCTTCAAATTACTTACCGCTTGCATTAGCTTTTTCTTTGTGGTTTTTGCTTTAAATTCTTCGAGTTATTGTTCATTAGTATAGACCTCTTACTTGAAGATTTATGAGGCATCTTCTCCCTCTTCAAGCCAGGGACTCTAGGTTTCACGCCTCGGGTTTAGGATTTTTCTCCTGGTTCTTTAAGGCACGCCGAAGACTATTAGAATTGAGACCATGTAGTGGAACTATTTCTAATGTATTCGTTTTAATCTTGGTGTTTTTGTTTCTCCTAGACGGCCAGCCTTGCTCAACTGACGGATTTCTTGGAAGAGATTCGTAAACACTCGATTCGTCTCGGAGCCATTGCTATGCATCAGACCGCTGAGAAAACCGGAATGAAAGAGGGTTTCTTCGATGAGAACGTCCTATCTGCCCCCACTCGTATGAAAAATGCCAGCGATGAAGTATCGGGGCCATTTAAAACAAAATCGAGGTCTTCATCTGATTGTGACTGTTCTGATGCGGATACCTCTCAATCGCAGGCACAGCCTCCGTTCAAAACAAACGTCTTTCGATCCAATCGAATTAGTAAGCTATTGAAGTTGTCCCTTCAACAAGCAGTTTTTCAATTTTTTTCTTTAATGTTATGCATAGTCTCTCGATTTCTTCAGCACAATGTTCGTTGGTATGGTTGGGATGATGAAAGTAAAGTCTTGCTATGTGTGGTTCATCGTATATGTTGATTTGTAACTGCTGCTGCGCTAAACTGTACATCGGTGTTGTACGACTCACGTTTATTTGTCGAATAGCTACAGGGATTGTTACTTCATAAGTTTTCTTCGCTCGTCTTAGATGTTCTTGAAGCTGAATTGGAAGAACTGACTCTGGTGTCAAAAAAGCGCTCTGGTTTTGATGAAAGTGCTGGTAGAAACCAAAGCGGAGCCTATTGGAGCAGTGCCAAGAACAACATTGAAAATCTAATCAATTTCGGACCTATCTATCACTGTCTGCATATTCACAGTGTCTCCGGAGAGCGGTCAGAGTTCGAACATTACTACTTCACCCAACGACGGAAGCAGTGTCAACTCATTCTAAGCCTCTCGCCATCTCAGCAAGTTCGTTCGTTCAATCTCTCCTGCTTAGTCTCTATCGCATTGTACTAGATTGTTATTTTACCATCTTTACTTAATTCTTCATGAATAGGAGGATGGACATTCGCAGGTTAGTTGTTTGTGGTGCTTTCATGTGATTTACTTAACAGTTTACGTCTGGTTGTGGTGAAAGTTTCTCCATTTTCAGTGATATAGGGCCAAAGGAAAGGTAGTGGTAAGGAAGGAGACTATACTACTTGGGATATTTTTATTCTGCTATTTTCTCATCATGATAAAGAAAAGAGTCCCGAAAATATTTATCTATCGCGTCCTCCATCAGTCATTAAATTATGCTTTTATTAGAAAAAATGGTTAAATAACCTTAATTCAGAAGTAGGACAGGACCCTGTCTTCGTTTATTCCTTCGCTTTGTTGACTAACAGTATTTCAATTTCCTTAGTTTAAAAAATTAATGAAAATCTACTCATCCATCTAATTTGATAGTCTTGGGATAGAAGAGGTCATTTTTTCTTGGGTATTTTCTCATTTCGGCACTGTACTCTAGCAAATGCCCCAATACAGTTTAGATTACATGACTTTCTTTTTAACTTATGAAATTCATTTTTTAGGGGAAAGGGGGTCCAGATTTCTCAACCCCTAGACCTCCTCTTTCATTGCCTAAGTTCGTTTTCACCTGCTTAGACCTCTTGTTTAAAATATTTGATGAAACCTTAACGGGCTGCTGAGGGCTCAATAAAGCTTCCCATCACCTTTAGCGCATTTGCATCAGCTTGGAGCTATCAGATGGAGGATTTGAAATCGAGACCGCAAACATTCGATGAGTGACGAGCAGGGTGGATTTTCACTGAGCCACAGAAGTCTCTTGAAAATAGATTATCTATCGGCACCCTTCTTTCGATTCTCTTTAACCGACACCCCCTCTTTAGTGATCGCCTAAAACTTCATATTCGAACACGTAGTGCTGCTTTAACTGAAAACCTTCTACCTTTTATCTCCATTGGAGAAAGCAAGGCGTTGTAGGTTAGGTGGTCACTAAGCTTATCATTCCCACTGAACTGCCGATTGACTAGCCTTCGGAAAATGGCTGGTTGATCCCAATCCTTCCCAGAACTCTCATTAGTCAACAGCTCCCGTTCGTTGGAGAAGTTGGAATTACTACCATAAGACTGAGGATGTGAAATTAGATTATTCAGTAGTTATTCCAATCCCACAGTTGCACCTAAATGGTAAGCGCAGAGCCATAATTCCGTGAACTACGTATCTTTTTCTATACCCCTGCATTTGCCTAACTATAAGCAATCCTTCAAGTGAACCTCTTTATAACTTTCTACTGCTAAAGAATATATAAGATGTCGGTGTTTTATTTCTAGCTGGTTAATGTTATTGATTTTTGCTAATAGAATCTAAATCACTTGCACATTGAAGTAGTAGTCCTTTTGTACAAAGATTCCAATTGATTCTGAAACTTAACTGTCCTACTTTTGACTCAGATGATTGAATACCATCGTTGATATATTTACCCTTTGTTTTTATCGCACTTGTAGTCAAGTCTTCGCAACTACAGTGAATTCTTTAGTCGAGTGGTTGGCTTCTTTCTGGTGGATGATTACCTTCGTCATACAATGCCGGGAGCAGCTGCGAATGGGTCTGGAACGGCGGCAGCAGCCTCCTATTACCAGTCCTACCTCTCTGATCTCTGGTCTGGCCTAGTGCCCCGACTCACTGAACTGGTGAGTCGCAATGCTGCTGCCTGTCAAACTATCTGTGAATTATTGAGTCTCAAACACTATTGTGTCCTATTCGAGCACACAATGGCTAGTTTGGGTTTCCACACTGCTGGTCTGAATGAAATGATTGGAGCTGTGCGACGACAGTTCAGTCATCTTCTTATCGACCAATGGAAGAATAGATTCGAGGAGATATTTAAAAACGACAACTACACTGCGATTCGACTGGAATCGGCCTCTGATTTAACCCCAGAAATCGCCTCTTATCCCTATTGTCAGTCTGCTGAATTCATGTCCCAACCATATCCCCGTACCCTCGTCTTTTCTCCGATGGTTCCAGCTATCTACACTGCTATCCGGGATTATATTGATGCCTCAGCGAAGTTCATCGCCGCGCCTTCTGCGGACCTCGCCTGGACGGAGCTAGAAGACGCGCTGAACCGTGCTACTAATGTCCTCTTCACAGACTGCCTTGCTGTTATTCTTAATTCTACTATTCAAGCTGCAGAGAATGATCTATTGAGACTCATTCAACTCACAATAAATCTAACAGAGCTGGAAGGGGCCTGTGAGCAGTTACAGACCTATCTTCACGAACACGCCAGGCCGAAGCTTTTTTCCACAATCGTTCCTGTGGACGAGGTGCAAGGTGATGAGGAAGTAGGTGGCAGTATTTTCTGACTGCAGTCGACTGATTTATTCAATTCTCCTCCACCATTATCTGCCTTTCACAGGGAGTGGACGTTCTAACGCTGATGACATCTCAACCCGATGAAGTTCAGCCTTCTCGTTCCCACCTCTACGGCGTATCACTTTTCCGAGATTGTCGCGCTCGCGCCGAGACTCAGATCTACACGCATCTCAACTCGCGGATTGAGGAGTTTTGTAGCCTGGCCTCCTACCAGGGAATTTTCGGGGGTTTTGGTGAGGGTAATCTTAGCTTGGATCAACTGGTAACTTTGCCAGAGCCCCATATCACCAGCGAGTACATGTCAGATATGATGTCCTGGCTCGCCTCCACTTTTGCCGCTTTCACGCATCTTCCTCCCAAAGTTGCCCATACTGCGTGCATCTCCGCTTGCAAGTGCATTGTCAAATTGCTCCAGAAGATTCTCATGGGATCCGATGTATGTTTCCAGACTTAATTGATTCATAATGGGTTGTAAAGTTACATTTCCTTCGATACAGCAATGAATATTGCAAGTGCAACTACTAAGAGCTGTCTAGTATGGGATACTTTTTTTAATTTTTAAGGTGAAGATGGTTTCGGAACCGGCGATATCACAAATGTTGGTGGATTTGGCAGAGTGCGATAAATTTGCTTGCTCTGATCCAGTACCGGGCATCGACAAATCGATTCTCCTGCTAATCTTCAGTGAACTGCGTCAATTGCTTGAGCTTGTACGCGACGGTGATTGGTCCACCTACTTTGCTAGCTATGGAAGAACGTCTGGTGAGCTTGTCTACCTCTACATCTAAGTCATTTTACATCCTGAATTGGTCATGGTGCATTGTGGCATACGAATCTCTTTAAACCATAACAGGTCCCTGTCTGTTTGTAGGCAACCCCTACGATCGTGTAACGCCAGCAGCGGCGATCTCGTTACTGGAGAGTCTTCGCGAAGCCGAGAAACGCCGCAACAACACGCCCTCTTTTCTCCTTGTCGGCTCGTCCAAGCGACCAGAACGTGAGCGCCGCAAACGCCTCGAGGATATATTACGCCAATTAAAGGACTTGCAAGCTGGCTCAGCCACACCCAGACGCTTATAAACATTCCCCAATTTCTCCACCTCTCCTCCATTTTTTTCTAAACCCCAAAGCCCACTATTTCCCCAACTTTGTGAGCTAATGATATCCTTTCGTTATCTAATCTGAGATTACCGCTTTTAATGGACCTCAATGCCCATTTTTTTTCGGTGTTCCGAATCGTGTCACATATCAGTACCTGACAGAAATAGGTTAACTTCACCAATTGTGAAAGAACTCCTGCGCAAATGTTTCAAGCAAAAGCTGTTTGTACATTAATACTTGAGGGGAGTTTTTACCAGCAATGACTGTAGCGTTCAGTTTACAAAATGCGGTCAAAGGCTGAATCACGCCCGATTTAACTTAGTTACAATTAGCAGCCTCAGAGATTGGTCGAAGCCCACACAGATAGCCAGTCCCATCTTCTCTTTACACCAATCCAGGCTGGCGATTGGTTGCGATGAGAGCGTAATATTTTGTAACAAGGTTACCTTTCCCATCACACCTTCAGCGACCTCTACTTCTTTCCCATCACCGTCTCCAGTTGCAGTCATCTTAACTAATTTCTCTCGTTTCTCAGGGTAATGATATTTCCACAAGCACAATGAACCGTTGCCTCCAGTCGTTATAAAGATGTCACGCTGTTGGGGTAGATGCCGTACCTGCCACACTGTTGAGTCATGCGCCTTCTCTACCAGAGACGCGAAACCGCGTTGGGGATGCTGTGTTCGCATATCAAAGAGGTGGATCCGCGACTCCAGTGTGGTCGCTACCAGTTTATTCATGTTGATATCCTTTCGGTCGAACTCCAGAGAACAGACGCCGTTGCGTACATTGGTCTCCCAACGAACTCTCATGGCTCGAAGGTCAAAAAGTTTAATGTCACCGTTGTCATAACCAGCAACGAGGCAACGATCATGAACATTGTAGGCATGACCGAAGGCAAGGGTCCAACAATCACGAGGACTTTCTTGCGAGCCGTCGCTATTAGGTTGGTCAGTGGGTCCCATAGTAACTACAGGTGTTCTGGGCTGACGAGGATCCCAAACTTTGACGAAGCCATCACGAGAACCGGTGGCTAACTCAGGGGCTCCTTCGCCTATTCCGAGACCACCAACACCATCAATGGTGTTAATGATCTCCTTGTGGCCCTGAACAGCATAGAGAGGGGTTTCAAGACGGCCTCCGTCCCCGAGATCCCAAATGGCCATTCGGCCGTCAAATGCTCCGGTGGCAAGGTGAGCATTAGGCAGACGGGAGGCCCCAAATGTACAACACTTGAACGACTTCGACTTTTCGGCCTAGGTAAAAAAATATGGTTATATTTCCCCTATTTATTCGACTGTACGTTAAGAAGAGTAGGGTGGTAAGGACCTCGAAGACAAGTTTCAGCTCAGTTACGGTCACGTCATATATTTGAATTTGCCCAGTATCGCGAGGATTAGAACCGACAACGGCGAATTTGGTACTTATTGGTAGCCATTTACAGTCAAAAAGTGTGTAATTTAAAGATTTATGCAAATGACCGATGATTTGTGGTTTATCCATTGGAGCTGCGAATGAAAAAGCGGTCTGATTTTTTTAAAAAATGCGTTAAGAAGCACCTTTCCAGTCATGGAGTTGAATATTCAAAACTTACAAAATCCAAAATATATTAAAAAAGTATCATAATCTATGTCAACGTTGTACCCCGAAACAGTATATCGATCAAGCTAAGAACTCCTATGGCAGCAAGAGCGACCCAAGCGACGTCCTGGACACAGCACACTATCGCCAAGCCAACAAACCAGAAAAACAAAGTTTGGGGTTATACTTAATTACTTAGTCCTTTTCTGCTGCTAGCTTGCAAATATTTTCTGCTAAAAAAAATTGTTGAAGCTTTCGCAACAACAGTTATTACTGCTGTTGTATGGTGCTTTACTTGACCATGTCAGTTAAAAGATTTTCTCAACTTACACCAGTTCATAAGGAGTCTCCATCAATTATGATAAAAACAAAAAGCGCTTATGACGTGTTTTGGCTTTTCCGATTTAAATGATTCACATTCAGAAACGGCGAAGTAACAAAAATATAACTCTTGTGGCCTAAATCATTTGAGCCGAATAGAAAGACTATTTGAGATGAGACAATATTAGGCTGCTTCAAACGCTCTGCCCAATCCCAAAAAATCTTGAGATAAATTAAATATATAAGATAAAAATTTTCCGCTGGTTAGTTTATTTTATGGATTAATTTATAAGGCCACTGTGGTTACCATAGCTAAAATACTCTTAATATATACGGGCATGAATAAAGGGCATTCATTGTTGGGATTTGCAATGAGGGGTCTGGGGAATAAATTCAAAGTAAAGCTCGATTTCCTTCTGCTAGAGTTTTTAGAGATTGACTTATTTTCAATTAACGCTTTGGAAATTTGATAAAGATGGATAAATCGTTCTTCTTAGCTGTGATTTGTTTTGGCATTCCTAGATTTTAGCTCCTCAGCATGTCCAGCCTAAATGAACTGAAGCTCTTACAGAGGTGCTTGGGTAGAGGGATCACACTTGATTTTAATAATCTAGAATCGCAGGTGACAAATGAAATTGTTCCGATCTTTACTGGAAAAGAATGTGTGCGTTTGAAAAATCCTTGGCTACCTAAACGGTTTAGACAATCTGAACTGTCTATAGTGCATATGAAGTGTCACCAATCAGATAAGTGGCTGTAAAAGGTAAGAGAGGAATTACGCAAAAACGAAGCATCACAAGTTAAATGTCTGACTTGCTATTTTTTTAGCGGATTGTGTAGCCGCATGAAATTTGTCCCTATAATTACTCTTCTCCTTGAAGGATAAGAAATATGTGTAATTAGGTACTATTTGATCCTGCTTAAAATGAAAGAAAACTCCATCTTTGGCAAGCATTAGGATTTAGAGAGAAATTTTTAATTTCATTAAAAGTATTCCTTTTGAAGTTCTGCTTTCTGGCCGACGAGACTGTAATGGTCACAGTTGGATTTAAAAGGTACGTTTGACTATTCTAACCGAAGACATTATTCGCATTCGGTTTGAGTTATTTTAGTCACGACTTCGTGTGTTACCTAGAAGGGGGATTTTGTGTATTAATTTTTCACGAGCCATGACTTTGCAAGAATATGGTCCTCATTGTAGTGTAGATAATTTTGAGTCCTGTATTATAATGAGGACGTTGTGACATTACTGGGAGTCGTTTATTCTAGGCACAATGGACTCTTGTGTCCGATGTGGGACTGTTGGCGCCGAACCAAGATACAAGCTGGTTAGAGGGCGCGAAATATTATATTTTGCGTTTTAATACATTCTGCTTCAAAGTACATGCACGCTGTTTTGTCAGCAGCTAGCTGGATGTCTTATCGATTGAGAACCGTTAACGGCTAATCTGTCATTCATCAGTCATCTCCACATTCGATAATCCCTGGGTCTCTATCTCACTTGTGTTTGTCTCCATTGGCTTCATCTAGATATGATTAAATCTTGAGTGAAATTCTTTATTTAATGAAGCCCATTTTAATTAATATGCATCCCCGCTTCTACCGAGATCGAAACTTGAAAAAAAACTGTCTTTTAATAATTTGGCCACATAATCGATTGAATCAAACTGCATTTTATTTCAATATTAATCAACGTCATTAGTTTAGTCCATGATCGCAGTTCTCTTAGTTTACGCGCAGTTAAACCTATTCATTGGATAAAAATTTAATAGAATGTCTGCTAGTTAAAAGCTAGTTACTGCAGCATCTCACAGAAAATCGAGAGCTTCGCCTTACTCTATGGAATTGAATGACTTATTTGCGATAATTCTTCTCTTAATTTACCTTAGCAGCCACGAATTGACTAACGTTTCTAATGCCCTGCTGGAATTTAATTCACGAAGGCGTTTGATTCTTAAGAGGATTGAACTCTTATAAAATGAGAGTTGCATAACTATTTGGATCATTACAGATAGCGTCAAAATGCTAAAACAAAGAAGAGGAGTGTCTGCGGCTATTTAGGCAGTTTTCTTACTGTGTGCAGAGCAGACATATTTTCTCTACCTCTATTTAGAGGTGTTGATTTATGAGGACTATCCACTTTTGTAGCGGCATTTAGTTATGCCTTCGAAATGTTCAGAGCCTCACTTTAAATAGCGACTGGGAGTGGCGAGGAAAATAGCTTTGGATTCTGAATACCCAGGAGTTTCCATGAGTGTTACATATTAATTGAACTATACTTTTGTATGAAAATCTATCTATTTTGATTTTTTGTAATAATATACGTAAGGCATTCTAAAGGGGTCTGAGTTATTATATTTCAATATTTGATGTATATATTTCTTCGGGATTCGACAAAATAACTGATATATTTCAACAAGTCTTTGACAGTTTCTCTAGCTGCTATAGGCAAGTATCTATAATAATCTTCTTTACTTCCTGATGAAGCAGTCGACAGCATGACGTTCTATAGGTCCTTTCTTTAATGGCTTTGGGATTCAGTAAATAAAAAACGCTTTCTTGATGACTAACACTATCATCTGGAACTTGATTAAACGATTTTCGGAGGTATTTATTGCAAAAAAGGTTTCTGGTGCCATGATATTCTGGAATTGAGGGTCTACGGCGAGTGCTGCCATCGTATACGGAACGATCATAAACTGCGCCCAGCAAACAGTGTATTGATAAAACTAAGGGAATAGAAGAAGTAGGCAAAAGTGTTCGTGTGGATTAGACTTCAGGATACAATATATCGCTTATTGAATTCCTCCATCAATTTGCATTAGCCAGGGTTTCGATTTCTGGAAGTAGTTACTCAAAATTATTCAAAAATGCTCTTCATAATTTATATTGCAGTTTTTGCAACGTCGTCAAACTTATAGAGGACAAGGCTGAGCCAAATGTCTAGATAACTGAAGTCTAATGTCATTGTTTACCATCTAATCGTCATTATGAAATTCCGTTCAGAATTCAGTACTGGTAAAACCAAAGGCAGACCTAATGTCACCAAGCAGAGAACAAGTAGATGATTTTCGGGAAAGTTTAAACATTATTTGAGGCTCGTTTAGAAGCAAGTGCATTCCTAATGTTTCGATTAAAAACGTTTTTTTAAAATCTGCTAAATGGTTACAGATTCATGCCTAGAAACAATGTCGAGTAGTAATATGCGAATCTGTAAAATCTCAAAGAAATGTATAAAAACACGATTCGTATGTTGAACCTGATATATAATTCTTGTGTTTTGACTCTGCGTTGCTTTAAAAAAGGCTTAAGCAACCATTTGCTTTGGATATAAGTACTATATAGTGCATTTGAAATAACCCTTGGTAAATTTTTCTGCTAAAAACACTAACCTTGCTTTACCTAATAATAGTCATTTTACTGTATAGAAGCTATTTTTCCTTTATTTGTATTTTAATTTAAGCTAAATATACTTTGTTTAAGTTTTCTCACGGGCTCCTTTGACTGATTCGTATTACCAACCCTCAAATTTATATTGGTATGATTTTCGGTTCTTAGGTCATTGAGGCCAAGCGACGAATTTCAGATCTGCACAATTCGGCCCCTGTCGTTCATTTCTTCCGTTGTATAATAGATTATAATGCCAAATAAGAAAAAGAATAAGGATAAATTTAAGCAGAAACCTGCTCCGAAACCGTGGTTAGTTGAGCTGCTTGTTTTTTATTCTTGTTTTGTACGTGACAGTTCTCTTTAGGTCAATATTTCATGTAAACGACCATTTGTACTTAGCTTGTATTTTTTTCGTTTGTGGGATTAGTTTGACTTTCATTAGTCCCATCCAACTTAATTTACACAGCTTTTAACTAACTGCTTGATACTAATTTTGCTGCAGTAACGGCGATAGTACTCAAGCCTCGAGCAAGTCAGTCTCTTCATTCCCGGAAACTGAGGCAAAAATTATTGATGAGGAGGAAATGGAGGAGTATCCAGATGAAGGAATCCTGGATAGCGATAATGATGAACAGGAGGACCCACAGGATTACGTTAGAGGTGGCTATCACCCTGTCAAAATCGGACAGATGTACAATCAACGTTATCATGTCGTACGAAAATTGGGATGGGGTCACTTTTCTACCGTATGGCTCTGTTGGGATATCAAAGCCAAACGCTTTGTGGCCATGAAAGTAGTTAAGAGTGCGGCTCATTACACTGAAACGGCTGTTGATGAGATCAAACTGCTTTCCTGTGTTCGCGACGCCGATCCTGAACATCCTTTCCGCTGCAAGGCTGTTCAATTGTTGGACGAATTCAGGGTTTCTGGTGTCAATGGAATTCGTACGCCGTAGCTTTTGAGATAATCACTTCCTATTTAGACGTTTGTATGGTTTTTGAGGTTATGGGACACAATCTGCTGAAGCTCATTATACGGTCCAACTATCGGGGTATTCCCAGAGAAAATGTTCGAACAATAATTAAACAGGTGGGCCTAACAGTTGTTAATATTTTTTGTGCTTGTAAAAATGCTTCCAAGCTTGTGATTTGTTATCTTCAATGCTAGACTCTGGAGGGTTTGCATTATCTTCACGAAAAGTGTCAGATTATCCACACAGATATCAAACCCGAGAACATTTTGGTTGGCATTTCTGATTCTGCTGTTCGTCGACTTGCAGCTGAGTCTCTCGATGCCCAGAGACGTGGTGCTAGAATGTCTGTTTCCGCAGGTAAATTGCCATGTCTTGCTCGGTTTTGTTCCGCTTGAATCTTCCCAATTTTCATTCTTCTAGTGAGCACTGCTCCTAAGGAGTTTACACACCCATCCAAATTGAGTAAAGGCCAGAAAAGACGCATGAAAAAGCAGCAAAAGAAACAGCAGTTGCTCTTAGAGCAGGAACTGGATGAATTAGAGGAAATCGAGTGTCATGAACAGGAGCAACGTCTTCGTGAGATGGGCATCTATCCTCCTGCCGAGGGCGATGCTACTGCTGACGGTGTCGAACCGACCAAATCGATTAAAAGTGAAGAACAGCCCGATGAGGCTGACCCGGCCTCGAATACCAAAGCTGAACCTTCTGCCCACGTTCTTCCCTCAGGTTTGCTTGCTTTCACAGTTTTCGCCTCGAATTCCCTCTTATGCATACCTAGGGTGCTTTTCTGTTGCCGTTCTGGTGCAATTCACTGTCGCCTTTTTCTCTGCCAGTTGGCATAGTCATCACTGCTGCCATTTCTGCGCTTAAAAGAGCTGCCAGTTTCATTACTTCAGCAGACGAAAATGATAACACCTCTTCCACATCATATGAAAGCGAATTTGAGGTCGACCTCGCGGTGCCTCACAGGGTTGTTGACAAAGTCGTCGTTCTGGGTGGGCATGATGATGTTGGTGGTGGGGGTTGTGCTGGAGATGGTTTTGAATCTCGATCCATTATTCGACGAACCATACTGCCCCTCGCACGCTCTCTTAGCCGAAGATTCTCTTTGCCTTTCGGACGCCTAGTCGACAGTACGTGGACATATTCTCTACCTCCCTTTCTGTTCAAGATATCTCATCTTCTACACTCCGTCTCTTGCAGAGTTGTTTTCTGTCGCGATTGCTTCCTTTATTACATCGAAAGAGATTTGTGTCAGCTGGATCCTCAGCGATCCCTTCTGTGAGAGGCGACTTACCCCGTTTATTTTGATTAATGTGTAATCGCGCGAGCGTAGGTAACATTTAGAAAAAGAGGGATAGAACTGTGTGTGCTTAATAGTCATTGTAGTAGCTAGGTGCGAGCATACTTTGCGTACGCCTGTATTCGTTGTCAGTTCCTCTGCCCTGCTTGTGACTTCACGTAATCGCATTACTCCATCTTTCGCCTCTTAATCGATTATCTCATGTTTAGTTCTTGGTGCACTTTTCTCAGTCTGTCTTTTATCCTCTATCTAATGTTCGTGCATGCTTGTGCACAGAGCACCCAATGCTTCTAATCGATGCTCGTTTCTCTTACCAACATTTTAATTACTAGGCGGCAGAAGAGGGAGCACTAATTTTCATTGCACTAGCCTAACAATCCACGATTGACCTATCATTTCCACTTATTAGATACTTGCAGGCACGATGAGTCTAAAGCAGCGAAGCCTCAAACTGCTGAACATGTACGTTGAGTGAACCTTTTCTGCTGTTTGGAAATTCCTTTTACTAGCTAAGTTTGGTTCACTATAAGGTGGCCAATGTAGATGAAAACAAAACAAGGGAAGCAGGAGTGGCGCCATCTGAGCCTAGGAATGTACCTCAACTTCGACAGGGTATTACTACTGGTCTCAACGAGGCCGCACTGATTAAACGTGCCAGCATGTTTGTACGTCCGGTCACAGCTAATGGTGGAATCGATGGTCTAGAAAAACGCCGATCGTTGCTTCTCGAACCCCTGTTTAAAGAGCCTGATGCTAGCAAAGAGGTCTGCCCCATTGATGTGAAAATCGCTGACCTTGGCAACGCTTGCTGGACGTACAAAAAGTTCACTGATGACATTCAAACTCGTCAGTATCGAGCACTGGAAGTGCTCATTGGAGCTGGTTATAGCACTCCTGCGGATATCTGGAGTACGGCTTGTACTGTATGTCCTAGTAAACTTCATAGCCTGCTGTCTCTAAAAAATCTGACTTAGAATTCCTGTTCCCAGGCCTTTGAGTTGGCGACTGGTGATTATCTCTTTGATCCACATACTGGAGAAGAATATTCTCGGGATGAGGACCACCTTGCACATATCATCGAACTACTTGGCCCCATCCCACGTAATATTGTCGCTTTGGGCAAATACTCTCGCGAATTCTTCGACAAACGGGGTAAGTTACTGGTTGAATGATTTCAACTAGGACTACTCAGGAGATAACATATACTTATTTTCATCCCATATCTGCATTAGCCTGTCTGCGTCATATTCGCGTTTTGAAGCCATGGGATTTGTTGAGTGTTCTGGTACAGAAGTATGACTGGCCGTTGGATGAAGCCAAGCTTTTCACATCTTTCCTCGAGCCAATGCTCGCCTACGACCCAAACCAACGCGCTACTGCGTGGGAGTGCCTCCAGCATCCATGGATTACTGGCGCTCCAGCCGATTTCCTCGAGGGTCAATATTTTCGCCATTCCTTTCACCAGATGCCCGCAACTGATACCACTCTGCTGCTCCAACGACTACCTCCTGGTCCCAGTGCTCCCCTCGATCCTGAACTCGCCCCCGGACTCTACGCCCCTCAAGCTGTCCGCGCCGTTGCTGATGATGAAGATTTTGAGCCTCATCAGGTGGGCAAGTTCTCGAACATCCATTTCTTCTCTCGATTCCAACTTTTTCTTCCAAGTCGTTTTAATTTGCATATCTTTTGTTGTTTAATCTTGCTGTGCGCGCAAATAGCTCCCTCGTCATTAGTTCACGATTGTGCATACGTATGCGCGAGCGTAGTAGCAATTGTTTCTCGCAAATCATGCCTTTCCCTTTTTTGGTGGTTCGAACATCTTCACGATCACTATATGTATAAAACTGGTCCATCTCTTGTGTCATTTCATCTTTTTTCTGAAATCCATTGAAAGGATCATTTGCCAGTGTAAGCTATTTCTTTGATGTCCTGGGGACATCAGCTCGGTATTCTCTTACTGTTGATTTTGATAAACTCTGCATCGCACAGTTGTACTGACTCATTTCACTATTCAAGAGTTGTGGTTCACAAGTTCATTATTCTTATCTCTTACTCTAGGCGCGCATCGGTTCTCTTCCGACGTATCTGCCTTCGTATAAATGTAATTTTGGTCATGATGGTGATAAAGTGGAATCTGACGTAAGAAACCTGCGTTAAATGACGCATATAGGCTGTATCGTTTGTTTTTTAGCTGCGTTTTATCTACACATAGCTGGGCTATATGCGATAGTTTTTTGCCCTATTATCCCTAGACTTATTCCTAGCATAGCTTTTTGTTTTATAGAGCATTCCTAGTGGTTATGGAAATGATAACGCAAATTACTATCCCTACAACCACTACTATGCACATCCTAGTCCCAGTAGTGGTAGCGGAGGTGGGGGCTACTTACCCGGAAACAAGCTACATTATTATGAAGGCGGTGCAAACGCTAGCAGTGGGGAGGCTTTCTCACGAGAGGGCTCAGGTAGCTCCTCATCCGGTTCATCAGCCTCTGATGCTGAGCCCTGTCGTATGAACTACAGACACCAGCATCATCATGAGTACAACGCCTGCGACTTTGTCGCACCCGTCGATGATCCCGAAGCTCTGCAAATAGCCGCCAGTCTTTCACCGAATCAAAAGAGCATTCTCGCCCATGTCATGCAAGCCCTCGGACCCAAGACGGTCTGGGACGGCTTGATGGCGGGAAAGAAGCGTCAGCAGATGCAACAGGCCTCCGCTGCTGCAGCTGGCACAACTGGAAATAAGATTACCAACGGTGAACAGAGGGAGGATGGCGTTGGTGAAGCAACGGCAGAGTTCCCCGACAGCAAAAATGGTGACGGATATATCGGCCGCGCTTCCTCATCCAAAATCGAGGGCGATCCTATGAAAAACGTTTGTATGAGCAATGGGAGTCACAAGACTGACGATGTTGCAACCTCCACCACCGCCTAGCTCTATTTCTCTTCTCAAGCGTTTTCACCCCTTTTTCCCCCTTCCTCCCATTCATAATGTTTTAAGTGCCATACTGTCTCCGAAGCGCATTGCTTTGGTTCCCTGTTACAATTCTTCTATCATCAATCGATGTGTTTGTGTGTGCGTGAAACAAAATAAACGAATGGAGTGGAGGAGGAAATAGCTCGCACCCGATCCGGTTCGCTCTCATCCTCACATTTATCCGTCTTTGAGTCTTTCCTTTCTGATGAAATAACACTCCTTTCGCCGTACTCATCGAAACCTTCTCCCCCACAACCCTTCTAAATCTCTCCATTACAGACCTTTGTTTTATAATGTCGACTTCTTGAGTTTGCCGTCATATGAGTTGGATTTGACTGCAAACTTCTTTGTGTGCCGGTACTTGTGTACATACTGCATCTTTTTTCTGCGTCTGTGTGTGCACCTGCCAGCCATCTCGAATGCCACCGAGTTCATGCGGCCATGATGAAGATTTCTCATCTTGAGTCTAATTCTGCCCATGGGGGCGAGAAGCCTCATTCCCGCTCCTAATCCTTTTCTCTTCTGTCCTTTGCGTTAATCTCCTAACCGACGCACTTTCTTCCGGGTGTGCACAAATAGTACTCTTTGGTAGGCGCTACTCTGTTCCTTCCTCATACTTGCAATTAAAACTATTATTTTTCTGGCATTCCTATTTCTTTATAGGTTTGAGGGTGTTGCTGCTTATGTTTCAGACCGTGATTCAAAGTTATGTGCTCTTATGGATATTGTTATGTAATATCTGGCAATTGTGCTGATTTGTTAAATAGTTACAATTCAGTTTTCCTTTGCATCTGAGTTTGGTCAATCTTGGCCATGTCATATGGTAGAAATGTGTTTTTTCGCCTTCGCTCCGTCTTTATGTGCTGTGGCTATTGATATCGTAGTTCGCATAGTTATTGTGGAAGTCAGTCTAAGCGATTGGTGTTTCCTTCCAGAGCTTTCTGCCCACTGCAGCTGATAGCTTTCATAACGGATTTATCGATTAACTGGTGCAGCGAAGGGCAGCGATCTTCTTGTGCATTGTAATCATGTCTCGTGCTCATTTTTGATTATCGTGTCGATAAAACTTGAAAGACGCTTTGAAGAGCGCCATATTCATGGTTCAACAGCTTTGCTTGGGACTGTCCTCGAGGAAGACTTGTGCAAATGAATCAGAATGCTGATACCGAGGATCTTCTTGGCGATGAAGGTGGTCGACTCGGAATGGAAAGTTTTGTGGTCTTCCCGTTTCGGAGAAATTATTTGTCGGACGAACCTACGCAAGCGGGCTTGAAATGCCAGAGCAAAGACCGCCTTAACCTCTGGTGGTCTTCCATCAGATGCTGGCAGGGTGATCGATAGATGCAAACTACCTAAGATTGATAAACTGAAGCTTGTTTAAAAGGGTACATCACTTCTTTCTACTAAATAAATGAAAAATGATTCAAATGTTAAGTAATCGTAGCATTCCATTGACTTTTGCGATTAAAGCGCAAATTATTTTTCTAATAAGATTCAGGTCCTGTCTAACGACTTTTGAACTCTCTCCAGGTGCTCTTCAGTTAAACAGTTTGCATTCGAATCTCTGCACAAATTGTGTGCCTCTTGAAAGGATATATACGCAGTCGAGACACTGTCCTTTTAAGCGTTTCAGGGATAACCGAACGTCTGGTTCGATTATAAACAGCGAATTCAATGTATTTTGAACGCATTAGTATTGGTTTACTAGTGTTTTAAGATCCCCAGTCATACTCTAAGTATTATAAATTTCACCCTGAACCGTGAGCGTGAATTTATGTTATTTGTCAATTCAGTATTTCAGAATGTCGGATTAGGCAGAAAATCGATTATTCAGTTTCATTGATTTAATGGTGGTAAAGTCCGTTACTTTTCTAAGTCGAAAGGAGGAAAGCTTGGGTATGGAAAAAAATCAGACATTCGATCACGATTTCCGACCAGAAACCTCTTGCATTTTATACACTAACCTACAACAAATCTAGGTGGTTCAGATTACTGGACTGTCATTTAAAGTTACTCCAGAGTGCATGAGAACTATGAAGCCGAGGACCAATGACCAAATCCTGCTCTCAAATCTTTGAGTAGGCGGTTGACAGACTCCCCCCTATATTCGAAGAGGCCTAATAAATAGTGGTTTATTACTGCACTGGTTATCTTCCTAAGGAAATATTTTGTGCTAATAGGAAAGCACCTACAGAGTACACAGTAAACTGTAGTAAATGCCCATCATCACCAGGCAAGGTATGCTTTTCTAAAAAAAAACTAAAATCGCTATATTTTATACATTTGCTAAGCCAAACCCTTTGGAAGTGGATGTCTATCTGTTTTCAGGAGAACGTCGGTTTCTCAGTAGTTTTTTGAGGGTTTGCAAAAATCGCGGGATCCATAGTGTATAGAACCATATAATTAGCAGCATCAAAGTACTCTAAAAGTGCTTACAGAAGCGAGTGATGGACTTACACTAGCCACTTGACCACTTCGCAGCATCTTCCAGTGTCTGCTGCTCTCCCCTTTTGCCTGGAAGATTTGAAATTTGTTATCTCTTCTAATGGCCAAGTGAACGAATCTACAGGGTTAAACGCTTGCAACCTCTGAAAAAACTGATGTAAATGCCCAGTTTCTTTAGGAAGTCAACAATCGGTGCCTTAACCACAAAGCAATATTTCCGTAGAAAAACGGAGAGCTTAAGTGGGGAGTCGGATTCAAGAAGTGATGCTTGCTCGAAACCACTAGATCTTGATTTCTCTTGGACTTAGTATCTCCCCTTAACCAGTCCAAGCTTATGTCATTGACACACTGTTGGAGAAGGCCAGTCCTCCGTCTTAGCTGTCAGTCAAATTTTGCGAAATCACCGTACTTAAACAAGGTATGGGTTTGAAGTGACCATCTGCGCTAAGGTTCCGAAATATTCTCTTTGATAAGGTATCTAAATTACAAATGTAATGTGAGAACCAGAAAGAGTGAATGGTTTAGAAGCTTAAGAGAGAAGCCGGTTCTGCAAACAACAGACCAATCCTAATTGGTCCTCCCATAGTATTTTAAATCCATGAGATCTGGTAAAACTTTTACCAATTCTGTAATGACATGAAAATTTATGGGGCTGCTCTAAGCCCTTAAGAAGTAAAATGACTCTTTCAACAATCTCCTGGAAAGTTGCAACTATTTAATTATACCCCATAGAGAGCTGCAAGTGTATCCCGTACGGTGACGAAAGGTAGACGTCTAATTGTATAAAATATTCCATTATAAAGGAATTTTGAATTTCTTGATTTCTTTCCCATTTGCCCGAATCAATCCAATGATCCTTTTTCCAAATGGATGTCATAGCTTAAAAACCTCTGCGAAGGAAGTTTTACCTAATAAAGCTCTTACCTTGGAGATAGCGAAGACTATTTATCGTCACTCAGATTGAAGACCTCTTGTTCGGTTACCCATTTACAGCCCGCTGTGAGTAGTCAGTCGCTAGACAGGTTAAAAACGTGTGCCACCTGATAAATCAAGGGCATACGCGGCAGACACAAAATAAATGTATACTCCATTATGATCAGGCGAGGCTCCTCACTGCTAACAGGGAAGAAATGAAAATAGAAGCTTCGAACTGCCACAAGGAAGCCATTTTAGCTCCTAATTATGCTCCCAGACAACGCATAGCTTTATGGTGCCTCTCTCCAAAGACTAGGGCACTGAACCAGCAATTCTGAATTAATCGGTGTTTGAGGGGTGGGTAGGAAGTTGGATCAAGGATGGTAAAATTTATTCTACTCCAGGCCGTTTGCAGCCGAAGAAATTTTTTGACAATATACCCTAGACTTCAGTAAATTTTCGTGGTTCGATGGGAGAAAAGGCTCTTTTGGAAACTTATTTAAATCTTAATAGAAAGTTAACGGTGTCGGTCTACCATCTAAATGCAGATACTTTCGTCGATAAAGCCTTTTATTTTTACTGGATAAGTTGGCGGATGCAATCCCTGAACCGAATTAATTTTGAGAAAGTAGTCAATAGAGTCAGATGGAGATACTGCAAATAATGTCGGATCGAGGCCTTATTATCTAACATGAGCGGCCGCTGAATGCCAACATTCTTTAAGTTCCATTTGGAACGACACCAAAAACACGAAAAGTGGCCCCTCAAATACCATCAATCAAGTGCTCAACCCTTGTGTCAATTCAGGTGATCCTTTCTATTATTAATGCCTAATTACTGAAATTACTTTGTACTTAAGCTGCGAAAAATACTTTGATTAAACAGGAACCTATGCATGGTGGCTGCAGAATTGCAGCCCAGAAAAGGTCTGTAATTACAAAGATTAGTCCAAAAACTGGAGGTTGGGTCGAGTTCCCGGTTTCTAATTTAGCACGTTACATTATCCATGTTTTATGTAAAATTTCATCGAATTCATGCAACTATACTTGAATTCTAGATATCCTTGAACAAGAATTAAAGCGCAGATGAACTTCATGGTTGTATATCAGCCGATTTCTACCCATCCACCTATTCTTTCAAGCGGAAGATTGTGGTAAAACTGTCAGATAAAGACACCAGTACAAAAATACAGGTGCTAATTAATCAGCCATCTATAGTAGCTATTACAAGTAACAACTCTTCTAAATAGAGGTTTCAGACATCGTAGAGTCATTTGGAATACAACCAAGAGTTGGATACTAGGACGCAAAGTTTCCATTGTGTTTTCTAGTCCCCGGTTAATTGCAGAAAACTTTAGCTCTGAGCATCTCCATATAGTCGGGAGAACTTCTTTAAAAGAACGCTAGTGTAAATCAGCCTGAAGCTTGAGCACTTGAGACCGTTGTTCTTTTCCTAGGCAAGTTCAGTCTGTTGCAAAAGAATTATCATTCACCTATCCTGGAACTATCTCACGCCCAAGAAATGCCTTGCATTATCTTTTGAGACCCAGTTGAGGAAACGAAGAGACATTTCTAAATGATCATTGGGCAAATGGACTCTTGCTTCCGTATCCAAAAGACTAGGAACTTACTATGACAATGCCTTGCCAGTCAGCAAGATCCACTGTCTAAGTCAATTGGTATAACAAAAAGGATAGCCAAATAGGACGACAAGTGGACTGATATCATATTCTTCTGTGCTAATCCATTGTCTTGCAATCAGTCAATGTAAATTTTATTTGAGATCTTCTGCATGTCAATCAACTCAAACTTACCAAAAGCTACCCAAACAAGTATTTAGAATCAAATAGTCTCTATGTTAAAGAAATAAATTTTTGTTTACTTAATGAAATCGAATGAGTAAATCGATTCTCAGCCGCCAGTCAAAATTTGTTCAAGCCCCAATTTACCCAGCAGAATCATAAATTGAATTTTAGTGGTAACCAATGATTAATAAAACAGCTAACCGGATAACCACAAAAATGTGGCAGTATTTCAGCCTTTTCTGTTCCGCATCGTCTCCCTCCGCTATTAAACGCTTATTTGCGAACTATCACAAGCCAATTTCCCCTTAAAAGTGCAATTTTCAACTGATTAAAGTACCCCGCTATCAACTATATAAACGAAGTATATAGTTCGGCATTCAATTATTTAAGATCCAGTTCAAATTCTGATTTATGAAGTTTTACATTTCGGCTTCCCTTCTTATGCCCGCCTTCACCTATATTGTAGTATTCTATCCGACTTTCTGTGGTTGAAGCCATTTTCATTTGAAAATTTTTGTACAAATATCACTTGGCCAGTCCGCAAAACAAGGCCTTGCGTAATTTCATCTTTAAATTTTGCTACCCTCATTGCATTGCCTACTCTGCCAAATAATTCTCTGTTTGCATTTTAAGTAGCTAGAATCCTTTAGGTAGTGAAATGTTATCTATTTCGAAGGCTTTTCTGAGTAATATTTCCTGTATCTTCACTTTCAGCAACCACATGCAAATTTTCTCAGTTTTTCTGTAAAAAGCCATTTACTACTTCAGCAGTACCTCTTCTTCCTATCGATCAAGTTTTGGAATTTAAATTAATAAATTTTAACTATTCGCGAACGGGCATGGTTGCAAATATGGTTCGCCTTAATGATCCGCAAAATTATGTTAAATATATATGGAAGGACGTGGTTAGTATATTTAAAACTCAATTTGTCGAGTATTTGAGTGCCTCTAGCGACTTTAATACGTCCAAGGAAGGGTACTAAAACTCAGTAGAACCGGAATCTGGAACCCAAAATCGTGGACCAGTGCAGGCTTGCCTTGATTAGCTTATGTGCTTTTATTAACTAGTCATCACTTTAAAAAGTTATTTTTATAAAAGAGTTTCATGTCAAGTCACTTATTTAACAATATAATTGGTCTGGTAAAAATAGAGTTGCTGAATTTCAATCCTTTCTTTGGCGGTTATGTTTGGAGTTAAACGGAATTGCCATTCAGACCACTGTACGTGGCAGGTCCTTTGCCATCTAGAATAATCATCTTCATGAGCACGAATGGCTATCAGAGTCAGTTTGAGCTTTGTTTTTGTGTCGTACGCTGTTCGATAGGGAAACATGTCATGGAAAAAATGAAGGGAGCAATTGATCTTTAAAATTACAAAAATCTTATTTTCGTGCCCTTATCTTAGTTCGGCCCTATCTTTTACAAACAGTCACTTCAACGACACTCCTTGCAATTCAGTTACTGATGATCTCTTTCTGTAACATCAATTGGTTAGCATAAACCCACAGCCAACTGTCCGGCTATGATCCAAAAGATTGCTTGCACGATTTTTCCTTTCACCCACCACCTTAAAAGATAGGTTTACGAATAGGGGCCGAATCTATGGGAACACACCATTTTTTCCATTATTCTGACACGGCTCTTCTCTTGCAATTAAATCCTCAGTGCTTACTCAGCGGCGGCTTCGAAACTCCGTTCTGACGATGATCTCGTCAACCATATCTTCTATTGGAATCCTTTTTGATATCCTGCCAGCACTCGGCCTGAGTATCTTTTCGATGGCCGCTCAAATCCTAGTTCCTACCAAGAGCATTCTTCTCCTCTACTCCAGATGAAATTGCGCTTACGAAATGAGCTGCGGATTCAATTCGATTATAAATTTCGACAAGAAAATGGATGGGATGTACGATTATCCCCTTCGTTGAAGGACGCCTGATTGTGGAGTGTTTTTACTTGCAGACCACATGTGTCGGTGAGAAATCACAGATGCACGGATAGAGTCCTTGGTTTAATGAATAAAGGATCTAAATGCTCTAAGCCCAACTCGTTTTAGGTCCCTATTATTCATCACGGTAATTTTTCTGCAATAAATGCAAAGACCGAAACTCCATTATACTTAAAAAACCCAGCAAAGTGAACTTTCTTCCCGCTAAATTCGAAATAAGCCCCGGTCTAGCGACCGCTAAGTGCATTTCTAGGCCTTTTTTTGCGCAAGGTGCGATTGAGCAAAAGGGCATCTCGTGATCTAACCTTAGGCTCAAAGGCTGAGGGAGTTGATCCGACTTTTCAGCGTCCTCTCTCACAGCTTTTCGAATGACGTTAATCTAACCTTCTTTCATAATTCACAGCTCTATGCAAATATGTCGTACATGTCTGATTTTATTCTTATTACTTAGCACTAACAGCACATGCATTTGTGATGATTGGCCAAAATTTCCCCCCAAATCAGAAAAAAATCTTAACTCCGTACATCTTCTTTGTACACTCGAGGTGGAGGGGAAAAAGAAATTGCAACATTTATTTACTTATTCCATCAAATGAGAACAATGAATTAAAATGACATGTGTAATGTAGGACTAATATTGATACGTGTAATGTTGTTCATTGCTTATTTGTTTTATTTTTCTTATTATTGAATACATCTTGAGCGTAATAAGTTCATCCCACGTCGATAACATTTGTCATTTCGTAGTTGAGTAGATTTGAAGTAAGCAATGCCATGCCACCTACTTATTATTCAAATGTTAGAAGGCCTGAGGGCATAAAATGTGGCGGATATTCAATTTGACAAATCGAGAACATCAAGGTATTGCCGAAAGAGAATAGGACTGCACAAATGACTACCGACATCGGTTTTATTCTTGAGCTGGCTAAATTAGAGTCTATAATCCGAAGACACCTAGTTCGATTTATTCAGTTCATTTTGATAATGTTCGCTGCTTTAAGTTCCTTCACTTGGGACTTTTGGGAGAAAAGGAACGTCTATTTATAAATCAGACCGTAATAATTATTTTCCATTTTGCGGGTGATGAAATGCATCAAAGGTAATCCCTCATGTTTCTCATTAACAAAAGTGAAATTGCTTTATAATAAGTTGCTTATCATCTTTGTCTACAGTCCTTTAATGAGTAACGTTTCCTTAATAACGGGTTGTCTATATTTGGCTTTAAAATTCAAAATTTTCACACCGTGAAGAACTCGTAAATTTGTGAATCGGTGAACGTTGAAAAATTGTTTACTCTGTGTGATTTATAGTGTAGAAAGTGTTCGGTGCAGTTTTAAGTATAAATGGTGAATTTTTTCAAACATCTTCATTTTTATTATTATTGAAACATTATTTTAAATACAGCCCATAAGAGGAATTTTTTTATTTTTATAGCTTTTCTTAAAATATAGACAAATCTAATTCTTGTTATTTATTAAATGCTATCGATAAATCGATGAAATCAGGCAGCGGAAACGAACACCGCCCAAGACTGATAATCATTAAGACTTCTTAAAACACCATTGGTCGATTTGACCAATATAATATAATGTAATATAATATAAACGTAAACCTATTCAAATTGTAGTGTGTCAGATTTAAATATATGAAACAGCTAATGGTCGCGTCACTGAATTTAATTTATTATAAACAAATGAATTCGCTTCAGACAAAACATTGTATCGGCTTAGAACAAACTCTGGGGTGATAGCAATGAGTGTTTGTGGGACTAAAAATTGCTAGCAGCTCACAAAAACTCACTTCCGGCTTTCTAGCCGTGCTGTAGGCAAGCACCAATCTCTTCCAGATTTTTTAGAGCTGAGCCCTCTTAACATATTTTCTGTTACTTATTACGACACAGATGAATTATAATTTTGAATAGGTATTTTCACAAGGGCATATTAGACCATCTACGCCATCACAGTCACTATTTTGAGAAATATCCTACTATTCAATGAGGATATTTATTAAGGCTCTCATTATACCAGATAATTACAACACTGATGATTTAAATTAAAGCGAATTTAATAAAAACATTAATACAGCATCATGTTGTGCATCATATCTTCAAAGACTATTATTTAACTAAATATTGTGCGGAAAATTTACTCGTCATGAATATCTTTTCAAGGGTCAATTAATCAATCTTGGATCGGATCTAGTGTGTTTCAACAGCATTCATTACGAAAAGGCAGGACTCTGCAAAGGTTATTATTGCGAAAAGCATAAACATTTTCAGTAGTGTTCCACTGCATTGCTTGATAAATTATTTTGCTCAATCCTGTCAGTTTAACCATGCAGCATGAGAAATTATGAGGGAGCACTTTAGGGAAAGCTTCAAAAGTTCTTGTTACTCTTCATTTCCTTCGTTCCTTGTCATCCAGTCTAACGAAATTTCTTGATTCACAATTAGTCAGTTCGTTTTTTGTTAGCTTAATGGTTGAAACCACATGAATCTTACATGGAATTTGTATAGTTGGGAGGAATTGCGAAAGTCCACCCTCTATTATTTCTACCTTCGGCATCTTCTTAGTCTTGTGGCTAAAAGTCTCAACAGATCATGCCCCTCTTTTATTTACACTTTACAGTCGGCTAACGCCTCCCTTTCTTCAAAATGGGGTCTTCCTAATCAGCTTGACTTCTAAATTCAACGATCTGACAATACCAAAAAGGCTAACCCAATGAAATATAAGACATCTCTGAATGGAATACTGCCACAGTCACGAAAATTTTAAATAATTTAAAAAACTTTCATTTGGATGTAAAATAATACCAAGTGTTTTATCGATTTAAATAAAATAAACCATAAAAACACGAAAAAAATTATATTATTTTTTGGCGCAATTTACGAATAGAATATTGTTGGCCTTAGGCAAATCATTTTTCTTGGGAGTGTTTGTTTTGTCTGGGAGTGATGGTTATGAAACTATAACTGCGAATACGAGGAGACAGAGTATAACAAATAGCATTTATGTTTGCTGAAATTGTTGTAATTCTGCGTATTAATAAAAACAGACTTAAGAAGGTCGTGTTTTTCAGTTCAAAAGTAAATCATTTTGGTAGTTTTACCAAAGAGCGACTTATCCACAATCATCAATTGTGGTAGAAAATTTCTCCCATTTCCCCATGTAATAAAACTACTATTCCTGTGGAAATTGAAAAAGAGTTGTACTGGGCTTCTCATTGGGAATCGAATTTCGCTACGTGTCATTTTGGGTCTTAATTGTAGCTAGGTTGTTTATTTAGGAAAACTTCGTAAAGTTCGCTCATATCAGTATTGCGTTTTTCGGTTAGGTTACTGGAGACTTCATCTACTCTTCCCGACACACGGCTCCTTGGAAGCCGAATCGATTCGCTTTAGCTACTTGCCTTCTTGATAAACACTAAATCGATGGTCTTACAGAAAAATAAACGGAGAACTAGGATTTATTTGCCTGGTGTTGGTGAAATTAGCTTTGCATGGATTTCAGTTCCTGAGAGAAAATTTCGAACAAGTCCAGTCTAAGCATTATGGTTAAGAAATGCGAAGGTCTGACAAAATTGCTGTCGCACCAAATTTATAATGCATTTATTAAATAAACTAGTTTCAAGCTCAAGAAAGTCCATTTGGAGTTTGACCCTCGGTAGAGTCTTCCGTGTAAGTAAAGTAGTGATGTGATCACCGATTCTCCCAATCTGAAGGTTGTTAGGATTCTACAAGGTGGACTGTAGAATCACAAGGGTAGAGAGGGGCGTTATAGACCTATGATCTGAAAAGAACTGGTAGTGTATAGCAAGAATAATGAACGAAATTCTTCTACATTGGTGACTCACTCCTCAGTACGGTCCATTCTTGCTGTTATCGAGTTAGTTTATGCTACATGTTTTAATAAAGGTGATTCCTCTCTTACAGCCTGTCTGTGTACCTATTCATCATCCGATATCGATGGTTAGATCCGAACCCGTGTTCCGACTACAAATAAAATTACTAGGATCAGCATCCACAGGCACATACAATTTTGAATAACACCTCTAGCTAGAATAATTTTTTATAATAAAATAATGAAGGGTTTGCAGTAATTTTGTAATATTCTGAAGAAATTTTTCTGGATCGAGATAAAGAATAATGAGCCAAAACATCTCACCAACGAGTAATATATTTTAAGTTTTAAAAGGCACAAGATGAATCTCTATAATTTCTAGTGCCCACAAACGAATAAAAAACCATGCACTAAACATTCAGCAGCACGAAAATGTGATATTTTATTAATCTTTGAAATCTCAAAACATTTGATCTTCCAAAGTATTGAAACAAGGCGTCATTGCAAGTTAGATCTGGGGTTTCATTATTACTTCTTGCCCGATGTCCGAGTAATTATCACCCTCATAATGCGAATCTTTAGCACGAAGCACAAAAGGGAGGGATATTTTTTATTGATATTACCTGTAACCTTGATGTAAAAATTCAAAATGAAATTAAATAATTTCAGTTATTATTACGATCAGTTAAGCAAATAAAGTTGCGATGATTGAAATTCCAAAAACCTAATATACATTTAAAAAAAATCGAGTTTCACATAGGCCATCTCTTCCTAGTACCCCCAGAGTACGGTCTTTCAATGACCTTCCTCTCTACCACGTCTTTTAATAGCGTTACCGACCTGATATTAGTTCAATTTAAGGTCTCCAAATATTGGCGCTTCCCCTAAAATGTCAGGTAAAGTAAACAGGCCTAATTCTATTGCACCAGATAAGCTAAAATAGTTGACTCAAGGTCCATTTTTGGAGATTGCCACCGTCAACAAATCCACATGATTGATTAATTGCAGCATTCTTATTCTATGTGGAGTGAATAAAGAGGAGCCCTAGAAGAAGTGGAATAGCAATGCGCAAAAGTCAGCAAACGTTAAACGATGAGGAAAGAACACTAGGTGTGAATCACAGCCAAGAACCCATCAACCAAAGACTGTAGACTTGCGTGCAAAGACACCTGCGTAGCTGTGCGTGGGAAGCTGGCAAGTAAGAAACAATGCATGTAGGTAGTCGAACCAGACAGGTAGGCAATACCACAGTCAGCGGAATTCCTCTCTCCGCGCATAAAACCTAGCGAAAGCCAAAGCATGCATCCAGCCTGGTAATGAAACACATTCAACCTTCCAAAGGAAATATGGGAATTGGTTGTCGGGCAACCATTAACCACACATGGAGTGGATTATTGTTGTGTAGTCATTTTGCTCTGTGCACCCATTCGTGCGTCGCTTCCCCTCTTGGTTGCCCATCAGTAGAAAGAGAGTTCAAACCACCATTAGTTATGGGCTTTTATATTTCAAACTTCTCAGATGACATGATATAATCAGTCAGTTTATTTAATAAACCGTTTGTCTTTCAATTGCAGCAGGATTCACTGATGATAATTATAAGATTGGATTGAGAAATAGATTTATCTTCTTTCAAATAGTCAAATTTAAGAAGAAATCAAGAAATAAGTCGTAGTAGAGGGTGAGTATTGGTGAGAAATAAGCTTTAGAAAGTGAAATGACTTCTTGAGCGATTTCTCTCGATCTCTGTTATCCCACGCTCTCAGCGAATCTAAAAGTGGTCTCGACTTCGAAGATTGAAAAGGCCCATCAATGCCAAAAGTTAACCCACTGCTGATGAAGCGATTACCGAATAACTTCTAGGAGATGTACCCTCGAAAGTTAGAGACGTATATTTACTGATCAAAACGATCAATCACAAAGGTTAAGGGATGATTTTTTAATGAAATGGCTGCTTCGAAGCGGAGGAGAGAAGTAGCTACCTACAGAGATTTGATTTCCTCTAATCTGAACCTAGAGCTTTGTGCTAATTAAGAGTTTTGCATTCTGAAACTAACTATTAACTCGGCTTCAGTAAAAATATAGTCAAAATCTGCAGATAAACTTGGCCGACACATCCCAGTTGATACAATAAGCACAAAGCTCTGATAATCAGAAGTGACCAGCCAATTTTCGATGTTCTTTATCGGTAGTACCCTGCAAACCGCAAGACATTCTTAATTTGACAGATATAGAACTACCGGAACCCGACAACAAAAATTTCATTAAGTGTCTCTTTAGCTTCCCGTTCAATAAAATGAGAGGGTGTGGTAAACTCTGCAAAATGGTAAAGCAGGGATATAGATGTTTTCACCGGAATAAACGAGGCGTTACCAGACTGTATCATGCAGTACAATGGTGGGGTTAGCTTATAATGAGGAAGATTAGATTGACAAGAACCTGGAGTCCAGTAAGTCCCAGTTACTTAGATTCTCCTAGGCAGTTTTCTTAATATAAGTTTTCTGGTCAAATGTGTCCGTTAGAGGTCTTGCTTATAGAAAGCGATCAATCAATCCTTAAAAAGTGGCCCCAACGAACTCAGGGGATAAACAGTATTCCATCTGCACTCATGTTATATCATGTGCTTGCGGCTGTTCCATCGTAGTTTATTCACATGACTGAAATGGGCTCTAAATCATTGTTCTTCTGTCGCTCGACCATTATACATAGGAGTCTTCATGAAGTTTCATCCAAAATTTAAATCTTACCTTCTTTTGATACCTCATTTTATGTATTCTCTTAGAGCAGGATTAGTGTTTGATTGCATGAGACTCATCCTGTTGGAGGTTGGTGTCAATTTAATTCTATTATGGTAACTTTAACATGATGTCATCTTAAAATATTAGGATTTAGATACTACTCATACTCACTTTTCCTTTAGTACTGCTTCTAAATGCTTGGATTTTGTTTCCTACTTAAATTTAATAACGTTACTTCCCGCAACTGCTTGAGTGCCATTAAGCCATTCAGGAAGCGTACTACCTTAAAGCATGAAACGGATTATTCCCATCACTGTTGTTTACAGCATTAGCTCTTTTTCAAGTTCACATGGTCCAACAGGTTCAGCCCTGCAATACGCTCATTGACCCTCCTCTGCTTTATCCTATTGGTTACAGTATTAAAGCTGATCCAACGTTAACGAGGTATTTTTGATCTCAAGGTGTCCAGTTTCATCTCGTAGATTTAACCTTTTCTTCACAAATCTAAACAGCTTGTTTTAGAAAGGACTCTACATTTGGCCCCAATTTTAAATGCCAGCCACTAGCTGGTGCCTTCATCAATCACGTGAATCGGTCACGAGAGCAATCGCTCTATCCCTGGCGTCCCTGATAGAAAACTTTAAATTTCGAATTTCGCCGACATCAGTAAAAATCAGTGAAATTAAGGAAAGGATTACTTTAATTTTACAAGTGATAATTTGAAATCCAGTGGATAAAAAAAATCCAAACAAAAGAAGCGGTTAGAATTCGAAAGAACGTAGCGACAGTACATGCACATCTTTGGTTAATTTAAAAATTCCGGTTTAAATACGAGGAATTTGAGGTTAATAATTTAAGTATCACTTTGAGTGCAAGAGATTACGTTGTACTCTGATGAGTATCTTGAAAGGATTTCAGCCTCAGATTGACGTTGCGCCTTTAAATGAAACCCAAAAATCAAAGGCTCAACTTGTATAATCTGGACTACAAATAAATAAGAAGCAAATTGATAAGCAGAACGATGTACAAGAGTATATAATTGAAATCTTCAGGCTATTTTACATTTTAAAAACTTTTTTGTATTAATCATTCGACTCATGAGAGTACTCGATGTGCAATTCACATTCAGCATACTATCCCATGGTATAGACTGATGTGATTTGGTAGGGCCGTATGCGACTTAAAATGACAGAGCAAGACATGATTTATTGTTTCTACTATCAATCAACCAACATAGTGTTCCAGTTTCGGGCTTCTTTATGTCGCCTCCGCAGAAAATTCAACGATAAGCCTAGCTGCTGAAGCAATCGTTTCAAATCCAATTACTTACTATGGTAATAATTAAACTCGCATTCGCAAAGTCTGGAATCGCTTCAAGAATGGTGGTAGTAAAGTTTATCATGCAACTACCTATTCGGTTAGATTTTCGGCCGTGTAAATGGAAAGAGTACAGCAGAAAAGTTGCGCGATTCTGCAACCCAAAAGTAGGACGTCACGTGGATATGGTAGTTTATTTTAAACAGTCCGCGTTTAGAAGTGAAGTGTTTCGATGAGAACTGAAACGCGCCTTCTTGCATAGTCATGCACTTTCTGCGAATCAAAACATCCAGAAATCAAGCCTTACCTCAATATAAGCTCTACTAAAGCTGTTTAAATCTAAGGTCTAGAAAACCTAAATTAATTTTGGTTACTTGCGTTAGAAAAAAAGAAAGAATCAGGATGGCAAAGGCAATGGCTGAAGACGAACTTTTAAATCTATAAATAGTTCTTACTATACATTATAACCTTCACCAAACATGACTATTCAACCACACATTGAAATTTGCAACTGTCATCCATCTACCTCACTATTAAGACCTTGCATTCTTTAACTGTGCAGTCAAAAGTTATAGGGTGATTTGTGAAGCCAACGCAATAAGTCTTCGTTCGGAAAGATACATGGTCAATGTTTTTGTTGAGACGGATTCACGAAATTGCTGAATTAAGATAGACTGAATAACGTAGGAAAACAAGGATTGAAATGATCATGCAATGTGTCCTGGAATGCAGGCAAAATTTAACCAAAATTGTGAAAATATCCAAGAGGTGTATTTAAAAAACAGAACTTTTAAATTGTGTGCCTGTTTTTGGGTATGGAATCTGCATGACTGTGCCAATCAACTGAACAACAGTGGATTATATATATATTTACTTTCTCTCCTTAATACTATTAAGATTCCCTTGTATGCTTAGAGTCTATTTTCTCAGGTAGATTGGTGTGACAATCTGTTAGATAGGTATGATCTCATCTTATAGGGATACAGTCAAGCATCAACTTAATGCGTCATCAAAGATTATGCATATTTGCGAGTTTTTGAAAATGAATTACGGAATCAAGCGAATCAAATGCGAGTTTAGATTATGGACTAGCCTTTAGCTTGTTTTACCTACTAAGCAATGGTGTCCATAGAAACGCCTTATTGCTTTGAAATAGATCTTTGTGTCACTGGGTGGAAAGCAAAATATCATGGTAAAATTCATTGAATTTTCAAAACAATAAAAAAATTTAGTCAACACAGGCTACAGTTGGTAAAAGTGTCTGCGGCTTCATGCAAAATTTTAGTAATACACTGCTACAAGATTAAATCAATTTCTTGTCATTTGTGAAATTCTTTCATTTCAAATAGTGCTTATTAATTATTAATAAAAAAGGTATTAAAAACGCACGAAAATCACCGACGATTCATTATAAAGTCGCGCTACTTTTTAATTCTCCCTTGTTCGTAGGTGCATTTAGCTAAACTTCTCTTGATACTACAAAGCATGTCAGTTATTCAAGGAACTATTTATGAACACCTTTCCTTATTTGCTCTTTCCAAAAATTTAAATGAGAATCAAATTTAAATTTTAATCAACTGCACACAATCTTTTGGCCACTCGATTTCGAGTAGATTTTGTGCAATCAGAGACAATTATGGTGGATTCAAAGCAATCGGACTTTCGAGATACTGGCGTTTCTGAATTTTCTCACGAGTGAGGAATGGTAGCTGCTTCGAGATCGGACAACAAATTCAAACCGACGCACAGTCTTACAATAACTAATAAGGCACTTTATAGAAAATTCTATCAGTAGTTCAGACCGGTTTGCCACTCAAGTCGATGCAGGGCAAACCAACTGTCGGAGATTTGGCTATCGAATTCAGCTACTTCAGTCGTTAGCAGTTGCGAACCTTCCTCCAAGAAAACTTCCTGATCACCTTCCTTTTTAATCGCAAAATTTGAGATCGTAATTCCAAATCATCCACTTCTCTCTAAATTACGCAAATTGACAAGGGTGCGGTTTGTCTTTTCCCTGATTTATCTGTAAGTTTTGTTTGATTCGGCTGCGTTTGCTTCAAAAAAATCAGTACTAAGTGTGTAACTCGGGATGAATTTTTAAGACAAATGCATGAATCTCACATTCTGAAAGTACCTGATTGGGGAAGAAGCTAGCGGTACACACTTGGCTCTCAAGAAGTTTTTCCACCACCCATTTTCCTCCATAAATACTTACACAGCTTTAAATTTTGTTTTATTTTTTTGCAATTTTTTCGCTTGAATATAGAGTTACGTGCTTAGCTTAAAGCCCAGAAACTGAAACAGGGAAACGTGATGAGTTTGTAGTTCAGCACAATGCATAAAGCACTTTTTCAATGAAAAAGCATATGTTTCTCGGGTCTAATTGCTCACATTCAGTCTGGAGCACTTGATTGTTCATTAGCTTTAAAGTAACTGCTAAGTTAGACAGCTCCAAGCTGATGCAAGCATACTGAAACCACTGAAACCACATCATTTTAAAACTACTTCTGAAGGACCATTGCATGACCCTTTATTAGAGTAGAGAATTTAGAAGAATCCTTAGACGAATGAAGTGCCTGACAAATCAGGCGTAAAATTGTTTTAAAACCCATCAAAATACATGTGTTATTTAGAATTACGTCTAAAAGTGCGTCGCTCTTTCATTTGGCCTGAAAAAATAGAACGTTAAAGGCTAGCAGAAACAAATAGCTCAAAGAATAGGGGACCTGAAGATATCAGTGGAATATGGTTGAGTAGCCACCAAAAAGGTTGGTCCGTTAATTTAGAAGTGCTCCAACTGCAACGTTTTACGCTTTATCCAGGGGTCACCATGCAGTTTCTAGAAACAGAGTGCCAAAGGTCTTATCCCGTCATTTCTTCCTCCTTTGGGCTGTTAGAAATCTGATATATTCTCTATGCTACATTTATCTTCAAACGCTTCACGCAATCGTGCAGTTTATACACATCACAATAGGAATGTATAATCCAAAGTCCCACTTTGATCATAATTTATGAAATTTTGGCTTATTTTGTTGAACGACCGGACAACCATTGCTTCTTTGCATTGGGTTAGCTGTCTCAATCAATGTTGATGAAAGGCTACCAGAATCGTATTTGGTGCAGATCGGCAAACATATTGTCTGGCCTATTCAAAATCTTGCCAAGTGGGAAGACAGACAATGATCGAATGCTGTGAGAAGCTTAATTCATAGTACAAACCTATTCATGAGAGGGATCTTGGAAATCTAAACGTTCTGAAAACTTCCATTCTGAACCCTGTAAGTTTAAATTTATCCCACATTTAGAAAATGAAGTCATATAATTGATATAAATGTGAATGACATAAGTGGTAGCTTTAAAACAAAAGCAAAAGTTTTTACCAGAAATTGGCGAAAACTTTTTAAGGTGGAACTCTTCAGAAATGCCTGGTTGCAGTTGCCCTTATGCTTATTTTTCCTCTAATTTGTCTCTATTCCCTCTGTTATAGACATTATGACCATTGAGTGAAAAATGGAGGCTCCAACGAATGAACCACAATCCTTTTAAGTTCTATATTTCGTTTTGCGTTCTGTTAAGAAAAGTACACTTGAAAAAGGGCGTAAAGGAAACGAAGTTCGCGGCAATGATGGCTATGCGATCCTTTCCTAACTCGTTCCAATTGCCGCTTTCTGGCTGGCAATGGTCATTCGTGACCACCATTTGTAGAACCTAGAACCTACTTTCGTGCAGCATCTTTTCAATTACCATGAAGTATTTTGAATTTCTTATGCTTTGCTGACCCACAGCAACAAAAAGTTGAAGGTTGGTTACGGTACCGCTTGTTGAACAGTCACCAGTTTATAAAATTATAACAGTCAAAAAGCCGTACATACAAGTGTAAACTGGTTGTCAGTCGTCTTGTGATAGTTGACCCATGTGGTGGTCATTTAGTGATTTCTCTTGGGATTCGTCTTCGAATCACCACTTAAGCAGCATTCATTTCATCTTCTGACTTTCCTTTCGGCTAATATCTGCACGCAGACCAAGGCAAGGCACGGAAGTTCAAAGCCTTTTTAATTAAGGACTTTCAACCCTCACCGTTTGTTCTGGTTGATGGTTAGACAATCAAAAAGTTGACTGACCATTACTGATCCCGTTGAGGGGTTTACCTTCCTTCCACAGGGCTATGAGGACGTGAAAGTTGCTTTTGCTGGAACACTAGAATTTTCCAGGTACTGAATTACACAGCAAAGTGTAGAGTATCCTGCGCTTAAGGGATGAACACCGAAAATTGCAAACAAAGGCAGAATAAATTAGGATCTATCTTACAAGCAATAACTTTGTTGATCACTCTGAACTGACTTTAATGAAGTAAGCTATTTTCGTGTTGTGATATTAGAAGTAAAGAGAAGAATTTGTGTAACCTTCAAAATAAATGGCGATCTGCATATCTAGGAGTGGTGTCATGGTCCTCTCTTATTAGGGAGTGTGCAACAAGCTTAAAATTTAAAATTCAGCCTGAACCAATGCGTTGTTAATTTCGACAACGAATCAAGATATTCGTTTCCTACGGGTTTGAGCTCATATTTTAACAATTGATCAGTTGATCAGGCCTAGTTGCCTTAATTTTCGAATATTGTTCTAATTGGATCTGATTGTGCTCATGCATTGCATTCGTAGAACCTTGGGAGACACCATGCGGTAAGTTAGCTGGATATTTAACTAATGCGTTCCCTCTGTAAGACTTTAACATTTCCAGAAGCTCTATGGATGAGACAGTGATCTAGGCTAATTTCAAGTGTATCAAACGCGTATCATTCACAAGCGTCTTGACTTCGTATTTAAAGTTAATGCCATTAGTTGGGATTCAAAATAATTATTGCTGTACTATATCTGATATCAATGGCAAGCAATATGAAAACGACCTGTCAAAATGTTAAACGAATGTCATAAACACCTTTGACTTTACTAAAACGTGTTTACTTTGAAAAATAGATCATTCATTGCAAATCTCTGTCCCAGTTAAACGAAAAAGTTGGAGAAGCAACTGTACCGATTGCAATGCAAAACATCCGGTAATAGCCTATTCGAAGGCACTAATATCGAGAAAATACACTTTTTCACAATAACCTGCTTGGAACTTCGTGTGGACGTGTTCTAACATGATGATACCGCTACAGTTGAGTGGGAGGATCAAGTAGTTATGGTGCTGGCGGAGAGTGGTTCGGTGATGTCACATCTTAACCAACCCGAAACAATTACGGTGATGTGGGGTAAAGTCATGCTCTTGAATTCCACGAAAAGCTTTGTTGGCAATTAAGAACTGACAGCACTGTCAACTTTAGTAGTCTTTCGGTAATGGGCTTAATCTGCTAGTGAGTGAGAAATGGCTACACTAGACAAAAATATTAATCCTAATGGCGTTGTTGAAATGAGATCGTGCCACAAAATACATTGGAAGAACTGTCAATCGAACGCTAGAGAAAAGGGACTGATTGGACGTTACAGTCGAGGCAAAAGCTACAAGTGAAGGTGGGGTGGAAGGAGGAAATTGGGGAAAGGCGTGTTCATCTTCTTACTCAGGACGTGGCTGATTGAGGAGTGAGGGCGGGTACAGATCAAGACGTTTGCGCCCCTGTTATTTATTGCCTCATTCCCCAACCCACGCTTGACAAATTACCTTTCTTCATGGGATTTAATAGAAAATTTTAAATTTGTTGACGACACTTAGTTGCCGCCTGCTATTTTTTTCCTAAACCTGCCTTTTTCTAGAACAAATTTTTGCTACTTAGCCTATTTATAACAAATTAAGGTGCCCCAAATTAGCCATGACTAAAAAGGCTTATTTCGCCTAAAGAAGCCTGCACAAGCACTTTCGAACATTTTCTTTTTGTATTTGATTTCGAAAACAGTTTTCGTGCGCTAAATCAAACTTTTAGGATAAAATTTTTTCCCTCCCAAGGGTTGAAAGGTTATAGAGAATGGTAGGAGAAATGCTACACCACTCGACTATCCTTTTAAAAGTCAACATCTGATTTAGAAGAGGTTGGTTAAATGATAGCACCTTAGATGAAGAGACATTTAAACAAATAGTCAACACTATCATTGAGAAGGCTCCTGGGAAATGAAAAGGGGTTAACAATAACTGTCCAAAAGCTAAAGAAGGAATTCTGGTCCAAATCACACATATTAGGATATTTTCTTGGAAGCAGAAATAATGAGTACTTTGACCCACTCAATCGTCATTCACTGCCCACTGATTAAGTTTTGCGACTTTTTTCTCTTTCATTTTAATGTTAGCAACCATTCCATTTCAGGAAGCAGCAGAGGAGCATTTCTCCCATATCTTTAGCGCTCTCGATGATAACTGTTCTGCGGTCCACATTATCGGTGTCTGCTTCATCAAGCCAGATCAACTCTAAAAACGAATCGACGAGGTCCCTTATTAAGGGGTTTTGCATTATTTTAAATACCTAAATCAATCAACTACAGAGAATTTTAGCGTCAACTCCAAGATTCGAAGGAAACAAATTTAACAGCGGTGCACTTTGAGCTGGTGCAAATGGGTAATTTGGTCAGCCATATATTTTAATAATCCAGAAGTCTAGGTCATAACCATGTAATTGACTATGCCAATTATTTCAACAATAAACAATGATAAATAAGGAAGCCTCCTTCTAATCAAACTTTTTTCTATATTTTTGATAGATTTCAGTAGTACCACCGAGATTGAGACGCCCTCGACTAATGTATTCTCTCGCCTTTTCTCGATTTCCTTGATCTTCGCGGCATGATGTGCCTAAGAAATGGTATCTCTGGCAGCTCCTGAGTATTCCAGCTCTTTAAACTTCTCTGTAACTTGGGCTCACCGAATTCACATAACCTTTCTGGGGACATTCTTACAAAAATTTACTAATACTTGCCTGAGGAACGTTCAAAAATGATATTTTTTGACACGTACTGCTGGTTTTCGGCAAATATTTTCCAACGATTCATCAACAAGTAGACTTGAGACAAAACAATGCCAGTAAATGACCAAGTGGAGGGAGAGAGGTGAAGATGGTAAAGGAATAATTTATCACTCTTATTTAGAATTCCCGTTGTGTTGAACCTCTTCGATCACATCAGCTGAAGAGTTGCTCCTGAACAATTAACCTTTTTGCGCTTCTTCTTCAGATGTCAACCTCTCCTTCACAGCGAAATCGCAATTTGCGGTATTCTTGCACTGCCTTCACCCGTCAGATTATTTATCTGGTTGTGTGATCAGATGGCAAAAATAAGAGTTTAAAGTGGATTCCTAGCCCGAGCCGTCTTGGCTTCTAGCCTCCAATAAACTTAAAGATTGACATTGCCTCACTTCAGTTAGAGATTGAACTAGATTGATAGTAGCCATCCTGGATAAATTTTCTGATCAAGGTCAGTCAAGCTGGTGACATTCTGTGTGAATGGGGAAATCGTTAATAGTTGCCCTCATGAATGAAGATGCACTGAGGCTAACCTCAGTTCCATGTTCATTGATGAAATATACATCCATAATTAAACCAAATACCTGGAACACTAACGAGGCAGGAGTGAACGGCCTGCTTCTACGGAAATTCATGATTTGGTCCTCATTTTGAAGGATAAAAATCTGCTGCAGCGGACTTTTAGTTAGCTCTTACATCACACGAAAGCTTTTAGAGGCTAGATATTGCTATTTACAGGCACTGGGTGCGGAATATTGTCCAGCCATCTGGTTTAGGGACCGCAAGTAGTGACTGTCTAAAAATAGAAAGAGTCTCAAAATTCCCAGCTGCGTTCAAATTTGACACTTTCAATACGGGAATCATTGTTCTCACATTAGCTCGCCGTTATCGCAGTGAGTTACGTCGGCCTCAGTATTTTTCACCTGTACGATCTGGATCAAAATTTTGAATCTAGAAATGACTTTAAATTTACATAGGTAATTTGCCTTGATATCTCTTTACCAGATAGGACTCACACCAACAATGCCTTCATTCGGCGTGTGCCGAAAAGGGCAAAAATTTTTAATATATTCAGAAGAAACCAACAAGTAAATTTATTTCCATTGAAAAAGACTCCTACGAATGAACTTTTCTTTGTATGCGCCGAATGGACCCACGACAAAAGTCGTACTCATGTTTCCGTAAGAATTTTGATTGAGCCACTAAGGCCTAATAAAAGCCAAAGTATCTTGCACTAGCGAAAGCTTAAATTTTCTTAACCATAGGCCTTACCATACCATTCATTCTAGGCCTCGGTAGATTACCAGAGACCAAAAGGGTCGAAATCTTCTAAGTTGTTGACAACTTAGTTTCGGTTTCCTCGGCAGTGCAGATAGATACAAACTCAACAAGATGCAATCGTATCTGGAGTGACAGCCAGAAACATCATAGATGTGTCTCTTGAAACATGTCGACTTTGAAGTGACAGCTTTTCGCACTCCTTTTTAAAAGGCTATCTTTTGGACCCTTAACCGCTGTTGATCCCATGCTTCAATTTTAGAAGATTTCCTTCCTTGCGATAGCAAAAAGCGGAGATAAGTGGGACAATGCAATGATGCAAATGTGATCAGAAGAGTCTTAGATCCGGGCGAATATTGAAATGATTAGCATACTGTTTACTGAATACGCTTCTAAGTACCAATTCGCAGATGCTGAGTCACTTCATTATGCACGATTCGGCCATTTATTCATTCTTTAAGAAGGTAATGCATTTCGGTATTTGTTTTAATTGAGTACACAAGAACAAGAAGCAAAGGCATAGATCAGGGAGGCAAAAAAAGATCTAATCCCATTCTCTGTAAAGCAAAAAGACTAGCAATCACCCTCGTTGATCCACTTTTTGAACAACTGTACTCTAGAGTGTGCTACTACGCAGGCACTATAACTACACTAATTGGATGCCTATATCCTTCGGTTTGGAGCATCAACGGACTTGAAACACGTCAGCATCATCGTTAACTGTCTCAAGGTAACCGAGCTAGCTGGTTAAATCTAATACTTGAGAGAGGCTTTCCCTAAAGAAGAAGGCTCCGAAGGGGTTTTCGCTTCTCTATGACATAAGTTCGATTCAAATATATTCTTATTACGCAAAGCATCACAACAGAATGAAAATTAAGTCAAATCAATTAACTGGTGATTAGCCAGATGAAGATATTGAAGTCTTCTTGAAACTTCTGAGCAGTGTCAAAATAGAGCGGAATTTCTGAGAAAGATTGGAGAAAACTTATCTAAACAGATGAGAATCGCTATTTTACTAAGCTGTGACTTAATCTTGTGGGAATATTGCATTGATGGAGACAACATCGACATGCACTCTCACCAAACTAGCATAATACTTGACAAGACTAATTAGTTAATCCTATTAGAGTACTGACAGTTGATTTCAAGGTCATTTTTGCCTAAATCATCTTAATCAGATCTGAAAAGTAATGAAAACAAATCAGACCTTACGTCAGTGCTGTAAAGAATCAACTGATCGTTAGCCTATGCTCTTACATTGATAAATAACAAGCTCATGTATTAGAAGTCTTAAAGAGAATGTCATCCCAGATTTACTAATTAGTTTTTTATTAGGAATTAAAACTAACTAATATATTAGCGCTAGTATTTAGATGACTAAAATGCAACTTAATTGTAAATTCAAAAATGAACTCCCTGGCTTATTTACTAACTATATGTAGACTTTCTCCAAACTGTACCTAAGATACGCAGCAAAATTGGTTAATATGCACGATACGCAGCTTATTAGGCTGAACACAGGATTTCTCTGTAATCTAAATAAGTTTGAGGGAGATGACAAGGACACTAGCCAACCAATCAGGTGTCGGTTTTGGGTGATCAAAATTAACTCCTCTTTCTAGCTGACGTTCCCTTCTCACTCCTCTTAACTGCTCCACTGCTCTCTCCCACCACTTACTCTGTGAAGTCAATTTGCAATTTAAAAGTGTTTTTCAACTTTAATATTAGCCAGTCCATTTTGGTTCTGTACTTATTCCTTCCTTGTGTGCTAGTCGCAACAGACCGTTGAAAAAATAGGCCATCTAGAACTAGCTGTAATTTGCAGCGGAAGACTGAGAGGTAATCTGGTTGAAATAGGACAATCAAACACAGTCAGGAATCACGGATGCTCCGGCTTAGCGCTAATAGAGACCTATGCTTAAATTTATAGGAGCAGAGACTAAAACAACCTTTCAATCTGCCCATTAACGCTCATTTAATTCAATAGAACTTGCAGAAGACTTCAAGAGCTTTATTCAAACTGAGGCACCCGATTTTGTGTCACTGCGGCAATATGAGCAAATGGTAGGTCGACTAACCAACGGTTGAACATACATCTAATTCCCCATCGAAATTCATCTTCAGGGAATTTCATTTTTATCCTATTGTGTTACCTCAATTCGAACCATTTGAATGCCCCAGATAGGTCGCCAGAATCCACTCTGCCACTCATTTGAATTTGAACATTCTTACTGGATGCAATGGAGCGCACAGACTCATTTTCCAATCATTTACCATAGCCAGTACTCGCCGATGGCACCCCTAGAGAACGTGTGCTCTTCAAATATTTCTCCCTTGTTCAGTGAATTTTGAAATCTTTCCATAAGCTTACCTTTAGCAGGCCACTTAGTATATCAGTATTGCTAAGTTCATACATGTTTGGAAAATCGAAAAACCTCTTTAAGCCACTCTCCCTCCACTATGAATCTTTTGAAATCACGGAGTTTCACGCGTTTTGTAGATTTAAATTACAAACTTTTGTCTAGGCTAAAAAAGCCTACATATAATTCAGAATTGTTTTCATCGGTGGATATTTATTAGAAGCTGAAAATATCCTTGGAAGAAATCAGAAGAAACTTTCTAGTGGTTACGGGGACATTGGTTTTTAGGACAATACACTATCTAAAAACACAGAAACGGTATTGCATTTAGGTGTGGTCAAACCTACTCTCAACCTCCTCGTGGTGACCACCGGTAACCCCATGGGCAACTCTGGGGGCTAATGAGAGGGGCGGCCGGTTAGGACTAATCACCATCCCCACGTACAAAATTAGATTATGCCAGCAGATATACAACTTCTTACAGCTTGGAACACGAGGCACGAGGTAAATAACCAGATTCATGGTCTCAAACTGGAATGTGGAATGCGCGTGCATGTAGCAATGAATGGAGTCTCCCTCAGATTTTTGAAAGATTTCTGGTAGGAGACATTAAGACGGACGAGGCGCCACGACGAAGCTGAACTTCTACCTGTACGAAGAGGCCACGTCAGAGAAGAGACAACACAGCCGAACACGTCAAAATAAGTTTTAACTGTGTTTTGTGTTAACTGTTGTGCGTTAATTGTTATAAAAGCTGTTTGTACTTCTGTTGTACCCCCAATAAGTCCTTGGGACTTGCCCTATTGGGTGGGTAGAAAAAAATTGCATTTAGGTTCTTAAAGCTGAAACCGCGTTTAAACTTCAAATGGAGATTTGGTTGCCTACAGTTTGGTACAGTGTTGATGGGCTGCGTCTGATCCTCAATCTTGATTCGTTGTAGGATAATTTCCCAATGTGAGTATATTTCCAAGTGCCGCCAGGAAAGCAAACAATCGAATTTTGTTTTCACAGTCAAAAAGCCAGAATTTAAATTCTTAGCTTCTAAACTGGACGAGGCATCAGATTATTGTCAATTTGAATTTCTGCCTATAGTCAGCGGAATTGGGCTATCACATTTCTTGTCGGAAACTTTGGTTGATATCTTTGATAATTCTTTCAGTCATTTTATTTGAATTATCGCTTCTAGACTGCAAAATCTGTTAATATATTAAAATAACTTTCGGCGTTGTTTTCGAAATTTCCTATTACAAGTGAATACATTGTCGAAAACAGTGATGACAGAAGGTGTTTTCAATAGCAAATTTGCCGTAAGAAGGAATTTATACTCTTTGACAGTAACAATAAAGAAGGACATGGATTTACCGAAAACGAAAGAATTTAAAACTTCAAAGCATAAAAGGATGTGGAGCAGATAGCCATCCCAAGGCTCCTCCCTTCACCAAATTTGCTCTGAACCGAAGGACAGTACATGCAATCGTTCTCAGTGGCAGCTCCTATACTCAGCGTTCTTCAACTAAATTTCATTATTTATTAAAGTATTTTTGCTACATCTCCGATCGCTCTCAATGTCTGGTGCTTTGAAGCAAAGGCTAAAATGTAATATGCGGTAGATTGGCATCAATGTGTTTGATCATCACGCCATAACAGTTGAAGGAGATGTCTTTTAGGTCATGAGATAGTCTTTCATTTTGAAAAGTGTTAGTTCTTAAATCTTTAGGCTTCCAAACAAGCATGACAACGTACGAATCAATTGGTTTCACTTAGGAATTCTGATTGTTCCAAAAATAGCATTTTGTTGTCATGCCACACTCTCTCCATCTCACAGCTGAAAAGCCAACAGCCTTGAGAAGGTAGAAATTCTCCATAAATCAATTTCAGCGCCACATTCTGAAACTCTGTAGAGTCTCTGAATTGAATATTTGTGTACATGAAACAGCCTATTTAGGGGCACCCAAAGATTGTTTCGTGGACAGAAGACGAATTTAAATTCCCACATTAAATGACTGCATTCCATCTATTCAATCCTAGCAGTGGGAACTCAAACAAGTGTCATTAAGCAAAGTTTCATAGCTGTTGATTGAAAGAAAGCTAAAAATTGCACTTCTTGCATAAAACAAGAGCACTCAAGTGCCAGATATTAATCAGGTTGCTGAAATAATAAAAAATTGATGCCATTTTAAATTTATTGCCTCTGAGAGCCAAAAAACTGCTTTTATATTTTCTAAATTCTTAATTTCATTCCTAATTCTTTTTAGCAAATTCACATTTAATCTGCATTTAAGACAAAAGTATTGTTTGACTCCACTCTAACTCCGCTTAATAAATTTTTGCATTGCATTGAGCATCTCGCAGTACCCAACCCTGAACTTCTCGGGGCACTGTAAGTTGGCATCAGTTCATGCGCTCTTATGTCAAGGAGACTGTTAGTTCTGGTGACCATGGGGTCGACCAACTAAAGAGATGGTGCGATCGTTGGGCGGTTATATTGTGACCTGCTAAGTACACATACGGTTGTTATGGTTTCTGAGATTGACTGATTTCTCTCTCTGAAATTGGGGGTTATCCCATTTGATCACCCAAACTGGCCAAACTAGATCAGCTAAATTGATAAATGGATAAACCAGCTACACTTTGAAAGCGGATGTGAAAAGGCTACAACAAGTAGGTGGTCATAGACATCGTCTTTTTCGTAGAGCAAGACTGATCAGCCCATGTTGCATGCCACTGAACGACGCTTTTATGTTCTGACGCTTTATTATTCTGCTGTTCCTCTCGCTTCTCAGGATTATTTCAGTCAGATCAGCTAGTACCACAGCTATCTTAAGTACTTCTCCAAAACGATTCTGAAAAAGTATTTTAACAAGAGTAACGGTGTGATTGTATGGCAGCATCTGGAGACAAGGCAGCTCTGTAATCGTCTAGTTCGTTTTCTGACCTAAGGTAGAAAAATTCCCTAAATCGAAGTAAATAATCTTAAGTTTAGTCTGTAATGCAGTGCGGGTTTTTCTTATTTACCGATTTTCCCAACCCTTCAACTTCGCATCGAGGGCGAAGCTTTGGGAGTTACGAACTAAATAGAATGAAATTTTAACTCTATTCACTACTTTCGCCTTACCTAGCAGGGGTTCATTCCGCAAAAAGCAGGACGATAGTTTTAGAGAAAGCAAGGAGCTTTTAATAGAAAAGAGCCTCCAGAACAGATGGTTTCCTTTGGATTTCATTTAGCATCTGCCTATGTAGGATTGATCTCAGTGAACGTTCAACTCAAACCACCTTCTCTCTGGAATTGCTTCAGTGTTCATCCCGTCGATTGAAATATTGGACTCTTTAAGGAAACGGATGGCGGACAACTAGGCTTAGCTTGCCTATGCTCATTTGGATGATTATTGAAATGGTGGCTCATAATGATCCCTTGGTTACAGATGTCTTACATTTCACTTTGAAACAATAAGGACGTCACCTCCATCAATACAAATAGAAGGACGGCAAGTGTTCAAGTTACTTCTGCGTATGGCGAAAAACTCAAGGACACTGTTTTTCCGTTTTCTGGACATTCAAAACCTCAGGAGAATCCAGTTCAGGGGAATCAGGAGCCGAATTCGCCTCTCAGACAAAAAATTCTAAGCCAATCCAAAGGTAAGATTTTGAAGAGAAGCATCAAATAATGGAAAATTTATCTCTAGTCCATTTGTTAGATGAGTGGATTATTAAAATTGATGAGAATTGTTTTATTTTGCACAGACTACTTTTAAATTTAAACACGCGTCACTTGAGTGTATGATTTGTGGGCTCCAATAACTTGAAGCAGAAGTAAAACGTCAATCAAACAAATTCAAAACTGTGCAAAAATAATTCAACATCAGTACCTCATAACATCTATTACCTATTAAGCCATCACTATTAGCAATAATACAATTTTTAAATTATTTAAATTTCGAAATAAAAGGCACTCCTAAAACGAAAACCGGTGCGGTACAGTGAAATGCCTCTTTTAGAAATCCTTCAATAAAGAATAATGAGTAATTACATTTATTGATCATTGCTCTGATTCGCAGCTGGTTGACCAATAGCTGCCAACTCGGCAGCCGGCAAACTCGTCAACAGTGTCATTCGCAGCACCGGATTGATTGACTTGGAAGTGGCAAGTAGTTGCAAATAGATCTTCCAATTAATGATTAGATCAACTGCGCAACTGCGGTATGCACCGATGATTCGTCGCTACTCAGCTTGTGATCTTCAACGGCTTCATTTCTATCATTATTTCTCTTAATTCGAAATAAGAGGGGGCGATTTCGAATATTATCATGAGTTTTTCTTCAAAATTCCTATATCATTTCATCAAATTAAAATAAGCTTAATATTCTAGCATTCTCCTGCAGGAAGAATTTAGAAGGCTAATATAGGAGAACAAAAGTGTTTTAATCACAGTTGGATCTCGTTTGATTTTGCGATTTAATTAAGAGGATCTTTATGGTCATCCTCTAAAGATGGCAGCTCCACATGACGTCACATTCAGCGTCGAACCCTACAATGAACCCTGCATTTGGAACACCAAATAATGAGCAGGCTCTCTGTTTCACAAAATCAGTAGGCAGCATTTTCTAACGGTCCGCAGTTCTCTCAGATACTAAACCCTGAGAGAAACTTGTATTGCCACCTCAAAATAGGGGCTCAATTTACATAATATTTTCAAAAAAATTAATTTCGATATAATTTGCTAGGTAAATAACAGAACCTGAGGAGGAGAGATTTAGTTTTAGAGATTTATATCGAATTTTTTCGAATTCATCCCTATATATGGTTGATTTCATTTTTATATTCAAGTCCATCATTGACCACATGCGGACATCCCTCAAGAATGTGTTAAAGCTGAAGAGATCAGATTTCTAACTGTGTAATGGCATTCACTGGTACCTAACTATTCTGTCAAAATCGTATGGAATTTGTAATTTACCTTATCGGGTGAGCTTGAAAAGCTGATTCTGAAATGTGCGCCTATTTTAACTAAGTTTTTTCTCACGTAGAGTAGGTAATCAAAGCTGATATTCAAATAGGAACACAGTTATAGACTTCGATATAGTACCTTCAAGAGAAAAAAATTGGCACTATTTCATGCGGAGGAAGTGGGTAGATTATCTGAGTAGAACCCATAAAAAGAGATTTTGCTAAATTAGATTAGAAGAGGTGGAAAAGATATTAACGAGTGGACAAGTAGAAGTCCCATCGGACGAACTGATAGTTGGAAGAAGTGAGGTGGAGACCATGATATCATTCGTGAATCGGCTTTTAAACTCCATCTCTTAGAGTGCTTTTTTTCATCATTTTCAAAAATACCGTAAACGTCCCATTAATATTTTTAACAAAGCCATAATAAGCCGTTCTTTATCAGGGTGCAACTGCAACCAGAACGTACCAAGATCATAAGAGACTGAATTACCATATTGGCGTCTGCGTGAATAGTTCTAGTTTGAGGAAAAACAAAGACTGACAGCTAATTTAGAATGAGACTTTCGAAAGTATAACAGTCTTTCAGACAGCGTAGGCTGGCCATTCCCATCGATCTGACTATTTGGCAGTTTCATAAGTCCTTACAGAAACTGTAAAATTCCCTGGTATGTATATGATCGTATGAATGAAGAACTAGCATCATTATTTTCAAGCTGAGTGTTAGCAGTCTTCTTACAATTATGGGATGGACATTCAGGCAGGACATGAGGTGAAATAGCGCTGGGGGCGAGTATTTATCATGAATGCAAGCATACGATTTGAAAATCGGTCTCTTCAGAGTCAACCCAGATTTTCGAGGTCAGAACTTACTTTAACAGTTTTCAATGAATAATAAACGTGGCAGCTAGTATTGTTGACAACAATTTCATAGGGCACAGTCCCCTTAATCATCATGAGCAGCCAATAGACTGCTGCTATCTTTATTAATTTGTATCCGGAGTGATGCAATTGTTAAAGCTCATTCTTGACTGATTTTGTACAACTTTGTTTTTCACGATTTACTCCAACTGATGAGAAAAGTCACCAACACCCTTATTCTCCGGGCTAACAGACTGACACGTTAAAAATAGATTGCGGTTTAGATCAGACGTGGACCACTAAATACAATTAACCCCTAAAATATTCGTGTGATCCAGATGGCCCGGAGGAAACCTATACTACTTAGTCTTATATTGCATCAACCTCTTTTACATATGGTACTAATTTACACGCTTTCATCTCTTGCGTGGAAGGGAATTTACTGCTATTTGCGACCGTTGGTTTACCCTGTGACCGCGACCGACGTTAACCGCCTCCGGTGCTACCAGAGTAAGGACAGGATTCCTTCTTGCCTAGCCTGTCTGGTGGTTTCTCGCATTCGTCTTTTCCCTGATCTCGCAGCCACCTTTTCTCCATCTTAATTTATGTAGCAGACGGGCAATTTCGTACGTAGGTTGGTACTAAGGGAATTTAATGAAAATCCTGTCACCAACAATGTCTCGTTCCTCATTCATTTTCGAAGAGTCTAGATAACTTTCCTTTAACGCGAACATGTTCCTGATATTCACTGACATGATAAGATGCATTGGTTTAATTAGATATTTCACCTATCTCTGAACCTTTTGGCGCTGGATGCTAACATCGAAACTCACTTATATGACTACACTATGAAGATGGATAAAGAGCATTTAATACTGCCATGGTTTTTTTGAAAAAAAAAAGGCATTGCGATTGGCATCCATAGCGAGAGGGAATCCGGTCAACATTCCATCATCTCGCCACTTTCATTTCTTAAGTCAACTTCTTTCTGAATTATTCTCGATACGAGCATTGGCCTAGTTCACACTGATCATCCCATGAGGGAACGGACCTTTAAAGGAAATTCGAATGGACTTCTATCAATATTATGATTTAACTTGTAAGGAACTTCGACTTCATTAAATAGGTTCAAATTTTGGGTTAAAATACTAATCAGGAAGAAAGGTGGGAGATCTTCGGCAGGTTTCCATAGCAAAGATAGAGGTTCTGGGTTTCTAAAAGGACCAGATACACCTTAGTATGAAAAGCAAAATCAGTTATAAGAAGTCAGTAAAGCGAAAAATTCAATCTGTTTGTAGGAATCGCCAACGAGTCAATTCCCTCCCACCAAATCATGCTTGATTTCGGCACTGACAAGTGAATTTCAATGTTACCGCGCTAAAAAACATCAAGATGTTTACCGGAAAATTTACCTTTAACTATTTGGAAAATAAAGCCTTATCTAATTGATGATTATTTCTAGACAAACACTACTTTCAACATATGCAATAATATTTAGAAAAATTCGTTGACAAAATTACTCCTCTAGCTAAAAAATGAGCTATTTCCCAACACAAGTAACAAGTAGCACTTACAGGAACGATGAGACAAATGCTTCAAACCATATACTTGCAATGATGCAAGTCTTAGGGAGCTATTTAAATTTTGACGAATGACGACTATCTTAAATCAAATATAGCGTTCAGATTGAAAATTTTCTGGCAACAAAAACTAAATGGAATACTTATTTTAAACTTCAAATAATTTATTCTGTTTCATAAAAAAAGTACTACGAATAGAGTAAGCTCAAGTGTGAATCAGATTCCCGTTAACTAATTCATTACAAGGCCAAATTTCTCTTTCGCCTTCATATACTAAGCTTTAGTTATTCAAAAAAACTGTGTTCACGACGAGACGTCTTTCTCTCTGCATGTAGACCAATCACTCACAGAATTACTTTTTCTATCCGTTTCTGTTTAAATTGCGCTAGTCTGTTCTTTCGGGTTCATGAACACTTGGCAGTTTGGTAACTCAGAGTTTATAATCAATCGAGTAAAGAATGTGTTACTAATCGAAGCTACTACTGATTTGTTCTCTCACGAAAAATCGATACATGCCTTTTATATGAGTTGACCATGACAACTATTAATATTTTAATCACTGAATTCCGATAGGTCCATGCTTTTATTCTCTACTTTCCACTTGCTTCGCTTGCGTGCTTTCCCATATGCCCACATTTCATAATTTTGCTTTTAGTGAGCGCGAGCGTGCTCTGCGAGAAAAATCGAGAGCAGAGCGGTGCGTCATGGATGAGTGAGGCCAAATGACGTTGATTAATCAACTGCGCGTTAAACGGGTTGCCATGAGTTGTTGTTAGGGCGTTTCTGTATGTATAAAGTAACCGGAATTCAAGTTAATCTACAGCTACTTATTATCTTCTTTGGTATTATTCTTCGCAATTAAAATATCTTGAATTTGTGGCGAAAAAAGCTTGTCGAAATAAGGTTCGAATAACCTTCTCTAAATTGCAACTATTATCTATATCTTAATTCTACCAATAGCAAAGTCACTGAGATAGTCGTGCGTAATATTACGTCTGAATTGTTTTTGAAATAGGGTGTAGAAAAAGCTATTGTACCAATTTACCGTAGCAGCTAACGTTCGTGTTGATAAATCACTGTGCTTTAAATATGTAAGTAGTAACTCTTTTCATAATAGGAATAATCCCAAGATTTTTTCTTCAAACACACAAGGCTGAATTTCTCATGCGTAAATCCTAAATGGTTGGAAGGAAATGGTCACGGAAGGGGGGGTTGATCTTCTGGAAAACTTCTACTGCGCTCCAATTCAGAATAGATTCATGCCGACTAGTATAGATAAATAAAACAATTTTATGTGCTCATCGTTCTGTGTTAAGGCCCTGAGACTGAGGAAATGAGATTATTAACATATTTATAAAGTGTTATAGATAAAATTCAAGAAGCAAAGCCTTCTTCAGTGCTCGATATCTTAGGGAAACTTTTAATAATCTCAATTTTGATTAGGCCGAGAATCTCAAAAGTTGTGCAGTAATAAGCTATACACTCTATGAATCAGCCAGTACCAATAGTAAAAGAAAAGGGAAGTAACTTCATGCAAGCCGGGGAATTTCAAGGGCATGGACGGATGAATGTAATAAAACTATTCTAAGTGGACAAAAAAGCATCGAAAATAGTTTAGCTTGATAATATCATAAGATCAACCTTAATAAAGTAAAACATTACCTTGGAGGTAAACTGGAAGAAAATCTTTACAAATGCCTTGCTTCTGCTTTCCTTCAAAGCAGTTTATGCGCCAAGTCTGCTTTCAACAACCGAAGTCAGAGCGATAGCAAGGAGAATATTGCAAATTTGTGCATTTCGGGAGCTGTGATGCACGGCTTCGCGACAGACCTATTGCTCTTTTAGTGTTAAAATTGCAAAGCGCATTTCAGCACAAACATGCGAGTAACCTGTGCCAAACAACAAGGGGTTCACCTGCGTAACCATCTAAGTTTAATCATCGACCATGAGTCTGATGTAAATACAGGTAAATACAGTTGCGCATGAGGAGACCAATGTGGCAATGCTTTAACACCATTTCATTTCCAATTGAGAGAAGAGACAGAAGGAAAAACTCTGTAGACATTAACAGCAATAAGTGAGAACTTGGCGTTTAGACTTCATCCTATAGATTTCATAAATAGAGAGCAGCAAGTAACAAAGTCCTAGTTAGGGAACTGGGAAAAAAGAATTTAGGAGTACGACAATCCGCCAAGAGATGAGCTACCGGTGCCTCCAACGAATTCTTTTGACACCAACGCTGAAAATTACTCGGAACGCCAGGAATGATCGTTCTAAATAAAATTTACCCAAACACAACTAATATTTGAAACATTATTCTAAATTCGGACATTTGTTGAAAAACAGAGCCCATAGACGACATATCCATCTATCGCTTCGTTTAATGAATATAACAGGTAAGAGCAGGAAAGAATAATAATTTAGACGTAATAAATTAAATAGCACAATAGATGTTTGTTATGAGAAAACGGAGTACATAATAACCAGAGGCAAACACACAAATCACAGGTCCTCAACCGAACAGAGGATCGGGGGCATCTTATGGCGGGTTCCAAGATCTGAGCGCATCTCAGCCACTTCCGGCTTCCCTTCTGCTATTTCCGAGCTCATTGGAAGAAGGAAGGGATCAAAATGTTCCTCTTCCTTGAAACTCGGAACCACCAGGCGTTCGGCACTCCTGTTTGAGGCTCGAATGTTCGTTTTGATTACAGGAATGCCATCGTCAGAGCCGTCCAAACTGCTGACAACGAAAGCTGGGGGCGTCGGTGGCTCGACTTTCACATGCATTTTGGCGTCAGCCTCATCATCCTGGTTGAGTAACATGCGAGAGCGACCTTAAATAATGGAACACGTACTTTTAGTTACTTCATAATTAAGAGTAGTGGTAATATTGTCTCCTGCTTACGGGACACAGGAACGCAGCACGAATATTTGGTTTACCATTAACTTGATTTAATCTAGCATTCTGAGCCTGGGTGGCCTTAGGCCTACAGTGGTTCGCCCTGATACAATTTTCCATGCATGCGGAATATGTCAGTAATTATACAGTCGCGGATTTAACGGGCCTAGTTTAAACGACGGCCCGGCGAAGTGTACTTGGGAATTCAAGTTATCCAGCAAACCTTTTGATAGACAAAATTCGCGTCCATATGCCTCGAGTATTTGAGAACAGATCAAAAATAAATTGTATTTCACTAGGTAAATCCTTATTCTGGACGATCAAGCGAGAGGCGTTGTTCACAAATGCTTTCATGGAGGAATTTCTGCGAATCATTCAGCCTCTGTTGCTGAAGGTATTTACAAGTAACTTCCATGTAGGAACTAACTTCCAGAAAACAACAATAATTGAAAGAGCTCAACTGTTTCTGAAGGAAAAACGAATAATTCGCTTAAAACATGCTTCCCCAGACAAATCCATGAAGAATTTTATTCAAAACGGGAGATCTCACTTGTATTTAAAATTATGAGGGGCAACGCTAAACTTTGGCGTTTGCCCTCTACTTTCACACAAAATACTGCAATGAAAAGGTTTGAGATGGTTTAAAAGAACTCCTAGAGCATGACTAGAAGTGAGAGATCCTCAATCATCACGAGTAACGGACAAATATAAGAGCTGATCTGTCAAGAAAAAAAAAAGCCTAGGCTCTTTGCTACAGAAATACTGTCAAGAAATAAACCCCATCCAGCGCATAACATGAGTGGATTACAATTACAACCGAATCACAGCAATCGCTACCTATTCCTCTTCCAGATTTGGAAAGCCAAAATTAGTCGCACCTTTGATTTTACTATCATTCTGTCAGAAAAACGTAGTTACAGCTTTAAATCGATGATCTATGTACCTTCACCGCCGTACTTAAATGTGATATTCGTTTGATGGGCGTAAGTTCTCACTTAGGGCATTAAGAATCGATTGAGCATTACAAAGAACAATCAATTTTGAACAGTTCATTCAGAAAAATTCATCACCTGCATGTGATAAGTGTTCATTAAATGCGCTTAAGAAAGAGATTGCGTTCTATGGCATACAGTGTCACGTAGAGGAATCGTGATCATGAAATCGGTGATCATAGCGATGCCTACAACAATCACGCTTGGTTTATTCAAGATAAAATAGCCAGACTTCTGCCACTTAGGGAACGCCCAGAACCGATGGTCTGGACCAACGTAGAGATCGTAGGAGTAGACAACAGCCATTTAAAGCAGTCTATTGTAACGGCTCTCTAAAACAAACTAGTTTAATTACTTATAATGATTGCCAATAAATAAGTAGCTTAATCTAAAAGGGAAGCAGCTCCTACCGCCACCAAGAGGCCAGTCAACTAAATACCACTTAGGCATTGCAATTCAAGACAAAGAAAGCTATAAACACTCCGGTGAAGTTGATAGAAATAAATACAAATAAGATGGAATTAAGTTTAGCGAAGGTATGTATTTAAGGTCGCTGTAAAGTATACGATCTCCACCCGATTGAAGCGCAGCAAACAATGTTGAAATTCCCTATAGTGGTAAAAATCTACCGGCAAAAGCACGACTATGCGTAGGAAGATAGGATCATGTGATACCAGCGATAGAGCCTAACGAATAGTGACGCGTAATTTGTTGGAAAAAGTCTTCTTCAGACTGGTGCAGTGTAAAAAACACCAAGCTGAAAAACTATTGAGGAAAATTCAGAGATATGCTAGACCTGAACATTCAATACAAGAATAAGACAAGGTGGACCCTTGTCTGTTCAACCCCATTTATGAGCCCACATTAGAGCAATAACCACCAGGTTAACAGAATCTCAGAGTATGAATCCCTCAAATGAAAAGTTGCCTCATTTAGGAGCGATCAATAAAATATTCAAGGTTCATCGATTCCATCTAGCGCCAGAATGAAAACTAAGTATGGAGGAAGATACTGATAAAAACGGACCGCTCCTGGAATATCAAGTTCACAGATGAGCCTCTTATTAAAAAGTAGAACGTCCCGGTACAGGTTTTGAATAACTGTCAATGAGAGATCCTCAGCCAAAAGCCAGATTAACAGTTACGTCGACAGTTTTGGAAAGGATCTATATTAAAGAGAAAAACTAAAGACAGTCGTCGAGAAGATGCGAGAAATGGTCGTCGGCAGTATCCCTATGCTGGAGCAAGTCTCACAAGGCAGGGATATAATGCGTCTTGACCACCGAGTGGCTCATTCTCTTGCCCTCCCCCACTTGCTAGCCTATTATGGTTGGGAGGTTCAAAGTTCTTCCGTTGTTACTGAAATCATGACACTGCTGTCTGACTCAAAGAGCTTGGAATATGAAGCTTATAAGAAGCCAGTGGATGTTAATCAACCTGTTCCTGTAGTACCGTGTACATTTCAATTAGCACGCTATGCAACACACTTCAACTGTTTAAATTATAACATTAGCCGATTCGTACCAAAAAAGCAACATTGTGGAACACAGCGCAATATTCAACTAGGGTCAGACGATAAAGCTAACAGCTTCTCCGTAAATTTGAATGAAATACGTATGCTAATTACGGTTTTCCCACTAAAATTTGAGGTAAAACAAGCTTTCCAAAGACTACACTAAGCTAATTCTTGGCTTATTCTGACGTCTAGCACATTGAAATCTCACCAGTCAATACTGGGAAGATCACTTAGGGAGTCAGCCACTCTGACTAAGGTCTTTAACTCAGAAATTATACCTGGCGATTTAGAATAAAGGAAGAGGGGAATACTTTTTGGTTGTCAAAGGTGGGTGTTGGGAAATAGGGAAACTCACCGGAGAGAACGCTCTGATCGTTCGAGAGTTCGTTCTTTAACACAGCAGCCGAGGCATCGGAATGGTTTTCCAGTCCAGGAAGGGGGAGGACAGTTGCCGATGCAAGGATCATGAGGGCCACAAGGAGAAGACTGGCTGGTTTGCCGGACACCATCTTTAACCGAGTCGAGGGGTTGGAACCCTGGCGAGGAACTGTCAGAGGCAGAAGGGGTTGCAACGGTGAGGCTGAGTCACTTTTCAATCCGAACCCATTGGCTGTTGCCGCACAAGTTCCCTTGATCAGACGGTTCATGCAGGAGCGCATGTTACGCAGGCTAGCCATCAGACCACTGCAGTGAATGATAGTATTAAATTCATTCGTCATGTTGGAATCGGTAGGCTTAAGCCGGGTGGAAAATTCAAGGACTTGAATAGGCCAACTTAGAGCGTTGTAATTTATCAGGCCCAAAATCGTAAGACTTAGATGTTCTGCAAGAACTAATCAGAAGCCCGAGAAACAGGCGTTACAATGATTCTAGTTTAAGTGCGCATATATTCTTAAAGTCTGGGTTGAATGAATAAATCACTATGCTACTTAATGATAATGCCATACAAACAATGTTTTGGCTTTGAAAATTAGTCTTTGCAAAGCGCAAAGACGTGATTCCCAAGTCTCACAATGAAAAGTGATAAGATAATTTTCTTTTTTTAAGAGCTAAAATAACCGGAAAAAGCTGAAAACTGGAGTCATTTGGCGCCTTTCGACAAAGTAAAATATTAAAACAACAAAAGATCCTAACAACATTCAATCCGCTATTAAGACAGGAACCAGTTTCCTCTAATTTTTCAAAATATCGTGAAAACAAGATTAATGATATGTTATGCTGAGCACCTACGCATTATCATGTTCAAGCTCTCGGATTCGAGTTTTCAGCCGTTGGTTTTCTTTGTGGCAGTCAGAGACTTGAGACTCGAGGCTGGAGAGATACTCCTGTCGTCGAGCGCGACTGGCCTTCGCAGAAAGTTTGTTCCGAATCTTCCGCCTCATGGTCCGGATGGCCCTTTCCTCGCTTCTAGTTAGCGGGAAAGTCGTGGGCACACGCTGGCCCATCTGAACAAGGAGTCGCTTCTCCTCCGCTGTGAGAATGAGACGCTGACCCTGGAGTAGAAGTAGAGTTGAGGCGGGGGGGGAGTGATCAAGACGATATTAACAAATTTTTTGTCCTACTTCAAAAAAAAACACGTCTCAAAAATCGAACCTGACTGAACAGTGCAGTCGAGGGAATAATTCGATACATGATGAGTGATCACCTAAAATATGAATCTCAAGTCATGAAGAGCGCTTCAAAGTCTGCAAAGTCCAGAGATGGCTAAAAATACGTCTGTAAGACTGCTATCCGTTACTTCAGCCTGAGGGAGGTGGGTGAAACTAATTAAGATATTTTAAACTAATGCCAATTATTCTACTCTTTGCTCCACCACTAAGGATCTGAAGGCTCTAAAGGGGCTTTCAGAATTTTTCCTATTATAAGCTTATAATCGTTTTTCTAACAAGACTGAGAGGAATTTGTAAAAAAAGGGTAACTGAACTAACCCATTTGGGAAGGGATTACTCACAGGTTTTCCACGGGCAAGGTCCTCGTTGTGAAGACAGACGGGCAGATTGGTATGGCTGCTTTTACGACAAGATTTACGCGGCGGTAATCTTTCAATGAATTCCTCATTTTCGCTGGGGCAGAGTTCCTCTTCTTCGGGGTCCGAGATATAAGGGGAGGTACTTTCGCCGTTGAATTTGTTCCAAGCAGGGGGGTCAGAAGAGGAAGATGTGTTGTCGGAAATATTGACAGGCGACCCCTCCGCCAGTTGTTCATCAATGAGATCGATAAGTTCTGATGGAATAGCAAAGTCGGTAGGCAGTGGAGTAAAAGACGTAGGTGTCGGTTCAACTTTGGGTTCAAAAACCAGAGCAAGATCATCCGAATTTCGACCATCAAGGGGAGCTTTCAGAGGCAGTGAAGAATTGAAATCGTCATCAAATGAGAAAAGATCGTTTTCATCGATGGAATCAAGATCACACAGGGGAAGATGGGTTGTACTTTGCGATTCGTTTGAGGAGATTACCTCCTCTTGATGGTGGAAGGTAATAAGATCGGTTGAAAGTCCTTCATCAATTGATTGGAAAAGGGGTGAGCAGATAGACTGTTCCATATTGCAATTCGAATCAACGAAATTAAGACTATCTCTTATGCTGTTGAGACTTTGAGAAAACTATAAGTTCAAAGCAAATGAACTTTAAAAGTAACATACGTGTTCTCCCATACGCGGCACAAGGAAAGCGGCGGAACTGACATCATAGTCCATCGAAACGAAGGCAATAGTGGTCCAATTTGCTCTAAAACCAAACATACAACAACTGCTCTTTCATAACGCCAGAATTGATATCAGGGTGTTCAGTAATGATGAATCAGCACAAAAAAATTGATCAAGCAGTTTCTTCGCGAAAGTGCAAGTTAGAGCACCATTAACGCTAAATATGAGCAAACATATTGATGACGTTTACCAGTGACCCAATTTGTTGTTTGAACGCCGACGTTGGCTCCTGATTGGATAGAACCAAATGCAATGTTTGCAGCTTATTAATCAAAAGTCATCTGTTTATTTTAATTTTAAAAAGACATAATTTTGATTCAGATTTTCAACTGAGATCTTTATTTGAATCAGTTAACCTATTTATTTTTTACTCACTTTGATATTCACCGTAATGAAATTTCTCTGAACATAGTTTTCCAAAGTACCACACTTTTACATCTATAGATGGAAGTTCACCGTCTTCATACAAACTGATTCAAACCCTACTTGCGATTTCAAAGCCCATAAGCCCAACAAACGTTGTATTTTCGCATCCTTTGTGAATTTGCTTGATAAAGAATTTAATTATCTAGGCCTTTAGGTATATTTTCGCAACTGCTTTCACTTGGTCTCTTACCTTGCACACGATAAATACGTTTGTAACAATGAATTTACGCTCCCGAACGTCAATTCCAGTAAGGTTACGATTTCAAATCTGGAGAATGGCAAGTGAAATGAAAGCGTGGTTGAGAAGACCCTACTTTACTTTGTTAGCTCACTTTGTTTTCCCATCAGAATATCTTACATAATTTTCCGTATATCTCTACGCCCAAATTTTGTTTCTAGACTCATTCATTGCTCTTCCATTTATAATCACGGTCATCTTTAGCCACTTTATTACTGCGTAATGATTTTCCGCGCCATAATAATGTCTACTATTCCAGTCCGTTAAATAATTGCATAAGCGCTTTTTAAAGAAAGTAAATGCTACTGAGGATATGCTCTGTATAAAGAATCTCTTACGCTCTTATTCGAATTCCCCTGGATATTGGTTTCAAAGACCTTTTTAGAGATTTAACCTTAGGTAATCAGCGACTAGCATATCATTCGCTCGGAAACGGGATCATCAAATTTTCCTCTTTATTTGGAAGAAATGAATTTTTTCTAGTTCATTATCCATATTAAAATCTTTTGAATTAAAGAGGTATGAGCCATACAACTTCAATGTCAGCTTTTTATGCCAGTACAAACCGCGAAACTTGCCCTTTCGCTTACTAGTTTAGCCTCAGTAAACAGTTCCGATCTTCTCCTCCCTCTTATCAAGTATACGTTTTATCACTTGATATGCTCTAGCTTCCAAGATATGTCTTATTTACTTGCACTTTCCACTAGTTTAATGCATAGGTAACTTTAATAATCATTGACTCGATCGTGATCTAGCTTGAAAGCTGGCTTTCAATAGAATTTCTGGATGTTGCTCATTGTCTTGTACAGTATTTATATGGAGACTCCTTCCTTTACAGATTTTATTTTTTTTATCCTTTACTTACCACCGTTCGAGAGGTCGTGGCAGGCCTTAGCTTCACTCTCAGTATATACATTGATATAACTTCACCGTTTTGTTTGTCTGTTTTTGGAGATCCAGTAAATCTGATGGAGTCCACTTTCTTGCACTTCTAGACTGGTATTAATGATGTCCAAACGGGCCATATAGTTCATCTGTCTAATTGAAAATAAATGCTTATCTAACACAAAATGCTTCGACCAAATACCGAAATATCATATTCGATCCGTTTAGGAACGTCTCGTATTTGAAAGTCAAGCTATTAAAGCATAGCAGCCTCTCGAATTCGCTGATGGCAACCAGACGAGTACATATCAATTTCTTTTGAGCTGATTCAAAGAGAAATTGCTAGCCAAATGGGTAAGCCTTCGTTTATTTCAAAAACTAGGAATCTTGAAAAGCGGCATCTGATAGCCCTACATCTTAGCTGAATTTGTGGTTATGCGCAAATTTTCCCTATCACACAACTACAAGCACGGTAATAGATAGACTGATTTGCATTTACACATTGGTTGATCCAGGCCACTAATACTCAATACTTTTCTGCTTCCCCTTCTATAAATAATTTTCAAATCAAAACGAATCGCATGGCTAGTCCGTTGAAGGGTTTATTTTTTTATCATTATTAATTGCGAAAGGGAGGTCTTAATACAAGATCAGAGCACAAATTCTATCATTCGTTTTCATTTCTTGATAACGATATGAATGAGTTCCCCTAATGCGGAATGTAAGTAATCCTCAAAGCCAATGAACCTCGTACTTTGCCTGCAGTTGCATGAGCTGATCTTGCCCCCCCAGCACTCATCTTGCGACCCTAGAACAACCAGACGCATAAATCCGTAGCCCATTGCTCTGAGTCGGGTGGGCATTGTGAGACAAGTTTATTGAGCTTAACCTTGAGCTAAGGCTAAGTAGTTATACCAGTGAGAATTCAAACAGTTGATAAATAGTCAAGGCATTCAAGCCGCACTCTTAATGAAATTCAGTCTAGTAGAGCTGACCCATATATCGGCAACACGGAAACAGATCAGCCACTAGTCTCTGAGTGATGTGTTTTTCGTTTGGTTAATGCAATTATGGCTATTGTGTCAAATTGACCAGACAACATAGTTCAAAAAACTTCTCACTAATAAAATAGTTGCAGTGAATTAGTGTAACTTGTTAGTGTGAAGGCGCACATTGAATAATTTCAGTTTCTCTTTTTGTGCAGCAACGGTACAAATCTATAAATATTAGACTTTCCAAAAATTACAGACTATCTCAATAAGTATGACTACCGGCAGTGACTACATCTACGTTGGGAATTACACAATTTTCGACATGTATTTAAATTAGTGGTGCTAAAAACGTCTACCCGGAAAGAGCCTCAAATATTTCAATCCGACTGCGGATACTAGCAACGTAAGAATTAGGCCTGATTGAACCTGTATAAGACTAGCTCTAGAAGTAGCTGCAATCAAGGAAAAAACGTAGGTGAGCTTTAGGCAGACCAAATGAATGCACAAATATCGGATTCACCGAATGGGGGTGCATAAGACTACGTACTGCTCGTACGGTCCAAATGACCGACACCCCGACATCACCTTTAATAATACTAATATGCTTTGGAAATAACGAGGCTATGGGTAATAACACTAGAACAGGAGATTATGACAACATTAATTTACTAATAACACCCCACAATGTGGCACCATGCGGGTGCAAATAAGTTGAGATGAGTAGTAAAGCGAAACCAACCCACGCGCCAAAATATGGAAATCATTAGAGCAACTGAACAGTATCTGAAGTACGCTTGGGAAAGGAGTTCAAAATCATATGGATCGGAAAGTTTCGTACAAGCGTGGCAAATGCCACAAATAGCAAAACCAAATGCGTTCAGTAGCAAAATTGAACACCTGAACTCAATCACAAGGCATGCTAACGATGCTGAAGACATAAACTAAGTTATGAGATCCTATCAAATGTGACAGGCCAAAGGTGCAGGCATCTCAATATAAATATCATTGAAATCAAATATGAGGAGAAAAAAGTTATACAATCTATGAAGAAAAGCATAACACAGAAATACAGTGTTAAAAATTTAAGCCTGCCGCAGGCGTGCCAATCGATCGGAAAGTTCCTGTTCTTCTGCTGGTACCGACGAGCTGGGAGCAGCAATTGTGGAATTAACCCCACTGGGGAGATTCAAATCTAACTCGATTCCTGCCTCATCAGCAGCTTCACGCATGAGGCTGTCGACGTCAGCAGAGGGAGTATTGAGAGACGTTGTGTTGCTCATGGTACCTTCCATGACCTATTAAGATAATTTTTAAATAAGGAATAAACAAACCTGTGATTGAACATCAAGATTTTCAAATTCTTTTTCAAACATATCCATCAGATTGGAAACCTTTTCTAAATTCATGGACTTCATTGCGGCGGACATTCCCTTGACAACGTTGCTCATAGAAGCAGTAACTGATTGAGTTGTTACTGCTGTCTGAACTCTGGCAGCAACGGCGTCGATTCTCGAAGACATTCGCATGTAGCTAAGTGCTTCATTTTTCTTCCTAATTGCATTTTCAGCATAAATGCGCGAAGAATCCATGTTTCCAGCTTGAATCGCCTTCTTCAGTTGAGCCTTCGCCTGCTTTTCTTCTTTTTCACATTTTTTTGAGAAATTGAGAAGTTGCTTTGATGTATACTTTAGGTCAAAAAGTTGATCTTCTAGCGACGGCTTCTTAAACCAAGACGCCATTCGGTCTGCGCAGATAACGCTCGTATGCGAAATAATTAAGCGCCTTAAATAAGGTGCATCCAAATGAAAGTGACCTATGAAGAATATTTATTTCGAAAGTGCTCATACGCTCATTAAAAATTTATTATACCAAATTTATTACTTTATAAGTGAATAAAATCTACTTTTTGGTCTTGGAAGGGGCCGTCAGTCGTTGAAACTTATTTCATATTTTTTAATTAGGCTTGACGGAACACCTATATTTTAGAACCCGCAGTAGGATATAGCTTTACTATGTCTTTAAAAGCACTAAGAATAAGAATTAAACGGTTGAGAAAAAAGATAACTTTACTATAAGTTTCAGCGATCCGTTAAATAGGATATTTACGATTAAACGCACATCAAATCTTTTAGGTGATTTATGCAATTGTTTTTAGAGAATTAACTACATTCATTGCCGGCTTTCTGACCGAGAAACGTCAACGACCAAGGTTATCATGCTAATACTAGCGTGTGAATGTTTGTTTGCCATTATATTCCGTGGGTTGACTGTTAGCACTCATAAGTTCATTTCAGATATATCCCACAGTAAAGCGATGCTTTGCTAATTTTTTTGCCATATTATTGGCTAAACTTGTATTCAAACCATAACTCCTTTTTCGGTTTAAGCGACATCGGGATCATCAGCTTATCCAAAAAGAATGGCTGTAAAGTGAAGCTTGCATAAAAACATTCGATGCAGTTAGTAATCACATTAATAATATACTAACTAAAAAATATACTGTTTAAGAAGAAATATCTAATCTATGGGAAATTTTTCCACTATTTAAAGGCGAAATTGGAAAAAGCACAAAGACCATCCAATATTTTCTCTTGGGTTGGGTATTGCAGATCGCACCACTGAAGGTTAGAATGGTCCGATTTTTCCCCTATTGCAAACATTGTTAGTGAGTGGCATTCGCAATAGAACCTTGTATAACTGAAAATCAAAGGGGAATTCGCATTGCTACCGTCCCTTTTCACGAATTCACGTTTGTCTCATCCTGTTTTTTTTAAAGCGATTTCAAACTTTCGAAATAAAACATGCCATAATCACATGCGCTTCAGATTTGACTAAGGGATAAAGCTGTTACAGACTCATAATTCACTCTATTTGAGAAGCACACATGTGCGCAGTTGGCTGCTGAAAATTAACCTGACAACAGATTTTGACGCGAGCAGCCGATTTCATTGTACACAAACCAAATTCCATTTCGTGTGCGATTCGTTCTCCCAAAAAGTCCATATCTAGAGCTATTCTAGCTTAGCATAATCTCACCATGCTCACTAAATCTGCTCAGTCCTCAAATTGATGTCGCGGTTTCTCACACCAATAAGGAACTTTTTGGACATTTACTTAAAATTTGATGGGCATTTATATTTATTTCTTGTATTCCTAGAAGACTTATATGATGATGCAAATCAAAGGAATTTCCAGATATTTAGTCTAGGTCCCTAAATCTGAGTGCACAACATTTACGCTTTTCAAATATAATATTTTGCGATGGTGTGATCCGAACTAATAAGTTTTGAAGTGGAACCTAATTGATACAAGGTCCCATCACCAAACGGTACTTCTTACCTGTTAGTGTACCATCTAAACTCTCTTAATTAGAGACGTCAGAATTTCTTAGTGAATATACTATATTGTTTGAATTATGGGCTCCATAGGGACTTTTTGTGTCTGGGTTTTCAACAAATTCACTAGTTATTGGAGGTATCTTTTCGCATTTTAATAAAACAAATATACAGAGCGTCGGTTAGAATGTTTATGTAATTCCTAATGGTAGTTTAATTACTAAAAAGAGGTTTGAAAATCGCCAAAAAAGTCATAAAATCTGATTCAACATCAGCAACAACAAAGTCGACTTAGCTTAACAAATTTACTCTGCCACTTTTAAAAATTAAGACCGATCTTCTTTGGATTTCAATTATTTACCATCCAAGCTTAGCTAAGTTCTTCAATCAATTGATATCTTTGTGATTTCCACACCTCACAATCTGAGCGGAAAAATTTCACAGCTGGTATGAGGTGTGGAATTCACCAATTAAACTTCATGAGAATTCTCATATGAATATTTTCAGCCATATTTCTAAAAGTTAAAATCATTTAACAAGTTTAGAATCCAATAGATTAGGAGAGAGGTCATCCTTCAATTGCTTAAATATAATCACGGCAAGACATTATGAGATATCACTTTGAAAACTTTTCATATAGCCATAGGACATGTTCCTATAGGTGTGTCGAGCTTGGAATAAACTCCAATAGGCTAGTCAAGTTGTTTGAACCTGACTATGCTCGGTTTTCTTGCTCCACCTGTCAGATGAATACGCTTTAAGATCCTTTTCCACACCTCAAAGGAACAATGATTTCGGCTTATCATGAGCGGCCTTTTTTGATAACATCTGCAATCGTAATCCGGTTAAATAAAATAAAATAAAATCAAGTGGGGTTACCGAAAACTTTCCTGTGAGGTGAAGAGGGAGTGCAAATCTCACATGAGCTAACCTTTGGCTCATTTTTGCATTTTTAATAAGTTATTCAAATTTCGACCATTTGCCAGCAATTAAATTTGACTGCAAAATTTCCGTAAGATAAACCTATTCTAACTACTTAGGTGTGGTCCAATAATATTTTAAGAGCATAAAAAATTTGGATTGTGTATCTTAGCCAACTTGCATTGTTTTTTTAAAAGGTTATCACAGCTAGTATTTAGGCAAGTAGATTTACAAATAATGAATGCAGCTTACTATATAACAGTACTGAAAAAATGTTAATCAAGAATCATTATGATTTTGGAATGTTCGCATGCACACAAACCAATTTTAACAGCCACTGAATCATTCGTCGAATCAGAGTGACATAGAAATAAATGAGCTGGTTCTCACTGGATCAGGTGATGTGAAAAGCGTGCGATCAACAACGCGCCAATGTTCACGACATTCGAAACTGGCAAATACGGAGGTAATGAGTGCAGAGAGCCAATTAGAAGCTAAGATTGCACAACACTGATTGGTTGAGAAATGCACTCACGCACTGACATTGAATGAGCAGCACGCTTAGAGTCGAGAGACCCATTCATTCCGATCGCGCATACGTCGCCGTCGAGATGTCGACCAACGCCGCCACTGCAAAGCATAAGCGTCATCACAAGGCAAAGTCTTCAACAGCTGCCTTCGAGTTCAAAGCAAGTGCCACCATGGAGGGCAAAGTCCCCATTAAACCCGAGGATGAGGTAGATATTCAAAGCGCCCGCGAAGTTCTGGATATGTGCACCCACAAAACTCTGGGTAGGTCGCACAGGGTCAGAGTCATTGGCACGGATACCCGGATCATCATCAAACGCCAATCTGTCGTCAGTTCCGCTCCTCGAGAGATATCTCTCCTTTGTAACGAGGTCTATCGCTTCTTCATCTTCACTCGGGATCCTAAACTAGTCATCCTAGTGATACCAGATTCATCTGAGGGGAATAGAGCCTACCTTTTATTGAAAATGAAGAGTCAAGCTGATGCCAATGCCGTGTGTAATGTCATCCAGAATGGCAGGAAGAAATTAAGCTCCCAATCTGCCCTTCAACCAGAGTCGGCCAAGTCGCCTGTTCAATCCCGAGCACCAGAAAGTGCCGCTCTAGAGGAGGCAGAAGTCGAAATGCAAGAAAATGGTAAATCTGCGGATAAACCTGACTCTTACGAAGTGGAAACAGAAAGTTCGCACTCTGAGGATGAGCACGAGGACGCGGAATCGAATACAGGATCTGTCAGCACTCCAAAAAAGAGTACCCGTACGAATACTCCAGAAGTCTCACCCCGGAAATTGTCTGAGTCTGCTGTAGAATTGAAGCCGGAAGAGGAGCCTATTGAGTTGGCGGCCACTCCTCAGGTCCATTCCGCTTTCCCTGGCATGATGGAGCATAATGATGGCACACATTCTGTTGTGAAATCAATTTCCGACAAAGAAGACAGTTCACCTAGATCTCTTCCAAGAACACCTCTTAATGCATCACCACTTGTGACTAAGCCGAAAAAAGATAAAAAGTCTCGCCATCGTAGAGATCCGCCACTCACTGAGGAGATGTATGTGGAACCTCCGAAGAACTGGAAAGTAGCTCAACCCATTTACGCCAGACGAGAAGACGAATTGAGGCAGGCTCTCTTGGTCGACATGTACGATGATGATTGGGCTGTCGATGTCAAATTGATAAGGTCTGACGGCAATTTCGGAAGCCGCATTTCGGACACCGGTAATGTATACATGTTCACCGCCCATCATCTGGTTCCTGAGAACCACAGTTACTTCGAGTGTAGCTCGAGCAGTGACGAGGAGGTTGAATTGAAGGAGAAACCAATGAAAATGAACAGCGGAGTTATGAGACGAAGTTCCTCCAGCAGTGAAAGTGAAACCAGAAACGGCTACGCCGAAATGAATCGGGCTTAGTTGATGTGTATTCTATACTGCCTCCATGCATATGGCTTCCCTATCAGCCCCGATATTATTATTGCTATTATGGTGCTCAAAATGCTTAACAATCTCTTCGCACAAATTCCATTCTGAATGCGTTGTGACAATCTAAGCCATTCGATTGTAAGTGATTCAATCTTTATTTCGAAATAAACCAGTTATTTCTTCTGTTTTTATAAAGAGCAAAAATAAACTGATTCTTCCTTTGCTGTGATCTACGTTGTCTTCTGTTTACGGTTGTTTGACACTGAAGACGTTAGAAAATAGTAAGCAGAAATTCAGTGAACTGCATGAGAAATCCATCAACCGATGACGTACTTATCTTCTTAGCTGCTATAGCCAGATCTTCGAAGAATTCACCTAAAAAGTCCATCAATTCGTAGTATATTTGTTTTTTTCAGATGCTTTGCGTGATTTTGAGCAACGGTGCCTAAAAAAGTCAGGGCAAAGCAAGCTTTGCGTTTAACATTGATATTATGAAAAGATTAGTACTTTTACTAAATGAATAGCGGAAAGACTAATTAAACAGGTTTAGTGAATGTTGGGCATCAAAATCAGCAGTGCAGAGGACCCAAGCAGAAGAAGCTCTATTTCAGATAGTAATTAGGAAATAAGAATAATAATAATGCCCTGTAACCCGAATATACCAGCGATGATGTAATCTGTGAAATGTTATATCACTTCGGTATGGAATTTCATCTTTGTAAAATGCCAGCATTATGCATTTGGAATAGTGAGAGAGAAAGTGATATTTTTTAAGTTGACCAAATGAGTTGGATAAGCATTTTAAGTCGCAAATATCGAGATCTTACTAAAACAGATATGGAAGCCACTCAGAAACAGCATGCACGTCTGTGGAATTCCTATTATTATCAGGTTCAGGAACATATAGCTTAAAAAGTAAACCGCAAAATTTAAAGCTGCCAACTATTCTCCTTTGGAGGATAAGGTAGGGAGCTTCTACTTTATAAAAAGTACTTTAGATAATGCGAAAAAAGTCCAGTGGTATAGAAGTGAACTTGACTCTGCAGATATCAGGAACGACCTCCGGGAACGTCCGCCTCCCATCCTCTCGAAGACGACTGCTTTTTCTATTCACTTCAAATCTATTTTTTAAGAGCTTTGAAAATGGATCACCGATCTAACTTGTGTATCTGATTGCGTGGATCTCGTTCAGTCCTAGTGTTGTAGAGGAGTAATGTAACCAGCACTGCGAGCTATTTGAATCACTCATTATCTTTAGAGCTGCTTCAGAGCGCCCGTAAATATTTTCACAAGTTACCATATTGAAACCCATCGTATGCACCCAGTTTCGAAGAAGCTGGAAAAAGTTCTAGCTCTACAACGGGCATATTAGAGAAACCTGTACACTTTCGATTGTTTCTGCTCTAAAGACGTTATTAGCTTCTCCTTACCAGCAACTCCGAACACGCCTCTGTGAATGAAAACACGCCAAAATGCAAAAAGTAAACCACTTCTTTATACATCATTATCAAAGTACAAGATATTCAGAGAAGACAGTGAAATAGAGCAAGACGGAGACGATAGCCTTTTTCAATCGTTTCTACTACAAAACAGTGGTAATAATATGTAGAATCGGTGAAAACAAGAGAGTTCATTAGCTACCAATCAGATTAACACAGCGAAGATGACAAATAATGATACTGATGAGGGATGATACAACTAGGATCGAGTAAGATGAAAGTTAAGAAACTGAGGTGGGAGGGGAGGGCGAGAAAGGGGATATTGCACCGGTTGGGAGTAATGAAAGTTATTGCACGTACACCGAGGGAGGTAAATGCGAGGACTTTATGAACTACCACAGTGGACCAATCGATTTGATTGTTGATGACAAACGAGATGAATGGAGACTCGAGGTAGATTTTCGTCTGATATTGAACCGCCACTAAAAGAACAAAAGCAAAGATGTCAGATAAAGGAGCAGAAAAACTTCCAGACACGTGCGAAATTGAAATCACGATTTAGGTACAAAAGAACGAGTACTTGAAGGAATGCAATATTAATACCAGCAGATGATGTATACCTCTTCAATAAAATAAACTAGACATTCCTCACGATAAGCTCTTCGGCTTCGCTGTATTCTATTGAATAAAAGCCAATCAAAACGTTTCCCTGTTTTAACTTGCTGTATCCAGCACAGCGGATCTTAAAAGAAGTCGCTTGACCCTAAGTAAGGCTTAAAGGAAAAAACTGGGACACCTAACAAACTCGCTCAATCATTATCAGATTAAAACAGATAAAAATCTTTTTCACTTACGCACAAGGGGAACCGATCAAAGTAGGTTTCCTCCGAGCAGAAAGACAAAAGCTCGGCACACTATGTGGACCTTCCAAATCGGACTAGAGAAGATCGACTGACTCCCACCCCATGATTTCGCCCAGCAGAATCCGCACTTTTACTATCGATTACTAGAAAAACCATACATTTGATTGTAGGAATCAAATCTACGTCAATTAATGTAAATGAGCTGACAATCTTCCTCTCGATCCAACGAGACGGACATTTGTTCATTCAGTTACTGTCTTTAGTGGCTATCAAGCACGAAATGGGCGTAGTGAACAAGGCAAACCAGTGTTTATGAATTTGAGGAGCAATTTCAAGCCGAGTATTAAGGAACAGGATCATTTGTATTGCCTCTAAAAATTTGTTTCTTCACTATTTACCGTCAAATTCGATCAAAATCATCAACTAGCATTTGATTTAAGCCATAGAGGAGTGAGGTTACTCTCCAGCGAACTAGTTCAAGATACACAAAAACATAATTTATTTTTTCGAACTGAAAGAACCTCAGCTGTTTTTGGATAGATGAGTCTATCGGTAAAGGTAAAGCTTAAACGCTGGGTCAGTTTGAAAGATAAAACGAAAATCGAATCAGAAAAAAAGGGCTAAAACAGCTAATCTTTGATAAAACTCAAAAAGAGCGTTTGAGGTGGATCTCTATCAGAAGAGAAACACGGTGTCTAGGCCATGAGATATAGAACACTTGAGGGGGAATGTCAATGCTATGGTCCCTGCTATCGCAAGTAAAATGTTTCGACACAATCAGCCAGCACTTTATTCTCTTTATCAAGGATGCAGTGAAATACAGAGGAGTAGGGTTGCTATACAAATATCGAGATTCAGGTCAATCGGTGATACAACTCAAACAAGTATTTTTGGACTGAAGATAGGAAAAAAGAAAGAAATTTAATTTTGAGGACATTGGATTTGATTGCGAACAATTGCCGAGAGGTGTCTAGAGGACTCAAAGAAAACTCCCAAAAAATTCCAGCTGAAGTTGGATCTCATTGATTTCCCCTGATTCCCACATCTCCAAATCTAAATTTCACTGTGATACGCAATTTCATGAGTTTTGAGTGGGGTAGGCTGTAGAGCCAAAAAAAAGGGAAAAAGATACAGAGTACAGCTCGAGATCACAAGGAATGCAAATGAGATAAAGAGCCATTCTACTCCTTTTCCTCTGGCTAGAGGACTCCTTCTACCACTGCGTTTGCGTACCTAACAATCTCGACCAGGTTGTGTATGCACAGTGGGGGCCAAAAATTTGCATACTCTCACGCCGTGAGAGAGAGGTGGATAACCGATCAGGCACATACTGGTTTCAAGTGCGCGTGTATATGCTGTATGCATTTGGGTGTGATTGGTACAGTTCGACTCCAGCGAAGCAAGAAGAGAAGAGGCCAAATCATGCAAACATGAGCACACATAGACACACACACCGCCTTCAAATTATGCAGATTTTGATCACTTTTCATTGCCGTTACCACGGCCACCAATTCGAGTACCACTTAAGAGAAGAAAACTTAATAGGGCGATTAACATTAATGAGGCGGTAAGTTGCAGAGAATATTTGGCGAATCCGCTATTAAAACATCCGATACCCAACCTGATAGTTGAATATGACCTGTAAACTTACCTGTGGACCTGAACAAGCAGTTGAGATAGGATTCAAATGCCAAAATAATAAAAAAAGCACTTCCGAATGCATTTCTATTGTTTTTGGGGTGCTATTCTTATCAAGCTTTTATGATTAGCAATCAAGGCGAGTGAGAAAACGATTCGGGTAGTCCAATGCGATCAGAGCTAGGTATTGCAGTCTTCAACTTAAAGAATAGGGACCATTTATCCAAAACCCGTTCAAATACAACGATGTCAAATCTCACCACATCGCAATCCTGTGGCAGAAGCTCAGAGCCCTAAATGTGAGGACTTTGGTGGCTAAAAAGGATGTTGATCAAAATCTAAAACGATCAGCCAAAAAAAATTGAACCCGCAACTCTTAGTTCGTCCCAATCCTCCATAAGTTGAGTGACAATTTATGCACAGGCAGGAGCCAAACAAGTCGCAGATGACCAGCTAGGCGGTATGCTGAATATGAAGCCTTGGCGGAATATCTGGGCGATCATCGGGAAGAGGCCAAGCACTTTGGGAGTAGGACTGGTCAGGATGAGGTGGAGGAGAAATTAATTGAAAGAGATCGTATCATATGGGACGATTCGTTTCCTAATTTAGTTTCCTCTTTTAGTCAATTTTAATAATATTATCATGCGACACAGTTTAATGTTAAGAGTTGAAGATCAGACGTACTTGGATTACGACGGTAGCAAAGATTTCCACACATCAACTTAGTTTTCTTCCAAGTCGTAATGAGATTTTGTAAAACATTCAAATCACTGATGGATAAATAGATGAATATGAAAGGACTGCCATAGCTAGAAGTACGGTGTAGATAATTATGCCCAATTGCGGTTAAATTACACTTTATGACAAGAAACGTTAGTGTACAAATATGCTACAAATCCAAATGCGAACAAGGAATTATCTGCCGTGTTGAATGTTTGTTTAACTGTAACATTCTTACTGCCGTTGATTAAACAAGCAGCATTAGAGAATGAAATTAATTTTTATTTCTTTTGAATAGTTGACTTCGATTAATCCTGTTGGCCTAAAAAGTTAAATTTATGCGAAAAAGTAGAGATGTACATTCGCAACTTGGGAACTTTGTAGTAAAAACCTCCAGTGGTCATCAAAAAGATAGAATCTACCATCCACTCGTCTAATTTAGTATGTTTCCCATTGTCTGTTCTTAAAAGCCATTATATCTTCTGTGGAAAATGCCAGAATTACCGTTTATCTATCACTCCTCTATTCTCGACTGTGAGTGAGAGTCCTATATATTTAAAATCACAGATAAAAAAACTAGAAACAGCCATCATGGCGCTTCTAGTCAGTGGTCTTCCAAGAAGAAAAGCCTTCTAAAATATTCATTAACTACATCATTTCTAGCTATCTTTCGATAGTTCGACTTACTGCGACAGTTTTTGCTTAATTGTTTTTCCATTGACAATTTCAGAAAAATTGCAAAATGGAGTGGAGAGTACTTCAAACAAATTTCAAAATGTGTAGGCTCGAAGGGAGGATCAGCTGCAGGAAGACGGCATATGACGCACTTTGTACAACGAACCTCTACACCCAGGTAAATCTGTTATGACCTAGTTTAAGCAGCGCCATGGAACTTTAGCAGGTGATCTAAGGGAAAGAAAACAAAGGTGGTTGTGCAGATTTGCAATCGTGTTTTGTTCCCTTTTTTTCATTCAGTTCGACCTGCAGAGAAGGAAGATACGCTTTTAATTTAAATTATTCACAGAACTCCTTTGGCCACTTGAAACATCTGAATTGAGGCAGTCTTCGAATCCGGTTAATCATTTAACTCCAAACTTTAGAGCTGCTAAAGCGACAATCGAATTGACACAGGGATGGAATCATTTCCTGAGAACCTTTTTTTCTGGTGAGTTTCGCAAGTGTTTCCATTTCTTCCATTATAACAGAACCAGATTACATCTCTCCTGCATCGAAATTTCAGGTGCAACTGATGAAAATGATTTCGTGGAAGCGAATAAGTTATCCTTTAACATCTACGAGTACTTTTGGTCGGGTTAAACCTATCGGATTCAACATCTAGAATGAGTATGTAGCAGCCAGTCACTTAGACTTCAAGTTACTTCTCACCACTCCTAGAGATAAAGCAAACCTCTTTATTCAATTTTTCTGAGATCCTTGAAATGTTGAAGGTGGAAGTCGACCACGGTTTCCCTATTTTCTTCTCTTTTTACCATAAGTGGAAGTAAAAAAGATTCACATTATAAAATAAAATGTTTCTTATGGCTTAGCACCTCTTATTGGCGATCGTTTTTCAGTTAGAACGCGTCTCAATCAGGATTAGCTTTAGGAGTAAAAATATACGACCACAGAAGAGCGCTCGAAAGAGGGTGGAGAAACAGTGATGAGCGATGCAAGAAAGAAAACTTAGAAGTCGCTACATCATAAAGCTAGCCAAGACTATAAAATCATTGGAACGAGAAAGTGAAATCAAAACGCGAGATTGTGATGCAAGTTAAGATTTCATCAAAACACTGGCACTCACACACCCACATGCAACGTTGAGTCAACGAGATTGGGTACCAGTTTTGCCGCAATGTTGTAATAAACACGGAGTAAAAAAAACTCAAGGCAAAGTGGTGTGAAAATTGAGAAAACACTACTTAGTAGGCTTTTAAATTCTCTTCCGCTAGAGAAAACTGCAAAAACAAGAATTGCTGATTACTGTTGAAAGTGGCAGTAAATAGAGAAAGATTGAACAAATTCTGCAGGAGACGACGTTCAAATAAGGCAGGATCATTTTCTTGATTACTCTATTCCACTTTAAAATCGCTATCAAATTAATGTTACAAAGCAATGGAATTGCATTAACTGATCATTACGAACGACATCTAACTCCATCATTTACGATTCAGAGTACAAAGTGAATGAACGAATAGTGAAGTGTTGAATTTGGACTAGAACTGGTAGCATATGACGTCTGACCCTGCTCTTGATCTTAATCGGTAGGAAAAAAAACAGCATCCTTGCATTTCTACCAACGATCAATGAGGCCTGACAGAATCAGCATCCCAAACACGTCCTGACGAATTGTCTGGATTTGCTGAGATCCAGTCTCTTAATACCCTAGCAAATTTTTTCAATACTCATCCAAGTCAGCAAAGAATGGGGGAAGGCAAACTGATGGCATTAGCTATGCTTGCAAATAGGATCAAAAACATCGTAGCTGAAGAGAGCGTTTTAGTGCTGGTCAGGTCAATACTTCGCAAAAACAAAAAAAGTACAATGGATGGGGGTTTCCTATGCACAGGTTCCAAAATCTCCCCAATAGAATTTTATGACAAGAATTAGCAATTATAATGTACTATCTTAGAGTCGTCTTATGGCTAAGCGCGCGATCTCACCATACAAGCACACCATACTTACGCACCCCTTTCGTCCAATTGGCTTTAGGCATTTCGATCAGACCTTTCAAGTGCATGTTTTAGCACTTGGCACTAGAACAGAGAATACAAAAAAATTCACTTAATACACTCTTTCTAATCTCTCTCTATTTTGCTTGGCTTTAGTTACTGAAAGCAAACCTGCACTAAGGTTAAATTAGCCCAGAGGTTCATTTGCAAGAAGTGTTGACAGAAGCGGAGGTGATTTGAAGCATCAGTAACTCGATTTTTCCATTTAGGAGTTTCTGGGGGAATGAAACCTTCTTCCTTCAGTATTTTCTCGAACTGTAAACTATGATCACTGGAACTGGACATGTATAAATACCAGGGCTGGGTGTGAGTTAATAAATATACCCTGGATCTGTTTTTAGACTAATAAGAACTTAAAAGTTACCGAAGCTCAACCAAACTGTTGACAGAGCCCTGCTTGGTTTCGCTTGATCAGTATCTATGAAAATCAAACTTCAAGGGGTTGATACGAAAAGTGAACTACTTCAAAAACTTCTATCCGATCGAAATCATAATAGGATCACATCACAGAGGTTGAAATGCTCAACGAATACGAACTTTACATATAGAGGACATCGATTCATCAAAGACATCTAACAATCCGACCAAACTGCACTTTGTTCTAAATCGATCAAAGCTCCAAGAACACTTGGCAATTCAACAACAGAATCACCGTTAGAGACAAAATTATCCCAAGAGATAGACTACAACCGAACCCGATTCGATTAACTCTCAAGATATTAAGGGCAAGACCACAATAAGAAGACACGGTTTGCCAACAGTCCAGCTACTGTTCCGTTTGTAATTTATGCGAATTAGTCAAATTAGCGAGGGAAAGTATATATAGAACAACACCAGGCTCTTCATCCGAAGTTTACTTGGAAAATGTCGATCTTGGTGGCTAATATTCTGGCCAATGCGAAAGATAACTTCCGACAATGCTTAATTTTAACGATCTCAACACAAAATAAGGCGATTAACAACACCGATTAAACTACAATGAAAAAAAAAAGGGTCCAAGATAACGCTTGGGTTAACAATACCATTGATGAAGAAACCGTAAAGTTCGTTATTTTAATGTATTCAGCAGGAGAGCAAAGTGAATCATGTCATCTTGACATCATCCAAAATGATATACCTAATACTCTACCACTAGAAAGGCGTCTATAAAGGTTTAAAGATTCCACTGAGAAGAAAAGGGCTCTAATGAAGTTTGGAAATGATGCAAATGGTGGACAAGGAAGGTCTAAAATAACTCATAAAGGCCTCTAAATGTAATCAAGAAGAAACTTGAAAAACATTGGATGAAATGGGACCCTTGAGACTGGGCTAGCTTCCAATAAATTGCTAGATAAAACGGTCGGGCTTATGAATACAACGAAACTCGTTGAAAGACCTCAAGAAAGCCGGCTTTTTTAATTTTCTCATTAGTAGCCCCCTAAAGTAACGGCCTGAAAGAACCACTCTCAAGATCATCATAGAGATCAACTTATTAAGCCTAGAAAAAGATTTGCCTTTTTAAGCTAAAGAACGTTGAAACCAAGACATTGGAAGTGTTTAAAATCATAAAGCCGTCGGTTTTCTTCTAGCTTAGGGCTTTCTCAGTGATTGTTAAGAAGCTCTATCTATCCAAGAGAAGAACCAGCAAGGAGAATTGGCTGTGGCAAGTCCGAGGAGAAATGCTTCAAAGGCAACTCTGTGTTCTACTGTACAATCTACTGCTTGGACCTCTTCCCCTTTTAGTTCAACCTACCAACATCAGTATACATTACGCTTTGATCTCAGTTGTTGTATAACCTAACGCTCAATAAAACGCCACCACTACTACAAACGTCTGTCAGTTACGACGACTTAGTACCCATTAGTTGTTAAATCGAACATAACAACTCCGGATGCCTCTCTTTAGGAGGAAAAGTAGTGAGAATACACCTATAAGAAATGACCATTAGAGGACTGACTCAAGAAATGACACCTTCAAAAGAGAAGTCCAGAGACGGCTAAAGCATATAAAACATTGCCATTAATTTTTTTCAATCAGAAGAATGATAGTTAGGTGTCAATCAACAAGATCCGATTGTCAACTACAAAACACAAAAATCGGGATGAAAGGATTCAAATTACATTCTGATAGGCTTCTACTTGAACTCCCCAGATGGATTCTTAAAATGGATACTAAGCCAGGTACAATCAAATAAGAGCTGTGATGAATGAATGAGTGAATAACAATTCCTATTGCCTTGTGCAAATAACTAGCACTGGCTACAATTGAAGTTTATTTTATCAAGTGTTAAATCTTACGGCGACACATTCATAGCCCAAGGATTTAACCCCTCGATCAAATTTTCACGACCGAGGGCAACCATAGCGAAGACTAATACTACGTATTTCTCCAGAGTCCCTTCGTCAACGAGCATTGTCGCTAACTCTGGAAGGTCTGGAGTCGCACAAGTAATATTTGTACTTACATATACGAGGAATGAAGGAAGACACCAAGAGAAGGTCAAGCACGCTACTGACGATGCGTCTTGACGTGACGATGAAGGTTTCCCAGCTGAGCGAACGCCTTGGCGCACTGGGGACAGCGGTAGGGTTTCTCACCAGTATGTGTTCGGATATGGGCACGCAGGTGGTCCTTCTGGGGAAACGCCTTCGGGCAGAACCGACATGGGAATGGACGCTCGCCTCAAAGAGGCACAAAATAAAAACAGATGTATAAGTCTTGGGGATTCATTGAAAGGTTTCCTTATGTTGACCAGGAAAGGAGTGAAAATATGCAATTGGGCAATGAAAATGGTAAGGAGAAGGGGCGGCCTAACACAAGACATGTTATTCAGAGAAACATAGACTATGAAAATAACGACCTCTCAATGGCGCTAGCGAACAAGTTACTACAGAATGACAGTGAAAAAATAGGGCTGAAGATTTGTTCTTCGACGAGTGGATTGACACCAGAAGACGGAAACTTGGAATTACCCCTGATCCACTAGCCAAACACTACCAGGATCAATTCGAAACTAGTGAAAATATTTAAAGTTAGAAAAAATGCAATCCACATCCAAATATATGCATACACGCTATGAGCCACTAAACTCCTAAACAGCTAGAAGTATATCTCGGACCCCAATAACGGAGAGATACTTTACGTGAAAAATTACTTGGGGGCTAAAAGCAGAAGACTTTTCATGCAGGTTCTACTGAGGGTCCAGTCCTTTCTGGCATACTTTGAATTTAAAATATTAAAACTGCCAAAATCTTTTGTTGATAATGGTTCAGGGTAAAAAATGGCTGATGATTCAATCCTTAAATCAAGTGACGCGAAGTCATTTGTAAATATTGGACCGCATTCTATGCAAAAATTACTTGCCAGTGCTAAAGCAATCATTCTTTGGATCAGCACTATTCGGTACCTACAGTGGTACCCCAGCTAGACCACTAGACAGCTATTTCCAACTAGCTAGAATGATGAACGTGGGCCTCCTCAACTGAAAGAACATATACTGAGAGGTTCATAATGCAAAATTATAAGACATCAGAGCTTATCTTTTTCCGATAAGGTCCGGAATTCATTAGTAAAAAAAATATTCAGTTGGTTCGTTAATGAAGAAACTGTTATGGGGATGAAAACGAAATTGCTGACTACTCACAGAAGTGTAACTCGTGGTTAGAATAGCATGATGAGGAAATGAGTGTCAACTTGGGGAGAGGCATAGGAAATTATTTACTAAAGTAATATACACATTAAAACTAAAGACTATGAACTAAAAACGATATTTTGAAATAGTATTTTATACAATGAAAATTGGTAACTTTGATAGTTCAAATAAGCTTTAAAGGAGCATGCCAGCGTTACGGTATCTCCCAGTTTTCTCATAAAGTTCAGATGGACAGAGCAGTGCTTAGTTTAACATTCAACCATTCACTAATAGAAAGAGAATACGCACACCTAGTTTAATTGCACGGCAAGCCTTGAGGACTTAGTTGAGGAATTCAGGCAGCAGAGCTGGGATTAAGAGTTTTGACATTTTTTTTCTTTGGCTAAGCCTTTTTTGACCCAGTTGGCTGGCGGTCGAATTCCAGTCTTCTGGAAAATATATCATATGTATACTTTAAGTCATGTTAGATTTTTAAATCTCAAAGCAAACTTCGATCTAGTGTTCAGAGAGAATCAATACTCTAGGTCATTATTTTGGTGGCTATGTATTTCTCCTTCGGTAGCAGAGCCTTATCCTATTTGGAGGAGTCATTTTTTGAAAGCGAAGTCGAGACAAAATGAGAGGGACTTAATGAGGAACTTGCGTTTCCAAGAAAGTTTTCCATACTTTTAGAAGAGAACCCCATTTGTCAAATCTCTAAAGCAGGTTAAATTCATACGACGAGTGGGCTGCAGCCAAAACGGGCGGACGCCAATAGAGACTCGGCTGAGTCTACGATTGCTTCCTGGGGCGATTACACATTGCCAGAGATACGCTGTTAAGGGAGAGAAAGTGGAAGAATGTTCCAGACTGAGTGATCGACCTCTCCCTCAATTCTTCCTGCTTTTGATTCTCCCTATTACCCTTGGACCATAAAGGCTTTACTAAGTAAATTAGGGTTGATACTGTTTTGCTAAGACGCCATCTGGAACTGCGTATATTAATTTGTTTAATAATGACGACTATTGATGGGTAACTCTGACTGTGATTAAATATGCAAGAGAATGATTAAATATGCAAATAGTCCGAAAAAAATTGTCTTAAATTATGCGTTAAGTTTCTCTCAATGAGGCGAGGCTGAGGGAGATGAGAAAAACCAAGAACTAGAAAAATTCGCGCAAGATCCTCTTAGTTCCAAAAATTTATCTTCAAATTCTGAGAATCTTACGATTATGCTACCAACCGTATTGACATCTGGGACGAGTCAGGAGTTCAAGGTCTGGCATTGATGGGGTTGAACGTTTAGCGGCATTGTGACTCAAATGGCTACGTATCCTGGCGAAAAATTCAATGACGGAGATGGTGTTTAAAAACAGCAGGACAATGAAAGTGATTTTAATATAGCTGTAGTAAAAGACTATTACGTCAAAATAGACACATATTTTGTGAAAAATCGGCAGCAAACAGCGAGCAGGCATGGCTTTAAGGGAAATAGAATACTGCCGCAAATTTTTGGGGTGCATACAACACAGTTGCTTTGGCGCCGGTAATATAAAAATTCCACAACTCAGTAGCGTTTATTCAATGATCGAAAATGACCTCCCTCACTGACTAAATAATTGCCTACAAAGAGTGGGTTTAATGATAAGGTATATTCATTCTATCTTCAAAATTAACTGTTATAAAATCTATCCCGCGGAGGAGTGAGATTGAGAGGGCTTTAGAGGGCTAGCTAGTTGACTAATACCGATGACGCAGTTATGAGCAGCCCCAGGCGTATCCTAACAAGTGCCTGTCAAATAGATCTATCCCACCAATGTAAAAAGTAGCTATGTGTTCTGTTCACTGCTAAGTGAAGTATGAACATCCTGAACTGTTGTCTACTGTTTAGATTTTCTTTAGAACAACTAAACAGGGGAACTATCTTCATTCAAGCATCTTAAACAGAGTTTGCCTCCATTTATCGTCGAGTTTCCTTTAAGTAATTAGCTGCACTCGGTGAATGAACTAACTTTGGTCCACTAAAGTAAAATACCATCTTCTTTCAAGATTGTTCAGAGTTGCTAAGGCAGATCGGAAGAAATCGTGGGATAAGGGTGTTTGTGATGAGACTCACTGAATACTTATGAGAGCGGAGTCATGATGGTGAATTTCACTTTTGTTCTAAGTCACCTGTACTACTTTTGTAAAACGCTTTATGGCAAGAAAGTGGAAAGTTAACGTCAGATGGGTTAATCGGCCAAAGCTCCAGTTAGTCAAATAAGATGTCTTATACCGCGAGAGGAATGCTGGCCAGCACGCTAAGAGGGGTTTTAATGAACGAGAATCTGTTTTCTAGTAACCAGTACCCCGTTAGAAACCTACCTCTTAATAGGCCCTTAATATCCCTGCTCGTAGACGAACTAATAATTAACGAAAGCACGTTGTCTCTAATATCATAAGTTCGAAATTTCTACAAGCGTTGGGAGGAAAGGGAGAAACAGGGATGAAAAACAGTGGGGCTGACGATCGGAACAAACGGAGATTCCTCGTTAAGCAGGCACTTAGAAACCAAGGGAATCACTTGGTGAGTTAATGATACTCCCTGCAGACATTAAACCATGAAAAGTTCTTGAGTTTTGCATTTCACAGTGAATCGATTCTAACAGAAGACTGAACGAGTGTGGATAACAGATACTTCAGATAATAAGAACTGTCTAATCAGAAGAAAGAAATATTACTTTAGCCAATCTAGAATTACTAGAGCAATGAGGCTCCATATGTGCTATACGCTGCAGATTAAGTTTAATAATTGTCAGCTGAGATCAACTCTGATTGCAAATGGATCTCCAACTGACCTCAGGTACATCTGGCTGTTATGGAGGCATGGATTTCACACTTAAGAGTGGACTTACTAAGCATCGTGATAACTAACAGAATAGGATGGAAATTTGCAAGGAATAAGTGAGGGCGTAAAATTTAAGCCTTGGGCTTTGTAGATGCAAAACCATGACTTGCCACCGATCTAAATGTGGTCGAAAAGTTTACTTTAAGTTGAGAAATTAATGAAAATAAACACCAGCATTATTCATAAAGAAATACTAAGCATTTGGAAAATTATCAATATACAGAGGTCAGCGAGGTACGCGGAGTCAGATCGGTGCTCTCGTTTAGAAGTCAGGAAAAAACAGGATTGAGGAAATCGACTGAAGAGGTCGTCTAAAGAGGACCAGTCAGTGAAATGTTTTGTAGCCTAAGGATAGATTGTCCCCATCTCCTCCATATCTTCCATAAATAAGAATTTAAAGTTCTACTTTCAATAAACAAATCGGTAATAGAATCAATTACTTTTCTTGGCGAAGAGATGTAATTTAAAGTGAGGAGTGGGAAAAAGTATGATAGGGGACATATTACTAACTGCGGTCATTTAAAAGAGAACGCCAGAAGGCCACTTGAAGAACAATATAAGAGGTCTGTAAAAGAAAAAAAAAACTAACAGCAATAAAATTGACTACATTGGTAGAGTGAGGGTGAGAAGAAAAGACGAGAGTCGCGGGCAGGAAAAAAGTACACGGCTAGGTCTGAAAATTGAGAGTAAATCGCATGAATTTGAAAGCTGAAGTATGCACTGCGCGCCTAGGGGCTACAAACAAGGCAATGCAAATTGTAACCGTCCTTGTAACCACATGAAACCACATAGAAAACCATTCACGTGAAACTCAGAAATTGAAGGAAAATTCTTTGAACTAGAAAAGTTGTGCAGCTCCAATGAAGCTGAAAGCCAAAGAAATCCGTTTTTCGCTTGATATCACTTTCCCAAGTCCTATGTTTTTCTTTTCTTTTCTGGACCATAGATGTATTGATGGTGCCTGTAAAACAGCTAGAAATCTAGCCCCTGATCATGAGATCCACTATAATACAGAGAATCTTCCTGAATTTCGGATAATTACCTATTCGTTGTGATCGTATCGAGCGCTGGATAACTCAAGCAGAAGTCGATGCAAGGTACATAAGCGGAACATCCTGACTGATTACCTTTAACATGATCAAGAGCCGTAAAATTATTTAAATTTTATTAAAGTGATAAATGCTTCCACTATTACATTGCGTCAATGTAAAAAGAGGACGTACCGGTATGTGTTCTGATATGAGCTTGGAGATTATCCTTTCTCTCACAGCTCTTAGTACAGTATGGGCACTGATGCCGCCGTCTCAGATTCGCAGAAGAAGCAGTGGTAGACGTATTAGTAGAGGTGATAATAGAGTTGGTCGAGTCTTCGCCAGGAACATGGAGTCTGGGTTTAGCTAAGAGTGAAGTTGAGGGAAGGAGGGCGGGTGCTAGAGCGGGTTTCAAGGAACCCGAACCGATTGATATCACCGGAGGGGTTGGATGTGAAAATGAGGATGCTGGGGTGGAGTTGGAGGCAGGAAGAGATTTGTGTGGAATGTTGCTGCTACCATCGTTGATTGTCTCGGTGACCGCTGGTGGTGGTTGTGTCGATGAGACTGGTTGGGTCGCTAGTAAAGATATACCCACGTTTGCTGAAAGGGTTGAAAAATAAATCGATTAACAATAGCAAGTTTGAAGTCTCCCTACTTTTTACCAATAACGCAAGCAATCTATTAATTATAACCTTTAAACCCTCAAAATGAAGATGGCAATGAATTCAGCTGGTCCGCATGTTGGCATTACAGTTGGTATAGCGGGTTGGGCTGATAAAATGATGTGGTAGATCATTCTTTTTATTTCAAGCAACAGCCAAGGATTGTAAAAAACAGCCAGAAACACTGGACCTTTACTGAAATATACGGAGACGGCCGACCAACGGTCTGGCACGCGACAAAAATTGACAATGAGAAAAGACTGAAGAAAAACAAATGAAGGGAAGTGGTTGGAAAGGTAGTCGCATTATTGAAAAGCCGAAGAGCTCTGAATTTCTTACTACGGAAATTCAAGGTCTTCAATTGAAAGAAGTACTATCAGCGGTCGAGTGCTGGCACGGATAGGAAAACAACTGACGGGAAAGTAATTCAAGATGGCACACCCTCTGATAAGCGTGGAACATTTCTAATCATTTCAAGCGGAAATGATAAAACACGTCACCACCCTTATACTCTGCTTAGAAAATAATAATTTGTAAATGCGAAATGGACAGCACCGGAGTTGAAAACATCACTGGATAGATTTGAGTGTTCTAATGATAGCAACAAACCAAAACCCCCATTCACACTCTTTAGAATATTATTCACGAGGACCTTGAGTAGGGCGGCATGAACTTATTCATACCAACCTGCTATTTATGGCGACGGCATAAGGAATGACCGGGATAATCACTTAGCCAGCAAACAAAAGAAACGAGAAGGTGCTATGAACTGAGTCACCAGAGAGTCAACGAAATAGTGGCTGGAGGAATGAGTGCATCAAGTAGTTTGTCGAAAAGAGCAACACTGAAAAGTGCAATTGGTAGCCGGGACAAGATTTAGGAACCCAATAGAGATATTTATTATTTAGAGACGATCAAAAGACCCATTCCTCGGTTGTGCGTAAGGCCCGCTATCGTCAACTTTTTTAATTAACAAGGAAGTAATTAGATGACGACGCCCTAAGTCCCTTCATCGAATCAAATGTAAGTCAAACGCCAGCGGCAAACATGGATAAGTCTTATCTTCTTCGATTAAGAATGAATTTCCATTTTGACTAAAAATGGGCCGCAGCAAATCATGCATAGTGCTCCCCCGAATACTTGAAAGGGGATGCGATAGATTAAATCAAACAAACACGATAGCTAATGGCGTTTCGAGGAAGAAAACCCGGGTAACATGAACAACCACGTGCTCAAGGAACTAAGGGCAGAAACGTCATCGTCCTGACAATTCAAAAGTAACTCTAGTACCAGTAGTACCGGCTACATGCTTCTATTCACAAATGTAGATTAATGCTCACGTTGAAAAGAACTCAGGAAAAGAGGAGAAGACTGAATAAAGTTGTCTGGAAGAGAACGAGAGGATGTTTTTATTTTAAGGGGGCTAGACTGGTTTTGATGAAGGAAAGTAATTTTTTCCCACTTTCAGTTAATTCACAGGTACCTAACAGTTAATTTTGACTTTTTGAACCAAAACATCACCACAACTTTATGAATATTCAAAAGGGGCATCCACCTAAAAGCATTAATCATTCAGAATCAGAGCCCTTTCGGCTTATAAGAACTCAAATAGAATATGAATTGACAAATCGAACTTAAAAAAACTACGTCAAGTAAAAGGGAAAGCAAAGACCAACCATTTGAAACTAAATATAAAAGCAGGAACGCTACAAACGCAGTTAATGTTTACAACTCGCCTTCAGCGGGAGTGATAATCCCAACTGCAGTAGTGTTTGTAGTAGCGGTTTTAGCCGTTTCAGAGGTGGGAGTTGTATGAATTAGTAGGAATTGTGTAGTGCCCGCGGGAAGTGAAGTTAATACGGCATTCGAATGCTGATGTTTTTGCTGTTGAAGGGCGGCAGCAACAGCCAGAGGCAGGAAAAGAAAAGAGCCCCCACCAGTGCTACCAATACTTGATTGATTATTAATGGGAACAAAGAGGGTTTGTTTGGCAGCAGGTACTTCAGCAATAGGGCGAGAAGTACTGGGCAGAATGAAACGAGGTTGTGACTTCTGAGGACGTGATTCCGATTCTTTTGCAAGTCGCCAAATACGGTTCTGAAGTACTGAGTAGGGAAGGTTCCTTTGAGACGCGGTTTCATTGCTCTTCTCTTGAAGCAACTGACCGGGTAACTGCTTAGGCTAAAGTCAATGAAAAAACAATGTCCACTGAATATTATTCAGTAGCGAGACCTATGAACTCAGTCTATGCTAGCAATAGTGAACCAGAATCCTCTCAACGTTAAATTTAACAAAAGATAACGAATAAAGGCATCCAGTTCTAGACTATAAAATTGTGATTTCACGAGCAACGAGTGACTCACTTTGTAGCCCAGAGGGGAGGAAAGTTCGGGACTTTGAGAAGGTAGAACCGAATGGGCAGAGGCGATAACCGGAGAAAAGAATCCCAGGTGATCAAAAGTGGGCGATTTAGCTGGTGACGAGCTCAAAGGCATTGAGTAGAGGGGATTCTCGGAAAGAGAAGGATCTACAGGATGAAATTTCATTATCTGATCAACGGCTGGCAGCTTCGTGGGTTTTATTAGTTCTTCGTCTTTCAATACGGAAGTGCTTGGAAGCCGAGCGGATGGATTTGATAACCAAAAAGAATTCGTCGAATCGACAGGAGGCTTCTCGTCGGGAAAGGTGGAACGTTCGCTCACAAACTGAAGCAGCTCATTTAGATCGCTGTCAGAGTTAGATGGAGGCTCTTCATAAGATTTATTGCGTAGCAAAGTATCCACACTGTCAAGAGGAATCTTTTGCAGTTCTGGTTGATTAAAAGAGGAAGAATGAAGGAAGCCGTTCGACTTTGTACTCAGGTGGGAGAGGAAGACGCTCTTTATATCGGATGATCCATCGAGAACACCATTAGTAATAGGATCAGATTCTTTTTTAAGACCACACATAAAGTGAGTAGTCAGCTGTGGCGCGTTTTGGGCTGTACATGTCAAAATTGAGACGTTCGATTGCATTTCCAAGTTTAACATCTATGATGGGCGTCTCAATCTGAAAACGACAAACAAATCAATACATTCCGACACTTGACCCGCTAGGCATACTTATTAACCTCCACGTAAAACTGATAGGAAATAGATCCAAAGGAACTGAGAGTTTCCCAGTTTTGGACATTGTATCATTTAAGGTATGCGACCCGTAAAACTTTAGGGAATGAAGCGCATTATGATGCCATTCATCCTTATTACTAATGGTATATTTTTAATGGGCAAACAAGGCTCACCTGACTTTTATTTAAAAGCGCCTTTGGTAGAGCACACAGAACGCCAATTTGGACTAAGTGCAAACAGCATCGAATGAAGCGCCTTATGGCTATTTTCGATTTATATAAACTGCAATTCAAGGACGAAATTACAAAAGAAACTGAGATGTTAAAAAAGAGTGTAATAAACAATTCGCAATCTACGATCAAATCAAAATTGTTATTTAATTTCCTTTACTGAAATAATTGTCTATGGATTTTTCACATCGAATCCCATTTAGTAATGCTTTTGTGAATTGCATTTGCAAAAGAACAAAAGTGGAATATATTAGTAATGGGATTTATCCAGATGAGGCTGGGTCACTTTAACTTCATTTTGTCAATAGACAGCCAGCCCAGAACAGAGCCAACAGTCCATTAAAAAAACTGATATGGATTAAGTTGGATTTAAAGTATCATTTCATTGACGAACCCTATATGATAAATGAAAGAGGCTATTTCTATTAAGTAAGGGCATTGTTTTCATGATATCCATTGTTTCAGGCAAGGGTTTGATGAAAGCACAATGGCTAAGTTAGCCAAAATTTGCACTTGATTGTGTAATTTATTACATAATATGGTAAAGCCGAAAATAAACTTTCCACATAGGCTGACGATAAATACGACACAACCAATCAAGAGATTTTGAAGCCATAACTATACAGTGAGCTTACTTCAATTCGGAGACCATTCGCTGTTAGGATTTGATCAGCTGGTGTATATGCCATTCAGACTGGAATCACTTAGCACTTTGATCCAAGTACAGTGATCACTATATGTTCAATTTTCCTAAGTAGAAACAGTGTTTTTCTATTTGAATATTTGTTCCAATTAAACATTTACTTTTAACTAGCCTTCGACTTCATAGCATAAACGGCATGATAAACTTATGGTCGGCGACTGAATTTCAAAAGCACTAAGATTAAAGAGATCGATAAGTACCGACAAATACTAGGTGGTAGGTGACTTGGGGACCAGTGGGACGAAAAATCAAGGTCACGTTCTAATAGTCCGTATGCAACAATAATAATCTTTTAAGTAACGATTAAGTCTTTATTAGTTTCCCAAAGCTATGCATTTTCAGTCCTGAAAAGGAGCCTTAAGGTGTTTAGAGGCGATCACCATTGGCTGATGCACTTCGCTTTTTCATTTAACCTGCAATGGCCGATGACGAAACATGAGACAATGCAAATTGTATGGGTGAAAATGAATTGGAGGCATCGGCAAATCTACAGAGCAAATTAACATAGCTTAGCTGGCCGAGATCCACGTACCCACTCATTATGCAAATCATTGTCATAGTGCCAGTTTTTTTCGCCTTCAAACATACACACTGACAATGGTCCAAAATGTACTTCATTTAATGTCTCCAATGTCGACAGAAAGGACCTTTGCTCTCACTTATTTGGGTCGCTTCACAGCCCATAATTTTGGCCACTCAAATTCAGAAGCAGTTCATCATCAGCTAGTGGAATATTACGTCGCCTATCTCAAACAGGCCTTAGAAAATCATATTCCTTTCAACAAGTTGGAAATCCAGAGCCCTATTGAATCCCGGTTGGTGTCCCTTGAGGAGGATTCTTTAAGTGTTCGAAGCTGGCGTTATCGACGATATAACGTTAAAGGCACTCTGATAAATGAAAAAGACGTATATAAAGTTGACAGAATCGTACTCTGCGATTGTCTCTGTTTTGAAGTAGTAAAATCTGCCTCACAGAAACATTCTGATATTTGCTATGCTTACCTAAGGAGAGCTTCTGACGCTCGTTACACAATTCCTGAATCAAACCTCCATGAACTGGATTCAAAATTGAGCGCGTGGTTGTTGAAATATCGTCGATTTCCGCGGCCACCTCTCATTGTGATTGCCGTTCGACGAGGTTTTGGGGACGAAAACTCCGTTGATCTTCTCGTCTTTTTCGCTCCAAATCTTGGAGTGGGTCTTGATTTTGTCCGAAATGTCACAGAAATGACATGCAGAGCTGGCAACGTCAAACTGCCTCCCCGAAAACGTCGAGCGAAAACTGCTGATGCGCGATATACTAGTCCACCTAATTCATCTCGAAAGAACCCTGTAGAAAGACCCACATCCAGGGGATGGTCAAGAGAGGGCAGAAAACATTGTAAAGATCGAAGTAGTAGTCGAGAGAGACCGCTTTCAGCTGATCCTCTTCAAGAACCTATGCAGAGGATGAAACTAGATGAGCATCGATGCAATCTTCTTGGAACTTTCAAGCACTGTCCCTGTAGTTGCTGTCAATCGATGGGCCTTCTACCATCTATTTTCACATCTAGGGAGCTGGAGAGGGTCCAGAATCGAATTTTACAATACCGATTGGGCCAAGAGGCGCTCAGTCGTGCCTACGACAGAAAAATGGGTCCACAAAACTACAAACGGTCAAACAGAAAGGCCACTGGTGGCATTCAGGCTAAGCTTCGAACCCGATCACTTTCGGGTCTGGAAGAATCAACCTCATCCAAAAATCTCTATGAACACAATGTTTGAAAACGTCATAAATAGTTTAAGCTTTTACATTGCTTGATGTCTATCAAATCCCATAGCAAACATGTAACCCAAATGAACAATTTCGAATTTGGTTCTAAGATTAAAATCTATTTCTTTGAATTGCATTTACACCTATTTTCCCAGAAATAAAGTAAAGGTGAGTTTATATCCTTCTTATTTTTATTCGAAGATGCAGTTCATTTGCCGTGATTTTAGCGATCACAACATCATTAATGGCTCCTAGTCTTGCTATTGTTAAATATAAATCCATCAAAAACATTCGAAAGCAATTTCAGTTTCTTGATTCTATTTAAATGCACATTTTCCTCAATTCAACATCAAAAATTTTAATGTGTGAGCACATCGATAAAAACAGACCACTTCAGATTGCTCCTCTCTGAAAATTTGAACCTGAGATTTTCCAGATCGACTTGTGCCCTGATTAGTATTAACATCCCTCATCTGAGGTCTATTATCTTCTTTGATGGACATTTCAGGCAAGCTTATGAAAAATAGCTTACTTTCTCTGTACTGAGTGCAGTACCCTATCCTAGGTAGGCATAGTAGCACATCCTTCTGTATGAAAAATCCGCTCTTCATTGAGTAAACTTTGGTCATTGTTGAGATGTTAGAGTTGAGACTTTTGCATGCTACTGATTTTGAGTAGAAATGACGTGTATTAGTCATTCACCTAATTGGAAGCTAATGAATGAGGACATTTCACAGATCATCTGCATTTGAACTGCTTATTGGCAATTGTGGTAGCTGATAACAACCTTGAAAAGAGATCATGCTGAAAAAGAAAGCTGTCTGGAAGAGGACTATCGAATGCGAAAAAGCTCAAATTAAGCTCCCTCTTCCCATGAACAAGGGCTGTAAGATTCCTTTAGATGGGTACATTTGTTAAAACTGTGGCGCAATTCCGCAAGGAACGGAGTCGTCAAAATTAGAAATGCCGCTTCTGTCGAGTAGAGACAAGGGAATTTCGAAAGGTCGAAAGAAAATAGGTCGAGTTAAGTTAAATTCCAAAACATTCATTAGGACTTACCAATACTCTGGCCAGATCATCAAGCATCAACATTGGGTTATCAATGAATCGAAGTAGAAGTTAGCTGAGGTGTTAAATAGAAGATTAATCCGCGGTGGTGTCTCAAGGAGGCCATTTGCTTTGAGAGGAAAGCCAGCTAGTGGGATGAGCACACTCAGTGGGATTTTTTTCTGTCATCTGATCTCTTCTACGATTTTTCGCATTTGTGATTCACCTTATTAGTATCAAACCACACCATCTAGGAACCTAAATAGTTCTTGTTGATGAAAATTAATTATGGAGCTCTGCTACTATCGCCATTACCAATGCCACTGCGACTTAGGTGGAACATTTGTCACTAGAACTTTATCTCGTACAGTGGTACTTGCTTTTACCTACTTAAAAATATTCTCATCTGCGACGTCCGCTCGGCAATAAGCTCAACTACCAGTTTATCGAACCCTGGCAGTCTTCTATCTCTCATATGGACCAATCTAATGCCCTTACAATTGGCCTGTTATGCTTATTATGACATTGGATTATACAGAATTCCTTGCTCAATGTCCATTAAGCGTTTAGTTATCAGACAAGTTGAAGTAAACTCAGAACACTACGAATAACTTAGCTATGACCATCTTTTTAGGTACAATCAATCAATAAACTCGAACCCAACTTGAAGCAAATGGTTTGAATCTCAATGTCTCCGAATAAGGATCTTCAAGATTAGAAACCTACTTTATCTACGGTTTCCCAAATATCTTAACATACACGTCTGCACCTTATTGCCTTAACGGCCTAATTTCCCACTCATTTATAAGAATCCTCGTGGTAGTTCTCATGATCATACATTGGTATTTTACATTTGCTTTTTGACTCTCCACTGTACCAATAATATCTACGAATTCCATTTACCAGCATACGATGCCATTTTAACCTTTGAATGTGCAAAGATGGGTTTCATGACAAGTTATCTTCACTTAACTGGTCTATCGAATTCCTCCTGACAAAAGTGTATTTAAACCAAGCATAGTGCACTCATACTCCCCTGAAAAGATTAAGATCCGACTCGTTTTTGCGTGATTATTGCCAGTAATTCCATATTGGGTCACATGCATGAATGTTTATTAGAAAAAGGGCAGGAAAAGAGGCATGTGCGTTCCTTCGCTCTCACCACAAGCATGTTAATTTGTTTGAATGATCTCACCGTTGCAATCTTACACCTCAAACAGTGGAGCAGTCAAAGATTTGGCGATTCCTCTGATGAAAACTTAACAATTGATTGTATTTAGAGTAATATTAATCGAAGTCATCATTTAACAAACTATCAACACCTGTAAAACATGGAACATTACATTTATAAAATTAAGAAGTTCGAGAATTCAATTTTCACTAAGCGACAGTGGTTTGGTAGTTAAAGGAATCGGTCTTGATTTGGTTCTAGATTTTTTTCGGCAACAACTTTCGCTTTTGTTTGACTCGACAGATGGTATAGGTCAAAATTTACCAGCGTTATGAAACTGTCGCAAGCATCATACATGACCATTATCGCCGAGGAAGACGCTGAAACTATAGGACATTCTGAAGCAGAAGTCAGAGAATGGATACTTCCTTTTAAATCGAGGCGTCTCTAGATTATCTGTTCTAGTTCCAAAGTGTGCTAGAGCTCCATTTAGGTTTCCAACAACCAAGTACAGTTGGTTTAAATGGTCTCCATGGTAATCTAGTTTGCTATCAATAATAAAAGCTGATCTCCCCATTCAAAGACTTGAAGTGCTGTAAGATTTCACCAGAATGGTTAGGTGAATAACTATATTTTAGTGACTACTGACTAATTTAAGTGAAGCGTATATTGTTAGTAACGATGCAGATTAAAATGAAAGCAGAATTCATTGAAGAGATCTGCCTTTCGAATAGAATTTCTGATCAGCGTTCTTAATGCTTGTTCAAAAGTTCACTATGGCTCCATTCTAAAATATCAATATGTTCTCTTACGGTACCATCTTTGGCTCTTGTCTGTGCAATCCAGCCTGTGAACCACTTCTACCGAGAGTCCGTTGCTCTTGCCTTGCACTTAAAGACAGGCCAGAGGTGGAAGGTTTGTTGGCCAGGAGGTTATTCGGTCCAAGATAATGAACCCTTTGTTTCAAAGCAAACTCAAATCCTTAACAGGATTAGTAGCTCAAATTCAGGCTACACGCAAGGTGATGGCAAGAAATATGGTTCACTCTTTCGCTTTTGCTAATCCGGTCATTACCAGTAGTGACCGCCTAAAATAGCCAGTAAAAAGGGCTCTAAATTATGAGCGGACAACCGAAATTCGAGACGCGAGTATTGAAATGCTGCGCATAATGCTGAAGAAAAGTGGAAAATCCAGTTCGATTTGAAAGAGTAACATTCTTGAATTCTCATCTAGCAAGTCCAAGAAGCGAAAACACGATAAGAGTACTATCAAGGATGGATTTCAAGAAAATTTTTTCATTTATTAGAGATATAACAGCTAAAGCCCCTTGTTTAGATAATTTTGGAAAAAATTTGATAAATACATCGTGAATGGTAATATCAATAGCATGAAATTCAGAATAACATTTAGATTTAGAAAGCAAGGTTAATTTTGAAGAGTCTTTCAGCATTCTAAGATTATCTACACTCCATCAGGTTTCCTTTCTGCCACTTCTTCTCCCAATGTCCTTTCTTTCATCTCTTCTCCATTCAACCTAGTGTCCAACCAAGGTCAGAATTAAATGCTCACCTCATTGTATCTTTTTTTTAATTTTTAATTATTATCACTGTTGCAATCTTCACGAGTGCTAGTACTTCGTCGACAGTGGTCTCGATTTCTACCGAATTATGCGGTTATTAGGAAGAGGTCGGATATTCCTCAGGTAAATATTGTTTCAATTTGAGGGAATGATTGGTACCTTTTGAGCTTTTCTCTCAACGAAATTAATTTATTTGCTCTCAGGAACTTACCAAACTGATTTTCTAAATACTATTTCTGTTTTTGATGTTCTGGTCCAGTTTTTTCTAATTCTTCACAGCCTATGTCCAGGTCTGAGATAGAGGTTGAAAAGTCACGCCGTTGAATTTGGCATTTTATGCATTAACATTTTTGTTGGTTTTAAATCTGATTTGCCTAAACAAGCCCTAATATAAAGGCATACCGTTCTGAATTAAATTTTGGTTCGCGTTATGATGGACGCTGCAACGTTGTGACAAAAATGGAAGGCCAATTATCTCAACATCCATCTTTTTATATCAAATGAAAAGATTGGTCACTGTAAAAGGAAGACTATTTAAATCTTCAACTTTCCCAACCATAAGCAGCGCGAAAGTTGGTTAGTAAAGTATGAAGTCATGATGCAAGAGACTGGAATAACCTGCAATGATAGTATGACTTCCACTGGTAAGGTAAGAAAGAAATCGTCAAAGCAGAAGCTAGAGGAAAAGGAGAGTGAAACAAATTTTCGAGAAGAATATTTGCGTAAAGCACCGCTGACGCGAGTAAGCGTTGATTTCAATGTGTAGGATTTTCTAATTCCTCGCTCCTCAAAATTGTGCTTTCAGTAGTAACCATGGCTCATCCTGAATGATTTAAGGACCCTCGTCTTTCCGAAACTGCACAGATCAGGTAGAAAAATTCAGTATTATTTAAACAAGGAATGGGAAGTTTTCCTGCTTGAAGCAAATAGGCACAGCCAAAAATTTCAATGTTTGCGAAAAAATTAAAGTGAACTGTAAATGAACGGTTCATTAATTAAAAGTACAACCAATTAGGTGTAAAGTACCTATACAACTATAAGTTATTTAATTTGGTCAAATATAAATTAGTTTGGCTAATGAAAATGGCTAATTGTCTTTCGTTCCTTATCTGTTTATTCAAAAGTACATTAAGAAATATTCCTAATGTTCAATTTTCCAGTAAACGAGTCATACGAAGCTCAAAAGCCATGTTTCTTCTAATGCAGTATCTTGGACTCTGATTTAGTGCAACTTTCGTCAACCTTGGCGGTGATGCCTGCCCATCATCAGACAGATGCCTCTCACAAGTATTGTAAAGCCCCGTCCATCATCTCGGACTACTTCTTCCGTCTCTGCACATGGCCTCAAAAGTACTGTCCTTCAACGCATTCATAGAACAGACAACAACAATTGTAGGCTCTAATCAACGAGGCTAATGGAATAGCCAGTCAGGATTATAATCTATTTTTAACCAAGACTCAGACAACAATATCCGTTTAAAGAGAAGTTTCAGAAAAGTCCTTTTCTGAACTAAAGTGTACAAGAAGAAAAGCCAATCTTTTTCCAGAGCACGAAAAAATACAGTCAATGGAGTAGCAACAGTAAGAAGAGCTGGCTCTATTAACTAGACCGAGTTAAAAGGGAATGAGAACGATTGGCAACAAATGAGGGATTAGAGAGCGCAGTGATTCATGCATTCCTGCATACTATCGAAGCGATTATTGTTACCACCACAACCGTGGAAGTAGAAGGCAAGGCAGGTGTTCGAGCGTGAGTCGTAGTAATAGCGGATCAGCGGACTCTTCACCATACATCCACCTGCGTCCACACCCTCTTTGCACTCCCTCGGTACCATTGATACGTCATACTCTATCAAACGGAAATGCCCAAGAGTTTATTTTACCATTTGATTTGCCTAAATTTAAACTATAATTATCAGAAATGAATCAATATTTTTAAAATCGATCGAATTTGAGTTATTAATGAAAAATGTCATCATTGCACTCTCAACCATTAATCATTTTCCGGTACCATTTTGCCGTTGAGTTTTAAATCCGCAGTAAATTCACTCAATTTTTTTTCTATTTGTCCAAAGTCTTCCTATTTCGAAGTTATTTGTTTAAATTTTTAAGAATGTTTTAAGAATATTATAGTCCACAAAGATTTCATTACTTGTTCTTACGCAACGCGCATTGAAGGTTCAATGTAAACTTAAAGGGACACATTTTTAAAATAATATCATACCTTTCATTTTACTACGTCTATTATCCTATTATTCTATTTTGTATTTAAATCCATTCAATAATAAACAGCCGTTCATTAACAAATCTCAAGATTGAAGTGATTAAATTTGTGAGTTAATTAATGACAGTAACGTTTGGAGATCAAGTAAACAGTCAAATTGTTCACTAAAGTGGGCAAGTTAAATCTTATAACTATTTTCTATGCGAAGATGTCCTTGAGAACTATGACTTTTACACATAATTGTCATGCAAGATTATGTCTATTCGATGAAGATTTGAACATGAATTCATGATTATGCAAATGTACTTCATTGTCTTTACAGTTTTAAAGAAAAAAATGCGCTCGCTAACTTAAGTATGATCCATAGCAATACTGAAGGCATCCTTCACTCATTGCTATCCACCTTCGACTTACCTGGCGGTATAATAGCTCGACGAGCACGGCAGACAGGTTGGTCAGGAGGACACTCAGTTTCCTGGTCAGTACCACGACTCTTTGCGATTTCTTTACAGCGTTCATCGCCTCTTAGCATGCAACGGCTTCCTGGATATCCACATCGTGCATTCTTTAACAATAAATTGCAATTAGAAGGGTTGCAAATTAATGAAAAATGATTATTCCATTATACCCTTTTATGCTTATATACAAATCCTTCAATGAGGTAAGTTTTATATGCGTGAAAAAATTACTGACGCTCATAATCCTTCATGATGTCCCTAAAGCGCATGACTTCAATATACCAACGCCTTTATTCTACAGCAATAACAAAGGAGGCTTTGTTAGAATCAAAATAGAATAAACAAGGAGTATTTGATTTACCAGACACAGATCACTGTGGTCAAAGACGCAGAGCGATTCACAATTAGCTCTTGAATAGAATCGATTAGCGTTGCCACCATGTCCAGCATACGAAAACCACAAGCATCGACCATCAGTTGGCGAATAAAACCAGGCAGAGCGTTCCTCAGGTCCCACTCCCCACTTGGGTGGAAGCCGACATGCCGGATGACGAGGGTTCGCCCCGAGACGATCCCTATCACGCACCGGCCACTGGGGTGCGCTCAATTGTACTCGGTTGGCTCTATCAAAAGCAGCACGTTCAGCCATGGTTTTGGAGAAAGAGTCATTTGTGGGTGGCAGAAAGACCGCAGAAACTGACTGCGGTGGTGAATGCATGGAAATTGCATCCCTGCTACTAGTCCACGAATTTAGCGATCCAGGAGAGCAGTTTATTGGCCCTAAGCGTTCAGTGTAAAAAATCTCAACTTTGACCATTTTTTAACAATGAAAATAGATATTAGATTAGGAAATGCCGATTTAATTCATCAATTAATAAACCAACAAATCAAAACTAAATTTGTTGACATTCGCTGCAAGGAATTTTTATTCTGACTCAACATTGAGTATGTGGTTGAACGTCTTCACACCAAAGGCACAATTTACCGCTCCATAATATTTGTCCAACAAATTTAGTTCTGTACTTTTTTTAGTTAAAATTACACTTTTAAACCCATAACTGCATTATTTCTCGAGTCGGAGTTAGCGACAAAAACATGCCTTGGGTCAAGCCAGTTGGCCAGGCCAAGGGGATTTCGGCGTTTTGACCTCACAATAACTGTCACGTGATGGAAGCCTTGACATTCACATTAACACACATCATAAATGCGGTCCAGAATAAAGTGTCTTACCTTGAGATGATAGCCGTGTTTTTATAATGCTTGAAGCATTAGCGCCTATCAATTCACAAATTATGATTCCCTTTCTAGAATGCTTTATCTTCGTTTTTCGCGTTTTAAGTGTGAAACGAATAATAAGCTACGAAAAACCGATTCCACTCCTGGGATGGTTGACACAATTTACTCGTCCTTCAATTTATGTTTCGTCTACTTGTATACATATTAACTAAATTACTCGCGGTTTATTTGCGATTGACCAATCGTTTCAATTTAGGTCTACACTAAGAAATAAATCTACCTGAACTAATAAACAAACTTTTACAGATGGCATTATAAGAAGAGAGGGCCTTACAAGCCAGTCATCGCCATAATACCTGGCGGCGAGCTATTCAAACTGTATTAAGCTAAATTTCAGTGGCTAGCGATTCTACAATTTTTCGTTGTTTGTTATTCTAGCAAGGAAATTTATAAACTACAATATAATTGCTTCACTTACTGCCCACCGAGTCGAATATGCAGTCAGCCCGATTTTCTGGAGGTTCATGGCTGGAATCTCGTCTGTAGGTATTCTGGCTATCATACACCTTTTTCTGCCTCTCCTCTTCCCGCCAATAGGCATCAACCTGGCTCATTCGCCTGTCATACGAGTTGGTTATCATGTCACGCTTGTTGTCGTAGCTTGTCCGTGCCTGTCTCTCGTAGTAATTTCTGGTAGATTCTGGTTGGTAAACTAATCTATTGCCATACTCATGCGGTATTTCTCTATCATATGGGACAGCTCCAACGCGGTAGGTTATCTCAGGGTTGGTAAGAGGGTTATTAACCAGATTTCTTGGATCAGAAGTGATGGAATCAACCATCTGAGTTGGCAAAACACGTTCCCTATCGTAATAATCAGTATCAGGACCTCTTGAATTATCGAAAGTAACTTCTTGATCACTCTCATCGATCTCACTTCGGTCTTGCGATTGGTTATAACGACTCCTCTCATCTACCCTCTGTTCAGGTTGCTTATTGTAAGCGTTCTCTAGAGCATACGTTCCGTGGAAGCTTATGTTAGTTCGGCTGCCATCTATGCCTCTGTCCCAATGGTGACTACTATTTTCGCTTTCCCTATCACTTGAGCTTTCTTGCCTTTCTTCCCCTCGAGAATGAGATTCATAGTTGTATGCGGTATCGAGATTTTCCCGAGTATTCTCACCTTCTTTTGGAGTTAATTTATAGTAACCTGGAGACTGATGGAATCGTGGATTGTCTTGGTTTCTGTATTCCGGTTGTTCACTGTCTGAAGAATGATGATACTGTGGCTCACTACTGTCGTCTAAATCTTCTTCAGAAGAAGTCCCATAGCTATAGCCGTAAAAATTTCCAAGGCTATTGTAACGACTTTCATTACTTTTAGACACTTCCTCAGGAAATGAGCCTTGATACTGCGACCGCGAATGGTTTTGACCGTATTCATAATAAGCTGTCCGATTGAAAGCACTCTCGGGGCTTGTTTGATTGTAGTAGCCAGGATTATTATATCTGTCAGTGTCAGTGCTTTCTAGCAAATGATGGCTAGATTCGGAGGTGCTCTCCGGCGAATAGAAGCGGTCGTATTGTGGTTGATAATAGTCATCGGGCTTTGAAGCACTTCTGCTGTCATTCAAAATGTAATTAGGAAAAGTGTATGTGTTTGAAGTCCCTCGATGTCCACGTCTGTCAAAGAACTGAGGCTGACTCTTAGTATTTTCCATGCTAGAATAATTGCTGAGAGTAACTTCCTGAATCGGTCTGGCAATATCTGAACCGCCGGTTTCAAAGGAGCGCGTGTCTATCCCCAGGTCAGATGATTCTGGCTCCCCATCTTGATTTAAATAAAAAACTAATATAACAAACCACACTAGTATATTACACTAATATAACGAATTAAAATATCGCTAACTGACCAAAATCCTCCTCATGGTCTTCCTCATCGTATTCGTTCGAACGAACCCCCAGCTCCCGATTCTGTTGTTTCCTAGCTAAGATTGAAATTCAAAAAATTAAAGTGCTTGGTTACATGGTGATAAGGTAACAGCGCAAACAAATCATTTTTTCAATTATTCTTGAATTATTAATGTCCTATTCCCCGGGTTAATATAAACAGCAGTTGCTTATTTTTACTAATTGTAGGGAGGATCTCAATTGATTGTCCTTCGACTTCTATGAATTAACATAGAACCACTATATATTTTTCATTTCGCAGCATTAATTTTTAACAATTAGGTACATTATGTGGGGTTTCTACTCCCCTTAACGATTCAATTAACTAATTTTAATAAATTTTAGTGAGTTTTGATCCTACAAAAATATGACTTTTCCGCCAATTTCGGAGTCCTTCAAGTTATTCTTTTTGGAATTTGACATCTGATTTAGTGGTTTGGTAGCTTCTATTTAAATTATAAGATCATACTTAAGGTACTGCTGAAGTGATACTTACATGAATTAGTCGGCAGGGCACTAGCTGTCAGAAGTACAACCACGAGCTAAAAAAATAAGCGTACTTTTATTATTGAAGCTACAGATTGCTCTATTGCAGAAAAACAAAGTCACCTACACATCCACTCTGACTGTCAGTGGACAAATAGGTACAAGTGAAATACCCAGAGGATTATGCATATCTGGCTTCATAGGCACTAATCTATGGTTGACAGGCCTTGAAAAGGAAATATTTCAATAAACCACTCCATTTTTTTCTTATTTTATGGGCTTTAAATCAGGGGATAAATAGGATAATGCATCACATGAGGTGGGCCGTCGAATTCATTAGATGGTGAGCTTTAGAGATCAACATTTCAGCTGACAATCGTTGGAAAATTAACCAGTATTTAAAGCGGATCAAACCAATGGCTGCTCACATGGTGAAAACTGTCTGTTACTTTGGTTTGACAGTAGTCAAGGTTATTTGCCTTGCCTCGTTTGTACTCCCCAATGTTCATCTTAAATCATAGACATCCAACAATAATCTACGTCCCACAGACGCCAAAAGTCTTAACAACTTAACAGCCAGCGGAGCGGTTAGAGTTTGAAAAGCATCCTAAGGAATTTGGTTTATCTGATTCTATGACTTACTTAAAGGCCAATGCAATGGTGACAACTAGCTTGGCTCAGAAGGTTCGCATATGAATCACAAAAGATGCCAGATATGTGTGCATGAAGTAGCCTAGTTAGCAGACTTGCAAGTTTTTCAAAGAAGAAGTCCAAATGTGCGTAGGCGCCACTCATAACAGCTGAACACTTGGCGTCAATTGGGGCCAAGTGAAATACAGCTTCACTGCATTGATTGGTCCAAATAAATCACAAAAAAGCACAAAACACTATTTCACGAAATTGCAAATCGACATTGAACCATGACCTCTCAACTCTATGGAGGAACGATGTTCAGGAAAAAACGTCAAGGAAGGACTCTCAGCTTGCGTTGAATGGGGAGCTACTTCAAGACAAAAAAAATGCGAAGCCGACACTTAGGAGTTTCAAGTCATTTAGATGCTTTGATCCACTTTCCAATCAATTAGGTTTCCACAGAACAGCCTCTGGCCTAAGCTGAAGGAGCATAAAAATGGTGCTAGTTGTTAAATTAAATTTAAATTCTTCGATTTCTTTTATTCGTTGAACAAAAGTAGTGGATGCTTATGCAGCTCTATCAAACTTCTCGTCGTAAATATGTCCCAACACCATCAGACAAAAATAGAAAATTCAAGACCTTCTGATTAGCTGCTTTAGGCAATACTAATTTCTTTCCAAAAATTATTGGTATTTTATGTTGCAGCGAAACCTTGAAAATCAGGTCTCTGACGCTCCCCCTTTAGCTTTAAGGCCACAAAGTTACTCTTTTATTTCCAAGAAAGTCAACTTACAGCAGCAAGAATAGGGTTCCACATTTGTTCTTCAAGTTATCTGAAAGTTAAACATACAAAAGGAAGTTAGGTTACATTTTGTACTCTCCAGGAGCACAAATAGCTATAATGCAATAGTTCTCGTGCGATTATCCATTTATTATGAATCATTGTGTCCAATGGGGATGGATATTTGGGTTAGGGTTTTTATTTACTGCTGTATATTGACGCCAATTGAAGGAGATAATATCTGATCGCATTGGAATGCAGCAGGTCAGACAATGAGTCAGCAATGACCTCAAACCAGTCAGAGGACACATTTTTTGCGACCTCAGTCGGGTTAGACCACTGTAGACGATGTAACCTCAGTGCGGATACAAATATAGCACAGCCATCGCTTCTAATAACCAGGATGATGGCCAGAGCCGAATTATATTTTAGCGTTAAATAAAAAATATATGCGATTTTGATGAGAATTTGTAGCAGCCAATCTTAATGCCTTAGAGTCGAAAATCTACTACAAAAATGCCCTGAATAAATTTTTGTAAACTATCTATAACGATTGTTCCACTTAGCGATCATTTCAAATAGTTTTCTATACATTTAAAAAGACAAATGGATGCCATGTCATCACGGTGGAGTGCGTTCGATTGCCGTAAGCATTCAACTCTCGATTGCGTCTCGAAGTGTTCATAGACGCTTTGAAAATTAAAATGAATTACGGGATCCTCGAGTAATTTGTGCAATTTTAGCAGTGTATTTATTCTAAATTTATTTGAATAAAATTATGTAATGCTACCAGTTACGAAGTTAAGTGGTCTTAACGAAAAATGAACCGCTTTGAAACAAGCGAATTTTGGGATCCATAAAACATTAGAATTTAATTTTAAATATTTTGAGTGATTGTTTGTTGAAACTTGAATCTGAGAATAATTTTAACTTGTCATGGTGCATCTGAGAAACCTGCCATTCGGCGAGTATGACGAGTATTATTCATATTCATAGGGGCAGAAAGGGAAATTTTCAACGTACCTCAAACAATAAGATGTGAAAATGATTTCTGTAATCCAAGAGAAAGGTTCGATTACTTCCGGAAGCAATATAAGAGGAGGCATTTTATTGGACAGAAGCGATCAGTAGGTCAAGTGTGATTGGTGCCCAGGAAGGAGAGAATCGAACCCATCCACCCACATGCGCCTTGGAAAGCACCAGTCATCCTCACCCACAGCCACGCACGCGTAAAAGCACACGAACGTATTTGTAGATGCTACAGCAACTGCTGCCTGTGCGACTACATGCCTGATTGCTAACTTCGTCCGAGGTTTACAATGGCAGCTTACATGATCCAACCTAAATAGTCAAATTTATAGGATCACATGAATGGGTAGCTCTAGAAGATTTTAGTAGGTATCCCACACTGGTCTAAGTACTATTATAAATTTGCACCGGGAATATATGCAATCAGATCCGATGCTGGGAGACGGTAGAGGAGATCTGTTTATGACCAGCCTGCAATTCTGATTGCAATAGACTAATCCTACTGATGACACGCTTAGGTGTCACTAAATAGTACACTGCCGAAGACAAAGCCTGGAGAGCCCGTCTGGAATGCCACTAGAAGCGTTACTTCGAACGCGATTCATCTTATGTAAAGATACACTAATTCCCAAACTCGTTTCTTTTTTTAGTCTCCATATACCCTCTGAAGGCTTATCTTGTTCTGTCAACATCGCAGCGTTCAGAAACGCTTTCGTTTTTATAGAATAAATTAATGTTAATTTTGCTTTGCATGCTTTCGTTGCAAAGTTGCGATAAGGCTAGCCAACAAACTCAGCACGCTTCATTCCGGTGATGAAGGAGCATCCGCATACCCATAGGGTGGCCGCTTGGCCCGCTGCATATAAGTTGATTAAGGATACAAATGATGTATAAAAGTATTCATATCTTGGAAGCCGAAAGGCACGAAGAGCTTCTACGCATTCTAGCCATTTTATTTTTGTGTACAGAACTGAGGCCCGTCTCTCTTCCTCTAATTCTTAAGTTAAAAGAGAAATTAAAATTGAAGATAAGCAAATGTCAGTTAAAAGACTTCATGACAAAGGTAGCAGAAGCAGAATGATCTCCATGTGGTCAAGTTGTGGAAATTTCGAACATGACCTTCAACCGAGATCTCAAAGTTTGAAGGGGATTTACAAAGACATGGGTTATTGGCTGCTCCCAGGGCAGGACGTGTTTTCAATCGGTAGAGGAGCTTCATATTATGCAGTAATTAATCTTGAAAGTGAATGGGGACTTCGAAAATGGGCTGGTGGACGCCTGTCAGCACTAATGTGACCCAGGGTTTCGACTTCCAGTTTGACCGTCAACAAACACCCATTACGGTGCTGCTGGTGACCTGGCCTCTGCTCAGTCTGCACTACTGTCTTTTTGCTTATTGGTAGAGATTTGTTTGCCAAAATGGTGCATTTGTAGTGATGAACGCTTCTGTAACAGGTGTGAGCTTGGATGAGAATATACTCTGCTGAGTACAGGATTTTGCTTTTCCATAAACTGTTAGTATCAACTGTGTAAAGTACCTTCAGGGTATATCATCGTTTGCCTCGGTGATTGGAAAGTTAATGACTAGGTAGCCTGCCCATGCTCTAGCAGATAGTTCACTCCAGTAGGTGTTATCCTAGTCTAAATTTTCTTATCCAGTTTCTTTCCCCCTCTCTCTTGGTTTGAAGTCGCCTTCCCTTCCCTCTTGGTCGAAAGTCAGCTAAGGGACTGATTATAATAAATTTTATACATTGAGAATTCATTTTAAGGCCCTCATTAATTTCCATGGTGACAAAGAGCTTTGAACACTTTAGATTTTGACATTTCCAAAAGTGGAGAATGCAATTGTTCTTTCAGGAGCGAATAAATCTTTGGTGGCAGTGTACAACTGGTCGAATTCCAGTCTCGAAGCTAGTTAGTAGACCAATTAGAAGATCATTTCGATCACTAAAATCTAACAGGTTTAAAAATAATCTAGGCGTAATGTTTAGTTTTAATGCTTCTTGCTGGATGGATTCATCACTACTGAGAGACAATTACTCTGGAAATCACGCTTTTAAACACTTTTAATCTAAAATGCATTAAAAACAATACTACTAACCTGTAGTGAATTTTTCTGAAGCATAGAACTGTGAGTGATGCAATCGGAATAGACTTGATCAAGTTTTGCAGCCAAAACAGACTTCTTTCTTGCTCTGTTCAATTCACCTAAGGTTAAAGGGCTAGAAGGGTCATTCATATATTTGGCAAACATTTCTCTCATGTAAATGTAAGGAAGCTAGAGCAAGATTTTATAAACAGACCTCCAAGTGACTACATTGTTGTGATTCTGTTGATTCTCCCAAATGACCACTTTAGTATTTCATCTGCACAAGAAGTAGTTATGTAAATGAAGAAATCATCCTTCAATTCCTTGAGATACGTGATAAACCAACAGAATGAACTAAGGGCCATGTTGACAACCGACTAGTTTCATTATGCTAAGGGTGGGAATATTCGCATCAGAACAACTTCTGTTTTTTCTGTAACTGAATTAGCAAAGGCTTCTAAGAGGATATAACCGGGTTAGGCCGTTTGATATTGAGTGGAAAATTATTATTTGTTCTAGGACTAACCTTTGAAATAGAATTTACTCAAAGCGGGAATAATATTTGAGAAACTTGGTCTTCAAACGTTAATGAATGCAATCTGAAGGTTAAACATTGATAAACTATATCGGAAGGCTTAATAGCATGACAGTAATAAGATCCTTTAAGCCGAAGTGCGGTAGCATTCAAATAACCTCAACGACCTCCAATCTGAGGTAACGTCAATTGGGATCTTCTTAGGTAAGTGAGCTGAGCAGATTTAAATAAAGTTAGTCGAAGGAGTTCATTCATAACCATTTGCTTTAAAATTAATGGGCGAAGCGCTTGCCTTATGCACTAAAGAGAGGGAAGTGAATCGAACTCTTCGATCTGAAGCAATATCCGGCGTGAAAAAGACCCTGCCTACATAAATCTCAAGCCTTGATAAAGTTGGAACTGCATGTTGGGCGCGGATGGCAATGTACGGCAACAGAGCACTTCGGCCGAGCCAAATGTAGGGTAGACACTCCATCGCCTGGAGCCTCGACACTTTCAAAGGCCTGAATACAAAATCGGTTGATTTTGGAAACGCAGCAGTTTCTGGACAAACAAATAGCTTGTCTGACCTCTCACCCAGCCTAGTCCTTAACAATAGTTCATTTGCATATCGATCCACCTTGAAAATCTCCCTTTTCTTGATTTCCATTCCTCATTCAGAGAAATGGCTAACAGATTTTGAAAAGGAACGAACCACTTGTTTGCAGAATTTGACGTTTAACACAAGCACACCTCAACGGCTGTTTGCGGTATTTAGAAGCACATTTTCAGAGGCCTTTACATTCTATGTTTCCTTCTTAGTAATCCATCTAGATGAACAGACTGGAAGTTTTTACATATGAAGCTGCATTCCAAATTCTTCACTGTTCGTCTACTTGTCTGAAAAATGGAGACTGATGGTTGCACTCTGTGCTCCGAATTACAATACCTTTTTTCTTTAAAAAATAGCTTTTACGAGAAAATACCCGTTGCATGACCTAAGTTTTCAACTGAAGCTAGATTTAAAGCTTTCCAGCGCTCTTCTAAGAGGAATTTTTTTGTGTCGATTGCTTGGAAGTAGATCGCTGATGGCCAGGTCCTTTTTCTTTAAAGCCCATCGCGTCCAGAGACTGTTAATTTGGAATCAGTATTTGAGACATTCTAACAAAAAAAGGATATCAGAGTAAATTAAAACCAAGGCTACTGGTCTTTTAAAATGCTAGAATGAGGCATTTACTATCAGTAGGTCAGATTTGGCTATGAGAATGTCTGTCGGTAGGATCGCCCATTTTCAAAGTGTAATGTGTAGAGGATGGTCGTTCCGTGTATTTTACAGCTGAAGAGCACTGTTGGTGCTGTTGTAAATCATACCGCAAATGAAAGAGCTCTCCTAATGGCAGGATCGAGACCTTAGGGCGACCTCAGACTAATATCACCGTGACTCGGAAATTTGATTGCAGTGAGGTCTTATTTTTGCCGTTTATGATTACTTCCACCCATACTATTTGAACATGCATTTCTTTCTCCAGCGAAGGACATAATAACCCATACGTCAGAAAGTGCAGATAAATGTTCTTCCTCTCGATGTCATAGAGAATTACGCCAATGCTAAATTAGAATTTAGGATTGAATTTGAGTCAGCTCCAATAACACGGAAGACCTAATTGTCAAAGTACTGCCTTTGTTCGTAAGTGTCACCTAACGTACTATCCTAATTGTCGCATTATTCGATTCCCTACTTTTCTGATGACAAAGAATCTTTGGGACAACAGTGGGCTATGACTGCTACTCACCGGCTCCGTCTAGCTTACACAATCCGGACGCCGCCCTGGCTACTGACTGACAGTCTGCAAATTCCAACCATGAACTCCATCTATTCAGACTATGAAATAAGTGGAGATAGTCACCAATGCGCATCTACAAGTGAACAATAACAATACGGAGTATATTGCCAATACGTAGGACTGTCCCTGTTGCCAGAATTTTAATCGCCCGACTCATCAAGTTGTTTTGCCCCTCTTTAACCTCGCAGTTAGGTTATTTTTGTTGAATTAATCATCAAAATCAGGGCAGACATGGGTAGATCTACACTCAGTGCCCAAGAGTCCATCGCAGGTTTTTTTGTTTTCTCCACCAATTGGGCAAGTCCCAAGGACACTTAAACATAGCATAGAACAGTCAAATTGACGTCTCGGGCACATCGGTGAATGTCTGTGCGTCATAGTTCCTCAGTAGTTGGTTTAATGCCTCGCTTGGTCAACAGCTTTGAGATTTGACAATCCATCACAGGTAATTTTTATCCGTTTATGCGTCCATTAATCCTAGCTCGTGCTGGCCAACTTTGTAACGCAAAGACCGAATCCCCAAAAAAAGCAAGATAAGTAATTCGGTTCTATTGTAAAATGGTATTCCATAGTGTAGCAGCTTTCAAGAAATAAGCCATTGGACAAAGTTTTATCATTGAAGCTGATTCTTGATAGGGCAGAACCCGCCACATCGATTCACATGTTGCTGATACAGAGACCGAAGTGAGGGCTTGCAGAGTTGAATCAAAGCACACAAGAATGGACATGTTCAAATCTAAAAGCAACTTTATGAGAATTTTCAACAGTTAAAGGAGAAAGAGTTATTTCTTTTTCATTCAGAACAAGGCTGCCTAACATCCGAGATTACAAGTTTTAGAGTTTCATCAGTCTCGTTATAGCAAATGGTACCTAACTCTTGGACCCCTTCCTAGCTAGTTCCGGTCATTACAACTTGGGAAATAGTTCATCGCATTAAATGGGAGGGGAATCTTTCCATTAGACATTCATGAGCACTGATACATTTCCCCAACTTGATCGACTTAGTTACTGGCGGATTACATCCCTCTTATATTAAAATTTAAGTGCCGATATGTTAATTTAGTTTTCTGGACGCGGAACAGTATTACGAATTTCCGCCTTCATAAATCGGGAGTTATTTTACGTCCCCTCGAACCTTTTTGTTTAGAAAATCGACACACTAGTAACGGACTGTCGAATATTTGTGTATCCAGCTGTTTCTGAAACTTTTGTTAACAAGACAATAGTCTAGTTTTTATGAAAGCGACTATGGCATGTGCCATTTGCATTTATTCAAGAGCGCAGGTCTTTTTGAGTGATGACTGCCACAAAATGACATAGTTAAATTTAAATAGTCCCCTCAAAAATACAAATCATTTCAAAATTTTTTACAACTTGGTTTATCTGAGGTTTAACTGGGTTCATTCAACAAAGAATCCACCTGATGCTGTTCTTAATCTTCTAAGGAGTCAGAAAATCTCCAGAAACTAGAGCGAAAGCCTAAGATCGGCATTTTTTTCAATTAGCTAAAACGCCAAAGAGCATCCACGCTTATATTTTGCTACTATGTGAATCTATAAGCTCTGAATGGATCTAGTTCTTAAACGTACGTGCAAAGTCTCACCTCTTTACGAAAGACGCTGAAATGCTAGGGATCTCAATAGGGCTCCAAGGAGAATCTCTAAATGTATTTGATTTGAAATATGAAAACGCGTTGAACAAGCATAGCTTAGCATGTATGAATACCGAGAAATGCAAATGGCAAAGGCTTGGCAAATCAGAGTTAAACACACGGTCCTTTGGCGACTGGTTAGATAACTAGACCGAGAATCAGAAAGTATAATACACTAGTTAAGTGCAGATTTACCACTATTTTCAGATGAATAGCGAAAATTGGTTCCAGCCATCATACTGTATCATTTGCCAAAATAATTTTGCGACAGCTATAAAAGCATTTTTACAAAACGAGCACAAGAAACAGCACTTAGACATAAGGAAAGGAAAATTCCTGTAATGGTGAGGTCCACAAAAAAAGAATTTATACTTAGCTAAGGACTATAATGACTCACCTTACACCGATTTTACCCACAAAATTTCTACAAATATTACCAATATGTTAAAGCTCACCAAAAAAGATTTCTTCATCTGTGAATGAGGTTATAAAGTTTGTGTCTGAGCTCAAGATCTCGAAAGACTAAAACTTTTATCCTTATTTTAAATTTTGTAAAAGCAGTAACTATTTTGAATCCATAGTATGCAATTCATTCTTTTTCTATGACCTTGAGACACGATCACATTTTCGAAGCTGCGATCGCCGAGCTGATAGAGATGGTTGGTAAATGTTGCCTCATAGAATTACTATTGGTTTCAATGACTCTTGGGCTAGAAATATGTACTGATGTATGTCTAGTTTTTCTACCATTATTTATTCAATAGTCTCAAACGACGTACAATAACACTCCATGTAACGCCGATGGAAGTCAGTTCATTATAAAATTTCCAAAGGATCCCACAGCCTGTTATGTAAATGAAGGACCACGATTTGTTAAAACCTGCAGTTTGTTTCTTTTTGTTTAATAATAATTTTTAGCTGAAGCGTGCAAACCTGGATACTATCTTAGTGTAGAAACGAATACTTGCGAGCTTTGTCCCATAGGAACAGCTGCACCTGGATACATTTATGAAATTAACGCCTGGCCTTCAATGCCTAGTGATTTCTTCTCAGATATTCTCAGCAATGTTGAAGGCCTAGATTGTTCCGAGTATGGCTTTGCAATTGAAAATTATATAACCTTTGTTATTACTCCATCGCTATCGGGCTTTCTCAATTTATAGATATGGATGGGAACCTCAAAATTCGTATATTTTGGGAACTGCAAATTCAGTTTGCGCGACAGAGCTGACCCTGGAGAATAAAAATATTAGACCCGGAAAAGTTACTTTTGAATACAAATTCACGGATTCACTCGCGCTGGCGTATTTCACAGTAAAATAGCAAAATAGTAAATGTAATGAGTTGTTCAGATTCGAAGTGAACGCTGTGTTCTCGACGGCGGCAGAAGTCATGTATTGCCACCAAGTTCAAAGGATAACTGGAAGGAATTCAGTGTTTCTGTACCAGCTGGGACGTCAATACTTCAATGGTACCTTTTCTCAGAAAACTACTATGATGCCAATTCCGTTGGCGCTCAATTTAAACTCAGATCAGTTCGAGTGACAGGTCGACCCGCAACTATCAATTGCCCAGAATGTGGACCCGGGTATTATTCCGACAAAAACGGTTCAAGCACTTGCAAAAAATGCCCCGTAAATACGTATTCAAGAGGACGAGCTAGTTCCTGCACTCGGTGCAAGGCTGAAGAGTTTGCAAGTAGGTTTTTTTTCGGGGATTTCCCTTAATATTTCCTTTTAGTTTATTATTTTGCTCTTGAAATTGAAGTTTAATGATGAAGTACGGCAAAAATATAAAGTTAAATAGGAAAATCAGATACCTCATGTACTCAACTTCGATTCTTGAAATTTATCGTTGCGCTCATTATCTAAAGTGCATTTTTAGTCAAGATGCAGCTTGGCAAACATGCTTAAGAGTCGCGTAAATCTCATACAGTGGCAGATTCTTTATAATCTCTGCTGGTCCTCGGATTTGAAATTTAGTTGTACTTATGGCATCTAGTGTAAAATACGAAGACTAGAGCGTAAAGATATCTCTTCCCGGAGACGCGCTTTTTGGATGAGTTTCAAATTAAGTTTAAATGTAGCATTTTCTTGATTTCTCTGCTTTATTTTCGGCTCAGGTTAAGCTGCGGCAGACCGCGAAAATGAAATGTTATTTTTTGCCTTTTAACTGACTCTCAACACTGCTTTCTAGTTCCAGGATCGGACTCTTGCCATCTAAAGAATCCATGCAAACCTACAGAATATGTCACAACCTACAGCGCATGCAATGCTACAACCAATAAGGTGAGTCTCTTCTGTATGGTACTTCTGGGCAGCCATGACAGTTTTCCATTGTCTTAAATTGTTCCTATAGCAACCATAAACTCACTTATATACGAGCAGGACCCAATATATTTGTATTTCTGAACGCCTATTAGTTAGTACCATTTTAGTAACCAAAACAATTAAATCACACACTTTTTTAATGATTACAAAATAAATTCTTTGGGAAAGAATGAGCCTCCGTGTCAGTAGCGTTACTGTTCCAGGAGATAGTTAAGCAAAATCTGATTGACTTCGGAATGCATCCAAGGTGTTAATATGCAAAATCAGCGGAGACAATTTGCATTTTGTGACCGGTCGTTGGTAAACAGGTCACTGAGTATTGATTAACTGGCAATTCATTTTTTCTCAAAACTACATGGAGTTTGAAATTCGTTGCGACGTCGATTGAGAAATAATCAAGCTATTATTTAAATTCAACGGCCAGTGTAATTAATCCAACATGGTCTTGGTCAATTTCTTATGGAGGGAGACAAATAGTTATTTTGACAGTGCTATCTACAACGCTTAAACAGTAAATTTGTACGTCTCTCCTTTCTTTTTGATTCGAATCAGCGCAACTTCTATGACATAACCCACGTAAATCATCGTTCGCGTAAAGTTACTGCTGCTAACTACCATAGCTTATTGTTGTTGACTGCTTAAGTTGGAAGCTGGGTGATAACTGAGAACTGATCTTCGATTTTTGCACATTATAAAAGATCGAGTCATGGTTTCGCCGAGACCAGAACGTTTTCCTAGTAGTTCTAGTTATGAATTATGAATCTGGACCCAAAGTAATGCGTAGCCTGGCAGTCTGGATCATAATTATTCCCTATTCCGAAAGATCGCTGACTAGCTTACCAGCTGGCTCCCAACCGAATATCACTTCGTTGCATTCACATTTAAACCCGATTCGCGACAACCATGAAGCTCGCTCAATTCATCAGCTCTTTCGATTGCACTCTGAAGCGTTAAAGTAACTTCAAGAGAATGACTCACAGCCCAGATTATATCCTGGTCTAAATAGGTAAGATTAACTGCGAAATCTTCTCAGGGGATTAAACCACCTCGATTCCCCGATCGAGACCTGTTAAATAAAAGGACTCATGAAGAGTTTGCTGGCCAACAGGAACAAATATCTGGAAATTTAGGTTTTCTCACTTCTGCGATTTGCCGTTTTAAAATTTCTTTTTTCCAGTAAAACTGTGGACAGTACTGACACTCACGAAAGCTGGTTCATCTCAATTAGTTAAAGTTGCTTCTAGAGTGAATTAGAAACACTCATTTCAGAAATTCTCCGTTCATAGCAGACTGCGATATATTGGCTAAATGTTGATTTTTTTAAGCAAACGCTAGTCATGCGACCCATCGAGCCAGTCATCTGCAACAGCGAAAATTTGCCATTCCCCTTGGAAGCCCAGGAGTCTTGTAGGCCATGCCCTCCTGGCACAAAGGCAGTTAACGCCACCCACTGTGAAACTTGCAGTTCTGGGTTACTATCGACGCCAGACGGACAGGACTGCCACTCTTGTCCATCTGACGAAGTGCCTATATTCGGCATCAAATATGACTCCTGGAGTCGTCTGCCCCCAAGATTATCCACTTATTGCGTAGATGCTGGTGAGTCAATACTCTAATAAAGCTGCTTCTTTTGAGCAGTTACGTACACTTTTTATTATGATTGATATCTTGCGTAGGAGAAGTGATTTCCTGCCCTCGTTTTTTTTTTGCGCTAATTCATTCAAATAATCTGCTGCAAGATGATTTATAGTGATGTTGATACGGAGCCTGCTCAAGACGATTTGGTTAGCTCTTTTTTAATTCAACTTTCGCCTCTTGCAAAAATTGTCTAACGTAAATTAATATTGCTTATTAAGCGAAGCATCAAGCAGTATCAAGGTCTTTTTATAAATTATGTTTTCCAAAAAAGATATTTGAAATCGCAAATTTATCATCGAAAGTGGTGCCACCCCAAAGACTTGGAGAAACTTAGATGTTTTATAAATCGCCCACATAATAGCATGAATTAGAAGAGTGGCAGCTTTCCGTGAAAATCATTCAAGCAGCATGTGTGATAGTGTCTCGGAGGCCGACAGAGAGTCGATTGGCCCCCATAGCTCCTCAAGGCTGTGTTTTGATTGGTTACTAGCTAGTATTCAACCCAAGATGGAACTTTTACCTTCAAAAAGGCACATGCTTTGCACTGGAAATTTAACAAAATGCGTTTTATGCTATTCATCTAGACCATGGATGTCAGCCTTGGCAGTTGAATGGATCATCAATTTTCACTGGCCCGGGATTAGAGAACAACGTATATTCATTGTTGGAATTGGATCTTGGAGACGGTTTTTTGAATTCAAAACCCAATGATCCTTACTTTATCTACCGCTACTCTAGTCCTCTCCCAGACACAAAACTTGTCCTCGATTTTGAGTTGGACTGCAAGGGTGATTGCTCGTTCGCCTTAATTGCGGTGAGAATCAACGAATCAAGTTTATTTAATGGCATATTTTATTTCCGTAATCACAATGATTTATTGTTCACTGTTTGAATATTTTCACAAAGTTTATTTTATTCGTCCAGTTTGATTTTTAAATGCAATTGTGGGTGAATTTTCCCGTAAGAACATGGAGTGTCCACTTCTGAATCAGTTCGTTAATTTTTTTGGGAAAAATTTTTCTACTTTAAAATGGAAAGGTATATATTCAACCGATTATCCCCATTCATTAGTCCACTAGGCTTGGACAAATCCCATGCCTCTTCCTTTGGCCTCTCAACTTAGGTTGATGCAATTTTCAAATGTTAAGCAGGATGATTCCAGAGTTCTTCACTGAAGCAACTCGTTGTGTTTAGCACTTGATGGGTTTCCCAAATGTTATATCTTTTCTTACTAACTTTACTTCTTTAAAGAGTCCTTCTGTTCTATTTCCGTCCGTCCCTATTTCAATGCCTCGAATTTCGAATTACAAAACTGGTGTGAAATGCTATTGAAATGCTATTGAAATGTTACTTTTAGCTTTTGATTGCCATAAAGACTCTCAAGCTCAGTTTATTGGAGTTTTTGCAGCTAACACTAAGTTGATTGCAATGCGAACGGCAAAAATGGACTAAGAGAAGCAAAATTGCGTTGAGGAGGTGGAAATGGGATTCTTATGACCTATTTAAAATATTGAGTGGCAGATACTATCATCAGAAAATGGAATCCTCTGACCGAAATGGTAAAACTAATTTTTGCTTGCTTGTTATATTGAAAACCACCTGAATCTTACGCGTAATGAATGGTCGACTTATTGAAAAAGAAATATAGTCGCCAATGTCAAAATTCACCATTAAGGCCGCTCTCATTGATTTACAAAAGCATCTTGATGTTCACGAAATGAACTAACCTCGAGGAGATAACAAGTCATCAGCCAGTCGGCAGTACTCGTTAATTTAGGACTGGTTTTGTAAAAGTTTCAATGGATGTATTATATAGTTTAAGACTTTGAAAACTTTTAAATTGAAAACTTGAATTACGGGCTATACATTCATCTTATCAAACCTGATATTAAACACATTTTTGCAAATTTTTTCAGGACATGCCTATGATTACAGTGCTGGTCAACAAATGGACGGGGCGTGTTGAACGGACGAAATTCGTGTAGGCATGGATTTATAAACTGTTGATGAAATTTCAGTGAGGATTATGAATTCACTTACTAAAAATTATAAAAGCATTAGTATAGGGTATGCATTACTTCGCAGCTAAATAACGGTATAGTAAACTAAACTGAAAATAGAAAAAAATTCTCGAGACTAAGTGCGTAATTTGAAGTCTTTAACTTAATGTATGAAGATGTTTCTGAAAAGAATTTAAATAGCACTTTGAAATATTTATAGATATGAACCATTCGAATGTGAAGGTGCAAACTTCATTTGGGAGTTCAAAAAGCGCGGTTCTATTGAAAAGACCTATGATCCAGAAACGCGTAGCGATCGGGTAATCATTTACTCAATTGAGATTAATAATACCCGTGGCACCGGTGCTATTGGCTGCAAGAAGTGCCCTCTTGGCAGAGATGGACAATTGTGAGTTATATTGTCTACTGAATATATGTAAGTAGAAAGTGTAAAGTAAATTTACGAATATTTGTGTTAAAGTAACCTGGCTTTTCGCGACCTAACGATTCGTACTAAATTTCTACCAAAGGTTTGCGTTCCAATGGAAAACTTGATTTTTATTAAGATCAAATCTACTTTTACACATACATGAGCTTGCATAAACAGATCTGCTTCCGCCATAATTCATTTTTTTGCTTCAGATACGAAGTTCGCCCTACATATTCGACTTTAAGCATTTTAGCCGATTTGAACTAAACTATTATGACGCCAAACTGAAACTTTTAAATAGAAAAACATTTAGCCCTTGACTAGTATTGGTTTTTGTTCTTCGCTTAAGGCGTTTGCCAATCCAGTTGTTGATCTCGATTATGGTCATAAAATCCGGCAAAGTACAAAACTTAAGAATGTTCTTAAAATGGTATTATTCATTATATTATGCTTTTAAAATACAAAATTTATCCTTAACTCGGACGTTTTTAAGTATGTTTTAATGTCACGTATTTAAACAAATATTTCATTAAAGTTTTTTTCCATTGCATTTAGTGATCAGTGAATTTTAGGTTAATCTCTATGTGTTGTAATTTCCAACAATTGAGTTTAATGGTGGAGAATGCCATTTGTAGTTTTTGCCGTATCATGTGCTTTCCAATTTCAAAAAAACTACGCACCAGTGTCCCAGGCAAAATTGGTTCTTTAATAACTTTTCTGAAATGAACAGCATATCTGTATTTTACAACACTACAATCTGGCCATGTGAATACGAACGAGGTGCTAAGAATCATTTAATTTTAAGTCAAAACCCGTATTTATCTGATCTAGAGCGGACGAATGAAATGCAAAGAATTGGCGAGCTCCAGTTTATTGAATGTTGACCGATCATTATATAGGTCTTACGTCATTTCAACCATTTTGGTAACAGATACTAAGACCCTCTGAGGCATACTTTGCGTTAGTGACAAGGGGAAAGGACTTCTAGCCAATGGCATTACCAAATGCCAAGTAGTTTTACTGTGGGAACTTTTATGGCCTAAAAACAATCCTATTTTTAGTCAAAAAAGATCTGAAACCCGCGTAAAACAGAACATTGAACGAAAAGTTGCATTTGCATCTTGATAATTTCTTTACCGGTCTAAGAGAAATGTATTGAGTTTTTGTGGGTCATTTTGCCGATTTCTGGCGTACCCTTAACTTCTTATATCATACCAGTCAATATGAAATTTCAGTCTAATGCGATCTAATGGCAATGGAGCCGCTAGCAATATTCCTGAAAACTGGAACAGATAGGATCGAACTTTGACCACCGTGATGATTTGAATATTCTGCCGCAGTATAGTTTAGCGGTCTGACTGATCTCGACCCAGTGTTAAATTCGTTTGTAGGTCAACTAATAATTTGATTGATTTCCCGTTGTTTCTCAGCTGCGAACCTTGTACGGATGGACGCTTTTACACGATGGTGACGAATGAGACATCAGGAGAAACTCACGCAGAATGTGTCCCTTGTCCAAAAGGGACAACGGTTGTGGGCGACGTTTCGGCTCTCATGACTGTTGATCAGGCCTGCAAGAGCTGTCCACCTGGAACGTTTCCCGGGATTAACGGAGAATGCACCATTGACTTGAGACCCAACATAACCAACGGTCTCTCCTACGATTTCCGCGAGCTCTTCAGCACGTAAGCAGAAAGAAAACTTCATTTTAAGAGATATAAGTTTATCTTTTTGTACTCTGGACTTGCCGTTTTAGCGGTTCTGGACTTGGTAGGCCCAGAAACCAACTCTCATAATTGAAGAGATATAATTATTACCTTGATTGTCCCTCTTTTGGTTACCATGTCGTCAGTATCCGAAGTAGATATCTTCAACGTTATATTTTTCTGCATTATAATGAATCGTATCCATTTCTTTATACTCTAGCCGATAAAGTTAATCCGGGATTTTTTTGCATTCCATTTCAGTGGATTCGCTACAGAAGGTTCCAAATTATTTACTTCCCAAGGTCAGGGGTTCCAGCAGCACTTTAGAATGTTCTTCGACACAAGTCGAACACAATCCAAGAGTAATTGTATTGACGACTTCGAAATTAAGGTAAGTATTTAGTTTTCCAACATATTCATATCCTTAGTTTTTCAATGCCTATAGGCAGGTGGCTTTACATGGGCTAAAGGTGCTTTATCATGCTTGTTTCAGAATGATTAAAGGCCTTATTATATTTCATTGAAAAAGGACTGTAAACATACGCATAATAACGAAGTAGATCTTCGCAACCTTTGCAGAAGGCTATGTCTGCAATTCAATAGATCATAAGGCCTGAAGTACGTTGTACATTGAAATCAATTGCATACTTGGAATGAGAATTTGGGTCTTAAAATGCTATCTGCAAAATATCAGTGACAAATTTAGCTTTTTTTCGGCTGACTTTAGTCTTCGTACAATTCTTTGATAGTTTAAGGAAAGTTAATTTTAATTCGGCTTTCATTTTTTTGTTGATTCATTTAACAAAATGGTCAAAGTGAAGCGAATTCATTAGATTCTGTCATTTATCCGGTCAGATGAGGATTCGCACGGAAAAATGATTAGAATTTCCTCCGTAAGGGCGCTTTTCAATAATTTTTCAGGGCAGAGTGAGTTATACAATTTTTCGTTGGCTGGGCGACCTTCTCAGTCGTTCAGTTTCCAGTAGCATTACACAATGTAGTTCTTGAAATGTTCTGTAGCCGTTCAAGGGCAGAGCAGGAGCTTATTTCAATCCTTGTTTCTTTATGTTAAAATATCTACCTCAATTAAGACTTAAACATAATTATCAAAGCTCTCAATTACTTGTTTTTGGATTTCTAATCAACTCAAATCATTTTCACTCATCAATCTCTCACAATGAACACTCCAAATCTTGACAGAAGCCTTCCACATGGTGTTAATCCTTTTCTCTTTGATGAGTTGTGGAGATCCCTCTCAACGTTTGATGTCAACGGTTGTTATATTGGAATCTGTATCGCTGACAAAGTATTTTGCCACCTGGCTGTCTCTGCGTCTTTCACGAATCATTAGAAAACTGACTGAATTTCCTTGTATCTAAAAGGTTTACCAAGGAGTCAAAGTAACTTGTAGTGGTCAATTAGATAATTTGTTCCAGTTAACGCTGAATGTTTTTGCTACACCTATGCAGGAACCATTGTTATACGTGTTGCGATCAAAGTCAGAGAGCTGCTGATGAGAGTGAATATCATTATGAAGAGCCATTCATGGATGTAGGCCTTCCTTTTACGGGTAACACTATTTTGAATTTTGACTGCGAAATTCTGTTGGAAACTATTTCCCATAAAAAGTATGATATGGCAGCCTAAAATTTCGCAGCATTGGTAAACAGTGAGAGCTGTAGCCTGTTTGGCAAAGAGGCGGAAGAGCGGGCTAAATTGCTATGGGGAATTGCTTTTTAAGCATAAGATATATGAGATGAGTTTTAGGCGACAATGGTTCGCTCAAAGCAGAAAATAATCTGCCGCTTGAAATAATTGGAGATCACTGAAATTCTCGTTAGACTCGCAAACTGAAATCTCGTTCTGCATGATTCAGTCGCCTTTTAACGATTTAGATAAAGTTGAACGTACCTGTCAGCTTACAAGAGCCAGATTTCAATAGTATAGACACAGTTTCCTGCAACAAAATGGTCGTAAAGCATCAAAGCTCGATTATTCAACCTTGAAATGGTTTTGCAAATGGTGAACTATTTGAAAATTAATTAATAAACATCATAATTACATTTTTTGCAACTGTAATCGTAACATAAACAAATCGTAGTTAATGCCTAAGTTACAATTTTAGATACAGTACAAGACAGACGAGAACCTAGTGAAATGAGCTTCAAACTCGATGTTCGCTTTCACCTGACAATTTTGAAAAATCATTTGATTCCGTAGTTAGTTTTTCCCGTTCTTTTTGATGCTACACAATTTAACACCATAAGGTTGTACCATACCGGAATGGGATGCAAAGCGGCATTTAATCACTTTAATCGACCACTTTACTCGCTTTACCATGAAAAGTGTTTAAAAAAATTTTGTAGCCCAATGTGACCTCATGGATTTGTCGAGAAACTTGGACTCAATCGAAGGAGGACTCCCACAGCAAAGGATATAATCGTACCAGGCCAATAAGGTAAGAAATGGAAAAAATCACTTAAACCTACATAATGAAGCTTGGTTCTAATACTGCAACCGATGGGGTGATTTGCAATCTCAGCGATTCAACTGCCTGAAAGTTTTTTGGCAAACCCATTGTATTTGCTTGCTCAACAGTTTGCTTCATTCAGATTGTCTTAGCAACCATAACATCGCCTGAAAGGTGGTTCTTGAATGACTGCGAGCACAAATATTTATATGATGGCCCTAATCTTTGCTACCTTGCACCACGCAGCATCGATTTTACTTTTAAATATACCTGCGAATCCCTTTACTTTCATTTGGAATGCATTCAGGCCAGACGCGCTTGACGAATACCATACGCCTTAAGAGAGCAAGGTTTCCAGCCCCATTCTCTGACACTGACGCAACTGATGTTGAACCTATCGGTTTTTTCGATACGAGTGAAAAATCTGTTATTTTAATCACTTATGCAAAACGAATTCACACTTTAGAGGTGGGCTATCAAGTGCCCATTAGGGCTTTTGCACTGAAATCATTGTGCTAGGAAGATTTTTGTGGTGTGAGAAAGTAAGCTATGAAGTTATAGACCTTCGATGAAGAATATTAACCCGCCCTGTGTGAATCCATGAAAGCTTTCAAGTTTTCATCTTTAATCGCTCCACTAAACTTGCTTCAACCTTCGGGAGGCTAACGGAACCCTTTGACATTTTCAAGTAATTTTCAGACTAGGCTCTAAGCCAGTTTTTTAAGCCTCAGCGCTGTCTTCTTACTTATCTTTTAAGGCTGTTAAGCCGCTCGTCGGAAAATTTTGATTAGGACGTCAATTTTTCTCAATTTACTCAATTTAGCAGGACGAAGACTTGATCCTAAAATTTTTTTCTAACTTTAAGTCAGAAAACAAGGTCATCTCTTCACCTTCAGTATTAAAATCAAGTTTTGGTCTCAAATACATTCTCTTTAATATGATGAACTGAACTTTTGGAAATCTTTAAAAAATTTTCTGTTTCGGTATTAAAACGCCATAAGATTAAATTTCAAATTTCATGATATTTGAGACTAATTTGTCTGAGCAATGTCGAATTTTTAGGAAATTTGGGTTTTATATTTCAGTCTTGGCGATAAATTGCTCAAAGCTGTACCGACTAACTTCTCGGCAGAATTCACAAAAGATATCAACGCAAAACTTGTCAATGGTGGTTGGAAACCCGATGGTTCGTTCTTTTTCTCCTCAAAACTTTCATTTTTTTTCTTTTTCACAATGTGCATTTGAATCGAAAATTACTCATTTGAAATCCATGTGCAAAACAATGCTACTTAACATTATAATTGGCTAGGTGTAAAATTTCCCAAATTCGAAAAGAATCATTAATAGTATTAGATGGCCAGAAAATATGGTAGTACAAAATCAACTTCGAGCAGATATTCTCTTCTCTACTCGAAAAAAAATATAAGCAATTTAAGGTTTGATGATTTCAACGATGATTTACGGCGGTAAAATGCTACTTAGTTGCCATTTCTACAACTCTAATCTTCTGCCGTTTGTTTAACACGAAATAATTATTCTTGGCTAATCTGCTCTACTCCATGAAAAGGGCCAACCAAAAAAACTTAAAGTTGCATTTGAATCCAAAGAATTTTTAAAATTAAAATTCATTTGAGTCATAGAAGAAAATACAAAATGTCTGCTTTCGTTTACTGTTTCACTTCTTATCAGCCACATGACGAAAAAACTACTTCTCGCTTCTTGTTTCGCACAATCTACTTCAGTCGTTTTATTTACCTAGGGTTTTAGTTCAAGTCTTCTGCTTCCGTAATCATTCTTAATGAAGCAGTGAGACGGCAAGTATCTTGGAGTTCCGACTGAGATCACCTCTTTAGATTGCAGGTGCATGCTAACTTGTTCACTTACGTTAAACTCTCATGCACGTACAGACAAACCGCAAAGTCCATTGATATTTCAGTTAGCTCTCTTTATTTGGCAGTGAAACGAAGTGATACATTTTAATACATGTTGAAAGATGATTGTGGAAACCTTTGCCTTATCCAAAGCTTGAACAAGGCCGAACTTTCACGAAAATGGGCAATATTCCAGTCACCCCTTAAACTCATTAACTTTTCTGATTTGGTAAAAGATTCTATCTTTGGACGAAATCGACGGTTTAATAGAACTTTCTTACGTGGAATGTCATCCGTTCCAAAGTTAATAAGGTCAGGTTGACCAGAAATATCATGTTCTATCCCTAATAAAACGAGCTTTTCATGTGGAATATTTTATAGCCCTTAGAAACCGTAAACTAACTTATTGAAGGATGTCGTTCTCCTGCTTAGAATTTATTCTTCTAGTGAGAAATGAACATTGAGCACCCTAAGAGCTAGCGAGAATTTTGAAAATAGATTTCATTTTCACTCGCAAATGCGGCAAACAAAATAAGTTGTAGTGAAAACTGTAAAACCTAAGCGATTCGAATTCTCTCGCGAATGGTGGATGACCGAATTTATTTATATGGAAACAGTTGCTCCCCTGACTTCCAGTGCTTTTGAATAATGAAAAATAAACCTAAGATTATAATATTTCTTTGACGCTTTGATTAGCAACAATGTGTGAGAGCATTTATTCACCTGATATTAATATATCTTAAATAGGGCACGTTTTAATCTCCAAAAATTCAATGCATTTTAAATTTTTTATCTTAATTTAGTAAATTGATGGTAGCTTGGTCCAAGTTCTAAAGTGAAAATTTGAAAAGTATTGTTCCTTGAGGTGCATTTTACTGGCAAATAGCTTTGCATTGTTTATCATCTAGGATTAAGCTCCTCAGGCGAAAAATCGAGCCTAATGTTTCAAAATCTTGACTTTGATGTTCACAAACTTTTCACGTTGAATCAAACTCTACGCGCATTTGGTCCCAGTTTTTTAAATTCTAACATTGTTTTCCCTTAACATATAGATGCTGGAACTGATTACCACCTGTTTTTCCAAACCAAGGCGTAAGTTCACTGTTTTGTATAATTTGGTGTTATACATTTCTCTTAAAAGCAATTACCCTAACGATTTTGAAATGAAAACCTAGCATTTAGCAAATGTAAACATTTCGGATATCAACATCTTACTAGATGAAGTTATTAATAGGAAGAGCGTACATGAACTGACCGACACACCGGAAAAATCGTCACTGGTTCTTTATCTAGGCTGTTTTGCTATTGGTTTAATCAGCTAGTTGGGGCTCATAGGGTGTAAATTAACAAAAGGAGTCGTTCAGAGTTTCTTGATTTTCGGAAGAACGAAATCCTATTAATTCAACTAGAACCTACTTTGGTTCGATAGTGGATTCAATAGATAAATATTACTGATACTGATACTGATTGTGGGAAGAGATATAGTTCTCAGTATTGAACTGCAGGAAGTAGGTCTGAATGATTTGGGGTTTGACATTCGTGACACTCACTACCAGATTTATACTTTCCCTGTTTTGAAGATATTTGAAGCCATTTGAAAGGAAATATGACGATGCCTAGAGAATTCCTAACATGGGTGCTAACCTGGGGTATTTTCTCTGTTGAAGCATTGACTCTAAGGTCATTGTGATTAAGAAGAGAGTTGCCAGAGCTTTTCGACGAGAGAGATGTCATAAAAATTTAAGTAAGGAGATTTAAAATCAAGGCGTTAGGTTATATCATATTGTGAATTTCTTTCAGCACTCACGTATCGACCTTCGATTGCAAAACTTACCTGATTTTGGTAGAGCGACTCCCCAAACCTTGCCTCTTGAGCGAATTTCCAAATTATGCAACAACAACAAATATTTGCCCTATTTTTATGGCATTAGTAGCGCAGTTTAATACGGTGGATTATAATTTTTTTAGCAGGGCTTATCATTCAGGCTTTGATTGAGTTCTCTACCATTGTTGAAAGCTAAAGCACATCCTATCATGGTTGAACTTCAGTGCACCAATAAAAGTGGCAACTCATCAGTACGTTGTGCAAAACAGAATAATTTCGATAAGCTTTCGCTTATATCAGTTCCAGCTTACTGAGAGGAAAACATTTGCTTAGGGGACGAAAAGCAGATTAGAACTCAATGGAGAAAATCAGTCTTGCGAAAAAGTGATCTCGTTTAGGGTATTTCCCCACACCCAACCGGATTGGCCTCCAGAGGAAGAAGAATTCAACTAATATGTCTTTCTCTTCAGAGCAAAGTCTTTCAATTTCATCAAGGACAGCATGAACCTTGGCTCTTTTCTCAGTGTAGATGTTAGCCTCAGCCATCTTTGTATTCTCGATATAGGCGAGGATTCTGGGAGCTGATAGCAGTTTCTTTTATCTTAAACAAATTCTATGTCATTTTTTTAGTTTGAGAGGTTGATCATATTTAATTTTTCAATTCTAGTAATTTTAGGTAAGTTTGTGAATGACTTCTGTGTCTTGTATTATTTTTGCTGTTTGTAACAGCTTGTGCATGAAAAGACAAGCATATCTGCCATCGTCCGTTAACTAGTCTCACGTTTATTTCAACAGAACAACAAGTGCGTGCCCTGACGGATTCAGCTCAATCGTGACCTTGAGATGTGGTGAAATTTTTGATGGGACGAGCACTCAGAACAATACAAATAAGCCTGCGAGACTGCAAATCCCGCCTAAATGCGCAGTGGGCACTTGTGATGGATGTCTCTACCATTTCATGCTCATTTCGCCTTTGGCATGTCCAATTTGCAGAATGCATGATTATCGGCGTATTGAAGGAGGTTGCCATGGAGGGTCCATGGTCGTTACACTGATACCTCCTAAGTGAGTTAGTGATATCTGGCGTGAAAAACATTGTGTTAATACCGTAGTCTCTCAGAATTCGATTAACACAATATTATATTGCTTTATATGCGACTGTTAGTGAAACTCCAAAAATACGATAGGAACGTGTGAAGTCTTTTACGAAATGGAATCAGGGTCGAAACTGTCCTGTTTATGTTTGGTTATCTTTCAGTCGATTCAAATAGAAGTTATCCTTTACAGAAATTCTGCTTTCACCATTTCTCCTCGGATTTTTTTTATTATTTCCTTTAATCAGAGAATTTCTTTAGGCATTACTCGGTAGGTAGGCTACTAAATGTTTTGTCCTGGACAATGTCATCACGGAAAAATTTGAGATAATTTCACAAGTCCCCCCCCTACCCCGCTATATTTTATTGAAGATCGTGAAATTACCTTCGTATAAAACGATTGTGCGTGTAGGTGATTTCGGATTCGCCATATATAGATTACAATCCTGGCTTTTTATTCATCCTTACCCATTTGGCGAGTCCCAAAGACTTATTGGGGGTACAACAGAAATAAAAGAGCTTGTGCAACAATCAAACAGTACACATTGCAATACAACAGTTAAATTGACATCTTCGGTCCCTGGTCCTTCCTTGGCATGATTTCGTCCCGCAGTAACGGTTAATTCTTCAGCTGCGCTTCTTTGTGGCACTTTTTAGTGTCATTTATGGTTGATGGGCTTTTGTTGTTCTCGTCTATTCATCCTTATCCAGGTATTATTTTTCAATAGGCCACCATTTGCTTTTTACATAATAGTGATTCATAATCCCTATCCTACTGGATAAGCCTTATTCGCGGTCGGGATAGGGCAGTTGTGTAGTTCATCCTGCTGGATATTCTTTTCTTCATAGTCATTTTTCATGCTTTCCACTCTATCTTTTTCCTCCATCGTGTTCAGTTCTTCTACTTGCTCTATTGCATCGTTTGGTCCTTTCTCCTTCTCTGCTGGATTCTCACTTTCTGCGATTGCAACCGAAGGGCTACAGTCCCTAATATGTCCCTTTAGCCACTCTTGAGTCTTGTATCTTTTAAGGCAATCTTCAAGAGAGCACTTTAGCCTACGGTCCAGTATTTCTTCGGTTTCGTGTCCTTCTTCTGAATGATCTTGCCTTATATATCTTCGCATCTCCTTTGTTGTGGCGGAACATCTGGGGCATTGTCAGTAGTACAGACAGTATTACCTATCGATCTAGGTATATAATTATCATCTTGACCTTTGAAGCCTTCCCTTGGATCAGGTAGCCATGATTCGGAGTGCTTTTGCTATATTTATTTTGCATCTTCAATTAATTGAAGCACCCGATTTCTTTTATGTGAGGCTTTCTTAGTTTCACCGTTTTCAAGGTTACTTGCAAGTATGGAGAGTATAAGCTATCTTTGTCCATTTTCAAACCCTTCTATAGGTTCAATCTCTTCGTCTGTGTAGGACTTGCTAAATTACGCATCGGCAGGTCTTTTCGGAGTTTCTCTACAGTTTTGGCTCTTCGCGAGTACAATCCAAGGACCATACGTTGAGCCATATTCTGTATTGTTTGTATTCGATTGTTATCTTTCACTCTCAAGACAAAAGGAGATAATCCATAAGTGACTGCAGGGTCGACAAAAATACCTATCGGAGTTGCTTCATTGGTATTGTTTAGACTGCTATCAATTACTTCACTTTATAATTTATATCACCGATATCTCTTAACAAATAACAATCTATTTTTCAGGTTTTTTTCAAACTTCTTGATTTATTTCGCTGCTATTGATTAAAAAATAGGCTGGGTAATTATTGAAGTTGTATTTTTTAAAAGCTGAAAATGAAAATAAACTTGAAATAACAGTACAATTCAGTTTGTTCGAAAATTGCACAGTAAAACTTCAACTTTTGTTCTATGACGTAATGTTAGGCGGTTATTTGGTTGATACCTATCAGTGTCTAAATAATCCATGCTGAATTTTCCGTAGCGAAAAAATATATCATTGCGCCCTATAGTTGTAACTTTTTTAAGCCATATTTTTCTTTATAGCCCTCTTTTTTTGGTTAAAACAAACCAGTGAGTCTTTTTCGTAGGTATTTATCAACTTGGCTTCGTCGTAAAGATGTTGACTTTTTTGGTTTATTTAAATCAGTGCAAGTGATAAGTAAAATAATTTAGTAAAAAAAATGAGTATAAAATGCGAGAACCTAATTTGTTTGCTTAGTAAATTAATCCTGCCATAAACTGTGCGCGTGTTGAGGTACATGAAAACAAATAACTCCCTTTGTTAAGTGGTAAATTTAATAAAAATTTAGTGCTAGTAAGTCAGACATCCCACAAGACTAACCTATGTTTACATGTGAACAGGTAGCATATTGTTTGGCATATGAATTTTCTTAATTTTACAATTCTTTTTGGAAATGAATTATCAGTCACTGAGCTGAAAAATGCTTCATGCTCAGCTACAGTAGAGAATTGCTTTTCAGCCCCTTTTTTATGAAGGCTTTTTCTTTAATGTCTATTTTTACTCTTCCCGTTCTTTTAACACACAGTGTTATTTCAAGAATCGCTTAATGTAGCTGAATCCATTTAACGATAATAGGTTTTGTTGGTCGAATTTCCCCAAGTCTCGTTGAGGACTCGTTGAAAGATTTAAATTAATGGTACCAAACGATTCTAAGCGTTACTTTTTTCTTCTATGATTCATGCAGGTACTGTCATCCACCAGCGATTTTCACAACCACCTTCAGGCAATCATGTCCTTGGCTTAGTACTCAAGGCAAAATCGCCGTCGGCCTGACTTTGGCTCTCGTGATCATACTAATTCTCACGATTTTTTATTGTTACCAAAGAAATAAAAAGTAAGTGCTTGATTTTTTCCTCAACTTGCACTATCCAATTCCGTTTTCTATATCGACATATTGCATAGCGACATCATTTGCAGACAATGCAGTATTTGCTTGTGAATTATGTTAAAAATTTCTTTAGCACTAAGTTGAATCCTTGTTTCAGATCGGTTCTAGTTGACATTGAAAATCCAGATGCCAAAAGACTAACATCCTGTAGTATTTCAACAATCGTTTCCATGTTTTCATTTGATATTGAATATTACTGCACTTCTTACATTGCATTTATTGATTAATCATATTCAAACGCTGTTTCTCATTCTGACGTCTTAAATGTGTTATTTTATAGTTAAATGTTAAATATACGATGAGATGGGATCTTTAATGTTCTAATTTCAAATAATCTAGGTACTATATTAGTGGAAGCACATTATTTTTGGTTGTTTAGGCGATTTTTTTCGTTTATCGAATCGTATCAGAATAAGAATTTCTCCCATTCCCATCGCAAAGCTTTAGAAATTTGCAACCTTTTATACTCTGCTAAATTCTTGATTTTGGGTGAAGTTAATGTACGTTAAGTTAAAGTACATATACCACCTTCTCTTCCGACCCCTGTTTTCTTCTTTAATTCTTTTGAAAAACATAAATTTTCTGCTTCAAAAAATAGTTTATTCAATGTTTGCCTAGTAAAAATGAATTTGGTTCTAATTTTGTAGATCAGTACATGACCGCTATAGGTGGTTGTTTCAACCATTGGAATTATTATGATTGCCTTAAAAAATTGTTTTGCTGCAGCATTTTGCGTTAAAATAAAAACGCCCAGCAGTGAAAGTGATAAGTCTCATACCTGATACTATTGTTCTAATTTATTGCGGTTTTGTTCCCTTTGAATTTTTATCGTCTAATTTACTATTTGTCCCCGGTGAAATAGAAGCCAGGCTAAGCTCATTATGGAAAGCGTCACAGCGCTTTATTTTGGAAGCATGAAAGAGTGAATCATTGTAGAGCACATCCGATCGAGCCTTTCAATTGATCATTTACTTTGTCCTTCTCTTTATAGTAAATTAAATTGGCTTCATTTAAAAGAGCTCCTTCACCGGAAAGTAGTTAAAAATCATGTCCATGAACGTATCAGTTACGAAGTAACCATCATTAACTTCTGTTTGCTCGCTTCTTGGGCTGTCTTAAGGCAATTTTCTGTTGGGCAGAAAGTATTTTCATATGACAACCTGTTTTTAGCACCATATATTTTCTCCTACCCAAAACGGAAGCACTGAACTTCCGCGGTTCATCTATCTCGCCTTCTTGTAATAGAGTCGCTTTAAGCTTGCTTTCTGAACTTAATTTTCTAGAAGTAAGATAGTTTCCAGCTTTCACGTTTTATGTTACCAATCAGCCCAATGTATGATGGGAGTGTTCGTCATACTTTTAGATTTCAGCAGCGAATGCATTACTAACTGAACTACATCTAGAAGCTTATTTTCGATTTTATTGGGAATTAATATCACTGTTTTCTCTATCTGGATTTTAGACTTGAATACAAATATATGAAATTGGTCGAGGGTGCTGAGGCCAGATATAAAAATGCGTTTAACAATTCTGGGTCTGAGTCCAATCAACAAGGAACGGAATGCGGAATTCCAGAGGATGACAAGGAGACTGAACTGTACCCAAATCAGCAAGTTAGTGCCATTGCTGGAGGGACAAATGACAGCAAATGGAATCAGTTGACACCATCGAGCGGTGATAAAGGCACTGGATTTGGACCAGTAATTTTCAGAGTGAGTTTTATTTTGAACATCTGCATATTCGTGGTTGTAATATGAACAAGGTTTGCTCTTTGTCTTGTAGAAGGGGCCCAAATAATTAGCGAAGGTTTTATTTATTAGAACCCACACTTGAAGGTGTATATGAGCACTTTTTGAAAAAAGCCAAAGGCAGATTCCTAACCCTGATTCACTAAGAGATCTGGTTTGAACAAATGCTTTAGATGTAAGGTCAAACGAGACGCTTATTCTTCCAGGTCGTTTACTTGAAATTTATGCTGCTGCTAAGTACGCGTTGGTAACAGCCGATTTTTCTAAAATAAAAATTTAGGTTCAAAATAAATTAAAAATTTACTCGCTTTTGTAATAAAAAACGGATTAAGCCACTGGTTCCATCAATCATGACTTAATCAGAAAAGGAACATACTTGACCTAGCAGCATATTTGGTGAACCCAAAAGTCAATTTCTAGGAAATTTTTTTAGTGCAAAGACAGATGATTAATTTCATCCGTGTTGTCAGTTTATGTAAAATGAAGCAACTCAATTAACCCCAAACGCAGGTTGATTTGAAGTAAAATAGTCGATCTCACTTACGTGAACAGTGTATGCGATGAAGTTGGGATTGAAATGGTTTGGAGGTTGTTGTAGGGCAAGCATGACCTTATCAAAATAACTGCACAATTATTTTTGAGGGACCTTTAGCAAAATACTGGCTTCAATCCAATCGGTAGTGCCCGCATTGTGGTTTCGCAATGCTATCCACACCATCGCAGTTGCATCTTCTATTTCGGACATTATCTACTTTAAATTCATTAAGATTCCTTTTTGAGTGGCGAGATATTATTTTGACGTATGGGTTGCGTTATTTTTTATTGTTGTCCATGTTCTGAAATCTTAAATTTGCGTTTTAGTCTCGAGCAGTTGGAGTCGATTAGTTTTTGATTAAAGAAAGAAATTCGTAGCGTCTTTTAAACCGATCACCGGCTTTGCAGGTCGTTAAACGACCTTTCACTCAGTAAAAAAGGAGTTCCATCGGGTTATTTTCGTATCTGTTGAACGGGTTCTCTTCTTTTAGTCTAATGTTTATCTACCATTTGGAGCGCTAGCACTCTATTACACCTACACAAAAAGGGCCAAGCCAATAGACCGAGTGAATGTGATAAGGATGAAAGCAGCACAATCATTTCTACTGCTGTCCAATTGGGTCTCTCAGATCGGATTATTTCTACCTTCTTCGAAGTACTTTTACATCACATATGACTCATTTTTTACACAGGAAATGCTTACACTTGCATTCCAACGTAACAGAGCATCGTCTTTTTGTGTTAGCTGCCGACTGCAGAGGGATTCCTGCCATCTTGCATTTGCTTTTTGATTAGGCTTAATTTCTCTTTTTTGGTTTGTTAACTGATAGCAATAACACTTTGATTGAGATGTAACTAACGAATCGGTGATCCAGTAATTGAAAAATGCCTAAGTGTCGCTTATTATCTGCGAGAGTGGTAAAGCAACTTAAAAAATATATTCAAAACTCAAACCCGGTCGAAAGGGAATAGAGGCATTAGACAATTTTGGTAGGAGACTATTTTAAATGTTCCACTTTTGTTATGCTTTTTGCTGCAATGAAATACGCGTTTTCTAGCGTTATTAATAAGTGTTCTCTTGTAAAAATTTGGATACTTTTGGCATTTGGAGTTTTTTTGCCAACCCGAGGTTTTGCAAGCGATGGATTATGTTCAGCAATAAATTTCCCTTTAGTTGTCTGGAAACAGCTAAGAGTTACTTTGTACAACTGACGGGTCACATGTTTAAGACTCGGACTACCATTGGCAATATTTACTTCCCTATAGCTTTTCGCAAAAAGAATTGCTCTCTTGATCTAGATTTACGGTTGTTAAAAGATAATAAGGTTCATTGTTTTTTTATTATTAACGAATGACCAAGACGATATTTTCCTTCTTTTGTTTTTTTAGACTCGTACCGCAGACGATTCGCACATTCTCACCCTCGATGATGGCAACGAGCCAATATGACGCTTAATGACACTTATCTTTACATCAACCGCTTTACATGCCTTCCATGTGGCTGTGATTATTTCAAACAAATCCACTCTCATAATGTCTTGTACGCTTCATCAAACAAATTTTCAAAACCCTCCTACTGTGAATTCCGGCTGTGTTGTTTCCGTAACGAGTGTATCAGTTTTCTCAATTCAGTGAAATATGATTTATCTCGGAAAAATTCCCTGTCATTTCAGATATTCATCTGCCCCAAGACATCAGTGTTCAATATGAACTATTCGTTACCAAATTCTGTGTCAAAAGTTAATAAATATGAATAACTTCGACAACATTTTTATTCAAAACTCTACTCTTGCCACTAGTTAGAAGTAGGAGCCTTTTCTTTGTCGTAATTCGGTGGAACTTGACGATTTTTCACTCAGAGGACCATTATGGGCTTCAAGCAATTATCGCAGCGTGCATGAGGGATAATTTTGCAAATATTAATTCCACCCCAATTTATGCGATTGGTAATGTGTTGTTTATGAAGGGTAATAAAAACTTCTATTAATGTGAATTTGAATATGCGCGTTGATTGCAATACCGTTTGTAGTTCGTTCTAATGTCCGTTTTAGTTAAATAAATTATCGCATACAGTTACTGCTTCGTGCAACTCTTGTTTTAAGACTAAGAATAAACAGGTCTCGTTTTAGAAGGCTACTTCAATTTTCTCTGAACCTCACCTGCGGAATTTCGGTTAGCTCCCATTAAAATTCGTTTTTGAATACTAACCTTTTGAACATCCGTATTTTATGCTTTGCAGTCTAGTTTCGAACATTTTTGATCGCTACGCAGGGGCTATTAGTTCAGGCAGTCTACTTTTAAGCCCCTATAAGAAGCGCTGCTTTCGGTCTAAATAAAGTTTCAATACAAACCAGTCTGTTGCCCATTAGCTGTTGCAATTATTATGATTGGGAGGGATGGGGAGGTGGAAATCGAAATTTGGGGTGGTACCGGTCATCATGACACAGCCTATGGTGCAAGCACTATTAGATCGCCTCAATGATCACCTAGACAACTATCTTGTTTTAGTCGACTCCCTCTTCACTGAACTCGAGATAGGATATTCTTTGATTAAGTGCTCTTTTCTGCATTTTTAACACAGAAAGTGATTGGGCACTAATGATCATGTGGTCGAGATGTCATTAAGGCCTTCTGAACCGCCGTATTTATTGGCTAGTAGGAAGTCACCCACAACTCTCATAATTCGTCGGTTCTGCTTTATTTAGCGGCTGGCATTACCACGATGAGAGAGAACAGAAATGGTCTGACTCCATCTTGTAATTATGATATGAAATAAAACACATTCTTCAACACAATCAGCAAACACCGGCTCTTTTTATCTGGCGGCCGAATCGCTTTCTCTTTAGGGTAGTAGGGTATAGAATAGAATCCTGAAATGTTCAAATATCTTCATATGCCGTGTTTACGCTTTTCACCATTTCATCTCAACTAAAATTCCGAGTTCATCAAGTATTAACGCCTAATTAGTGCTCAAAGAATGCAGAAACTACTGCTACCAACGCTAAAGATTAGCGTCGGATCAAAGAGGGAAAAATTGTAGGCATATAATTCTCAGTGAAAAGTTGGCGGCCTTTCTCTGCAAAGAGAATCTTGGTTTTTTACTGAATGCAAACAGAGAAGAAAGGATGCACTTGCCTTGGCATAAAGGATTAGCTTAAGTTTTTATAAATCATAATCCTGCAAAATTATAAGATTAAGTTGAAAAATACTCTTTATTTGGCAAAGCTGGGCTCTCTCTCTAAGAATGGACTGAATATACTGCCATTAAATCACTTGAAGTCGTTAATGAATAGGTAGTTGCATATGCAAGGGAAACCCAATCAAATTACACTGAGATGAGCGACCATCGACGCTAGTCATGTATCTGACCTACACAGAGCCATTTGGATGAGCAGCAATCAGTCGAGGGTTTCAAAGCATATGTATGAAATTAATGCTCTCAATGAGGATTATCAAAGAGGATCTGACCTGAAAGCATGGAAGAAATTAAGTCTGAATTAGTTTTTCAATAAAGTGATTAGAAAAGCGGTTATTCTCTGGGGAATACGCAAGCTCAGTCCTGGCAAGTAGCGAAGCCATGCCCTAAAACTGAGATCCCTTAATTCTAATTATTAACCATCCGCATTCGCTTTACTCTAATCATTTCGAATTTTTGTCTCCAGATGTGGGGACTTGAATACCCCTGATAGGGTTTTTGACAACTTGTTCCAACATTACAGTCGGTCTCAAATGAATAGTCGAAAAACTTACCACAATTTTAGCTATTTTACTGGGAGATACTGTTATGCAGTATAAGTTTGAACATGAATACAGTGAAGAGCTTAGAACCATGGGTAGTAGATGCAATATTTTTCACTTGTGGACAGGGATTCGGTACAAGTGCACCTTCTGTGGAGACTAAAGAGTTTGACTTTATGAATCAGAAGTATAAAGTGTGGTTTAAAGGTTCCATTTAAAATTTATTTATAATTTAATCTATGTTGATTTACAGGCTATATTGACACTTGCTTGAAACAGACTCCGCACTCAGATTTGATTTTCCATTGATGTGTTTAATGCCTCTGTATCTCTCAAAAAATATATAGTTTGGATAATAGTCGAGATCATTCTCCTTTTACTAAGTCAGAATTCAAACAAAGAATTCCTTCATTTTGACTCATTTGCTCAGTAGGTTGACCAAAATACAAAGAAAACTCAAGGATGTAAGGTATGGATAAAAGCAGAGGAAATTACGATCCCCATGGGGAAATACTGCGCAGATATTATCAGCTCAAAGTACGCAGATAGAAGACGCTGCGCTGGAGAAGCAGCGAACTCTGGTTTGCTTACCTCAGCAGCCGATAACGTCTTTGCAAATGGACACCAAATTGAGAAAATTCGTTTCCCTAAAATATAATATGTTTAGGGCTATTTTTTTATTTAAAGACTAATAAATAGTAAAAAGAAAGCCACTTTTGTGATTGTGAATATAAGTATTTAAAAACGATTATTTAAAAGAAACTTATATTAATTCCAATCGGAAAACCTGATGATTCTCAAACTTACTTTTATTAGGGTGACAGCTAAGATATACTCTCATTTGACTCAGCAACAATTCAAATTTTGAGTTCCCTTTTGGTAAGATCTTTGGGTGCTATACCTTTCAAAAATTTACTTTTTGACTCCCTTCCTTTCAAGGTGAAAAGTTTCATATATCAACTTCAAGAGAGAGAGAGTGAGAACTGGACCTATCATCATCCAGTTTGTCGTTCGATCATTCAGTGATTTTTCAACTGAAATTAGGTTTTTAAAAACATTTATTCTCCATCATTCAGGGAAAGCTAGCTGTATAGCAACAATTTTGACAATTTAGATCGATCATGGAGACTAAAATATTTGCATTACTAAGTAGACATTTCCGTTTACCACTGATGTGTCGATTGTCTATTTAATATGTTTTATTTAGCCGACGACTTTGAATCATGTCACATTTAGGGAGTGGGATAGCTTGCCTCTTTGCTTAAATGTTAGCCCAAAAAGAATATCATATGGGAGGTTGTCAACCAATGGAAGCTTAAATGCCCTTCGCGAGTTTGAATAAGAATAAGATTATACCTACCAACAAGTAAACTTTTTAATCTGAATTGGATATGCTTGCGTTATACTTTTTGGAAATCCTTTTTGCGTTTTTAAGAACTATCGCGGTGAAACGAAGTTGAGCCGGCCTCAGGTATCGACAGATTCGAATTCCTTTAGATTGAAAGAGTCATGTTTGAAGTAATGTTTGTTTCAACTGCAAATAGAGCCAACTCGGAAGAATGGGCCGACGCACGTCACGAACAAGTTGGCCTTTATCAATGAAGTTGAATCTGTATCAGATGCAAACAATACTAAATAATGGTAATGATACAGGAATAAGAAATGGAGAATACGGACTTGTTAAGGAAGGAACAGTCTTCAGTTAAAGTAATAACTTACTCTACCAGTGACCGAAACTTACGCTACTATTTCAATCAAATTTATGATTAGTCCCAACTTCCTGACTTGAAAGTATGAAATTCCTAAGGACCGAATAAAACTGGATTTAAATACTTAGAGGGCAATAAAAGAATCAGGGATCAGTAATATTTCTCAGATAATGAAATCACCTGCCTCTTCGAGAGTTTTTCGTCAAATTCAAAGGATAATTGCTATCAGACCCTCCACCAAACTCACCGCGTATGTCACGAGAACCCTCTCTTAGAACCTGCCCATTCATACTAAGAATTTCTACTTTATTGTGGTACTGGTTTTAAGAACAAGATGAATCACAGTCATGCTGAATCTACATCCATGCACAGCTTCACCTTCCCATGTGTGCAGCAGACTAATCGCGTTCATTGTTGTTCCACCTATTTTCCTAGTCGCAGCTAGCAGATCTAGTCACACCTTCCAAAGCTCAATCACAATGTTCATTCGACTGAAGTGGGTTAAGGCAAGCAAGCTTGACGTACAGACACTACATAATTTTTCTGCATACAGGAAATAGGAAAAAAAGAAAATTCAGAACTGACAATAAATTTATTTAGTAAATAAATCGGCCGTTTTCTTAAGACGCATGTTTACGCTCGAATCCTACCCTAGAACTCGTCTTTGAAGTGTGTAAATTATGAACCTCATAATTGTGAAAGTTCCGATTTACTTTTATCCCAAAGCAGATTTATTTGTTATCAAATAAAGGCGGTTCATCGCAAATGTCAAAAGTGGACAGATGTTTAGAAACAACGTTTCTACGCACAAAAATAAGTACATTAGAAAAAAAAAAACTGACTTGAACCCTACCTAAATTCTTAAAAACAAAACTAAATCAAATAGTACTTATAAAAAGTTTAATAAATCTAAAACACGCGCCTTTAGAGGAAGCTATTATCTGCTAGCTCATGCTTACATAACATTATTTTGGCAGTAGAATGAAGCTTGATTTTAAACAGTGTGATCAGTTTTTATTTTAAAATCAAGTGCTGATAGTCAAGAGAAATTGACAAGAAGAACTTGCTTCGACTGAGATCTTCAATTCTTGATAATAGTTAGTCCTTCACTTTGGTGCAATTTGTCCTTAATTCACCATTGTTCTTAAAGTTTTGCCGGATCCGCCAACTAATCATTAATTCAGCTTTTGTATTAACGACCAGTGGAATATCCGCGCTTCTGCTACCGCCTTTGGAGAAAGTATGTTAAGTGGTCCATTTTGGACGACACCAGGGCGTTTAGCAATCAAAACATGAAACCGTTATTCCGCTTTCTAAATCTGGAAATCTTTGTGTGAGGGTCCTCATGGTACTGTGAAATTTTGCTTCGAGGTCTCTTTTACGCTGTCACTTAGATCTTTTGGTTTCAAATTCATTTCGTGCGTGTTCCGAGGCACCTAAAGGTATTCGCCCAGTGGCGTTTTTACATGAGCCAACTTGAGTAAGTTTTTTCATCATCCGTATTTTAGATCGACTTAGACACGATGTCTTCTCCTTTCCTATTTAATTTTCCCTTCCACGGGTGTCTTTATCCAGCACTCTAACGCCTAACACCTGGTAGATTTCAACCGGTAATCACCAAGTCCTAAATCAAATGAAGATTGGTATTTATCTTTCATTATCGAAAACCCCAATTTTTTCTGAAATGATGGCCTTTAGGGTGATTTTTGGACAAAAAATCCAAACAGGTCTGCATAATCACAACACTTATTTATGCCTAGCCCAAATACCTCGACTTCTAATTGGCTCGGATGTTTGCGAGAAAATCAGGTTTCACAAACGTTAATGACGTGATTAATACTGTTATATGGAATGACCTTATTAGAGGCCTTAAAGTTTGTGGAATTTTACGTAGCATTTTGTTTAGTTTTCAGCCATAACTAATGCGGACAAATGAATAGAATGAATGGTTTCAGCATAGAATCATGAGTGAAGTTAGAAACCTAAAAACTCCGCTTCCCTTACTTCAAACAGACGAATTACTAGTTATTTTTGGCCCCTCTTCACTTATGTTCGCATACACTCATGCTCTAGATCACTTCAGCCAATGAGCAACTACACGTTCTAACTAGTGACTTAAGTGGAATTCATAAATCCTTGGAACAATTACTTTTTCGCACCTTCTGTTGCCAGATCTGTTCTCACGTAATCATCAATCATCCAGTACGAACAACTCTTCTTATAAGGTACCCTTGAACTTTTATTCATCTTACTTCTGAAGTGACATTTTTCAAAGTTTCTCAGTCAAATCTTTTTGGACAATTCACGCTATCCAAACCTATGGGTCTATGGTGTTATTGGTTTGGACGCCCCATATCCGAATGACTATTTCATTAACCGCGTCCTCTTCCGACTGTCGTTTCGACGCTTTAGTCACGTAGCTTGTCACCCGAATTTGTGAAGTAGTGTCTCTGACCCAAGCCATCCGATAAGATAGCCTATCGAAATTTAAGGTAAGTCTCAAAGTAGCAGCAATATTTACACTAAGGTTTATTAACGGCCAAATTAAATATTACATTTTTGTTAAACCGCTCATTTAAATAATTTTTAAATGTGTGTTAGTGCAATAATTTCCTCTCTTTCATCGTAATGTGTCCTTCTACTGAAAAAATGACGGTTCAGGACATTAACCGTCCAGGTTAATTATCTTGGTTGCGCTAGACTGGACTGCGTCACAACAGGATATGAGCTATTACTTTTGATGGTTAGATGTTATTAAATTGTTTTAAAGCACTATATGGAAGGCCTCCATCAGTGAGCTTTGCCAAACTTGCTTTTTAATAAGTAAATGATGGGCTAACCAAAAGTAACATTAATCCCTTTATTGAATGCACAAATCAGAAAAATTGCTACTGTAAATTGAGATGCTGTCGTTCATTTAGCCATCTGTATTTTAAGGGATAGTTTTCTCTGGAAAATAAAAGGGAATAAAGAGGCTGACATCGGGCGTTAGCATACAAACGTGCGATTATGTGAGCAGCTTCTCTATGAAGAAAACATCCTCTTCAAAATACTATGTCTCGCTTTACTTTAGCTGTGGAACAGTGTCTTTCATAAAATAATCTGCTTCCTGTATTATTAAATAACGATAGGATCCCTACCGCTCTTTAACAGGCTTCTCTGACAGATTCATCCTTAACAGATTATGTGATGTTGATGTAGGTTATGGAAACCTCAAAATGAATATCTTAAAGTTTTGAAGTTATGATATTTGTGCTAATAATAATGATATTTGCAATATTTATCAATGAATGGGTTTTTTTAGAGATTTAACTCAAATAATTGTTAAGACTTCAATGCGAAAACAGGATTTCGAAGCTTGCGACAAAATTAAGAAACCTTTAAGTGATGATTCTGAAAAATACAACCCCCTATTGTTGTCATATCCGATCTTATGCTTTTGATACTGCTTTGATGTTGAGTAGTGGCTAGGTCTTACTACCTGTACAAGGGCTTGAGGTGCAGTAAATGGGTGACCTGAGATGGAAGGAGCCTTCTATGAGCTATTAACCATTAAACTTTATGTTCATTTGTTTACCCCTATCGGTATGTCCCTCATAGCTGTCCTTTCACTGTAAGGTCACCTGTCAGAGCTTCATCTACAAACATCCACCTATTTGGCCAGCCCGTCAGGCGACCTTTTAAGCTGCATCCATGGGGCAGTTACTGCCCAGGTCAAGGATCTGGCGGCTTCGCGATTGAAAATCCCAATTTTCTCTAAGTCAGATTTAACTTAGACACTCCTGGTTATTGTCTCAAATTTAGTAAGACCAGTGGATAGCCACTTTGGCTGGTAAGCTGGCTGGTTGTCTCTACTTCTATTCTCAAAACACTTTAACTCAATTTCTCTTTAACTGATATAATTACCCTGAATTCTAACTAGAGTAAATTTCTTTTCATTGTGTTTCAAATCTAACATTCAAAAAAAGGAATAAGAAAAATCTTGCTGCATCAGCGATGGTTTCCTGTTTTAAATTTCTTCCATTTACAGTGAATTCAGATACAAATTCAGATATGCAGGAAAAGCGATAAATTTGTTTGACTGGAATCTTCTTTTGGCTTTTGCAGGTAGTTATTAATTAAAATAAAATTAATGGTACAGTTCTGATAGAATATTTGGTTGAATGAATCGCGTCTGCTCTGATTTGCATTTCCCTCTCTTCCGGTTAGATCGCAGATTTTCTGGCCAGCGCATGCTAAGTTCAAAACTGGTTAATAAATGGAGAATTTCAAGGCCAACAGTGAACCAACTGATATTTCAGAAATAATACGCAAAAATTCCACGTTTAAATTCTCCAACTGTTTGCCGCTTTCTTTCCCAATATATTATTTTTAGTGCATTTAAATCTTGATCACGGGACTGCAAAGCTAAGCGGACCTTATTTTACTAATATTTCGAAAATAATACGCAAAAAATTATTTATTAGGATCCTCAACTGCCGTTTTCTTTCCCAGCTGGCATATTTTGAACATTTTACTTACAGCATTGTTAAGGGTACTTGGAGTCTAGGATTTTGGTTGTGCACATTTCTCGTGGAAACTCAATGAACCAGATTGTAGGGAAAGAGGAATGAGCTGCTAGCATTTCTTCTTATATTAAATTGGATCTGAATAAGGGAAGTATGATCATCAAATACTGGATATTCATTCCGCCTGGAAAAGGCGTAGAGTATGGAATGGAAAGTCTGTAGATGGAATATTAAGAGCAGAAAACTTACAAGAGATAGTCTTTGTATCAAAATCGACTTCTATGGCAATAATAACGGAAGATTTTCAGGTAAGGAGAAGGTAGACGGTCGATATTGAAATGCACTGAAAAAGTGCAGTTGGGCATTTAAAATAGTAGATTTAACTGAATCAATCAGTTTTATCCTTGAAGGCCACATTTTTGATCTGGACTTAAGCAGTTCAAGTCAGAAACTGGGACTACAATTGCATGATTCGAATAATTGATAGGCGTATGACTTTTAAACGGCTAAAGTACCTCTATTTTTAAAATTAGAGCAGAATATTAGCGCTGATTTTTAATTCCACTGCTAGACTTACCCTTTTAAATCATATCAAAGTGACCTTCACAGAAGCTTAATTTTATTAATTTCGATCGCAACAATGTACTTTGCTTTATAGTTCACAAATTCATATTATATTGAGGTCAAGAGAGAAATGCCCTGTAACCTCTCTAAGCAAGAACCATCTATTTGGCCGCTTATATATGGATCAGCGATAATGGATGTAGGTTTCCGAGCCTCGAATACCCACCAAGGAGTTTGAAACGAATGCCATTTGGTGAACCAAGCGAAATGCGATCGCTGCACGTGTGAGTGTTTTTCAACAATTTGTCAGTGCAGCAAAGCTAAGGCCAAACTATTTTTAAGCACAAATGTGGCATTTGTGCTTAGTTGCTTTAGTTAGTCTTTAACTACCCTCGGTCACTCTTGACCGAAGGTACCATCGGCCGAAATTTGATTTTAGCACTAAGTGAATGCACTTCGATTGAATAAATAAAATTTTTAATTGCTATGGTAAGGGGATGAAATATAACCTTGGTGGCCATCACTAGATGCTGATTAAAATTCCAGTTTTAAATTTTATTGCCATAAAGTTGATGGGATGGTTTTTTCAAAAGGCAATTAAAATTGTATACCCAACTGTTTGGGGTGTTCATTATAATGTTTTGTTCAGTATTTGAAATAAAGCTTACTTGGGCTCTAACACTCATTTGTGTCATTGAAAGTAAGAACTGAGGACCAGCTCTGAGGGCGTTGATCCGGGTTGTTCCAATTCTAACGATTGGTTACGTTTAACCGGGCGTGAAGAAGGTGAGATTAATACGAGATCCTTTGTAAGTGGATCTAAAAAAAGAACCTCTTCAATATAGAACCAATGGCTATCGAACTGGCCGTGCAAAGCTGAGCATCTGGCAGATTCTTTGGAAGGTCTAAGAAGATGAAAGGAGGTTATGGTGATTTTTGCGGAAGATGTAGACAGAACAACAGTGCCCCTTTCTTTCATCCAGACTCTCGCTATTAAAAATCTTATTTGTGATCCTTCACTAGTCCTCTTCTTTGATTCTTCTATATTTCTGTGTTCAATCAATAAAGCGGAGGTAAAATAGGACTTGGGATCGTATAAGCACTCAAAGGAGCCGAGAGTTCCATTTGAGATTTCTGCTAATCTGATTTAAAATAATATCTGCCTATTGTTTGATTATAGAGAAAAGCCGGAGAACAATGGACAGTAGAAGAGAATAGGTTGGATTGATTTTTCATTTAGAAAAGGTCTGGTGGTTTTCTTGTAGCTAATGAGAATGGATCCGAAGAAGACTACGCGTTTAAGACTAATATCTAGGCATTTCTTAGGCAAAATTTTTTTATTCCCTCTCGAAGTTACTTAGAGGATCGCTTACATTTTACCGATTTTTTTCGATAAGACGAGGATGATATAGCTATTGTTCTAGTTGCAACTCAACTTGAATTAAATGAAGCACTTCACTGAAGAGTTGGTCTAGATTTAGGGCATAGTTCTTGAGATGATAGAGAGGAAATAACGCTAGCTAAGAGCGTAGGAAAGGATGGCATTGTTAGAGGCATACCAAATGTTCTGCTGTTACGCTTACATCCAATTTCACCAATTCTATCAAAACTACTTAAATGGTTTGAATTACTTAAGCATAAAATAGAAATGCTTCGATTTGAATGAATATTAACAATGATAGAGCAATAAAGAGAGGACTCATTAGAGTCGTCCATTTAAAATAAAGCCTCAGTCGAGGGGCTCCTGATGAAAGTGATCAAAAACTTAGTTTTATTGAATTCGAAGACTAAACGCACTTCTCAATAATTTTGATTAAGAACTGCGAATTTTTTCTGTTTTGAGCAAAAGAGAATGAAGACCTAGAAGGAATGTTAGTTAGAAAGCATTGTTATCCTTATAGACTGAACAAACTTTGGCCATAACCCATGATAGCAGACGACTGAGAGAAGCTTGATTTGCAGAGATATATTTACCCGGAATTCCTTCAATCGTGATTTGTCAATTTGTGAATGGAGAGCCTTATATGGTGGAGATGGGGATAGAAACACTATTAAATGCATTGAGTAGGCCACAAAACCTATATGTGTCTGAAGGACAGGCAGCAAATGTCAGATCATTCGTTTAAAGCTTTTATGCCGCAAACCATACTTAATGCCGAATTCAAGAGCTACCTGATGGATTGCTCTCGAAATCCCTAACCAAAATACAACCTCTAAGAACCGATCTTACCAAACAGATTTTCGTCTTCGAAGATGAATGACACCATTACTAACTTCAACTTCATACAGTCATTTGGTGGCAATGGCTAAGGTTGAAAATGACTAGCTATTACTTGTAATCGGATCAGAATGACGATTTTACAGGTCTGAATCTTATTTAAATAGGAATTGAGTTCTCGAGTCTGGCAGCTGTATGCACATATAGAAGCCGAGTTTTAACATGGACAGAAAAGCTGATTAGGTGGTGGCTCGATGATACGACTTCTGGATGATCACACTGGTGGTCCTAGACTAGGAGGATAGCTCTGAATAGTTCCATTACGGGCGTAGTGTAGCAAAAAGACTATGTTCTAATGGATAATTTTTTTCCTGAAAGTTTCCCCTTCAAGTCTCCATTATGGTTCTATATCTCCGTGGCTTTCCTCTTTGCAGTACTATTTGATTTAACTAATGATATATCAAGAAGGGCAAGTGATATTTCATTTAATACTTTGCAGCTACCAAAAGTTATTGCCTTGACTTCGAAATCATAAAAAAAGCTTTTCATGGAAGAGTTTTCACCGCGGTATATTCCAAATCGGTCATAGTACAGGAAGCCCGTAAGAGAAGAAGGCTCCTCAAATTTCACAAGAATATGGAGCAATGTAGGAATTTTTGAAATAGTCTCTCATATTACTTACAAAATAGCTGATTTCAAATTGCACATATTGCAATTACCGGAAGGAATTAAGTGAGATGCGTGAAATTCCGTGGGCAATAGATGCAGACAAATACCGGAGGCAGTATTACTTGTCATAATTTGTACAAGGTAATGAAACTTTTAAGCTTTTAATGCTAGGAAAGAAGGAAGGAAAGTAAGACCTATTGGATGCTAGATAAAATCGCTACGTTTTCTCATCACTCAGACTGACCTTTCATTAGATGACCAAAAAGCCATTCCAAGCTCTCTCGTATGTAAGGAGTTGTACCCTGTTTACGATGCAGCCGTGCAGTCATATAATTATCGGGTTATCATCTCCAGACACGCGGATTGAGATTCAACAGAAAGTCACAAACGTCCGAAGTCGCAATCAATCACTACGCCAAATAACCGGGGTGATTGGTTGACTGTAGCCACCCAATGACATCTTAAAGGATTCGATTCTTGGATACTTGCAATTTTACAATAGGACCGAAGATTTTATTGATAATATGTCTTTGACTTTCATTCTTCCAGGGTCTGCTCCTGCGTTACAACACCCGCAGTACTAGTGCATTGTCAGTTATGATAAAAAAATTTATCACTGAAGATAGTTTTGCATCGGCATTTTATCCGGAGACACTTTGTAAGTCCTATCTTAGTTCGAAACAGTGTTGCAAACATGAATACTCGTCGCATTAAGTGTTGAAACGAGCTGCTACATTCAGAATTCCTCCCGTGCAAATGCTTACGCAGTTGATTAGTTCAACTCGCCAGCCAATTTACTTTACCGAAACGAGGGACCTCTCCACTCCTGTGCAAAAGCTCCCCTAGATATAAAGAGTAATAATTTTAGACAAACCTAAGAGTAAATGATCTGGTATTCCCCCTTAGAACTTCAATGCTGTCCTAATCGGTTTTGCTGCGGGCTAGAACGATTGCATTTACAGTGAGCAACGTTAGTATAAATGAATATCAGAATGCAAGCTAATTACTGAGGTGCTAAAAATCTAAACGCTGCTAAAGAGATGGTAAATATTGAATCCTCTAAGAATCTTCCCAAAGAATGGAAGGAGCTATTCTTAGAAAGAAATTTCAATGAAAGTGATGGAAAACTTTAGGAATGAAAACTGCGGAACTTGTTGTGTCTTCAAGAACGAGCGCCTTAGATAAGAAAAAATTCTTATTTATCTAGAAGTTAAGTATATTTTGGTCAGTTCAAGACATTTGATAGGTACCTTGTAGAGATTATCTACAATAAACGGATTTGGATGGCTGTTAGAACGATGGTCGACAGGAATTTAGGCACGAAATTCTTACATTCGTTTTCATCTACCAAAAAAATGTGTTAATCTGAAATATTGACTTCTGTAGAAAAAAAAATCTGTGGCTTTTTAAATCAAGACCGTTTTTGAGTTAGACACCATGTATTGAAAGGCAAGCGAGACCTCTGTTTGTGCGATCATTCAGCACGAAGTACAGTTGAGCTTCAATTGAAGGCACTAAGGTAGAGAAGTAGTTAAGGTTTGTAGCCTTAGTTAGACAGTCTGTCTCTCTGTCCCCGACTTTTGGTGAGAGATCAATTCCTTTTACTATTATTGCTGTAAATAGTGTCCGAATCTTACAGCCTTTTCAGTTCAATAAGTGGAAACGAATACCGCCAATTGTAGCGAGTTTGTTCTAAGGTTCCAATCTCCTTTCATCACTTAATTTCGCAGAAAAAGCGTGGAAAATTTTGAAACTTACACCTCCTGGAAGTGTTGATCTGCCAGATTTCAGGCCATAATTTTAAGTGCCATTAAAAGGAAATTGCTTACAGCAACGTAGAAATGGCGTTGATTTTCAAATCGAAAACGATTGTCAAGCTATTGGTAGTCACTGATTTTGGAGGGGTAATTTCTATCAGCCATGACAATCTTTACTCTACATAGAATAATAAAATGTCAACAGGCGATCAGAGCGAGTGTTTGCATCCTTCAAGCGTTCATTAATGAGGTGCCACACTTTAGGAACTAATTTCTCTGGGTGCTACGACGTCCACCGCCCAGAATTTATTGTCGTGACTGGGATTAACAGGAATGCGAGAAATCCCATTGTTTTTTTAACGCTTCATTCCACATTTAATGTGTGCATTCTCGAAAGTTTCCATTATCATTCTTTCCAGAACCATCCTTCCTCGCGGTTGATTTATACCATGTCCCAATGGATGATAACACTAACTTAAATCGCCATCTCTTTCGTCGAACTTCTTTCATAAACCAAAGGGAATGAGTATTCAAAGCCATCCGACCATTGGTAAGTGCATCAAGCAGCCAAAATTCTTTACCAATCAGGAATTTAAATGGAGCTGAATTTAGTATTTGTTTTCAACTGTGGCTTCCTGTAAAGATTAGCTTACACAACTAACTCTATCCGACTACATTATGTTGACAGCAGTGCCAAGCCTGCAGAACTATTCAGCTAAATAAACTGTTGGAGGATAAATCTAGCAGAAGAGATTACTGAGTTAGTTCAAGGTATTTTCTTTTCATCACCCCGCTTATCTTGCCATTGGTTCTTGACTTCCGACGATATATATTCTTCTGAACGGTGAGCAGATGATATTCGTGCAATGCCTTTTAGCAATTGCTAGATTTTGTAGGTATATTTATTCGAAGCTTGAAGGGAATTACCTTCGCAACGGTCATTTTTCTTGTACCTAACATTTTCTTACTGGTGCCAAATAGCTTCAAGTTTGGAGTGCGAATAAGACCATCTCTCTTTGGCGACAACCTTTTCGGTTTGGTGAAATGGTTTTTTCTTGTGATCCACCAGGAACAAGTTTTAATTCATCTCCTAAATTATATAAGTGTCAGCATTTTCATCAGAATTTGTTTGAGAGTAACAGGTTGTATAGCGCTTTAGCTTCAATGTCTTAGGATACAAGTATATCTGAATTCCTCGAAAACGTTGTTATTTTTTTGACTTTTCCGATCTGACACCTCATTTTTTTACGATGGAAAATTGAGAATTATTGCAATGGAATGGCTTTTCCTCCCAAAAGCGACCCTGTTTTCGTAACTAAAAATGTAACATATGCATCCAAGTTACATTTAATTTATCTGCGTTATTCTGGGAAATATTCTATCCTATTTGACAGGAACCACTTTTGACAAATAGTAGTTATGCTTTTAGATAATCTCTTTGATGCTTTTGTTTTCAATGAATGAAGTGGCTTTTAAAACTTACTTAATTCAATACATTTTCAGACAAAAAAACCTACCGTAGATGTAGGGTTCTGAATGTTGACTGCTAAAGTTCCTTACTGGTGTAAATCATAGACGTTTTATTATTTTAACGAATACTTTATGGTATGTTTTGTAAAACTATGAGCGTTCAATATTGCAATAGCTTAAGAGATAAGATCAGAGCTTCACCATTTAAGGGATGCCGCGATCGAGATGCTTAATTTATGGGTAGGTAGTCCGAATAAAAGCGCAAGGCTTTTAAAGGTCGTTCTTTTAGGATTACTATTGCTAAGAGCATCATAGACGATTTGCAAGGACTGATTTATATGTAATTTACTTTCTTCCGCAATCGCTTACATTGAAAGGACTGCTGAATCAAGTTTTTCATCACTTTTATAAATGTTGCCGCAACGCTGAATCCTCCGCACAATGTTGAAAGCATAAGGCATTGTCGAAAAAAAAATGGTCCCTAGCAAAGATGAAGTACTGTGGTGCCGTTAAATTATTCGATTCTTTATAAATGTCGAATGAAATGCGCTATTCTTCTCGATATACTGTCTATTCAATTTATAATGAATTTCTGCCTAAAAATTAACTCGTTATAATTTTTATGCATGGAATAAAATCGGTGGGTTAATATAATTCAATATATAATACAATATGTATATTTTTTTAAGTAGAGCGAGTAAATATTTTGACTTAAAATAATGAAGAAATGAAGTAGATGGTCAAGTAGGTGGGCGAATAGCGCGTATTTGACGACGTGGTGCCTCCGGATTAGATTCATTACCTGGCCCCTTAAAATAGTTTCTGCCGAAAAGGGACGATTTTGATTTAACTAACAGGCACATTTTCATTTTGCTAAACTCTTCTATCACCAAAACTTTGAAACACTATTATTCATTTAATAGTATTTTTATCTTCACTATCAACAAGGAAATCAGCGATCCCACGATGAATGTTTGGTATTTATTGCCTCAAATTTGTTTAAATAAATGTCATATAAGAATGGACTTTTAATTTGACTAAGCCTAGATTTTATAGACTCTGAAATGAACTGCGCGTGAGAAGTAAACCTGTCCAGGAATGAAGCTCTGGGAAGCCTTTGGTTTTCCGACACGTAGAACTTGTAAGTAATCTGACCTTTCCACTTAATATCCGTTGACTTTGTCCCTTTGAAAAAGAGTAGACTGGGTAGAAAATTCATTTCATAAATGCAGTTTTCTTTTTTCACTTAAAGTTCTGTTTTAATTTCATTTCATTTGCCTCGAAATCGGATTATGGGTGAATGCACTCGTGAAATTTAAAGCTCTGCTCTTGTTAGCTATTTTTGTTCAAAGAACTCGAAGTCTTTTATAGCGGTGGTAAAGCCCAGGGCCACACTGAAGTAAATTGTTTTTAAGTACTTATTCTGGGGTTAGGAGCACAGTTTTTCAAAGGCCATTGTTGATCAGCAGAAGTATTTAGCCTGAACTAGCATTTCAGCTACAAATATATGCATCGAATTACTGAACAAGAATTGAAGTATCGGGTTCAGAAATCACCCTATCCGACTGATTCTGTACCATGGTTAATCGGGTATTAAAAACGACCTTTACCAGTGAGCCGAACATAAATCTACCACAAAATATCATTATTACGCACTCCCGCGGTTTTTTTCGGATCCCTAATAATTCTAAATCATTTAGACTTTGTGATGGGTCTTATTTACTTCGGTCGCTGTTACTCAAAAAGAAAATTCTTGGTGCATAACTGCAAGTTATACAAAACTACAAAACTACAAAAACTATTTTTTACCAATTATCACAGAGTAGGTACCCACGCACGAAATAACGTCATCCTAAATTCCTTTCGAGAATAACGAAACCTGCACTTAGCGTTCCTAGCAGAAGTCTTTGAACAACAGTAAAAGGCTTGTGCCTTCAGCCAATTTCCTTGAAAGGTCCTAGATATTCGCTGAATTTTACTAATTTTGGACAAGCGAGATCTAATTCACTTAAGGACTGCATGATTGAATTTGAACCAAGTCTACAGTATTATTTACAGGATGACCCTTTATTTAAACATCTGAGTGTTGTATAAGGGACATGAGCTTCCAAATCAGTATCAAAATGGTTCTATTTTGTAAAAAAGTGCACCCTCCTTCGTTGAGGCTGGCATTCGATGTTCTTTTTAAGGAAGGCGAAAATTATAGAAACAAGGGATGCGACCGATGCAAAATAATATGATACATTTTGAAAGCCTCATCACGCATCCGTATCATCATCATAGTGGCTTTCGGCCCAACGGAAGAGCACTGACGTTGAGGACATTTGGTAGGGCACTTTGGAGGGATGCTGGGGGATGTTGGGGTTTCTTTCGATGTCGAGGAGAAGCATTTGCTTTAGGTGGACATGGTTGAGCCTCCAGTACTGATTTCTTGAAATTGAGAAATAATGGAGCACGAAGAAATCTTTGGTATGAGTCTTTTTCCATTAGAGCTTGAATCTTTCGCTGAGCGCTGTCAAACAAGTGAGTTGTGGGTGTAGACAAAAGACTAATCGTTTTAAGGCGGGTTTTGGAATCCAGATTAACCTAAAACAAATATGTATGGACTGTTAATAAAATGGGCTAACTGCCATCGCATTCAGCTCTGGGTTATAATTTTTACTTCACGGGGCGATTGAACTGAAAGATACAGCTGGTAGATTTTTTGAGCCTCCATGGCCAGAAGTTTTGCCGGCAGACGACGGTACTGCTCACAAGCCTCCCAAAATTGAAGGTTCTCTTGGCTGAATTCGCTTTCCAGGAACTTTTCGAATAGCGCCAAGCCATCTACAAATAAGAGAGATAATGAAATTGCAAATATTTATTTTTGTTTGCTTAAGTGAAAAATAACTCAGTATCAGCGAAAGTGATCGAAAAATGTAGGCTCAAACTAATTTATTAATTAGGAGTTAAAGAAACTTTAAAACTGTTTTTGAAACCAACAAGAAGTACTCGTTTCTAAAGAAATAGGTGAGTACAAAAATTTACTTCCATACGGGGAATAAATAAGGAGTTAATAATACATGGACCCATGAGGGAATCTGACTGTTTTATATATGAACAAAATTTGTATGGAATAAAATTAACTCACTAACCTTTTTTAAATATTAATTTTTTAATCCTTGCCAAACACTGGCAAAATTTTTGAATTGAAAAAATATATTTCCTTTCATTATTTTCTAACTACATAGTAAATACTCTAAAATCAACTTTTTTCCTTCAAAAATGGTCAAATAATCGATTATCAATTTTTTAAAAGGCCCATTTCATAATCTGAATTTCCCTGCGCGCTTTTCGAATTTTCGTGAAATGAGTATTAATTTCGTTGACTGAGAGGATATTTTAAAAAAAAATGTTAGACTGGCTCAAGAACCCTGAATTTATTTTTCATCTTTATTAAAAATAAAAATTACAGAGATTACAATTCATAATTTGTAGTCTAACACAACAGATTTGGGAATTTTGACTAATGTATCGAACTCCTGCGTCAGTTAAGCGAAGAAATGTTGCGCCAAATTATAAACTGATTTAAATAAATTTTACCGCTTAAACGAGAGAAGAGGCAGAAAATGGAACCAATTAATCGTGTCTGATGAATTGACAGAACGATAGGATACAAAATGTTCAACGAGCTTTTGTTAGTTCAAGCAAATATTTGAGTATTCGAGAGCTGAGTGGTTGAAGAAAAAGTATCATGAGAGCGGAGGATCGGCTCAAATTCAATGCAAGATACACCTGAAATATGCTATTCAGTTCTTTTGGCCAGAAAATACTATTCGACAAGGATTTTCTTGGCTTCAAGGCTGGGTCACCCTACTCGACGTGAAAGATTTTATAGAATGCTTCCACCAGCTGGTTATGAAACAAATGATTAACGGTCTAAGATTGCAATGGTCATCGCGCTTTCCATAAGATCAGTCTTTTAACGATCTGAAGATGACACTTAGAAAGACCACCGGAGCTTTCGTTGATAAAGAACGCACATGCCTGAACTAATATCAAAACAGACATTGACGATCTCTCTGGGATTTCAAGTGGTTAGATGGGAAGCAAAGCTCAAAAGAGCGAAAAAAGACCTCCATGAAAGTTAAATTCAATGGTGTTTCATTACATTTGACATTTGCCATCATGCAATATTTGCGCGTCACAACAAGAGCGCATATGCTCCCAATTTGAACTTAATCTTCGTTATATTTTACATAAGTTTATTGATTCTTTTGACATTTGAAGGCCGCGTAATCAATTTTTATAGTCCGATTCCCTGTGCGATTCGCATTTTCTACATGATTGAAAGGCATAAAGAAATCAACAAGGATGAGAGTGTCACTTTTATAAAAGTTTCAGAAACAGGCGAACTTTTCGGGTTGCTACATATTTTTTCGCTTTCTAATAAAAAGCAGTTGAACTGACATAATATTAAGTGATTGTTTAACATTTTTACGGGGTCTGAATGAGGTGGAACAGTTGATTCCGGCTTCCTAAAACAAATATCTAGATTTTCTATTTTGTGGTATTTAATATTTTATGCATACAAATATATCATGCGTTTCTATTTCTTAAATGGAAAACTAGTGACAATAAAAAGTGAAGTTTATAATTAATTATTTGCAAGAAAATAGTTGCGTCTACGTGCAAGCTCTAACCTAGGACACTAAGAGTGCCATCTGAGGTTAAATGCTAGGTGGGGATAGAGTAATTACCTGGGTCACTTAAAAGGAAGCTAAAATTGGTTTCCCAGCGTCGTATCTGTTCAGCTGTGACATTCTTCAGATGAATCTTTTTGACTCGAAAGCTTGCGGCGATATTTTCATCACTAGAGACCCTTTGAAGACCCTTGAACGACACTGCCAGTTCCAAAGCCATGTCCCAGGGACCTTTATTCGTTGGAAAAACCATGGGAATGCAACTGCGAACAGTGTTTTGAAGAGCATGGAAGGTACTATTAGTGGACAGGTGATCTTGTGAAGGGCTTCCACGTATAATGGTTAACTCCACCGGTGGTTTTTCTTTTTCTGTTTCCACATGTTCCTTATTTGTTTCGTTCGCTTCTAGACTAAAATATCATTCAATATTCATCTTCAAATTTGAAATGTTTAAAGTTTTGGTGAAAATTGACTGGTTATACTGACCATAATGATTAGCCTTGTAGGGATTGCTCCGCCGATATTCGTAAACAACAATATCCGTAATCGTTTAATTGTCTTAAAATAAACAAGCTCGAGCATTTGTTTTACAGACGATTTTTGAGAAAAATTCAATATACTTCAGATATATAGATTTCCATAATTATTTTTTTTGTTTTCAAGGCCATCAAGCAGGGTATAATTTTTCATACTTAAGACCACAACCAGTATTTTGTACTTTAAGTAACACATAAAATCAAAACTAATTGCTGGACAGTGAAACAATTAAGCGCATGTCCTTTTGGTTTCTCTGGTTTTCGAATCGCTTACTTTAATATTAAAACCCCTTTAAGCAGAGCGTTCAAGTACATCAAGATTTCTCAAGGTTAATAACGGATGAAAGGAGGATTCCAAAACTTCAAATTTAGTAGTATTTAATATTTATGAAAATGAGCTAACTTTAAAATCACCATGCCGCAAAATACCAAAAAGGTCAAAAACTTTGACCGAACTAGTTCCATTTCCTTAAGTAATTTTTTCGTTATAGTCAAATATGTGCAAAAGTACTGTTTTTCATGCAGTTTCAAAAAATGGCCGTCGTCGAAAACTCGCACTAAACGAATGTCCAGCACAGTGTATCTGTGAATCGCCATTACTTTCAGATGCAGCATTGGAAAATATTAATAGGCAAAAGTTCTTACCTCAGTGTTAGACTTTTATCGCTCATCTCACATATAGTCGTTAGGCCGAGTTGCCTTCGTCTCCGAACTTATACTGACATGACCTGAAAATCAGAGCGAAACACCTTCGAACGATCCAACCAAACTACGCTCCTTCTGGTGTGGGTGAAATCCGTGCGCCTACTGGTTCAATGCTCTGACCAATAGTAGCACAGCTCTGCTATCATTATCAGCATTATAGTTAAAACTACACATCACATGTACCTGACGAATGAACATTGTGATGTATCTCAGTTTGCCACTTACTACTGCTATATCGTTTTACATGTCAGCGACACTACAAACCGGGCGATTTGTGGATGCATAGAATTATTTTGACTTTCATTGAAGGAAATGTGAAGATAACCCCCATAATCTAACGTTTTTCACTTGATTAGATTTAAACCACCACCGAAGCCCCATATATCTTGATAACGTGACAGGGTTAAATTAGGATTTATTTAGACTGACTTTGCTTACTTCATGCATATTTTTTCATGGAGAACGCCTTTTTTATGCCTTTGCGGTAATTGATTTGAAAATTCTTCCAATGTCTGTAATTCTGAAAAGTCATGTGTTGTGTGCAGTTGATTTCTTAGCCACTGTCCTATAGGTCCCCATTGAATGTTCAAATTTTTACTTGACCCTTCAGGTATTGGTCGAAAATGGATTGAGTCGTGATAAACTATATCCATCTTTAAAAATCATATTAAGAATCGGAAGGAGCATTAGGTAATAAAATGGCTATTCCATTTCCGCTAGCAGCAACGGCAACAGCCTCTATATCAAGTTGCGTAACAATTAAAATCAAGGTACGGTTCGTAGAATAATATATTGAATTAAAGGCACAGAATTCATAAAGGGAAGCAGATATTGGAGAAAAGTGTCTCTTTTGTTAAGTTTAGCCCACTGCAACATATTTTGGTCTTCACAGTATCCAACCAGAAAACCAATCGTCGAACAGTCGCTTAGTCAACCACCTTTTATCCTCCGGAATACTGGCTCCTATCCATGAGCATATAAATGCAACTCGATAACAAGAAACCTTTCACCATTAGACTTTTCTGAGACCCAAACCAGGTGTTGCAGATTAGAGGATCACGGAACTAATGGAACCTTCCGATCTACAGTAACGACCACTGTCAAAAACAATTTTTCCACCATGTTTAGAGTGTTGATTCTACCATCTTTCGGACGTAAGACCTATGTTCTTTTCTCTTCTTAACATCCAAAGTCATGCTGAGAGAGATGACATTATCAGTGCTTAGGGGAATAGAGGTTCAAACCATTCCCCCGTCGAAACCATTCCGTCGAAAATGCAAAGTGAGTCGTACCAATGATTTGTTAAAGAATATGAAAAGTTATACTTTCTACGAAGTCAGATCAGATGGGTTCATTGAATAAACATATGCCTTTATTCATGAGGTGTATAATTTAAAAAACTGAAACAGCCAATGCTTGTGTACGTTTTTGTGGAGGCCTTGTGGCTTACATTATGTTAACTATTTTGATCAGAGGCTGACTGATTTTTCCATTTTAATATTTGTGGCTAGTATTCAAAATAGATTCACCTATAAAATCTAAATGAAATTTTACTAAAACAAGGTTGCTGCTGACGTACATCAGATTCACTGCATTTACTAAATTACGGCTACTGAATCGTAAAAACAAATTGCGAGCAGGAAGCTTTTAAGCTTAACAATGAATTAAAAAAAGATAAGTGAGACCAGATTACATCGTGTTTCATTTGCTACCCATCTTAGGTTTCATTCATGAATTTTCGGGCAAATTCCTTTGATAGAAAAGAAGCATTCTAAAATTTATGAAATCTGATAATGGGGTCGCAGACAATATGGAGGCATTCGCACATCCTCCTAGTGAATCAAGGGTTTCCAACTCAAACTGGTTCTCTATAGCATTAACCTAAAATCAAGTGCCTGAATTAATTTAAAAATATTATTGCATGGAATATCCAATGATAGGTTTAGTTCGAGCAGGCATCTTATTAAAAGGACTATGTGGTCCGGAGAAAATACCAAATAAGACCTTGGTAACTGAATTGCGCTCTAATTAAATTTTTGATTTGTTTTCTCCCCACCCATCAGGGCAAGTCCCAAGGACTTATTGGAGGTACAACAGAAGTACAAATAGCTTTCATGGCAATTAAGCTCAACAGTTAACACAGAAATAAGATTGTTTATTGACGTCTACATTTGTCTGGACTCTTATCTGGCATGGCTTCGTTGTATTAGTATTAGTTTAGTTTCGTCGAGACACCTCATCCGATTTCGTCCGTCTTCATATCTCCTCCAGAAATCAACATTCTGGCGGAGATTCCATTCAAAGCTACTTGCACTTGCATTCCATACTCCATTTTGAGACCATAAATGCGGTTATTTACGTCGTGCCTCCTTTAGCAAGCTGTAAGAAGTTGTACTTCTGCTGGCATAATCGAATTTTATACGTTCGGAGGCTGATTAGCCCTAACCGGCCGCCCCTCTCATTAGCCCCCAGAGTTGCCCCTGGGGTTACCGGTGTTCACCACGAGGAGGCTGAGAGTAGGTTTGACCACCTAGTAAGATATCAAAGGAGACAACAGAATAAAATGTACAGTATTTGCTAAGCCACCTTCATTTTCAACACATTGGATCGTTCGAGAACGATGCCCATGGTTACACATCCAGTAATTAGAAACGCTCAGCTACAAGAGAGGCTTCAATGTGCAACTTATTTTAATTGGATTATGATTAGAAAGCACTCTCCTTCATTGCAGACTTAGACTTATTTGATTGAAGAAGGCTTGATGAATATAATTATTCCTCAGAAAATGATTATGCTAACTGTCCTAAACAAGAATCGCTTTCATTCAGTGGTGCTTTCCCGGTGAACCACGTTTGCCCCCCAGCCCGTCCCTCCTCTTGTCCTGGTCATGATCATAAAAGAAACCTTGTCCTTTTAGATCAACGAAATTAAAAAAAAATAAGACGAAGAAAGAACTATTGGCCCCAAAAAGTTTCTGATTTGTCTACATTAAATATTATTGTTCACAAGAGCGCAAAAATAATTTATCCAATGATTTGCAAAATACTGTTAGTGAATTTTTGAATTAATTATTCAAATTACTTCCTTGTATGCTACAGAGCACTAAAACGTGTTGAATCTAGATTAAGTATTATGGATAAACATCATTGCTGCATGAAATATTTCTTCAGTTCAAACAAACGGCGCAAAATATGCAGTCTCAATTCCAATTTCTCATCCGTGGCGACGCCCTCAATTTGATGTGAGGTTCTACTTATCGATTCGTCGTCGGTGATGAAATTGTCAAAGTGCCTTTTTTAATTCCAGACGGTTTAGCGAAGTCTAGAAATTGATGTTATGGCAAAAGAAACCCCAACCAGATGAGTGACAATCTCGGGGGTGCAGTCTATTCTAGCAGTCTTTTTAAAAATAAAGATTACTCGTCAACTTCATTAGAATCAAAATTTGAAGTCAATTTTCCCCGTTCATTTCAATATAAGGGTGGCCAACGCATAGACAGAGTTTTTCATTGTGGATAAAATATTATTGAAATTATCTATTCATAATTACCTTTTGAATCTGGAGGTTAATTACCTTTGATGTCAAGGGGCCTTCAAAAACGATGGCAAATAGTGTGAATACTGTGAGCGGATCTTTCCTGAATAAAATTTAGCAAAAGAGATGTTAACTTAAAAAGCAATAAAGAATAGGCCAATCTGGGTGACCAAATGCTGCCATTTGTTTTCGTAAACGAGGTCTCTTGAGGAAAAAATAGACCCGAAAATCCTTGATACTAGTTTAAGGGAGCCTCAAAACATAGGATTTGATTAGGCTCATAAATCTTCCCCTATGATTTTTAAGAAAAGCAGGTGTTCTGGAACTTCTTTGCTTCGAATAACTACCTGTTAATTGTGGAAGAGAATCATTACTCACAAGCAATCATTGCTAAAAGTCACAGTGAATGACCAGTAGGCCTAATTCACTTCGGAAACATCTAATCTGGATTATGTTCTCTATAGGGATAGACACGTTTAGTTATTTTTTGAAGAGGATCTGGCTTCTTAGTTTTGCGGATATTTATGCGCTGGCAGGAGCCAAAAGGACTTCGGGTAGGAAGATTATGACCAACTCGATGCTGACTTGTTATTGAGTTTCTGCTCAAATTGTGCATTATCACTAAAAAGCCCTATATCTGACCTCTCTAAGCATTCAACCAATTGTTTTATTAGATAAGTATCAACCAAGATGAACTACAAATACCCCGAGTTCTAGTGGAACCATCAGGCAATGTTATTGGCTAGAAATTCTCCTCTCGTAGAGCGCCTAGATCTACAAATAGGAAGAAGCCCAGAAATAGATCAGATCACGAAACCAAAACAATACCGATTGTTTCTCAGGATTGGTCACTCTTCAGGCAACAACATTCGAAAATACGCCTCACTTTCCTTAAGGCTACGAACTCTATTGTTTATCCTAAAAAAACCACAAACGAAGGAATGAAAAAACTTTCCGCGTTGAAATGAGATAGTTTCAAGTCATGGCTGGTAATTTTATGCGAACAATTTGAATACATATGGTCAATAATGGCCAGATAAGCTCATATTTTTTTGTGAGTAAAATGCATGTTATTTTAAGCTGTCTTTACCAGCTAAATGGAATCGGGTCATAATGAGAATGTTCGTTACTGAAATATACTGAGGAAGTATAAGCATTTAATAGCTAAAGGATGGGCGTGTGGGCCTCTTTTAAGTGTGCTATGCTTCCATTTGCTGAATGCCTTCCGAAAAAAGAGCTTGAAAAAGAGGGGAGAAGCAGAGCGTTCATTCCTTCAAAAGATTAGCTGATCCTTGGGCAACAACCGATATAAGTACAAGCACTTTGATCAGATGAGGTTGATTATTTCAGCACATGCTCAATATTGAAGAGGTGCCCGTTGTGCTATAAAAATGTGCACTACTGGTATTCAAATACCTGCCACCTCACAGTTTTACAGAGCTGAATTTAGAGGCGGGTAACGCGACCTCTTGAAAGGATTTAAAACTGCTCATAACAATCTGCTGGTAGACAAATAGTGCTACTCACTAGGACTAACCTGCCTTGCTATTCTCACCCTGCAGTAGTTGGTTTATTTCTGAGTAGAAAATAGAAGTACGAGGCTCCCAATTTTAGTGATCATCTACATTTGTTTAGCAGAATAATTTCTGGATAGAACTAGGTGAATAGTGAGCTTACGGAGTGAGATCCTGCGTTCCGATGGGCAAGGATTCTCTAAAAAAATTGTTTTGAGTCCACTCATTGGTATCATTACAAACTATACTTGGGTCTTTTCAGCTCTATTAACCGACCAATCAGCGATTTCTGAAACGATGGCCAGTCAATCAGCAGTGTTTAATCTGGCTAGGTCCTAAACATTTAATTTCCCAAAGATGGCTAAGTTTACAATTTTTAATTTGGTGTTTGGAGTTTCAAATGAAAAATCCGTTGAGGATTGCGGTCTTAGTCATCGCAATCATTCATGAAAGACATGAGACATGTGTTGAATGATTATGCTGTCTGCTGTCAAAGTGAGGGCCAATCTTCCAGGCAATTACAAGTCAAGGTAGGCGTATTTGATGCCTGATAGGCCTTACGTTTTAAATTTGGGAAGATTATTTGGCTGAAACGGGTGTTTTTGTTTCAGATAAGCCCGATTTTAAGATTGGCAGTTACCACTGCTTCTCGATTCGGCAACTCGTGTCTGTGCGCCTTGAAGCATTCGAGAGGCTTTGACCGTAAAATAATCATCCGAGCCTGTTAAATGCCATTTCATAAACCAAGAACTAAATACTTTTTTTTTCACGAAGACAAAGAAAATATGATTCGAGAATAAGCAACCTCTGACAAAAGTTTTGGCTCACAATGGAAAAAGTGTTTAATAGTTCACAAGCTACAACGGTTTGTGTCACCGTGGACAAGCTTCTACCTCGTTATACGCATACAGAGTCAACGAAAATGTGACTAGGTAAGCGGGTATTATAGCCCTTGTCTCTAGCGCTGCCACCGGTTTATCTGTTTATTGTCGTATAACCACCAGTATTGGCAATGAGCTGCATACGAAAATATTGTTCTTTTGCGCTTGTTCGAAAAAGATTTTATCATCTGGAACATGAGCATAAACAAACTTTTTGGCAATAATAGGCGCTTGCCTGTAATTTCAGCCTTGATTTTGCAGATCTAGAGTGACATTTAATGAATAAACAGCAGGTTTTTTCCTTAACCTCACAAGTAATCTACTCTTCTCCCCAAGCTAATTACGTAGAATTTGTCTATCAACTGTCACTTGGGTCATCAGTGCTTTTGCTAGAAAAATTGCATCTATTTAGACTGAACGTATGACCTACTTTGGAAGAGCTTCGAACACCAAAGTGTGCAACAAGTAAAGAAATGCGGAATTTTTTTTTAAATTGTCTTTTTTCCTTTTCTCGCTGTTAGTGTAAAGTTACCACTAGCAGTCAATTTCCATTGTACTAGTTGGAGGAACGGATCATGTTCTGTTGAGCATTTTAATCATTCTCTTCTTCGGATAGCTTAGAAGCAACCTCGAAACTTTCGTACATCTACTGTCTTTCCAAAACCATGGCATTGGAATGGAAATTTGTGCAGTTGGAGTCCACTTATGTGTAGGGCACCCAAACCATTGTTTGAAGGCGAAGTGGTTCCGATTCACCTAGAGGTTAGCCTTTTAGCCCCTATGAATTCTTTTGCATTAACATGGATCTACTGGATTAATTACTGGGTTCCTTTTGACCATCCGTTTCATAACCCGCAAGTCGTCATGAACCAAGATGACCTACTCAAAACACCAGGAGCCCTCTCTATCTCCTTTTTGATTCTATTACTGCAACTTAGATTGATTTATTAATCGTAACTTTCAATTCGATTAGCAGGTATTTTTATCTACTACTTATAAAGAGACTTTTAAAGCTAAAATTTATTCATTGAACCAGGGAGGCCAGAACTCTTAAAAAAACTCTATTTATAATTTTTCATCTATTTCTTTGACTAAATAAGCTTGGTAGTATCCTTCAGCTCTTGAGTTCACAAAAGTACGGTTTTGTCTGGAGGACAACTGTCTAGAATTAAAGAATAATTGCTATTTTGAGAGTGAGAGTGGCTTTTATGCAGTTATCAGCAATATCAGCAACACCCTTCGTTTTTAGAAAGGATCCAAAATAGTCGTTTGGCTCTGAAGAAAGTTCGGTTCGAAAATTCCAAGGGTGTAAATAAATTCAGGAAAGAAAGTTTGGAAATCCTCTGAAAGAACGTTTGTTAATGCGAAGATTTCACATGGAGACCAAACTTTGATTTGAAGCGCGAGAAATTCTTAGCTCCCCGAATTCTCTGCTATAGTATCAATCACCAGCTGCCATTTCTAACGCTATGGTAGAAGTATTGCGCTGAAGTTGCTTAAGTTCATTTCTTCAGCTGCACATTGAGAATGGATAGCTAAAAAGCAGATAGTTGACAACTTCACAGATTAAAAAAAAGTTTATGGAGGGGAATAAAGGCAGTTTGAGTCAATTCCGTTACTCTTAATGACACTGAAGGAGGCAGTTGTGAGGAAAGTTCTGCTGGAACTGATGGCAGAATAGATAATCCAGGATGAAACGAGATAATTCACCATTCAAAGAGGACAGTACTGGAAGTTGCTTTCCGTTGCAGATGAGAGCATTATGCTAGGACCTATGGTGTTCTAAGAATATAATTAAACATCTGTCGTGCTCCATTTCTTTAGTTGAGATGCCTAGAGCACTGTATTTTCATTAATGACTTGGCTAAATATAAACACAAAAAGCACGAGCCTATTAGGCATTAAGTTTCGTGGGACTCGATGAATCCCTTGCAGTTCATTGGTTTATTTTTTTGAGGATGATTCCTTTTTGAAAGAGCTTTCGGGCACTTTTAATCGGTGTGTCTGCTTACTTAGAATGAGTACATGGAGTTCCACTGTCACGCAAAGCAGATTATTACGACTCTCCAACCATGGCGGTACCCTGCTCAGGCGCAGGATAACTCTCAGCACAAAAAGCATTGGTATTTTTATCAATGTTTTTATTTCCAATTAGTTATAATGGAACAAAATGTTTCGAGCCTTATTATTATTATTAAAATATTATCTACCATTTTATTAATATTACTGAAAGTGAAAAACCTTCCCACTCTTGAAGGTTATAGAGAAAGAGGGATTATCAGAATGCAAAGCACCTCTCCCCAAAAAGCTTTCGGTCACCCACTAGACTAACTCTACCTTGAAACTAAGACGCACTATCGTTTCCTACAAGTGGCCACATATCCCATCCACTTTAGACAGTTCGAGCAGGCTTCTGCCTAAAAACCTTTCATATGGACTCATCTTAGTGCTGAAATATTTGCTGAAATGTTCTGTTCCAAGCTCTCCAAGTAGTTGAATGCCTCCGCCATCTCACAACAAATCCGTAAATCTGGGCCTCACTTTCAATCAGAGCATTTCGTAATGAATGTGGTTCCTGATAAAATGAGACAAACGAGAAACCATCCTGATCCTCTAAAATACTATTGAAACAGCAGAACTTTCAATAGCCAACAATGATGCGAATTGTGAAAAGAACTTAATGACTATTAAAAGGATAATAACTCTAATGCATGGGCATCAGTCGAGGGTTCATCTCTCAGCCGCTATTAAACTTTTTAGTGCCTACTTCAGGAAGCGCACGTGCAGGCATTTGTCGAAGTTAGACATCAGTCGCCAGAGGAGCAAAGACAGCGTTTTCTAGGTACTAGGTACAGTGCAGTATTTCATTAACAAAATTTGGTGGTAGTAGAAACATCTCAGAACAATTGGGAACCACACGAATGACTAGGCTTATCCTTCGGTTCCCGAGTCTGATTTTCTCTTCATTGTTAATGAAAGACCTCGCAGAATCTGCAAGATAAATTCGTATTGTATTTATTCGTCTCGTCTAGATGCGTGGAAAGGCATCCTGCAAAACTTCTGTTCCTCGATGTTCTAACCAGCGTAAGCCAATACTTCGTTCTATTAAAGCTTATTGCAGCCTTCAATGTCAGCTGCTTGTGTAAAAAGAAAAAGTAAATATGAGAGATCACTTAGAAGTGTTTTGAATTATCTATGATTTGCTCTAAAAAAATAATTCCTGAGCGAGAAGTAGTAGACATGTTCGACTTTCTTAATAAGAAAAACTAGCTATAAATAGCCCTTATGATAAATTTCTATACGAGAAAGTAAAATTGGACGCAGAGGAAATAATAATATTCCTTCAACAAGTGCAATTTGCTATCCAACAAAACTGTTTAAGGAGAACATGCGATCTGATCAAGCAGAAAGTAAGCAGTGTTGAATGAATATTGAGGTTGTTTTTCGTATTCAGAAGATCAAACGTGGAACAGTTTACGATTATTATTGTCAAATTACTGGCAAAAGTATTACATTGTAGAAGCTTTACCTCATTGTGTTATGAAATAACATTAATCCCTCCGTGAGCTGGTGGCCGGCAGCAATCTGGAAGGAGATAGGTACGACTTTATCTACACAAACTGTTCGATACTACTAACCAATCAGAACGATGTCTCCTTTCTTTTCCTGAGAGGGAGTGAAATCAAAGGGTCGCCTGTTCAAAAAAGCCTAAGTTCAATAACGCGGATGCCAGAGACTGGGTCAAATGCCAACGAGGGCGGTGTGCAGGTCCATGAAACAGAAACACATTTCATTTTTGATCTTCCTTTGGTTCTAGATACTTTATTTAATCCTCGGGTACTTTGTAATATTTCGGAACGCTTTTTAAATAACACGTATAAAGTGGAGACGTTGTAAAAACACTGAGGACTACTCCAAGTACAACGCAATACCTGATTGTTCGTGTTTTTCGTATTAAAAACCGGTACGTAAACCTGTTCCAGACTTTCATATTTAGCTAATCTGAATGGAGCAGTACACGCCAATCAATCATTCCTCATCTAAAGCCTACAATATTTTACTAATATCAGGAAGCCAAAAATGACTCCTGAATTCAGATTGATGTTACCACCGGGAGCTGTTTCATGGCACCCAAGGTTGACTAGTTGTGTCCGTAAGGTCTTTCAACATCCTTTAATGTTCACCTTTCAAATAATCCAACTGACGAGAAGATAAAAGCTTTCATTTGATCGCAATAGCTCGGAAAAATAGCAAGTTAAAAAAAAATTAATATGAGATGCAAAGCCTTTCCAACAAACTGGACATTGACATATTTGGCAACATAAATAAGGTATATTCTTTAGCACCATTGCCGGTCTTCATGCACCCTTAATTGTTTATTGCTTGAATAGGGATTTGATTGATTCAGTGGAGATTTTTAATATTATTTTCGTAACAGTTCTTCAGATTGTACTGGTAGTCATCGTCTATGATGGAAAATGTTGACAAAATGCTATTTCGGGCAAAATTTTACATGAAAAAAAGTGATGGGAGTAGCCATCAACATGGGTTTGATATTAGAACTAAGCGGGATCACGTCTACAATCAGAATGACAACTAGGCATTCAAGCTCTGGATAAAAAATAATCTCAGATAGGAAGTTGAGGTGGAGCGAAATAGCAAACGAATTTTCCCAGAAGAGAACCACAGAATCAAAAACAAATATGAGATATTTTAATGATTAATTTCTTCCGATCCTCGCCCTTTAAAATACAATTAATAGCTTTGATATCATTTCACTTTAATAAAGCCAATATTATAAGCCAGCTTAATGACTTTATATTATAGATAAACAATTGCATGACAATTTTGAAAAAATCTTTTAAAAACTCAAACTAATGAACTGCAGTTTATTTATCACAGTCAGTCAGTTCTTTTAGCAGTGTTTTTAAAAATTTGACTTAGCCGTTTGCATTATGGAACATACATTGGCGATCTCAAATTCGCCGGTTAAGAGTCATTTACGCCAAGAGAAACATAAGATCTGTTTCTGTTTGCTCAAGCCTTCCCTAAAACACTGATCTGCAACCTTTATCTTGGAGAGGGAAGTAGAAAATTAGGGAATTTTGTACTCAGAACGGCAAATTTTAGGCCGCTGGTTTGCATTACGACGGACTTTTTCGGTTCTTAAAGCGATCAGTATTCACCGCGTCTTCTAGACCTCTGCGATCTCCTGTCTTAAACGATCGCTTTCACGCTCTTTTTCGATTTCCATGATGCCTTTTCCTTCTAGACCAGTATTTAATGAGCTCATAGACCATTTCAGCTCCTGATTCACTAGATAAACAGATTTATTTGAATCAACTCATAGTCACGGATTTCATGATGGTAATAAACTTTAATGTTCAGAAGTTACGATCTCAATGGGTTATCCGATTTCAACTTCAGTTCAAAATTCGCGTTATTGTTAAAAAGTAAGTTGATCAAGCATAATTATTCACTCAGTGTTAACGTTCGAATTTCAAAAAAAATGTTGAGAAAGAGAAGATGAGAGAAGGAAAAAAACAGCTTTCAGTTCATCTGTCACCTATTCCTGTCTGGACCTTCCTGAATGCTGGTCTCTTCGAAAGTCCTCTTCATTCGCTTAGAAACCTTCAGTTGCGGAATTCTTTCTCACTGAAGTTTTAAAATCGGAATCTTGTCCTCCAACTAAGAGCACATGTTTTTTGCTCTTCGCTGATTAGCGCTTCAGTCGAAAATTTCGGTGATGTATCACTTGTAGCCACTTTTAAGACAGTAGGCTCTAAAAGGCCCTAAAACTCACAACTCACAGAATGACATCTATCTACTTACATAAAAGTAAGTTAACAAATAAACTTGCTTCCACTGTGTCGGTTAATGGGTTTAAGACGTAAGCGGTGGCATCGTACGGTTGGTAGTTCAAAATTATCCCACGAAACCGACGACATGGTACCCTTCTTATGCCCTCTGCTTCTATGCCCTCAAATTTTGTGGTATTTTTCGCACTTGACTGAAGACCAGTGATATTATGACTGCCTTCTTACCTATATCTGAAGGTTACGGGCTCGGATCAGCACCTTCAAACATTGTAACCATACCCCAACAAAGATTATCTTCAAGATTTCCAAAGAGCATGCTTCTTCCCACATAATATCGGTCTATCAAACTGGTTATTTGTTCTAGAGTTGCGTTTTTTTTTTTTCATATTATTTCCCTGTACTGCAATTTGATTCTAGGATAACCACTAGAAAAATTGCAGCTTTGCCACGGCAAGTTAGGCCTACAGATGTGTTGTGATGTCAATTTTATGTCAAGTTTGCGTGTTCAGAATAGTTGAATTTACCGAACCATTTAATTTTTTCGCATTTTTCTGGAACATAGCGCCATCCTTCAAATGGGGAGTCTTTCGTCATGCTGATTATCTTTGCTGAAACAAGTCATGGTTTCAATGTCAAGGTTCTGATAAATCTATTACAAACTGCTAACTCTGCTCAGAGTTCCATCAGGAACCAGATCTCGATATATAACAAGGACTTCGAGAAAAGCAGATGTGGATTAGCTGAAGGCTACTCACAAAAATCTGTGCTTATTTTACAACGAGCATGTGTTTATCTTTCGCAGCTCATTTGTGCCCCACTTTGCTATCTTGTGAGATATCGAAACCATTTTTTGAGGTGGCGGCTTTAGATTCTGCTTTTAGACCACATTAGTTTCCAGATCTTTCGGATACAACCTTCAAAATAATCCGGGTTCTATTTAAAAATAGCTTAGCTAATCATTTGGTACATGATTACTTCAAATAAACATTGGCAGCGAAGTCTCAGCAGCTATTAGCTTTGGTAAAGACATACATTTAAGCTTAGAAAGGTAGAGGTTGAAATAATCCATCATTTAACACTTACTTCAACAAAAATTTTACTCAAATTGGAACTTCCTGTTATGATGTAACCAAACTATAGTAGTAGATGTACTCACACGTAGTTCAATACTGAAATGCGATTGAAATTCACCTTTTCAAAGATCTTTAGTGTTTTTCTGCGTTATTTTTCCTTCTAACCGTATGCCATCCTTGGAAAACTTGTGTGACTTTTTATTATAGCGTAAAGATTCTTATTTCTATTAGACACTGTGTGGAGAGAGAATAAATTTTCTGCCACAATCATGCTGTCTCGCCCTCCGCCTTGCAAACAGCGGTGACTCGTCGTTAGGTGATACTCTCGAAATTCACCGGCACCCACCCACGCGTTTCAATAGCCACCCACGCTGGTCCTTAAAAGGCGACGTTCAAATGGCGGCAGTCCTAAATCAAAGGACCACTCAAATGCCATTCCTCTCTTCGATTTGGGACATATAAAATGCTTGCCTTCAATACTAGCTTGATTGTAAGCTGTGATACAAAGGTATTCTTACCTATTTCGCGATCGATTTGGTTGCTTTTACTCGAAATTTCAACTGTTCGTTCTCGAACTCCACTGGAGAAATATTGAAGGTGGAACTCACAGGTTCAATGGTTAGAGAACAATTAAAAATCATGGATGCTTTGTCTAATAAACGAATAATTCGAGCGGTTTTCGCAGGACTGCCCGCCAGGCTGTTCTGGTTGAGGCTTTCTGGCCACAGAGCCATCTGACTATCAATTTAAAGAAACTTGTCAATGGGAGTTTTCCAAGACCTAGTCCTAGATGCGCGTCGAAATTAATGATTGCGTTTATTTATTTTCAAAAAATCTACCAAACGCGAAAACTATTTATTGATCAATAACTATTGCAACTCTGACAGCATGGATCTAGCTAGTCAACCAACAAAACAAAGTGTCGTGTATATATTAGCAAGATTTTAGAGCAGTATCTGCGTTAAATGAATTCTCCTAAGCAGATTGAGCAGATCGGTCCTTGGTTATTCGATCTGTCATTTATTAAATATTACACAATTTTCGTTCTATTCTATAAAACTAATTAGGGTCGCTTTTATTAAGCACTGAGTACATATATAATATGATGCGTATGATGCATATAACCTGACCGCTGATTAATATTCATTCGGAGGGAGCAATGTACAAAATATTGGATTCGAGTTATCATGAGAATAATGGATCCAAAATAGAAGAACCCTTGGAGAATGAACAATGTGACTACTAAACGTATCAAGAAAGCTTTACTAGCCTCCATCAAAAATGCACGCTACTGACTTTTCGAAAATTATCAGCTCCGTCTCGCTTCTAGCTAGCTATTGCTATATCAATTTCTGCTTCGCTAAGGCAGAGAAGTAATAACCTTTATTGATTGGTGACGAAAGTCAAAGGGGAAGAAAGCTAATGTTAAATCAGTGCCATTTATTTTTATATTGAAATACACTTCCTCTACAGCAAAAAAATCAGAAAGGAACTGGTCGCTGAAGAAGCATTTATAAGGACAGCAAAAAAGATAGGTGGACTATTGTTTCACTAAATTGCAGTCACTAGATTACCAAAGACTTCTCGATTGATCAAGAAGTTAGCCAGAGTATGATAACAAGTTAGAACTGGTAATGGAACCAACGATGGTCAATTTATCCGAATTATTGCATTGGACCTTCTTCATCATGAGGAGAAAAGTTTTCCAAGGATTAGCAAATAAATACATTCAGCTATTCCATATATACATGATTTGAAGGAACTAAGCTACGAACAATAACTCATTCTTGTTTCCAGTCCCATAAATTAACTTTGAATGTCAGTGCTGAGTGCACTTGACAATAATTAAATCGATAGCCTGCAGAAAAGGACCAATTAGAATGTTCCGAAGAGAAAAGTTAGGATCTTCCATCAAAAGCTATTTTTTGTCTATCCAAATATTTCATAATAGTCACCGGCTTACCTAACATATTAATCTAGTAAGAAATCAAATGAAACTCTTTACATTCAAAATAATCAAATTCGCATTGACTTTATTCGAATTCGCATTAGTTCAAAAAGATACAAACATTGTCGTACTATTAAAAAAGTTTAATTATCTTTAAAATGTTTGAATTATTCAAGGTTTGCTTGCCTCTTACATCTGACCTTATCAGCAAATTCTAACACTATGCGAAGATTTGTCGACTTCTTCTTAAGACCTTTTCATTCAGGACTTGCGAACGTAATAACATCCAAGTAAATGAAAATAAACAATTTCAATTTAAGGTCTCAGTTAGTTGACCCTCATAAGCCGTCATATGGAGCCTTCGTAGAAATTACAATTTTTCTTTCTGTCCTTATCGTTGGCAATATTGGGCTAATTTTGACATTCAAAAATCTAATCATTGCAAGTAAAGTCTGCATTTTATGTATTTTTACAGATTCGTCTGTGATTATTTTGTCTCCGTCAAATGAACCTCATTTTACATCCCCGTTTACTGTGGCCGATATTTTATTCATGACAGGATCCATTATTTGTTTAATCTATCCTTTAGAAGTAAGCTTAGGATAATGTAGTAAACTTCAGATTTTCATCCGGTTTGTTCTCATTGGTCGCAAAGTTGTCAAGCTACCGATTGAGGTAAGGTTGTATTTGGATCAAAATAAAGTTACTAAGTAAATGCAAACGTCATATTGCACACTAATCAACATTTTAGATATTCGATGCCGTCAGTGTTGCTGTGATTTTCCTTGGAATCATTTGGTGCTCCCTAGCGAGGGTCCATCCGATCATTTCCGATTTGGTTTTACTTCTCGTTTATTTTCGGCTTATTAGACTTCCTCGACTATGTTGTGGTGAACCTACTCTGCATATTTCATTCTGTTTTCATTTAAGTCTATGCTGATTCTTAGAATTTGATTGATATTTTTAGGTATGACATCGCTAGAAAGTGCACAATATCGTGCGACAGTCATTTATCTTCAACAGGATGAAACCTTTCATCAACATAATCTGAATTCCTTGCAGCACAAACTCGATGTAAATGAGTTGGAGCTGCAACACCTCCGACGATATATCTACTCCCTTTTGCACGTATTCCCAACTGATATTGGGACTCAAGACAATGTCTCCAGTAGTGATCTAACAAATTCAGAGCGTTTCCTTGGAATCCACGACGATCATTGCAATTTTAAAACGCTATTCGAAGAGTTGAAAGACAGAAGTCTACCAGGTAATGCTTGTTGTGCACACAATAATGCTTTGAGTTGACAAGAATAAGGTCAAGTTTTTGTTAAATATCTTTCAATCCTTTAATTGCTTGCTCATCTGATAAAGAGAAAAGTGAGTAATCTGCGAACTCACGTTCGGCTTCACACATGCCTTTTTCCGTCGACGAGTTCTTTCACCACTTTCAGATGATTGCTGATATCTTTGTTTTCAGATCGACACATTCAAGCCGCAGATTTTTTTTCCAGATCTCGATCTTCTCTAGGAAAATTCCATTTGGCATTTCCAAATTACTGGAATTCATTTTTTGTTTAAGTATATTCTAGACCTGGACAATCCCGAGTGCAAGTACATTAGTTGTTAAGCCGATAATTTTGGTTACTTTCCATCCTCCGTTTTTCAAGAACCTGGGTCACAATGCACATATTTGATTCCAAACCTAGCTTTTAATAAAAAATAACCTGAACAAATTTCTGAAAATTTTCAGTTGATTGGAGTAAAAATAACTGAACATCTGCAACTTTCCCGTGCTCAATAACTTTTTATTCATCCTCTATTTTGAGTTCAAGTAGAAGCCTGAAAGACAGTTTATTCAACTGATCAGTGTGACGGTTTTACAAATAGTCTTTACGCATACTATAATAATGGCTTTTTTCCACAGACACACCTTAAGTACTTCAGTTTTGGGAAAGAATATTTTCGAATATTATAAAGGGTTCGACTCCACCTAACCTTTGTGTCAAATCATTTCTTGTTCCGTTTTTTCTACACACTCGTACCCTCTTTGCCTAAAGTTTTCCATCTGCCTCTCCCGTTTGTTAACATCCTACTTAATTATGAATCCTCTCATTCCGTTTTTCCCCCTATATTTTTCTCAAGGTCTAGTCTTTTTTGGGTTGCTTTTCAATTCAGCTATTTTTTCGAGCTGTTTGTAATTTTTCCTACTGACACACTGTCCCCACCATCAAAAAAGTAATATTTTTAATTCTGAATTTGTGAACGACTCTATTAAATAAGAAATTTTCGACTAATGCTTTAAGAATTTTTCCAGCTCCAATAAGTGAAGAGGATTTGGCTCTTCAGTTGGGTGACGAGAAAAACGGGGATGAACGCATTAAAAGTTGGATTGAAAGCTGTGCTCGAAGCTCGGTAAGCTGGTGGCATGGACCACCCACTTAAAAGTACTTTAAAACGCCATCAAGAATGCCACCTGTATCCTTATATTTAAGTTACGAAGCAATCAAACATGTTCAGGTAATAAGTAGCATGCCATCTGTTCAGACCGAAACATAGCTCCTGTCAGCTTAGAGCTTGTTACTGTATCTGCGCCCACAGTAATCAGACGCTATCGTGTAACGTTACCATGGTAACCATAGCTACAGAATAGTCACTCGCTTTTTCGACAGATACGATACAAGCAAAACGCTTTTAAGGTATTATGTCGTTCTGACACGAAAGCAAGGCAATGTCAGTTATCATATTGACAATTACATATAAAACATTTTCTTTGCAGAGCTAATAACGTTAGGCCCGAGTCCCGAAGTTAAAAAAACTTTCCAAAGTGTCTCCTCCGCAACCCTTCATCATTATTTTTTGAGTTAAAATTGTATTTTTTGGTGAAGTTGAATTTACTATTATATAAAAAAACTGCTAACGTGAAACTTGTCCTAATTTGAAGAGCGGGTTTTCTAATATATACACAACCAGCGGATAAAAAATTAAACATATAGCATAGTTGTTGAGTTTTAGTTTATTTAAAGACTCCTCTTAATTATCGTATCATCGAGAGAAAACAAGGGATTTGAGTGAAGGGCCCTACTAATGTGTTGTTTCCCATAGCGTCGTATCCGGTCTCGTATAAAGACAATGGTCCTGTCGACTAAGGCATTCGACTGACGGCCTTATACTTAGTATGCCATTTACAAACCAGCGTTCAACCTGCGCTATCACCGCCGTTGAAAATGCACTGGAGGACCTTGAACGCATATGATCACAAAATGCAGAAAAACATATCGATAAGAAATTAGCGAGGACATCATCGGGATCTGCCAAGTTCTCTCCCATTTGAAGACGACCCGGTAAAAACCCACTCTTGTGAAGGTGCTGACAGTGAGAATATAAGATTAAATTCATTAGCGTATCTTTCTGGTGGTGCTGAACAAATGCAGCAAACCTTCGAGTCGCGAATTCGAACTCTCCATTTTATAAAGTTGTCAATGGGATAAGTCTTCGTTGTTGGAGCAGAAAGATCAGACCCGTTAGAAAGGCATTAGCTTCAAAGCTAATTCGAACAAGCTTCAGAGACCAAGGGCAAGGGTTGCGCTTATGTTATCGGTGCCCACGATTACCAAGTCAACCAAATGTAAAACCAAGCTTGGTTTCCGATGGCTTGTTGGTTCATTAGTTACAGCAAACAGTGCGCGCAATGAAACAGTAATCATAGGCTGGGTTCTTTGCTAAAAAAACGTAGTGAATGGCAGGGAAGTGCAATGTAGAAAATTTGGCTCACTAGCGGAGGTCTCTAAATTAGAATTCCTCGAAGAACAAGCTATTAGCTGCAGCTTTAGGAATGTTGGAAAAGCTGCTTATTAGTGAAACTATGGGAAGAAACCAAGAACGAAACTCAGAAGTTAGAACGAGAGGCCCGACTAGCTAGGGAAAATCCTGTCGAAAGGGAACAAATAGACCAACGTTCTGATATAAAGCCAGGGATAAATAATGTAAATCTTGAACGTGAGCTAGGCAAATGCAGTGCCGCAACCAACAAATTTATTATAATGGAATTTCCAATATGTGAGATTGGAACTGACCAAATGATCAAACTTACAGAAAAGACGCGTAAAGTCCCACAATCTGAACAAGGAACAATTGACAAAATTAAAAAAGTATTTATTATTGAGATGATTAGGAATCTATGGGAGGATTTTTAAACGCGACAGGTGAGTTTACGATTTCGGAGATTTCCTTCGAGAGGAGGTCGAACAAATCAACATGATCAAGCTGGTTAATCCAAGAGTGCAGACATACGTCATAATTGTATCGTTTAGGACCGCTCTTTGGGGAAGATAACCAGATTTGCTTATTCGGAGTTTGCTTATTAAGAACATAAGTACCATGAACGGAACCGAAAGCGACAGTTAAAACACCATCAGAATAAGAGACATCGAAGTCTGATCCAAGATCGAATTTATCAGAGAGATCCTCTATAGAAATGTTGAGGTACTCCAGAGCGTGGTTGCTTTGACGCTCAAACTCGGTACGGGTCAACGAAGAAGACGAAGAAACGTGAGGCGGTGGTAAAGTTGCAAAACAGGTGCGGTAGACATTAGCAAAATGATCGGAAAGTTGGGACCTTGAAAAGCGACACAGGTATGACCTCACAAGCAATGGACGCATTAATGAACGAACTAGTGGTGTAACACACCTTGCTAACATTTGCTGATGCACGACGTCCACGAGGTTGGAGAACGACAGAAGAAAATGACAAACACCTGGAAGTTCGAAACACCAGCAACAAACTAAGGAATTAAAACATGAAGAAGTTATTTTGACAAGGTCAAAGCTAACATTCAAAAATACGATTTAAAATTGATTTTAAACTGTAAAAAAATCATGTTTTGATTGCAATTTTGTTCTTATAGACACTTACTGTTTCGACTATCTTTAGACGAAAATTATAAATTGATTCAACTTTTACTAAAAGCAATTTTTTCACTTTTCTTTGCATGGAAGACTGTAAAGTGCTTACAGCTACCTAACGTTCGCGGGTTCTCCAAATTCCACTTTTAGCTTTATCTCCTATTTTCATATGCTTGCAGTTTCCCATACCCTACCTGATGATAATGTCCTTTCATTATGGACATAAAGATATTTTGGAATGCTTCGAAACACCAGAAGGCACGTACAAGCTGAAATCAGTCCTGTCACCAAAATGTCTTCCCGGTATTCCTCCTTCTGCCCGCCTATCCTCCGTTCGCTTGTCCTTCTGTGATAGCAGAAGTGTATGCTGCATTAATTCAGGCAGAGAAATATGCATTTATCCTATACCTGGATGTCGAGTATGTTTAATTTCTGAGGCCATATTAAAGTGTAGATTTATGAGTCTTATGCTCCGGGTAAACAAACGTTTAAAACGTCTGCACCCGTTTGTCATGATTTTGGCGTCTCTTCTCTTTTACTCATGGGATTTGCAGGAGGGGAAATCCATATGATTGACCCATTCCACAAAGAACTATGCAAGATCTTTAATGAAGAGGTTTGTTTAATTTTCTGTTTTGCTCATTCGACTGCTTAGAAGTATATCGAGCGAACTCTGGTGACTTGCATTCGTTGGGTGCCCTATTCTACAAACCAGTTTCTCGTTGCTCATTCTAGTGGACACATGTATTTGTATAATGAGGAGCTTTCCTGCTCTCCTGCGCCTCCTGTTTACCAGTTATTTAAAAAAGGTACCAGTTATGTCGTATTCACTTGCAAGACCAAGTCGACCTGCAATCCTCTCTACAACTGGGCCCTTACAAATGTTCTTGCTGATTTCTCACAGTCCAAAATGTTTGAAGACTGTGATGTTTCCACAACACTCCTACCCTCTATTAATCAATTCGCCTTTTCTACCTGCGGAAAGTATCTTGCCGTTGTCACTGAAGATGGCTATCTCCGTGTTTTTGATTATCATCGCATGCAACTATATGTAAGTTGGTTTCTCCTCTGCGATTGATAAAAACTTGTTCCAATTGGGTTTAAAGCCCTGATTCCAAAATTCAAGATATTAATATTGTGGTGCTTCTAATTAAGAACTGCCTCAGATTTATAGTTTATTTTCAGCATTCTCTCTTACAACATCGTGTCCTAACACTTGGCTTTCCAACAACTTCAAATAGTATGTTGGTTTCAGGACGGGTTCTCGTGTCTCAGCACTTAAGATTACTGTTTGCTAGCCACATTTAATTCTTGGCTCTATAATCACATTGAAAAGTGGATCTCTATGTCAGTGTAGAAAATTGCAGAGTTTGCAATGGTTAAAAAACGACAGTTCTACTTGCATTTTCATCTAATGTGAACAGCATTTTACTTTGTTAAAGGGCTTTATGCGCTCGTACTTTGGCGGTCTGACGTGCGTGGATTGGTCACCGGATGGAAAGTACGTCGTAGTAGGTGGTCAAGACGACCTTATAACTATCTGGTCTTTCACTGCACAGGCAGTAATCTGTCGTGGACAGGGACACAAATCCTGGACCAATGTAGTTCGCTTCGATCCTTTTGTCTATCCACCTTCATTCTGCAATGGCACCGCCGCTGCTGCGAGCGACCTCGCCACCCCTACTGTGGATCAGCGTGTTCTCCGAACCGCTGTCACCACTACCGCCTCTCTATCGAATACTAAATCTAACGGAATTTTACAACTACATGACCGACATTCCTGCAATAACCCTCTAGATTCTGAATCACCCTTCCGCACTTATCGGTAAGTTTCAGTCTTGTCACTAACTGTGCTTTTGATTTCTCGAAAGTTTTAAAGACTCTTACTTGGCTACCAGATCTTATTTTGTCGAAGTGTAAGGGAAATTTTTCTGACGATTAAAACGAATCATCTATGCTCAATTCTTTCGCTCAGACTATAATTAACCTGAATCCACCACCACTTAATACGGCAATAGATTCTTATTAGTGCACTAAGGAGTTATGTTTTTTTCAATGGCCGCCAGCACTGAATTTCCACAATTTTGATTTTAATCCTTTCTTCTATTATATACTAAGTATAGTATTTCTCAGGTCGAGAAATGACATAGAACTCGTTTTATAAAATAGTGGTTTTACTGATCGCTGTGTTGCCTCAATAATCTTTATCCTAGCGATTCTTGCTTACTGCAGCCTAGGTTCAGTGGGTCAGGACACATTCCTCTGTCTTTGGGAGCTGACGGAAGACGTTATTCGTCAGGGACTTCGTTTCTCTGCGCACTACCACCACTCTATAGGTAGTGGAAATGGATCCAGTGGACGCAACCCATCAGGAGCTCTTTCCGATTCCTCAACTACCTCTGCGGCGACCTGTTCTGCAGTTTTTGATGGGCCGGTTGTAGACGGTAGTTTTGAAAAGAGTCGGACTGTTCCTCGTAATAGTGCAGGTAGTAGTGCAACTAGCAAAAAGAAGGCTTTCCTGAGTAGTTTTCGATCCTCTCTACCCAACTCCTCTCGGAATCACTCTGAACAAAGCGACTTCTCGGCCAAGTCCTCCGTGCCCTCTGAAAGCTATTGCATACCTCTGTCCAAGGATGGTGTCAGTGGAAACCATCCTCTCATCTCTTCCAAAGAGTAAGGCAAATTTTCCATTTATTTAATTTGAACCTCTGCAAATGTTATATCGATATAGCTCCTCCACTTACCATCTTCATTGGATGGATGATGAATACTTGATTGATCTAGCTTCGATCTAGTCTGAATTTAGTCATTTGATTTTTAAGACTTAATAGGATACCAGTTGGTCGAGGTGAAGAGCTGGGTATCCTTTTTTTCAAAAATAACAAGCCCTGTTTCCTTCCTCTTGGTGCCTACTTTTTTCCCTTCCGATTATTTCCATTTGATAGTTAGTTTACGATTGATCGAGATATAGGAGGGCAGTATCCGTTCTCAATCTCCCGTTCCACCTCGTTCCTCTGAGTCACCCGACAATGTCTGGTCTCTTTCTCGAATGTCTTTCTCATTCGAGAGTATGAGGCGCTCCATATCAAACTTCTTCCATTAAAAGCTAATTCTTGGGATAGTTACCGCATTAAAATTCTCTTCTCTTGACATTCTGATTCTTGATGTTTTTTTGGCTTAGATCTTCTCAGTTGTCTGTTTCTTTAAGGGCTTTTAACATTTCTGAGTGCATATACACCAGCTGCCAGGTTGAGAATCATAAGCGATCTCCTCTCAGGTCTCAACATTGCTGACTGCATAATGTACATCTGACCATTTACTAGAATTATTATCGTTATAGTTAACAAGAGCATATAGCCTCCCACAAATCTACCTTTCTACAGGTTTTCAGTGGCCATATCTGATGACTTCCCCCTCTGTGGTTTTTCTCACGATTCTGAGCAATGTAAATAGAAAATTGTGTAGCACTGTAATGAATCCAGGCTATTTGACTTTCAGATCGTAGCCAGACTATTTGGAAATTTTCGCTCACTTTATTGTAATGGCAAGAGTTCTGTTTGATCCTCCTTAACTTCAAACTGGTGATTTTTCAGTTGAAACTTTAGCATGAAAATAGTATATAGATCTGGATAGAACGAAACTAATAGACTGAGGGATTGTTCTTATGCTCCCTATCAGATCGTCTTCTATTGTATTTGTTTATCTGCGCATCCAAGCATTATGGCAGCCTGTCATTAGCTTCTTTCATGATTCCAGGTATCTGCGCTGCAGCTCTGCCCTTTTGTGAAATTTGGAGTGCGCCACGTTTCTCGTATTACTTCCTTAATTGTGTTCTTTTCAAAAGGCAAAGTCTTTATCATGAGCGCGTAATAATCGGTTCCCTCATGGTTGCAAGGAAATCTTAGGCAGGAACATTCATAGATCTCTTCGATTTTGTCAAGTGTGGGAATATATGTGCTCACGCTCTCTTCTTTGGACTTGTCATTTAGTACGCGCACACCCATGTTTGGTATCCATCCTCCAAACGCATCATCGTTTGTCAATTGCGGGCGCACTAGGTCACCTAATGAGTGCATAGATAATTTCGTCAATTATGGGAATCTCAGCCAACATTTGAAGCTAATCCGATATCTCAGCGATGAAGTGTCTTCGGATGTCGACTTCGACCTTTCAAAAAAGTACCTCTGTAGTACTATTGAGCCGTTTACATGATGGAGTTTGCCTCCTGGTCTTACGGTTAATACATTCTTGAAGTTGAATTTTCTGACGAAATCCAGGCGAATGGTAGACTTGTTTATAAGAACCCGTTTGATACTGATTATGTGTTTGATAAGGGTTTAAAAGTCATCGAAGCATTATCAGTAGTTAGAGTTATCACCCACCCACAAATTGATGCCAAAATGAGATGTCTACTATTGAAGGCTCTGTGATGCCTTCCCTCTTTTCAAAAGGGACGTTGTATTACTTTTTACGACACAAGTTCGGATTTGTTTGTTGTGTTAGTTATAATTATCTTTGAATTCCACTTTGGGATGGCGTTCCTCTAACCTTGTTGATTTACAGTCACTTTCTATTCTTCTGGTTATCCTTAAGAGATTTGTTGACTTATCTACTTAGCAAACGAAGATTTCTAACTTGGCTATCTTTCGACGTTCATTTCTCTACAATCTGTTCATTTCCCACTGGCTATTTGGGCTTTGTGCAAGTTTAATTGGGAGAGAATCTCAGAAATTTTCGCACAGGGACACTCTTTTTGATTTGCCTTACTCGCGTGAATTCACTTATCTGTCTGCACATCAGCTGCATAGACACCTGACTTTATTGGCAATGAGTACAAGATGATACCTCATTTGCTAGTGATGGACTAGAGGTCTTTATTAGATTATTAATAATAGTCCATAGCGGAATTTGGATTATTACCTTATTAATCAGACAGCGGAAATTTCTTCGGATCACTTTTGTTCCAGTCCGACGGGTCGATCCTGTCTTCATTTCAGGATGTACCGTAGTTTGTTTGTCGCTAATAAACATTACTTCTAGTTTACTATCCTCGTATTAGATTCTGGGGCATCAAGGCAGTGCTCTTTCTTATTCTAACAAACATTCTAACGAAGTTCACGTGATGCCCTGAAGGAAGCAGTAACTTGCTTATTGTGCAGAACTTTTAAAAAAATGTGGCGAAAATGTCAAGTATTTCGGGGTACTGAATCATTAATATAACTTCCAAATGGTTTCGTTGATGCTGTTCCTCATTAAATAACAAATTTTCTTATGAGCATTTGGTTTTCATTGACCAAATTACCATCTAACATCCGGTGCATGACGTTTTTGGGTATAAGCTGTGGGTTAATGGATATGAGGGAGGACTGAAGACACCGTTTTTTATTGAGATGTAATTACTAATAAATGTTCTTTGTACTGACGTGGTAACCATTCCACTGCGATTGGAAATCTCTCTTCTCGCAAATGGCTTACTTAGCAGTCTGATTTACTGAAGACTATTCTTCTATTTTTTGGGGGGTTAAAGGCAGATCTTCAATTCCTTTCCTGCCTCTGTAGAGTGCTCTTTCTGGGCGAAAAATTACTAGAGGTGGTCCTCTAATTCCTTAGTCAATTTTTAATGAAGAGTTTGTAGTTAGTTCATAATATTCCGAAAAATACGAACTCGGTAGTCTTGCCAAATTGCGTTTTTCCAAAAAGGGAGCTTAAACCGAATCGTCAAATATAGTAAAAGCTAACTAAGACATTCTCTTCGGTGCAATGCAAATTTTTGAAGAGGATGGGTCAAAGTAGACTTTTTTTCGGAAAATGAAGTTCCCTGAATTCTGCGTCAGAGGAAATTGTATTTAGGCGGGAGGGAAGGGGTTTCTCTTTGAAATTCCACCATAGCACAGACTCTACCTCCATGGATAAGTGAAGTTTTCATTTCTGAAATGCTCATAAAATTGAAACTTTAATGCCACTATTTGGAAAGTGCGAGGTTTTAGTACGCTTTTCAGGGGGACAAAGTGGCTGCTTTAGCATTACGAAATGGGCCGTCTGATATATAACACTGCATCATCAAATCACTATCAGGACAGCTGATGGTGAAAAAGAACCCACTACTCCACTTTATTCTACCCATAAATGCTGAGCGGTGCTTAAGCTATTCGTGCTGTCGAAGGTTGTGCAACTCCTTTCCTGATAAAAACTTGAGGTGTTTATAAAGAAATATTGTGAAGTTCATTTATTTGAAGACCCAGTGGTTTAGGTCCTTAACCGACTAACAGCCTATATGATTGCACACAGAAATATTTATATCTTAGCTCCCTTGTCTTTTCGGTATTGTCTTATGCCTTTCTCTGCTTCTAGTTTCGAAGTTTGTCATCACTCATTGTCTAGCGCTGCTGCCAGAATCCCATCTTCCTTGGAGAGCTTAATATAAAGTTAAATAGTTATCTTCATCCCTGTCAGTAAGTAACTTAAAGCGGATCCTGGGGATTGAGAAGCCGAGCCAGATTGACAACTCTGCGTTTTGTTAAAAGGACCATAGCATTTTTTCAGGCATCTCACTCGTTACAGTCATCTTTATGTCATCGAAGGCAGAGATAGATGTTGACTTTTAATTTATTTGCTTTTTGTCAGCTTACTTGGTACCCCCAACTGTCCGCGTCTATCTGACGTGCCGATATTGGAGCCCTTCGCCAAGTTTGGCATCACCCGAGATCTCATTACCGACCTGGTATTTCGCGAGGACAGCATAAACCTCGCCTTCCAACAAGGCGTCATCCTCAGTTACGCTCGGCCTGTACGTTCATCCTCATTCCTGTCCTAATTTATATTGATCCCCCTGATTTGTAGTTTTAATGTGTTTGGCTTCAGCTACGTTAGGTTCGTCACAGTGAAAGTCCATCTAGATTTATCATTTTCGCTGTGCTAAACTCGGATTTCTTTCACGTTGGCAGGCAGTTAAATCTTTGTTCTCTAGAACAAATCTAGAATGGGGATTTTTTTATACCGGATGTTAATATGGTCTGTACTTCCTGCTATTATCTTCTGTCTAGAACAAGAAAATATTGGCACTCCTCTTAGAACCTCCCGTTTGGTGTGCATTCTACCAGTTGTGGAAGTATTCTGCTTAGCTGTTTCTCGTATCATGATCTTAAGTTGCAATAGCCTAAAAAGATCAATGATATCGTTACTGTCAACAGCTGGACCTCCGAATAACCCCATACTTACATTTTATAACCGATGCATTGGAACGGATTTGTATTCCGGCTTTAATTTTCTTCTGGCCTTTCATAAAATCAATTTGGAGACAAAGTAATCGTTTGCATCAAAGCATTTATTTCACAACTCAAGGTATTGTTAGGTCGGATAATGCAGGCACATAGCGATGAATGCCTAAGTAAATTCCAAATTTTGAATGCCTTTCCTAAAAAAGACGAGCACCTACCTTTTTTCTATTTCATTACTAGGATTAAAGACAGCTTGTACATGATTCAATGCCGAAACACTTCTTATTATCTTAGAATAGTATTGGCGTCGAATGGCAAATATATCTGGAGATAATCTATTAGTTACTGCTTTGTGGATTTAAGGTGGATTATTAGATAGAAGGCGAGAGCGACCTCAGATTCCATCCTCGCTGGCCTTCAAAGACTGCCTTCTGCCAGAGGAGCGCGAAATTACACAAACTGAGTCATTGCCATTTTCGAAAATGATATCAGATCAAAAGGAAGACAAGAATGGCTGTTAAAAAAAAACAATCGCGATGCATGTGAGGACCAGTCTGATTCTCTTTCTAAATCCCGTTTTCTTCCCATGAACACTTTTGTTTTAATTATGGCTTGGTTGAATATAGATCAAACATGCAGCTTTCTGTACTACTAAAATGCTCTGTCCTTTTACTAATGCATCCAGTGGGTCCTACTCCTATAATCCTCCATCCCACTTTTCGTGATTTCGTTTTTACAACCAAAAGCGATGACTCTTGATGGCTAAATCTCCTGCACTGCATGAAATGTATGCCCAAGCATGTTTATCTCAGGGAGCAGGAAGGCACCTTGGTGTCCTTGTTTGGGGGGCCGATCTCCTTTCAGCCACCCTTCATAGACTAACGTTGGTTAGTTCGAATGAGGACTTTTCAATTTTCAGATGTAAGCTAGTGGATCCCGCTAATTAGTAGAAATTTGGTGAACCGCATTGTCGAATCTGCCAATTCGAACTCGAAGGGCCTGCAACTTCAAAGTTTTGGTTGGCGAAGTCATTTGGGTTTAGTTTGAAGGTGGGTTCACATTTCAGTTTGCTTAATCTGTGCCAGCTTCCGTTCATATCATTTACCGTAACAACTTAGATCTCGGCAGGTCACCTCCTTGGAAGTGAGGTAGTCCCACAATCTCTTATATACTCTTTCAATCGCCTATGAGATTTATTTGAATCATCCTGAACCTATCTTACAGTGAATCTTGTGTGCGCCCTGTGGGTGATCAATCGCTCTAGTCTGTTGTCGCTAATCAATTCGTTGTTGTTGGTAATTATTTTTATTAAAGAAGGGATAAAGTTCCTTATAGAGACTTGTGAAGATAAGTAGGAATACATTAGCCATTTTATTATTCTTTTTTTGGTCTACTATGGCTGCATCATAAACATAGCATAGTACATGTTTATTGTACCGCCGTGGCACCTAATCGCTCATTCACCATTACTGCTAAAAAGGCTGCTTTAATCTGTTAGTATAAAACACCATTGATTCCGTGGAGGATCTTATTAAAATAACAATTCAGCTTTTGGAGCAGCCGAAATATATTAGTGCCCTTGATGACTCCAGTGAGATAGAACCCAACTGATTGTCTTGTTCCTTATCTTCAGGAGATGGAGGCTTTTTCAACATCAGCTGTAGCTGGGGATTTGAGTGTATTTGATGCCGCTAATCTAATCAGGGACGTTGGTGAGGGTATTGTTGATGATATGGAAGATCTATCCGACGACGGAAGACTTAACGTTGACGACACTGAAGTGGAAGGTGGAAGCACCTCTTCACCCTTTCTTGCTCGTACGGGAGACTCTCCGGTTTCTAATAACTCGATGATGAGTGCCTCAGTGGCAAACCATCAGCTCCACCATCAACGTCTACATCGTCATGCATTATCGCCGGGTCTTCAGCATTAACCCAATTCAAGATCTCGTATATTCCTGAGTCATCCGCAGGACAGGTCTTTTCAAATGTCTTTCATGCCCTATACTCCTTCAACTTCTCTCCCATTCTCCCTTCTCTTTCGTTGTCATCTTACGCCTATTTGTGAATGTGTGCTCACGTTTCAATCACGCTTCAGTGCTCCCCGGTGCCCGTGTAAAAATTGAGCAAATATATCCGCTACTTAAATATAATTAGTAAAGCTAATTAAAACCAGTTGTACAAATGGTTGTGTAAGATGAACTACGAGGACTTTGCTGCTTCGGTAATTACCTTATAGTCTTATTAAATTTATCGCAAAAAATGCGAAGGCTGTGATGAGGGAAACTGTGCACTTCAATAGAGTTTTTTTTAATCTTCCAAAAAGATGTTTGGAATCTTAAACATCGCGTCCAAATTATCAAACCTTTGAAATGGGGATAGGAAGCATCGGTCAGTTCGTCGTTATGGTCTGATAATCGCACATAGCTTGAACTGGTTCACTTTATTTGCATTTTAGATTAAAAAAATGTAGAATCAGTCAGGACTTTCTGACTCTACTGATCAAATAGGCTCATAAAATTTAAAAGACTTCGCCTATTGGTACAGGTGCTTTAAGTGATTCACAGATCAAGTTTCATGACTTGAATTATCATTTTCCCTACTGATTAGGTAACTCGACCAAGGTTGTAGTTAAGCAGATGTGATTTGAATGCTTCTACTCAAAGATTCACTATGGCTTATCACACTTCCTTGATGTCCTTACACCCCCTTAGTACCGAAATAAATGCTCTTTAGCACTACGTTCCCAAGTTTTGTGCGAAGAAGGTACTATATTAACACCCATAATACCCCCGACTAAGTTAGTTACAGCTGATTTGCAATCGAGTAATTGGAATATATCAAATTATTACGTTATTAATGATAAACGTTTAAGCTCATACCCACATTTAAACCTTTGGTCCATTTCTCGAAGTCTCAAACATGCGTTAAAAAATTTGCTTTAAGCTTAACTTTTGAGAGGCAATATTTCCGTGCATCTAACCTCCATAATCCCGTGAGATATAGGTACTGTGCGAATCAGTACAAAATCTTACTTCACCATACCTAAAGCTAGATTAAATTTGAAAGTCTTCGATATATTTAATCATTTAGGTCCACCTTTAATTTCTTATAAGTAACTTGTAACTAGTGAAATCATTTGCATTGTTGAAATTAATTTAAGCGAAAATTGCATAATAAGCCAAATATGGCGTATTATAACGCAGTACAAATTTAGGTTGAGTTCACTGATAAATTTCATTTGGGTTTGTTACACGGGCTGACTAATACCTTTTTTGGATTTTTTCGATTGGATTATTTTTAGTTTTCGCTAGGTTTCTCACACCCAGAGGTGGATACTTATGAGATGTGATAACCAGATTGGTTGCTTCTGACATATGCTCCTCTATGCACCGTAGCGTCGGCATCAAATAAATCTACGCTTTTGAAATCACAGTATTAATTACTGCGCTTTGGGTAAATTAGCTCAATAGTTTCATCGCTAACTAGTCATGGAGATATCACGTGGATATCACCCGATCTTCAAGACCACAATCAAGGGACTGGCCAGGGTGAAACTCCACGGCCGAGGTGATCTTTCTGGAGAAAAAATCAATCAAATAATCGCATTAAATGCATTGCGAGAAAATGAGTCCTTTACGGATTACCCAATGCGAGTTTACGACGATGCGATTCGTTTTGACAAGAATCAATATGGATCCACATTACCGGAGATTCCTTACTCAAGCATTACTAGACTGGTTGTACTTCCAAATTTTCCTGATGTATGTTTCATCCATTTCCGACGAAACGCCTATAAAATGTACATGGTCTTCCGAGTTCGAAAGGTTGATTATTTGTTGAAATTGGCAAAGATCATTACGACATGGAATGAGGCGAATTTCAATGATTCTGAAAGTGCAGAAGCGGAGACTTCTCAGTTTCATTCGCTTCAGCGAATTCGTGGATTTAAACTTTCACAACAACCAGCCAACATTCAGCGTAGTGGGCGCCCTTTACAGTCAGGAGAAAGAGTAACAAGTTTTGATCAGAAAAATCATTCACAGTCACCAAACTCAGCAGGCACACAAACTCACATTAGAGTTCGACTACCTGATGAATTTGAAATTGATGAACCATGTGAGTTTGTGTGCATTAAGCATAATCATAAGCAGCCAAGATCTCGTCCATCAAGACGCAGAAATCAATCACAACCCACCCGAGAACTTCATGAAAGTTGCCATCGGAAAAAAAGGTATCATTCTGAACCTCGTTTCCGGCGAGATTTCGAGGTGGAGATACTCGAGGACAAGCGACCACGATTTCCAACCCGGCCTGGAAAGTACACTACTATTATTCCCACTGTGAAGAATGTATCCACACCAAAAGTGTCATATAGACATACAAAGGGACCACAAGAACGCGTGATCATAGCACAAATGTCGGGGTCAAGTTCCAAACATTCCTCTTCAATGAATCTAAGTGAACTTTTGGACATTGACAGGGCCGATGTTAGAAAAATTTTTCCATCTCCTATGGATCCCGGAAAAATGTCGCCAAAGTCTCGTCGTAATGAACGCCTACTCCATATGCTGCAGAAACCGTTGAATGATTATGAGTTGAATGAACGGAGTTGATGATTTCCCCAAAATAATTATTTATTCTCCTCGTATCTTATTCACCAATGTAATACATTTGCAAATATACTTTTACCCTCAGTTGGTGAGGGGGTTGGCTAACAATTTTCACACCAGGTTTCTTCGAAAACGCAGTACTTTGTGCAAAATTCGTTTCCTTTTGACCAGCTTAAATACATTCCTTAAAAGATTATCAAAGTACGTTGCGTTTATGAGAATGAGCAGACTAATAAAACTCCGTTAGTCTATTCATAAAGACGATAATTTGGTCGAACAGATATTCAAAATGGTAAATGGAGAGCTCAAAACCATTAATAGGAAAGAAACAGCACGGATGAACCCTTAGTAGTTTAGATATTTACTCTCATTAGATTTTCTTGAGTAGGCTTGCATTCGTCGTTCGAGGAAGGAGATGAAATTGCGCGAAAATGCAGAAGCATCCAATAACTCTACCACCTTGAAACGCTTTAATAATTGGTTGGCAGATCAAGTTGATAACATCAAGAAGCCTATCAGATGCATCGAAAATTCCGGTAAAATTTCCAAGACCACTATATTCAAGCTGCGGTCCAGTGTTTAATTAGAGAAATTTGTAATACAACCCCAATTTCAAGGTCACAAGTTTGATCACGTACTGACCAATACGTGTTTAAGCGTTATTTAACTTGGGCTTAATCATCCTGCCTCGAAAAAAGGTGAGCGTGCTGCAATCTCATGAAATTATTCATTAAGATGAGATCCAGTCTTGGCTACTATTCACATACCTACTTTTTATGCCACATGATTAATTCTCTAGCTTTCAGCTTATTTAAAACTCGGAGAATTTCACAAATTTGAGTATCTAAAGAGATAAAGTGAGTTTTTAATTCGGTTAGCAAGTATTTGGCCTGCGTGAGGCCATCACAGACCTAGCAAGAGGCCTGAAATGAAGGTAAATTTAAATTTTCGCATGCATCGGCTAAAAAGACTCCGACTTGCCATATTGACTGCTCTATAGTGTTTCGAATCATGAAACTGCCATTTAGTTACTCTTTGGAAAGCAGAATATCGAAGAATTTCTGTTCATTTATGAACCAAAAGCACACAGATTATTGACGAAACGCAGCTTTTGATATAACCAAGTCTGTTTAGTTCGTGAGTAAGTGGGAGTTGTCTTGATCTAAATAAGCATGCTTGCCTTAATGCACTAATGGCAGGTGAATGCTCTTCGATCAAAATTGTATTAATTTTTTTCAGCTCCAAAGGTGGGACAAAATCATCCGAGGAATTTCCGCTACATGGTTTAACCTGGTTGAGAGTCGACAACTTCATCCATTGAGTGGAAAGCTTTGATTCAGTCTGTATAATGGTTCTCTATGCTCAGGACTTAGACGTTTTAAATGATTTATCATTCATTCATCACCAGCTTATTTAAAAATTGGCATTTTGCTGGGACAGATTTTTCGTCCAAATGAGAAAGATATGTTCCGCTTAAAATTCCCAAGCCATTTTTTTAAAATTTCTTTCTGCGAGTGAATTCGCAACTGTTACTTAATCCCTCGAGTATCGGGTGTGACTATTTAAAAAAAGGATTCATGACAAAGTGTCACAAACACAGTTTCCTATCATTTCATTTACGAAATTTATGGCTGAATTGTCTGTCTCAATTCTATATAAACTCTTCAACTAGAAGGAGACTTACCGAAAAAGCGAATTCTCACCCATTGGAGTGTATCTTGATGAATGATGGAGTTTAGCATCACCTGAAACCACCGCTGTATAAATCTAAATTAGATACAAAATTGAACTGGCTGCCAAGGTTTGCACAAGGACTATGGGAAGCCCATTTTTTTGGAGTTGGGCAGTTAAAAATCTAAGATGCAGAAGTAATCATAACTGAAAAGCTGGACTGGAAAATGAATCGATCATCTTTTGCGATTGACTTACACTTTCTACCTGAGAATTTACCTCGGTCCTTGATCTCTTTGAAATTTGTTCGTAGACTGAGCACCTGAACAGCTTCTTAATGCAAATCATACTGATTTTCTATCTTATACAATAATCCTGTTTCTTCACTAGGATAAGGTGCCGGATCGGACTAATCACCCACCGGACGTACAAAATTAGATTATACCTGCAGAAGTACAACTATGTACAGCCTATTAAACGGGGACGACGTAAGTGCCTGGATTCATGATCTTAAACTGGACTGTAGAGCGTGAGTGCATGTGGCCAAAAAATTTGAGAAGTCTTTTCGAAGAGATATGAAGATTGTCTGCCTTAGCAACTTTCGAGAACGGACGAGGTGCCAATACAAGACCAGAGAACCGAAGACGTTGGTAACCGCTTTTACTGTGTTCTGTGTTAACTGTTGTGTGCTACGTGTTGTAAAAGCTATTTGTATTTCTGTTGTCCCCCCACTAAGTCCTTCGGACTTGCCCTTATGGGTGGGGAGTAAATAAAAAAAATTCAGATAGGATGAAATACACCTCTGCTCTATCACGGCTGTGGAAAACTCTGACCGAGGTACTCCATGAGATGCAACAGAAGAATGAATGTTATTGCACCACGGAACCAGGTTGAGAAAAGACCGGAAAGCCGAAAAAAGTCAAATAACTGTTTCTATGATACGATATGTAAATTTTTGTATTTGGGACTTGCCCTAAAGGGTGGGGACGAATAAGAATTAATAAGTAGAATTAGAAGAGGTGCTTTCGTTTTTCCCAGACTGAGTGCATAATCAACTTGGAAGGACATTGATGGATTTTAAGAAGTTAACATCTGATGATGGGCAAATGTGGAATCGTTTCTATTTTGCTTCTCAGTAATTTACCTCTTAAAAAACCCCTGGAATTAAGATTAAATCAGGTAAATAAACTCGCATGGAAATACCAAACAGGTGATGTTACTGTTGAGGAAACAAAATCAGTAGCCTAATTGTGGTGAAAGTTGGTGGCCACTCAAAAGGTTTATTAGAGACCCTGCAGTCGACCCAGGTGAAGGAATAAATATTGTTAAACCATTTTTGCTGAATCACTCTCGCTCTTTGCATCAACACAATAGTTTGACCATTGAAAAATGGTATCAAGATCTGACGAAATGCTCATATGAGGGACGAAGTTTGGTTGAGATCTCTAGGCAGAAACAGTAAGAACCCCACAACAAAATCGAAATGATTCCCTGGTTTAATCTTTTTGGAGGTTTTCAACGTAATATTAGTATTAATAACTAGCGATTCTAAAGATTGAGCATCATAAATGCATCGATAGATGATCTCACCGAACCTATTACCTCACTAAAAGCCTCAGGTTGATTTGCTCTCCTTCCTTCGAAAAGAAAACATCATCGCCTTTGATTGCCATCTGCTAGACGCGCATGGAAGTTTCGCAGACTGAAAGTGTGAGATGTACATCATCGTTAAAAAGAGTTGCATTAAGGTATTAAGGTCCTTTCTCCTACTAAAAGATTTCTCGATTAAAGAAATGCCTTTGGAAAAGCCAATAACATCTATAAATTTCGACATATTACCTCCTTTCGAATTTTTTGCAAGATCAAATTTCTTATACCTTTTTTTGCTCTTCAGTTGCCCATACCTGAGAGCATTTCGAAATCGTCAAATGTTTAAGCCATAAAAAGTTTTCAACGCATAATGCTTTCTTCGAATGCCTCGTTGTTGATTTTTAGAGTGAAAAGTTTACTACAGCACTACCATAAGCCAAATGTACACGCTGTTGTTGTTAAGTTTTACATGGATAAACCTGCATATTTCAATAATTTAAAGTTACATCATTTTGTGTTCTCGCTTCACAACTGCCTTGAACAGTTCGAATGTAGTCATTTAGTCTGGAAAATATCAGCTCCGCACAATGTCGATATTAAACAACTTTCTAATTGTCATTCTCTAAATTATATCTTGGAAGGGGAAGTTGTCTTAAAGCCTCTTTACTCAATGACTTCCCAATCAGCTTTTTTTTCGTAAGCTATGTGTTGGTCATTTCGAGCAAGGCGTACGTGCGGACGGATTTCAGATTCTTGTCTCATGCTGCTACAGCCATTTCACCCCCAAGGGCCATGAGTTTGACGTTAGTTTTCAAATGATCTCTTCGCTAATTAGGCCGAATCTTTCCTAGTCGCACAATTTGTAGGCATTATTTCATCGTGCATTGAGTTTTACTGCATGAAAAATTCAAGAACGACTTTCGCATCTAGTGAAACCCAGTAAATATCAATTGATTTATCTAACCATCTCCTGTCATTAAATTTTTTTGCTACACCCATTATGTATAAAGCATTTAGTGCTTCGATTTCATAAAACTCTGTAAGCTTAAAAACAAATTGTCTGAATTTCTCACACAATTTGTGTTTTAATCACACGTTTCGTGAAAAATTTACACTTTTTTCAGTTTATTTCTTACTTATGAGTAGAATAAGTAAGAAATAAACTGAAAAAAGGTTTTGCTAAATTAGAACTACTTTTCATATTAATCATGAATACTGAATCGCATAAAACAACTAGACGATTGATTTAAAGAATTCCAGTGAAAGTTTATTGAGACGCTTTTTTCAGTCCTATTCATTTGACTACATTAAAGCACCTTCGTGTGATACATCGCGGCATTTGTTACAGCTTTTGTGACAAGTCAAATCCATTACTGTACAAAGTGTTTAAAATAGGTGCAAGGACACAGTGTAAGATAGTTTCAATGTGAAATAATTTTCTGGTGGTACTTCTTGACTAATCGACCGGTAGTTCTCCTTCGACATTATTCGATACCTAACATTAGAATTCATTTTCGTTCTCATCGATTTGACTGCTTCGAACTAACTTCCATTGGTCAAAATATTAATTTCTACCCATTGGAAATAAGTACAAATCTTGGATGTGCCAAAAATTTTTGAATAGAGAACCACCAAACCTTATTTTTTTAACCATCTTCCAATCACACAAGTGAAATAAGAAAGTAAAGATAAGTAAAGATGAAGTACCTAACCTTCGATAAAAGTCCTCATGCCCTAATCGAATCCACTTATCAATTCACTCAGATTGCTTTGGAATAAAAGCACACACCTTGAACTGAAATGAAGGGAAACCAGCAGAAGCAGAAATCATAAATCTCACATAAAGGCTAATTGACATGTACTTTGCTGGATGAAATTAATGCCAATAATAGGATGAAGCTCACGATTATCATTATTACTTGCATTTTAAGTGTAAAGTTGAAATTTTTAAGTTAAGGTTCCTTAAGCAGAAGAATTAAAGGCCTCACAAATTGGCTCAACGCTCCTCCCAAGAATTCGTGAAAAAATTGTGATTCAAAAGAAGATGATTTCAGAAAGTGGTCAAGAAATGCAGGAGAGATTTCGCCTAGAGTACCTTTATTTTTACTTTCAAAGAGAAGTCAAGGCAGATTGTTGAGATAACTGTATCCTCAAGGTTATTTTCTTAGACAAAGTTTATGAGACTAACCACTCGCTAAATCCTGTGATTTGCATATTTACTTGGATTTGGAACCGATATAGGTTTTAAGGATTCTTTTATTTTTAGCTAAAAAGAAACGAAATGAACTTGAACCACCCCGGTTGGAACCTAGGAAGTTTTTTCGCTTTCCATGATCTATTCGTACTTTGCCCTGGTTCCCTAAACCCCTTAGAACATCGTTAACTTTTCAATCTAACAAATAGTTTTGCCTTGGACGAGACGGAATTTACTGCTTTGTTTCTCGTTATTGAATTTCATTCAGTACCTCATTGGGATTGAATGTGTTTATCCTGAGACCAATTTTTTGAATGATCGAGGTTTTCCCTGGTAGATAGTTTGAAATATGGATGTAAGGATTTTGCAGTCACCTTAGCACTTCTGAACCTTCTTCAAGATCTCTAAGGATTGTCGAGCTATCCCATAAGTAGAGAACTTCCAAACCTATGAATGCGTCCGAGACCAGGAAGGGTTTCCAGTACACCGAATTTCTGCCACTACTAAATAAAGGCCGCCATCATAAACAGAAAACTGGTTAGCTTGTTGATTGCATTTTGAGAGTTTATCTCTTTTTATGCAAAGGATTCAAAACGTTTCAGTAATTTTTTTGTCTAGTTTGCAGTTTCAACATCAAAATTATTGGTACATAGACACAATTTGGATGCTATTCATGGTGCAAAACTGTCCAAAAAGGCGGTGCAGAAGTAAACGTGCTCTAGCTGTAGATACCTCAAATATGCATAATATATGAGGGGTAGACGTGAAGGTAGGCAAAAAAGGACACATTAAACTCCCACACAGGAATCTTAGAAAGGAAGGAATTTATGGTGAGTGGGGCATGAAGGAGAATCTTCTCAATTGTCTCTAGCACGATCTTCCTATTTCAGTTGAAACCGAGGTTGCTGTAACTATTAAAGATAGAAACTTTTTCCCCTGAAATAAGGTCTGAAAAAAATGGACTCTCTGAAACCTATTTTTTGAGTAAATTGGACAACAAGATGTCAGTTTTCTTGTTCGATACCAATCTCTAACTAAGACAGTCACTTTAATGCGTCTATTACCCAGCAGATAAAATAAGTAAATACGATTCTGAAGTACCGACACCACTGATTTACGGTTGAATTAAGGTCATAAATCAGCGGATATACTTATTTAATATGGATCCAGATCAAAGCTCTTCTAATCGGACATGTTGTGATTTAGTTGCCTTGCTTCAGAAGCTTTATTAAAAACCAACGGAATTTCTCTTAACTCTACCAGAAGGTTGATTGTATGCGATGCATTATATATTTATATTGTAGTAAACAAAATATTCGGCGAATCCAACGCCTAGCATCCAGTTCCGAGTCTAAATTAATTTTTAATATTCAAATTCTCAATGCTGTTAAAACAAATAATGGAAATAACTTTGATTGCTCTGCATCAAAAGTTCATTCATGTGATGTAGCACATACTGCCCAACTGAAATATTAGAATAAAAGGCGCTAACAGAACTGTGAAATGTGAATGCAAGCCAGTTATTTTTTATTAAACAAATGCTGAAACATATTGAAGTAAATTAATGCACTTTCTTTATTGAACCCAAGAATTTAAAAAGGAGTAGGGAGAGTTATCAAGCCTACAATTCAAACTTTCCGAAGTATGTGCAGCATGCCTGAAGAAATTCATAACCAGGAGATCTTTGTTGCATAAAATCAAGTAATCAGGCTTAATCACTGCCATTCAGCATCTCATCTTCACAACTATTAGGCCTTATGGACATTAATTGAGGTTAAATCGGTGAAATTTCTGCTGCAGTTCAGGAAGACAATGGGTTTTGCGATTTGGAAAATGAGAAGCCAGCTCCTGCTCTTTTTCCAAGTACAGAGAATCCTCAGATGAGTAGGAAAGGTCATCAGTATTATGCTGTAGGTCCCTGGAGTGAACAGCACCTGTTCCTGGAACGCTGACGTTGGCGCCCCCGAATTGGTTCATGGATTTACCATCAAAGAGATCCCAACTGTCAACGCTCTCCCAATCGTAGTCATCCGTATTTCCACCCTTATATCCATTGCTTGGATAGCTGTGTCCATCAACTTGAACCTCGTTTGCCAGGTCGAAAGTAGATTTACATGTGTTGGGTTCATCGTAATTCAGGTTCATTTGACCAGTCCGGTGGTAATTCGATTCTGTCGATGTTTCCGGAACAAAGGGTCGTGATTTGGTTCTCTGGGATTTTTTTTGATATGGTTTGTCCTTGGCATATTTCGAATTCGGTCGGGTAGCAGATCTAGAATGAATTTGATCATCTTCTATGACAAAAAAGTGGTCTGTTTTCCCCATCACAGGACTGCGTTCATATCGCCCACCTTCTTTATTGTTGCCTCTGGAGCTTTCCGAATGATATCTTGAGGGACTTTGATAGACTCTGACTGTAGTTTGTCTTTTTTGAGCCCCCCGACTTCCTGGTTGCCGGCTTGAAATTCGATTTCTATTACGACGATAACCTTCCCATCGAATGTACGAGTTTTGTCGATAGGGAGTGAAAGAAGAGCAGGTGCAAGTGTTTGTACTTGACATAGATGGAGACGCGGGACATTTTCGACTAGTTCGATCAGTGCCGCATTCAGAGTCGTTTAGTTTTGAGGATGAATGATCGTCAAATCTACGATGGTAGTTTTTTGGGTAATCATAATAGTCGTTGGGAAAAATCAGATCAGGGTTGACACGTCTTACCAAATCTTTGATCTTCTCGACAACGAAGTCGTCTGAAAGCTTGAAAAAGTAATATGATCCGATACCTCGTCTGCCACAAAGAATAAAAAGAAGATTTCGCTTGCTTGGAATAATCTCTAGTTGGATTATATCGTCAAAATAGATGTCTGGAAGTTCAGAACCACGAGAATGTGAGCGAAAAAAGAGTCGATCACGATAGACGCATAGATTAAAAGCTCGCGAAGAGTGATTTAGAGTATTTAGAGTTTGGGCAAGCCGGCGGGCCTCTACAGGAGGAGGAGGACCACTGGAAGCTATGAATTTACGGTCAAGAAGGACAGCTGAACAGGTGTATTCAGGTGGATTCCTGGGTATACGACTAGTATTACGTCGGCCATAATGACGAGGATCGTTACTGATAGCCACTGACATACTACTGCTGCATGAAGTTTTTGAGGTGTAGGCGGAGATGGCGTTGCGGCTTAAAAATCACAGATACGAAACTGAGGACTTGTATGCGAGCACTGACGACGTATTGCAGCGAGTGTGCCTGTCAAGATGCTGCCAACTACTTTAGCAAATCTACCTCCTGGACTGAGTAATTGGATTAAAAAAGAGACCTTCCACGATTGGCAAAAATAACTTCTTAGTGTGAATGTGCGCGCAGAGTTGAGTGCATGGTGGGAATCCCGTCTCTACTGCTCATCATTTAACTCAACATTTTGGTGTGTTAGCGTAATTCACTAATGTATTATTATTTTCTGCTTCCTCATGCCTAGTTCAATTGCTTACGACCATTTTAAAGATCAAATATTTCCTTCTGCACAAAGCATGCACCTTCCATTAACGGTTTATTTTAGGTTTACACCGAAAATTCTAGATGCAAAAGTTGATAATTTTCGATAGTTGTCCTTTCATTTATGAAAAATAATATTTTTATTAACGGTGAATATATTCAGTGAAAACTTTAAAGTTTGCCAGCAGTTATTTACGTTGGTTTCATAAGAGGAAACTTTAGGTGGTCATATTGTTTGGATGTACTTGCAAGATGCTAAGTCTCATTTGTCCATAACTATCATTTATCCGCATATTTTTGAGTAACTTCATCATTCGAATATCTCTCAGCAGAAAATACATGCTTAGTTGTCAATTTCTGAAGTTAAAAGTGAATTCTTTAATAAAATGAGTTCAAAAGCAGAAGACTATATAATTTTTTTTTAATTTTATCGATATTGCCCTCCAACCATACAGTTGAGGGCTTACTAAAATGAAATTTTTAATGTAGGTCAGCAAAAATGTGGGTTTTTCGTGAGCGTAACCTTTGAAAATCAAAAAACCGAAATGCAATGCAATTCGTTGATGTAATTCATTAGACCAATCAAAAACTAAGAATGCTAGGCGATCATATAAAAGCGGTACACTGTCAGAGTAAATTCAATTTATTTCGAGAAAAAATTCCCTCCTGGCACGAAATACCTGTCCATTTACTTTTTTGAGGCCATTGGCCAAAGAAATTGCTTTCACTTCAATTGATACAAATTCTTATCAATCGAATAAAGTCGATTGTTAGCGATTTTTAGAAGCCCGTTGAAACCACCTTAAGACCATACATCCATTCGATAATGATTTATAAACGAAATATTTAGTTGCCATCGTTCCCTTAAGAAGCGTGGTTAACGTAGCAATGAAAATAAAGCGACAAAGTGCAGTAGCGTTAACTGCTACATCAAAAAAGAGAGCAGTTGGAGATTTTAATAGTTTACTTTTCCGTACATTGATTCTTGTATTCTCATAGGGCTTATTTGCCTACAAAATTCAAAATGGAATCATGAGTGCAAACATTAGACATTTGCTTTACTCAGATTTCCTGATAAGTTATGTATTGAAAATATCAATGCTTGAGTTGTTAGCAGCCAAGTTCATTTTACAAAACTTCATTAGTGTATTTAACTAATTTTCTGTAGGGAATAAAAGTACGACTTCATCCCGGTAAGATAAACGGGAATTTTGGGCTAGCATTTCACATCCTGCTTTAAGTTAAGCAATAATTTAAATTTAAATGTTAAAGTAATTTATAATTTAACATTCCACGAATAAGGGCTAATTCAAGGGCCTCTCACAAGTTATTGCGTTTATAAAGTAATTTAATTTTATTAATTTAAAGTGTCAGACAAGAAAAAGCGGTTATCCGATCTATTTTACCCTGGGCTTTGGTGGTTGATGGGTACAATTAGGTGTCGTGCGAGTAAGACGATGAATCTTAAGTGGGAACATGACTGCATTCATGGCGAGAAGTGTTCATCATTCAAGCAAAAGAGAGGATTCATTCTCAGGAATCAGCGTCCAGATCAAGGCAGCCACATACAACGTTTGCTAAAACCTTGTTGGCACTTGTTATTTGCCACAGTTGAATTGAACGGCTATACATAAGAACACCATTTCGACAACGCTGTTAATGAAATGAAGCCTGGTACTGAGTCCAGACAACTAGCATACCCGGAAGTAAAATGGATGAATCAGATATATTATTTAATTGTAAAAATATTGTACGGGGGCAGTGGCTTTGAATTATGTATGTTTTTTATTCATGTGTGAACTAAGTAGCTTCAACATCGACTAAGTGGTATGCATCACCTTATTACAAACTGATTGAGTTTTGTACTTGATACAGAAAAAAAAAATGTTTGACGTTCTTTTGATAACAGGTGCTTAGTACTCGTATGCGATTGAGTAATCTTTAACTACTATTTGATTTATAAGGACAAATTCGGTATTATTGCATACTTCTGTTTCACCAAGTTTTTTAAAACATTATTCGCCTTATTAGGAACAGGTAAACCCAAAGTTCTTAGGGTAAATCACGTAATTCCTAAAATAAAACGCCAACTCCTGGCAAACTCAATTTAATGACTCAACGACTTTCACTGACAAAATTTTTGCAGCCCTACTGATTTATAGCTCTTGCTAATCAGTTTCCACGCTACTTAAAACCATTCATTGAGCTTTCAAATAGAAGATTAATGAAGGACTAATCAAGATTGGTGCATAAATTTTAGCTAAATTTAGGCTTTCGGAATATTTCGATGTCATTTCAGGTCATGAACACTTAAAGGTTTCTACTATCGGTAGTTGCGTAACGTGCACGCACCTGATTTGTACCTTGGTTTAATGGTTGATTGAAAAGAATAAAAAAAATAGGTTTGTTCCTTGAAATTTGCGAAAAGACAAAAAACAGAGGAAAGGCTAGAGATGGATTTCCAATAGGCAGTAACTGACCGAAATCAGCTAATAACTACCGACAGAGTAAGGTAGAAGGCCAAAGACCATAAAACTAATCATGCCTTCCCTGGTAGCTTCTGATCAGCTAGAAAATCTCGAAATGGGAAGGCCAGAAGTGCCTCTTCTCTTTAAAAATGAGAGTTTGAAGCTATCCTCCTACAATTTACCTTCTGGAGCTTACTGTTGCAGTCTTCTTAATGAATCTTTAAGTTGACTCTGACAGGCGAAGTCAAATTTTGGCAAATGAGGAGATACTTTTAAGGCGCCTCAAAACCAGAGTTTTACTGCCTTAAAGCTACAGTTCCTTTAGAATAGAAAACACATTGGTGTTGGACATATGACAAAATCCCTTTATACAGCTTGACATTCTGTTAATCTTTTCGGTTCTTGATACAATCAGCGCAATCAAAATCATTTTCTAAAGTCATAAATTATGATAATGCATAAAAACTAACAGAAGGATTTATGGAATTTTTCGCACTTAATGACAAGAAATTTAATGTGATTTACTTAATTGACGAATACAATCAGTATCAAGAATTCTGTCACCAAGGAATGAATGGAGCTTTTTCCATGCAACTGCGCGTCAAAGATCCAAATCACAAGGTGTCTCGTGTTTTTTGAGCCTGTGAGGCGCGCATGGATTGTCAAAAATTAATTAATGAAATCAAAAACATCTCATCAAGAACATGCTACACATAGTAAAAAGTCGTAGTGAGTATTATAATAATTTGCTTACTAATATAATGGTAAAATTCATAATGCACCATATAATTTTACTTGGATCTGTTAATTATTTAACTTGTGATAATTTGAAATGATAATCTCTGATATTCCCAAGTTGGAAATCTGTTGGCCTGAATAATTTAACCTTTCGTCCGAATCCCTCCATTTTCAATGACTGAATCAAAAAGCGAATTTAATTAAATACTGCGTTGAGGACCTGAATCGGCTTAATATGTTTTCAGTACACACCAGGGACAAAAAACTTTCAAATTCCAAACCAACTAAAGCACTGGGATCATAAGGATGGATGTCATTGAACAAGATTATTATAGTTATTCAGGTTTTTACTTAATAAATACACTTTTGAACCACTTTATAGAGCATTTAAGTTCAAATTGATTGAGCATATGCAAACTGGTGCTTGTTGCCCATAATTTATGAGTATGAAAGTAAAAAATAAAAACTCCAGTAGTGACAGAATTTAGAGGCAACAGGAGAATAATTGGAACCTCCACTTGGCATCATTAGTCTTTTCCTCCGTGCTCACCCACAACATGCGACTTAATCTTAAAACACTTACGAATCTTCCTTCGATGAAAGTCTTTTGGATGTTTAATTGTCCTCACACTGCACGTCTGCGCTGCTATTCTATTAGTTTCATAATTTTTTAAATGCTTAATCAAAAGAAAACTTTATCTCTTTCCATCATTTACAGCCATTGTGGTTGCGAAGATAGTGACTATGGCATTTTAGCAAGTAAATTAAATAATGAGTTTATGAGCTGAAAGCATTGAAAAGTATGCAAAACTAATTAAAATGAAAGCAAATATGTTGCATGAGATTTTTCTAATAAAATTTTATTCTTATATTTAGTTACTGATAAATACCTCAGAGGCACAGTGACCAATGACAGAGGAGCAGCCAAAGACATTAGACTCTTCTGTTCCAAATGCGCAGAGCAGCCGCCGTACTCAGCAGTAATCATTACCGCTCATAAGTCTTGGAACTTTTGGTTTCCCAAACACACTTGGCTCTAGACTAACGGAATATCTCTATCAACTCATTTGTTTTGATGCATCTCTTCACTACCAATCAACACCTCCAGTAAGTCTATGAGCTTACCCACGGGGACCTTTCAACAAGTAGCCAGCGCTTGCACAAATTCTTTTTGAAATATCATTCAGAGTATTGTGCGCATCTCAGCTGCCACAAATGCCAAGTATGCAACTCTGTATTAGATATTAATTTCGTCAAATACAAACTAGATGATCATTGATTCGGTAAGTTGGCAATGTAAGAGATTACCCCAGAATTTCTAGGTTTATCAAATCTCATTGGTTGGTCTTTGTTCGCTTATTTTAAGAAACAACCTGCAAAATGAGATTATGCCATTTGAATATTTATCTACACATAGCCGATCGAAAGTGACATCGAATAAATTTGAAAATTAAACTGAAGCAAAAATCAAATGCTCTCGGTTTGAGCCACCCTTCCGCAGCAGTCCCTATATCTAATAAACAACCAAACGTTAAATGATGGAGTACGGCTTGTAAAAAATACATATTCATTGATTCATAAAGGTAGATATGTACCAAATGTACTGTTAATTTAATAAACAAGGTGGTGTTGGAATGCGGCTGAGCATTCTTTCAGCGAATCCTAACGTTTCCAGATCTTTAAAGCAGTCTTTCAACTTTTTTCACTTGAACTGAATATGTATTTTCCAGCGAATCATTGCACGAGCTATTGCTATAATTGGTGTATGATGCGCCACCTTCATCATAACCGCTTTCATCTTCATCTCCACTGCTGGAATCCCAAAGATAGTACACCACCTGAGGCCTAGATTCGAGTTGCCTGCTACTGTTAATTTTTTTAGAGCGTTTTGGAGGCATTTTTTTGAACTGTGAGGAAGCGGATCGTCTGGATGGAGCCGATGAAGCATAAATGGCCGCCTTTATGTGCGACTTATTGTCATGCCCCGAAAGAGTGGTAGGTAAAGTCATTGAGCTGATTTCATCACCATCGCTGTCGTCCAGTCTGTTTCTTTCACCAGCTGAAATTCCACATTCTAACTTAATCCTTCCACGAGATCGATGCACATTTTTAGCCGAGCTAATTGGTCCACCATAGATGACACAGCTAGTTTTCAGATGAAGCTCAGGTTTTCCTATGGAATTACTGCGCAATCGGGGCGAAAGATGAGGATTATATTCGATTTTATTAGACTTACATCCTAATGGTGTTATTTGATAGTAGTGTGTGAATATCGAACCCGATTTTGTTGAAGGTGGCCACTGACTTCTTGTACTTGAGTATGTAGACTGATATTCCGGTGAAAAAGATTGTCTTGAAGGCAAGGGTACTAGCGGCGACGTCAGCCTTTCATTCGATCTTCGATACATTCCTGTGGACAAATCACTTCCTGATTGAACACTATCCTTGTCACTTTTGAAGGTTGTAGGCGATCTAGAATAAACCTGCAATTTTGCTTTTGATATACGAATAAAAGAATTGATGGTCTTGGCCAAAGCCTGGAACTCTCCTCTCGAAATGGAATCACTGAATTTCACATTCAAGCATAGAGGGCCATTCTTTCTCTGTGAAGCCGATAGCGCAACTGTATTCAATTTCTCATTAATAAACATTTCGGTTGCCTTTTTAAAATCAATCTTTTTAAGCTTCTTCGCGCCTTTTTCGGTAGGTTTCAGATGAACTTTAGACTTCTTCACTGCGAGCTCATAGAATGGGGCTTCATGGATATTTTGTTCTTCTGTTTCCACCACATATTTCAGTGATTTATTCTCTAGAGGTATCTGCAAACACCGAGCTGTAGTCTGCAAGGATAGAGCCATCCTAGTCGGTTATTCTTTGAATGTAAAATCAAATATTCTCTAAGACGCAATGTAAAGAGAGTCAGATGATGAGCGTATCACACTAAGCTTAGATCGAGACCAATAAGATAATGAATGATTGCCAATATTTAAATTGCTCCGATTAAATTCTCACTAATTTGATGTTGTTGCACCTTTAATAACCCATCAAAGGGTCATTAGCTCTAATCTTATAAAATGGTGGCGAAGAGCCATCAATATGTGATGAAGAAACGGCGTTATTTAGAAAATGAGAAGAGAAATCAAAAAATGAGTTTCATAGATGTATATTGTTAGTTTCTTGACAAAAAGTCAAATTTTCCATTTCCTTAAAGTTGAATGAGCTAACAGCATCTGATTATTACAGGAAGGGTTTAACGCAAACCATAACCCAACATTTATCCTAAAGACTACACAAATTTTCAACTCCATGCTCCAATTAATTTTAGATAACATCAAAATAATATTTATAGCTTAATCCGCAATCTTCAGCGCTTAAGTGGGGTTGAATGGAACAGATTATTGCGAAAGATTGATCTATTATGAGATCAGAAATCTGAATTAACCGATTTTAACATTTGATCTCTCCGCAACTCGACCTGATTTTCGTCTTTTGAGAACAGTATACTGCTCTACGGTTTGCTCCTGGTATAGAATCAAAACAAAAAACCCGGGAGTAGAACCTTGAGTTGGTTGGAATCGAAACCATTTGAATACTTTTAGAAGGTGAATTACAAGTCGAGCAGCAGATCAGGGTAGATTTCTATAAACCCAAAATTCGGAAAAAGTATGATAAGCTCAACTGTAAGTGCACTTTTAGGTTTGATCTTAATCTAGATCCGGTGTTCCTTTGATGAAGACAAAAACTGTGGACAAACATATGAAAAGGGAGAAGAAACAAATGGGAAGACTAAAATGGTCTTACTACAGCGAAAAATGGGATTGATTCAGTACCTGAAGGGGGTTTAAAACTTAATCTAGGAGCTCTGAATTATGCCTTGAAGAAACGCTTGTAAGAACTGTGAGATAGACAAGTCGTTTCTGTCATAGAGAATTCCGAAGTTGATTTAAAGCCAACAGCAATAGACACCAGAATGTGAAATCAAACAGTGCGGAACGGAATCAAACCTCATGCACGATTATGACATGGATACCAGATGAAAATTTCACCTGAAGACCACCATTGACTGAATGATCAAGTAAACCTTGTGATTGCCCAAACTGAATGCTCAAGCGCCATCTGCATGTGCAACCTGCTTTTGATAACCTTCACATGAGGCGACATAGTAAGAAATAATCAGAAACTCTCGAGATGATTCCTCTCATATATTTATGATCTCATCCGCCGTCAATTTCAATGAAGTGAAATCAGGAGCAGTGGAGGTCATTGGACTGGCATGGAAAAAACCGTGGACTCCTCAGTCAGCGTCGTACACTCGCCTTGGGTAGGCAAAGTCAGGAGGTCAAGGCGATGATCACAGTGTGTTTAGAAGCCAAAGGAGACGCTTAATATGGGCAAGAGACTAAAATAGGGCCTGTTTGAAGGCGATGCTCCCATTGATACAGCTATACGCCGTAAAAGGAAACTAGACTTGATAAAAAAACTATTCTCTTCCGAGTCTCGTTCCAACCCATTTTTCCTCAATAGTTTGCCGTTCCATTTTAAAAGCTGAATTGAATAGCAATCAGTTCAGGGGAATCGCTGATATGATAAGAGTAAGTATGGTAACAGCAGATATGAAGGATGCAATCTGCCCATTGGATCGAAAAAGTTAGAATTAGAGTATTTTTAAATCACGAATACATGCAAATGAAATTAAATTTTATACAGCCATCTATTGACTTAGTAAACTTGGTTGAAGGGGGAATTTCTAGATCAAGAGAATTTAAGATATACAATGAGGAAAAAGGAAGTAATTCTACTAATTATTCATAAGACCACAAAGACGTCTCATTTATTCGCTGATTAAATTGCATTCCATTCCTGCTAACATATGTGGTTAATGCACATGACTATCCACTTCGAAATGAGCCTTCTCATATCATCATCCCAACTCCCATTTTAGGTTCCCTAAAGGATAAAGCATAACTGAATAGATGAACCTACCGATGGCGTGACAGCCCTCTTAGTAGGAATTTGTCAGAGGGTTTTTTCAGGGCGATTTAACATGTAGCCGGTGGTTAGCTCCTTTTCATCACTTACGCGCCCTGCTACTTTGGGGATATAAATTGCCTTAACGTTGTAACCAACAGGTAACTGGACCCACTCGAAGTATATTTTTTATTATATCGACTTCTGATGCAGCACATTATATGGAACAGGCAAAGAACAATTACCCATAAAGATGGTTTTCCCTAAGAGTACGCTGGAAGAAGCAGAAGACGTGCAGAAAGCAAGACACGAACACAGAGCAAAACAAAAATGATTATCATCTTAATTTTACTTTCAAATTACATTTGAGTTTCCACCTTTATTAATGCTTAAGTTTAAAGTCGTAAGAGGGTCCGGTGTTGTTAATCTTGTTTCGGTTTTTCCCTGATGCCTTTGCGTCTATCGTATCATCTGCTTAAAGCGGATTTTAGGACTGTTGTGCTGCGCAAATTATGTAGCACTTAAGATTTTTTTAAATTTCCAAGGGCATTACCGGCATTTACCTTTGCCTCGTTTTAGCTTTTTCATTTTGCTGTCCTGAACACCTTCGATCCCTAATACCTCTAGCGATCTCGTCAGTTTGCATTTAAATGCCACCAGTTAACCTTTAGCAATTTCATTACATACACACACTTTAGACGACGATTTGCATTTTTTGGCAGAAAAACTTAATGATCTCTCAATCGTTACTTTACAAAAGTTTCGATTCTAAAAAGTTTTAAAAGTCTCAACAAGTCGCAGAGATGTGATTAATTAGTTAATAAATTCAATATTTAAAAATAGGCTGGAATGAGATAAACTATTTACCGACAAACGAAACTCCCGAATATATGGAAATTTTGACAGCCTGCAAAGATGAATGTTCATCTTCATAAAAATTAAGCAGACGCAATGTCATCCTACAGTGCATTCGTCCTTACGCATGCATGTACGATCACATATTCGTCTGGACCAATGAGAATTGACTGAACTCTGATTGGTCGCCCCAGGAGGGGATTTCCATTCGGCTGCGATCATGCTGCCTTTTACGATTTCTCTAAGCGCCAAATAAACGGTGGACGGATAACCAAAAACGCCTCAACTATTCGATAGAAAAAGGTGTTTTCGTGAGAAAATGGGTCGTGGAGGTGGCCGGAATAAGGCCAGCTCAACGGGAACTTCTCAAGAAGCGGAAGCTGCCTTTATTCCAGTTGATCTGAATACCACGCTGCTTGAATTTATTCTTTCTGGTCAATTTGAAGCTGACTATTTCTCATACTGTTCAAACAGATTAAGTGCCTACACGTGTCGATATTGGTTTGATCCAAACCAATCTGATAATGTAAAAACAACCTACGCTTCCAGTTCGTGTAAGTTTCCCGATCTTATTTATTATTTTCTATTATATGAAGGAGGTATAACAAATTAATGTCAACCAAGTCTAGGAGCACGATTTCAGTACCTCATATCATCCTGCAATACCGTGTTTGTTGTCTGATATTTCAAAGTGCTAGAAACGGTTCTTCCGGTTAACAGTAAATCCCAGTGAGCCGTAAATTACGCCGAATCTAAAGACAAGAACTGAAATTATTTTGCACTCCAAAGTTCGTTTTAAAAAATGAAAAGTTTTCACTAACAATAGGCATTTTGTTTGACTAGACGTATCGCAAAGCTGTGGAATGTTAAATAAAATCATATTAGTCCATTTAGTAATCTAAACTGCAATTTAATGTAAAAAATTGATTATATTAGTTAATTTAACTTGATTGCAATGTAACTGATCAATTGCAATAATAATGAATTTCCTTTACATTGGTAATTTTACGTCTCAGTTACAGAAAATCGGTTCATTTTTTTGTTAAAATAGCTTATCTTCCGCAGCATCCAATACCCCTTGACTTGGATTGAACCAAGACATATTTTCCACTTTCGACTTCTGAACAATGGCTGTTACGAGTTTATTTAGGAAACTTCTAAAATCTAGACGTTTTTAGCAATGATAATATACAAATACGTTTTCATGAAAAGCCTTCCCCATCACGTCATAAAGTGTGAATCTCTCACCTAGCTGTCTTTTTGTCGGTCATTTCAGTACCCTTATGCGTGTGACCGGATCTTAAATACTCACGCGACCGCCACGCTGACGACGCATCTAAGTAATGAATAAACAAATAAAGCCGGCATTGTGTTTACTAAACTTTACGATTAGGGGAAAAAAGTCCGGTTACTAAAAAGCAAAGCGAATGGAAAGGAGCAAAAGTCTTTGGCGTCCTTTGTAGTCTCGGACATACTGCGTGTTGATACCCATAAAAATCACACTAGTGTGTCACTTCAGACTAAAGTTGGGAAAAAAATGCTGTTCAATTTTTTCCCTCATCTCTAATGGTTTAGGCTCCCACGGTAAATTTTTATCCCTTGTCTGATGAAATCTCCTCTCAAAAGCAGTTCACTTACACAGTCATATCTTCTAAAAGAGGATATCTCTGGTTAATATTTGTTAATTAACAGTTGCCAAATAGAATTAAAATGGCTTGATTTTTCCGTCAGTTGAAGGAACGATGCAGCTATATAATCAGTTAGGGGTGTTTCAAGGCCTATGCACGTAGACATGGTTGATGTCGGTTGATCTCTAGTGCAGAAGTATGCCCAATATCAAGCGCCAGTGAGTAATTCTACTTTGAACTAAAACTTCGATCGTCAGTGGTTTTTCAACTCAAGTTCTATTTTAGAGTGATCTTTTCATTTTCTCACTCTCTTTTGTTTGCATCAACGATCAGGACATTTAAATGTTTGATTTAGTGGGCTATGCAAACTCCGGCATGCAGGCTCTCAACGAGGAGTCACATTCAAAGGAGCTATTAGTGCCCGTTGAAACACATACAGAAATGCTTCTGCGTTTTGCTGACCCTGCAACTATTCCAGTTTCTTTAACTGGTGGAATTAGTAGAGATGTATGGAGCAAGAATTCCAATGAAACCACCCTTCTTCTCAGTGATCTAGTTTCACTCACCACCAGCCCTGGTCAAAAAGTCTGCTCAGTATTTCTTTGTTTCGTCTTACTCGTTAGCATTCTTTCGAATCTCCTCTCCTGTCATTGCCTCCGTCGACTTTCTAACGTTGGAAGTCTTTTTGTAGCAAAAATGGTCTTTTATCTAACTGTTCTTGAGTGTATTGATCTATTTCTTCAACTCGGTGATAGTCTTTTGGACTCTATTCGAGGAGTACCCCTATTTACGATCATGGGTTTTCTCGGAAGGTGGTCATGTCAGACTTTCGCCATGGGTTACAGCTGTCTAGTCCACACCGAAGGCCTCTTAATTTCAGCACTCGCTGTGGATTCAATTGTGTTCCTTAAGAGACTGAAATATCATGTAGCCCGACTCTCAGCAGACTGGGCCTTCAATGCATTAATTTTAACCATTGCAACTACGGCGACCTCAAGTAGTCAGTTTTTCTGGACGTTTGATTTGTTTCACGTGGATAACCGCATACCACCACCAGAGTCGAGCATAGGAGGTCGATTCTTTGTGGAACCTTCGTTATACATGTGTGGATTTTCCGCGTCTTTGGGTCTAAACCATGCCTTCATATCCTACATCTGGCCCATGCTGGACCACCTACTAGGAGACGCGATTCCGTGCATCCTGTCTCTAGCTGCCTGGTTGATGATTCTACTATATCGGCACAGCGCGCTAAGAAAAGAGCAACAGGAATTGAATTTGGAATCCCCGGACGGCCTAAGTGAGCTAATGTGGTTACTGCCACTCTTGTTCCTACTCTACGGTTTCTCTATGCTACCACGAACGCTATTTTACGTCGGCAAGTACTTACTATTCTCAGGTATTTTAAAGTAATGACATATAATTATGCATTATTTGCCAGCCTAAATTCAAGTCTGCATGTGATAATAACAAGGTTACCCTGGAACTGCATTAATATTCTAACTAGCAGTTTTTGAATATTTTTGATTAATTTAAGACAGTCGAAAATTTTTTTCTTATTGTTTTTTGACTAAATGATTGATTCTTTGGCATTTGTATTAGAAATGGAGTATTTACCAATCAGAGCTGTCCTGTTTTAAATGTCTCCTTTTAGTTAAAACTTTTTTTGCGTGGATAATTTTGGCTTCTTGCCCTATTATTAAGGTTTGTATCCAAAGCAAACTATATGCGATTCTGGAAATAGTGGAAATTTTAGCCAAACTTTTCATTTCCTTTTATTACAAAGGACGGCTTTAGAATTACTGGGAGATTTATCGGTAGTATTTTTTCATCCATTAAAACACAGCTTACCTTTTTGCTGTTATTTTGCAGTGTTCACAAGCTCAATATAGGTACCATTAAATGCTACCCTAACCCCAAATTTCAGCTCTAAATTTAGAATTTATTACAAAAATTAATATATCTGCTAAGTCAGTCAGCATTGAAATTTACCATTATTTCGCGGTCATTTAATGTATTAAGTTGTGTTTTACTCTGGAGTAACGTAAACAATCGTTTGAGCTTATTAATCAATCGAAATTTGGTTGGCGATTGGCCAGAGTGGCAAAAAAAGTTTGAAATTAAAAGAAATTCTTCTGACGGTGATATTCGCAAGGGATCCATGAAAATCTGATTTTGTTAAACCAGTAAAACAGAATCTATGATTAGCAGAATCATATGGAACCAGTGAACCGTGAATATTTGAAACGGCCACCCATGTAAGTTCATAAAATGTGGCCTTATGGGGAATTCTCGAACGGCGAAGCGCTGCGACATTCTTCCTTTCTAATTCAAGGGTCAAAAAATACATTCATTAAATTCGAGCCTGGGTTTTCATGGTTTATTCTATCAAATAACACAAGAGAAAATTAAGTGCAGGAGCATTCGTTTGGTTGAAATTAACAAAGTTGAGTACCCCGGTTGAAACAGTTTGTACAGCCTAAAGTGCCTTAAATGACATTGGTATTATTCATCAGCACCCTGAAATGGCATTGATTTCAAAAGGAGTCTTTATTTGCGAGCGATTATAAGCACTTACGTTGTTCTCGTTGTATTCGTTGTCATTAATCCAACCAAAACTCAATGATCAGTCCAATACCGCACACTAGTGTGTGTGATGCGAAACCCTTAAATCAGTATCACTTCCTCTCACTCACGTGATGTTAAAGGATTGAAAGTCAACCCTTCAATGCTTTCTAAATGGGATTATAGTGTGCGAATTCTAAAAATAGTATTGGATATTTATTTACTTACCCCAAGGACTTATTGGGGGTATAACAGAAATACAAATAGCTTTTGCAACAAGTAGCACACAACAGTTAACACCGACATCTTTGGTTCTCTGATCACTTCTCTGGCTTTGTTTCATCGTACAGGTAGCAGTTCAACTTCTTAGTGGTACCTCGTCTGTCCTCGACATTGTTAAAGTCAGACATACCCTACCTTCTCCAGAAGTTTTCTCAACTTTCTTGCGGAGATTCCATTCACTGCTACATGCACGTGCTTTCCATGCATGAATCCAGGTATTTCCGGCATGCCTCTTTTACCAGGCTATACTTCGGCTGGCATGATCTAATTTTAAACGTCCGGTGGGTGATTAGTCCTATCTGGCCGCTCCTCTCATTAGCCCCCAGAGTTACTCCTTGGGTTACCAGTGGTCACCACGAGGAGGTTGAGAGTAGGTTTGACCGCCGGTATTTGACATAATCTTTCATTTGCATGCTATTAATCAATTCTCCTACGATGTCTGTCTTTATAAATGGTTATACTTCCACCCCTTCTTAATGATAACTAGCAAAACTTCAGTTCTATTGCCGTGCTTTGTTAACGTTCTGGACAGATTTCTGAGTAATTACGGTGACAGCTCTGGAAACCAGTCTAATGGAGTACAAAGCTCAGTGAAAACGTTTTGTTATGCTGGACGAAAAAATAAAGAACTGGTTTATCCTTCAAAACATAAGGATGGATTAGGAGATTGCTCGATTTTCTGTTACATTCGCCTTCTGCCACTGTCTTCTTTGAACGATTTCTTCCAGACCTTTCATCTCCAGAATTTTTCCCTCTAATGTGCTTCCCTACAAGCACGGGGCCCAATTGAGCATCACCCATTCTGCCATCTTTTTGCCAATCAGCACCTCACCATTGAGGCAGCTTTTCAGGCTGCCAGACGAATTCAGCTTTTCGATAAAATCGATTTTTCATACCAAATATTCAGGTTAGAACCTTGATTGGACGATACATAAGATTTCCACAGCGTTTTGATACTGCACAGATATGAGCCAAGAAGCAGTTCTGGAGAGGATCCCAATGTGAATTTGAGAAGCAACTGTATGGGTAGAATGCCGCGACCTGTTATGATATGCATGTCTGGATACCTAGTGACTGAATCAGCCTTAATTGTCACAACATTCTTCTTATATGGACTGCAAATTTATATTTTTATTTGTCCTTCGTCACGATTTCCTATTTTGATTGGGAAGAATGCTATCTGCCTCTTACTAACATTCAAGCACGAAATTCAATCACGAGATATCTTGATGGAGGTTTGTAAAGGAAGGGCAGAACTAAGCAATGAACAACGTATAAGAGGTTTGCCTAAGTAACAATAAATTAGCCTGCATGATTGTCAATATTTAGTCAATGACGATTTCGGACTACGGTGTCGGTCAGCTTAGACCATTTTTCACCAAAGTCAAATCTACCGACGAACATAGAGGTTAGACTTACCTCCATATCTATTTACTCCCAGAATTTCACCAAAGAAAAGTTTCCAGATATTTATGATATTATTTTTTTCTCCGCGCATCAGCTCTTGACAGTCAATGAGGCCTAACTACTAAGGACTGTTGTCTGCAATTTTCACTTATATACTTTTAGAAAATTTTAATGAATGCCTTACCAAGCGATCCTCCTAAAGTGATTTCAAAGATTTCGTTTGAGTTTCAAGTTCACTATTAAGCACTAAGATGATGTTACTTTGCAGGAAGGGAAATTTATTCAAAAAGTCATCGCATAGGTAATAATTCAAAATAATAAAAATAATATATTAAGGGTCCTATTGACACCTTTGTTTCAACGATATGTCAGAATAATATTAAACAGTCAAAATACGTAAGATAACAATGAGTGCATTGAGTCTGACAATGCAACAGGCTTCGATCACCCCAAAAATTTTAGAGGCGAAGAGCAGAACCGATTGTTATTTTTTTCGATTGTATACCGCATCGATATTGTACCATTGGGAATGTAAAGGTTGTGCCCTTATAAATAAAACGTACATGGTAGGCAACGATAGAAATGAATCACTCGAGCATTCGCACCTTTGGGCAGACAACATCCGCAGCGCCGATCTGTTATCGACTAGGATCATAAAAGCAGAGTTGACAAACATGTAGGCAGAACCAACATCAAAAGGTAATCCATCGAAAGGCCTCCAATCTAGGCTGGCAAAGTAGGCAGTTGTTTTCATTAAAAAAAACAAAACATTATTTCAGAACTGATCACGTGGAAAAGATCGACCAATTCTGCTTATGAATATTTGTTCGCAGTAATGCAGAAAAGAACGGTGCATAATGAGCGTATGTCCCATTCCGTCCTTAATTTTTGATGATTAAGTGATACCAAATTCTTTTCAAATCAATCAGATGAAAGATAAGCCTACTAGTAAACCAAAAGTGTGAATACCGCATCAATCATTCGTTTACAGAAAAGTTTCTCAACCGCGTTGGACTAATTTTTCATCGAGAAGACACCCATCCAATCATAAATGGGCCTATCATCATCGCTATTGCCAAGGTTATTCCCTATAGAAAAATCTCTCCAACTGTCCTTCCATTCCTTCGAACCGTTGAGAAAGCCCTTCCTTTCCTTCCCCCTCTCTTTTTGACAATCAAGGCGTGTTTAATTATCTTCGGCTTCCCAAAATCGCGTCAAATCCTTCGAACGGGACTCAGCCACTTTCCGGCGATATGCGTTGCGTCAGAGAAAAAGTTCAGGACTGCTGAAACTTCAAAAAATCCGACAAACGCAAGCCAATCTGAGAGTATTCCCTTCGCCATGTTTAATAACAGCGCTATTCCTAGGATAGAAACTGTGAAAGTACCCATGTATTCAAACATCGAGGACGTTCAAGAATTGTCGGTGTGATATTTAGACCCTTTTGCAATATGAAGGCAAATAAACTATCTGTTTTGATTTTGAGTATCATAATTTAGTTGCGCATACTAGATCCATGATTTTTCAAGTCATTACGCCAATTCAGTTCCCTTGACAAAGGATGGTTTTAATCACTTTAATCGCATTTTCATCTGGCCACTTTCTTAATAGTTAAATTCATCAGCCAAATGATTTGCTGACCGTAAATGGACCTCACCACCTTCCTACCATTCATATGAACTAATTCGTTCTCCTGCCAACGGCCTCAACGTTATCAATCTACACTCCATCAATTTTATTCTCACCAGTTCGCCATGAGCTGCTGGCTAATTGCAGAGACCCACTCAGAATGGGTTCGACTTGTTTGATTTGTCTCCCATAAGCAAACTTTTTTGTCTTGTTAAGTTCACTAGGCAAGTAAATGCGTTATATAACCGCTGTTGGAGTGCGAGAAGAGCGTACCACGTGGCATCGTGAATAATCATGCAGAAGAACAAAAAGTAGTGGCGTTAGCGTCAGTGACGGAGTAGCTGCGTTAGCACTTAATCGGTCAGATGATTGGAACGGTCACTCATCCTTGTTAACAACTGGATGAAAGAGACGCCTTCAATCAGGAAGACAACCGGGCGCTTTCTCTTGCCATAACGAGCGTCGGAAAGTATGAGTTAAGGTTTATACTCAATTTTTTTGTGTAATGCAAATGCGTGGATAATTGCATGTTCCCAAAGTCGACGAACCATTTTCTAAAGTTATTTTGTTCCAGAAAACCTGGTGATATTAAACGATCGGTATTTATGTGTCAAATACTTTAACTCAATGGAGCAAATATTTTGTTCTGTTAAATACAACAAAGGCAGGCATTTTTCGCCTCAGATAATCGAATCGCAACCTTTAGACTATAAAAAACTCTCCAGCAGGGCTTTTATGGACTGATTTAAAGTGCCTGCAAACACGTTTATGTAGGCGCTAAATTCAGCCATGACGCCGAGTAATTAATTCTTTTCGGGATTCAATTAGGACAGAGAGCCGAAATTTCTATCCGGTCCTAGATGCGAATCGTCGATTTCCAATGCTGGCGAAGACGGGAAATGGTGATGATGTATATTGAGGGTCAGCACATATTCATCTACCTCAGGCAAATCCTTTGAGAACAAATAACTGAGTAATGAGGCGAATTCATTCTTCCATTTATATTAAATAATGCTACATCCAGATAGGAAATATTGAAATACTCATTTATTTAAATTATTCAAATAAAGAAGGTTAATATTTTCGAAAGAAAATTAAATAGCCATGTTGCCTTAATCTCTTCAGAAGTCATTCCTTCCGAAATTTCTAGGAGGTCTTCCGCTGCGTTGTCTTATGATTACAGATTTCCAACTCCTGAGTAGGGTAGATCGAGATTGAACGCTTGTGGTGCCTTAGAATAGCATAAACTTTAGAATTCGAACAATCTAAATTTTTTTTAAATAATTGAGTATGAGCTGTTAAGAGGCAAAACTACCAGCAGTAAGTATCTACGAAAATCAAAGGAAAGCATAAATAAAATCAGCCACCCGTTCCCCGCATATTAAGGGTCGAAGTTGATGTTACTGATCAGCTATGGCCATTAAGGTATTCACTGTCAAAGGAAAGTTAGATTAGCATTGAAGCTAGGTAAGATTTTGGGGTATTTTGCTTTTTGGTTTTCTCTCCTCTGCTCGCACATAGTTTAGACACGAACCAACGGTTTGTTTTCAAAGCAGATGAATAACCTGTTTGTTAAGAAGTACCATGATCATTTTTCCCATTACTAAGTATTTAGGGGCTACCCATAGATTTTACAGTCAGAAGCGAAGCGAAATGCGGTGAAATAAGTGGCATTTCCGCGTTGTTTCCCCTTTTGATGCTTAATTATCTGGCTGTAGTTTGACATTAGTGTGTTCCTATAACATTCTGTCACACACTTGACAAGTAAGATGTTTCCTTTCTTGATAATCAATCTTCTAATCATAAAACCAAAGAATAAATCGAATGAATGAATAATGCATACTACTGGAACCACCCCACCACAGGATTCCGAGCGAGAAGTCAAGAATACTTGATATCAAAGTGGAACAAAATTAAACACAACATCTCCTATCCAAAATAATTTTGGGCAGAATATGCACAAGCATAAGTTCTCCGAGTTCCGCCCTGGCGGGAAAAGAGTACCTGGATGGTACCCCGATTTGGCACCACTCATTTGACCATCTTTCCGCAAACGAGTATTAACTTCTTTAGGTGGTCGGTCACCGAATCCGAAGAATTAAATGCATATGTGATTGTAGCGCAAATTTTTTGATGACGCCTATTATGGATTTTTTCGTAGTCGCTGAGTCCGGATTAAAAGCCCTATAAAAATATGACCCACCATCTTTTCCAACAAAATTCGATTTCGGTGCTCACTAAAACAAAACATTAATAATTTCAAGATTGTTATCTTACGCTTCCTATATGAAGATGTTGGTCAAGGTCTGCTGACACAGTAGCTGGACAGAAACTCGTTTTCATACTTCGCCGGAGGCACTTTACCATAAATTTGGTTGGAAAGAAATCTTGCCAATCCCCTTATAATTTCGGACTACCATTGTTTGCAGTCCTTAAAACTGTGGATTGGACCAAGCCTCATACACGGTCTCAAAACTATGGACATTGAATAGAACGCTCCTAGATTCTCTCTCTTTATGTCAGCGGTGCTCGTACCAACGGTGGTTCCTAATCATCCGGACTTACGCTTAGTGACTGAAAACTGTCAGCATTGTGATCAACAGTGGTAAGCGCTAACTGAAATGCCACAATGAAATATGACGATCACTCAGCAGCGTTAGATAGGAATGTCACCTGAAAAGTAGAATATAAATGAAAATTATTAGATACCAATCTCATGTCTCCCCAAGTTGAACTGACTTGCATGGTTTCTTAAGAAGTCTACCTAACAACTTTCAATTTTCAGCCCTTCCTTGAACTTTTACCATTCCACTGTGTCTAAAGACTCGTTATCAAATATAACCAAACTGGATGAATGAACATGGCTCACTGACCGGCGAGATTTAAGCTATAAAAGGCTCATTTCCGCATTCAGCGAAATCAACGAGGTGTAAAAAGGCAATCATTATAGAAGTCGTTTTCGAATTTTAAACCGCACCTACGGAATGCAAAGTATTGCTGCATGATCCTTGAACTAATTAGAAAAATATCTGAAAGAGTGTAAGCCAGAGAATTGAAAGCCAGTCATCACAGAGTTGAAGAGTTCAACCTAAAAGAAAGATTAGAACAAGTAGAAACAATAAACTAAGAACCGCTATTTATTTGGAAACTTCTGTGCTCTACTGGTTCTCAATTGCTTGTTCGCTCATGTAGTTACCATGGCAAGCAATTCATCTAGGTGAATTTGTCATGGATTAAGGAATGATCAAGAGTTTGTAGGTCTATAGTGAGTCCACTCGAACGGGTGTGGTGATTTAAATTAACAGCATGGATTTTAAGTATTAATGCGTCTGCTTATTTTGCCGTTTTCTCCTTATAAAACCAGTGTTATTCGGTTAAATGTTTGTATTAAATCGCATAAATGACTTTAGAACTAGCTTATCAGTACGCACGATGCGACAACGAGAAGGTTTTCGTAACTCTGTGCTGCATAAGGTCCAAACTCACTTCACCGGATACATACGTTGGATGCATATGTAAGTTGTCCCTTTCGAGAATTTTTAGAAAAATCAAATTCAAATCGCAACAAAAATTCGAGTGGGTTTCATTCATTTCAACATGTTTTGGCCACGAATTTTACAAATATTAGGGGATTTTTGTTTCAGCTTGCAGTCAGTGCCAGTAAAGTGGAAGGGGAGCCGGCAATCTGAACTGATCGTTTTCCTGGAATGCAGCTTAAAACATTTTAAATCGAAGTTTGATTTAAGTAGAACAATTAAAGCAAGGGTGTGAACCCATAAAAAACATTTCTTTTGCTGAACGAAATCTAAAAAATTGATAAACCCAGAATTTGTTGAGGTAATTAAAATGAAAATGTAACATTAAAGTAAATTCTAGTGAATCATATGGTCAGCTCGGAGAACTTCAAGTACAGTGTTGATTTCACTTTTCAAACTTTATTAGCCTACGCCTATTTTCGTTTTATTGTTTGAGTCTTATCCCTACATGACTCAGTCGACTCCCTCCGCCCTCAATTCTTCAGTCTGAAGAGATTCATGGCTCGCAAATGCGTGCCACTAAGTAATCTTTAACCAAGCTTTCTACTGGTGTGCAGCAGAATTTTTCATGAAGCTCAATTCGCTGAAAGAGTTCTCAATTTTAACTCATTCTTCTTGGCATAGGGAATGGCCTTAAAATGGTTGAGTCTTGGAAGATCATTGCATCTCTGTGCTGACTGTTAAAAAAAATAATATACATTCCTGAATTGAATTATTCAATTCATTTCGACACTATAAACTGGTTTTTTCGCTGATAATTGCGATATATGGACTTAACAAAGTTCAATTAGGATTGATCCAAATTATATTTGCCCATGAATACATAAATAATCTGGTCGGTCAAGAAAAAGTAAACGTTTTCAACGTATGTCAAAGGTGGTCCCCGTGGAAATTCCAAAAACAAATAGTAGAGGTAGAGATGCTCAATTAAGCCAACCGCGAACCTGTTCCCGGTATTCTCAAACTATCAGCCCCTCACCTTTTCAAAGACGGCTCATCACCATATCAATTACTGCAAACTACTGTTCTGCACCCTACTTTCCGATTTCTGCAAAAGGAGTCTCGACAATCACATACGCAGTGCAACATTTATTTGCAGTGAATAAGCGTATCTGGTCTCTCCATATCGCCTTCTTTGATGCTTGCAGTTCAATGGTTCAGAATGGGTCTCAGTCACTTCAGGTTCCCGACTAACAGCTGAAATCTTAATTCCTGCTGAAAAAAATTATACAACCCCCTTTAAAATACCAACTGTTTTTTGCAAATCCTTGAGAGCAGAGGTGATTTATGTGACGGTATTTTTCGAACGACCACCTCCTCCGCCCTCTTCTATTGCGAAGCGGGGAGACGTGGTGCACCTACGCTACACAACTCTATCCACCCTAGTCTGGTTCTCTTAATAAATTGGACACAAGCTCAGAACTGCTTCTGTTCATATCATTGAAATTGGTAGAATTACTTTGGCGTATCTTAGCATATGCACACGAGTTTCTGAGCATCATGAAGTTTTCTTCCATTCAAGATGGACAAGCGCAGGTCATCAAATCATAAGCGTCTACTTTTGACGTTTAATAGAATTCAATACTTATCCGGAAGAATGAGAAGGTACCTTAAAGACCAGCATTAACCCCTGCGGGTGGTCATTCTGATCTGTAAATGGGCGCCCATGGATTTAAAATCTGTTTTCGTTGTTAGAAAAGTATGCTATCCCAACGCCAGTGGCGACAACACGACAATATTAATATGCACAAGAGTCATTCGTGTCTCCATCCAGAAAAGTAAGAGTTTTCGCTACCTTGTCCGAAAAAAAGCAATGATGAAGTACTCCTCCATTCATGAAGGCTGAATTCTAGCTTAAAATAAAAAAGCGAAACCGTAAGCAGCAACAATCGAAGAAAAGGCGATCTTTCACTTCAATCAAAAATATGTTAGTGTGAAATACCAGTTGGATGAACTCCTAAAGCTTCCCTGAATTTACTGGTTGCTAAATTAGTTTGTTTTTGCATCTCCCCTTAAACGTGTACACCCATAAAGGCCATGAAATTTATTTAAAGCATGTTGTCGACTGGACAATTACGAGACAGGTTGACAGGACCCATCAATCACTAAGTGTCAGTCCGAAGTTTTAAGGTCCGGCCAATATTACTACCAAGCTTTGACGTCAAGTCAATGTTTGACTTTGAAGATTTAGGTGCAGTGATGAGGACTGTAACGCAAGACCACCGCTAACCCCATGGTAGCTGTGGCGGTATTTGTTAAAGGAATGTATAATGATACCTTAATATTTTTAATTGTAAATACGATGTGATTTTGTGGCCACTTACAAGCTGTATTAACGAATAAGAGACTTGACCTCTTGATCCCCGTTTTGCTTCATTGACTAAAACATGGAAAATGACCTTGGTCAAGGCTTCGCAAGAGACTAACAGGGAAATAGCGACGAGGAGGAATAGTAAGTCTCGTTAATACCAGAAGAATTCGCCTAATCGTTTGCCACTACTGAAAGTTGAAATGAGGATCACTAATCCTTTCTACTGGGAAGATCATGAGAGACATAGGCATAGTTGGTTAACGGATGGTCTAACTTAGTATCTTAGAAGCAGCCTCGTTCGCCAAAATTATTCAATACAAATCAGATCTGGTGCTGCCTTCACAGCGCCATGAAGAGGTGAAAGTAGGACTCACTACGGACAGTGATATCGCTAGATAGCCGTGCTTTTTTAGGGACACTTATCAAAGTTTCAGCAATGCTCCATTAAGGAGTTCTCTCTATTTTAATGAGATAACACTCACGAAATTGTTTTGAGTATGTGTATGTTCTGCTAGAAAACTTTCAAGAAAACCAATTACAGCAACTTTTTTTCAAAAAAATAAAGTGCTGGAACGAAGGTAAAGCGGGGTTCTGGGAAGATAATTACAAATCGTCGCTGCCTAAATCATTCAATGGCTTGGAAGTTGTTAAACGCAGAGTCTAGGAAGAAATTCGTTTGTTCAAGTCAATCACTTGGAAGTCTTGGGAACTTATTTAAGCGGTCAAAACAGGCCAAAGTGAGAAAAAATGCAGAATATAAAAAACGATCAGATCAATTTTCTGCACACCTTTCGTTCTTCTCTGGAGCTAGAAGTGTGACTACAATTTGGCCCAGTGAACTGACTGTAGGCCCCTATTTCTTAGAGTTTGCAAAGATTGAAGCAACCATTAATTTAGTGATTCCCATCCCAGTTAAATCTTGGCAAAAAACGTTTCTCTTGGGGTGAATATTCAGGACTGCTTGCTACAAGCCATTTCATTAAGGATTCTCGGAACTATTGTTGCTTGAGATTCAATCAGCGCTTAAGTGACTGCTCCACTTCTGTTCAATACGCTCCCCCCATTCTGTACACTGCATGTTGAGAGTACTTTCAATACGATAGAAAGCTCTTCAGGCCTGCCACGTATACACAACTCAAAGCATAACGATGGGGTGAATAAGCCGGGCTTCGGTCTCCCATCCTCTTGGGTGTAATGAAGACTAATATTTAGCTGGAAACAGGTGCATACCCACCAAATTAATTTCGTTTCAAAACCCTCGCTAAAAGCATTTAGCATGGGGCTACGGATTATCAAATATTTAGCTTCCAAAATACCTAGCGACACCTTTCCTGCAAAGGAGTTTTCCAGTCCAAAGAGTTGGCCATTCCCTATGCCTTCATTTGTTTTTGAGCACAAATCAGTGAAATAACCAAGAACTTCAGCAGTCAACAAGCTGCCTTGACGAAGGGAACTAATAGTTAACGAGAACATCTGGTCATCATTGAAAATGTATGGACAGACAGGGTAGCCTTGTACATTCACCAATATTTTGTGCATCAATGGAATTCGTACCCTTAATTAGAACACCAACTAATGCGAAACTTCGGCGTCAACCAACGCGATAACAACTGCACTAATTTAAACGCTGAAAGCCAGCTAAAATGACTCCGTCCTAGTAACATGCAAGTTTTCAGGAAAAAAAATGAGCCGAAGTCGGCACCTTTCTTTGAAAGGTTCAGCAAATCAAGAAACTCAATCTCTTCTACTAGAAGGCATTAGAGCTGCCATCAGAAAATGAACGGCCTAGAAACACTTTCAAAATAAGCTCCAGACCGAGTGAGCAGAAAATTCCACGAACATTCTATGTTGAAAAAGAACAACAAATTGAACAGTGGGGCAGTATAAGTATGCAGGCATTTGGGAGCTAACTATTCTGCTGGTACCAAAGAGATCCAATACATTTAACTTGGAAGACTCTATGGAAGAAAGTACAAGAACAGAATACCATAGAGGGAACTAGGAGGATGATTGGACGTGAAGGTTAACGAGAAATTACTGAAAGGTTGAAAGGGGAGATGAAATCGGTTGAAGCAGGACCTACCTCGACGTCCTTAAGCCAATGACGTGAATTTTAATAAGGAAGTCAAAGAAATGTCCATCTAACAAAAAAACACAAGCTGGAAAACTGAAAACATATTGTTAAATTCAATCCACTTTGTATACATAAAAATCTGAATTGTGAATAAATGTTAGCTGTTAGCGGAGGTAATGTGTTGAAAGACAGCTTTAAGGTGAGTTGGTGGCGAGAGCAGAGGAGCCGCCTCAGAAATGGCTTCAGGAGTGAGAAAGTGGCTCCAATTTCTTATTTGTTCTAGTCCTTTTGCAGATGATGACGACACTTCCTGATCTACCTTAGCACGTTTTTCAGATCGACCAAGTTGAAATTCTCGTTCGTCTTCTTCCTCATCAAGAGAGGCATCGCTTTCTGGAAGTGTTTCAGAATTTCCTCCAGTGCCAACGCTTTGACACCGACAATCCAAGAGATCGTGAGTCCAACAGACTGTACCGGTTGGAGGAGGTTGAAAAAGTTCCTACAGAGAAGAAAAAACGGACTATCGGAGAAAGGGAGACGGACAGTTATCCGGAAGAGAGTTTGATCCCAACGCTGAAGCTGTTCTTGCAAAACAACTCAACCTTTTAATAAAGGAAAGATCTCTTTCGCTGAAAATCTGAACAAATATTAAGATATATCCAGGACACCCATCAGGTTTTTAAGAGGATTTAGATGGAAAGCAATTTTAGCTATGTGTACTCCTGAAGTTTTGGCAGCTTTGACCGCATCCAGAACACGGCTTTATTTACCCAAACCTTTATGTACGAGACAGGATTGAAGAGCCTTATAAAATTGAGAGCGGATTGAGCAGAAATTGAACGATGCTAGTTCCCAATGTACATGGGGCAGAACAACTAACTAGCGCCGGTGTCGAAGTGAGCACTTGAGTTTGAAGCTGACTTTTCAAATATTTCCTTCCAGCTTCTCTTTGGGATTGAAATGGTCTTGCGATGTTTGTGAAATGGGTCAGCAAACGCAGCAATCTCTAGAGCAAAATTGAAATATATACGTGAGGCGCAGTTTTTCCTAACTCGAAGGGGTAAGATGCAAATTCGAGGAAGTAAACAGAGACAAAACCACGAACATAGGTATGACGTTTGCCTGAAGTTTTGTGAAGAAATAGCTTGTTATTTCGATGATAAAAGTGGCCTTGGGACAGTATTCGAACCGAAACGAAAGACCCGAAGCAAACTTACTGTCGACGATTATTGACTTAAACTATCGCACTGAAAAACATTTAAGCTGTGTAGATCTCCAAGGTCATTTCGCGGCCGAGGAAAAGCTTGGAGATTTTCATCCTGGAGAAAACTCCTATTTTCCCCGAGTGTAGAAAGTAAAGGAAAATACAAACGTCAGGCCACTTCTAGCCAACATTCTCCGAAGGGTCTTCTTAATTTTATAAAGAAACACGTCTCCATCAAAGACAGGCAAAACTTATTGGAAAGATGTTCTGATCATGCAACCATAGCATCAATATATTTAGACTCCAAGAGACAGAGCAGTGATTTTGAGAGATCGCTTGTTAATTATTAAAGGAGAGCAAATACCACATTCTGAGTCGCGATTCTAAGAGTGATTAAGCAACTAGCTCCACAACCCAACAGGAAGACTTCAACGCTAACCCAAATATGGGCACAAATTCAAAACCCACTTTCTTTTAGTGAAATACAAACCAGATAACGCATCTCAATGGTTCTGACCGCATTTTTGGAAATGTAAACACCTAAATAAGGGGTCGTCCTAGACAATGGACTGCCCTTTTCGTAGCGATTATATCAAGCTTCCTTTTCGTGGCATCCACAAATGACCCAGCTATCCGCCATCAGAGTCCAAGTGTGGCCTTGAGATAGGCCATTCCCCTAGATATATGCATTTTGAACTCAAATAATGTAACACCTCAGATCCTTTACCCAGACGTGTTTTTTGATAAATGTCGGTAAAGTAGAAGCACGATGCACACTTCCTATGCATTAAGTGGCCTTGAAGACGGGGTCCAGACAAATTGCATACTACTCATTCAACAAGGTCAGGTCCTCTAACTGCCACTATTTTCTAAAAAAGTAACGAAAAAAGGCATAAAATCAATTAATTATTTCCCGAAGTAACGAAATCGGACGGCGATGCACGGAGTCTTTGTTGATATCGTGACTGAAACCGACAATGCTCCCGAAAAAAGTCCATAGAAGGCATACATTACGTCAGGTCCACAGCGTCCTGCCATAATACAAGAGTGCCCCTTGATTTAAAAAAACACAGAAAGGGGATTGAAGCCATATGTACGGAAAAAAAATGACCTTTTCGTCTTAGTGGCATTCAGTAGCTTCTCATGACATGAAGACCATGAGTTTGGGATTAGTGACATAAAACTCCTGATTTGGTTAAGAGTCGTAAGCAAGGATCCAGGTGTCTCCTACACGATCAAGAAGCCATTGGGGTTTAATACAGAAAATTTCAGGACAAAATATCCTTCCACAAATTGCGGAATACCGCAACCTAAGTACTTACGCCAAGTGTTGAACCAGATAGGTGGAAAAATTTTTTTAATGGCTTTAAAGCAAAGCTAAGAACTCATGGACGGCAAAGTCTGCAACATGAAAAGAACCTGCAAGACTCTTCGATGCGGTAGAGGAAGTAGACAGGAAAAATGATCATGGATATAAATCTCTCTTCGCTATAGGTTTGAACAAGTGCTAATCGCTTGAGCCACCATGAAACTTTCTCGTCTGCTTGGTCATTAAAGATGAAGAGGAAAGATGTCGATTTTTTCGCGTAATAACTTTATGTTGAACAGTTTGAAAGACTAGCATCATCGTTATTCTGAGATGCAGCAGGACCTCTATCCTTCGCCTAATTGCGAATACAGCCAAACTAGTCATCAACTCCCGATCCTACACCTGTAGAAATGCAGTTTTTGTGTTTTAGACACTCCTGGATTGCCCAGATCCTAGGGGAATTCTACTGGGAATGTTCAGGTGATAATTCCCTGATGTAGAAAATCTTGCTGACATATCAGGTGTCTTGGGTGAGATCCAGTCCCAGGATTATCGACCAAAGATGCCTTCCCCAGCCGCTTAAGGGTTATTTTGCATCAATTTATACTTGCCGATTGGTTCAGGAACTAGCTGCCCTTACCACCGAACATCTTCAACAACCTCATCCACTGAGAACATCCATTTATCGAACCTCTGAGAAAATTCTGAACATGAAATTACGTGAAAAATTCGGAAAATAGATAATTGTCTCAGTTTCTGCGGCATATCCAGCAACTGGCAATAAAAATAGCTACGGACTTTAGCATCTTTTGCGAAACCTTTCTAGAACTTAGGGGAGTGAAGAGAACTGTCGCAATTAACCCATCTATAAAGGTCAATTCCAAATACCTGTTTGGACTTGTAAAATCGAAGCACAACCCTGCGAAGTCAAAAACATTCATTCTCAAATGTTCCAGGAAATGAGGTTAACTTTAAAAAAATTGATCCATAAATTATTTGATCGCAGGTATCATTCAGGTCTATTTAAAGCAGAAAAATAGTTGCACTGTGAATTAAAATATACACAAAAACGGCTCCCTATCAAAAGGAAAAAGCATAACTATTGCGTGCCAGAAGCGCACGAATTCTCTGACAATTATGGAGGAAAAAAGTCCGGCAGATCGAATTTAGGTTATTTAGTGCCCTTTGCTATTATGCCACATAGGCCATAAAATAAGAAGTTTTATCCTAGAAAATAGCACTACACGTTAGGAATGTCGAACGGTGGAGTTGGTTGTAAATTGAAAACCTGCAACAGAGATGGCTATGGATAAAACTATCTGGATACACTTTGATGAAATCTTAAGGCGGAGTTCACTTTTCTCGACTCAATACAAAGACTCCATCTTTTCAAATCACATCGTCTTTAAGCCAGAAAATCAGCCCTGGTGAGGCAAGACTTCACATCAGAAGTAAACGATTCTTCCTTTCGACTCAAAAAAAACAGTATTACAAAACTACTATAAGTTTCCTCAGTTTCAAACCAAATTCTTTTCATTCAAGACACAAGGACAGGAGTGATTCAAGACTATGGGGTCTGGAACTCTGGCGGCGATAAATACCCCAAGACATCGGATTCAGCAAAAAAGACACAAACTACAAAAGAACTCTTGGACGGCGGAAATGAACATCACTGAGTGGAAAAACACGGGTCAGCTAAATCTGAAGAATTAATATTCCTCAAACGAATATATCAGTTTTGATTAATCTGTTTCGCCTCATTTTCGTTCTACCTTGGTATAAAATGATTTGGAAGATCCAATGACAATTTAACAGCACAGCAAATCGGGGAAACAGTTACCTCGATAAATCATGCGTTTTGCAACAGTATAAATATAGCAATAATGGGGGAGGAAGACAAATGAAGTCCACGCATACTGACAGACAAATGATTTCACAGCCAAAGAGCTACAAAAAACAAGTGACATAGGCAAATAAAAACAAGCGAAGACTAATAAGTGGGGAATATACGCTATGCAAGTCAAATATGAGACCTTGGAAACATTTCTAAAGTGAAAAGGTGATGTGAATTCCTTTAAATGAAAGAAGCGTTCTAGATACAGTCAAAAAGATAGCGTTCTGTTTAGATATAGGTTGTATGAGTTCGAAATAACTCGAGGACATAGTTAGAAAAGAACCACAAGCTTGGAAAGTCGAAATTCTATGAACTCTGCGAATTCAATAGCGAAATGCCCCTAATCAAAGTCGCTTTCCTAAATTCAACGAAAAACATTTCTATAATATACATATTCTCTGAAATTTGGAAGGCCTTTTGCAAAAAAATCAATGAGAAATTAACTGAAAGTTGAGGCCTTAAATTCTCCTTTTTCCACAACAAGCGTTACATGGAAAAGAACTCGGAGGCGATGGAAGCCACGGATCTTGCGACTACCTCTCATCAAAGGACGTGCAAGCACGACGAACGAGCACTGACGAAACAATGGCCAAACAGGCTTCTAGGAAGAGACCCATTGTATATGGCAAGCGGAAGACTTCTTTTTAACACTGTGTCAGTTATGAAAAAAGGCCTTCAAAAGTGGCGCTAGCTTCCTAATCATAGAAGAATGATACAATGAGCGGTTGCTTAACGCAAATCATGATGTCTTACAGGGGAACTGGCAGACTAGGTTTATCTATTAAGCAAACGAACCAGGCAAAGTTGCCATCGGATACAACCATAATTAAATCGGCTTGCAAGCGTAAAGCATCATGCCCTTTGTTGAGCAGAAAGATTTGGATTTATTAGATTGACAAACAACTGCGAGGTTGTTTACTTTTCTGGCATAAAGTCATAAAAATGGAAAGGTTATTCAAAGATAAATGGAGAAACAAGCGACCATCCATGAGTGAACAATGCTTTGGCTTTGAATTATTTAGTACATCTTACGACAAACAAAAACTGTTCAGTTTGATAAGGCGCTGGATTTACGGGTAGTTTTCAAGTTAAGAAGTTGGTCCAATGGTGAGGCCTGTGCCATTTATGAGAAGGCGAATTCGGTCGAATAGACTCGGTGTTTCTGGGTACTCGATTTCCTTCCGCCCCTCATATGACCGATCAAATAAGTGCTTCCGCATTCACAATAGACTAGTGCTGAATCTGGTTATGCGAAACATTATAACACTTTTTTATTCAAACCTAGTTACCCTCAATCACACTTTAGAGGAATCGAGGTCCCAAATGATTCGCAGGAGATTTAGGACTAGCAAAAATAGGCAAATTCGATTCTCTTCTGTCAAAATAGTAGAGGCAGTGGGTCATCCCACATCCTGGAGTCAATAATGAATGAATTCACAGAGCGATGGAATCGCGCCATTGTGACATGGTCCGCAGTGAGATCGATTTACGTAAAACTTGGATAATGTTTGAAACATTTCTTCAAAGGACGCGCTTATCGAAAATCCCGCAGTGGAGCACAACTATGGACAAGAAGACACATGGCCTCGTCGAGAGATCTTGTGTTCCAAAGATTGAATTATGTCTTAAACTCACAATCTATAGTAAGTGTCACAGAATCTCAACATAAGCTATTATTATATTGTATGGTCAAATCCGGTTCATTGCCGCAGGAGCTGGGCCGTAGGAGCTGCACAGAACGATTTTTCAAATGAGAATATCAGGAAAAAGAACGCAGACTTACCCTCAACTCACAGAGACTGAGAGACACAGAAGTGGTGGTTGGGGAGGAGGACGATATTGCTGTAGTTGTAAGTGAAGACTTCGCAACCTGACGCTGCAGAATGCGTTCTTCCAATCCATCTGCCGCGATAAGTCGAATCAGGTGAACGCACCGCTTTTGACCCTCCCGCCAAATTCGAGCTAGGGCCTAGAGAGAATAGCGAAAAATTTGTTGGTATTGTAAGTGTGGGGGGGGGGGGGGGCGGGGGGGGAGGGTTAAATCATTTTTTGGAACGAAAAAAACGTATCTTAATTAACACATCCTCCATAAGAAGAAACTTACAGTTCCACACAAATTCGGGTACACTGTGGAAGGCTAAGTTCGAAGTTTTTTAAGGGATATTGCATTTCGATCATCTTACTTTATAATAGAGGATTCGTACCTTTGTTTACTGTGGTCTTGAACATGGTTTTAGGCGTAAGAATCAGCTTAACAAACCTATTGATACCATCAGAATAGTAAAGGACGGCCAAAAAAAGAACCGCCCAAAATTTGAAAGAGCACCAGACTTGAGGAGGACGCTGGAAGGGGACGTGGCGGACAGAATGATAATATAAAGATTAAACGTAGGCAGAGCTGCCGAATGAATATTGACCTATTTTATCAACTCAAAATGCAAAGGAATCGTTCCCCATTCCATTCTCCCCAGAGAGATGTGCTATCATCTTGAAATCAATGATTTCCAGGTGTTCCACTCAAAAAATGTCCACCTTACATAAACCTCGACATAAACCTGTTGAATTTAGCATACTTTGAATTGATTAACAGTTCTGCCGTATGTTGGATTTTTGTTCGGAAAAATCTAACGTCTAAATAAATAGAAAATAGAAGGCCAAACAGGAGGTACTCCGTCCGGGATAATTCAGACTGAAGAAAATGAGAGACGGAGGTAAGAGTAACCTATAACTTTGTCTATAGTAGAGGTCGGCAAAGAGCACTGTCTTTATATGAAAAAGGATTTGGGTGAAAGCGAGCGGTGCACGAAAGCAAGCTAGTCCAGTCTTCGAGTATATGATGACCAAGGGTTCCATGCTTTTCGCCTTTAAATAAGGGCTGTATGATTCACTTCCGTGAAAGCTGGGGGCACCACCTTTACTAAGAGTCCAGGTAAAACATGCGGCATATTCAATGTTCGTGGATATAAACGATTCAGTAAGTGAAAAAGGTACTTCAACAACTGTTAAATGACGACGAATAAAGGTGAAACGAATACTAATCAACTTCGTGTAACAAACAAATTAAGTTCAACAACACCGTTTTCAACAAACGGTCACTTAAAATGGACATGCAGTTGCAACGGAAACAATTTTAAAATATCACCTGAGCATCAATGGCCGGATTCCAATCGATGTCGAAGAGGACCAAAAAGTCGGCACCAACAAGATTAAGACCAATGCCACCGGCCTTGGAACTAAGCAGCAGAACTTCTAAGAAGAAAGACGGGAGAAGACCTTTTAACTAAAAATTTACCCATCAGCGATGAAAAAAGATGTAAAGGCAGTCCCTACTTTCAATGCATGTCGGGGAATTGAAACGATCTACAATGCCGATCCGCTGTTTCGTAGGAGTTTTCCCATCAATTCGAAGACATGGGGCATTTGTGATTCGTCGACATATGGGCTCCAACAAATCCAATGTCTAAAAAAGGCAACAGCATAGCAAATTAGAAGAAATTAAATGAGTTACACAATTAGTCATTATTCCAGCAGATTTGAATGCATATCTGCATATATCAAATGACTTCGTCCTAGAGTGCCGTGTCCTCTGACGACGAAAATGTCTTTAAGGAACCGGTTATGCCATGTCAAAGAAGACTGGTTTTCGGCCTAACCACATCCCGATAAACTGACTACGTTGACTCCATTTCTAATAAAACTAGCTTTTCTCTGCCAAGTCCATCTGGGATAAAATTTTATTGGATTTCCGCTAATTTCAATGACTTTGCTTTCATTTTGTAGCTCTAGATTTACGTTTTGAATTGCCCAAATCTTCCTTGAAGGAAAGCTTCATAAACGGCGATTTTGAAGTAAACTCATAACCACCCATTACCTACTAACTTTAATGACCTAATGAGTTTGCTACAAAACATACCTTGGAGTTTTTCGATCGAGGATCTCTCACTTGGAAGCTTATTTGTAAATCAGTGAAATGGGTCATTTCAACCACTGGATTTTAGATCCAGATGACTTGATTAAATAATAAATACATCCACTACACCAGCTTTTCTTTGGAATGAGTTTACTTTGTACTATAGCTTCAACCAACTAGACTCACTGTCGTGAAATTCGAAACGAGGACGAGACGATGGCAACCTCCGAGATCGGGCGGGTCAGAAGGCAACATGGAGATTTTTGAAAGGAGATGCTGCAAGACTGCCAACTTTCCCGATGTGTGACAAAGTTTGGAAGAACAGCCAGTACGTTCTGAAGTTGAAACACGCTGAAGAATCGCGGTGAGATTGTCTATCAAAGCGGCTGGAAGAAGCGGCTTAAAATAGAAAAAGTTGTCAGAGGAAAAGTGATACAAATTATTCCACAACATCACGAGTCAAAGGTTTTGGTTCACTTTTCGATAAAATTGTTCCGCGAAACGATAATGATGGGATCGCACTTTAATGAAAGAAAAACGGAGATGCAATGAAAAGATTTGTGTGAAGCCTACGAATTATGGCTACCAGCACCTGCCTCTAGGTACAGTAGTTGGCAAGCAAATCGATTCAGTCGAGGATTCTTGCAGATTAGAGGCGCCTGTTACTGGTAACTGATAAAATACTAAACATTATTACATAAAATATCTCGTCTTTCTTGTGATTCTCCCCTTCACACCAAACTGGTTCTCGCTTTAAAGCAACGATTACTTCTCTTACCCCTGTTAGAAGTCAATGACCATATTTACTGTACGAGCATACATATACACATAGAGATTTGGGCAGTGTAATTCATTTCTGACAGGCGATATAGCCTCGAGATTAGTAGAATGTGCGGAAAACATAGAGGTATTTTGACTTGGACCCTTGTCAGATTCTTCAATCTTCCGCATCATTGTATGCCAGTGAATTTCGAATCCATGCCATCTAGACCTAGTTGGATGCTAACTGTGCCATTGAGAGTAGCCCACAATTTCTGTCAACATCTCCTCGTAATGCCGTGGGTTAAATAAAGAAAATGACATGGTCTAACGGTAGGCGAGTAGGAAACCCGAATATCAACGAGTGAATCATTAAGATGAAATCTGAAGAAAACGTTCGGCCAAAGAGGGCGGTAACTGAAGGCTTCACGCATGTGAAAGCCCATGGAGTATTCTTGCATCCCAAACTGACTATTCTCATGTAACACTACTAAACTGGGTTATGTAAAATGTGCCTTCAAGTAAGTGGTCCAATAACCAGAGCAGGAAATCTACTCAGTGATATCTGATCGTGTCCAATATGTTTTTCTTTGGGAGCTATTGAAATTGATATGAGACAACGGCAAGTTCCTCCAGTCAGATGATAATAACAAAATTCAAAGGGTGAGGTATGGCGCATGCCTGGAATATTCGGAAAAAAAGAAAATGTCTGGGAAAAGAACCACGAAATGAAATAACTTAATGCAAGCTCGACAAAAAGCAAAGTAGAATTTGGCAAACCCAACCACTTTATTTTCAGAAATTGATGAGGACACTTCAAAGCAAACCCATTTGGCAAAGGGAGGCACACAATAAATATGAAATTCAAAGTTGACTTTCAAGGATCCTAAAAACTGCTAATACGAAGCTATGTGGATCCAATGGCAACATATATCCTACAACTTACCTTATTAGAGGATATCAAATCGTGTCTACGTTTGACTGCTTGATCCAGCATTTCCAACACAAGGGAAGGGTGGTTATAGAGTTTTCGAAAGGCCATTATGCAGGTCAGAACATCCGCACCGTTGCCAAAATTAGGAGCTGAGTCAATAGATTCCTCTTCTATAATTCTGGTAACGTCTCCATCAACGATATCATTCAAATCTAGTCGGTTGCGAACCCACTTCAACAACTCTGCTGCCAGCTCACGCTGCAAAGGAGACGCTTGGCAGAAAACAATCTGTTCAACTATAAAAATGAATGTTGCTTGATTTAATTCAGTAGAATGTTTATATATCCTTCAGAGAAATTCTAACCTTTATCGGGGAGACGTCGTGCAATCATGTCAGAAGTCCTGCGCAAAAGAAACAACTTTAGAGCAGACCTTAATCTCTGTACAGCGTCCAAGACAACCGATGGTTCATTGTCCAAGGCGTCAGAAGGTGGACTTTCTGTTGAGATAAAGATCCTGTGAAGATTCAAGGAAGCTCTTGAAAGCGGGTTTACAAAACAAGTGCGATACTCTTCTCGACTGGAGGCTAGACAACCTGGTGCCACGAATTCCGCCAGAGACCAAAACTCGTTGAGATCATTTTGAATCGGCGTTCCTGTGAGAATTATGCGTCGGAGAGCTGGTAAACGCTTCAGAACCTACATTGTTATGTAGGATAAAGTACCAAATTTAAATCAAAGACGAAAATGTCAAGTGGAAGATATTAGATCTTGCTATTAGCTTACAGTCGTGGTTTTAATCTCGAGGTTTTTGAGTCTATGGCCCTCATCGCAAACCACCAAGTCGACCGATGACATCTTAGCTACCCGATCCGCATGCTGGAGCAGCATTTCGTAGGAGAGGATAAACACGGGAGCAGGTCTCATCTGTGACAGATATGCATCGATCGGATTGTCTTGATTGACGCAATATGTAGAAATGTGCTCCCGGCCAACCCATTTACTGAATTCTCTTTGCCAGCTCTGAAGCAGAAGAATTATGGGAAACCGAAAGGATTACCATTACCAAGCTGCCAGGAGTGACAATAACACAACGCCTTATAACGGGTTTTCCCCCGTAGGGACCTTGTTTCAACAAAACTGACAGCAAACCGATGACTTGGACGGTCTTCCCCAGTCCCATTTCGTCTCTGAAAGTGAATCAAATAAACAAATCATCAACTCACGCTAAAATTCCACCATATATACATTCCGAACTTTTCTCGGGACTGTGAGCTCCAGTAGCGTTCAATCTCCGATAGCCGAGAACACATTCATAGAGAAATTTAATGCCTTCTAGTTGGTAAGGATGGAGCCTAACCGCCAATTTTCCATCAACAAAAACGTCTGTTATAGGGAGTCCCTCAGTATTGTGTTTCCACTAAAAGCGGTCATCACTAATTCTGGAAATCGACGTACAATGTGGAAACTAGGTGGTCGTGGTAAAAGAAATGCCCTTTCGTCAAATTTCCTTGCGTAAATTGCACTGCCGCTCTGCATAAAGAGGACCTGTCAGCACACTCAGTGAAATTCTTACCTTCTCGAAAGGTTTTCGAGCGGGAACAAGGGGTTCCTTCGGATTCAGATGAAATTCAGAATCATTCAACTCACGGTTTTCGTCAAGTTCTGATATCAACTGACACTCATATGCACCAACGACCAAAACCATTCCAAGTTCGATGTTACTCAACGTGGCTGTTTTCAAGTTTGAGGTGGCTAAACTATGATGGAATTTAAAAGAAGCTTAAACGACCCACGCTTTCCCGTTAGTGGAACAAATTTTAACATTAAGTCCTGAGAGGATTAGAACGCCATCATCTTCCCATCTTTTATGCTAAGTAAAAAACATTCTATGATGAAAAAACGTAAAAATGCCTTTTTGGTTGACCGCTTCGCATAAACTATTTCATAACGTTTTTCACTGGTATTTCTTGGTGCAAGTTCATCAGTTTTTTGCACAGAAGGCGAAGAAGATTCCTTTGTAGCTATATTTAGGAACGACTGTGCACGCAGATTATGAGCATTTTGCAGGACTTCCTACGGCGAACGTTAAATAGACAAACGATCAGTAGTAAACTACTACTCAATCCAAAAGAAAATCGAGAAACCAAAGGTCCCAAATATTGTAAAGGGGAATAAATATACTAACATTTGAATTAATTATGTAAAAAAGTTAAGCTGACTCGTTTGCAGATACTGGGAGCTGCCGAACGGCGCATTTAACAGAACCCCCAAATAAGACCAAGCGGTTGATAACCGCGGTAAAATTAAAATATGACCTTCCGGTGAATCGAAACTATTAAAACTTCTGATTACTAATTTGTTAAATTTATAACAGCAGCAAAACTTCATTTCTAAGACAAATACTTCATCGTATAAAACTAAGAAAAATGAAATTGCTATGATGTTAAAGATCAAGAAGAACTTTTATTTGAATTTAAATTGGATTAAATGGATAACAAAACATGCCGCTTAAAAAATGATTGCACAGCAATGGTCAACTACATGATCTCTAATCAGAGAAATGCTATGATGCACTTCCTCCCCCCAAGAAAATATTTGAAAAACAACGACCCTCATATTTAGACTAGTCTACTAGGCTTTTCAGGAAAATGAGTCCTGCGGAAGTCACAATTTAATGAATTTTTAAGCCGTCTTTTTAATTTTCAGCTTTACATTGTAATTTTTTTAACGTATGCATCGTAAATTCACAGGCCTATTCAATGGGCTTCACCGGTACTTCTCTAAACACACCGTCCGAACTGGGCAATATTTAAAATGATTTAAGTGACGATGCGCGGGTGCCGTGCACAAAATCTACTGCTGATCTAGTTCAGCGGTGGCGTTGATTGGTTATTTGTTCCTATCTTGAGATCTTATGTCCCTCACCCGTTTTCCATTTTTCTAATGAGCCAATCCTTTTGCACCCGACGCTTTGAAAAAAAATTAACCTCCAAGATTCAGTGCCAACAATACATTTTCTCCCTTCATCGACCATAATTGGCATCCAAATGGACTGAACTCATTTAAGCACTTAATCCGAATCCAACATCAACTACAATGGCAAATAGAAGAGAGTAAAACGAAAACACAATTTATAAAAATAGCAGCCTAGGAAAAGTTAATTAATCTTTCAGATCAACGTTGCCAAGTTCGTCCGCCAATTCATTATCCTCCAATATCTTCATTCCCTCCTCCTCAGCTTCTTTTAATGGGAGGCAAACATCCGATTTCGTCAATTTGATCTTTGAAAAAGAAAATAAATTGTTAGACAATGATTCCAGTTCTCATTAAATGGAAACATTTTTCGCCTCTACGGATGAAAAGAGCTCTTGAATCCACCCACAGAACTGATTCCTCGTTGGGGGTGTCTAATAAAGGAACCTCACCTCTGACCCAGAAAGGAGAACTGACCCCTCTATTCAAATTGATCTAGCTTGAAGAAAAAAAATCGACTAAACGACTTACAGTTCCAAGCGTTTTACCCAATTGATTGAGAACGTAGGTACTAAAAAGAAATAGAGGATTATGGAACTTCAACATGAAATTGGTTTGAAGACATCACTACCCTTGGTACTCGAACTTCAAAGAGTCCAAGAGTAGCGAAATGGGAACATGGAGATCGCCAAAACAGAAATCTCGAAGAGCTTCCTGATGGTCAACGATTGTTTTGGCTGTGAGAAGTGTGCTAGGCAGGAAGAGGTGTTTGGCATTCCAAACAGGACCCATTCTATGTAGAAACTTTTAAGAACCTTGAGTTCTATTCTAAGGGATTTCCTTTCTTCTGCATGAATATAGCATGAAATAAAGCTTGAGTTACATATGACGGGATTTATAACTTTTGAAGTAAGAAGTTAAAAAGGTAACAGTAACCTTGCTGACTTCTGAAGCCACACAATATAGTCGTCGAGGTAGAGTTCAGCGTAGAAATAGAAACCTGGATATTCTATAAGCATCCGACGGATCTCCAGGAGAATGAAGAGAATCCAACCCTTGGCTTAGTTAAATAAAAGAGAAAAAAAAATCATATCAGAGAAAGCCGAACTGCTTCTGCCTTGCCACGAAACTGAAAGAATACTAAGCCTGTCCACATTTAGACGAAGACTTTTAGAAGCAACCCGACCTCCTCGGTTCAACTAAGAAGCAGGGAAAGGCAAACTGAAGCAACGAGCATTTCTCCATATCAAAAGCCGAATCGAACAGCAAGTCCAAAATGAAGCAAAGGATGGTTACGAGATGAAGGAGGATGTCTATGGATGGTAAGATTTGCATTGGCCAAACCTGGAAGGTGGACTCGAGGATGTAATCTGCCAATACACAGATTTTGAAATGTTCCTTAGGTCCTTATAGGTAAGATCATTTTTTTTCCTTTTGTAAAAAAAATTGCCTAAGAAATGGTGAATTAGTTAAGAGATTGCCATTGATTCCACCAACAAAACGAGCGATCATTGATCTGTGGAGCCTGCAGCTGACGTTGCTACGCATCCTCACCGTTGCTATTATGTCATGAGTTGAATGAAATGGTGAATAAGCAGCAGGAGCAAAAGAGCAATATGCAGAAAAAAGCAAACTTTCCATCAAACAGCGTTCACTTAAACTTAACTAATCAAGCAGCCCAAAAACCACAAGAGAAACCTTACCATTTCCATGTTGAAGAAGAGCCGTCACATCGGACTTGATTTTTCTACAGAGCTTCCAATTGCGAATCAGAGGATAGGTAAGTGCTCGCTCGTAGAAGGTGAGAATGACAGTCGGTAGATTGGGAAATATCTGCAAAAGAAAAAAAACCACAAAGTATAACTAATCAAGGTAACGACGAAATTCAAGCCACATTTAAGGATGAAAGTAATTATTCATAAAATTATTTCAGCTCAAAACATGGGCAGATGGCCATACTCTACGATAGTGACACTCATCAGCAGCAAAAGGTTACGGTGCCGTCAATTTCTGTTTAGGTAATTGGCGACAAATGAATGCTTCGAATTTCGCGATAGGATCTAACCTTCTCCCATTACTACTTTTGGGTCGCAATACTTCTGAATCATTGACCAGGTGGAGATGTGCCGGATTGCTTATTCAACAGATCGGCGAATGACTTAACAGGTCATATCTTCAAAATTGTGAATTTCCAGAATTTGCATTCAAATCTTCCAAACATATTGGGCAATCATTTAAATATGAAAACTAGTTCGAGAAAACTCATTTACACGTTATCATAGAGTGATGATCTCTGGTAAAAAAATCTCTGTATCTTAGTTTTAAGAGTCATTGGATTACGTTTACCGACGACCAGTAATCTGATCGCATAAGGCAATTCAATCACTTTCGATTCATCAGTGTAAAACCCTTCTCTCTTGAGATTTCCTGAGGTTGTCGAGAAGACGGGAAATTCAGATCTGCTCTATTTGCCGTAATGCTACTACCCTCAAATAGATGTAGATGTGTTTAATGAACCGACCACTCTTCCCTCGTGAGAAGAGTGATTATGAACTCCTGATGCTGAAAATCATCCCCATTCGGACAATTTAACCAATTTCCCTCATTCTTAATAATGGCTAACGAGAAAATAGAAGATTTTGATTTACTTCAAGCCAAGACAGGGTGGCGGCGAGTTTCATGATCGTCCATCCAGACTCACAGTTGTGTTCTCCTCCCGTAACACGATAATCGTAGGTGTAGGCAAGCAGCAAATCTACCAAGCTTAGATAAATAGAGGCTCGTGTGTCCTGCGGTCTCAAACAAGACGGTGAATCAACATCGGTTGGGATTGTTGGGAGAAGGGGCAAAGCGTGTGTCGCAAGGACAGTCAGACGGTGACGATGATCATCAGTAAATGTTGGCCTTCCGTCCTTGTCAAGAATCCAGGGGATCGACTGACTGAGTGCTGGAGCTGATGCCTCCTGCTCAAAAAAATCCGCCCTAAGCAGTAAAGAACAGGCTCTAAGTACAAGCAGTTCGGATAAGTGACAAATGAGTTTTTAACCTTCCGCCAGAATCTAAAAGTTGAATCGGATTTCCTCATAATCGTCTTTGATTAGCTTGGCCATCTAATAGGGGGAGAAAAAAGTAGAGGACCAGATGGTGGTCCAGGAGTTGATCAATGTCTATACAGTCACCCAGTCGAGTAAGGCACACTATCACTGCGATTCTGAGTTCTAATGACAAATCATCTTCCTATTTTCTCCTTTTTCAACTCGACGTATTGAAACCTTTGATTATCATTTTTAGACACAAACAGTTACATCGGCCAATTGGTCAGTAAGCATTAAGCACTGGACATTAAAAAATTTACGAAGCGGAAGAGACAATGGGATCAGATTTAGGCAGTAAAAATTTTAAGAACTGTAACTGTATCTTTCTTGAAAGAAAAGCCAGTGGAAGTAGTAAAGCATGCATTAACTGATGGATCCGAAAGGCAGAAGGTGAGCGAAAACCTAGGAACACCTCAAGATAAAGGGAATGATTGCAACTTAGAAACTTAAAAGACAACTACAGGAAACTGTGGTGGAAATGAACACCACGGGATTCATGAAGTGCAGGAGTTGCTAAAAATACATTCGGGGTACAGTCATCCATTATTTTAGAACAGCAGAACAGGCTTACTCTCTTACTTTTCCAACCTTTAGAAGTATCACTTAGTCATTAGTTCAAGAATGATGCATTGAAAGTGGTGTAGTAGCAGAAAGTGGAAAGTAGTAATAAAAATAATGGTCGCGAAATTAGTGGTACTTTAGCAATAATTTGACTGCTAGACCGATAAATTGTAATCAAATTTACACTAGAGTCAGAGATATCTAATGAGTAAGATTGCGAAAAAGGATACAGTGACAATCTAGCCACAAACTATCAATAAAAGTTATTGAAGATGTAAAATTAACAGTGTTATGACAAAAAATATAGTTCGAAAATGAACATCTCACATGTAGTGCTCTTTATAAAAGCTCTCCCACACTTCCTGGCGTTGTAGGATGTGCCGTTTATGAGGAGGACAAAAATCCGCATTTGGAAGGTTTAACACTAATTGCGCTTCATCCTATAACAAATTACACTGGTAAGCAAAATGAAACCAACATTCTTTTCAAACAGTCCCGATTTTGAGGCAGCAAAACCGTATGAGTACTTTACAATACCAATTTCATCTACATCTTCTGTGTTTGCTTCAGGAGGAGCTGCGAACCAGTCATAGTCAGTATCACCTTCTGGAGGGTTATCGGAAGAATCAATGACTTGAATGCCGACTTTTGGTGCTTTTTCAGCGCCAGGACTAGCCATAAACTTTGAAATAAGGTCTAGATCATCGAAGTGTTCTCCTGGTGTTGATTTTTCCAAAGTTATTTTCATATACCCGGAACTCAATTCGAATTTTACATGATCTTCATCCTCTCTAACAGAACCCGGGAGCTCGAGTCTAAATCTTCAGAGAAAGTGAAAATGTCTACTTGAGATAGTATGGCGGAGCAGTGAAGTATAAAAAACCATCTTCTATGAGAAACTCTGAACGGCTCAAATCTGCCAGTGGAATTCGAAGATCCAAAATAAACTCCTCATCGGTTTGAGATAGAGAAAATAAAGGAATTAGCATGATCTATAAATATCGCAACGCACAAGGCCACATACTTCACGAGAACAACCGTTTTAAACTTGATTAGCTATTCCAACCTTCAGGTTTTTATGCAGTTAATTATGAAAAACATGCTAGAAAATGATGTGTCAATAATTATAATTTGAAAAAAATTACATGACTGAAGTACCAGCTGGGGCGAAATTGTATCTTTTTAATGAACGCCTGACGAGCCGCTTTCATTAACCGTGCAGTCCTTGAGAATGAATAATACCAATATAGTGTCTTCGGCTGATGATTCAAAACAGTTAGTTGTTTACAGTAAACTTCAACAGAAAATCGTGCGTCAAAATATCCGCACTGAAGACGAGTATTTAAGTGTGAGTTTCCTTACGTTGGAAGGGTTTTTCATATCCATGAAAATTTGGGCTGTACAATTTAATAAATGAGCCCACTGCCTTATGCTTTAACCTTATTAGTATTTTTTCAATAGCATATTGGAACAATTATTCGCCGGGACTTTTTTCCTGATATTGCCGAACTCACTGGTGAGGCCCCGAGTGATCCCTTAATTGATGGTTCTCAAACACCACCTGGTCCTCCAACTCAAAATCCCCAGAGAGGTAATTAATTTTATTCATTTCCTACAAATTTTGTTTCTTCATTAATTTTTCGATTACGTTTTATCTATTAAGATGAAACGTCCGTGCGCCTGGACAAGTACCTAGCCAACAATACAACCGAAGATAACGCTTCCTTTACCGAAATCATCGAAGAATCGGAAAGAAAGCGTGAAGCGAAATTAGCAAATTTTTTCCCTTCAAGATTGCCTGCCATTAATGTAAATTTATAGTTATTGGATTGTTCTAGCAGTTACTGAATTTACTTTATGCTAGATTCCAACTTTTTAGATAACTGGTGTCTCATCTTCATCTCCACTTGCTATAGATGGTCCCTCTTCCAGAAAACAAATTATTAAGAGCGGTGAACAAAAACTCTTTGTACCTCCTACTGTCGAAAGTTTAACTAAATACAATACCGTCCACTTCAATCCTGATGGGGCGCCTCTGACTGCCGAGGAATTAACAGAACATTTTAATCGCGAACGACAGATTTGTCCCGAGAACAGCAGGTTTAAACGTCCTTTAGCTCCAGTTATGGATCGTCGAAAGCTTTCTAGCGCTGGAGCTTCAATAAAGGCGGTAAATCTAATCGCATCTCTTATCTCGGCTTCGGTTTAAGTGCATAATACAGTCAATTATGCTTTCAGGGTCGTTTCGGCATTGATGGAAAGGAGATTATTGGGAGCGAAAGCCCCATGGCAGCACCGAACGTTAGTGGCTATAAGTTCATTGATTCTCTGCCCTCGGCCTCTCCTTTTGGGAGCAGTGCAGCCGTTGGTGGTACTCCGCTCATGACTTGGGGTGAAATGGAATCTACGCCGTATCGTCTAGACGAGGCGTCAGGTCACACACCACTCGTTTCCTCCTTCCGTTTGCCCTCTCCATCAAAACGCGAAGCTCTCGCTCACGAGTTAGCCGATAAAGCTGGCCGTCAACGGGCCAAAGGCCGTGCAGATGCAGTGAAGCTGGCTAAGTCGGCCGGATTGGGTCTTCTAAGCCCTCATGCTGCTGCGATGAACAAAATCGCTCTGTCTCCTGCAGCTAGGCGTCTGTTATCTCGCACCTCAACTGGAGCATCATTGGCCTTTGGCGGACGTCCAAATTCGAGTATCCGATCTAGTGTAATGGGCATGACACCGAAGAGACTACCTTCTAACATCGGAGTAGTTCGACGGCAGTCAACAGTTGTTTCGAAGCCACCTCCGACTCCTCGAGCAGAACCTCGCGAAGCGGGGCCTGTTAGCGATCCGGCGGATTTGACTAAGGATCTGCTCAATCTCTCTGCTTCTTCCAAAAGTGCTACATCGCCTGAGTAAAATGTTTGAACTTTTATTTTCTTCAGTTTGTAAATATAGTGCTCATCTGCATTGGCTACTTTCTAAAGAGATGGATCTTCATAGTTAGAAAGTCCTATGAATTTTTTTGTATTTTATCGGCAGAAATCGGAACAAATCGGCATCAAATTATGGCGTTCAACCTGATTGTATTCAGTATTTGCGTAGTGGGTTACTTAAAACCACCAAAATCTCATTGAGTTGGCTTTTCGTTCTATGCCTGCGAAATTCCCTTGGAGGTAGTACAATATTATAATCTTTTCGAATACGCGACTATTTTTGACTGACAGCGTGTCTCCTAACTCACCTCTGTCAATTCGTGCTGTATTTTCCATTTATCGCTAGAATTTTTAAAGTTCAACTAGTAACTTCGTGAACCGGAAGTTCCATTGCATGTGACTAAATAGCAGCACGTTATGTGAGTCCAGCTCTGATTTGACCTTGAAACACATTGGTTACTTTTGAGCCTAATTTTTCCTTCCATGTACCGGACTGTGAAGGCTGGTTAGCGTTCCGCCCTTTAGTTATTTTTAAGTGCTATAAACCAACTGTCTATGTTTACATTTAGACCATTCTTGGTGATATTCTCAACACCAACAAATCTAAATCCTGTAAGGTCAATGAGTGGATTTGCCAACCTCCAACCCGTGCATTTGATGCATCTCTCTAGCGTGCTAGTAAGTTATTCATCCAAAAACCTCTCTCACTAAGTCTCCTTCGATAAGCCAAAATCAGGACTAGTCAATATTTCTGCCTTTATGTTATGTTTCCACCAACATTTCCTACCGAAGAGCTTATTTGAGTTTCACGTTAGAGTTTTCATACACAGATCGAACCTTATCAAGTGCGTTCAGATTCTTTGAAACTTAATTACCTGGCCCATATCCACCAGACTAATAGTCTTCAAATGAATTATGCCATTGCAGCCATTATTCTCGCGACATAGCAGTCTTGCTGCTGGCTACAGTGAATTTAGACGAAAGTTATGATATATTGTTAAAACATGCAATTCTGCATCTCCAACGTGCAGTATATTCTACCTCGAGAACAGAACGAGAACTAAGACGAATTATAAGAGGGATTCACCTCCCCTTTTAAATAATATTTAGGTTTTTGCGAAATTCAATCATACACATGCATACAAACATATTTGGATCATGTCAATATCCCTTCTGTCTGAATACAAAGGTAGGAGAAAAATAATTATACCAGCGATGATTGGATTGTTGTGCAAAACAAAACTTTGCTCATACTACAGACAGAAACTGCCAAAAGTGGTGCAAGTCATCCTAGAAACCCCTTAGTTCTAATACCACAGTTCTGAAATCAGAGATCTGAGCTAAGGGGCTATTTCTAAACAGTCCTTTGCCTTGTTCACCTCAAGACAAAAAACCACTGACGGGATCGGGCCCCAATAGCTAGAGTACTGTGAACCCTATTCCACACTTTCATTTTCAAAATTAGCGGCTTTTGCTGAAACAACACCACTAGGCTAAATGGACGTGTTAATTTTCGTATTTTCTAGGTCAAACTACGGTGAGCTGAGTGGATAATTTGCTGGAATAAACGAAAAAGGCTACCCATAGAAGAATCAGCTTTTTGTAACAATAGTCTACGTAGTCTAGAGCCCTGATAAGCAATTAGAAGGGCTATCTAGGTCTATCCAATAAAGTTCAAATGAATGGGCTCCAGGTCAGTCGAGCGGCATTTCGATTCGAAAGGAACAGGAGGTGCCTATACTAGGGCGCACTCGCACGTTTTCACAGGAGCAAGTCCAAGAGAGGTCCTTGTGTTTAAAGTACGGTTCTCTCCTCCATGTGTTCCTCACCTTAATCATGATAAAAACAGATCCACCATAAATTTGTGCTGATACTATATAATTTTCAAACTTATCCAATTAATTTATCCAACCAGATCTGAACGTTACTATATTCAACAGGAATCATTTTCTATAACCTACAGATTCCCCGCATTGTTAGTTCGAAAATCCCTCCTGCGAAAGCTGCAGCGAAAACAGAAGAGAGGAAAACCTTCGAAGTTAAAAACCGAAATCAAATATGCCTTTTTAAGACATACGATGTTTTGCTGATATAAGAATTTCAAATTCCATCAGACTGACCTTACTTCAGTTAAGCCATTCATTGAACCAAAGTCGCATGAGAATAAAATAAAAATACTATTGTCTAATGCCCTTGGACCCTCATCAAGTATTGCAGGATGTGATAGAAGCCACACAATGAACTATTGTAATGAAAAACGAAGTCCTAGAACTGAAAAGCTATTTTTTTAGCCTGTCTATAGCTAGCGAACAAAAAACTTGATTGAACTGAAAAATAAATAGGAAAATATGCAGTTCGACTTAATTAGGTCAAAAAAAAAAACAAACCACAGATTGTATAACATCGCATAAAACGGGTGCAATCACAGAAATCGGGTTCGGCAAATGCTTAAAAACGAACATTGTACAGGATTATTTGAGACTGAGGATAGTAAGGTCAGCCTGGGTATGTTGGAAGTTTCTTTTTACGCGACTTCCTAATGTGACTACGCGGAGCGAAATCCCCCGCATCAGTGATAGTAACATCGAAGAACCAAGCGCAGGTGAAAACAATTGCAAAAGTAGCTACTGCGAGACAGGTAAAGAAAATGTAGAAACCCTCTTCCGTAAAAACATCTTCGAAGGCGGGAATATATGCTGATGCACGTCGAATTATCTCTTCTGCAATATCCGTCTGCCGCTTCTTTGACATTTCGTACTAAATTAATTAATTAAATAAAAAATAATTTTGATTCCTTAATGAACGAATAATTACGCACCCACACCCTCAACAGTCGACCAGCCAAATGGACAGGACTCAACCTTGAATTTGGTTAATATAAAGAATGCGTTTAGAAATATAAGCCTGTTCTGCTCTCACTCACTTAATATAAATAATTATAAAATTTCGTGGGAAGTAGTAAGTGATAACTGTAATATTTAATGATGGCATTAAACGAAGATGAACACTCTAAACATGGAGGTTACGTCGAATGTTGAGGGGCAAATCTCCATCCTTTTAGTTGACCAAAGATAAATGTGCTTAAAGTAATGATAGATGCAATAAAATGAACATAGAATAGGCTTTAAGAAACTTTTCATTCTCGTTTAAATCAGAATACCTTTGAGGCCTCGATAATCAATAAGCGTTTTTGTGGTTCTTTCACAAACTTCTCCTTCATTAGTGAACATATGAACATGAAATCTGCCTTTTTGCTTCGTTTCTGTGGCATTAAATTATTCATCGTTGGCAGCTACAGAGCACATACCGGAAATGCATCGATGTAAATTTGGCCACCCATATTTGGCGAATGCTAGACATATTCAGAACTTTAACCGAAGATTTAAAAAAAATTTTTCCTGTTTGAGATTTCCTGCTAAGAAATACATGCAATACGATTATTCTGGCTCTTTTTATGAGTAATTTCACTCTAAGGTTTCAAAGAGGTCGCCAAATTAATGTTCATTTTTGCTTGTGAAAGAACAACAATGTTTTGCTTTAAGAGGCAAGAGCCGATGAAAAATCTAGCTATTACCGATACTTTAGAATCTGTCTTTGCTTCAGTCGCTTTGAATATATTTGAGAGGTTATGGTTTACCGGTTGTAGTTATTAAAACTTTTTTATAGGACGAGTTTTTTGACATTGTTTAGGCTGTTGATGCAAGCAATCGTACAGAAAAAAATGGCTGGAATTCTTTTAAAAAGTCACATGAAATCGTTTTTAAGCCGATATCAGGTCACATTTTATGAAATTTTCTATGTAAATAGTTTGCTATTTTTAATGATATTTCAGCCCAGTGAAGGCATGTTCATTAACATTTTGGATCTGACTTTCCTTGTATAATGTTCCATTACTGGGATGTAAATGAATTTCCATAAACCCTAGATGGACAGATTTCTGAACTAACTTTCTAGGACACACTAAGTTGGACACCCTACGTTGGACACCTTGTAAGTTGGATGTTCACTCTATGGACCGTGCAGATGGAGTCTATCTGCATCAAATGCATTCAAATGCAGTGTAGTCTGCAAATTTAGTAGGAAATCATTTCCAGAAATGATAGGCTGGATCATGTTTATTTTAATAATCCATACATAAGGAGAGTGACCACTTCTTTAGTACATTTGCACTAGGTGGTTGTAGATCTCTCACCTCTTGTTTGTCAATACCAAGTCATAAGACCTCAGGTTCTGAACCATTTTGCGCCACTCTGATTTCATTGGGTTAGATAACTTTGCTGGACGAATTTTAGAATAAATGCCCTAACTGATTGAAATAATCCCTGATCCTAACTACGATATTATTAAACGATATAGGCAGATGAGATATTCGCCTGATAATACATGTAAGTACCTGTTTTAACAAGTATTAAAAGATCAGAAATGATGATTTGCAAACCCGCGACCTCTAAGTTGGCGAATGAAATATCAGCTCTTTCGCGATTCAACTGCCGCTGTTTATGCGAGTACAGCCTACTAATACACTTTAGAGACGAATTCTACGTAAGGTTGCTGTGGTCGCTAAATGATTATTCAGAATTTCCGCGTAATTTTACTTGAAAGTTTGCATACTTATTTAGAAACTTGTTCAAAATTGCATGGCGACCAAGGAATTACACTATAAATGTCGGAATACTAGATACCCTACAGAGAATAATGTTTTTCGTTTTAACGTACCTGATGCTAAAGTTCCATGGGACACACCCTTTGAATCCTACGATCCTGTTGAATATACCGCCTCATCTGTTCTCACTGCCCCTTGGGCAGACAAATTTGCGGAGTGAGCATTCTTAATTTATGTACTACCATCGTCATTGTTACCGTAATTATTATTGCATTTTAACTCATCTATGAATGTTTATACTCTGAGCAAATTTTTTATTTATTGTAATCATTGTTTCGCGTGCTATTCTTCAGATTGCCTTTACCACCAATGCGTTTCAACCAACTGGATGGAAAAGTTGACCGAAGGAGTCATGAGGGCGTTTATTCTCTCGACTCTCAAGGTCGGCCATTGAATCCCCATGGACGCACGGGTGTGGTTGGACGGGGTGTCCTCGGACGTTGGGGACCCAATCATGCAGCCGATCCGATTGTCACTAGGTATAAAATCCGTTTCTGTCTCAGGCGTCCCTGGAGAAGAACTAACTTTCTTAGTGCTCTCCGGCATTGTCGATTAATATATATCGCCTAGAACTTTCGTGGTTGTATGAAAGTAGGATAGCCTTCATATTTTCCAGAGTCATTCTTGGTGGGTGTAAAACAAGATTCCAAGCGCTCCATCCCTGATTTGATATGAAAATGGTCGTTTGAAAACTTTAAGAATTACAAATTTCAAGTCTCAACTTCACAAGCCAAGACGTAGAAATCGTAGTTATTTTCTTTAGAGGAGTACGGACGATAGAGACAACCATTTCGCATCACGGTGCGCAAGTCGTATTTAAGCTAAAACAGGAATCGTTTAATCTTTCAGATGGAAAGTTGACGAATCTGGCGTTAGAGTTCTGGATCCTCAAAGTCAGAAGCCATTCCTCCAATTCGTCGCTGTACAACGAAGGGACAATGGGCAGTGGGCATTGCCGGGTGTAAGTCATTTCGGGGGAGCGTCTTTATTTTTACAAGAGAAGCTCTTCCTAAAAGAGTAGTGCTTTTACCACTGAGGTCACCTGTTCAACATCATATCTGCGTTCATGGTCGTCGTTACAGAAGAAATTTTTTCACAATTTAATGCTCCCTGTATTAATCAGAAGTAAAGCGGTTAGATCTTGTTCGAAGTCCTACCTCGTGTCGTTTGGGCTCTTTCAGTGTTCACCTCAACACTCCACCCCATATTTATCCTCAGCCAGCCGGCACTTCCTTCGGAACTCAGACGCGATGGTCTTTCACATTGCCTACTTTCTTTGTCACCTTCCTTCAGTGACCAAGTAATTATATCAGAATAAACGATTCGTCCAATTAGAGCAACTTTAGTTTACTAAACCAAATCTATCCAGAATCCACTTAATCACAGACTTCCAATCTGATATGTTTCGTCGTTTCTTTCAGTGGGCAGTTCGCGAACATATTTTCAGTTTCCGAACTATAAGCTCTCTGAAGCAAATATGAGGTGAGAATAGAGATAAGAAGTCATTTATAAAACTGGAACGATAAACAGACGGTTCCATTTTGTTAGCAAAAAAGTAAGCTAATCATGTCCTATCCGCGGTACGTCCGCATCGTAGTTATTTCGAAGAATGTGCTCTGTAGTCGTATGTGGTTATTCGTACTTTCGCACTTGCTTTATCGAAGTCGATTGATATCAAGGATTGTAATCCTTATTGTCCGAGTATTTACTGCCTCGGATTAATACCTTATGCTTGACGTGCCTGCGTCGAACGGTTTTGCACCATGAAGTATGCAAGGTCCTTAGGGCTTTTGGTTATCGTTATCACATATCTCACTTGCTTTAGCCACTTGGAGTTGCTGATGCGTCATTCAACCAAAACGCAGCAGCCTCAGGATTTTACATCCAGAAACCCTGCCTTTCCTCGTCTTTTGTATCCACTTGAACTTGTTATGTGAACAGTAAAGTGCACATTTTCTCGCAGTATTTCATATTTATAAGGAGAAATACGAGTTCCTTTTCACGAGGGAACTTTTCGCTAAATAGGCGTCGAAAAGATAATATGCATCGAAATCAGCTACTACAATGAGAGATGTGTGGTAGAGTGCCCAGACTGATTTCCACAGGTTTTTCTAGAATTGGCGAAGTTTAATTCTCTATAAAAATTGGGAGATGAATTTTCGCCTAAAAATGTACCGAAAGCTACCTTCTTTGGTCTCTTAGGGTATGGTTGACCCAGGTGAAGAAGTATCTACAACGTTGAAGCGAGAGTTTTCCGAAGAGGCGATGGGCTTGCTGGATGCATCTGAGAATGACGTAGAGACGATCAAATCCGAAGTTAGCAAGACCTTTAAGGAGGGACGTGAGGTGAGTTTCAGGAAGAAGTGAAATCAGCCTTATTTGTCTCAAAAGTTTTATAGTTATTCATTTGAAAATTTTAAACACTTAGAAATTGTCATTGTCACACTTGATCGGTGTCATTTGTGGTCTTAGTCCATCAGAATATCCTATTTTTCAGCCTTTTCCTCATTGCCTCGTTCTCTTCTATGGCATTTCATTTACTCTGTCGCTTACCGTCCACAGAAAAGAATTCTCTATTTCGGCCATCCATGTACCTTGAAATACCATTTTTGACAGCTCTTCATACGTTCTCTATGTTTTTTTTCAGCTGGTGAAGCGCAAGCGCTATTTATTGTCTCGATGGTTCCTCATGCTTTTGTCTCCAAACGTTTATATAAGCATTAGCATCCAGATAACTGACAGGCTAGTCTGATATGTTTGTCTTCCATGAATCTGCGATGGTCACTTCATCATTGCATCCTCAGTTCACTTTCGTTGGCGAAGAGCTATTAATACCAGATCGAGAACCTTCTCTTCTTATTTTGTCCAGTTACCTCTGACTACCTGAAATAATCCAAAGAACAGTGTTTTGAACAGTCTTTAGTCTAGTGCCACCCAAAATAGATAAACCGCACAGCGATAACTGATATTAATGTCTTTTTGTAGATCTACCGAGGATATGTCGACGATCCGAGAAATACCGATAATGCGTGGATGGAAACGGTGGCGATGAACTTCCATGATGAGAATGGATCTGGTCTCGCGAAGTTCAAACTTTCAGCAGGTAGGGATTTTTTTCGCTGATGGGATATTAAAGACCAGTATCAATTTTTTTAGTTGAATGGTAGGTACTCGTTTCGGTGTTCTTTTTAACCAACTCTAAGTAACCAGTAAACAGGCCTGTTCTTGATACTCTTACTTCTGTTCAGATTTGGCCAACGCGCAGGATTTCTTAGGAGCCCATAAGTCACTTTTAACATATCTGATAAAGCACTTGGTGCTAGTATAACTTCCATTCGAACAACTGAAATTACTCTCGTGATGAACATTCGCAGAATTTACCCAATGAATTGACAGTGTTTAGCTTCAACCTGAAAGTCTAGGGCGTCTTAGGCTCATGATTAGACACTACGGTACGAATCCCAAATACTTAAAGGAGAAGGCGAAGAAAGAGACTGGATGCATCCATTCATTTTTGTACTGGGGTTTGTTTAGGCCAAAATTTTGGGGACCGCTAAAAGTGATGTAGCCCGGTAAAGGGAAGTAGAAGAATCGCACAATGACTTCTAGATAAAGGAAAAGAAAGAACAGTTTCGATGTCACGATTAAGCCGAGAGCGATGGTGGCTTCCATACATCGATAAGACTACCGCTTCGGTAATTTTCTCGAACCATGAAAATTTTTTCATTATTGGGCAACGGGGATTTATCAGGGGCCCAAACGTTGAATGTGCCATTTTCAGGTGACGATGCGACTGCTGTTCGATGGATGGACGTTGATCCGAGTTTGGAGCTTTACGCCAGTCATCGAAGCTTTCTTGAGCTAACAGCCAGGCTCCGTGGTGCTTTCTGGAACATTCACAAACCTTGAATCTTCTCACAATCGATTTCTCCTTCTTTACTCTTGACTATACGCTTTTGTGTAAAAAGTGCGCATGTCTTTAGTTGTATTCGATATTGTTAGTTTCATTCTGAAAGATCCAACACATTCGGACACGAAGATTCCCTTAAGCAAACTGATATGCCTTGTCTAGCAACTACCAGTGAAAAGCAATCCGTAAAGAGAAAAGCATGTTATGCAACCAAAGTATTACCACAAGAATATGTTCCTTCGGCTTCGTCTCAAGATAGGGCGGAAGCACAAATTCGAATACCCGTCTTTTAGCTATTTATGCTGCTGTCCAGGAAGTTAAAGGTTAAAAATGAATTTAGCTGAAGATTGGAGGAGGTTAAATAATCCGATTTTTTTACAGATTGTTTGATAAATTAGACCAATTTTGCTTTCTTGGGTTACTCAAATTCGATCAAAATGCAATCTGAGCGGGTGTCATGATGTTCGCTTTTTCAAAAAGGAGATAATTTGTTTTCTTTGATGTCCTTGACGTGCTATTTGTTCCGAAATTCATGTATCCCCTGAAATCCCCAAGCTCATCACTTATTTGTTCATTTGAACAACTCAGGCTAAAGTGCATTTGAGCATTCGCCATCAGAAATCTTAATCTCTCGGAATCACCACTGAATTTCGAATTGTCTATGCAAAAGTTTTGGATTCTTGGAACGAATGAGTACGTTTTAAACAACTGGTATATAGGTTAGCAGATCAAATAACTTGCCCATGTCTTTTAGAACTTATCGTTGAAGTCCACTTACATCGGTTTTGATCAATTAGCTCACTTCTGTCAGTATTTTTAAAATCTGACTTATAACAGAGGCATGGTGTTTGCATAAAGCATGGCTTATAACAATTCCTAATCCTTGAGTTCGCTACTTTTTCACCGCTTTCAAATGCTACAAGCAGGTGCCTTCACTGCTGAAATTGGGTTCACCTTGATAGCGCAATTTCTTTTAGATAAGAGATGATATGATGTTTGGACTATTGATAGGCATGATTGGATTTGCATGTGTAATCAAGTCTAAGGAAATTAGTACTACTCTACGATGATTCGCATCGAATTGCTTTGAGCAATGTTCATTTTCTCAGCTATTTACCATAACAGTTACATGAGATGCAGAACTACCTCTGGACTCAACAAAGATAATGCAAACATCAAGCGATATATATCGTCGTAAAACTGTTAAATAGCGCTGGTATAGCATGCCCTGACTCTTCTTATTTTCACACGAGCGGGTATATAGCCCTTCTTGTGTCAGTTCAAACAATTTAAAGACCAAAATGTAGAATTTAGAATATTTTTTCGTAAACTCATAGTAATGACAATAAGCCGAATTATGTTACAACCTTGGAGGCTCAAAAGTACTCATAGAATCCAGTTCGTTCGGTGTCGTCGTCAAGATCGATTGGATTCCTTCGCTTAAGTGTAGCCCCAGGTGCTAGTCCCGCTTGCTGGGGCCCTTGGTGGAGTAAGCCCGAAATCCGCAAAAACCCAACCAGATGGAAAATGCAGAAACCTGTGACATATTCTGAGTCTAATTTCCAATTTTGACAGAGTAAAAAAGACTGATGGGAGTGCACGTTGGTAAGTTTCAAGATTGAATTTAACTGAAAATATTTTTTCCTGGCCAAATTAATTAGTGCTTTTACGCGAAAATCTCATGCTCGCAGAACCAACCTGTTCTTTGTATAAAATAATTAATGAGAAACTGAGCTTATAATTTCAATCTAGTGGCTCGGAATCTGTTCATAGGCGTAGCCCGAAATAGTTTCTTATTAAAGTCTAGCGCTAAGTCCTTCTTGAGAAAGAGAAGCGTTTGATGGAGAAATATTTCCATCCTTCTATTCCTCTCAATTAGCAATGGTTCCCACCAGTGGCCCATTCAGTGATTGTCTCCACTTTTGTCTGTTCCCGATGCTTGATTAAATCCGTAAGATCTTTATTTTGGCTGTAGGTGAACTACCGTTGTTTGTTTCCGTTCTGGCTCTGAATATCCAAGAAGCAGATGGTTGTGTCAGTCCTCGTTCATGGCAATATTAACCAATAGTCCCAGAGCACTTCGAAATAAAAAAAATGCTTAATTAGCACATTTCCCAAAACTTCACGTCAACCTATCATGTACTCATTAGATAGAGATACGATTAGCAAGTATTGTCGCGGAATATGGTGTACAAAGGGATGAGAGAACAGAAGCCTTCAATGAAAAACTCAATTGGGTGAGTTACCATTTACCGATTTAACTAATCGGCGCAGCTTGAATCACACCTTGCCACCCTAAGCATTTGATTCAATTTGGTGTAATTCTAGAAATCTGTTTTTATAAATTAACAATCTAATAGAGATAGTCCAAGAGCAGATGTCCGGTGACCAAAATTAGCGAAATTTATTGGGAAGTATTACAGTCGACAAAGCCATTATTAATCCCAGCGTGTGGTAAATATGACCGATTATAAGTTTACCTAAACTACCCGTGCTGTAAGATTAAACTGTAAGAAACTAACCAAATGTACGCTGGTGTCTCTGGTCATGCTTCGTTTTTTGATTGCAATGGCGTACCTCTGTTTCGCTTTTGATTCAAAGGAATATTGGAGAAGGTAACAGTGTCATATTAATAAGAGAGAACCACTTGTAGTACAATGTGCCTGCCGCAGGAAAGCGGATATTATGATGAGCTCTTTTACGAACCTAGCAAAATGAGGGCTGTCCGTTCTCTGATCTATTTTAGAAAATCACAAGTTCAATTGTCACCAGGATCAAAAAAGCTACATCGTTTCTAAATGTTAGCTCAGAAAAACGATAGCTGAAGGCGTTTTTAAAAAGCGCACTTAAAATCACTATTGATTGAGAAGCCCTATAAAGGTATCAAAGAATATGACGCAGTATTAAAAGTTTGCCTATACAGCCCTAACGCTACCACTAAAAACTGAAACCTGTGTCTAAACCGGTTATCCAAGCCAAGCAGTTGTAGAAATTCAGAACAGTTATGATCAAAATAAGTTTCAGAACATTCTAAGGTTACGAACTAACCTGACAGTGTAACTTCATAAAACACACTAATGAACTTGGTCACTTATCGTCAATTGCAGTTTACATATTAATAGTAACAAATCAACGGACAGATGAATCATTTATACTCAAAAAGTTACCATGTGTTCATAGTAAAACAATGACATGCCATCGTTGGTTTTTAAAATGGTTGAGGATTTTCCTCCCACTGTGTTTGGGGATATTGGTACTGTACTTTCAAAGTCTCTTCATGATGACTCGGAGGCTGTAGAAGAGCTCTATTTAGAGCCAGTGGCTTTTATCGGTTATGCCACCAGTCTAGCGAATTTCTCCCGTTTTCCTTATCTAATTTTCATTAGCAGTAGCGGTAAGTCTAACTGTCTGTGTTTTGTCGTTTAGTATAAGCAACTTACTGACCGGGCACATTCGATTCTCTTGTTGAATTGAAAAGTCGGGTGCAGGGCCACTCACTCCTTTACCAATGCAATGTTACACTTTGAATAAACTTATCACACTGTGTGATTTTCCATCTTCATGGGGAGATATGCCGAAGTCGGCCCGATAAGTTGTTTAATGAAAGCAAGAACTTTTACAACTGGGACAACTGAAGATGCTCATAAGAAAATTTCTGGGTCTTAGACATATTTTGAGAGCAAGACAATGTTAATGCTATCCTCTTTGAATAAGTATTTCCACATCTTTCCCCGGTATTCTTCTAGCAGATGGTGGACCTCTAGTAGACGCTTAATTGAATGGTTGGAGAATCAACCATAAAATCAACACCGAGAGCGAAAAATCCAAAGCACAGTCTGTTGAATGAGGAAGTTACTATAGTAGACCTCCATTAAACCTAACAGATTCTTGGGAAACGATTACGCTGAACCCTGTTTATCTAAAAATTGGACTAAAGAGTCCGAAGCACGATGGAACATTTGTGTCATTGAAATCAACCACATTTGAATCTTGGCTAAAATGCTAGAGAATTTTTTTGTTAATAGCAAACACTTAAATGCCCTTTGGAATTCGACATTTTGACAGAGGAGGCCGGACTGGTCATAGCTGTGGTTTCCACCGTGCTCTTTCTGGAATGTGAAGAATCGAAGGAAGTGTTAACAGCAGAGTCGGATTTTCATTTTTTATTTCTCATTTACTCCCAACTCATTAGAGCAAGTTCCAAGGGCTTATTGGGGGTACAACAGAAGTACAATCAGCTTTTACAACAAGTAACGCACAACAGTTAACACAAGGCACAGTAAAAAACGTTTGTTGACGTCTCCGGTTTTCTGGTCTCTTCTCTGACATGGCTTCTTCATACAGGTAGCAGTTCAGCTTCGTCGTGGCACCTCGTCCGTCCTCCCCCATCTTCGTGTCTCCTACCAGAAATCATTCAACATTCTGGCGGAGACTCCATTCATTGCTACATGCACGTGCACTCCACATTGTAGTTTTAGACCATGAATCCGGTTATTTACATCGTGCCTCGTGTACCAAACTGTAAGAAGTTGTACTTCTACTGCCATAATCTAATTTTATACGTCCGAAGAATGATCAGTCCCATCCGGCCGCCCCTCTCATTAGCCTCCAGAGTTGCCCCTGATGTTACCGGTGGTCACCACGAGGAAGTGGCAACTAGAGCTGAATTAATCCTTATTAGAGATGATCCAACAACTTTGCGTAAAAGTGGTTCTAAAGCGAGTATCCTTAGCGTGATTGTGCCGAGGATCGGGTTTACAGAGAGCTCAATTAGCCTAATCTTATCTCTGAGAGATAAGTGGGACTCAAAAATATAGGCTAAAGTCGCACCAGTTGCTGCCCAAATTTTACTAACATTGAAAATGGCAAAATCGAGTGCTACACTATTTGCATTACCAGACGATCCACTACCAATAATGCGTGGGTCATCTGCGTACTCGATGTGACTCATCCATGTCCAAATTCCTCGAATTTTATGTAAGGCGATCGAGTGTAGGACAAATAAGTTCATTAGTAGTGCAGAAATTCCTTTTTCACATTTGTTGGGCTACATATCGTACTCATTGTGCCTGATGTTCCGAGAGAAATTCACTTTTAAGTGGTGCTGCATGATTTCCTGTACTTTAAGATCAAGAACGAGAAGCTTTGAAGGAAGTGGTGCAGCGCATAGCTAGTGAAGCAGTGCGAGTGAGAGGGGAGGCCCAAAACTTACCTCGGGGTACCGATGCTTGAGAAACTCCCTTGTTACCCGCGTCGAAGGTCCGGAATTTCTTCTCAGTGATTTTTTCTCACTACCCAACGGACGCCATGCTTTTAATGTCCTTGCTAGCTGTAAGATGCAAAATTCGTAGAAGAAACTGTCGGAAATCTTGCGGACATAATTTTGCTCCTCCGTAGGTACCCTTTTCGTGCCTTACATCTTTTTCCTACTGCTCTACAGTTTTCTTCTATACTCTATAGAGCCCATTCTTGGACAGAACTCAGGTGTGAATCTGGTTGAAACATTCGGATTCGCCACACTTTTAAGGTTAACCATCCTTGATTTATGATTGTCACGTTATAGACTGCGCATTTCGAATCCACCCAGCCTTTCATTTCGAGTTTAGGATTGACTGTGATTTTCGCTTCTGGTTTGAGCAATATTTTGCACAATATTGTGCTATCCTCAATCGCGTCTTATCACTACTGGTGCTTTCAAATTCTTCTAGCTTGGAGCTCATGTGACAGTACCCGGAATACACCCTCTCATTTGTGCTATGCTTATGTAATTAATTTAAAATGCCTTAATATTGATTATCGTTTGATTCCTTAGTTTGACTAAATATTTGACTATTCATCAAAATGAAACCTATTCTACAGGGATATTTGAAATAGCAAGCTAATACGTTTCCTTTATTTGGTTTGGGCCATCAAGTTCTATATGCCTCGTAAAACATTGCACTACCGGTGCAGTTAATAATGCCCTCACTGTTCGTATACCCATCACCTTAGTATTCATCGTCACCTGTTGCGTACCAGTGGTTTAGCGACGTATTTCATAATCCTCCTAATTTATGTATTCTTCCACTACTTTGTCTGCGCGTGGGAAAAACTGAAGTCTACTTCTATAGGACTTCAGCTTATTTTCACTTCGATGGATTTCAAATCGGCTTAAGAAGTCCTTTCTTCTTTTTAACTTCGGAGTGGCTCCGCTTTGTAAGTATTTTATTCGGTTTGAACAGCTTAGAGTATCCCGATATATCTACCACCATGCAGTACCTACGAACAAAAAATATTTCAGATTAGCCATAAATTTACTTCAACAGGTTACACTGAATATAGAATTTTGATATCCAAGGCATCAGTTCCGCCCATTGATTCGAAGCTACTCAAAGCCAACATGCATAATGAATTCTTTTTTGCTCGTGTGCTTCATATCACTTTCCGATCGAATTTCAGCGGAGAATGAAGTCGCAAAGTTTGAATAAACTGGAGGTGAACCTGGGAAACATAATCAAAAAGCACGTTAGGAGTGGACCCATTGTAATCCAGAGTATATCTGCATTTGTTTTTCTAACATTTTAACCGTAAGTTTCCCTAATGTAATATGATTACCTTTCAAAGCATAGACTGCTCCTGCGTATAACCGAAAGAATGAGAACAGACAATATTTCGGGAATAGAAATGTGCTGAATCGTAAAAACACCCTTTGTGGAATACAGTCGTTAAGATAGCTGTAACTTTTGAAATTACGAACACGAGTTCTAAGAGTTCTAATCATGATTTATTAAAAATTAAAAAAAAACTTTTCCATTTCAGATCTCAGAGACACAACTCATTACTTGTCACATCATTTCATAGACCGAAGGCATTCGAAAGACGTTTTGAAACCTTTCAGAAAAGTGTATCATTCTGCAACAAGCCAATTCATAACCTAGGAACGTTTACCACTCGTATACCATCGCAAAAAATGGTTCACATTACAACCAATAGTTCCAGCTAGAATCGGTGGTTTCTTTGCCAACTCAATTAACCAGGGAATCGGAGTTTGTAAAACTGAAGAAATCTTAAGTTATTTGGAGAAATTAAGCTGTAGTGCAAAATGACTGAGTGGAAATATTCAATTAGCCAAACGACAACACTTACAAACAAATGGATATTAATGGATATTATATGTTGATCTTACAATGTTTCACTAAGTCAGCTTTTTTTCAAAGAAAGTGGAAAACATTGAATGCGCTAGCTCTATTTAATGGCAATGGTTTCGGGATGTAATCTTCATCTTTATGCTCCATATATTTGGTTCACACCAGGCGGGTAAAGTTCAACTGGATTAAAGTGGTTAATTGGTTGGTACTGTAACAGTTCGAGGCATTCGTACACTTGACTCTATTAGGCCAGAATAGTTTTACTGAAATTCCTGAAGAAAGATATACCACTCGGTGCAGTTGGGAGCAAAAATCTTAGCAGACAACCAAATGGAGTAAGTCCTCACCGCCTTTGGTAGCAATACAAAAAGAAATTTTTTGATATTTGATCTTGAGGCATTCTCCACCGTGTCCATTCATTACTACCTGCATTATCTATACAGATATAGTTCGCGCTTAGAGAAGAATGCAGAAAAAATGAGTGCTAGTTTAATGATGGTCTTTTCCAGAAACTGGTGATCGTTGAAATTTAGTGAACTAGGCTGCTTCGTGTCCGGTAAAAGATTGGGAAACCTAATAGTACTGACAGACCAAAACCGTCATTTTTAAATGGTTTGGGAGGTGGTCTAGATTGTGGGAATTCTTCCCAACACTAACGAAGGAAAGTTTATTATTTGTGTTTCAGTCAGTTGTCATGATTGACCTTAAGGATCCATGACATCCATATCCGTATGAATTTCTAAAAATGTGAAAAGTTCATTTTGTTTCTAGTTATTATGTTTCATTTTAATTTTAATCAGCAAACGAGAAGGAATGAATGAGTTGTAGCGTTAACGTTTGTCATTTAAATGATAGCAGACGACCGACTGAACAAAACGGTGTTGGAGTCGCATCTCATCACTATTATTATTATTATTTATTAAGTATATATGCAAGAACCTGTCAGCAAGGAATGATGGAAAGAATCATTGAATCAAATTACTACTGACTAATTTCTAATAAAGTTGATCCCACTTGTCAAAGGCAGAAATTGAATATGTTTAGATAAAATCTCAGATTAAGACCTTCATGAAGTAGTCCACTTCTCCATTGCCACTATGATAATGTAGCATATTTCCTCGTGTAGTTAGTCAGACCTACATATAAAGGAAAAAAATCAGTCCAACGTGCTATGGATTTGAAGGAAGAATCAGAGTGTATAATTTTAAAACATCCGATGCTTGGGAATGGCTAATCCGAAACTTCTAAGACTGTCAGCCATATCATTAAAGGGAAAAATCCAAATCAGCCATCGTCAATTAAATCCGCTGCTTAGACCAGTTTCAGGGAAAAAAGGCAAATTTAAAAATGTTCAAGCAATGCCTTTTTTTTTCCTATTGGTTCTCTCATGTGTAAACCATATAAAAACTAAAATGGGCATGTAAGAGGGGATGAGGAACATAAGAATTCGACACAAATCCAAAGAAGATACCATCTTGAAAGTTAGTAGACTATGGTGGCATTATCCCAGTGCAACCTTTTTTTTCTATTTATTTAAAATATAACAAGCTCTTTTAAACGTCGGTGCAGTCCAAGGGCAGCATTTGCAAACTTTTTACTCAAGGTATGGTACATATGATAGAGCGTTGGGTATGCCACGTTTGGGTAAGGCTTAAGTGCACGTAAATAATTTTTCTAATATGCATAATGTTTCCAAACACAATTGAACATCACGAGTGATTCTAATCTCAACATTAACCTCCTGGAGGCTGGCGACCAGCACTTCTTTGAGTACCAGTCCGATGCGACAGCAGTAGTCTGACAAATAACAGAACCAGTTGACCTGCAATGCCTAGTTTGTCCCCTAGGAAAGGGTATGGGTGAGGAAAACTGGAATTTAGAGGCCTTTGGCAATCTGTTTTTAAGCATAAACAAAGAGGATGCTGGAATGGAAAAGGTGGAATGCTGCATTTTTGGTACTCTTGCGTGTTATTTTAATATACCAACTGCTAGATATTTGCTAAACTGATAAAATATTTATGCAGTTCTATTCTAACCAGCATGAATTTGACCGCAAATGAAATATAAAATGAAAAATGCAATCATTTGATTTGAATACGCCTGTATTATTAAAATGAATGCAGTTATCAAGCATTCTTCATAGTAAAAAACTATTTATCACTTAGATTTCGTTAAATTATTCCACCGCAGGTGGCGGCATTCACAACTTTTATAAGAAGTGTTTCAAAAGTAAACAATCTCAGTTTTTATCAAATACCATTGTCCATTTATTTTATTTCCAACTTGATGCAAACTTCGAAATTGAGTTGCGAATAGCTTCAAATTAAAAAAATTACTGCTTGGAATAACTGAAGTACGAAGTGTAAAAAATCTTAAGCACACTTAAATCAATTTGATTTATTTTGTCGAGGTGATAATAAAGAAAGTATTTAGAGGAAAAGGGAGCAAGTTATCGTTGGCTGTGCAAAAATATCCTTGCAGGCTTAGATCGTTTGTCAGCTAATCTTATAGCCCTTGAAAATGCCTTTATAAAAATGTCGTTCAGAAATTGAAAGGCGGGAAATTTCACATTATTTTATACTATTAAAAATTTGGCTAGATAGCTTAATGGCTTTGTAAACTAAATAGGCATATAATCAAAGCGGAAACACTTTGCAACGCTCTTAATTTGTGAAAATAGAAAGTTAGTCTTCTTTCCGACCGAATTCATTTGAAGCTCTATAGAATGATCAATCGTAATAGAAATTTTCCGGTATCCATGGCAACTTGGCAATAAAAAAAACTAAATGTCTTAACGAAATACAAAAGAAACTGAATTCGATGCAGTAAAATACATCAAAAAGAACTCATTCATGGAAGTCAAAGTGTTTGAAATAGCAGGTCTTAGAAATATTGAGTGAATATGTGGTACAAGGTTAACCAAGATACAATATTACGGTGGTTCACAAAGAAGACTAACATGGGCTCTCAAAGTCAATGTGGTGAAGAAAGTGATCCAAATGAATAAGTAGTATACAGTGGATAGCTGTGACCATCATCCTTATTTAGTGACAAAGTCTGACAGGTGGTGGGGCAGTACTTCATAACCATACACACAAACCACCGAATTTTTTCAATTTTAACGCTGCCATCACACAAGATATTCTCAAGAAAATATTTTTTGCCCAGTGTTTGGTGCTCTCGTATTAGCGAATCGGCCTGTGAAAATTCTACGTAAAGAAATAGGGTATGAATCCACTAATTCTTGATAACTTGCAATAGCATCAACTTTTTTACAACAGCGAAAAATAATTCAAATCGTTCAAAGTTAATTTGACTTGTTTTGAGAGATTTGCAAATAAATTTATAACATTGTTGTAGAAAAATAAATTTCAAGTTACAGCGGTCTGAAGGAGAAATAATATTTCATTTTAATAACCTCAAAACCTCAGATCTGTGAACATATCTTTGAATTTTCGTTAAATTTTTTCCATTAAAATAATCTCCTTCCGAATTTACGAAATGAGATTTGAAAAAATTTTATTAAAAATGATGAAACGAAAATGTAGGTTTACTGATATTCCAAATGATGGGCTACTGGAACCCATTCGTTAAATTTTTTTTACTGCAGGACTGCCTCAATAGGCTTTAAATATTCTTTCTCTTCAATGAAATGTTTAATAGCTTGTTGTACTAAACTGAATTAGAACCTTTGTCTCAAGCTCACTTCCTCCCAGCAAATCTATAAACTAAAACCCGTGCTAACTCATAGCACTTTATCGGAATGTATTCCAGTTTAATTGTTTTTTTTTCGAACAAATGAAAATAAATCCAATATCTATTGGAAAGCAAATGCTCTAGGAAATCTCTTAGCCGCACAAATGAGGCTTCTACTCTAATATTCACGGAAATGAGTCGGCTTAAAAAGTGCCTGCTACTGGGTGGGCTTCCATAATGGATATTCTATTAGTAGGAGAATTTTACAAGCAGAGTACAACAAAAATTTTCATTTACCTTTCACTTCCTGGGTGTAACGGTTTCAGCAGACTTATGTGGAATCGTGTCAAATGGGAACATTTTGCCAAAAGCTATCATGGCATCACATTACATCACAGTATGCTCTTTGCTCTCTTTGTCTCGAGATGTGGATCTTAAAAATCCTTTGCCGTAGAATGGTGAGGATCACTTTCAAGTCTTGAAGAAATAATTGGTTTTGCAAGCAAAAGCATGCGAAAGAAGGCGCTCGGCTTTGTGTACTTTTTTTTAGATCTTTGTCTTCATGTCGCGATTGAAATTGTTGCTAAACCTGTTAGGGCTTAAATCCTCCTCTGCAGCACTCATTCTACGAATATTTCATGGGATAGCAGCCTTTCTTCTCACATGTGGCTAAATATTGAAGGTTCAGACTGTGCTAAGTCAACTCGATCATTTCCTGTGTACCGTTTTTGCAATTTTCAAACAAGTATAAAAATAAAACTGAGTAAGCTACAACTTTTTTTGGTTTTTTTTAAATGTAATAAATACCACGAATCGAAAATTAAGTTTTAAAACCTGTAAGGAACTATAATCTCTAGAACTTTATTTTCCCTTTGCGCTTTCATTGGGAATGAATGACCTTTTGCTTTTTCAAATCACTGACAGTCATCCAGGTTTAGCGTTTTGAAGAAATTGAAATTAGCTCGCAAACTTCATCATAACTTGTCCCAATTTTTGAAAATTTCCCACAACCTGGTATTTCAATTTCATAAGCCTAGCTAAGAACCAGGAATCCAAACTATAAGCATGATTTATTACTTAGTTTGACTGGCAGATAAAATGGCTCTAACTACTTCACTTCAAAACCGGGGAAAAGTTCGTAGATCATATCGTTGCAGGCACTTGGTTATCCGGTATAATCTGGTCTTAGGAGAGAAGATGGCTTATCGAAATGGAAAATTTTGTAACCATCGTTCATCCCCATCAAATATTCTTTAGTTTTTGAATTTATAAGTAGTTGTACAGCCCTTAGTGTCGTACCAACCTTCATTATTCCAAGGTAACGGAGGTCAGTCTTATTGGTTATTAATTCATGAAGGGCAACTTCTGGTCCCTAGAAATCCAATGTTTCCCGATAAATCCCCGATTTACTCTTCCTAATACTCAAGGAAACGTTGAAAATTGGCTTAAGTTGGGAAGAATTCTGTGTCTATTATCGTGATGACATGTATTCGCAGTTGTAAGACTCGAATGAACAAAATGCATTTATGTAGCTGTAAACTTAGATCACTAATTCGAAATTGTTAAAGTCCTTTCCACGAAGCTACTGCAAAAGGTCAGCGAAATTAAGAAATATGGCTTTTCGCCAAAGCGCTGAGTTTTCCATTGCTCTTTGAATTCACAGACGATTGAAATTGCCTAAACAATTTCATAAACCTTTATGTTACCTTATTATTACTATTAGGCTATTTGAAGGGAAACCAAACATAATCTGACCAGCAGTTTTTTCCTCATGCAACTTCATCTTTGTCCCCTAACTGCACGTAAATCGTGGCTAGGCTAGTTGACTAGATAATCCACTTTCTTCACTTTAGATAGCACTCGAAAATTGTAGAATATTGTTTAAGAGGAAAACCTTTACCTTTCTTTGCTGCATTTTTCTCAATAAAAATATAAGCGAAAGTGTAATGAATTGGCGCAGAGCAGATTTGGTGCCCAGTTATCAGACTGATCAGGGAAGGGTGAGGTTGTGGAGATTGGAATAGTCTTGATCAAGTCGTTAATGTTAATTTTTCTCAGCGGTGAATCCATTTGCCCCTGTTTTTAGTTTTAGCGAAATTTTTCGGCTGAAGAGGAGCCTTGTCTTTGAAGAAGCAAACTTAGCAAAATTATGGTTTTGAGGTGCTCCTTTTCACTAAACCTAAGATAGTCACTTAGGTTGCTTCTATCAAAAACATTTGAAAATATTATGAAAAGACCGAAAAATTAGATCTATGCTGCCAAAAGTCGGAATCGAAATTGCAGATCACAGCACTAGATGCCGCTTAAGCTACATTACTTCAAGACTCAGCCTGAAAATGATTTAACTTTTGTAATGAGCTTTTCTTATTTACGTCTCCAAGTCAAACTTGTTACGAAAGCACGCAGAAAATGAAAAGCCAACAGAGAAGAGGAAAGGATTAAACGATGCAGTAGGGAAAGTAGAAGAACTGAACACGATTGAGGAAAAAGATATGGTGGAAAGCACGAAAATTGACTGCAAAGGAAAGACTATCCACCACGATGAACAACGCAACTGTTCTATTTCGGCTGCGAATAACACTTACCCACACATGGTCGCTACTAGAAAAGATTTCCTAGATGAGGACAAAAGGACAAGGACAACAAAGGTCCATCGACCATCAACGATACTAAAATTTGTCGAAGACTACAAGGCGCCGCAGAGAAGTGCACTTGTGAACTGAACTGTAACCACACCTCGAAACCATGCCAAGGATGCACTAGGGAGGTGAAGACGTCAATCTAACTGTTCTATGCTATGCGCCTTTGTCTAGGTGTTGTAAAAGCTCTTGTATTTCTGTTGTACCCACAATAAGTCCTTGAGACTTGCCTAACGGGTAGGGATGAATAAAAAATGTACTTTATATACATATAATTGCATTAACAAATGAGAAAAACTGAAATGCTTCTCAGTTTGAACAACGCACAGATAATGCAAAAGAACAGAATCTGAGTGCAGATACTGCCCATGAGAGGCCTAAAGATGGCTGTAGAAGCAAAAGAAAACATAGTTTTTGCTTCTCAAGCAGAGTGTTTGCAATTGCTTACATTCATCAAAAATATGTCCGTATTTTGATAAAGTCAACTAGTCTGACTGAGGTGAAATAATCGAGGTCCTTCCAAAAGAATAGTAATTTGATGGTATAGGTCTAAAGGTGAAAATAATTAACAGAAAAGTAAAGGCTCATTCACGAAATTTCAGTGAAACGTGCTCAAATTTTAAGAGGTTTACAAAGTTGTTAGAGAATTTTTATTTTTTCTAACAACTCTTGATAGTTAATTATGCTCCAGTCCATAATAATGTTCCATGACTGAAATAAAAAGACAGAGCACGGTGGCTTGTGTCTCTTCTCTAGAACCTAGTCACTGATATCTTCAAAGTCAAATAAATGTTAGTTTAATGATTAAGAATCTAATAAAAGTCCTTAGGTTTAAGGGTTATAAAGAAGAGAACTTAAGGTATGAGAGACAAAGAGACACTGGACGAGTTATTTCACCTTTCGATGCTAAAGTAATCCCGCCTCCCATTCCTTTTTATGAGTTTTAGTTGTGAAATTATTTCTTTTAACTTATCATGATTAACCTAGCATTATATACGAGTAAATATTGTACCAAAATGAAGACAAATAACAGCTGAGAAATCCAAAGCAAATCTGACCACAAAAATGAGCTAAGATTTGTTCAATATACCGTAGGTAATTCTCAAGTAGCTGCCTTACAAAAGTATAATTTATAAGAAATTAAGCATTCTTTTAATCCAAGAAGGCGAACTGTTTACCGAAGGCATTAAGGCATTATATTTAAGCTTTTAAGGAAAAGCTCTTAATGCATCGAAAGCTGATTCTCCTGACTGGTTAGTGTTTGCTGTCCCAAAATTTTGGCCCTAAAGAGTGCTTGTTATGCAGTGCCAAAATTGCCAACAGTAGGTACTGGTGTAGTCATGCCCAGTTTTAGCAACTAGCGCTAAGCTGAATTAAAATTTTGTTTTTGTTTTAATGGCTCAATTCATTATTTTCGAAAAAAAGACCAGTAAAATTAATAAAAAGACTTGTGTTGAAAGGTGTAAAAGAATTCAGTAACAATTGGATCTTGAAGCATGTCCATCATCTCAAAATAAATTCATCAGATTTCTAGATTCGAAGCATGGTTTTATAGGGTAAAAATATTTGCTATTTAGAATTGCTGATTGAAAATTCAAGTGAATGTAAGCATGAAGTCATATTTTTTTAATATAATGACAAGAATGAAAGCTCAATCTATTTTAGGGACATCGAGAGTTGGAAAGGGTTACGCTGGCCAATTCGCTATGATATAGTCATTCAAGTTCAAAGTCTGCAGAATGTGACGAAAGTGTGGGGCAAAAAATTTAGAGAAAGAAAAAAAGTGGCCATTTATTGGACTGCGAAGAGAGGAGGCCGAAAAAGGCAAAACAAACTCATTCCAACAATGGGGATTGCGACTGTCGACTTGGCACAGAAGCAGATCTTGCAGACGAAGCATTATGTGAACATACGTAGTAGTTTTGGGGATTATTAATTTATAAAATATACCATAATGCCTATGCATTTTCTCGCTAATTTTATTCATTAATTTTAGCTTTCTGGTGGGGGTTCTTAGTATTTGTATAAAGTATGCTACAAAATACAGTTTCATAATGAACTCAAATTAAGCACAAAAATGCGATTTAAAGCATGAATATCTTACAAACTGACGCATAATAATGAGCTGTTTGGTTTTGAATATTTTATAACAAAGTCAGTTAGATGCAAATTGCGAATCCGCTTATTTCATTTACGGATCTCCAGCAAACCCAAGACAGTCCTCATTGACAACAATAAAAGGACTGACATACAGAATTTGACAATGTAACCGATTCTACTCTTAACCTTCTCGTTGGGACCATTAGTAACCCCTAAGGCAACTCGGGGGGCTAATGAGAGGGTGACCAGATAGGACTAATTACACATGGACATATGAATATTAGTATACCAGCGGGAATACAACCTCGCATTGCCTAGTAAAAGAGGCACAGCGTAAATTACTACACTGTGGAGAGCGCGTGTACGTAGCAACGAATGAAATTTTGTTAGGAAGTTGAAAAGACTCCTGGAAGAGGTATGAAGATTGTCTGTCCTAAACAGTTTTGAGGACGGACGAGGCACTACCATGAGTTGAACTGCTGCCTGTAGAATGAAACCATGCCACAGAAGCGACCAGAGAATCGAAGGCGTCGATAAACGCTTTTACTGCCTTTTTTGTTAATGATTGTATGCTATTTGTTATAAAAGCTATTTGGATTTCTCTTGTACCCCCAAGTGTTTGTTTTGTTTTTGTCAATCATTACTTGGCCAACCAAAACTGCCAACAAAATTAGATGGACATGTTGATGCGCATCCGCAGGCAGGCTTTCATCACTGAGCAACTAAGTGAGTAGATCCATCAAAATAGCCTTCTCTTGCAAGAGATATTTTAGACTAATTTAACGGTCTTGAAGTAAACACAATTGAGCATGTTAAACTGGTTAAAAAAATTAATTTATTTTTTGATCATATACAATTATTACTGCTTTACTGACTGCAGATCATGAGAATTTGACTTAAGACATACAAGCATATTTCCTTTAAATAAAACTAGCTAATCGAAACCCTTAGTTTAAGTTAGTTAAAACTCATTTTGGGGCTTGTTAGTCCAGTCCTTTTTCATCGTTTTGGCCATGAAAAACTTGGACGTGATATAAAATGTGCAATGGTTAGCATTGTGGCCTCATGCAGATCCTATTTTTCATTTATCACATTTAAAATACTTCTCCTGGTATTTGTGTTTTAGTTTGCGCTTCAAAGCAGAAATTTAGCATGATTATCATATCATTACGGACTTTACTCATTGGATATTATAACGTGGGTGATGGTTTATGACATGAGCAGACCGTCGTTTGAAATATATTCAGCCTGAGACATCTATAAAAATATGTTATTGGTTCGGTGCACTTTCAGTTTTGAATTATTACTGATTTTCTCATGCGCAATATAGTGCCTGAATGAATCATTATTAGAATTCCATTGCAAATTTTTTAGTTTCAGTCAAAACCCTCATAGTAAGGGCTCTTTGATGCCTTCTCCCAGTCAAGCATCTTAAAAAAATTCCAAAACTCATCATGATTGAAGGTGTTTTGCAACCATGCCGTTGTAATTACTACTTCTTTAAATTGAATAAAAAAGAACAAAATTAAAAGAATCTGGTTTTTTAATTTAAAGGAAATGATTTAGTACAGCTGGGTATAAATAAAACATGATGGTATTGGCAGATCTAACAACAGTTCATTATGAAGAGTATTCCAAGGATCTGTTATGTCCGATTGATTAAATAAACCTTCCATTAATTCGTCTATCTGGACCTTAGATTTTCTCGGACTGATGGTGTTTTCATTAAGGTATTCTGAATCCAAACGCTTATTACAATTAGCTGCACATACACTCTGGTATCACCTCAAATAGATAATGGTCAGGTTTTCTTTAACAATTTTTTTCTAAAGTTTTAAATAAAAAAAACTGCCTCAATTACAAATTGAATAGAGTAAACACATTATATTTCCTCTTAGAGTGATGCGAAAGACCACCTTCAAATATACTCAAAAATATAATGATGGTGCCTCGAGTTCCATCACCAAAGCAAGCCTCCCTAAAATCCTGTCCTTGTTGTTCTGTTTTGGGTTATGGAAACCTTCAGGTTGCGTATCGGTTAGTGAAACAAAGGAAGTGCCTCAGAAATACACAAAATATACTAATAGTGTTACAATAAATTAAAGCATTTGGAAGAGAAATATGCCGAAGGAAATTTCACCGACTTACGTGGCTTGCATCAATCCACCATCTAAATTAAAGTTTGTCTCAACTCTCTTGGTTGATCTGATCAGTCACTTTAAGTTAAGCCATTTTATTACCTTCTGCTTATCTGATGAAGAATTTTACATGGATTCTGCCATGAAAGTCTACTTGCCTTGATTTATTTTAGCTACCTCTACCAGCCATGTGGGATACTGTTGGCCCACATTCAAGCATTGATTCATTTCAGACCATTCCCCAACACCATTACAGCCAAATTTGAATAAATCAAATTTTTTGTTGCATTTCATAAAACTAATACAAACTACGAGCCACTAATTTATATATCAGTGAAACATAAGAAGGATATATTTGATACTAATATTTATCTAATATTAACACGAACCAGTGTTACGAAGTGAATAATGCTAAATTTATTTCTAAGATGAAAGCTGAGTGAATTAGGATCTGGAATTGGTGTGCAAGACTATCTTAGTTAAAATGTTAGCGTGCTAATGATCAGTGTGCCTTGTGCGACTACAGAAAAAATGCATTTCAAACCACAAATACATCACGGATACGTTGAAAACAAGAACCAGGGTTGTGGGTTTGAATCTTTGATACACAGAGTCCTACAACTGAAAGTCGAATTTCATTTAAATGATTACACAGCAGTGTTCATTTATGTATAAGAAGTTTCTAATTGCGCCTCCAACTTCTTTGACGGAAAAAGTGAAACTGTCCATATGGGCATAAATATGAAAAACAGTCAAAGTAACAGCAGTTAGTTAAAGGGATTTTTTGTTTTTCTAAGAATTCATACGTCTTATTCCCTGAAATATGTGTGTTCTTCTTCCAGAAATGCCCGTAATGAATGAGCAAAGTATATGCAATATGAGAACTCATGTACAATTATAACCACATAGTATTTCTCGTTGAATTTCACAACCTGATTTCAATGCAAATTTCTAAGCAGTGACTGTGACCTGATAACCATTTCGCCAAGAATTTCATAATATTTGTACGATTCTACAAGAGGAAGGGCCTAGCCTTTTTAATAAGAAGTCAGAATTTTCAAGAGCCACAATACCATTTTAATCTCGTTTTTAAATTATTTTATGACAAGAACATGAAAGAAACTAATCCTATTAGCTTTCAAGTAATTTAAACCTGAGATGATCAAAATTCAAAAAATGCGCTCTGTTATGGTGTTCAAATCCACTCTTAACCCCCTCATGGTGACCACTGGTAACCCCAGGGACAACTCTGGGGGCTAATGAGAGGGGCGGCCGGATGGGACTAATCACCCTCCGGACGTATAAAATTAGATCATGCCAGCAGAAGTACAACTACCTACAGCCTGATAAACGGGGGAAAACGTGTAATCTCCGCCAGAAATTTGAAGAGATTGCTAGAGAAGTTATAATGATTGTCTGCCCTTAACTATGTCGACGGTAAACGAGGTGAAACTACGGAGTTGAACTACTGCCTGTATTATGGAACCACGCCAGCGACGTGGCCAGAGAACCGAAGACATCGATAAACTCGTTTAAGGTATTCTGTGCTAGCTGTTGCATGCCACTTGTTGTAAAAGCTATTTTTACTTCCTTGTTCCCCCACTAAGTCCTTGGGACTTGCTCCAATGGTTGGAGAGTAAATGAAAAAAATAGATCAAATATTGAATCTGAATAGTTAAACAAAAATTGATATATTCGTTAAGCTCTTACGTTTTGTTTATGAATATATTTAAAGGTTTTATTTTCAAAACTTAGATTTAATTGCACATAAAGTCAGATTATTTGGTTTGTGTTTCCAGTCTTAAAGTTAAGTGCATTAATTAAAGTGCAAATTTCATATAATTTTAATCTCGAATTTTTAAGTATAAGTTTGCTTTAAAAATCATTCTAGGCTTTGAGCTTTGTACGCAAAATCGTTAATGGTAAATAAAATGGTTTACTTTATATGGTAATTGTTATTAAATATTATGCCTGGATTAGAAAACTCCTGAAACTTATTGATATTAAATAAGTCCTAACTAAACCTCATAAAATTTAAAACCTTAATCTTTTCTGAAATAGCTACTGGGTGGTTCGATACGTGGATGTAATCGAATATTTAACAGATGCCATGCATAAATTTTCAAGCGCAAGTTAAAACTTCAAACATAAATTTGTAGTCATGGCGACACATTACTGGAATGAACGCTGGCTGGAGTTCTGAGGAGTACTATGTTCCGTCGCTTAATTTGCTCCTCTGAACTAGCTTTATGAGAGACTATAAAAGGCCTCCAAATCATTGAATAGTTAAAGAATTGTTTGAAATTAAGGTGCTAAAAATATTTTAATTTGTAGGGACTGCTAAATTTGACTTTTTTGCTTGTCAAAAGAGGACTATGATTACTGTTTTCAAGTAATAACATATTATGGCAAATGCATGGATTTTTTAGTTACTTAGGCGCAGCAAATAATTTTGTCGTTATCCGGTGAAATAAACGGAGAATTACGCAAATGAACTTACAATCAATTCACTTCAGAATTTTTCTATTTTCATTGCAATTGTTCAAACTTTGGTCGCAGTAATTTATGCTTGAAGTTATTATTTTTCCCAATGGCTTTTCAGTTTTATTAATGTTTTTTCCTTAGTCACTGGGGAGCAAGTGTCAGTAAGTGATACCGATTTTACTATTTTTTTAGATTATGCTGATATTTTTCGAAAGCATGGTGGTCCTAGATTTTCCTCTTTAGAAAAGTCACTCCATAGAATTAAGTACTGGCACGTGATGCGATGTAGTGAGAGCGTCGAACTGTTCCATCTTTGTTTCAAAGATCAAGTTGGAAAACAAAATTTCTGGATGTTGCTGAAGCTTTTCATGGTAATCAAAGACGCATGATGCAAATCTGTCTAAAGTCATAATTTGAAAAATGTGTTTCGATCATTTTATCTTCGTTCGCGCAGAGTGTTACCACATTTAAGAAAAATCCCATAACAAGTTAGATTTAATATCCTTTTTAAAAACGAGATTCAATTTATTTGATATGATGTTAGTTTTTGTTGAAAAATTCTTTCAATTACTGTCAAGTTAGACCCTCCTCAGGTCGGCGTTCGCTGAGTTTTGCCGATTTCTTGAAATCGAAACTTTCAGAGATTCATTTACTAAGAAACGTTTGAATGACAGTTAAAATTTTCAAAATTTTAGCTGAACCATACCACTTTGGCGAAAAATTTACCTAAGGTTCTGATTTAGAAAAATTATTTTTATTGTTTAACCTTTGTGCGAGTCGTACATTTTCGTATTTAGAAGGAGTCACGCAACAAAGTATATGGCCAGTTGAAAAGTTGCAGACGTTTTCCAAGAGCCTGAAAATGTTTTCCTAGCCATCACCATAAAATAAATACTATTATTCACAAAATTACTAACGACACTCAAGCTTGAGATACTAAACGGAATTTTTCCACTTCTGAAGTTTCAATAAATTACAAGAAACTACTTTCCTGTGCGTAGTTATAGATTAAAACAAAATAGATATTTTAAAAATTGTAAATTTTAGAAGTAATTTGCAGCAAAATCATTTTATTCATTAATGAATGGAAGATTGGGTCAATTTTTGAGTAGAATTATATAATATCAAAGCACTGGCTCATTTAAGTACGCACGCTTTTGAATCGATTCAGTAAGCAGAACCCGCTGCAGTACTTTCAGTTTTCATAACCTCGTGGGTAAAAGATGTATCAGTTGACGAAAATCCGCCTGCAGAGAGCCCTTTTAAACCTGACTTTGAAGGATCAGTCTCTGAATATTCAGTTACATTTTTTATATTGGATGATCTTGGCCATAATTTCAAGCCATAAATCTTAACCATACTTTCAGTCTTTCATTTTGTTTGAGTCATCAGATGTTTTTTCTTATTTTATACGAATTCAATGGCTATTTAGCATTTCACTGTTAAAAATTTGGCAAAGTTTCAATTAAGACGCATAAACTTACTTGATTTTATGAAAATATTGTAAAGGTTGAGTTTCTTTCACTTTGGTTCTAAGTTGCTGCATAAATGAGATATGGCTGTTAAAAAATAGTAGTAGATTATGGCTTCTTTCGCAACATCAGCAAACTTAATGTCAACAAAACCAGGTGCTGCCATATCGAAGCTGATTTAATGTTCCTAGTGATTGAACGCTTTTAGAAAATTGGTTAAATCAGAATACACAAAACTCTTTCGAATATCAAGCCTCATGGCTCACCGAATTTTCCGTTTAAAACATTCGGCTATTTCGGACAAAAATTTTAGCCGGTAGACCAACTTTAGGGAGAAAAAGTTAATCCAAAGTCAAAATTGGTGAGACAGAGAATAAGTAGGCACAGAGAGCATTAAAGAGATTAGCTTAAAGCTTAGCCGAATTTGCAGTATCAACTTTGAGCAGGAAATAAGTCGATATTAGGCCCTGGCCATTTCAAACGCATTTGCTGCAATTTCAAATAAGAGACCACTAACAATAAAATGCTGTTTTTGACGAATTTTTTTTACTGTTAAAAGGTTAGTTGATTGTAACCGTATAAATATTTTGAGTTAAGCTTTATCATATCTTGTAGATAGTTAGAAGGTACCCTACAAGTACAAAAAATTAATTTGAGGCAATGTTCACAAAATATGTATCAAAACCTTAACATAAAAGAATGTATGATATTAACCCTTAACACCGATAAATATACAGGGCATCCATTTACCACTAATCCATGCGTCTTCCATGGGGTGAACTTTATCTAAACCTGCCATTTATTTCATGCTCATTCGGATCAAATTTCTTCAGCAATGACTGGATTTAGGTATTTTATTTATAGGTCTTTTATTCAATACCTCTGATTTTCCATTGGCGAGAAAGGAATATTTAAAAATTTGCTCCCATTACAACCGTCATCCGTTGAATACTTCTTGGAATAAGTTGCGTTGAATGACGCCACAACCATCTTAGTTGTTCCAAAGACAATCAGATCTTTGACTCTGTTGGCGAACATATTTCAATAAAATTAGCCTTCCTACCACCTAATTATAAGCTAAAAAAGCTCTAGCGAAAGATTAGTTAAGATTAAGCTAGTACCCGATTAATCGTCAATCTATTTATAACGCATTCTAAGCCAAACCTGGTCGGTCTGAGCTGAAGTTTGCTAGTGTCTGTTGAATTTCGTCACTCCAAGAAGTGGCTTGCATCAGCACAATAGGCAGATGCGTGAATAAAATATAGCAGTGCCAGTTACTATACTAACTAAAAGTGTTTTAGAAAAATTCAGGTGAAATTGATTTAATGAAGCGTTTATGTTTAAGCATTAGCTGTTATTTGCGCGATGTCCTTCGACTCTAAGAGATTTTGGAGACAGTAACAATAAATATGCTATTTAAAAAATCCCAAATTAAATTACAATCTTGCTGAATTCAAGTGCAATGTAAATAAAAAATATTTTGAAATTGAAGTGCTAAGACAAATTGCATTGTAATTACTTATTTTCCTTCCAGGCAAATGTTAGCATAATACGAACTCTATGAAATTGCTCCTCAAGCAATAAATGTGTAACAGTTGTGGTTGCCTTCACGACTAAACCGAAAGCATGAAAATAAATGGAGATTAATTTTACATTAATTCATTTCATTGCTCTGCTCAAATATTAAAATAATATTAATATATTGGTTATAAGAACTAGCTTATTGTTAAATTTCTCTGATTGGCCGCAGCTAAGTCCAAATTCAATCAGTGTCGCACGAAGATTCAAATTTCTTAAAGGATCAACGTACTCCAGGTAAAAAAATGCTATTAAAAGCTATTTTGATAGATATTGAATTTCACCGTACGGTGATGACCATCGAAAATAAGATGACTGGTTAGGAGACACTTTTGAAAGATAACTTTGATGTATTCTAAGAAGCAGATCATCATTGATAACTTTATCTGAACCATGAATAGGCGGTATCGAAATGGCCGGTAGACCATCTAGGAATTTCGGCTCTTTGATCTGTTTGCTTTAACATTTGATCCTTCGAATTCTAATGGTAATGATAGTCCATTTTAGTAAACAATTGTTAAAATCCAATTAAAATGCCATTTGATAGAGTAAATTTTTTAAACATTGAGACTAACTTATTGGCAGAAAGTTGAAGTCTAATGAATTCTCCAATTCAAAAATATTTTAATTCGTCGAATAGACAAAAAAGCATAAAGGAGTTTCAATGTTTTTTGTCAACGAATCCAAATATCTTTGTACGTGTTTCTTAGTTAAATGCAATTGGTTCATATCATAGAGGCACCACTGAAGACATTTATTCCAAAAAAAATAATTTTCTTGCAAAAAACTTAATTCTATAGTCCATAAATCGGTTTTCAGAGCTTGCAACACCGCGAGATTACAAAGCGAACCCATCTTCAAAGTCGAGCACTCTGTCAACAGAGATCTAAAGTGCTTAAGAGTGCAAAAGTTCCGAGGTGTTAAGGTAACAGTTGACGATGGGGTAGTGACCTCACGGATTATTACTGCCAAGCCAAAGCTGCTTGTTGAATTAAAAATCTAGCGTTTTCCCTGACTGCGGGAGGCTGGATGGAAGAAACACGATATCTCAATAAACTAGGAGAATAAAAGGAGCACTGTTGTGGCTCTTAAAATATTTTTGAATTACAAAAAAATGTTTCAAGCGACTTTCACAACCTTTGAGCTTGTATTGTTCAACGGTTAGTGCTTTAAGATGTTGCAACAAGGTAAAGTCACATAAATTATCATTTTCGAATGATTTCCTGATTCATTATTTCAATATCATATCCAAAATGTTTTGTTCACCCTGTGGACTGCTCTGAACCTAAGCGAAACCTGTTAAAAATTTGTAACAAATTAATCAAATAGATCTCTGTATCTTACTAACCAATCATTGCTAAATGAATGAAAGTGAAAAAAGATGATAAAAAGAAAAAAATGTTAATTTGTTATATTGTATAGCAAATTTAATTCTCGAAAGAAATAGTAATAAATAAAACGAGACAGTAAGGTTATTTTGCCACAAGCTATCAAAAAATACTTTGACTTTCAAAGTAAATATTTCCCCAAAGTCAACATAAATGATTGATCAAACTTTATCGCAAGTAAAATTTATAATTTTTTTGGTGTTCATTGTAAATTTAATGCTAATTTCATTTGCTGGTGGAGGTTACTTAATGAAAATTGCCCACGATTTGTTTATTAATGCTGATTGGCTGACAAGCTCGTAGCAAACCCGGACATGTTTTAGAAAACCATGAGAAAATTTTGCATGTCATCTCCTCAATATTTAAATATTTTTACAAACATGGAGTTCCCTTCCAAAATATGCAATAGTTGAGATTCATGAATAAGCTTTTCACTTAATGAACGTAGTCAAATTAAAATGCATTTTAAAAATTTGAATTTTCAATCTATTGGTATCGAAATTCCCAGAGTTATAAATTTTGGCATTGGAGTTAGCATTGATATTTATAAAAAAATGGCATACATGAGGTACAAAGCTCACTTCAAAACGTACTTTTGAATATTGTTGGTAAAATATGATAAAATACTGGCATTTACTTCTCCCAAAAAGTTATTCGGTACTTTGATGCCAAGGAAATAATATCGGTGCAAAACGCATTAAACATTAGTGAACCGGCCGAATATCGAAAATGGAAATTCAAAGCAGTCCCCGAATGTATGAATAAGAATCCTGTGTTATTAGAAGGAATTCAGCAAAAAACCGAGAAAATTTTATAATCGTGCGCTCAGTCCTCCTGTCATTGAAATAATATCCTCTCTTTCTTTATAGAGAGACGCTGGAGACCAGAAATTTATTCGCTTTTGCGCTAGATTTCTTATTTTCAGACCACTTTTCTAACTTGTTAAGATCTTTAAAATGCCCAAAAATTGGTCAATGAAGTTCAATTGCTTTGTGTTACTTAAAAAAATCAGGAATAAAATGAGTAGGCTTTCAAGGGACAGCGAAAGTTTTCTCTGAAATAGCTCGTCTTAGGTGATCCAACCTAAGTGGTGATGAGAGCATACAAGGCATCGAGAAAGCAGTTAGTTTCATTCCTTTTTTGCTACAGTGAGCTGGATTTGAGCTGTTTAAGCACTGTCTTCTGCTTAGAGAGCATTAGTACCTTAGATGGTCAGGTAATTCAGTTCACTTTGCTAGGATTCCAAAGAAGTGAACAGTTCTGAGCTTTCAAATTACCATTTTTACATCTGGTTCAGTATTACAAATGCTCTATAGTTAAAATCAGTTCAATTTACAGGTTGATGTGCAGACTTTAGGTGATGAGAGAGCTGATTCTCTTAGTTGTTCGCAAAGATTTGATTTCTTGCAAAGACAAGTTATAGACAGAGACAGATCTTGATATTCTATTGGCAAGTGAAATCAGTAGTTTGTACATAGATATGATGCCGAATAATTTATCTTTGAGGATGACTTTGGTGAGATCAAATCAGCCTTTTGCGATTTTGTAAGGAGTCGTGCTTCTAAATATACATCTTCATCACATACCAAGTCTATTTTTGGCAAAGTCAATTAGATTCGGACAGCAAAGTATATTGCAGATTCTTCAAACAGAAAATTCAACCGACTTTCAAGCAAAAGTCATGCAGTTTAAGCTAACTAATGGTGAAAATGAAGATAAGTGGTGAAACCGATGAGGATGAATCTTGCATTGTTACAACGGCACATGATCCATAATTCCAAATGAAATTGCGTCTGAAGAAATTATCTTCCAGCAAATTTTTGGCCGACTCCTAGGGAAAAAAATTTTATTTCTTTCTCTCATTACAATATTTTCCATTAGAGTTTTCTAGTTTGGTGTTGTCAAGGAACCCTTTGAATTCGTCTATAATAATTCTAAAGAAGAATTTTGGCATTCTATTTTGAAACCAGAGACAAAAAGGCAAAAGAGGGGATCTGTACTAAGATTTAATAATAAAAGAATAGCTGGCAGAATCCCCAGATTTATTCAAGGTTCTGACCAGCTACTGAAGACGAGAGGCAAACAGAATTTGAGGAACTAGAAGGGGAGTTCACAAGAGACCATAATTCTCATCAACGGAAGCTTCCGCAAATTCTATTCATCTGGAGTTCGGTCAGAACTTGTATGATTATGGTGCTATTGCAATTTCTAGTCCCACTATAGTCATACTGTTTTACTATAATAATCACTTTGGCAACTTGAAATTCTAGAAGCTAAACAAACAGCGTCAATTTTTTTTTCTTTTGTCTAACTCAGAGAAATAAAATGTTTCTACTGAAAATAGTTAATTGTAATTTATTAGTTCGTTGAATGCAAACTGATTTCTTGAATAAATTTACAACTTTTACTTCAAATAAGGCTCAGCACTTTTCTGGTAAAATTTGCTTTCTGTGTTGAATAGGATTAAACAGTCTGGTTTTTAGATTTTTTTCTTATTTGCTCCTAACAGTAGCCCTACTTTCCATTTGCTACAGTTATGGTAGGTCAATGCTCAGCTGGCAGATAAATGTAGACTTGAGTGAATATAAAGATCAAATCGTTACGGATTTGCTTCCGTTCAAACAAGAAACTTAGTGAGAAACAGCCTAAATTTTAGGTATTTATGGCCTCTTGTCCTCACACGAACTGCAGATTATTATAAGTCCTTACTGATGCATTTACTGAAAATAAGCCATCGTTTCTAAATACTCAAAATGCAACGGTTCTATGTGTAGTGATAAAATAAATTGGATCGCATAGTTAGGCCACAGATAAATTTATTCTCAAGACGTGGTGTATTGTCAGCTTTCTAAAGGATGAATTTTAAAAGGCCATTGATGTTCAGTAAAGGCCTAGGGGATAATGTGTTTAAATAGTCAAAATAGTAAAAATGTAGGATCATTCAATAAAAATTTTTATCTTAGCCGATTCATAAGAGGGCAAGGGTACCTAAAGAAAAGGTGCGATTTGATGCCTCACTCTCCAAGTTAAATTGGACTTGATGAATTGGAACCGTCCAAAATTTTTGACTGAGCGATATTTGTATTCTTTATTACTAACTAAAGACGGATGAATTCGGACAAGGTGGCTTGACGAAGCTGAACTGCGACCTGTATAACGCAGCCATTCCAGAAAAGGGACAAGAAAAACGAGGAAGACAACAAACTTTTTCACTGTTCTGTATTAACTGTTGTGCTTAAATGCTATAAAAGCTATTTGTAATTCTATTGTAACCCCAATAAGTCTTTGGAACTTGCCATAATAAAATAAGATTATGCCAGCAGAAGTACAACTTTGTACAGCCCGGTAGTTCTGGCACGACGAAAATACCTGGACTCATGGTCTCGAACTAGACTGTGGAAAACGCGTGCATGCAGCAATGACTGGAAGGGTTGTGAAGGTTGTCTGCCTTAAAAATGTCGAGGGGGACGAAGTGCCACTACGAACTTGAACTGCTACCTGTGCGATGAAACCATGCCAGAGGAGTGACCAGAGAACCGAAAACGGTGATAAACGTTTTTACTGTCTTCTGCGTTAACTGTTGTGAACCACATGTAGTGAAAGCTATTTGTACTTCTGTTGTACCCCGAATGGGTCCTTGAGGCTTGCCAAAATGAGTGGGGAGCAAACAAATAAAATCTAATACTGAATAAGAATAAACAGACGAGGACGAGGTGCTGCAGAAGTGCAGTAATAGAATGAAATGCTACTGCACCACGAAACCATGCCGAGAAATGTTCAGGGAACCATAGAAGTCAGCTAACTTCTGTTATGCTATGTGCAAGTGTTTAGCTGCTATACAAGTTCTTGTATTTCTGTTTTACCCCCAATATGTCCTTTGAACTTGCCCAACAGGTAAGGATGAATAAAAAATAAAAATAAAAAATTATATTCGATGCTGCAGTTGCTAATTTTTTAACAATAAGTTATCTTTTGCGAAATTAAGGAAATTTAGATGGCTGAACGAATCTCTGTTAAATGACGCTACCTCTAAAACTTGTATTCATAGCTCCAAGTGTTCAATTTAAGCAACTAAAATTTATTGTCAAGTAAGAACAGAGTCCTTATTGCCTTTTAAAAAATTTTTGTTTTAAAATCCATAATAAATAGGTAGCAAAAATGATTTAGCCCAGTGGTGTAACGTTCAGCAAGGAATACTTGTAGCTGAAGGGAACCAAGTCAGGGAACTGAGACGAACCACTAGGAAGAGAGCAATACTGGTGGCTGACCAATGTACACAATTTCTCAATCCACGCCTGGAGACATCAGTATTTTCGGCCATGAGAAAAAACTTTGTCAAACAATGCTAATCATTTAAAGGGATATAAGTGCTCACCGTGTTCAAGGAAGAAAACACCTAGAACAGATGACTTAAGGATTTTTTGAAATCAATTAAGATCTCTAGGTTCACATTACGGGCTGTTTTCAATACCATCCTTTGCAATGAATGTAAAATGAATATAATTGTAATAAACATTGTAAATATTTGTGTCATTGTATTGACTTAAAAAATGAGCTGAAACAGCAAATTTGTTCCGGCATTTTAAGAGGCATATGAGCGTCAAGGGAATAGGACAATTATATGACTTATTTTTTTAAAACCCAAGACATAACATTTAAATTTGAAAACAGTACTTATTAGCATTATACATTGTTCGATAGTGGTTATGTGAGGTGGATGCTTTCATGAGCCCAAGGTGTTCAACTTTTTAAACCTGTTTACCCTTATATAATATCATTAAACTGATAAGCTCCGCCTGCATGCAGTGTGAATTAATAAATTTTATTTCAAATTTTGCTGATCAACTAGAGTTAAGTGAAATATATTAGTATATTTTATTGTTGTGCACGACTTTAAACTTAAATCTAGCTAATTCGAAATGCAAGGATATTTCATTCTTGCTTAACAACCAACCAATTTCCTCAGAAACGTGTTAGATTGAAAAATTATTTAAACTTAGCAGAAGTACAAGCTCTTACAGCCTGGTAAAAGAGGTGCAGCGCAAATACCTGGATCCATGGTCTCAAAATGGACTGCAAAAAAAGGGTGCATTTAGTAAAGTTTGGAATCTCCAGAAAGTTGGGAAGACTTTTGGAAGAGGCATGAAAATCACCTGCCTTAATAATGTCGAGGACAGACGAGGCGCTACTACAAAGTTTAACTGCTACCTGTGCGATGAAACTATGCCAGAGAAGTGACCAGAGGTCCGAAGACGTCGGTAAACACTTTAACTGTCTTCTGTGTTAACTGTTGTGTGCTTCTTGTACTGAGCCCCCAACAAGTCCTCGAAACTTGCCCTAATGAGTGGGAGAAAATAAAAAAATACCTCATTTCAGAACAAAAAAATTCCATCAAAAGCTTGTTTGAATGGAAAAATTCTTCAACGTGAAAATTTTCAAGCACATCTCTCAATCATATCTCAATCGAATTTGTCTTGAAGTAAAAAATTACTTATAATAAACATAATTCAATAGATGCTATTAATGTCTACTTCTAAACATACTAGTAAGACTTTATTAACCCTCGAGTGGAGGGAATGAATTATATTGTTATCGTTATACACAATGATATATAATAAGTAACGGCCTAGGCACTCTTTTTAGAAAATAAAAATCAAAACTCTGGGATGTTCCTTGGCAAAGCAACAATCCGTCGGATGAAATTACACAGTTTGAGTTTCGAATTTCATCAAATATTTACCCTCCGTCAGTCATTATTTTTCATTTACGTGAAGTTGTGCCATTAATTGCAATTAATTTAGCATTAAGTAGTCCGCCGATCTTGACAGCGACTTTTGTAGCTTTTCTTCGAGTAAATGAAAAAAACTTCTGTGCACAAAAGCACTTAAGTTAAGATGAACCTGTGCAATTAGTTAATCACCATATTATTTTACACAGCTTATTTGTAGGTGTATCTCAATGGCCTTGGATAAAGCTTTTCAATTCCAAAATACAGCTTCGAAAAATCAAACGAGAATTAATTTTCAATTGTCCAATAATTGTGTAAATTGGTATTAAAATCCCTTCTAATTAGGGATTCAGTGCATTGCATTCTCAATTTATTTGTTAAAAAATTATCAAGTTTAGTTAACAATCAATAGTTCAAACAAACAAAAAGATTATTTTTTTCCTCCTTAATGAGAACAAAGGTAGGGCCTTACTTTTGCAAGATGGAAACCTAGAAACTAAATTTTCACCAAATGTTTCATTGCGTATTGACAATTTTTCAACTAAACCAAAATTAATGTTATGTTGATATAAATACAACACGGGTCAGTTAGTTTGACTTCCTTTAGAGCAACCTAATGAATTGGGTTCTTTTAGTCTTTTGTGTTTGAATGCCTCAATTAATTCGAGAGGTCATTAATCCATATTAACCGAAACGAGAGCAGCTTGTTTTGTATCAATAGGTTAAATAAGATCACTTTTGTGAGCTGAAACTGCTAAAACCTGTATTCCGTCTTGCAAAGGGCAACAGTTTTGATCTCAAAATAATGTTCCTTATTTGCATGCAGCCGCAAGCAGTTGAAGTCGATCTGCATTTTGTAAGACGCATGATCTGTTTTTTGAAAGGGATTGCTCGAAAAATAGAGCTTAGTGATCGTCAACAGCATTTCAGTGCCTAAGCGGCCTCAGGGTAGGCAGTTATCACATTCCTCAAAAGAATAATTATTTGGGCTTTATAAACGTGATTGAAAAACAAAATTTTACCAAGTCTTGGAACGTTAGTGATGCTATTAGGTTCAACATTCCCAGTAGAATTTTCTGTTTTTCAATGCCATGTTTAAAGCACTACCCTAATAAAGTTTTTTTGTAGGCAAATTGAAGGCGTAAAGTCAAAAGCTCTTGTGAATGTAGCCAAGATTTACAGAATGAACTCCTTTGCTTCTATGTTGCATGCTTTTGCTTTACGCTTGTTTCTACTTAAATATTCACTAGAAGTGAGTCGGTTTTACTTTAACTACTTCATAGCAAACCTTTTTATGAGTGGTTTTCTTAGTTGTGAATTTTAAACTAGGTTCAACAGAACCCTTTTATCTATGTTACCATTTTGTTTTGTTCAAAAATTTTCATCAAGGAAATTGAACCTGAATTGGTCCATTTTAAACTGATTATAAATGATTTTTACATCATTAACCAACGTAACATGGTTTCACTTTTGCTTAAAGTGTATATTCACTTCTTAAGAAATGTACATACTTCTCCAAAGAATTAAAAATTCAAAAAATATACTACCCAGCATTTGCAAAAATATATGCAATGTTTGATAAATCTAGGCGTTTAGGTGCCTGTAACGACTTAAATACCGATTAAGATCTTAGGAAGGAGAGGCTAGGAATTGTGGATCATTTATTTTTTATCGAAAAAAATGGCACTACATGAGGACTTAGCATCAAAAGTGAATTGCATAGAAAGTTAAGAACCTTCTTAAATATTGTAAGCATGTTTGATTTAAATCTTTACAGATATCTCTAATTTGGGAGAAGTTTGAAGCAGTTTGCCGACGAGTTAGAATGTTTTACCATAGATAAAATAAATGACCATTTGTCTTAGCGAATCCAAACAATTGTTTAGAGTGTTATCATGAGGGTTAGGTAAAACAATAAGCATCAATCGTTTTCTAAAGTGTAGTGACAAGTTATTTAATTGAAATACCAGTTCTTAAATATTTAATATTTTTGAATTTTAAATCTTTTTTTGTGAGTGTCAAAGATTACAAAAAAGTGTGTTACGCGAACTTATTTGATTAATAATTGAAGCAAATGTAATGTCTGAAGTAAAAAATTTAATGAACTCATGAAAGTGTATTTAGTGACACCTTACATTTCCTTTTTTCTATGATGGCTTTTGCTGTTAAAGTTTCGAAAAAAAATATTGACGAGTTGCTATATTGGCGGATTAATTTAAAAACGACAATATTTACTTAGAAATAATGTCAAAAACTTGTCAGTGATTGGGCTAAACTAAGATAAAACTTTTATAAGGTGCGTGGAGAGACTTAAGTAGGCTATGTGGCGATAAATTTGTTTTAAGAGAGTACTGCACAAGGAACCGCGTTCAAGCGCTTCTATGGGCTAAGTATATGCAAATAAACCCTTTTTTTAGGGACCTATTGATGTTATGCATTTTTACAAGCTCAAACAAATAAAGTTAATGTATGTGTGTCAGAATGCCAAGAACGGTGAAGAAAAATGGAAAATGGATTTTTTTCTGTGTTCAAACTTTTATTAAGATTGCTAGGCGTATTTGAATCGTGATACCTACCTCAACCGAAACACAAATGGACGTAGGGGTTAAAATTTTTCAAACGACTGTCTTGCGGTTGTCAACTTACATTCCCATGAATTCCTAAGGAATATCATCGGTCTTGCATTCAGCTTCCAAGCTATTCTGACTCTAAGCATCTCCTGGAAGTACAGCTTAAAGAGATTTTTTTCCTTTACAGACATTTAAATATTAACTTACTAGTTGAGCAATAAATACAAAATTTAGATTTTCATATTTGCCGTAACCGTATCTAAGTTTCTATTTCATAGACGCTTTGGCTAATCAATCATTTTAAATGCAGCATATGCGCACATTCAGCAGAAGTCATGCAAGACATTAAGCAGTCAAACAGAAAGACGCTGATACTTTCATCGAAGGCAAAATTCCTGTCCCAATTAAAAGAGCAAAGTATGATATTGTTCTTACTTTTCCAGAGCGCTTGGGTCGTGAGATTAAATTGCAAATCATTTAAAAAATGAAAGTTCTTGTAATTTGTCATTTAAATCTTTCCACGACCATGACCAAAAGTCAGAGCTTAGTTTATTTATGACCGTTCAAAATAGTTATTGAAAAATTCAAAATGTAATTGAACTAATTTTTAACTAACTGTAAATGATAATCTAAGAAATTGCACCAGATACTGGATGAGATTGTTCTTTAGCAAAAATTGACATGAAATTAGTGTAAGTTAGCTCCAAGCAATTGAAATTCTTAACAAGGCGAGTTTTGAATGGTGAGTATCGGATCGCCTAAACACTACTTTTTAATCTACATGCGCAATTTGAGAGTAAATTGAAATAAACTCATTGATAATAACTGTAAAATAGACCAAAATATACAAGGACTTTTTGCGAGTCTCCATAGAAGACGGGTCCTGCTGCAAATTTGGATTCCACTTTCTTAGCTGGTTTTTAATTAGAGTAGCAATCAGTAGAATGCAGACAGTATCTGTCAGATCTCCTCCTTTATGATTCATTTGAATTTTTACTTTCTAGCTTAAGAAAGAAGCTACTTCTGATCGGCTTCTTAGCCAATATAGACAAGCCTCAATAGAAAAACTGCATTCCTTCCGCGCCTACTACAGTGATTGGTAAAATTTTCGTTGGTTAAAAAATACAGCATAACTAATATTACGAGCGTCGGTCAAAGAAGTCTCTCCTAAGGGCCTACCGAGAGATTTTCTAGACCTTCACTCTGTATTCGCTGTTTAAAAATCTGGATATTTTAAGAATATAGCTAATGTTGGGAGTTCACTGGTATAGTTATCCTATATCATATGTTTTAGGCTAGCCAAAGTGAATTTTTGGCTCTTCGAGGTGTTCAACCAGCATCAATTTAATGTCTTGGATACATAAGAGATGGATGGCATTGTTCAAATCGAAATGAGACTTGCCAGTCAGCAGGTACTGAGGTAAACCTTTCTGATATCAATCATGCTTTCATATGATTACCATTTAGAAGTACAAAGACCTTCAGAACGGCATTTCTTGTTTGGCAATAAACTAACCACCTTGTTTGAAAACTGACCGAACGATCCACAAGGAGTCATTTATCATCTTCGGCTGATGATTTTCCAACTTCTCCTTGTAGTTAAAGAATCCAGATCGTATTAAACTAGAACCACGGTACCTAGAATTTGATTTTGATTTTCAAGATATGGTTCAGACCTCAAATAACGGATCCGAATAACTGATGAGGCCTCCTTGAAACCAACAATCTCATTTTTCAAACATTCTCATACAATTTAAGATAGCCTACGTCCTTATCAAGCCATTTATTTTAAATAACAAAATATTTCCTGCAGATTTGCATTAGTTTAAGAAACTTCTTTGGTCCGACTTCAAGACGTCGTTAGTTTCCACTAGACTTTCGTCATTTTTTTATGAATATGAAATGCAATGGTGCTTTTGCGGGATTATTTTTCACAGTCGTCCTTTGAAGCACCCTCTGTTGCTGCTTCCTCTCTCGATTTACTCTTTGGCTTGATTATCATGAAATTCGGCTGCGACTATTCCTTACAATTCTCCATTTCAATGGAACTTTCATCTGAGAGCTTAGGCAAAAAGGCCACGTTGAGAGATGGTTAAATCTAAAACAAAGATACAGATGTTGAAGGCGACCACGACTAATGGAATGCGAAATAAATTTCACAAGTTTAATTACGTCCCATCATTTCGGAAATCATTTTTTATGAAAGTGTGAACCCTCTAATTTTGATTGCTAGATAAATGGCAAATTTTAAATAATGAAATTTATAGAAAACGAGAGCTTCGATCATATGAAGATATAGAACTGATGCGATACTAAAGCTCATCATTTCTACAGTAAATTGATTCACAACGCAATAAAAAGTCTGTGCAAAACTGCTAGGTAAATGTTACCAGTATCGAACAGCTATTGAAACTCTTGGAAGTTAAGTCAGTGAACTCGCATATTCCGCAGACTAATTTTGATTGTTTCTAATAGCGTTAGTAAACTGAAAGAGAAGGTGGTAAACCTTGCTGGTCCCTGAACACTGTGAGAGATTAGTTAGCTACTGCAAGTTTCGGAATCGCAGTCAATATCAGCCAGCTCAAAACAATAGTTTTGAATTAATGCAACAAGTAACTAGCATCGTTCTTCCATATTTGTGCTTAAACAATTTTTAGAATTTCAAAATACACACCTCAAAATTTTAATGAGAAAAAACTCTAGTTGGTAGAGTAGTATGCAGTTCCAGAACATCTGTTAAAAAAAGCTCAAACATTACATACGCTGGGATTTTCATGCTGTAACTTTGACTTATATAAAAATTTTGGTTCGTTTGGTAGCAAGATAGAATTGCATTGAAGCCTGCACTCTTTGACTGTTTTCAGCTAGGCAGCTACTAATTTGAAAAACACTAAACGGTTCTCGAAAAGCAGGGAAAATTAAATATTATGCATGCAACCTGCTTTTTGTTGGGCACCATTACAAATGTAGATAAAACTAATAAGAAAATAAACTCTTTTTGTTTCCAAATGCATAAAAACCTAGTCAGAAAACCTTTAGTACAAGAGGTACTTCAAAACCCTGAGTTCGTCTTGTGTAGATATGAAGTAACCTTTCTAGCAGGAAGAATATACCTAACGCACACCGGCAGAGACTGATAAATAAAAGTATTTATGCCTTGTTTATTTTATTTATTACATAAAACCTAAAACATACTTGCCAAGTAACTTTACAGTATCCTAACCTTTCAGCATTGGAGTTTCATCTCCATCATGTTTCCAGTTAGTAACACAACAAAAACCAATTAAAACAATCGAGGTAAGAAGCAGCGTTTTATGAGCTCCAAGATACACTTCTGGTAACGTAACTGCTCACACCAAGATTAGGTTTTTCTTAGAAATTCGACCTATTTGAATTAGCGATAGAGAGCCAAATTCTATAAGTTTAAGTTTAAACTGTAAAAGCTTGAATGGTTTGCAATCTATCGAATTTGCGCCAAGCGACACGAAAGAAGCTAGTGCTTATGGAATCATCTCCCTATTTAGAGACTCTCAATACTAGTGACTTCGAAAAATCAAAGCAGAACCAACGAAATCTAAGTGGTATGAATACAACAAGGAATAAATAGATTAACTGGAAGGTGGATAGTGGAGAATGAGTCTCAAGGAGTGATTTCGATTAAATTTAAATTAGCCATTGGCACAATATTTGCCAATTTTATCATGAAAAGAAATAGCTCTGGATGCCAATTGATACAAATCTCTCAATTCATGCTTCCTAATGGCAATAGCAATCTAATGTAATTTCAGCAGGTTCGTTCAATTCTTTTGCGCCGTTCAAAATAGCCCTATGAGTAGCATAATGGAGCCATTGAATCGGATGAGTGGAATGTTGGGATTACTTTCATTACTTTCTCTTGTCTGCTTTGACTTCTTGAGTCTTGCCTCCTTAATTTAAGACTGAGAAAATTGCTTAATAGACTTACTTTAGGCGAGATCTATAAATAAGATGACCTTTGATTGCACGCAGTAATAAATATTTGTTCCAATTGTAAATACTCTGTACAAAACATCCTCCTCAAATTTTACCAATGTTTCCATTCTAATAATTTAATTAGCCTTTAAAACAACTGTAAACTTGCTATTATACATTTTTTTACGGGAAAGAAATGCTTGTGATGTTTGGTTTGCAGCACCGTGCTCTCAGGTAGGAATCAAAAGCATGGCGATGAATTTAAGTAAAACCATTGCCAATTTATAGACCTGACTCCCAGTTTGAGTGTTCCATAAGAACAGACAGAAATTTAAAAGGCAGTGAAAGGTACTAGTGCTTAAAACCTGTGCAGGTTGAGATACAAAACGAGCCAATCTGTATTGTGCTGCCTGATGTAATTGCACTTCATACGACCAAATACAACAAAATTAATTACGGACATAATGGTGAGCTTTGGTGTGACTTGTTTCAGACAAATCAAGTACGATTTGAAAAAATATTTTAGTCATCTCACTAAAGCAGTATTTTAAACTGTTACATTCCTGCACAAAAACACTAACGAATGTACATATTTTAGGCATCATTTGAAAAGACTTTTGCGTTTGAATATGTAGGTTTAACTTTTCTGTTAATCTGAAGTGTAGATGGCTGGAGAAAGTGGGATCTTCTCAGGTTCAAGGTACCAATCACATAGAGCTACATCTTAGCCCTGCATTGAGGCTGGGTTTCTGCAAGTTATTACGAACAATCTTAGTGATTTGAGCAGCATAACTTAGGGCTTTAATGAATCAAATTAATAAACGTAACTTATTAACAACTAAACGCTTATTACTATTATACTAAGCGCAAAGCACGAGGAAAAAAAATCTGGCTTGAATATTAACTCAAACTGAAGAATAAAAGCTTATCGAAATGCTCTAAAAATGTTTGACTTTTGAGAATTCAGTGTTGTAAAATTATAGGCGATGTGAACCAATAAAGAATTCCTTAAAAATACATTCTTTCTAAAGAACCAAAAAATCTGACATATTGTAAAGCTCGAATGATTAAAAATTCTAAGCCGCAAGTAAGCTACAAGTCTTAGCTTTCTTTGGCGATATGTTTTACTAAATCCTGTTTTTCTTTCTAAAATTTCAAATGTAATTTATCATATTTAGAAAGAAGTCAATTTTGCATGTAGCAGAGCTGCGCATTTGATCTAGTGTAGGAAACCAACTATTTAAAATTTTTTCATTAAATAACAAATCTTCTAAGACTTTATATTTCAGTAGAAGTAAATAATTCATTGTATCTAGATTTTAGTTTGTTTAAAATGTTAATGGTCACATGCCGCTATTTATGACGGACAATTTGTTCCGCAGATAAATTTATTGATTAGGCAAATGCATTTAATTGATTTTTCCTTTTTTTCAAAATCGAAAAATTCAAGCCTTATGTACCATTTGAATCGCTTAGCTTTTTAAGCTCTGGTCTGGACTATATAGCTCTTTGCTCTAGCGTTTGTCACCTATAAAGAAACCGTCACCAGCTTGGATAGACTTCTTCAGGCTGACCTTATTCATATATTCATTTATTTAATGTGAGTTAACTGAGAATGAATTTTCACTAAAGTATCTAAGCTGAATATTTGCCGTGAGTTCAAAAAGAGATCTTGCTCTTCTTATTTCATTTAGACGGAGTCTTTCACTGACTAACGGAAGATTAGATTTAACGTAAGTATCAATGATGAAAGTCTACAGAAGGGTGACGAGGCGAATGTCCAGCGAAAACACTTTGAGAGAATCCAGATAGACAAAAACTGAATGCTGCACTCTTCTTACCTTTTTAAAATTATTAATGGAATTTTTCCTCTTAGAGGCTTGGTTTGATTTTCCAGTGCTTATTGACAAGATTGAAGTAAATATTCCGATGCGGTGTTAAAACACTTGAAAATCCTATTAGCTTTACTGGCTCAGTATTCAAAAGGAACAAAAACAATGTAAATTATATTTCCTTCATTAAATCATTCATTTTTGTACCTTAATAATTCAAAATTTACTTCTGGAAATCGTATTTTATTTTATTTGCTATGCAAATAACTTATTTTTGCTCTTAGTAAGGCAAAAAACCTTTAGACCTAATCAACAGGACAAGTTATTGTCCTGTGTTTTAAGCCTATCTTTGCACTAAATTGTAATAAATATCGCCACTCAAAACGCTTATATCGGTTGATTTCATGATGTTTACAGGTCGCAGAAAACAATAATGAACCTGATTCTGCTCTTTTCTTGCAGTTGACAAACAAATTAAAAGTTATCACGAAAGATCCTCTACTAAGCGATTAGAAACAAATGCAGGAACAATTTCAGAGCTCTTAAATGCTGACACATAATGTGAACTCGTCGTTGCCTATCGCATCGTTAAGAATTAGTCTATCTTTATTGAAACTCTGTTGATTACGAAGATAACCAAACGTTTTCATTATCTTTACCCTATTTTCATGGAGTGGCAACTATTTTGTAGTACCGTTTACTGAGTCTGTCTTTGAATCCTGCTTTATCGATTAAGAGATTTCGTTTCAACAGTATTTGTCTAGGTCGCTTGTGAAGTGACCAACCGCTCTTCTCAATAGACATGCTTTTCAACAGTGCTTCTTCACGGCTATCGAGTATTAACAGAATTACTCCATAGGATGAGCACAAAATCACTAACGAGTTTAAGATTCAAAAACACACTAATTCACTCTGAGTTCATAGACTTGAACTAGGGATTGCTTCTGTGGTTGCCATTTCATAAAGATTTTGGAAAAATAAAGGCTTCAAAACCTGTAATAAAACAAGTGAATTGGCTTTCACATACTTGAAAATCGCCTCAGCTCCTTCTCAGTCACCAATTACTAGGCTTTTGACAAGGCAAAAAGGTCCACTTAAAAAGCTACAGATATTTATAAAGCAATTCAAACAAAAAATCACGATTGCTGACTATTGTCTAGTTATCCGCTTTTTCACAAAGTGAAACAGCCACGGGAATGGTATACTACCCTGCTTAGCTTACATTAATGCCTATGTCAAATTCGTTTTAACAGGGCAGCTAAAATGCAACAAAAATGGTTCAGTTTCATCAGCAATAAGAGAATCAAATTGCAAAAATTTAAGTGGATGAAATGGATAACCGAATCCAATGGTTGAATCAAACCAAAGATTAAGAAGAGCTTTTCTCGAAATTCCCTAAATCAGATAATCTTGGAAAGCTTGCTGTCAATAATATTCAATGTGATCGAGTGAGTAACCTTCTAACTCCTACCAAAGGAATTTTTTCGAGTGCAAAAAGCCCTAAATTTTCTGTTAATTATAAAAATGTTTGTTAATGTAATCTAAGCCGACTCAGCCCAGCAGTTAATTCTGTTTATTTAAATATAATTTTGCCGAGCACATATCTCGAAGGCTAGCCTAAAGTCAAAAAGAGTTCTTTCGGTCAAAATCCATGTTAATGCCAGGTTTATCTGAGTACAGACTCCTATAGTTTAATAAGCATATATGTAGAATTTACTCAAAAAATCCAGGCAATTTCATAAAATCCTTTCCTGTTTATTCACTATTTTCATTCTCAACTGCTCCATAGCATATAAGAACTGGCTTAGTTTGGTTTAACTAAATCCGGTAACAATGAAAATTGTAAAAGCATGCCTTTTGAATGATCTCGAAAGTGACAAAGCATTCATAATTGTACAAGTATCACGTCATAATATAGTCTACCAAATGTTCTGTTCTGATGTTTAATTATATTTTTGAGGACATTTACTTAATACGAAAATCTCTCTTGTTTCCTTCCAGTTGAATAAATTTTGGATTTTCTATCCAGCTCAATTGTCCAGCCACTCGCATGTTTAAAATTGTCTTTTAGCTTCCCTTATGAGTTCGCTGTTTTTGAGCGTTCAAAATGCAAGTTAAATTTTGGCCTTCATTTTACGAGTTTATTTTAAAACATTTTAAAATATTATTTTTGGCTGATTAGTTAAATTTTGTAATACTCTTTATTCACACCTATATTGCTCACTTTTTAGAAAACGAACCATCCTTTTGGATATTTTCATAATAAATTCATTTCAAAGTATCTCCAAATTTTTGGTAACACTATGCACTCAAAAATACAGAATTATTCCAGTTAGATTTGTACAAGTAAAATCAAAATTGTTAGGATATTGAAGAAAGGAGAATAGTAAAACCTTTTATGAAAAATTTAGAGGAATAAACTGAAAAATTACATTTTTTGTGGACTCAATGAGATGAAACTGCATTTAAGTTAAAGCATAAACTAAGCTCTGGAATCTTGAGAGGAAGACAGACAAGTGAATGGAAGTTTTACCCACACAAAATTTTTTTATTATTCACACATGGAAGATTTTAGCCCTCACTGAGAGACTTTGTACAAAAAATGATAAAGTAGGTGTCTTTCTTAGGAAAAATGGGAGAAAGATACAAACGAAGATGAACGATCAATCAAAATAGCCATTCATCTTCATCCAAAAATGGGAATTTTGTGAGAAATAGCTATGAATATTTGCGATAACCTTAATCTAAAAGTAAAATGTTTGTCCATATATATGAATTTACAACTAGAATGCTCTTTAAAATTAAGCTTTTTAAAATACCTTGAAGTATAATACTGTTCAAATAACCAGACAGAGGAAGGTATTGCAACCCTCCTTTCGTTCAATCTTACTTTCTCATGAAATTACGTGCACATGAAATCATTCCTTAAACATATATTTTGAGTTGATAAAAACATAAATAAAAATAAACATAAATAAAGTTAAAACGTTTAAATTTAATGGCCTGCTCACAAACAACGTGGTTTCTTAGGCATTGTGTCACATCAAGTAATTTCTAGTCTTTGTTTTAACAAGCCAATTTGAACCTTAATCTTCACTTTTAAATCTTTAGTTATGCTGTGGCTTTTCTTCCAATCCCTTGAACTCTGAGAACGAAAACCACCGCACTTACTTTTGAGGGGTTTAAGTTTAGACAATAGTAAAGTATACTGGTTGGGTTATAATTAGCTTTGAGTTCGATATTCTGCTTAGAAGTCAAGGCCATCAAATTTTGAGAGCCGAACCGCAAACTTCCTGAGGCGATTCATCAAAGTGGCGGCCAAACTCGCGCGCTTTGAATAAAGCAAAAGTTATCAAATAAAAAATGAATTTGCTCTTCTTAGTGATAAATGTGGTGAACCGGAGGGGAACTTAGAAAACTGAAAGAAAATTTAGTCTGTCTTTTGACGTTTCATTAGCACTCAGGCAACTTCTAACTTGTTAGCTCTCTTCAATTGTCTATCCCAATGATCAACACTGCAGTCAGCCCCGATTCCATCAGTCCACTTTCCGTACGTTTTCAAGGTTAACCAATTCTAAAAATTTGGAAGGTTTGGTCAGTACTTTTTGTATCTTTTGTGTAAAGCCCTTATTATTTCGTACTTGCAATTGAAATTGGCTTGCCTTATTCAAATTTACTGTTTTGCAGTCAAAATGAATACTTTTTAAGGCATATGCTGTCCAACGACCCACTTTATTTCTCATTTTATAAACGAAATAAAGTTTGAGTGGTCACGCAACCATCAGCATCATCCATGCTTTTTTATTCTGTTTGCCTCGTATCACTGCCCTCACATCTCGGCAATTATAAATTAACTTCAATCGTCAGCAATCATTTGCATCCAGCAATGAAGTTCAGTCAACTGGATGAGCACACGTAAATAGCAAGAGGACAGCCTTCTTTCAAATTTATAGCTATTTGAAGATGAAAAGTTAAGCTGATGAGGCTAAAACAGACTGCCGGAACGCAGTGGCTAACGTGGAACAACCGAAGAGTACGCAAAGTGGTCGAGTTAACGTATGCTTAGAAATCATCGGTTCCGATATAAAATTAGGATCGTAAACCATTCTTTCAAAAGCTGACAAAACTTACTCTTTTTACTGCAGGTAAAAGCGCTAGATTACCAACAGGTAAAAGGGAAGAAGAGCCGAATGAGGTACGTCAATCGTAGCTAATGTGGAATAACCGAAATGTACGCATAATAGTAGAGTTAATATATGCCTAGAGATCATTGGGTTCCAATATGAAATGAAGGTTATAAACCAGACCTACATAAGCAAGCTCATCCAGATTATCAATAGCTAGAAGGGAAAAAGAACTTAATGGGGTTCAAAAGTCTTATTAGCAATTCGATGTTGATTGTTAATAAATTTCGTAAATTTTTGTTCTTCAATGAGGATAGTATGCAAACTCAGATGTTTTACTACCAGAAACTCTTACTTGAAGGCAAATAAAAGCTATAATTTTGAATCGCTTCTAAAGCCGAACATTTTAAATTATAGAAAACGGCTGGAAAAATTTAAAACAAAAACTTTGTTGTGGGATTTGAAATAGTTTTTATTAGTCGAAAGAAATCGCATTTACCTTACTGTCAGTAATTGGCATGTCTTAACCAAATCTGGGTGAAATTGCATTGATATCGGAGTCTGTCAGTTCCTTCTACTGAAAGGTGTTCTCACCAGAAGAATGGCAACCATCGCTTATGCCCATGCAAGGAGACAGCTGACTAGTCTATTTAACTGCTGCTTATAACTATCAATCGTAAAAAATGGATAATGCCAACTTTTCAACTGGATCAATCAGTTAGGATGCCGGATTAAGGTGTATCAGTTTAGGTTACATGTGTTTTAAAATACTTTCAAGTATCCAGATTCTCATTATGTCAAAAAAAATTGTCCCGTATATAAATTGTTTATATGAATTTGTTGTTTCAATACAGCGGTATGATGGAGTTAATGAAATTAATGGTACAGCAGAGCAGCAGAACAAAGTGGTCAAATGGCACAAAACTTCGTAAATTTGTCATTTTAGTGCATGCAAGAAGAGTGCAATTTCCTTGCTTTTATGATGACCAGACATTGTTTATATATCATTATAGTGGCAATATATTCAATCTTGGACTTAAGCAACTTTGCAGTTAATTCCATTCGGTCCATCAAATTAGACCGTTCTAGATGATTTTGATAAAAAGTAATGAATTATTCAAGCATCAAATCAAGTGGTTCGGGAAAGCTGAACTTCGCAGAAACGGTTTACGAAGTTCCATAGTTTCAGTATTCAATGTTACCCGCACCAATTGAGCTTCGATAATCGTCTTGCAAAGCAAGCTGGTTCAGAGTTTATTTAAAAAAGTTATTAAATTTATTATGACATAATTTTTCGAAAATCAGTTGGAGTTTGACAAAATAACTAGCATTGACTTTACCATAGAGCCATAAAAACACTATCCATATAACAATAGAAAATAGGTGGTGATAGCTAGTATGAATAAAAAAGGTGATATTTTAGTATCTTTTTAAGTTGATGGATAGCTCTTATTTCTATTAATTGTCAGTCAAACTGAAAATATTTTTAACGTCTTTGGACTATCATATTGGTTCTAAAATAAACACAACAGGAGTACCAGTTGGTTTAAACTCAAAAATTATTTAGGAAGCTATAGCAGGTCAAAAAACTGTCCTTAGTTCATGAATCGGCTCCTAAGCCTTAGTATTTTAGCCAACGGGAATTGGTTAGCTGCACCAAGAGGACTAAAGCATTGAAATAAACATCGTTTATTGACATTCACTAAGTAACCAAACGTTTTGTGCTATTATTAAACCAACAACAGCAGGAACTGATGTTTTTGACGCTTTTGAAAAACTTTTTTAGGCAAAGAAATTACCAATCTTGTTTTTAGATTTTGTTGAATTTTGGAGAGGCCTTATTCTTTCTTGGGTAGTGAAAAATTCGCAAATGAAAAGCTTGTCTTCTCAACTATCTATAAAAGAAGTCAAAAATGTAGTTCTTGTTATTCATAATAAGCTGTCTGCATATAATATAAGTTACGCACTGACTTTAAAAAATGAATTAAAAGCAGCTCTTAAAATCTGGCATTGGGTCTTCATAAACTTGACCGCAAGCTCATCATTCAACAAGCATCGCATCAGATCAGCGATGTTAAATTCCTTTCTTAACATCACCATCCTCTAAGTTTTGGACTCGGCTTTGAAGACTGGTTGGTTTTGATCAGATTTTTAACCACGGCATAAATAGGTCCATTAAAGGATTCCTTCATATTGTTGTTCATTTGGTTGAACCATAAGTCAGTCAAAGTCATTTTCTTTGTCGTCTTGTAATCCCTTTACTGACAAGAACCGTTGGCTTTAGAGAATCAAGTTAAACTTCCAAAATCCGCCAAAAGAGAACTTTGTGTTGAATTTGGTTTGTTAATTTTTCAAGTATATAAACCCACAGGAACAAAGATTTTATTTTCTAGATTTTGAACAAGTTTGTGCTGAACAGTCAGATGCAAAGTGGAGACAAGTTGAAGCCTTTGCTTCATCAAACTGTACAATTCCAACTCAAGGAAGAATTCCTAGCAGCGTTCCATAATGAGTTTCATTTAATCTAAAGCTAAAATTATAATCCATAAGGTGGGACGGACAAACACCTTGCTTTGACTATTCGGAATGTTCCTTGTACCTTTCCTACTTATTCGACAAAAACGCCTCTGCCTTTAGACATTAATCAGACACTTCATAAGCAGTTGAATATCCAGCGTTTTTCTCCTTGTAAAATGAACCCAAGGAACAACAATTAGATTAATTAGAAGGTGAGTAAGTACTACAAGCTCTAAAGAGGATAACATGACTCCAAGCTACTGCTGCAGTCTAATAGACGTTTTAAACTCACAGATTCAGCCTAGTTTGCAAAAGCAGAACCCAAAGTTTTACTTAGGAACCTAGAAGAATGACCGAAGTCTATTTTTACTGGAAATCATCTACAGTGCTTGAGAAAAACAACACCGGATTTCGTCATTTCTGTGGTAAGTAGACATCCATTGTCTAGATGGATTAGTGCTGCTGGAAGACAAGTGTGCCATTTAAACAACGAGTGTTTTTGAACTCAAACTGGATTAAAAACTGTTACAGTTAAAGAAAGTGTTTTGCGTTGTGCAAAACTTGCTGATCTGTTTGGAAGACATATGACAGCACATGGAAATGAAAATTCAGGTAAAATTCATAACTAGAAGTGTTAGTGTTTCTTCGCCAGTACTCAGGTCGGTTAGCTAACGCTTCCTAACATTGGATGATTGTTTGTCAGCTTATATGATAGGTATAGCATTCATGCGCCGAGTTCTTTTGTTGATGGCAAATATTAACGAAGATTTTCCAGGCTACAAGAAATGTCCAAAAAAAGTTTTTTTCCCGGTAGAATAAGTAGTGCCTGTGGGAATCGGTTTCCGCCTCTTAGGTAACCAAAAAGGGCTTAAAGCATGCGTTATGCATCTAAAAACTTCCACCAGGTAGGTCTTGTGGAAACTTGGAAAGTACCGAAAATTACACCGAAGTAGTGAAAATAACTTTTCCGATTACAGTATATCTTTTCATAGTGCACTGGTTACATTGTATATTTAAATAAATTTGTTATTAATAAATTTATTTTCATTAAGCACATAAAACATTTCCTCACTCTTCCACATATGATTTCGGAGAAGAAAAGCTAAGTCGAAGCTTCAGACACTTTTTACACAACTCCAATGCAGAAATTCTACCACAACGAATACCTTTGGGCACTTTGACCGAGACAGGGAACTTGATTCCTCAAACTAAATATGTTTTTCAAAGTATCTTAAAACTTCCAACAAATCATAGACAGAATCTGGTCAAAACGCAAGGGAGCAATTAATTCGTCTGATATAAGTATCTGGATGTATCATGCTCTCAGTAATTGCAAAACTGAAATTCTTCAACTGTTTTAAGGGGTTTGTTTATTCTGTGGCCTTGTAAATGCTTCTTCATCTGTTGAAACTAATAGTTTCATCGCTCTCTCGACACAATCAGGAATATGATATTGTTGGTAAAATTCCTCTTAAAATCTAATCCGAATGCTTTAATGGTTGAAACTCGACCTCAACAGGTCTCTTTATAAACTGAAGAAACCTATTGCCCAAAAGGTAGTATGATGCAATCCTATTCCTAAATGGTTAGCGATCTCTTATTGCTATGCTGGTGGTTAAACCTAGTGTGAACCTCCTCGGGGTAATCAATGGTAAGCCCAGGGGCAAATCTGGGAGCTAACGAGAGAGACGACCGGATAGAACTAATCATCCACCGGACGTACAACATTAACTTATGCCAGCAGTAGTACAATTTCGCACAGCCTGGTAAACGAGGCACAACGTGAATACCTCGAGTCATGGTCTCAAACTGGACTGTGGAAAGCGCGTGCATGTAGCAATGAATGGAATCTCCGCCGAGAAGTTGAAAAGGCTTCTGGAGAAGGAACTTAGATTTTCTGCACTTATCAGTGTCGAGGACGGACAAGGCGTTACTACAGAGTTGAACTGCTACCTGTGCTATGGAACCATACTTGAATGATGACCAAAGTAGCGAAGGCGTTGATAAACGCTTTTACTGCCTTCCCTGTTAACCGTTGTGTGCTGCCTGTTGTAGGAGGCTTTTTGTACTTGTCCTTGGGACTTGGGCGAGGATAATAATAATATTGCTATGCTGCTTAGCGAATCTGACAAATCCTAAGACTCCAAAAGTTGATTTGTATCGGCTGATTGCAGATAAAGGGGATCAGCTTCCGACGACTACTCGCACAACTAATTGCTATTCGTTTCCATCAAAACGTACGCTTCACAGCCCAACAAGTCGTGAGTGTACAAGTGAACGCCTGCAATATTTGATCATTTCTGTCAATGGAAAGTAGACAGACTGGTTGTTATTTATCAAAACCAATTTCGACTTACAAAAACATTGTAGTGTCGTGCAAAATAAGTTTGCATGTACATCCAAATGATTGGAGGTTAAACAGAATTTTTTGACACTTCTGCATCTTTTTGAGAACAAAAGAAAGAGTGCGGCATACTTTTCGGTTCCAATTTTTTTTCATTTCCTTCTTCTATTTTACAGATTATGACCCTACGCAAAATACAAAAACTTCATCCAAAGTATGCTTTTCGGTCAAAATTCAAAGTAATGTGACATATTTACCTACAGGATTGAAGTAATATTCATTTTTATTCTGATCAAACAATGGCAATTCTTTCCGATTATTCCGACTTCAGGAGTAATTTACAAAATGTTTTAATGCAACCCCGCAAATTTTCATTATATGACGCTTCTAATCTTATTGCGAATTCCCCAAAACTTGCATATATATTTTGTTTAAATGCAGATGCATTAAGCGCCTAGAAGCATAAATGCGGCGAATTTTAATGTTTATATTTATTGACTCTCCAGGCAACTTTTACCCAAAATAGAAACGCTCTTAAAAGCCCAATTTCTTAAATCTTCAATATGTGCATATAAGAATGAACCGAAAATGGCTTAAATGTTTTAGAATTAATTATTTTGACTTTGATATATCTGGCACATTGAATCAAGATATGCGTTGTGGAGATAACCATGTATTTCTGGTACTTTGCCCAGTTGTTAGAATGTTAAACAAGCTGAATTTCTCAGATTAACAGAACGACTACTTATAATTTTCTGTCATAATGCAGCTTCATGAATTAAACCTCTGCTAATAAGATTGAAAGAATATCAAATAGTACCCAGTTCAAGATCGCCTAGAGTCCAGTGATTGTGGAAAATGCGCTAGCTGCCAGAGAAGGTCAAAAATGACCAAAATGTACTTTGGTCACCAAGAACGTTTTATTTAGGCTGAAAAAAATGACTAGTTGAAAAAAAATTTTGAGATTAACTACTTAACTTCTTAACTTTTACAGAAACAGTAGTTCGGCTAAGTGTGTGGTTGTTGCTTCTAATTGAAAAATTTCTTTGAACGAATTATCTCCCTTTAAGCCGAAGCTGGCAATAGAAGTAGAAATATATCTCTAATCAAAAGAAATTACTCAGAAAAAAGACCAAGAATACGCATTTTTTTATACCCTCATTGTAAAAACAAGTTGCCATTTTTAAGGAAGGTTGGAAGGATTTGTTTATTTCCAGAACTGATGAAGCAATAAGATGAAGTCAAATAATAAGCTTAATCATAAGGACTTAAGGGCAGAAATGCTTATGATGTTTGGCTTGCAACTCTGTGCCCTCAATTAGGAATCAAAGGCAAGGCGGTGACTTCAAGTAAAATCATTGCCAATTTATAGACCTAACGCCCAGGTTGAGGGTTCTAAAAGAAGGGAATTCGATAACGGAATGTAAAGGAAAGCTATAGATAGGCATTTAAAAAGCAGCGAGAATCGGTAGTGCTTAGAAGCTCTGCTAAGTGGTTTGGAGAGCCTTGTGACGTACAAGTTATATCTAAATACTTGATGAAACCCGTTCAATTTATCCTTTTTTCCTTAAATTACTCCGAGGAAAAACTATCGCCATCTAATTTTTATATTATTGCGTTTTTACTTCAAACATTACGTTGCTCGGAGGAGGAATTCGCTTCCTTATGTAGACACTTGTATGCAGCTTTTTCAAAACAGCATTAGCAAAATTTTCAGTGCTCCTGATTGATACTTCTGGTTTCTGTCGCCTTGAATCAAAGTATGCTAAAGATAATTCCATGAAAAGATTATTTTGCCTTAGAAAAACCCATTTTCTGGGGAAAAGCTCTAAGCCTTATTGCATGCAATGCAACTTAAAGAAGTAAAATGAGAACTGTGCGATCGTTTGTTTTTTTAAAAAAAAAAAGATTATAAACGCTAAAGCTGGTCTTCTAGAATTTAAGCTTGACTGTCTTGCAATATTGCGGAAGAAAATGTTTTATTTCTATTTGCGGACGGAAAGCCACAACTTCTGCAAAAATTTAGGACCATTTTAAAGGCATTTTGATTGTAGCTTGGTCTTCAATACACCAAACTTAATGCTGGGGTCACAGTATTAGAAGGAAAGAGATCGAGGAAATAAATGACAAAACTCCATAAATGCAATCAAAATTCACTGTTTTTTTTTTCGTGAAATCATTCTCTTTGAGTTATTTCTAAGATGTTACACCAATCTTTTCTCAATAAAGTTTGCCCTATGTCTTAAGAGAGTTTGCAGCCATTGTATAAGATTCTGGGTGACCTTGGCGCAAGACTTCCAAGATCTTCCTCTATTAGACTAGTCTAAATAACGGCATTCACCAGTGAGCCGTTAGTGAAGGCATAATGCTATTTAGGTCCAAAAGTATAACTTACAGGCATGAAATAGCCTAATCGGTAGAGGGCGTTTAATTCACCATTAATTTCTTGGCACTTTTTTCATATAAATATTTGATGTTTATTAAATTCACCCCATGGACTTAAATAAAAAAAGAAAGAAAGATTCTGCCTTCATTTTAATCCATGAAACAATTTATTTTGTTCATTAAAAAGGGTAGATATTTTCTAATGGATATTTATGCAATGGAATACTGAATAGATCATCATAAATCCTTGCAAATTGAAAAAAAGTATGATTCATTTACTGTTGAGTTGGGAGAAGAACTAAAGTCAATTCTTTCTGAGATTCAATTTTTGAAACAAGCGGCCACCTTGGATTCTCAAATTTCTTCTTCTTGACATTAGACCAACTGATGGCAGCGCAGTGAAGTGAATTCCTCTATCTCAGTTAAATACGGACTTCGGGCACAAATTATTTCTCTTATTCAAATTATGGCAATTGACAAATAGCCAGTCCCTTTCTTGCCATAGTTTGCTTTTTGTTCATTTTATCTGTTGGTGTTCTACCGCAAATCAAGTCAGTGTCCTATGGTCTTGTGGTCCAAATTAGGACTTAACGGAGGTAAAATATTAGATCTGCAAAGGCCAGTGAATCAAGACCCAATTTTTTTACTTTAATAATTGGTGGGTTTTTCTTGGAATCTTGTTTTATTTGGTAAGGATTTTCATGTCAGCAATATTCGTTTAGGTTGCATGTGAAGTAACCATCTGCTCTTCTCAGTGGGCATGCTTTTCGATAACGTTCTTTTATGGCTATCGGGTACCATCAGATTTACTCTGCAGGATGTGCACGAAATCGCCAGTAATTCTAGGCTTCAAAAATACATTATTTCACTTGTAGTTGACATTTTTACCAAAGCTTTATTAATCTAAGCCTTCTAAGCGTATGATGAAATGAGCAAACTGGCCATTCCATTTGAATACAACGAATTAGCGGAGCCCCAAAAGTGAATTTATAAACAACTTAAACGTTATTTTGGCAAAACAATGCTTTCTTTGCTTGACATTAACGACTTTATTTATTAGTGAAGAGTAAACTAGTGCCCTTACAGTCCATTATGCAAGTTTTTCCATCGAATACAAGTGGATGGTCTCATTCAGCGAGGTGCAATCAATCACAGGTAGAGCCAAATTATCAAAACATCAAAAGAGCGGTAATTTTTGAAGGATAAAGAAATGGACAAAAGGTGAACAGAGCAGTCTTTCAGATATAATGAGCGTGGCAGTCGTCTTTGTCATACAGCGAGTCTAGTGGGATGCAAAGCAGCGCACATTATAAAACCAACTTCATAACTATGTGGATAAACTTTCGTTTCAAATATTACTTCCACACACCCTTGATTTTGACGCTTTTAAAAAAAGGAGACATAAAAGAATACTGCGACTCTTCTTTTGTTCCAAATTACTTCCCCTAGTTTCGCATTTCATGATTGAAAACAAAATAGATAAATCATAATTAACTTGAGAATTTAGGATCTCATGGCTCGGTCACTGAATGAGGTTTCGCAAACACTGCATTACAAAAAAATAATTTACGGTGTTGAAATCATGAACCCAAGTTAGGCCCCAGTCATTCGCTTCTTACATTTCAATGGCTTCAGATTACAAAAGGGTTTAGCCTGGTTAATGTAAAGCTGAATGCAGTGCAGAAGATGTACATCCACCAATTTGATTTTTGACGACATAAAAAGTCCGTGAATCCTAACTTAAATGACACTTGTATTTGAGTCATTTAAGTGATCCTGAATAAATGCAAAATTACAAACGATAGATTGGAAACAATCAGAGGACCGACATTCCCAAAAACGGAATAGATAAGACATTAAAGGTGGACAAATTTATGAGGCTGAAAATCAGACCTTCTATGGTGAAATCTATAAAAAAACCTAATTGATGAGTGAAATCGGCTTGGTCTATCCAAATTAAATATTTTGCAGTCAAAACGAATACTTTTAAAGGCATATGCTACCCAACGACCCACTTTATTTCTCATTTTATAAACGAAATAAAGTTTGAGTAGTCACGCAAAAATCAGCATCATCTATGCTTTTTTATTCTGTTTGCCTCGTATCACTGCCCTCACATCTCGGCAATTATAAATTAACTTCAATCGTCAGCAATCATTTGCATCCAGCAATGAAGTTCAGTCAACTGGATAAGCACACGTAAATAGCAAGAGGACAGCCTTCTTTCAAATTTATAGCTATTTGAAGATGAAAAGTTAAGCTGATGAGGCTAAAACAGACTGCCGGAACGCAGTGGCTAACGTGGAACAACCGAAGAGTACGCAAAGTGGTCGAGTTAACGTATGCTTAGAAATCATCGGTGCCGATATAAAATTAGGATCGTAAACCATTCTTTTAAAAGCTGGCAAAACGTACTCTTTTCGCTACAGGTTAAAGCGCTAGATTGCTAACTGGTAAAAGGGAAGAAGAGCCGAATGAGGCATGAAGTAAAATTAGGTTCAGCTTAAAGATCCCAATCGATTTGGTCACCGAATTGTCTGGCTTGTGATTTCAACCATTTCTGTAAATTAATATTACAGATGACAAACAGGCATTCATTCAAGTCTACAATCTAAATTTCGAATCAGAAACCGTTAGGCGGAACTACCTTTTGGACAAGCAAGTGATGTATAAATATTTAGGTCAGATTCAAGGCTGTACTCATTAGTCCAAAAAAGTGGCTGGAAATTCGCCACACCTTGAACGATTCGCAGTGTTATCCCGAACCTGCTGTTTCTATCAAAATTTAAATTTCGAGCGATTTTTTTTTATTGAATGAAAGGGGATTGAACACGCATGGACATTTAAGTCGATAGAATTATATTTCAGAAACAAACCTCTTAAATTGCAATTTTTCATAGTTACTTTAAAGCCTACAAAATTGAGAAATAGCCCAAAGGTCTTAACGGGTGTTATTTTTAGCTGATCTACTAGTAGCTATCCAAGAAAATCATTTGACCACATTACGCTCCTAGGAGATTTAGGATAGATTTATGACAATTTCAATTAATCTAGTCTTAATCTAAAATACTGCACTCGTATTTTGCGTACCTGGTGACCACTGATAGGTCATGGTACATCTTAATGCTAATGATCCTTTTTTTATTTGCTTGGTTAATAATTGCCAAGTAATTCAATAAATTTTTGAAAACCGGATTTACTTTGTTCTTGATTTGTGCTCGGTGAATTCAGGATGATGCATAAGTAGTAGTGCATGGAATTAGGCACTAACGCTAAGGCAATGTTTGTCTGGAGTCTACAGATAGAGAAAAACCTACAACATTATTATTATTATAACTATTAATGGATGCAAAAGAATGCCAATTGTTGCAGTAAGATTGTCAACTATTTTTCACAAATTGTTTATTTAGTAGCACATGTGCAGCTAGAGCAATTTGTTAAAGAAGTTTCTTGTGCTCTAGCAGAACCCATTCTCCGATTTTCCTGTTATTAGACCAATATTGGTAATGAGGCTTTTAAACCAAAAGCATTCATTTAGAAGAAGCATTCAAAACTCCTGCGGACTCGTTGCATCATTAAGAAGAGCTGAAATCGACACTTTATTTGACCTCTTTACTTGTTTAAATTTTTTGGATCAATTAGAAAGAGTAGTTTCTTCGACATCTTTAAGGGTGTCTGACCAAAAGTCCGACGGTTTTTATTGGGTGATCACCGTAAAACATAAGAAGACCAATAGGATAGCAGACTCCTCTGTGCAGATATTAAAAAGATTGACAAATTATACGTTTAAAATTATGCTGCCAAGACACTTCCTCAAATGATAATGAATTTATAACAAATAATAGTTAATCAAAAGTGAGTGAAAAATCTTATGCTGTTGGTGTCATTGGGGAAAGCCTAATGGCCTAATTGATAAAGCTAGATTTGCCAAATTGTCGTGGGATGCGTAATATCTGGTGTTCATTAAATAAATAATTAAAAAAATTTACAAATTCCATGAATTGACGTGGGGTCATGGTGATGGAGTCATTCTATTTTACTCAAACGCAAAATGTGTTGGTTAAGAGATTTAATAAAGATTAAATTTTCTATTTACATTAAGACCTATTAAGAACTTGTAATAAAGTCATATTACATCTTATATCATTTTCGTAATTGATCACGCAATATTTGCCGACTATGCGATTTCAGAAGTTCCTTGAAAAATCAAACTTAAATACCACAAGAGAGGTCAACACCTAAACCCATCTCTACTAAAATCATGGTGTAGGAAAACGAAAAAGCGATAGTATAAAACAATTTTTAATGTTTAGTGAAGAAATATTTCTGAATTAGACTTACGTGTAAAATTTTGCTACCTATTTTTGCATTGACACTAGCAGAAATTGTATCTCTCAAAGAAGGTACAGTTTTTTAAATTCTTCGAAATCAGCATTGGCTGTCCAATCAGTCATGATTGTGCTTTGGCGACTATGGATTAAGTAAGTCCAGAAGGAATATCCAGCTGGGCTTTTCACTTATGTGCAATGGACATAAGCCTTGACACCCCTCCGAAATCCTTCTTGTTTATCACGAGCAACATTCCCATTTCAAAAAGACACGACAGCTGAGGAGCGAAACTCAACTGACATGCATGCAGGTTATTGAAGAGATCGCTGGAAGGAAGCGTGATAGACTTGACGTATCATATTTTTTGGGATGTATATTGGTAGAAGCCGAGGATAAAAGTGCATGATTGAACGTTCGCAGCGAATCATTTAACGAACTGATTCCTTACGCAAAATTGATGCTTTATTACTTCTCTTTTCTATTAGTATTCTGAGCATCTCAGTTCTTGTTTCTTAGGGATTACTTATTCAATTTTACCAAGTCTAGCAAACAAGCGCATTTCCATTTGATCATGCGATTGAACTTCAGCTCTTATCTTTCAAGTTATCCTACGTGTTTCATTTGATTTCGTCGTTAAATGAAAACCATTTGATTGATTGTTCTGCAATATCAATAGGAAGTCTAGAGCAGGGGTTTTGTTCTGATCTGATCTTGGGTTGCTTATGCAACGGAAAAAAATATCCGAATCAAATTTTAAAAGCCGTATGATCTTTTTTGAATGATGAACAAAAATAAACATTGCCATCTCTAAATAAAACAGAACCTAAATTAGAAACTAAGAGATCTGGCTGCGTGTCAGCTTCATTTAGATTTAAACATTTAAAGAAAGATTGGATTAAGTAGAGCTGCACAATATGGAACAAAAGAACATTTGATCGCCGATAACCCGAGGGGCAACTCTGGGACTAATGAAAGGGGCGGTCGGATAGGACTTATTACCCACTGGATATTTAAAATTAGGTTATGTCAGCAGAAGTACAAATCGTACGGCCTGGTAAATGAGGCACGACGTAAATACCTGCATTCATGGTCTCAAACTGGACTGCGGAATGCGCGTGCATGTAGTAATGAATGGATCCTCCACAAGAAAGCTTAAAAGGCTTTTGATAGAGGTATGAAGATTGTCTGCCTTAGCAGTGACGAGGACGCACTAGGCGTTCTACGGAGTTAAACTGCTACCTGCACGATGAAACCATGTCAGAAGAGTGACCGGAGAACTGAAAACGTTGACAAACGCTTTTACTGTCTTCTGTGTTAACTATTGTGCACTACATATTGGAAAAGCTATTTGTACTTCTGTTGCACCCCTCCATATGTCGTTGAGACTTGTCCTAATGGGTGGGTAGTAAATAATAATAAATAATTACCAACAGGGATTAAAAGAGCTTTGAGGCCATTTGCGGTTAAAATGAAAAGTTTGCTTACCTACTAAATGGACGCAAAATATGGAAATGACGGTGAGCGTAGGCGGAATGAGGCATGAGAACTGAAGGTGAAGTTAATCACCTTATAACAGAGGCAGTTTATCTTTATCTGCTAAAAAAGCTTATTAAAATTGCAAAACCTGAAAAGAAGTTGAGGAAGACCAAGTGCATATGAGTAGAAGAGAATGAAATAAGTGGATTTTGGAAGCATATTTGTTGAATTTCAACGCAGTTAAGAACAAAGAATGGCATATGCATTTAAATAAAGGAACTAGTGGTAGTGCTTAGTTGCCTCTTTGCCTTTAACTACAGAATTTTTGCCAAAAATTTGTTAGCCTTAGTTATAAACCATCCCTTCGTTTGTGAAGAAAATTTTTTTAAATTTAACTCAAAAGTACCTACTTAGCGCAGTTGTACGCAGTTGGCAGTTGTACGTCAAATTATTTAAACAACTGCAAGCAAATATTGTGTACTTCATAACGGATCTCATAAAAACTTTGCACAGCGTGAACAAGTAGTTTTCTAAACTTCTATCTGAACTACCCAACTGACCAAATATAAATGTAAAAGTTAATAATGGCAAAGAGCATTTTAAGTCTAAGGGGTTCGAAGGGAGATTCTTGGAGGGAATTGAGGTTAGATTCAGCCTTGGAAGCATTGAATTGCATTCGGGGTGCTTCAGATACGTATCGGAACAGTTACTCCTCATGCTTTGAATTTCTTGATGGGTCCAATAGATTCAACCTCTTCTTCTTAACAGAGTGTCTATCTGCCTGAGAACCTCCTATGTGGTTTACTGATATAACTAATATCAGCTAGAAAGCATGATGATGCCTGTCCTTAGGCCAAATTTAATGATGTTTTAGTTGCGCACAAACGCCAAGCGTTTATTTTCTCTTACAATAAACAATTCATTACATTTTTTTAAGTAATTAGACTCAAACTCTATTGCTCAATAACTGAAGTGTTGTTCTAGTAAGATAATATCAGATTATTAATTTGACCACAAGGGAATAAATATAACTTTAAAGGGATGAAATTTCGATTTAATAAATTATTTTGCTATATTAGTGAGATAATTGAATGATTCATTGGCTTAGAAAATCCAAAGCATTTGTGCTCAGGCACTTAGTAGCTAAGCAGCTATCTTTTCTTCGCATTATTTCTCACCTTGGAGTGAAAATGCTAGAAGCTTGAAAAATTTTGGTGTGCTTAATCTGAAAATTTTGTAAGAAAAACTGCCTGAGTTCCTAATAAACATATTGCTAATTCATTAGCAGACACAATGAGTGAAAGAATTTTAAGGTTAAAAATGAACCTCTAAATTAAGGTTCATTCTGTCTCCCACAGTTCGACTGATCATCAAATCTCAAAGAGTCGTTCCAATATGATTTCACAATATCTGGTAGGCAATATGCTGTAAGTGGGATAATTTTAACTGCACACTATCATTAAACATGTTTTAAAGATATAATATTAGCATGCAATCAGGCTCAAATTTTGTCGTTTGTCTGAGAGTTGTTTGAAATCAAATTCATTTCATTCACTTTGGTGCATTTTGTGTTGATGTTAAGTAGTAATTGTTTTTACCATACTTGACTGGATTTATTTTTATTTTATTGACAGGTAGGCTTTTAGTATTGAAACTGAGCATTCATTTAGGGAAAACAGTAGTGAATACGTACTGAAGAGATGCGCACTGAGCACAAGGGAGGAATTACTAAATAAAACCCAAAGTATTACATCTCTGTATACCAGAAATGGCATCGGAGATGATTCAATTCTCTCTTTGTCTTCTCTAGTCGGTAAAATTAGAGCTTCAAACTATCTTTTCAGCAATACTTGTTTTGCTCCCGAGTGAAACTTACAAATGAATGTGAACGAGTCTGGTGTGATGTAGCTGATCTAGTGCAACCTTTAAGTCATGACAGTACCTATGTATGCACCAAAAATCGGTGCTCCAAGGATTGATGACCTTTTTGACGCTTTTTCGTTCAATCTACTACAAAATTATTTGCATTCGAGTACAATTAAAGGACTTCGGTTAGAAGTGGTGACTTTCAATATTTATTAGAAGGATCATTTAAGCAAAGCCTTCAATATTGCGCTAAGGAGCTGACAAATGTCAAATTAAACTGGAACTTTGTAAAGAAGTCGATTTCTAAAGCCCAGCCGATGGGTATTAAATGTAGCTTAAAATGCACGCTCGCTAATCGGACCATTAACCAGTTCAAGCTTACAGAAAACTTAAAGTAGCTTTATTTACAGCAATCACACACGCACTTTTGGTAGGGTGGAATACCAATGCAAGAAGTTCATCTAACGCTCCCTTTGAAAGAGGCGTTTCAAGAGAGGTAGACAAGACTACTCTATGGGGTAGAATTGGTGAAGATGCATTCAAGAAGTTTGATTCTATTTAGACTGCTTCACAAGGCAGAATATAGAGCATCGTATGAAAACCACCCTTTTTATCAACTTGGAGCATAAATAATGCGACTGCTGCTAGCTTGATACGATAATAGTCTATAATAGCTCCTTCAACTTTAATGGCGTTTATTAACCAAGATTTCATATTGTGCAGCTCCACTTAAGCCAATTTTTATTTAAATGTTTGGATCTAAATGAAGCTGACACGCAGATGGATCTCTAAGTTTCTACTTTAAGTTCCGTTTTACTTAAGAAGGCAAAAAGAGATCCAATGAAGTTTCACTTTATCAGCGATCGGAAAACGAAATGATGCCATGAACTCTTGAGATGTTAGCAACCTCATTTGACGGAAGTTCACACTCGTATAATTGTTTTCATCAGCTATTTGCTGGCTTGTACCAAAAATTACTACCACTTTTATCCATCGATCCAAGTTTTTTTTTTAAATTGGTGACCAATTGGTTGAGGATCTGTGTAAATTTACTTAGATTTGGCTTACGGAGCCTCTAACTTGACCCAAGTTAAATGATTACTCGAACTGAATTTGTCAGCGTTGGTTACACAAGTTCCTAAGAATGGAATAAAACATTAATTTCCCAGCAAACTAGCACTTCACATTCCCAGCTAATTACAATTCATTAACCCAGACCTAACCATTATAGTTCGTGATCATTCGCATTAAGGTAAACACTGGGACAATAAATCGGTGCGCCATGATGACATGTTATCAATTGTCGAACAAGAACTTGTGTTTTATATGAGGTTTGAGCATAAAAAAATTTAATTTTCATGAAACAGGCGATGCTTTAAATCGTCTTGATGTACGTGTGAATCAAATTTTCAATCCCATATCTGATTTTCGCAATATTACTCAAGGGAATAAAAATATTAAATGCTTCAATTTTTGGCGTTTGAAGCAGAATATTTTCATTTGACATTTGTAGAACAGAAAAATAATTCTGCCGAATGTAAGGCATTTATTCAAAGCTCTAGGAAGAACTATTAATTTATCCTCATCGCAGTGTAAGATGCTACAAAAACTCATCTATGTTGTCAATGTCTATTTCAGCGTCCTCCTCATTATCACTGCTTGTCGCAACTATGGCGTCACTAGTCGACACGACAATGCGAGACCCTTCCGGAGGTAAATCATTGTCATTCTCACAGCTGGGACTTCCACCGCCACCACCACCACCACCACCATAACTCTCGACTCCCTCTGAAGTATTACCACTGGCAAGAACTGCATTGGCACTAAAATGTGAGCGATTTGATGCCGAGCTCGTCATGTGCGCGTGTCTCATGACATGCCATCGTAAAACCCTAAGGGGCAGAGTTAGAGCAGTAATGGCTCGTGATGGAGCACTGCTTTCAGTCGTGGGCATTCCAAGAGAAGAGAGAATAAATCGTGGACTGAGAGACCTAATTCCAACTTCTTCCCGATCAGAAGAAGAGTTCGATGAACCAGAACTTTGTCGACGTTGAGACTGTTTCTGACGGTGCCTCCGTTGCATTCTTTTATTTATTAGTCGACGGATGGGCAGACAGGAAGCAGACCGAGATTTATAAGTTGGCATAAGTAAAGGAACCGCAAAACGGGTCTCAACTTCCTTTTCAAATTGAGTTTTTGGATCACATTCTTCAAATGGAGGTGCCTTAGAAGCGGCCTCTTTCAGTGCTGCCACCCATTTCCTTGCCAAATCTCCTGTTTTCGCCTAAAATTAGATACGAAAAGTTTTTTGGTCTGTATTTTGTTCTTAATTTCATCTGCATTTAAGAAACCCTTGAAACGAATTTACAATTAGTTTAAGTTGAGTAACCTCGAATGCGCAGTATTAAGAACCCATAGATAAAGAAGTAGTGTTTATCTGATGTTGACGATCACTAAAGACGTCATTTAGTTGAGCCAGCATTTTTGTGATGCCCAAGGTTCTCCAAATTAATCTCAATGATCTATCTCTTTCAAGTCGAACTGGGGTTAACTTTTCATTTACTAAAGCTATGTAAAAATTTTATCATGAAAAATTCCCACTTTGGTGGCAGTATTATTTAGGCCTTTGATTTGAATTTCTCTTGGAACTATTAATTTTTTTTCCAGCCCAACCAAAACGCCAGCATATTTGCCTTGTAAGTCTTGCTGACCCATTTGAGCACATTCTTATTAATGCCAACTATTGGAATTCATTTTTAGCCCTCAATGATAGAAATCCGTCTTAAGAACATAGATATTATTCGTAGACACCACGAGACTTGCACTCATATAAAGACAGTGTCTGGGTGACTACTTCAAAGTTCCCTTTCACAAATAGCTATATCTTTGTAATTTTCTTTCAGTCTCATCCATTTTGTGGATTTCGGCACTTCTCCCTCCTTAAGAATTTTTAGTTGATTTAACTGCTATGGGCCATAGTTTGATTACTGAGTTACTCCGATGTGAAATATGAATCGAAACTTTAAAGCAGGTCAAATCAGTCTGTCATATCGTCTTCGATGGTCCTCTTATCATTCATCGGTGCCACTGCGAACCCATTTGCAGATCTAAATAAAGTTGGGTTGTTCTCAAAATCCTGGTCTTAACTTTAACTCTTCTGTAGCATCAGATTGAAACTTTTCTAAATAGATAAATAAATATCTGCTGTAATTTTCTGAAAGGAATGTGAAAAAAAGCTCGATAGGAGGGACCATTTTCATACGTTGGCGCTTCTTGCAAGATGCAAATGTTGTTTACTCTGATTTTGGGCCAAGTTGATGACCAACAATTTTCCTTTTATTACCATAAAATCAGACAAAATTAAATATTTAAACAAAATGGCTCGAAATGCTGTTCGATAGACGATTTATGTCATTTCAAAAGATAACCGAACGTAAAAGAGAATGTAAAAACTGTATCTCCAGAGATTCTTGTGGTTAAAATGCTTGTTTACACAAAGATGACAACACCTTAAATTGGCACATACTAGATTTTAAAGACTATAATTGACAAAACCACATTTGTTCGGTTGAATGGATAAGTTTAAAGTGAGAATGTGCTGAAGCTATGCTAACCATTAATCCACTGAATGTAACCTCAAAGTAAATGCCTCCGCAACTGAGAAACATCATTCGAGTTATGAAAGTTGAACATCAGCAAGGATCTTATTGGTGTGGAAGAGGACAAAATCAGAGAACCACGAGATAGTTTCCATTACACACAGTCAATAATTGGAAAACCACCTCCGCAAATTTCGGTCTTCGAAGCTGAGGTATAAGGGAGCAATAGCTTAAAGAATAAATATCAAGATAGTTGAGAACATTGAGAAATGTCTATTTTATTTCAGTTAACACTGTGACTTGCTCTAAATGTCTAACTTTTACCGATAAAGGCAATCCATTACGAAGAATACCAGTCCTATTCGCACCAATGTAGAAATACTTACTTTAAGTACATAACAGTCTCCAGTTCCGAGATTATGAATTTTGAATATGTTTCCAGTGTTACCCTTCCTCTCCACTAAATTGGTAGCCAAATCACGACAAAGCGGAACCTTGTAATCTTTTTTGACATTTTCCGCTATCCAGTTTCTAAAATTTACAAATAATTACAGGACGTACATGAAGCAACTTTTCAAAGAGATGAAATGAGGTTCTATACCAACAGTTTGTATTGACATGGCCTTAAACGGTAGTGATGCTGCAATAATTTAGCAAAGTTTGATGCACAAATGCTTTCTAATGGGATGGTGATAAAAAAAGCGTTAAATCATCAAATTGTTTATTTACCAACCTCTTGATTTCTGAAGTGCCCCTCATTTCAAGCATGTGAAGAGACATTGTGGCTGGATTCAGCACAGCGAAACACTTTTGCCACTGACGAGCGCGTTTATTGCTGCTAGAACATCGCTGGGTCTCGCAATTTCGATAAAGTACACCTTCGAGACGCTCTGTATATCAAATTAAAAATACAATTCCGCTTTGATAGAACCCCAGCGTATCGATCATAGGTAGATCCTGTGGATATTTTGTGTCAGTTCTAGGATGGTGTTTAGCCTTGATTAAGAACTGATTTACAGCCTTAAATAATAATTAGGCCTATTTTGAAAAGCTGCTAGGTATTTCAGTCAGGTAAATATGTAATACATCACAGTAAAGTAAAGAATCATGTCAGATTATTATTAAAGTTGCTCTATTTAATCCACTTTTAGACTGCGATTATTGACAGACCCTGTCCATTAATAATTACTCCTCATTCTTACGATTGAACAAACAGGTTAAAATCGCCAATGTATCTTTTGGTCATTGATGGGCAAAGTATTCCTTGAATAGATAACATTCGCCGCACATTATGTGAACATTAGGTGGTCTGGATTCTTCCACTTAAGTTCCTTAGAAGCCTTTGTATCTGCTAGAGTCTTTTGGAGCTGGTATCAGTTCTGAAGGTGGCTTTTCAATAACTCGCTACCGAGCAACTGCTGACACGCCGAAAGCTTTCATTTCTGCTGTTCGATAAGAAAGACCGTATTTATAAGAAGAGTCTCTGTGGCTAGAATCATAAAGCCCTTTTTTTTCAAGCTCGCTGCCCGACAGCTATCAGTTATTTTTAAGGTAGGAAACTATAAGGTTTTTGTAGAGTATTGCTTAAGAGAGAGATCAGAGAGGAAATGTACACGAAAACACTGTATCCTTTAGATTTTCCGTTATCTTGGCTTTTCTACGTTCACTGATATTGTCAACATGAACTTGACATAAGGATACAGATCAAAACGCTCAAATTGATAAAAGCCTTGGGGACCAATTATGTTTTCTGCGATTTCAATAGGTAATAAATATTAATGACTAATACATTATGGGATGCCAATTGAGATATTGATAAAATGTCGGTATCTAAACCGTTGCAAGACAATCCTTCAGTTCATCATTCCAAATTAATGGTAGTTGCAGTGATTTATACATAAACTGACAATAAACTTCTTGAAAAAACGCGCATAATATAAGTTAAAGTTTACCAAATGGTAACTCTTCAGTCGATATAAGATCCTCCTGTAGAAATACAGATTCCGACGAAACTGATTTTGAAGTATTCGGAATCCTAGGTAAAATGCTCAATCGTTCTAGATGCTCGACCATTTGCCTCTCTATTGCAGTTTCACATACCGGATTTGATTCTTCCAGCTGGTTCTAGAATAAGAATAGGCGTGGTATTGAGTTTCTTTGGGTCATCTATCTTCTATTTTTGATGTGCCTCAACTTACCATTTCAAATTCAGCCAATCGTCTGTATCTTTCACCCTGAAGTGCAATGGCTCGAGAGAAATTTTGATGCTCTTCAGTCAGGGCCAAAGTCTCTTCCAAGCTCTCTCCAAGCTCTTTCGTTTCGACATGAGCTTCCATGGTTGTGATCCAATTTTCCAATTTTTGTAAGTCTCTAAATTGTAAATCATCGACTGATTAAATATGCGTTTTAATAAAACCAAAAGGGAATGAACATGATTTGCGTGCCTTCTGCCAGCAACTGGAGTTCTTTTTGGAGAATACTTGATTACATTGGCAATTCCAATTTTAAAAATGGCATGCGATTGAACACTAGTACTGCCATGGTTAATTAATTTGTAAAATAAATTTTCTATTCAAATCAAATTGGTACAATTCTGCATGAAATGGGGAATAGTAAATTAATACATTTTTCACCTTAAAATATTTAACTTGGCTGTAAGCGCCTCCAAATGGCGCCAATAACGCCACCAATGCATTTTCAGTTGGTAAAAACGAATCAGCAAAAGGGCTGCCCCATTCTTCATAACTTGCGAAGGTAGCATGGATTTTGCTTCGCATAAAACCATGAGAATTGCTTTTTGCATAGCAGAAGCCAAAGCTCCGTTCACTTCGCTTCCTTTGCACTCCGATTTGAGTTGATTTACACTTCTAGTCAGCATTTTGTGAATCCCGATGAAAATGGGCGCGGTTTCAAAGTCATCCGTTTCTAGAGAGTGGTTGAAACTACCTGTGGCACCTTCTTCACAGTGAAAAACTATACTTGACTCCCAAGCACATATCTCATCCCAGAGTTGTTTATGTTGCCCCACGAATCCAGGTAAATCGAACTGCGAAATAGCTCTGAAAATTGAAAAAAAGCACAATCAAACAGTATGAAAACTTTTCAAAATCCAAAATTAGAGAACGCTTAAATTAACTTTGAAGGGATTTCATCATGTCGTTTTCTTTGTTAAGTAACCCTTTGGCACAAAGAATTAGGATTAGTTTTCGAGAGCGCTTATAGGCAAAACTCCCTTTGTTTAAGCAGTTCGAAGAGAGTAATTCGTGTAAGCACCTCAAAAGTCATGATTTTCTAATAACGTGGCTTTAAGTTCAGCCTTCTTAACATGCTGAAAATTGTCATTCAGTACCTTTGGCACAGATCTGATAGACAGAGTAAACGAGTACTTCATTTAGATCTTCAGCTAGAATTATATTACTGCAAATTACTTTCGCTCCTTGGCGTTTGCAATAGTTTTGCGTTTTTTTTTTTTATAATTCCAATCGTCTTTCATTAATCCATCGAACAATTAAGAAAATTGCTGTAGTTATGAAGTAACAGGGATTCTGCGCTTTGGTGGTAAAAGTTCGTTCCAAAAACAGTTTTCTCAGTGGTGCTTCTTTGTAGGAAAATTAGTTAGAGGCTACCTGAAATCTAAGCGCTTGAGGACTTGTTGTTGTTACTGCTGAGTCTGCTATGCTAGGACTGAGTTCTAGACAATGGAAAAAGACATCTCTTGATTAATTTTCTTAACACTTGTATAATTAGAAAGCTCTCTTTTGACTCATTGTTGAACAATTACCTAATCCCATATCGAAATGCTACATTCATGTGCAAATTTAATCTCCTTTCCAACAATTACATGGTAAAGTTTCTTATTTATGGGATCATTATGAAGAACGTTTGGTCTGGAAGACAGCCAACTTAGTATGAACTCAGAACTGACATTTGAATTAATCAATGTTTATGAATTTGTTTTGATCACATTTCAATGTGCTGTATCCTGATTCATCCGAGAAGTGTTAAGGCTGGGACATTTTGTATCCGTTAAAACACAGCATTCTTTGAACTCCTGGAAATTGAACGCACCTAGAGTACAAACTCCATCATTTGTTCTAGAATCAGCAAGATGGCATTGTTGAGATGCCCTTTATTAGAATGCAATACTTTTTTTTCCATTTTTTTCAAAAAGCGTTTTATCGAGTAGTTAGTGTATCAAAGACTTTGTAAATTGGCAGAATATAAGTGAGAATTTCGGAGGACCCAAAAGTGTTGAAGCAAAGTATGAACTAGTAGAATTGATATTTTTGGGTCACATATTTGATGATTATATTTATTTTGCATCAGCGTTATTATTAATAATGAGAAGTTTAACAGGTTAGCCACTGAATTAATTACTGCACGTTAGCAACAATTCAAGTGCTTGGAACATCCATAAATCGCACTTCAATTGTTTAAAATCTTAGGACTGGCCTATTCTAATGTAATCTTAAAAAACGGTGAACTCAGAACCATATGAGAATTGCCTTCCTTCACCATTCAAGGCATCTTCTGCCTTGTCAAGCGCTCAAATAATGTACCCGTTCTGGTTGCTTTTTTGTTGGAGATCGTCAATGCACAAAACTGACTTCAAAATCTTCAGCCTCCAACTTAAAATTCAATGGTTCAAATCTTTAGCATGAATAGCTTACACCTGACTTTTTAAGTCCCATTTCCCTCTAGAGGATTGTCATCTAAAGGGAATGAATAATGGAATGCGTTTCAGGTAAGATTAATGTTTATTCTAACCAGGTAGGAATAGTCCAATAAAATTTGGTGGTTTTCTCAGTATCAAATAATGGATATTAATGATTTTAAGAGTTAACTGTCAAAAAAATGGAACAAATATCTATTAAAAAGGCAACATTTTCTTACAATAATTTAAGACTTGAAATATCATGGCAGTTGAGAAAACTCCACAAAATATAATTTAACTTCACTCGCTAGCATGCAAATTAAATGGTAGTTCTACGTCTTCATTTTGTTTTAAGTCTGATAGACAAGTAGCGGTTATGAATGTACTTGTAAAACAATGCAAAAATGTATTTTAATACCTGTAGCTAACATGGAATCTGAAAATTAAAAAGTTGAATTAGATGTGAGGTTTGCGTCATATCTTACATGAAATATTTTGATGATAAAATGTGCCTTTTTGGCAAAACACAAATGATCCTATATTTTTTGAACATTGATTGTACACTTTTAACTCTATTGGAAACAAATTTATGTTAACTAAATAATTTGACTTTCATCCCAAGGCAACTAGTATTTCCGGATATCTCTCTTCATCAAGGAATCAAGTAAAGTTGGATTAGAGCAAATGTAATCCAAATAGGCACAGGAGTGTTTATAATATCATTTGAATGAATGAAACAAAATGTGAAAACTGATTGGTCCGACGTAGTAGCACGCATTGGTTATGAGCTGCCTACCTTTGTGAGTAGAAAGCAGTGAAAAATACTGCCTTGTTTCTAACTGTCTACCCATTAGTACCTGATTTGCTTGCAGCAGTATGGCTAGATGGGATATTTAATGTTCACTTGGATTCTGAGAGAATCTGAAGTGAGAATGAGAGCCCGTCAAATAAAAACCAGACAATTCGAATTTTACTGAGTGACTCCTCTAATGCTCTTCTTATTAACCAATTTATATTAGGAATCTGTAGTTATGAATCCAAGTTTTTTAGTAATCATGGTGTTATCACTGAAAGTCAATTTGCGTAATAGTTGATTAAGAAACGCTCTCATTATTTGAATTTTTGTCCTAGCGGCGTTTTGTTGGCAGGGTCACACATTCCAGTCGAATGGGCGGTAGAAATTCTAAAATTTTATTCAGTCATTTGTACAATTTAAAAGTGAATGTCCACTGTGTAACGATCTGACCACCTCCACATCCAACGTGTTTTTGTCTTTCATGGGTCAATTAGAGAAGTGGCTAATTTTATTTTTTGCACCTCTGGATTCAAATCTAAATAAAGCAGCTAAATTAATAAAATTTAGTGAAAAAGAGCACGCAAGTTGAATTTTTAGGTTTAACTTTTATCTATCGGCTAAAGCAAAAGTATTTGTAGAAAATTTAAATAGTTATCCTCATTCATGTTTTTACATTGATAACTTTTTAATGTGGTGTCTTTCTCATTGTTGATGCCTATACTACTGGCTTCACAACTCTTATCCGAAAGTTTCCCATCAAAATTGATCTATTTTGGGATGTTGTAGATGTAACCATAAAGACGATGTTATCATCAAACACAACTAGTTTACGCTGCAAATGTCAACACCTACCCGCTGCACTCGGCTTCCATCACTTCCTTTTCTCTTTCTTTAGCGGCTGAAATAAGATTTTGGACAGAAGTGATCCAGCTCAGCCCGTGTTGAAGCCATGTGAGCCACCGAGAAAGGGCCTCAGCATCCTGAAGTATCTGATTTCGTTCCTCTATTGCTTCATTTAGCTGATCCCAAGCTTTCAGAACTCGTAGCTTTTGGTTTTGAATTGTCGCTGCATCAGCTTCTGCATAGAGAGGCATCAATTTATTGGAAGCTCGGACCACCCAGTTCACCTAAAACGAATTCAAGCAAATCGCAACCATAGAATCAACTTGATCTGCAGTGAAATTTTAAATTCGTTTTACTTGGGCATAAGACTAAGGCAGAAGCTATTATCAGAGGTCTGCTAACGAGCCCATTAATCTCCTTATAGAACGCGGGGATTGTATTCAGTTACAAGCTATTTTTCCTGGTTTTTAAAAAGAAGGCCAAATTAGTTGGGTGAATCAGCTGGTCATCAGTAAAAAAGCTCAAATAGATGGCGTTGTAACCATGGCTTCGAAGGCGACCTCGAACTAGTCGAATAGTACTTTTTTGTTGCAAAATTTTAGCTGCTCTTCAATCTATTTCCCTAGTTCCGTTATCTTTTTTTAATAAGTTAAAGCCTAAGTCGATGGAGATGATTGTACTACTATTATTTATCTATGGACATCTCGCGGGATGTGATTTAAATTTCAGCTGGCATGATGCGACTGAAAACCGAATAAATAAAAGTGAAAACTAAGCCGACTTCTATTCAAAAGGTCTGTGATGTCAGCTTGTTACAGTTTGCGGTGGATTGATTGGTGTCTAGAACTATTGACACATTCCGGTTTGTCAAGAGATATGCAATTACTGAAAACGGGCCTTTCTACGTGATGCTTCATATCAAAGATTCATGTGAAGTTGTAAAACACTACGCAGAGCATCAAAGGAATTAAATTATAAGATAAAATGGCCCCCTTTTAATATTATCTACGTCGAAATCAATCTTATCTAGCCTTAATTTCCCTTTGTTTTTCACTCGATGGTAGCTTCATATTTTTTAGTAGGGAAATTTTACCAGTCCTCGGAATTGGCTTCACTGGGCAGAATTTTAAAGGTTGATTTAATCTGCTGATTCACGAATCGTGCGCAAAGAAGCATCTGTCGGCGGTGGTCAAGGTGGTGGTGTTGAACTTTATCGAAAGTACTTTCAACCTTCAAGGGCAACTCTGGAGGCGAATGAGAGGGGCGGCTAGATAAAACTGATCACCCACCGCACGTATAAAATTAGATTATTCCAGCAGAAGTACAACCTGTTACAGCCTGGTAAATGAGGCAAGACATAAATACCTGGATTCATGGTTTCAAAGTAGACTGTGGAATACACGTGCATGTAGCTATGAATGAAATCCCCGCCAAAATGTTGAAAGGGCTTCTAGAAGAAGCATGAAGATGGTCTGCCCTTAGCAGTGCCGAGGATAGACGTGGTGCCACTACGGAGTTGAACTGCTACTTGTGCGACAAAACTATATCAGACAAAATATCAGAGAACCGAAGACATGGATAAATGCCTCTATTGTCTTCCATGTTAATTATTTTGTGCTGTTTGTTGTAAAAATATTTGTACCTCTGTTGCATCCTCAGTAAGTCCTTGAGACTTGCCTTGATGGGTAAAGAGTAAATAAAATAAAAAGAACATGTCCTTGATGAAAATGCAATCAAACGACAGGACTGAATTTTTGGAATAAAGAGAATTTAGGTCGAATTTCTAAAGAAAGGGGTCAGAAACGAAAATTTAGAGGGTCACGCATTTGACTATTATTTTTGTACTGACGCAAGTCTTCAGAGATGAGGAGCAAAGCAAAAATATCTTGATGTCGGGGTGCTGTTGTTTTACTTTTCCAATTCCTCTTCTTCTCTTTGCAGTGATTTCGGAAATTCTTTTGCTTTCATTGAAGCCAGTGGAATCACTGCTGTAAAATTGGGGTACAAATTCATGGACAAATTTTATCTGATACGTTATCTTTCAACGTGAGGATATGTAGGAAAGCATCTGGTGGATAGCTTAATTGAACGAGCAAATAGTCTTTGATAATTTGTGTTCGTTTGTATCTCTTTTCTTCGCGGTCCCTTGAAGTAGAGCTATTTATGGCAATTCATTACCATTTGACGTTGAAGGCAAACCATGGAAAGAAATTATTGTTTTAGCCATCTGGACAAACCAGTTTTTTTGAACATTAATGGCAATATCTTTTGGGACAATGTTTGAGTTGAGCACAGTGAAAGCCAGATTAATTAGAGTGGACCTTAAAAGAAATTATGAAACAAAGGCAAGTGCTTGAAATGTGATTCTAGAAAGTTGCTGGAAAATATTTAACTATTTCTTTCCAAAAAATATATTTTTAAGCAGTGAAGGGAAACGGAACAACTTAAAATGAATACTAATATCATAATCATTTTCAGACTATCAAAAATGCAGCCTCAAAACAAAAACTAATACTAATTTAAAGGTGAAATCACTTAATTTTCCGTAGCAAAATGTTTCTGAGGGTATTCGTTTAAGAGTCTTCAGAAAAGCTGATAAACGTTTGCATGGTTTAAATTGCACTTTTACTCATTTTGACTTATTGTGGTTTAATTTTTTTCGGGCTCATGCCATTTCGAAAAGAAAAGTCGACATTAGATGCTAAACCAGCGAAATTTTGCGCTCTACTTTGTTTAGGACTTTAATTTGCAGTAAAATTTATTGTGAGAAAATTTCATTTAAGCAGTAAAGGCTACGATTCATTTTTTAACAAACTTTGAGTCTCTGCTGTCAAAACCTTTCTAAATCCACGATAGATCCATACTTACATGTTATGCGTCACTTGTCACTGCTTTTTTTCAGTCTGGTGAACTAAAATTCCATAAACTGCCTCCCAACAAATAGTAGAGTGAATTGGAGATAAATTAAGTTCAGGAATTTTTCAAGACTCAATAGCTACCTACCAGCACATTTAACTTTTAATGATACCTCGGTAGCAGTTAGTAGGATTTATTCCCAAATAATTATCGTTGGTGGCCAAACCTACTCTCAACCTCCTCGTAGTGACCACCGGTAACCTCAGGGACAACTCTGGGGGCTAATGAGAACTGCGGCCGGATGGGACTAATCACCCTCCGGACGTATTTAATTAGATTATGCCACCAGAAGTACAACTCCTTGCAGCTTAGTAAAGGAGGCACGACGTAAATAACCGGATTCCTGGTCTCATTCTGGACTATGGAATGCACGTGCATTTAGCAATGAATGGAACCTCCGCCAGAATGTTGATTTCTGGAGGAGAATCGAAGAAAAACGAAATCGGACGAGGTGGCTCGACCAAGCTGAACTGCTACCTGTACGACGAAGCCATGACAGAGAAGAGACCAGACAAACGAAGACGTCAACAAGCTTTTTAACTGTTCTGTATTAACTGTTGTGCTTAATTGCTATGAAAGCTATTTGTACTTCTGTTGTACCCCCAATAAGTCCTTGGGACTTGCCCCAATGGGTGGGGAGAAATTTAAAAAAAAATTTCCACTACACTACTTTTATGCCATCGTATGCAATTTTAACGAAGGCTTCCATAGTGTTGTCTAAATGTATGAGCCCTTGAATAAAAAGAGCTTTGAGGTTATTTCTATTGGTTAGAAATTGAAATAAGCTACCGAAACATCTAAATCGGTATCGGGTTTATCATATTTTGCATCTTTTTAACCTAAAAAACGTCCTTATAGTCATTAGTAGGCCTTGCTGCTTTTTGGAATATAATTTCCAGTCGATTCATCTCTCCGCCAACTCTCTCATCCTCTAGGTAAGCTGAAACCGCTAATACTATTAGCCATGGATGAATAGAGCAAGTTTTGTTCTGACCTCTGCTTTTAATTATTCCTGGTTCAATTTACAACTTCTAGAAGCGTGGGTCTTCTTAGAGGCTGCAAAAGCTGCTTAAAATGGGAAAATAAACGGATATATGTAATGCGTACTGCAGGCAACAACTAGCCATTTATTTTGTACACAATGCATTCAGAGAAGAATCTTTAATTTACCCGTTTTCCGATTGCAATAGTCGATTTTCGGAAATTCAGATGTTGCCGCTGCTGTCTGACCAGTAGCTGTGAGTCTGCTCCCAGCACCGCTGGAAAATTGTCCATTTTCTCATTTAAATCGATTATCACCTCCTAAAATCAGCCAAATATATATGTACATATGTGTACTCCTGCTGTTTTGGGACATTTCTGGTTGCAAATAACCTAAAATTTTCTTATTAGACCAATTTCGAATCAATTTCATCGTGTTATTTTGATTACGCTCCTTAATTATCATCTGTTCTGACTTTCCTTTGGAAGGGGCGGATGTTTTTTTTATATCAGCAATCTGGTGGTCAATCCTACTCTCCACATCCTCGTGATGACCACCGGTAACCTCAGGGCTAAAGAGAGGGGCGGGCGTAGGAACGTATTATTATGCCACCAAAAGTCTCTTAATCAAGGTACCTGGAATACCTGGATTCATGGTCTTAAGCTTCGATTGTGGAACGTACGCAAATGTAGCAATGAATAAAAACTCCGCCAGATAGTTGAAGAGACTTCTGGTGGGGTTGTGGAGATCGTTGCCCTTACGGAAACTCGAACGAATTCCTGCTTTATAATTAGAGATAACCACGCTTTCTTCACTTCTGGGCAGATTAAAAGCTCTAGACCGAATGATGGGGTCTCTTTTCTGGTCAAAAATGGCATAGAAGCTGAATTCAACACTGTCTTAAATAGACTTGCTATGCTGAAATTCCAAATTGTAGGAGTAAGAGTTGGACTGAATGATACTATGCTCTGACCGAGTCCACAGAGGATGCAATGATCAAAAAATTCCTCTTTAAACTTCTAGCCGAATTCAATAGACTACTTCTATCTAAATATGCACAAGCAATAATCCTTGGCGATTTCAATTGCAGATTAGGCTCTGATGTCTGTAATTTTTGGCTCAAAACTGGTCGGTTTATTTACTGATCGAGAAGACACCACAGAGAATGGACTAAGGCTGTTAAGCCTATGCCAAGAGTGTAATTTAAACGTGATGAATACTGTCTTTCGGAAAACAACTTCTTAAAGACTGACTTGGCACGACCTTACAGGTAAAGGTGCGATTCTTGACTGTTCTGACAGATAGATCAAATCTATTCCTAATAAGTGACATACGAGCTTTTAGAAAGGCAGTTGGAAATTCTGATCACTGCCTACAAATAATTATCCTCAGGCGCAAATCGCATATTAGAAAGCTCGACGATATAAGCAGTCAAAAGCGAATGTTGCAACTGCCTAAGAGCCTCGAACAAGTAAGAACGTCGAAGGAAACGAACCGGCAACACCTCAACAGGGAAATACCTTAGGACTCTATGACATCTACTTATGAAAATATTCTGAAATCTACCAAAAAGGCTGCTGCCGAAACAGCGGGGCAGAAAGCTGAGCGGAAGAAAAATGGAAGGTATACAGCTATACTTGAGAAGTGAGGCAGGAAACTCCTTCTAAAAAAGCGATTGGGAACAAATTGGCTATCAAATCCATCCCAGAAAACGTCCTTGAAGTACAAAAGCAAAGAAGCAGTGTGAATAACCTGATTCAAAAATGGAAAAAAGCATATCAAGAAGAAAGAATAATCTGCTTTCCAGTATACCTCGCAGAGAGAGAACCTCGAAAAGCCTTCATGCTGTTGAAGAATATACTGAAGGAAAACTTCTCATGGAAAACACAAAGTGCACGGATACTAGTCAAATCGAAAAATCTGGCCACACACTACCAGGAACTGCTTAAGTTCAGAACCACCAAAAAAATTAAAAATATGATCTACTACCAAGAGACTCCCCTATTTCAAGGGAGGAGATAGAGACAGATAAGGGTCAACTGAAATTCCACAAAAGTCCCCATGAAAATATATCTAGATAGGAGTTGCTGAAATTTAAAGCTCGATATCTAAATGCCTACCTTCTAAAAGTTTTCGATGACTTCTACAGTGGAACCACTTCTATACCTCAAGGCTGGATTGATGCTGAAGTTGCAAGTATCTACAAGCGTAGAGGTTTGTAGACAGATCCTCCAAACTATAGAGCAATCTTCCTTCTCGATAAGTAAGGCAAGTCGTATGAATCTTTTCTGTGCCAACGTTTGAAGCACCACCCTATCGAATTACACTCAAGAACCCAATTTGGATTTTGCGAACGAAGATCTATCGAACAGGCTGCACTTGGAGTAAGAACCATTATACGGAAACCCGTGGACCATAAGCAGTGAATAGTTCTAGTGCTTGCTGACTTGAAAATGACCTTTGACTCACTGCCTAAAACTGTAGTAAGCTGCTCTTGGCAATTTGTCCATTCGGTAAAGCCCTTGATGGACTCACCAGTGGGGATTTTTGAGAAGAACAAAGGACTACTTTATGATGGAACGCGGTGAGAGATAAGGATTCAAAGAAGATCCACTTCGTTTCATCCTAACCCTCCGACTCATATTGGATGAAGCCTTCTCCTCACTCAATGATAGTGCTTTTCAGATGAGTCATCACTCGGGAGAAAATTGGCTGCTAAGTCTTCTAGAATACGCAGATGATCTATGTCTTATTGCGTCAAATAAGGCTGCAGCTGTCAGATTAATAGAGCATTCAGTGAAAATGACGCATGAATACGGAATACAAATTGCAGCAAACAAAACCCTTTGGTTCCAAATTGATGCCGGTGAGGATCAAATGCCTTTCGAAGCAGCAGGAATGTCATTTCGACGTGCCTCATACTTCGAATACTTTGGCTCCATAATTCAAGACACCGGTGAGCCAGATGGAACAATAAAAGCAAACCCAGTCAGGGCACAAAGGCACCTACACTCAAGAAGTCACAACAACACCCCTAAAAGCAACTCTGGTGGGTGCTTTGTCGATCCTGCAGTCACTTATGGAATATCAACTACTGTCTTGAGAGTAAAAGATAACAATTGGCTGAAATCAACGCAGAATACGGCTGACGAGGAATTCCGAAAGGAGTTGCTGATTGCTACCTTGGCAAGTTTTATACAGGCAAAGAAGTTGAACCTATGGTAGAGTTTGAAAATAGACAAAGATAGCCTGAAACTCTCCATACTTGGGAGTGACTTTGAAAAGGGTGGAACTAAGAAAGCCTCACATACAAGGAACTGGACGCTTCGATCAATTAAAGACGCGAAAGAAAGATTGTAAGAGCCTTCCGATCCAAAGGAAAGCCTTAAAGGATGGGATGCTAATTATACATCTAGATTGATAGGAGAAAGGCAACGGGATATTGTTTGGGCCAACGCAAAATGGCACAGATGTTTCGCCACAACAAAATGGTTGCGAAGACAGACTGCCTTAAAAGATACAAGACTTAAGAGTGGCTAAAGCGACGTATTACGAACTGTCACTCTTCGGTCAAAATTACAGAAATCGAGAAGCCAACAGAGAGGAGAAAAGGACCAAACTAAAGCGATATCCATCAGGATGAAAAGCACAACTGCTCTATCCCAGCCCCAAATAACCCTTACCCACAATGGTCGTTAGAAAAGAATACCTCGATAAGGAAAAACAGACGAGGACAACGAGGAGCTGCAAGAAGTGTTACAGAAAAATGAACTGTTACTGCACCATGGAACCATGCCAACAAATGACCAGGGAGCCGAAGCTGTCATACTCAACTGTACTAAGCTATGTGTAAGTGTCTAGCTGGTGTACAGGCTCTAGTATTTATGTTGTACCCCCAATAAGCCCTTGAAACTTGTCCAATATGTGGGGCTGGATAAAAAAAGCATCAGTAATTTAGTAAGTATGTGATCTGATTGGCCATGAGCCATGAATTCGACCCCATCAGAACAAGCTTTTTTAAGTGAATGGTTGTTATCAGCCAACGGGAGCTCAATACTTATCAAAGCTAGAGGGGAATGGCACTTTCTTTTCAAAAAAAGTAAGTGCTTTTTTGATGAGATCGGCTAGTCTTTAGTGAAAGAGTGCCTTAAGGATGGCTTAGCTGCGCTACAAATGAGATTTCTGTGATCTAGAGAGCAAAATACTACTCTAACCTCACTATAAATATGAATTCTGACATGATCCTTTTATTGCTAACAGGATCTGACGCTACTTTAATTCTAGAGGAAGTCTAAAGTAATTGAATGAAAGACAAAGCTTATTTAAAAACAACTGCTTTTTGACTTGGCATTATGAGTCAGTTCACGGAAAGTTCATCAAAAATACAACTTTTTTATCTGTATGCGTGGCATTTAAGTCTAATTTAGTTGCCTGCTTTCGTGCCTGCATTGAACTGTCCAATTCCCTTGCAAACGTTCTATTTACACATTTTATCTCAAACTGGCAGTACACTGTGCTACTCTGCACTCTCTGACCTTTCCGAAGTAGCTCCCATAAATGATTTTAAAAATTGAATTGCTCTCATCAGTTATCCATCTAAAAATCCAGTTATTATTTAATCGTCGACTACACCGCTACTCTGATATTAACTTTCAGGCTCATTGCATGATGTCTTTTTTTTGTATTTTGAAACATGAAGTCAAGTCTACAAATGTATGAAGATTAAGTGTGGTCATGTTTGGATCTTCATATTTTTTCCCTCGTAGGGGCTTTAGAACTGAAAAATTCGATATGCTAGAGCTCACTATGGTAGCTATGATCCTTTTAGCATTAACTTACCCTTATCAACATCCAAAGAAGAGACTGCTTTGTGCATCTCCGAGAATAAGAATGCTGTGAAACAAGTGAACTATTTTCTTGATTTCTCCGAGAATTTTCTGAGTTCCGATAATGTTGGAAGCAGTCAGAAGTATAATTGCTACGATTTCAAGATTTAAGGACAGAGATACTGTGCGATTCACTCATTCTAGCCTTTGTCGATCGGAAAATTTTCAGCTTCCAGCTCCACTGCTCATAATATGCCTAGACCAAATCATTTATTTAATCGTTCTTTAGAGACCGGCAGTGTAAGATCTTTTCGTGATACCCGACTAACCACGTTTTCCCATGATCATTTTTGCGGCTCAAGACCTTACTAGTAATGGTATTAGGATCCATTCAAAACAGTCTCCTGAAACAAAGAGTATTTCTTTGAAGCCACCGTACTCATGAAGTCTTTCGATCAGTGGGAGCCCTCTCTAAGGAGTATTAACGGTCCTTTTGCAAAACTCAAATATCGAAATTTTACACCAAATGTAGGCCTCTGTCAAGGATCATATTCCCACGAGAACAAATTAAAACAAAACTTGAGAGAAACTTCAAATTTTTGCCAGCATCACTTAGTCATTAAATAGGGACACAGCCTCAGGAAGACGAGATTAAATCTGAAAGGACACCTACGTGTTATCCGCTTTTAACTTATGCTACTGTACTTTGTAAAAACAGTTTTATAATAATTGTTAACAATTGAGCTTCTATTTGCCAGCGATTGTTTTTAAATTAAAAGCACACCAGCTTTAAATACCACTAGCCAATTTCAAACATTGAAAAGAATTTTGATTGTACCTTGAAATTTTATATCATTTTCACTGAAGGTTTATCTCCCACCTAATTTATGACAATTTATTTTTCCAATCAAATTTCGTCCCCTTCGCATTTTTATACTTTTCTTTCTTTGTATATATCAATTTTTCATATTCAAACTACAAACAGCATTTACCTAGATAATTTTTGATTTTGTTTTAAATATTCACAAAACTGGCTAAGCCAATTCTATTTCTCCTTATTTTAAAATATTTATTATTTCCGAAGACCTAGAGTGCTTATGTTTATCAGTGCTGATTCAATACTAGTGTCTTGGAGTTTTAAAGACTAATATCGCCTCTTGCTGTGTTTTCTATATCCTTTTGAGATTTTTCTTAGCCTTATTATTGCAAAAAAAAGGATAGAAGGGAGATACCTTGACGCTCTTGCAATGAGCAGTATTGGACTCATGAGTATTGCAGCATGTGGCAAAGGGGCCGGTATGCACTTGCCTCACATGTTACTCAAATGATTTTTTTTCAAATCTCATTTCTTCTGTGCAAGCGAATTACACTCAATCACAAAATAAACGAACCAGTCAAATACGCACTGGATTCGGATTAGGTTTTCTGGTTCTCTATATTGAATTGGGGCTTACTTCACAGCAGTTGAGCAGAAGAAGTCGATTTCCAGCAGCCTTTAGTAATTCTCCTCTAGTTGCAAGAAGTTCTCTCAATTCGTCCCAGTCTTCAATGAGCCTGTCTTGCCATTGAGCTATTTGTGGAGAGTCGGAATGTTTCAGCTTGACCATCTGTCTGCATACTATGATCGCTCGTATAAGGCGATCTGGACAGTCTGGCATTGGTGGCAGCATGCCAATCGTTGCAAAATTGGTAGCTGGAGGGTGAGAGGTTAGGCACTTCCTCATCATTTGCTCCGTGACTCCTTTTCGAAAAATAGTACGATGGGTTTCCCAAAATTTACGTTGAAATCGGGCGCATTCATCCAAGTCTCTTCCAGTGTTGTCAATCAATGCCTCCTCCATTTTAGTCCAGATCCATTCCTTGATAAAAATTATCTTATTAAATATGCTTCGAGAGTCGATTTTTACAAGCATAGTTGCATATTTTTGCGAATCACGCCACTAACGTGCATCTTTTCGGCACTGCCGACCATAAAACTACCTTCATTTGCATGTTTGCGTCAACAAGATTACCCATTTATTTTATCCCTGCTTGATTGACAAATCCACTTTTGGTTTGCCCCTATCCTGCCTTTGTGATCGCAATTTCATTCTATCTTTGCTTTTAACAGTCACCTCTCTATTTATTTTTGTGTTTTCAAATGACCTATTTGTATGGCATTTGAATTTTAAGAAGTATTTGCCTTTACGAGCATGCTAAAGCTCCTTGCTGACTACTGATTTTAATTTGCTCTTTTAATTGCGTATCTTGTTAACTGCGGCAGGAACTGACCTCAACATCGCTAACCTCTTCGTAGAGACGATTAAGAGCAAGAAGCTCATATAAGCGATGTTTCTTTTCTATCACTAAGTCTCGAAGATCTGTAAATTGCTTCTGGACAGAAGCTTGTGTCGAGCGTAATTTTGTGCTGGATCTTTCAAGCATGTGGATTCGACGACGCAGTTTGTGTCGATGAGCCTTTGCCTTAATCGCCTCGTCAGCTTCAACGAAAAGGGACGCGACTTTCATGCAGCGATTCAATTTTTCCTGCTCAGTTGTTATCATTTCCGCTATCGCTGTTAGTAGGCTAGCCGTTTTCAAACCTAAAAATTTAAAAATCCATTTTGAAAGGCTCGCATTTACAGTCGTAAAACGATAAGCCATTACTGCAACTTTTAGTTGCATGAGTGCTATGGTTTTAGGAAGCATGGGATGTGTTCAATGGTTATGCGTTCATTTAATGCACAAGCCATTTGAATTCGCTATTAACTCGAGCATATTCAGTGATCAGATTCGATGTTCAGTACGGTTTACATCATAACGTGGAAGCTACATTATCGCTGCCGGTGAGGTGTATGCTAAGGAATAGGAAGGCAGAAGGGATTTTTCGTAGAGTGGCGGGGAAAATTGGGTTAAGCCTTTTCATACAAGAGCATGAAGGGATGGATGCAGAAAAATGTACCAATCAACAATTTACCGCTCTAAAGGCTGACCTCTTTTTTATTTTCTGATTCTTCTCTGAGCAACATTTGCCTTCAATAAAGATTTGAATAAGCTTGAATTTAGATGAACATGTCTTTTTTGCTTGGCAGTTAATACAAATTTAGCCTCAGTGGAACTTCCTGCAAGCAGAAGACTTATGGATTCAGCCAGTATGATGTATTAAAGTCATTCATGGACTGTCAGTATAGCTGGAAGTCTTGATAACACGATTGTGTCCAGTTACGAAAATGCGGGTGCTGCAGTATAGACAATATCGAACCGCCTTTGTGCTGGACGGCTACTGTTTAAAGTGTTTGATTACAGACTTGTTTACACAAGTTTTCGGACCTTCGAGAGGCAGTTCTCTACAAAATTCCTCATGGTGCTTTGAGATGACATCAGGAATTACTGTTCCCAGTTCCTCAAACACAACTTTCTAATAGCAAAGTCGTCAGGCTTTGCGTAAATTGGCTTGCTTCGCGAGAAATACAAAGGACTTAGGGGCAATATGAAGTAGCCGAACGCAAGCGCATGCGCAACTAGATGATGTAGAGCAAATAACCTCGTCGGTGAGTAGAACAACCGACGATTTTGGGTGGCTAATTGAATTTTAACCTTTTTAGTCCGGTTAGGAGTTCGTATAGGGAAGGGTGCTGTGACAAAGTGAGAAACATTTTTCTGAAGAAAGTCGACTTAAAATTGCCGGGAGGAGACGATCTAACCAACGCACAATTTGAGTGCTTGAAGTAGTGATTGGGTAAGTCCTCTATCCGCGTCATTTCTACATCAAGCTACTTCAAGGGGGAAGTTCCGATTCTTGTCATGTAATGTCTTTAAACGTTCTGCTCATTAATTAAAATGATTACAATTAATTTTATTCAATATTCACTCACTTAGAAACCTTAATCTTTGGGCCTGAAATTCTGATACGATGGCTTCAAGCACGGAATGCTTCTTGATCGCTGCGTTCGCTGACGCCAATCCTCTAGCAGCGCAGCACTCCGTCATAACTGTCGATTCCGTTTCAGTCAGCCAGTTATAGAGCTCAAGAAGATCCATCTGTTGGATGAACCATGCTCGCCAGTGCTGGAGAACAACTCGGCGCGTTTCAATGTCTCGATGAACCATGGCTTGGCGAAATATTAACTCGCTTGTTTTGGCAAAAAGTTCCACAGAAAGGTCTTTATGGGTTGCCAGAAAGGCTATGCAGTACGTTTTCTTGTCTTTCGGTTCGCATGTTTTTAATTTGAAAAATTCGGCCAGTTGAAGCCATTCAGTCACGGTCTAGTTTAGAAAACAAGGAAAAAAAGGGAAAAGGGAGAAAATTTCAATTTCTTTTAAGTTTTTTCATTAATATCTATGAGAATAATATCAATAAAGGTAAAATACAGCCTGATAGATCAACTCTAGCAAAAAATTAAATAATAGATTTTATTGTGGGTAAGCTTGATTCTTACTCAACTTAGCTCGATACCGCGCTGGTACTCAATAACTGCCCTTCATTGAGGTACTGCACTTAAGAAACATTATCTTTTCTTCGTTAAATCATTGAATAACAATAACTAATTTTGAAAAAGATGATAGAATGTGTGCCAAACGCCATAACTGAATCTCTAAGGCCACGTTCTTCTGATCGCAAAGTTATTTAGGCTGCGTCAGTTTTGCTGGGAAATTACTGCGGTAAATGTTGGCTTCTCGAGACCAATTAATTTGATAATAATTGACCTTGTCATTCTGTCCTTCCCTTTCCTAAGTGTCCAATGCTGTACTGTGTAATTTAGTATCTATTTACTGTTTGACTCTTCTGATAAATGAACTTTCTTATTTTCATGCAAAAAATAAATAAGACAGAGTATTCTTCTGCCAAAATCCCAGACACCATCAGTGACTTAAATGTCTGCCACTTAATTTAATTAATTGCTAGCTCCAATTTCTCTTTTGAAGTCTAAGTCTACGTTGGACAACAGTGTCTCCTTGACTCCTAGGTGATGAAGAGGCAAGACACTTGGATTTGCCCTGATTGAGAACTACTCTTTAGACCTTCACTTTATTAAGCGGCATTTACCATTGTAGAAGTTCACTTTACTCACTAACTCGGCACTAATGGGTTTCAAACCCTTGCCAATGGATCGAACAGAAGCGAAGGCAACTCCTGCACTTTTAGCAGTCATGAGAATGGCAACTTAGATCAGCGAACTATACCCGGTATCCCTAAGTACAAGAATCCTAGACAATGAACAGAGTTACCGATCACTTTTAATACCACTATTTATTCGGCTAAATTGAGGAACTCAAGATGAAATTCAAAATGTTATTATTACTGTTTCAATATCGTATTTGATGTGTTGCAGTACTAGGTCCTTCCATCGTTCAGTTGCAAAAATTAGTAAAATGACAGCATTGTCAACCTGGAAAGTAGGCGGAATAATAAGAAACAATTTTCGGTCTACAAAAACGACAAGATAGTTATTCATATCTTTTAGCGAAATTTGAACCCTTGTCCTCTAAAATGCTTGAAATATGTTGACCACTTTAGGGACACAAAGAAATTCTCTTTAGTAGATTGTTCCTGTTTTCTTAGGCGATACTTTACAGGAAATGTGAATATGAATGATAAAATTCAGGACCAAATGAGGTAAACTTGAATTTGGTAGCTATGACTAGCAAAGTAGAAATTCGAGTGATAACGATTAGCGTTTCGCTTTAATCCTGCCAAACCTTCAACTAACTTTCATTCGTTGAAGTCTGATTGGTCCGATTGGTCGGTTATCAGTATAGGCAATTCAGGTCCTGATTTTGCATAAAAAGCCATAACCGTGAAGGGTCTGAGTACAAATTTTAGTGTGAAAAGCAATTCGCGCTAAGCAAACAAGGCCAGTGCTCCTTTGAGTTAATGCTTTGTAGGTGCCATGAACTAGTTTCAGTTCCACCGTTTCTAAGTTTATGTAGATGCCCTACAAATCTGTATTGATACCTTCTCTGCATTAAAGAAATCAAAATAATTGTGGACTCTATTGATCTCAAAAGTGTACTATGGAAAGCCTGATGAAACGATTGACGATGCGAAGTCCTATAGGTTCACCGCTTATTATTGTCCCAAGAGAATCGCATTTAATAGTAGCGAAGATGCTGATGAACATCTATGGCTTATTCAAAACTGAAATCTTTAACTAGGCGTTAAAGCAAATTCTCGTGATTTGAAGCTGGACCAAATATCAAAATCACTGGCTGGCTACCATAAAAAAATTAGCGTACAGAAATTAATCTTTGGCTTCTGGAATTGCGACTTTCGACTTCATTCGTGAGGTTCTGGTGTCTTGCGCATAATTTCTGGACGTCAAGAAGTGAAAGAACAGTAGTGTCGGTGCTCAGTTGACCTTGTTTTTGCTCCATCCATAGGTTTTCATCAACCAGGGTTCTGTAAATAAAACTAGAAATGAAATTTAAGCTAATACAAATTGTGAGTGATGCGTTTTTTTGGCCAGGATTTCAGTTGAAAATATTAAAAGTTGCCTTAGTGTGGAAGGACAGGTTGAATCCCACCCTTTTCCCTTTACTAAGTGTGCTTGAAATCATTGCATGACCCAGACGCATCGTTCACACCCCAACTAAGCAAAACGAAGTCTTTGATTAAATGTAGTGTTGTTACTCTTCTGTTTTCGTAATAAGATCTATGTAACCCTGGGACCGACTCCGAACGACTTCAACTGGTGGTCTATGTCTTAACAATCAGTAAAATTTTCTATGCAGCCTCAAATTGTTTGCAGTCGAGCAGTGGTAATGAAATATGGCAGACGTTCTGTGAGAGTTCACGATAGAACTGATGATCATAAGTCACTTTTCGTCAGTCAGGGAAAGCGGTAGTTTTGTTCAGTTAACCGGACCAGAATGTAGTGGCCGCTATTATATAATATTATTAGACTATTATATACTATGAGAGAAACTTGGAAGCGGAAAGGTGAAAGAGAGGGCTTCTGAATGATGTTGTCGAACTCCCTTCTTTTCAATCTAGCCAATTAGCAATTCCATATTCTCTCTTTAGATCTCAAGAGAGAGTCGTTCTATCCCACCTCTAAAAACTCATGATGATGTAGACTCTATGCTCCCATAAATTTGATAACATGACACCTTCTTGATGTTCACCTAAAAGAAAAAGATGAATAGAATCCATCAATAGTCTAAGCTGCACATCAACGACTTTGAACCTTAGCGCTAACACATGAAAGTCTTCTACAATGATGTGACACCATACCGATGTCAATCCAATGTTATAAATCCAGTGAGATTCCCTAAAGCTCTAGCATTTTAATCGTTTCTAAATGGAAGACAAATGAAGATGGCTAGACTGACAGCAGAAAATGGTGGTGTTGCGCTAATAAGGTAAGTTGAGAAACTTTGAGCAAATCTGCAGGGACGCAATTCAAAATGAAACAGCTGAAGCGAAGCTGATCGCTCTATTCTCTTCCTAACTTAAAATCTGCCGCAAGATGAAAAACCGCACAATTCTTTTCTTATGTTTAGTAAGAGAAACTGCGTCAAGTAAATTCATTAGCCGGTGTAAAAATTCATTGGTTGGTTAAAGAGATACCTCGATTTGATTGTTTAATCATCAGCACAGTTCAAGAATTTTGCAAACACCTCGAGGAGCCTTCATTCTGAGCGAGAACAGACTAACTAGCTGGCCAGAAGGGAACATTTATCCAATAATGCTAAATTAACCACGTAATTTGCACTTACCGAAGGACATTGATGACATCTCTGTGCGCTGAAATGCTGAAAAAGCAGGCCGAAAGCCAATTTTCCACTTTTTGAAACTGTGAATGGACTTGTTTGAGTATTTTTTCGTGCTCCGTAAACTTGCCATTGTTTCCCAGCAAACACTGGTAGTGCTCCTACAAATCGGTAATACAAGCATCACAATGAGAAACGTTCGTAATTTAACCACCCGTTTTCAGCTTACTAAGACCTCCCTTTTTCACATTTTCATTCGACTCAGACTTATACTGCTATATAATATGCATCTCTTCATTGTCCTTCCCCATGAATCCCCTGCTTGATAATGAGGAAGGCTTTAAAAATGCATTTTTGAAGGCTTTGCCTTTTTAGCCTCAGCCTCCGCCTTGTTAATTTTCTATTCAAACCACAAACACCGACGTAAATGCGCCACGATATCTATACTTGCCAATGTGGTACCATATAAACAAAAGATGATGGTCCAATTTCTGAATATTCGCCTGGGTCTGTTTAGTATCGCGCCTATTGTGCATGTTATCCATCTACTAGGAAGACTCGTGAAAGACATTGTCTACTCTTTTCACTTTGTCCCAATGATCACAAATAGTGAGCCCAAGGCCTAATCAAGTGGTAGATAAATGTTAAACTATTCTGGCTAGAATTCTACAAAATATGAAATGGTTGACTCTCCTTGTTTAAAGAAGGATGCTGAAAGTAAAAGACATGAGGAGATTCAAGAAGGAGGGCAGGGAGCGTCATCTTCATCTGAGAGCATATGGGTTGGTGTTCAACTTTGATAGCCAAATACAACCTTTATTTTCTGAATGCGTGGTCATCCATCTAATCCATTAACACTTGTATTGACACTATTTTTGAAAAATAAGCTCTGTGTGGGGATTCCGAACCATGAGAATGAAAAAAAAGCATGAAATAATAAATTGATATCCTTCTGGAGGTAGTTTTCAACCATATTTCACCGTGGTCAGAGAAGGATATTCAACATCCTATTGATGGTTTTATCCGCTTCACTGAAATTTAAGATTATTATCGTGATGTAAAATTGCAGTATCTGATTTTTTTTAATTTAAAATGTTTGTCCACACTTCATTAAGACAAAGTTGTCAAGGTCCCCAACCGCTGAATTCTATAAGGTCTGACTCTTTAGGTTAAGATCTACAAGACAATTTTCCTTAGTTAAACTTTTGGTCTAATCTGGCTATTTCTCCTTTGCATATATTAAAATGATTTCATGCCTCACATGGTTCTTGGAAAAGTAATGCGGCAGCAGATTTGAGACTTCTTAGGTTCAAAACACTTCTTTATGGTTTAACATAGATAGTGCGAATTCAGTAGTTTCCTATTTGGGCACTTTTACTCTAACAGAAATGTAGGAAAATATGTCAAGAGTTTCCACTTGTTGGATGCATTTCATGAGTAAATTGCTCTTAGACTCATTTTGTCGTGAATTTGTTAGCTTAGATGCTTTGAAGGCTTTTAGATCATTTAGCAAGTATGGGTACTTACTGATCCATACTCCTGTCAGCCATTTCATTGCCTTTTACACTAAAAATCAGTAGCTTAAGGCGGCATTATTTTAATCAAATTTCTCTTCATTCTAAATTATCGCTATGTACTTATTGTTGATGCAAATTGAGTCTCAGATGGATCCGTTCACACTATTGAAGCTTTTATTTCTTTTCGTTGCTAAGGATGATAGCCAAGAGGGTTCACCGGGATCAACCAATTCTGATCTTAAAAAGCATTGAGAGGAACTGATCAGCTACATAGAAACCTGCTCCGTCCGCTGAGGTGGCAAATATCGGAGAAATCCTCGGTAAAGTATGCTAGGATCTAATTTTCAGTGCAGATGGGCAAGTCGCTGAAGCAGTCGGTAGATGTGGTGAAGTCTTAAAAGTGTGCTTTGAAATAAGGAACTTGCTCGACAAATCTTCAGAATTTTGTCGATTCGAATAATATTAGTTGCCTTATTTATATCCATGCATTTCAAAACAAAATGGATGAAGCCTAAGTTTTCAACTATGAACGTATTTCCCAAAAAGCACTCCAGCTGGCAAGTGAAATATTGGGAACTGATTGTAGTCTGTTTAGATGTTTTAGACGAGACACGTAACTCACTGATTTGGAGCTAAAGCAAGAGCATTCTTGTGGCATATGGAAACCTTCATGAAATTGAAAATCCTGCCTATCGCTAAAATTTATGAAATATCTCGTTCTAGTCAAATTCAGTATATCCACTCAATTGCAATACGTCGAAAACCTGGGTATTAGAGGCGTAGAAAATTACGACAGTGGTGAGAAAGACGAGTCTTTTAAACCCACAAAGTATCACTGCTGGCAAGATAGCAATTAGCCGAAATTAATGGTAATACATTTCTGAATACGCAAAATAAATATCAGACACATTGTCAGAATTTTTCTTTGAGCAAATAATTCTGCGGTTGTTGCTTAGTTCTCCTCAAAACTGGCCTACTCATTCAATTGAGATGGCAAGTTTGTTTTCTCATGACACTTAAGTGGAATGAAAGTCTGTTGGAGGTCAGTGGTTTTGAGGTGGAGTGTGGTAGACAAATTTATTCTAAAAAGCTAGCCTTTTTCACCTCCACTCATTGCTGTTACAGGAGCATTGTCTTGCATTTGAAGAAAGGTCTGCATGTAAAGCCTTCTTAAGAGGTAATTCTACCAGAGTCATCTAAAATTAACAAAATAACTCTATTTTTGAGGGTTATTTGTGTTTATTAAATTCATATTTACCCATTAAAATCCACCAAAATATTAACTGAATGAAATATGTGTTATTTTGTGCTGTTTTGCACTTGCTGCGAGTGAAGTATTCTTTTTTCTGATAAAAATCTTTACAACCTTGACAATCGAAATTACAAACCTCTAATTCCTGCAAGAATGACGCTCTTGTCCTCAAATCCGTCTTGATTTCGTCCAGTTTACGAACTGCGAAGTTGAGAGCGCTGAGGTCAAAGTTGTCAGCAAAGTCTAGACAGCCAGCAAGAAGAAACTTGGCATCGTTTTGAGAAAGTGAGCGGACTCTACGTGTTAGTGGCGGTCTTCTATCCAGCGGAGTTGACGTCAAATGGATCATTGATCCAGACAGGGAAGATAAAGGTTGATTAGGCAACAAGTTGGGTTTTAAATAACTGCAGTTCTGGAGGCCAAATATTTTCAATGTAATTTTCTGAAGCTGCTCCATTAGCTCCTCGCACCCCTCTGATATAATGATAGCTTAAATAAAAAAAAACAGATCAGATCTAGTTAATGCATTAATTGATTTGCTTTTTCAGGTCATGAAAATGTCTGTTTGAGAGTTGAAATTAGTAAAGGAAAAAACAGCCTACCACGATATTCCTTGATGAGTTTACTGCCTTGGACGGCAATGGTCGCTTTCAAATCATTCCATAATTGCTCTACTTTTCCAACAATTTCTTTCAGATGTGCAGAATAAGCTGGGTTCTTATCGCTGATTAATTTGGCGCTCTAGAATTGATAAAGAATTTCATCCAAAATAATTTTGATAGCCCGCATAGAATAGATAATGCCGCAAAATCATTTTATAGTATACTCTGTGTAAATAAAAGAGAAGTGAGGCTAAATACTTTTTCAAAGAGGGTCTATCAGTTTCACTGTTTTTTTTCTGTGCAAAAAATGTGGTTGTTTATGGAAATGAATCCATGATTAATCGCTATTGCAAAGCGAACTTATCATGCTAAGGTCCCTGGAATGCAGCGCTACCCATTGAACACTTCAAGTGGCAGCAGTCCTCTCGACTAAAATTATTATCAAATTGAAATTTAACTATCAATTGGCGGAAAGCCTACTAATAAATCTAAATTCCTATTTTTAAAATGTTTAGCCTGAGTTTTATTTAATGAAGAGGAAGTACTAGGCGCTATGGCGTACTGAAAACTCAAGATCCAGGGTTATTTATTCTATTTCTTGGATGAGATGTATGCATGATATCTTTCCATTTCCTCGAGCTTATATGGCGGTTCTTTAGACACTACTAAGCTGGATCAGAATAATGTGTTTAACACAAACCGCAGCGCTTATTATAATGTCAAGAAAGAGATAAAGATAAAAATTTTCTTTTAAAGAGATTTCGGGTCCACAGCAAGTGCACAAGCAGGAGAAAATGAAATAGGAACTGAAAGGTGTGCTTAACATCGAAGTTTTGATATAAACTCCGGGTGGTCCTCGAGGTGGTAAAATAGTAAGTATCCAAACGACTATTTGCACAATTCATTGCCTCTGATAGTCACAGCAATTAATAAATGACCACTAGTAACGAGAAATAATGAGACTATATTTCATTTGGTTAATCGACTGACCCACGGCATACTATATGACCTAGCCTTAAGTTTCTCTTTTGGATTTAAAATTGCAACCCTTGCTCTATTTTTGTAGAGTGATGGGACATGATTATTAACTGCTGAATATATTCAAAAAATTAAAGGCCTTATCTAAAATAATAGCGTCTAGGAGATATCTTCCTGCATCATTAAGTGCATGTGCAGATCCATGGCTCGGAACAGGCGAATGGTGAAAAATAGCGAATTACCATATTGGCAAAGCAACTGAGCAGGAGAATTAGTTTGAGAAATTAGGTAGCTTGGATGCCGAAGAGGTTTGGTTGAAATGAATGTTAGATCGATTGACCGCCCAAGGTCAGAACTTGGTATCTCGCGGTGGTCATCGAGGGACGCATGAGGGAAAAGCTTTGATGAGGTATGGCTTGGGAGTAGTAATCTCCTCAACTAACTTAATTTACTTTTACCGCAAACTCCATGAGATATTCCAGACTACCTTTTGCTCTTTCGTATAGTAAGAGAATTTTAAAGTGTTAGCAGAAGTTGGTTTTGCATTGGGATGGTAAAATCTAGGCAACATCTGATGAAAATAGTTTCTCAAAAATATTTGGACAATTTTTGATACATTTTCTCGACGCCGTCATTGGTACCTTAGTCGTTAACATTTATAGATAAATAACTGGTTGAATTACCAGAAATGTCTCATTAACCAGATTCGCATAGCCGTTCACCTCCGTTTCAAAATTTTTGAACAGGTGATACTGTTGAATCGCCTTCTGTTCTTTGATAACAGCTTTTGCTGTTGCGAATTGCGCATTTACTGCTGCCAACCGTTCCAAAATCCACTCTTCAATCTGAATAATAAGCGTATTATAATTTTCAAATCAGATAATAATTAATAATGAATCCAGCACACCTTTTATTCTAGAAAATTGAAGCCAACTATTAACTGTTAAAGGGAGATCTATTATGAAAGCCATTTTTCTAATGAAGCTTACTTGGAATTCAAACGCGTTTTCTAGTTTTGACCGTAAAAATTGGTGCTAAAGATGTGTGTATTCATGAAATGTAGGAAATTTTTCCAAATTAATGCAATCAAAATAAATTTCAACGTTTTTCTATGCATTGAATGTTACATATTCAAAGCAGCTGGTTTGCAAATTTACAGTTAGGCAAATGAACTAACTGCTTTTAATTGTGGTATTTGCTTATTTCAACAAAATCCTTCGTATTATGAAATAATGTCAAAAAATTAAGCTTCTTCATGTTTTTTGTTTGGTTGCAATATCACTGAACTACATAGAATAAAACGCAAAAGAACTTGGAACATACGCCTTCGAGTTGGTTCATCTTTTCTTTTTCAGCGAGTTTGAATTCTAAAAGGTGTAGAACTTTGGCAGCTCTTGACTCGATGTCTTCATACCTGAAATTGATTTGATTTATTATCTTTCTGGACACACCAAGTAGTTCTTTCCAACTCTGACTTTTATCCCAGTCACCTCTCAATTTTGGTGGAACTAAAAGAGCCTTTTCCAGATTTCATATCAATCCCGTGTCTACTTTAAGTCTAGTACCAAAGTGATATGAATTTAATAATCCTCTTGTATTAACAACCAATTGGTGCTACCCATCGAGAAGCATTTCATTGGATGTACTTAAATCTTGGTGAACTTAATAGCTCTTTTGAATGAAGAGCAACTTTTTTTCATTTTGCAGGCAATGAAACTGGGATCAGATATTTCTCTAAGTTCACTGCTTCGTTCAATACCATGCTCAAAAGGAAGCCGGTAATGGTCGAAATCGCATGAACGTCTTTATTCTTGCTCAAGAAAAGTTGCCTGTCAGGCGTTTATAGGAGTTAGAATGTTTGTTTTGTATGTCTAATCAATCAGAGGCAGACCAAGCCCTTACTCTGTGCAAATTAAATCCATATAAAAAATGGGTTTCTCTAAAAAGAATTGTAGAGAGTAGTTATCTGTCAAATTACATTAGAAAGCATCTGGCCTTACTTGAGATCCCAACAGTACCTCAACGTCTAATTGGTTTTCATGTCATGGACAAATGCTTTTTCTTTACCTTAAAAGATTTATTTTCTCTGACACTAAATCTTGGAACGTCGTTTGGATTAAGATTATAAATACGTTTTTCACCTGTTAGAAAGCAGTGCTCGTGCAAGGTGTCAAGGGGGATGGTAGAAGAGAATGAGGAAATTATTATGCCAGCTCAAAGGCGCGATTTCAACGAAATAGTTGGAATGACAGTGGCTGGAATAGGAATACCATAAGCAGTGCATGATCTCCATGGATTCAGATTCGGTTGAATAATTGCAAACTTTAGGGTAATCTAATCGCTGCGTCCTGTTTCTTTCTTAGCTTAGCATGGTTGGAGAGCTTAGTAAATGTGCATAAAATTCAAAGTTAGGTTGGCAATATAGTAACGCACCTCTTGGAAAACAGTGTGATTTTTAAATCATATTTTTCCCCAAATTTGTTAGCTCTTGCTCTGGTCTGAATTTCCGTCACTTGATTTGAAAGTGCACGAATCAACGATAGTACCTGTTTTTGTGTCTTTAATTTCTCCTCTATAGACTCCATTGTAGACTATAGAATCGAAAAAAAAAACGTTAATGTTATATTAAGATAAAGTTAGCTTTATATAGGACTGATCTTGTTGACTTACCAGGTAATCTGTTTCAACAATTTGGCTTTCTCTCCGACTTAATAAAGCGTTTAAGGATTCGAAGTCGCGCAAAAATTCCTATTAACAGTCATTGAATTTTATTACTTCATTGTTAATTTCATTACAAGGCAAGCTTTGTATATCTATGCAGTCGTGTTGAAATTTGATTTGTTCTCTCAAATTCAAATTCTAAATACAACATAAATGACGACAAAATTACTCGTATTAAAGCTTCAAAAGCAGTTCCTTCTTAAGAATTTATTTCCTATCTCATTTATATTTCACGAGTAGATTGACATTATCAGCTTATAAGAATAACAAAGAAATCTTGCCTGTATGTTTTGCTGACGAGTGAGACTGCTGATTTGATGGTTGCAGAGTATAAGCATATCTGACCGTTCATTTTTGAGGTTTTCTAGTTTTTCGTTGATTGCTGATGCTACAGTTGCTGTTTGTTTCTCTGCAAGAATTCGACAATGATCCATTAAATCCTGAAGTTTGGTCTCTAATGCGTCCAATTCAGTGGCGATTGTCTGAAAGATTTTCTTTCGGGCGTCGATTTCGGCAATACATTGAGGTAATTCAAGGGACGGAAGTGTGTTCTGCTTGCTCATTAGTAGAATATTCATTGATTCAAGTTCCTATGTACAAAAAGGGGCAATAACAAGATCGCTTGTTTCATTTCTAATCTCCATTGAACAAATGAGTTTTTTTCTGTTTGACCAATGTTGAATCAGTAATTTCATTTGTTTGCCTACTAAATCAAAACTGATGCGGTCCATAAATTTTACGAATTAAAGTGTAAAAAATCGTTTTTAAATATCAGAGCGATTAAATTTGATCAGCAAAATTTCGATATCATCAGTTTTACGATTAAAAAAAGGAATTGATACATATTTGTCGAACCATACCTGTAGTACACACTGGAAGGCGAGAGCTTCTTCTAGATCCTTTTGGTATTCCGCCAAAAGTCGTTTGAACTCGAGCCAGTCTACCCTTAAAGCGTCTGTCCAACTTTGTAGTGCTGATCCAGCTTCTTTGACGTTCATTTTACTCTCGGCTTCAGCACTTAGTGGTGACTCAAGTTCTTCGAGTGATATTTTCAAAGTCTCTGACTCCTCGAATACTTGGCTTACTCTTGTATTTAGGGCGTTTAAGTCATTCTCCCAATCAGCCATTCGACATTCCATGCGTATCACCTCCCCCATAGTGTTTTTCGTTTCGCGAGTAGTCAGGAGTAATTCCTGTTTGCATTTAATCCAAAGACGGGTGCCTGAAATTTCACTGTTCAGGCAAAGTAGACGTTCTGCTGTTTCGATCGAGAGGCGTTTCATTTTGGTGAAATTTATGAGTTCATTCCAAGCGTGAAATGTGTATTCAAGCACGCAGCTCCATGGTGAACCCTCAGGAAGTCTAGATTGCAAACCTTGAAGAATCGGAAGCGAATTTGATGCGTTGAAAGCTATTTCTTTCTCTAGAGCTGCAAGGAATGGCTCATTCATCAAAAATGGATAGAAGTCAATAGAAGCCATCAGTGATAATCGGTGGAATGGGGATTCGATGCCCAAAAGTCCTTTCTGCCTATAAAATAAATATCCTTCATTTATTTAGGAGAATAAATTTATTTCGCCAGGTGTTTGAAAATTGTTTTATAAAAGAATGGCTTTATGAAGGTCCTCAGTCGGTACTCTAATGTAAGGGTATACGCTTGAAGCTATGAGATCTAAATTTTAATATTTTTGTGCTTCTAATTTCCAAAAACATTGAGAAGGAGATGAGTTTATTATTGATATGCCAAAATAAATTTATTTACACATAACTGAGACGTCTATCATATTCGTAAGTACTCCACAAGATCTATTTGCTTTTGCGTAGGATCAATCACTCCACGATCTTTCTCAGTCTTTTCCGGACGAAATAAGAGTCACTCTTTGAGGATACTTGTCTATGTTAAATAATGTCGGTTAGAATCTACAGGAAAGTTGTTCTAGTTAAAATAAACCTCACATTGCAGTGCTGTTAACTAGTTTGCAGTAATTGAACAGTTATTAATAAGAAACTAATATTTTGCTTGCTTATATTTGCGACTGGGCCAAATTTGCCCGAAGTTTTTCTTTACAGTTTCATGATACTTTTAAACCAATGACCCCCTTCTTTATTTTCACCTAAATAACCTTCTTCTTGGCAATATTCCTAACCAAATTAACTTCTTTCTGGCTCCATATCTAGTGGCATTCTTCTTGACCTGAATCGGATGTGGTTGCAAATTTTGCTCCACGTTGTTTGATGGAATACGTTCGCTTAGTAGCTGCAATTTATGCCTTCCTGGTTTACGAAAAAGCAAACAAAATAACGCGAATAGCTACAATTATTTTTTAAGGCAGTACGCAGTCGTTTCAATCGCTACTCCATCGATAAGTTTGTCCAATGTGCCGATAGGTTGAATGATCAAAAGAGCCTACACATTGTATGGCGAGTGGACGCACACTCTAAAGTAGCGAGAGGCCCAGCAATGTTCAAAACAGCCACATTCTTTATTCTATTTCAAGGGATCTATTCCATTCTAAGGTTTTCTGAATATCTCAACAGCATTGAGTATGGATCATGAATGATGATCCAAAACTTGTAAAATCACTTATGTTCCATGAATCATATTTACATAGAACTTGCTTCTTTTAGTCCTTTTAGATAATGCAAGGCCTGCACAAACTCCCTTAAGCTTATGAAAATTATTGTTATAAAGTCTCGTTTTTAATAAAAAATCTACGGGCAAAACAAGTTCAAGAGTATATTGAAAGGTTCCTGTGGGCTGAACAGGGAATCTACATCCAGGCTCTACTCTTTGGAAAATAAATTTATTTTTAATTCCAAGCAAACCGTAAATAACCAAATTTGGATGTTTATGCCTTTAGCCAGAAGACTCGCAAATGACACTTTATTAGTATTTGAGATAAATAGCGAAAAGCAAAGATATCTTAAAATTGGCTATTAATATGATTCACTTCTCATTGTTAATATTATTTTCTAAGCCCTGATTGAGGAAAAACACCCTCCAACGTCCTACTCTGGCAAGAGACGGTATCTTGGACGGTATCCCTTGAGAAGCAATATTACCCAGGTTTGCTGGCCATCCTTTTCGATGGATGGTTAATGATATGTTTCAGATTTGTGCCATTCTATCCTTTGTAAAACTATTGAGATGTACTCTTCCATTTAATTAATTAATTCTACTTATTAAGACGGTGATAAACGCTAAAATATATTAATTTTTTTGGTAAGTTTGGGCGATTATACTCAGGAGTGGTATCAAATTTTGATGGTTAAAATCCTGTCGAAGATCGTCCAAATGGTAAGGACGCTAATGTTGGGATGTGGCCGGGATAGTAATTGGTGACGTGACGTCTCTGGACTTTGAACAACATTTTTTCGTTCTAGAAGTCCTTTTTCTTACCTCCTTCAAATTCTTTACAGCGTTTCTGAAATAGTATTTAGTCACCGGCAATGGAATTGCGGTAGAAATCGCTGCATAACTTTGGGCCTTAAGGCCTCAAATGATCAGTCTTGCCCTGATTTTTTAGAATAACTAGGGAGTATACACTTGATTTGACCAATACTACTACTCCTGTTTTGATTTTAACAATGGCAACCCTATCAAAAACAAATGCCTTTTAATTGGTAGTCTGTTGTTAGCCATTACCTTCTTTGAATCCAGTCCAGCAGCCGGTAACAAGTCTGGACTGCGCGAACATTCTGCTTGACAATTTGAAGCTGTTCCTTTCGGCTTTTTGATTCTTCGTATATCGTTTCTAAGTCTTTGGTAATTTTCTCCAAGCTATTGTGAATGGCTATTCGAATTTGATTTGTTATACACGCAAAGCAGCTTGTATTTTTATCACTTTCATCTTCTTGCTGCCAGGTATCGTTCAACAAGGGAAATCTCCGCTCCACTTCTTTCAATTTCATTCGTGATTCATCAACCCTCTTCATTAACTAAAACAGAATTTAAGATCAGAAGTTAATGACGAAAATTAAATGGCACTATCCTTACAAAACTTCTATAATCAGAAGGAAATGATTGCAAATGACTTAGGCTATTCGTTTTATCAACTGAGAAGTTGATTTTAAATACTCAAGTTGAGACTAAATTTTCTGTTTTTAAGTAAAAATTTCCATGAATTCTTTTAGATGATTTTGATAATTAGGAGGTTTTGGTATATTTCGGTACAGAAGCGAACAATATCAACCTGAACAGAGCCAAGACCATAAATGAGATGGGCATTGGCTGCTATATAATAACTTCCCTTACGTGAAGCTTTTTACTGATACGAGATTGGACTTTGAAGTGTGACAGGAGAATTGTATTGGATCGAAAGATGACATCCCACCAGAATTCTTCGCTTGTATCCACGTCTTCCAGAATATCAGTCAATGCATCTGTTAGAGGATTTTCCTTGAAATGGACGAAAGTGTGGTCTATCCATTCTTGTATTTCAATAACGTCGACCCGAACTTCTGATGTAGAGGCGATAAGATCAATCACTGATTGAAGGCCAAGTAGGTTTTCTTGCAAAAATTCTGACTGTTTGGACAGACGGGCTTGTTTTTCAGCTATCTCCTCCCTTTGTAAGGACAGCTTTTGTCGAAGGCTCAATTTGAGACGATGTATAAAATGTATTCCATGCAGATGTTGGAATTTGAATTCCTTGTGCATGTGCTTTGTAATGATCTTCTGTCGAATTCTCGGAGGACGGAAATCAACCTTTTCTTCAGAAATTATTTCTAAACTTTTGCATCGTGTCACTTCTGGTGTGCGAAAATGTTCCACAGAAAATTCTGAGCTCAAGCAAAGTTGAGTTTTAGCTCTGGGGAGGCTGTGGTGGACGAAGTCATTTAAAACTCCTTGTTCAATATTTTGACGATTAATTTCGCCGATGAGGAATTTCACTTTACTTACAAGTGATATCATTGAGTCTGTCTTTTCATTACAAAATGGATTAAATGGTGCTCTTTTGATTGAATTTGAAAGTAGGTCAATATACTCCAGCTGATCCTAAAAAATAAAACTTGTTTGTTTCATGTTGTAGAGGGTTGGGGCGAAATAAGTGAAGTCTTACATTAATTGTGGCCAAATCATCACTAACTTTGTGAGAAAGAGAACGAAATTTTGCAGTTGCTGCAAAGTATTTTTTGTAGTCGTGAAGGGCGGTTGAGATGGACCAATTTAGACCCAGAAATTTTGCATGTAGCCGACCGAAAATGGGTGTTGCATTTATTTTTGAAATGAAATTCCAATTAGGCGACAGTTTTGACATCCTTTCTGTCATACATTCAACTCTATCCGCCAGAATGGTTAGGCTATTTTCAGAAAGAACTTGATCTTGCAAAGTTTTCCAAATTAATTCCAAGTCCCCTCTAGCACTAACATATTCAAGGAAAATGTCTAAACACCCAAGGCGTTGTTTGAGAAAAATCTCACGAGTGATAAATTTGCGCTTTAGATTGCACCACTGTTTGTCGATTTGATCAAGGACTGGATCCCCGGGTTTACTTCTTGTCAAAACCCTCATTTTCTGGGTATGGTGGGCTTCCGCGTCGGCAATCATTGTTGAATTTCTTTGACAAAAACTTCTAACAAGGGATTTTTGCTGAAAAAGTAACTTTGCTGAAATATTATTCGTGTTGCGAAGTGTCTCGAGGCCAGTTCGAATGCTTCGGGCATCGTTTTGAATGGTCATTTCCAAGAGCTGATCGCATTCAAGCAGCCACATTTTGTGAAGCTCAGCCTTTTTGTGAAATCTTTCATTGATATTCTTGATTTTACTCTAAATAGGTCGAAAACTCAAAAAATCAAATCACTTTTATGATTCAATCAGGGATAGTGTAGTTCAATAACAGTTTAAAATGGAGTTTAAATTTTTAAATCTGATTTAAGGCGAGAAATTTGAAATGCGCTTTCTACCTGTGTTTCCAGGCTTGATTGGATGCGTTTTAAGCAGGCTTTTTCCATTTTTTCTAATTGCAACCAGGTTTTATACATTGTTGGAAACTCGAAGCCCGGTGGCAGCGAAGGTGGGCGGTAGCCCCAGGCCAGATTTTCGGTTTTAAGACTTAACCATAAATACTAAAACAAAAAACATTAATTATATCTTTAATGTCTATTATTGCGGATTCAAGATTCTGCAGATTTATCTTATCGTATTCGATGCTTCAAATTTTGAAAGAAATTCGTTTCTCTTATTGGTTTATTTAATCACTTCTATTATTAAATAAAATAGCTTAATGTCATACGTCTCTTTGTTAGCAAAGGTATTCCGAGATATTTGTGACCCATTTCATGTTTTGCATCTTGTTTAATTAAACAAACCCACTGCATTCATGAAAACTTTTATTTATCCTAGTCACTTGGAAGTTTGTTCTTTAAATGGGGAAAACTTTTACTGAATTTTTAAGTCAGCCTTCATATCTTACTTCAGTTTGATTAATTTCATCAGATTTCCTGATTTTTTCATTAGCTCTCCACAGGTTCAGTCTCTTAGAAATATTGGGAATATCTTTGAAGCTGCTCAGTTCTTCGAGAAAGCGTAAATTAATTTTCATCCATCTCCGAAGGCTATAAACATCCCTGAGGTAGGTCATCATTTTCCGTCCAACTGTGACTGCTCTGTTCAGAGCGACTCCTAAACGATTTTTCGACTTTTTGAAGGCCTGACCTTCGTTGAGTCGTTGATACCAAGTGGCGACCACGGCGATGACGCACCGCTCATCGGTACTGCAGGTGATAAAGTCAGGCGCACTGATTATCACTGGCATTCGAAAAGCCCTCTCTGCAGCAGCGAACGCTTCTGAAAGACGATCAACCGGTGCAGTATTTGAGCAAGCAAGTTTATTAAAATCAAGTAGATCTGGAAAGTGTCGATGTATAAGAGCGCACATTGCAAGACCATCACTCCAACTAGTTGTGAAGTTTGTGATTTCAGTCTAAAAGTAAATTAATTGGAAGTTTAATGCAGAAAGGTTTGGCATTTTAATTAATATATGAAGTTCTCGAAATAAAGTGAATCTGCTAGTTACCCACCATAAAAGTGCCTATACTCATTTTATTCTTTTTTACTCGTAAAGCTCACTCTATGAACTTGTAGATCTCACCTTTCACAACCAAGCCATTTTGTGTATCTCTAGAATGGAAGCTATATAAACTTTGGCTCAGGTCTCACAAATGGATGTTTTGAGCAAATTTGTCTAGCCTCTCTGATTCTCCTTTAAATAGTAGAAATCACAGCAAAACAGCTTAGGACCATCTCTTACTTCATAGGCTTTGCATGATCAAGAGATAACCGATCATAGCAACCGGGTAACTGATAACAAAACGCACTTCAAGTAATTGGAGATCTGTACGGAATCAGCCAGTTTTGCCAACGTTGTGAGACTGGAAGTCAAGAAGGTATTGTGCAGAAATTCATTTTAATTGGCTATTTCTTTTCAAATCAACCATGATCATTAAATTAGGCAACGGAAGGAAAGTGCCATGAAAACTTTTCATTGCGTTACAAGGATGCCGAATCTTTAATTTCGATTGACAACTGGAATCAAATCAAAACAAAAGCAGGCTAATCGCCAAAGGGTTCAGAAAAAGGCTCACTAATCAAACTATTAATCCCGCTCTAAAAGTTTATTTCCACTCAGTATTAACTTTTTACTGATATTCTTTCGCTTTATTCACCGAAAATGATAATGTTTTTTTAGAGTTATGCATTAGAATGGAAAACCATAGAAGGTAAGTGCGTCAAACACCGATGAAATGCGGTAATGGTGAGGTGAAGGTTCTGCAAAAATTCTAAGCACACACTGAAAATACCGAAAGTAGTGCGAGAGCAGCTCGGCAAGAAATGTATAGAATGGGACTCAGTATTTTAGTGGCGGAAACCTCAGTTCCCTTTCTTTCAAACAGCCCTATTTCTATTCTTGAGCGATAAACTTCAATTTCATTAGTCGCCACAGTCGGTGATCAGTTTACAATCGGCACTGTCAAACTGGGACTGTACATTCAAAAGCTATCAGACGCTATTCATGTTGTTTTACGATGGTACTAAATTTGCAACACATAAATAAAAGCGCTTCTGTTCGGGCTTTTGAAGCTGCTACAGCTTCATATATGCGCCCAATCTAAGTGATGTTTTATTAACTGAATAAGTAATTTATAAATTGAAACGAAAACTATGATTGCCATATTATATAGTAACTTAATTCATTACGAAGAAAAGATACTTCATCGGACGCACACAAATTAGCAGTAAGAAGCACTGTTTTTAGCTGAAATCATTAACAGCCTCTGCATGAGACATTGAGGAAAGCAGTTTTCTTTGATCCGCTCCATCCAAGGCTCAAATTTGTTAACTCTTTTAGTAAATATGCAATGCGAATGTTTTACTTTGGCACTGTCAGGCCATAAAGTCGCAAGTCTAGAAAATCACTGAAAGTCTGCTTTTTAAATTAAGAATGATACTGAGGTGGAGAACTTCTTTGTAAGAAAGGTGTTAAAGTCAATATGTCTCACAACTGTTTGGTTGCACTGAAGTCCAGCAACAGCTGCTGCTGGGGCTGTTGCTATTGCTGCTGCAGAACTTACGGACACTGAAGGCTTCCATGAAATGATTAGCATTAGCTGAACTCGAACGGTGATACTCAATATGAGTTAGGTAAAAAAAGGTTATGACTGGCGTCCAAGAAACTGTGGTCGTATTGCTAAAGGTAATTTTTTTCAGAATTTTAAAAAGTTTTGGTCAATTAAAAATTCATTATACCATTAACAGGTCAGAATTCGAATGGCAGCAAGACTTCGCTCTCAAACAAGCTTAGATCGAAATTACTTTGGAAAATTAGTGTTCGAAGGTACCACTGTTTGAGGTCAAATAAATATATTCGAGACTGAATGTTGAAAAATGTCAGCGTTTCATGAAACACGGAAGTATGAAAAGAAAGTAATGCAGCTATGAGCGTCTTTTTTAAAAACTTTTTTTCTTCATTTCTTAGTAATTCCTATTTCATTAATTTCTTCCTGACTTGCACTTCGAAGGAAGCGCTTTAATTCGAAACGAGACATGAGCAAGAACTAGATTCAATTAGGAGGAGAAATGGAAAAACCAAATTTTTCTGTAGCATGTTTTGCCGATTTTAGCTGAGATAATGGAATCAGTTTCGCGATTAACTGGAAAAAATAGGATTTCCTAGATTCTACCTACCAATGCATTTAGTCGAGTAGAGAAAAAAAAACCAAAATTTTCATGTCAAATAAATAGAGGCAAATTTTCTCATATCAAATTAATTCTACAAATTAGCACTTATTACTAATAAGAAGGGCAAGAGTGCTACAAAACCATCTCAGAACTGGAATCATCAGCCATTTTATTTGAAATAAACAAATAATTTTTCATGATACCTCTAATAATGGTATGGTTCAATTCAGTTGATTTTAGTTTTTCTCAAGGATTAGTAGCAGTGAACCTCGTTTTCAATTCTATGGCGTAGAAAAGTGTGATTGAATAGGTAAACAGAGGCTCCAGGTGTAAAATTAAACTTGAATGGGCTGATGTCATGAAAAAAGGAAGTCTGCATTCCCTTAACTCAAAGAACCCCTCTTTCTTATGGTTCTCTCTATCCTATTTCTCTTTGTTATTTCTTGATAATTTAAATTCATTCTTCCTTTTTACAAGTGGACCTTCAATCAACGATTTTTAAGCCTGAATGGACAAACGAACGGGTCTATTTTTCCCTATCTGTTTGCAAAACACCTAACCTTTATTTCCTCAAATCCTTACAATTTCAATACAAGTCCTTCAAGCGAATGGAAGCTGACGACTAATGAGGGCGCTGATCAAGACTGGAATTGACCAACCATTCACTGCAAGCCGGTTAACGCAGCGGATTAGCAGGTCCGATCAATTTCGTAACCCATTAAATCAGCATATTTAGATTGTTCCTGAAGGAGAAATAAGGGGGCCCCATCACTTAAATAGGTTTCAAATTTTTTTTTAAATGACTAATTGAAGTAAGATCATGGCTTGGATTTACAGTTTTCTTGCTCGTGCAGCTAAATTTTTCACAAGTTTCATAAACATAACTTAACTCCCAAAGTGAAAACGAATATTATGGGCAAAAATTAAATGTTTTTGGTGCATTTAGTACTGTGGAATTTTCGGTACGATTTTTATGATAAAAGGAGCCAGAACCCGTTTATACCTTGAATAGTGTGCATATTTTTACACTATTAGCATATTTTTTACTGTTTCAACCGCATAGTCAAAATTTTGCACTTTCGGGCAAATATTGCTAGGTTGGGAATAAATTTTGCCCGAATATGGATGTATTTTTATAAAAAAGTGACAGACCTGTGGGTAGGTAGCAGTTTTCAGTTGACACCACCGAAGGAGAGCGTTTTTCATCTCCACTGGCGACCCGGATTCAAGTTGGCAGGTAAAAGGCAATCGAGCCAGCTAGGTTGATGTAAAAAATTTCACAGGCACATTTTCCCCATTTCGACAGTTTCAATGAATTAATTGTAACAGAAAGTGAAGCAGTTGAACCATAAAATTTGAGGAGCACACATAGGGCACTTGTGTGGACGAATATGTAGTATAAAGTAAGCAGTATTGAATCTGATTTTGTTACACTTATGTGTTAAAAAAACGCTATTCACTAGCTAACACATTTTATCAGTGTTTAAAATATATGCCTTAATCACATGTGGAACATTTCTCTATTGAAATTCTTCCGCATCTAGATGCTATTTTATTGATAGGAATTTGTTCTCCAATTTTGATCGAAGAAACAATTTTAGTAAAAGCGAAAGCCAGCCTTCTGAACATTGAACTTCCTTCTGGTAGCCTTGCTGCCAATGATGGAATCAATGCACCCTTTCAGCAACATGGAATCCTCCCTGAATGACAACTGCACATCTGACCTTCCCTCTGCAAACTAGCATCCCGACACCATTCTCTCTCATACTCGCACGATGAGTACTGAGCAGCAAATTAGGAGCGATATGAATGGTCTCACTGAGAGTGAGATTTGTCTGTTTTATGAATGGAGGCGTTATGGAGAGATATATGGTTGAAAAGACACCTGATTCCCACGGGGTCTAGTAAAAAAGAATAGAATCATTGGACAGCATTGTATCTTGTTTATTAAACTTTTAATTATTCTCTTCTCTCTTCAACTATCCTATGCCTATTGCGGGCATGTCCTTGGATATTATCTGCAGTTAAGCTCGTAACCTAATGAAGAAGGACTAAATCGTAGAACATTAGGCAGTAGTCTATCTCTGAACATTTAATGAATTCAGAGGGAAGACCCCACCAATGAATTTCTTTAGGTTGAGCTCTGAAAAAACTCAGCACAGGTCAGACTCAAGTAGGATGGTTCAATGGCTATGTGTCTATTTAGATGAATATCTGTTTGAGCAGTGCAAATTAAGTAAACATGACCCTCCGTGAGTGCTTATGGAAATGAACGGGAATTGTTCCATCTGATGTCTATGAACGGACTTTCCAATTTATCCATATTTGACAACTAGGGGCTACCAGAAGCTCTACTACCACTTACTTCCTCTGCCACAAATAAATTTTTAGGTTCTTTGACATTTATCCTAAATGGCTTTTGAAAAGTACTGTGAACAATTTATTTTAAATCAGCAAACCATTGAAAATTTTTAAAAATCCTTCTGCGCACCTTATTTCACTATGAGAGAACTTTCAGTGATTTTAAATTCGAAATTCCTTTAATTTCTTACAATGATCAGCATCTCATATTGTGTACGAAATCAATCTTGCCAAAAGAAATTAATTTCTTAACCTTTTATAAATTATTTTCTCATTTAATTCAAATTTAAGATCAAACCTAAAGCGATATTAATTAAACTGATAATAATAAATTTTGCACTTCGCGTGCGAACCACATATTCAGCCTGGCAGAACTAACGAGACACCAAGGCTTGTTCACATGAAACTTAAATATCTTAGTTATTCGATAAGCAAAGAGCAAAAAATTTTATTAAAATAACGTCATAATGAAGCGGTTTCATCTAATTTATCGGTTTTGTCTTTTATAGCTGTATTTTCTGCCTCGCAATCAAAGCAATACCGAAACGCTCAATATTTTCTGTACATTGATGAGGATTTGCATAATAATTTGAAATTATTTTAAGGACTGAATACCTGAAAGTTGAGAATAAATGTCCATATGAGACCAAGAATAAGGTGGGAATTTCCATCGACAATATCGAGTGGACCGATATTTTCATGAGGAATATTCATTTGCTTCATCTGATCCAGGACCTTCCCAACATTTTCCAGCCAGTGAACTCTCATTTTTCCGCGCGATAGGCTTGTCTAACAGATTATTAGAGAAAGTTAATGAATTATTTTAACTTTAATACCCCTTAACCAGGCTTCTAACACATTTTCAAACCTTAGTAAGTCAAAAGCAGCTCATGGGTTACTTTAACCAGGTTTCTCTCCGTAAGGTGAGTATGTTAATTTAAAAATGTAGGAACAATGAGAGTAAGTAGGAATCAAAAACAACTAGAAAATTGTATTAGTCTAATGTATGAACTTAAGGAAACTGTTAAATATTTAATATGATGGCTAACATGTGCAATTTCAAGCATTTTCTATAATGCGAAGTGAAACGATCGGACTTATCACTGCATTATCTTAGCTCTTTAGCCAATGAAACCTGTAGCCACTCGAAATATAACTTTGTGAATGTTTAGCTCAAGAGTTATCTGCTGTTTTCCAGTATGTAAGCCTATCGGGCAACAAATAAAGCAGATGAAATGAGTCAATTTGCAGTATCGCTGCAGCAATGTCAACTGTAATACTTAAACTGAAAGACTTCCTTAAAATATAGTGCCAATAGAAGTTGATCAAAGCGCAAATTTGTTTGCTCGTTTAAAATGAACGTTTAAATAAACTAACTAACTAACTAACTAAAAAAATATGCCAAAATTTTTCATTTTTTGCAAACTAAATCTTTTCACTCAATGAAATCAATTGCTTAGAAAGTTATTTGACTGACAATTTTAAAAAATGAAAAAATACCTTCCTTCCAGTAAAAATTTCCAATAGGCGTAAAAGTACTCTCCCATCAGAAAGATCATTATATAGATCCTTGACTCGATGAAGTGACTGTTCTTCTTTAAAAATTAATGCGAGTCTAGCTTCAATACTATCTGTGTTGATTCCGTTATGGCAATAACCATTGATAAATGGTTCTTCAAAAGTGGCCTGATTGGCTAACTCCAACTGCGCGTTAATCCAGTTGGTAAAAACCCTCTTTTGTTGAAGTGCCCTTGTGTCTGTAACACAATGTTAAACAGCTCAGAATGCTCAGGAAATTGGATAAATACCTTGAAAATTTCATTTATTGAAGAAAAAAAATGCAACTCACTTGCCAAATTCTGAACACGAGTCTTTTCGAAAGTATCAATATTCATTTAGGATCCAACAAGTGGTTTATGTTTACAAATTCCCTCAGCGAAGACGCACTTCTAAATTTCATAAATCTTTTTGGATAGTGTATGTAGAATAAGAAAATATGTGTAAATAGTGCCTGCAATATAAACGAAATAATAAGCTGCAATGATTGAATTTTCGGTAGCGTCTGGAAGGTCATACTCTGTATGATAGTTTATAAGGGCTGAACTACAGCTAAAATTTCAAATCAAATTTTATTTTTTGAATTCTTCTTAGAATATAATTTTGCGACATAATAGTTATTGTGATTCTTATGCCTTAAGTAGTAGTAAATCCGGATTTGTGCCTCGCACACTCTTAATAAGATCTGGGCCACCAATCTTATATTCCATGCCTAAATTATACTCTAAATTATGTCTAACAGAAGGAACCCAGTGCTTTCACTATTACTACTGCAGAATATTTCCACCATTCGTCATCTTTTGCCAATAGTTTTATTGTAAATCGTTCGAATCTGCCTTCATAAGGCTGTTGATAAAATATTTCCACTGAAAACTTTCCGTCAACTAATGCCAAAAACTGCGTTCATGTTTGCTATCATACAATAAGAGTACTTCGCTAAATAAGAAATTTAGAACTTATTCTATAATAATGTTAATGTTCTAAAATCACTAATCACTAACTTCCTATAAGTAAAACCGAAGATTCGTGAACCCAGATTTTACCAAATACACTATGCATTAAAGCCAGGCCTTGACACTCCATTGTCTGACAGAGTCACAACCATCGAAATATGATATTGATACCTCCTTATTGATTGATACCGAAGAGCTGATTGCTACAACTTGGTAGAATACTAAGCCTTCAAATCAAATGATGGTTAATAATGAAGATGTCACCAGTGAGGTGATTTTGTCACAAATTTAATTGCTATGCGATTGCTACGTTCAAATAAGTTGCTGTGGTATGATAAGTTCATGGGGTAATTAGATACCTTCAGGTATTAGAAAATGATGCTTTTGTGCTATGTTCTCGAAAGTATAACTTTTGTTCATCTCTCTATTATGGTGTATTAAGTGTTCAAATAGGGTAAATGCGCGCTCTCGTACTCCATTTTGTTCATGGCTAAGTACTTCATCACAAGCAGATCTGTGCTACTCATTTAGTAAACCACTTTCGAAATTCAACCCTGAACGCCGTGTAAATAAGCATGCTAAAGTGAATATTCTGAGAAGTGGAACACGAGCGGAAGCAACATCAAAGACAGTTGTTGCTGCCAGTTGTTCCTTACGAAGAGGCCCTCCAAGATTTTGATCCATTCAATAACGTTAATCCTGTTATCATGCAGGCATCTAATCTCGTGAAGTGGTTCCTGCACTGCAGTTTATCAGAACCGGAAAGTAATCAAATACTGATGGCGGCCTTCAATGTGCATCTTTTATAAAAAATATGGGGTTTATGGAGAGTGGCATCCTTTCATTTTGAAATGAACCTAAATAGGGTACCTTTATATTTAAAAATAATTAAAATATTAATATTTGCTATGTACACAGGTATGCTGACTCTTTTTTAGTTTCTCACCTTCATGTATCTGTTAACAATCTCCGAATTATGCGCGGATTGATATTGCTCAGCCTGTCATAATCGAGCCATTTAACGAAGCAAATGAGGCTTTTCCAATTCAAACTGATTGATTGTGCTACCAAATTAAATGTACTTGACCTAGCAGAGGTTCCAGGGACCTGTTCAATTGCATGCATAATGATTATCAACTATGGGTGAATTGCGCTTAATATACCATACCTCTCACAACATTGAATGGGTCATATTTTTTATTAAATGAAGTGTATTTGACATCACACAACTATTATACCCGGAATATGTCCCCAGAACACATCAAGCGCTATTTCGGTAGCACTTAAGCCAATTCATTAACTTACAAGAAAAAAAATATTTAAATTGGTTTTAAAACTTTTAAACTAAAAGTAGCCTAATTTGTTTTGGGGCAAAGTCTAGCATAATAAGTCGCACTAGACAGATGACAAGGTTGGAATCATGTACATTAAAACGTTTGAACTTAGGTGCCATGTTAGATAGAGATTTAATGGTTGCTTTATTGTGTTACGCAGATTTAAAGTTAAATAGTGAATGAGAGAATTTCACGTAATCACTCGAGCCTAGACAATTATCTCGATCAGCAATGCAAATAAAGGAATGAAGGTGAAACCGATTTGATGATCCCAGTAAAGAGAATACGCTTTAAATTATGTATTTCAGTTTATTTGATGCATTTTACATAAATAACTGATCGCAAACTTGTGCTATATCGTTAGTGTCTACATTTGACCCACTGAATAACCTTGGTTTTCAACCCACCTAATGATCCACTGAGTACTCGTTCTGTTCACTATTAGTCTATAAAGGATTAGCCATACGAAAAGATCCAAGTCAGAGCGACACCAAACTGCCATCTGGATCAAAGGTTTCACTCGGGGTTTGCAATTATAAAAGCAGCATTTTTAATTGAAAAACCTCGTTTAAGAGGTCAGAGAACACTTAGTCATCTTAGAGGATAGGACACTTGTGCTGGTGGTATGAAAATACGTTACATTATGATGCGTGTATAATCGTTGTGGATCAAGAAGAGGAGATGTAAGGAGATATGACTAAAAACAGGTTTTTAATCTAACTAATGCATTTACTCTTTACTTTAGTTTCAACCAAATACGCCGGTATATTTACGGAAGATGTGACTACATTTTTCTTAACAAATCAAGATGCCTGATTCACTTTTGAATGTCGATTCCATAATAACAACCTTATCGTTCCTTTACCTTAATTAACTTATATTCAGTCTTCCAAGCCTTCACAAACTAAAATTTCCATGATATTAACAATCGAGATTAAATAACAGCCTAAGTAAACTTTCTGGTTTTCTACAGCTCATGTTTAAAGATGCGTGTATTCACTCAATGATTGCCATATTAAAAACACATCCATAGGTTTATACGATCAGACGACTTCATAATCATGGATTGGGCCACTGACGATACGTTACAGTAGCGCGATGAGGACTAGCGCCATCGCAGTCAATCAAAATGAATGATCTTGAAAAGCCAGTAACTTCCCATTTTCCCGACTCTGAATTTATCACACTCGATAGGATGAAAAATGATAATTTTTCTTGGGTCAAAATTAGAGATATCTTCTGATTGTCTACTACGAACAAAAATATGAGACGACAATAGTTTAGATTTTGCGATGACGTGTGTGGTTTTGGACCAGCATATTCGGTACTTACAACATACTTCTCCATGTAACGGCGATTCATTCCTTCATTTAAATTTTCATTTGGGTAAATTACTGGATTTTTCATTACTATCTAAGATCTCGAAATAAAAACTTCAACGTTTATGAACTTATTCCTGTTTCCAGTATAACTTGCGCAGGGCTTCGTCCTGTAACGACCCTTTAAGTTTGTTAAAGCTGCTGAACACCAGTCGGACTCGACACTCATTGCGATGCTCTAAAATTGTAAAAAGTTTAATAACTGTTGGCCAGCTACATTCCATCGTGAAGGGACGGGTGTATATAGTGTTGAAACTAAATTCTTTTCATCATATTAAATCTCTCCTAACAGTGACTGACAATCAACGTATAAGCACGTCTGACTGAACCTGGAGAAGGAAAATTACTGTCGAAATCGACTCCACCTGGATGTTGATCTGCAAGTTAACAAGGGTAAAGCATGTCTGAAAAAGCGTAAAACGTAAAATAAAGTCAGGTTCGAGCAGGATAGCCACATGTTGTAGAGAAAAGCACTATTGACTTCAAGGAGCATCATTTCCTTTTCAGAAGACCAAATTTTCTTATTCAGGGAAGGTTGCTTTATGCTTTATAAGCACCCGTAATAGAATTTGCGGAATAAATTCCTTTGACCTAACGGCCGCATGAGCGTCTGATTCATCAATTTTTTTGGATTGGAATCTGGCCAGTGAAATCTTCAGCGATCGGAATGGAATTCTTGAATGAAAGATTTTCATTTAGAGCCTTGGATAGTTTATTTGCCGACTGATGCAGACGGATTGATTGATGATAAAGCTAGATGTAAGAAGATTGCACTCTTGATAACTGAACACAGAAGGTTCCTTTAGAAGTTATTTAGCTACTCGGACGCCTTATGGCGCGCCCATACTAGGGCCTAGGATTGGCGTTTGCATATTTGAATCCCGAGCATTTGTGTGATGCCGGAAAACAGTTTCACGAGCTGATCGGGTTGGCCAGATGAGATTTTCAATTAGAGGATCTCTTGCCTACACTAAACTTACAAACACTACTACTTTTTTGCAGTTCTAGTGAAGATTGTTGGGCATTTAGAACGGACACAATTGTGGAAGAGAAGACTAGGTTCAAAGGCGATTCTAGAAGCCTAAGTTAACAAACTGGAGAATTTCATCCTATGAACTCAACTATTGAAGAAGGAGGAGGGCAAACTTAAAGATTAAAAAACAGATGGAAATACCTAGGTGCAAATGCCCAGCAGACCGTTGTCTGATCTAATCAATTTACAATCGAAAAAATGCATGTAAAATAACATTTGTCGGATCCGCAAAAATTTTTGACTTGTCAGACTTTAATTAAACTGTTTGTTGAATCTTTTTCTGTATATGTTGAAGTGAATCTCAAGGTCGTCCGTGAAGGTGTCGCGTGGTACGTCCATGTGACCTTGGATTCAGGCGTTGACAATTTGTATCTTGGTTAACTCCTTATTGCGCGGACTTATTTTCCAAACAACGTTTATCTTTTGCATCTCGTGTGCTAATGATTTTCATATTTCGTATGACCAAAAATGTTTGGAAAACTCTGTGTCTTAATTTACCTTCTGTTGAGTAGTTTGTTTTCGCCCACTCTCCCGGTATATTTACAAAATGAGTATAGATTTATTCCTCGTTCTCGATTACGCGACCAGGTCGAACCTCCTAAGGTCATCTTTCGTCGATTCAAACCGACTGGAGAATCCTACTTGTTTGTCGCTTCTTTGAACAAAATATCTCAACTCAACCCCGATTCCTTCTCTCTTATAACCGAGAGGATAATCGGTCCAAAGAACTGCTCAATCTTTTGTTTTGTCCCTGATGGTTCTTGTTTACCTTGCAATCAGTTTCTAAATAGACCCTTACCTCAAGGCTATCATCATGATGATTGCGGTCCTCGTTTAACTGATGCATTTGTCAAATCTTGGACGACCTCCAACTTTGTGCCACCTTTCTCTAATTTTTCACTCGAGAGTGTTAGTTTATGGGAAATAAACCAACCCGCTAACAACGACTTTCTATCTGTTGAAAACGCTTTGTATGTTTGCTACAATGTCTTCCATGGGTTTTGTGAGCGGCTCCAACTCACAAACATCTCAAATACAATTCCGTGGAAACGACGGTCTTCTCTCATGGATTCCTACCCTGAGCGAACTTCCGATATCCCCATTCCAGTCGTTAACTGGAATGCTTCTCTTAGCTCGACTCTCACAGTTGATGGAAGTTACCTATTTGTTGGTCTCGAGCAGGATCAATTTCAGGATGCAACTTTGGTAGACCTTGACCCGATCTCTGTTAGAATGAGAGATTTCGACTACGCAAGCAAAGAGCCCAGTATAAAAAGCTCGCTTCGATTCCAGGAAACTGATTTTCGAGTAAAATACAAATTCTCCTTCCAATATACTCTCGTGCAAAGTCCCGGCCTGTCAAATCACCTTAACGTTTACTTTGTCTCCCAACAACCGAATACGTCGCAGTCAGGCATGTTGGAGACTAGGCTTGTCCGATTCTGTTCTACGGCACACTTTTTCCATTCTTATGTTGATTTACCACTCTCTTGCGATGGTTGTGTCCTTCCAGGTCGCGGACATACTCAAAGGGTATGTGGACCCCTTACAGTTACAAACTATTTTATTGTTAGCCATCGATACCTTGCTTAATAATTTGAGTAACTAATACCGCATCTCTATATTTGAAGGCTACTGTAAGTCATAGTTCTCTTTTCATGTACTTGAAGCTGCGAAGATTCATTCCATTTTGCAATACTTGTTAGACTAATTCTAGCGCTGACCTACAATCAACCCATTTTTTCGTCAGTAAGCTAGTTTTCTCATGTGAAGGCCACGGCAATCCTCCAATTATCTAGATTGACGTAGAAAAATCCCACCTCTAAAGTGCAGGGTCTGCGCGGCCAGGCGCAGCACTAGTGACGCTCAGGCTGATTATGCGATTCATCCCGAACCAATCACACATCGGTCTCATTTCAATTGGTTGATTCAGGTTGTGACGCATTTACATTCTCAGACGTGTATTCGAGAGAATGGGGAAAACGTGTGCGCGCCAGTGACTGTGCGATTCTTTCACGTGGTGCTTGTGTGTGCTCCTCGTCACCAGCCAAAGCATGAGACTCACCTGAATAGCGGTGGGCCACTTTGACGTTGCTGTTGCCGCTTTTCTCTATCCGGAGAGCTAAGCCCTACTTCAAAGCCATTTAAACAGCCCCCACTTCGATGCGGAGCATATGGGCTTGAATCTGCTTTATTAGATTTTTTAGACAAGCAAGCTTGAGTTTTGGGGTTTGTTTAGGCTCTTGTTATGGTGGATTAAGGGTATCGGAATTTTGACCCACTTAAGACTGGCGATTTAGCGTGAACAGCGTGCTTACACGCGATGGCACGTAGGCTGATGTGATTGGCAGGCGATTCATTTTAACTCTGCCTTGCGGTTCTCACCCTTTCAGTTCTGTGTTCAGACGTGCCTGTCGCAGCAGTTGGTTCCTGTGCCAACTCAAAGGTTGCAAAATTGGTACCTGCCCCAATCTCCTGGCCAGTTGGCATTACCTTCGCTTCGAATTTACGTGGAGTTTTGGTCATATAAGGTAGTCAATGTTCTTTGCGACAATAGGGCTTCACTTGACAATAGAAGATAATCAGTTAGCAGCAGCTTATCCTTGAATGTTCTCAATTGATGCGTGGGAAAAACATCCTGAAAATCATGATTATCCTCCGAGGTGTACGTCAGAGGCGAAGTCTGGCAGTAGTTTGGGTCGGTTCTGGGATCATAAAAGTCTCCAGGGCGCATGGGATTCCTGTCAGTACGTACTAGATAGCTTCACTTAATGTAGTCATTCTTCATTCACTTTCACGCCATAGCATTCTCGAGATCTGCCCTTCCCCTCTCTGTTTTCACAGCAATCAACTCTGACGGTGTGGCGGTAGACCCTCATTTTAATGCAATTATTTCTACTCAAGAAATTTACCGAGTTCTTTTATTGAAAACGATTAAACATTAGAGGGTAGTTTAACATTCTAACATCGTAAAATTCACCAAAAAGTGAGATTAACAATCGGGATTCTGATGTCTGACTTTTGAAACATTTATTCGATCATTGCCTTGGAAAAGGCCAAATACTGCCTCTATACGGTGAGTACTCTAAATTGGTTATTTTTAACTTTCGATTGCCTTCCATGTATAGTCAGTATGGCTGGCTGAAATTGTGCCTCACAGCGGGTCCTTCTCTCATTTCCAAGTGTTGTTGAGACATTGTGGATCAGTTTGGTTAGCGATAGTCGTATTGTATCCTGATCATTTGAGGTATTGTCGTTGGTTAAAGCTAGTCTCTTCGATAGGTTTGTAGATCAGATGGGTCAGGCAGAAGATGAACCCAATCATTCGGGCTGAAATTCACTAAGGTACGGTCGCATCTCTGACGAAGATAAGATTGACAACTGTTTGCGATGTTCACGTCTTTAATGGTTTGTTCAAGAGCAAGTCCATCTAGGAAAATATTTTCACTATACTCACTCAGAAGTCTTATTCCTAAATAGCCTCGAGCTCTCTTAATCCGAGTCTTTCAAAGACTGAAAAGGTGCATTCTATCCACACTGATTTGTGTCCATCGCCACTCCTTGATTTGACGATAGCTCTCAAGCGATTGTCTCTTGATTTTGTCATTTTAAAGTTCTCCCAATAGCCTTGTTATTGGTTATCTGAAACGGTAAGAAATTAGTATAATCACTCTCTTTGATCAGACAATCTTTATAATCAGCGTTTTTCTCCAGCGAGCAATGGATCTTTATTAGTCATCTTGAACGAAAACGTGATAACGCGAAATCCATGCATTTGTTTTCTTAATGATTGCAATAACAATTCTAATAGGTCTAATTTTTATGGATTTATGTCTTGGGAAATCTATAGCAAAAAAATATTTAACTTTTCCCACACTATGGGTATATACTCATCAGCTAGTAGTTACATAAGCGGCGCTTCAGAACCCGGAAATGATGTAATAGCGGGATTTTCATTGGCGATTAGTTTACTCATTATTGACTTAGCACGTCCAATACTTTTGGGGTCTCTAATCGCCACCTTGCCATTCCTTCCATTATAGCAGTTTGGAGCACTCCATATGGCTGTTAGAGGTACGGTGGGAACTGCAAGTGCCGAGAAACGCCATTTTCAGTTGGTCCATTCCGGGGTCGTTCCCAAGTGGCGTCTGCCACTCACCTTCTCAGAAGATTTCATCAACGTTTTGCTAGTCGCCTTTGCTCCTCAACTCACGAAGCCCGACGAATTCCCTTCTGCATGGAGCCGCAGGTCGGTGTCGAACAAACCGCTTGTTCGAGGGACGGCTATCGCTTTCTACACTTTGGCTGAGGTTTGTTTTCAAATATGTCGTTCATTCATCACAAACTTTATTTAAAGAAGGCAACTCAAAGCACTTTAAACCTTTCTCCTTTTACTTTTCTCCCGTTTGAAGAAGTCGATGATAATCCTGAAGTCAGTTTTGTGTCTTGAAGTAACCTGGCCGCCATGATATGGGTTTCGTTTCTTAATAATCATTTGTCGGTTTCTGACTTTTCAAGTACTTATTCGCTTCCACCGTTGCAGCAATCTCGCGAACCTTGAGTCTTAGCAGGTTATACCTCTTCTGCTCCAACATTTCGGGTCCATTTCGTGCAGTTCTTTAGTTAAGAGTAAGGTACTCTCAAGATTCGCAATCAGCAATATCTTCTCTCGTCGCCTGGAAGCCATTTCGCACCAGCCTGGATCAGTTAGATCCGATATTTGGCATGAGAGCAACGAACAGTTGTGTGTTCAAACTTCGGGGTGCTTCTCCTGCTACCCTCTCCATGCAAATTTCCAGGTTATTCACAGTTGTCTAGAGCTCGAGCCTCATTTGTCGAGATATGTTGACCCTCACACGGTGATTTCGTTAATGTTTCTATCTAATGTCTGTCTAACTCTAGTGACATTGAGAGCGCGATCAAATATTGTTATTTTTTTGGCACACGATTGACATGATTGATCGCCCGATCGCGCCTGTTTTGTTTACTATCCGCTATTTGACTGATTAGTTGCAAACTAATTTAAAGGATCGCATCGAGAACGGATCGATACCCATCAGAGGAGCTATTTTTAAAATATTTTCTGATAATCTTTCCAATCAGTTAAGCTTTTGGTTTCGTTGAATTTCTAATCGGATGATATAAAAACCTATACACTTCTCTGGAGTATTCAGAAGCTCTTGATAGATCACTAATATTCATCTTAAATTAGTTGAACGTCAAGCCTTGTGTATTTCAGTAGCTGCCTTTAAGTTTGAAAGGGGATAAGGCCCATTAGAGTAAACTATAACTTTGATTGTTATGCATTACCGTTTAAGATTTCAGTCAGTTCCTATTAACTGAAGGTTTTTTTTCCATTCCTCTGGATGAAGAAATCGATTACAGTACCCTGCGTACCTTGAAGCGATATTCCTTTCAAATATTCTTTTCTCTTAATTTGTTTTCTATTATAGTATTGCCCTTGTCTACCTTCAGTCCATTACTTGAGATAATGGTGATTGAATCGGATTTTGTAAGCCTCATAGTAATCGTACGTTTGAATTCTCAGATCTTGAGAATCTTTTAATAAGTAACCATTTTCCCGACCATAGCAGTTTGTTTATCTCAATTTAAGTTTTTACAAATTACATTTTCTTTTGAGATAAACCTTCAATTGTGACTGATACACATGCCTGATACTTAGGATACTTAGGATAGCGTTTTGAATCACTGCCATATACATCAGTTTGCCCTGACCACAATGGACTTCACCTTGTTTCAAGTGGAATACAATTTCGTCTGCAAAAGGCACTTGCGCCTTTTCTGAATACACGGTCTTAATGAAAGGCGCTACTTATGGTGGCTTACAATGTTTTAGTAGCAGCGGTACTTTAACTTCCAGTATCTAGTTGCAGATAGTGGGGCCTTCAGATGTCCCTTATTCATGTAACGAATGTAGGAAAACGAACATTCCCATACTGACATCGCATATCAATCTGTAATACTGTTGTTTTGGCAGCATTCGTCGCTGCTGACTAAAGGAGTCGCCATATAGTATTGCAATTTGGAATTATTCAATGATGAGATCAGAATAACTATTGAAATGATTTTTTAAATGTGTTTTTTTACATTTTACGTCCACGTCTTATAGTATTATTTCTAATTCCATAATCCCTATTGGCGATAAAAACTGAGTCCCCTTCAGAGTCCTACCCTGTCTCATCCTTTCTCGAAATTTCACCTCATCCCTTTCACGCTTTGTTCATTTAATCGTTTGGTTCCCGAGCAAGGTGTTTTCCACTTTTGAACTTCAACAGTGAAGCGAAATGTCGGAACAGTCCGTCAGATGGATTATCGAAAACGCAAAAAAGAGATCTAATATCGCAAATGATTATTTTAAATTGGAGCCGAAAAGATCTAACTCTTGATAACCACAATTGCATTGATCCACTATGCAGTTTTCAATGACATTCATCGTTAACTTCCTTAGATCGATGTTTGGTTTGGAATGGTGATTCACAACTGCCTCGTAGGCAAAACTTATACTGGTCCTTCTCATCTTCTCTCGACCTCTCCTAAGAAGTGCGATCGAGATGATTTCCTTGTAAGTTGATCCACTGACGATTCCCTTACCTCTTACAATTTTACTTAATGTCGCTTTCTTCAGCTTCCTTTATTGATGCTAAACACATACTGTCCATCTGATCCGATGAACTATCCTATCAGTGGATCTTCGCCCCCTGAACATCTGTCGGCACCGCCAGTTTTGATGCTTGATGTGGATGCCACTGGTATTGCGATCACTCAGGTGGCGGAAAGGTTTACTATACTTGTGGTGACCACTGATGAAGGAGAACTGGCAAAGGTGAGGGCGATTTCGTTTCACAGCTGCCTTTGTTTGCTTTTAGTGGACCAAAATTGAATTATAAGTATTTTCAAGGAGAGAATGAAATGGAATTCATCATGATGGCCTTCAAAAAAATGCTGAAAGATATGTTTGAATCTGATATGAAGTTAGGTGACTGATCACGCCTGTGTTGGTATTTGATGTATTGAAGGCCAGATGCAAAACTGAACACTTTATTTACTCGTGCCTTGAGACAGTTTAACGATGGCGCTAAGATCGCATCACTTTTACGGTTGAAACAAAAGAGCTGTCAACCAAAATGCTATAGTTCCTGTCTATTGGCGGAGTTTGTTTCGTGGTCGTACATTGCCAACCACACCTCTACACCTAAATCTCGGATATTTAACGTTATCGTGTGGTTAATGCCTGTAAGTCATCCTAGCTAGACCCTTATCGCTTGTGCTTTATATCGCTCGGGTCTAGAATGATGCAGTACCTTACTCTACTAGATGTTCGCAATCATCGAAGTAGTAGTCTATGGCAGCTGTTCTAAATTCTAATTTCAAACATAAAAGCGCAGATTTCATCGCTGTCATTTTGACATTTTGGAGAACTTGTTAGCGTGAAATTTGCAAGTGTTTTGTTGAAGTTCAGATGCCATGATCTTTGGCCACGTTAAAGCTTTATTATAATCAACCAATTGGATATCAGATGCATTTTCTATACTTTGAATAGACTTATTGGGCGATATCTCTTGAGCGGGATTCCTATTAAAATTGCTTTTGAACCTTATCTAATGGTATTGATCTGATTTCTGATGCAATCGAATCGAGTATAATTCAAATTGGAATCTGTATCTTCTCTTTACCCCATATAGACGAGTTCAAGTAAACTAAATCGAATAGGATGGCTTGGTTGGTGGTGTAAGGCCTGTTACCATTCAAATCAGATGGTGGTTCTTGCTATCATTCCAATAAAATAGATTTCTTGACTGATTTCGTTGATTTAAAATGAATGTCTCTTCCCCTTACTGAAAGACTTGATTTTATAAGACTTAAACTAACCATCGGTTCAGCAGAGGAAATGCTTCATTCATTACTAGTCTTTCGTATGAAAGACGTATGGGTCGTCCGATCCCTTATTTGCATTCAGATACGTTTTAACATGGTTACCAGAAGTTGTTTCTGGCTGCCGTCTTGTTCGTCCAAATTCAACATTGCTTAGAAAGCTTATATTTAAATCAGGCGGGGCCTGCCAAGTATAAACAATGCGATTTTTCGATAACCGATTAATCATGTAAGTAATTAGATTTCAAGTTGGACGAAAGGTTGACTATCAAAATGTGTACTTTTTTGGATCTTGGGACTCGGTAGTGGGACAGTGGAGACACCTTCTTCTTGGTGATACCTGTACCAAGTATTTGAGGGGTTCTCAATTAGTTTTTCATGCTCTAATTTTCAGTATGAGGTTGAAGATGATGGAAAGACAAGGCTCATCTCCTCCAAGCTGTTGACTCCTCGTCTAAGACCCCTACGTGGACTCACTCTCGATGACACCGGGCTTGTCGCTTTTGCAGTTTCAGATGAAAAGGTTAGTTCCTCTCTTTGAATTGTTTTATTTTTAAATGGCAAGTAATCTAACTATCATTTGCTTTATGAAGTTTTTATTTGGGAGAAATTTAAGATCGAGTCTGTTGGGGGTGGTCAGGGAAATAAGGGAAACCCTACTTCATCAGCTGTCTTCTCAATTTCTTCAATTCGGTCTCATTCTTCTCAGATTTTCTTTGATTCTATTACATTAACTAGTACGTTGGTGGAAGCTTGATTCTTTACGGTCCTTTTCTACAGCAGAATGTACAGAATGTGTCTTACCTTCGATTGCACAACCATCGAATCGCTCTTAGCTTTGTTTATTGATCCTTTAATGTAAATAATAAAAAAGCCAAAATATGATGTAAATGTTTGTAATTAGACGCGTGGAAGAAGGGTTCAGGAAGGGATCAGCCTTTAGGACAGTGTTTCTACTGGGAAAGCATCTCTTTTCGCAAGAACTGGTTGGCCCTTAGTTTTCGTGCCAAGATTCTACTGAAGTTTTAGCATTGAACAATCACTTTGTGAGCCATTTTCTTCTCATTTGGCGTCCTCTTCGATTTTTACTCGCTTGCAAATCCCTGGGGCCCCTTCTCTTATTTTCTCCCCAGAAACAAATCGGGCACTGCGCTTTTAGATGGAGCATGGTCCACTCCTGCCATTGCCTTGTTATCTACTGAAACAGTAGATCATCCGGTTCAGTCACAGTTCACGGCTTTAGGACAAAGAATAAATCTGAATAAAAAAACAGCACTCAATATAGATTGCTGTAATATGATACTCGAAAACTAATCGGATTTCATCAACTCTATCAAAACTGCAGCTCTTTAAACGTCCTGAAAATTCGTTTCCATGAATCTGGAGACAAAATTCTGATGTGAAAAAGTAAAACTAATGTTTAAACTAAACCTTCAATTGTAGACGAGTCTTTTCAGGCGATGCCTCAACTCAAATCTTCCTGATGATTCTACTGTGTATGAGAAGCAGGTTAATCGAGTAACAAATCTTTTAAATAGAAGAAAATAATTGCAGCCTTCTCTACTCAGCTGGAGGGGGAGTTCTTTAAAGCGTTCAGTTTCTAAGGCATTTCGGATTCTACCTTGAAGAATGGACTGAGTCCATTCGTTTGAGTGCAGCCATCAGTGCTATTCCATTAGCTATCCGTAAGGCTGCTTTCTTCACAACTTACCGTACCCACCCACTATCTGACCTATCGACACGAGTCAAATTCGATTAAAGTAGCACTAGTTTCCGCTAAGACTAAATTGTCAAACTGTTTTTCCTAGATATATTAAAATAAGGCATGAGTTCGTTAAGTGAGAAGAAACCGGTTGAGCACCCAAAGGAGAGGCATAATAAGTGACTTGAAAATATTTCTCCTAGATGCAGTCGATAAGCTCTATATATCTCTGATCGGTGGCAGACTGAAAAAAGCATCTTATAGAAAAGCTTGATTAGTCTCAGAATAGCTTTCGCGAAAACACGTTGGCTGATCAGGCAATAATCAGGACTCTATCCCTCGTTTGAGATGCCTCCATTTTAAACTTCCACTGCGGTCAGTTCTACAGCATCAGGCGAAGCCGAACCGCTCCCGGAATAGTGTGCACAGTATCTAATGTTAACTCTCAATTGGAGTAGTAGGATTTGTGGTTCATTTTACTCTATGATTGATCACTTCAAGTTATATTTGATGGAGTCGAAAACGGGTAGAACATGAAATCTGAAACATATCTGGTATGGAATCAACCTGCGTATGATGGCTCATAACTTCTGTCCTTCTGAAGAATGACAGGATTGCTTAGTGATGGTCTTGCAAAATTTTGAAATTCGATGTACTTTGCAAAATGACTGGCCTCTGCTAGGGAAAGTACTACACAATAGGTCATATCTTTCGACGCTTAACTTAAGACAAATTACACGGTGTCTCATAATACGACCCGTAATGTCAGTAAAGCTAGACTCCAACTGATACGACTGTGAACTCTATTGAAAGATGCTCACCCATTCTTTAAAATGAAGGCTTGGTCAGTTGAGTTCTTGTTAGAAATGGCCGTCATTTCATAATGGTGTTGAATCTCTAATCGTAACAGACTTAAGGCTGCCTTAAACGCGATGAGAAGATTCATCTTGAAGCTATTTTCCTGCTTAGTCATGAGCCTTAACTTAGAAATTCGCCTATAACTTAGGCAAGATTACTGTCGCATCTCTTGATGTTTCGAATTTCACAAAAGAGACGGGTGGTAAAGAAACTACATTTCAGGCTGTCACCCTCAATCCTTGTTTTAACCAAAACGCTGAATTGGCGGACAGCTTCAAATTTTGAACCGACAAAAATCCCAAAAATTGAAGTCGCAATGTCCTCGACCAATTATAACATATGTATATGCGTGGCAGGAGTAAAAGAAGCGCAAATTAGTGAGATTACGTACCCATCCACCGAATGAATTTGTTTCGCCTAATGGAATACACTGTTTCCTGTAAGTGGCGGAATTTTGCCTTATGATAAGTTGGAATCTTTCTCATCCCTCCTGCATAGTATGAAAACGTAGCCGGTCTATTTAAATTATGTAAAAGTTGGGAGTCTTTGGAGTCAGATATTCAGACATTCCAGAATCGGAAAATGGGATAAAACTGGACTCTTTTTCCCATCGTATCCCAATATGGCGTTTTTCTAGTTGAAGTCAAGTCAAGCCTTTCGAAAAATTAAAATTCTATGCGCTCTGCGTAAACAACTACCTGAATTCCCTCAAGGACTATCGAAGAGGTCAATGAGCCTCCGAAATTCGCCCATCTGAATCCGTAGGAAAGATAGATTATTTATGCCGAAAAATCTCCCTACATTAGTTCCTAAACCTCAGAAGAAAACGTGCTCTCTGTCAAACCACTCACGAAGGGCTTTAAGAGTGGGCGATCTGGAAAAGAATCTGTCAGGCAAACGAATATAAGTCCTTGTGGAATTTCGAAAAAAAATGTCGACTACATTTAATGTGAAATTGTTTTTTGAACGTCTTCCAGGTATATCGAGTGGAGCTACAGAATTGTTCATCAGCTGAGAGTTGCGGAGCTTGCTTGGCACAACGTGATCCGTACTGTGGTTGGTGTCTTGCTGAGGGCATCTGTACTCACAAATCTGCTTGTGGCACTTCCTGGCTTGCTTATCGCTCTTCTCTCTCTAGGTGACCAACTTATTTCGGTTTCGCTTTTTGTCTTCTACTTTAAATAAGTCGATTGCAATTGGTAATTTTACTTTTTCTATGCTTATTGAGGTACTTCATTTAGTGAAGCTTTTAGTATCCTGAATGCTCCAACCATCGAGGCATGTTTATTCATTCCTCCATGCTTGAAACAAGTCTAATTTTAGATTTAATACTAATTTTATTTATTCGATTTTTGAAAGCTTAGTTATTATCTAGACCCCAGACATTAGAATAACTTTGGGATTTCAACCCCGAAGGTGAACTAAACTTAATATTCTGGTAGTGGGAGACTTCTCTTGGTGATTTAGCAACGGGCATCATTTCATTGCTCGACTGCTTATTCTACGCGCATAAACTGATGATTTAGTTGTATACAAGCTGCTACAGAAGAACTCCTACTCGAAGAAGGGGGAAATGTCCTGGCATTCCCTTTTTATTCTTCTGCCAGTAATTTAGGCATTTACATTCTTTTCTTAAAAAGGCTGGAACGAATTAGTTAATTCTTTGTTTACAGTTGCCCAGAGGTCACCGCTGATCCACCGAGTGTGGATACAAACCAAGGTTTCGGTCCAGTTCGTGTCCTAACTCTTCGACCCAGTCCTCAGCTCTCAGAATCCTTCTTGAATGCCCACTCCACTGGACAAACACGACATCGACCACGACGCCTTCTTTGCACTTTCCGTTCCCGAAACTTCTCCGAGAAGCAGGATCCTGTCTGGCGCATTCGAGGCGACTTGTATGCGCAATCAGAGGCTAATTTCATTCCTGGATCTGGAGAAATCGCTTGCAGTCTTCCAAAAAGTACAGATCTTCCGGTTCTGAGAGCTGATGAGAGTAGGCAAAAATTTGTTTTAATATTGCTAGGTATTTGGAATCACTTTTATTGAGAGCCTATACAATGACTAGTCTAAACGCGGTCCTAGTACGGGTTGACAGAAGTGGAATTGACCTAAAACAAATAGTCAGTATCAGATCAGAAGACTTAGATCCTCGAAATTGGCTATCCCCCACACGTAGGGATCTGCAGATCAATAATTTTATCTTCATGGTATAATCGAAGTTGGCGTGAGTGTGTGTTATTACTGGAAGCATCTCAGAAACCTCAATTCACTTGAAGGTATTCAAAATCACATGGAGTCAAAATCGATGACCAGGTCTATCTTCATCTTTTTTAAAATGTATTTCGTTTTGGGACGTATTTCTTTAGGTGTCGTGAAAGATGATAATTTTCTGATTACTTCATTATTTTTCTGAACTACAAATTAACACCTTTCGGTTGTGGTTGGTACTTTCTCGAATTTCGATTTGGTACAAGTAAATTATATTTTTTTGAAATTTCTTGTAATTATCATTAACCTAGTTGAAATGGAATACACTATTCAAAAAAAATCATTGGAAAATAATACGCATTTAAGTAAGGATTATTGTGAGGTGCATTCATTTTCAAGCTTAATGTTAGTCATTATTGCTTCATAATTCGTGTATTCCTCATGACAATTTAAAAACGTTTCTGATCTACTTTTCTTACTATTTAAAAAACGACCGAAAATGGAGTCGGCTGAAAAGTAAAATTTTTATTGACAATCATTTCTGATTCTCATAAAGCAGATGCTCAATTATTAGAGTATTTGTGAATACCTACGAAAATCGTCTTATTATTGCCTCCTCATTTCTGAAACTGGGACTTTTAGACGTTGATCATGTGGATTTGACCCAGTTCCATAGTTTACCAGAATCGTCTCTTAGCCACTACGGATCAAAAGCAAATATTCAAATCATATTAATAGCAATTGTTGTAGTCTAGAAGTTCCCGTTGTTGGCTTTCTTAACTTTTTCAAGTTCACTGACCCTTTTCGTTCGTTCGTGGAAGCCTTTGATAGGCAGCAATCCACACGTAAGTGTATGTTATGTATACTCTAAAAAGTGGCCAGGTCTTGGCTGCCTACCTGTGGACTTCACGTGAATCAAATGAAGGTGTTTTGGCTAGCGCGGATTTCAGTCATATTTCAGTGGGAATTGAGATATGCAGTTCTACTAGCATAATCATGCTGTTCCCACTTTTCACACAAGGTACACACTTGCCGAGTCCTAGTTTTAGTACCGCTTTTTAATTTTTCTACATGATTTTATCGAAGCCTGCAACCATGAAACAGGTCATTTCGAATCGAGCATTTCTAATTTAGAATATCTAAGGCTGAGGGCTATAAACTAGTATATTTTATGAAATCAGTTTCGTTCCACCGTAATTTGTTTGTTTAATTGTCCTTACCTGGAACAGTTAGTTTAATACACAATCTAATCACATTGCAGATCAAATTTTGAGTGCAGTTGGCCACGAAGACGGGACCCGATTGGAGCTGTGGTTGAGAGGTAAAACGTTAAGTGACTTTGGAAAAGAAAGATAATTTCCGGCCAGTTTTCATTCGCTTTTTGATGGCGTCATTGGTGGCCGTTCTCGCACACCGATTTTTATTTAACTGAAAACCTATCCGTACCGAGCTCTTTATGAATATTTGACCAAACGCGATGTCATTGCGATTGATCACATTTGACCAAGTTAATAAAAGCGGCTCCAGTTCACTGCCAAACCCTGGATACGATGGCACTGCTATGCTCTTTTTCCTTCTGTTTTCAGAAAACATTTTGTAGAAGTGCTGGTTCGATTCCGAATTCCTCGCAACTAGGGAACGTCTGGAGAAATGGACTGTTTTCAGCCTATTGAAAGTCATCAAATATTTCGTTCAATTTTAATTATTCATTGACTGTGAAGGGTTTGTTTTATTATTTATTCATTGGTACGTAGCAAATGCAGATATTTTGACTTAAGAGCTGTTGAAACTCGAGTCTTGGAAGACAAAAATCTAGAGACTGATTTTTTCGGTGTCGAACCAATGATTGGCTCAGTCGAAGATTAGGTTGACTAATTTTCGATACCTTTTCATTTGAGCGTGCATCCAAATCTGTGTTAAGCATTATAATATTGATTTGTGGATTTCAAAACACATTGAAATTTAATGTTGTGTAGGAAACGTGATCCTGCAAACCGGCACGCTATTGATTCGGCCACGTCCCAGTGTATTGTATTCAATTTTGAACTTGCTAAAACATACTTTTTCAGTAATAAGGCCTAAATTCATCTAACCTATTTTGTGCGGATGGATACCACACACTTTTGCCGTGTCGGCTGATGACCAAGTGGAAAAAGAGCAATTGAAAAACTTGTGTTTTGGATAACTCATTTTTCAGGTAAAGCAACTTATGCTATTTTAAAAGTGCATCTTTCATGTAAAATTCCGTTACCGATTGGCCAAATACTTTCTCATTTTAACTAACATCCCCGAAGAAACTTTTCGGCAACATTTGTTTCAAAGTTCTCTTTCTATAACGGAATGGCTTGAATAAGGTGCATAATTTGCGCAGTGGAAAAGTGTCGAACAATTTCTCCGGAAACAGCTGCTTTGATGTCGAGTCATTTACTTCTCTGCCCCAGATAAGCGTGCTAGACGCCTTTACTCTGTTAAAAGTCATTATTTTGTGAGAGACAAAAATATGAAGGAGTTAGACGCCAAGTCCGTAAGGGCCAAAGGTGTACTATATCGCAAGTTTAAGATACGAATGTGCTTGTAGCAAGCCGACCAAGGGAATCAGTCAATCCAATGCACATTGTTGTATTACTAGTTCCATGGACAATGTTGAAAAAGACTGCGATAGGCAGCAAAAGATGGAAACAATCTTGGATCGCTTCTTCACTTAACTTGTCTTACCGTTTCAGCATACTGGTATTCATAATTTAAGTGCCAATTTGCACAAGTTAAGCGCCAAAGCCGCCCAGATAATCTTTTGCCTCGATGTCTTACAGAACTGTAGCAGAACTCCATAGATGCTTTTCCGAAGTCGAAATGTTAGGTCCTTAAATTTAAGGTTAAGGATTATCCTTGATTAAGTTGCATTTAAGGACTGAGAAATAATTCGAAAAGGATTGGGGTACGATGAATAGAAATAAGTTGTATCCTCCCATGATCCTTTATCTCTTGGAGTGAAGCTGCTACTTGTCCGGTCGATTTTACTCAGATTTCAGTCCTCTGGTTCTCGGAGTTTAAAACAGTCTGAGGTGTCTTTAACTAAGCCAAAATTTTTAAGATCCTGGACTTTCTTTTTTAGTCGGCAGGGGTTAGTTTCCTTGTGCCCGTCCCTTCTTACTTCCCTCTAAATACCTCTGGGTTTGGCCGCAGAGACGTACATTCTCACTGCTTCGTGCTTGTGCAATCAAGCATTTTTTTTGTGAATTCAGTTAGTATTCAAGTTCTTTGCGACTTTCTGACTTTTTTTACTGACTTATTTGATCCTAGAATCCTCCAGAATCGGCGACATATGAGAACCACTCAAACAGTCTTGAATTGTGTGTAGTCGATCGCCATTTCTTTTAGGTTGTTTCTTCACACACCTGCTCTTTCTTATTCATATCTACCACTCGACGTTCCATCTTAAGTTGGATGATTAGATCGAAGCTCTGTTCTCAGATTACTATTTTTTTGTCTTTCAGAAACGAGAATAACTTATGTTTGGTTGGAGTTGACCGAGTCTTCTAGTGTGTCGATGCGTTCAACCCATCCACTCGCATCTGGTGAATTTATCATCTATGACTGTCGAAGATTCACAGATTGTCAAACTTGTTTGAGTGTCTACTTCGATTGTGTTTGGCATCTGACAGAGGGTCGTTGTCTTTCTCGCGTCAGCCCATCATCGTCTCCCCCATCTTCACCTCAGACGTCTCATGTCTACCCGAACTTTGGTCTTTGCGCCAAATCGGTGAGTGGTTATCAATCGTGGCGTGTGACCCGTTGCCAACGTAATCATAGGCGTTCATGTGTGCACACATACCTAGTTCACTCTCTCTGCACCTTGCTGGGTTTACTTGAGTAGCGTTAGTGACTCCCCTATTATTACTGATGGCTCCGACAATTGATTGGCTGTCTTATCGATCTGGACCTATGATCTAACGTGGGATTCCCACACAATGGCAAAATTTTTTACCATCAAATAGCCGGCTAACAGGTCAAATTATTTGATACCATAACGCCAGGGCAATAAAAAGTCACGAGTTAAAGTGTTTTCAGTAAAAGACTAATGTGGCAAAATTGTCTCTCTTCACTTGCAACAATTCCTTCACAAAGAGAAAATTTGATTCTACCGATTAAATAAACGCTCATTACTCTTCAAGTAGATTTGATCGTCCCTAGATTATGGAATGGTCTTTGCCAACTCATTATTCTTCGAAAATAAGCATTGATTGCCTAGACATTCTCGAATCAGTGAAGCATTTGTCGAAAGCGATCGTGTGATTTCACTTAATTGCCTTTGTCAACTTTCAAATCTGCCTTGTTAGCGGTTGAATAGAAGTGGGTTTTCATAATGAATTTTGAGTAACGACTGAAGCAAGTAAATTGAAACGGAAATATAGTGGTAATTAAATAGGTGTCAATGATTTTCCTGAACTTTGAGTCATACCTACTAGTGCAGCATGAATGGGAAGGATTGTCTGTCAATAGAAAATTGATTTCACACCGTCCAAGGTGTTAAAAATACAAGTACGGCCTTCGTTTAGTCAAAGAAATACATAGTTCATCCTTCATGATTCGAGTTCTTTCCTCTAGACGACTGAGTATTGAGTAAAGTTTGGCTTGTCCGACGTCAGTCATTTCACAAATTAATATTCCTATATGAATATCAGCCCCCTATTTGAATGCGGACAAGATTAAAATGACCAGTCGTTCCTTGATAATTGGCTAATTCAGTGGCTATAGGACCGCTAATCAGTTCCATTCAGAGGGAAAGAATGATAAAGATGACTGTGTTCCAAAAATTGATCCTCCTTTTGAAAGATTTTTTGATTTTGATTTGCCCCATTATTATCGCTATAAACTTTTATTTCGAATTTCCTTTAAAATAGGAGCAGTAAAGAGTAGTTCATGTGATACTAAATTATCCACTCATTTTTATACGTTAACTGGAAATGCTGGCAGGAAGCTTACTGACACCTTGTCCGTCTGCGGTCTCCACGCCTGTGTACGGAAACATGAAAGTGAAATGTTTCCTGAAGGGCCATAAACTTACGGTTAACTTGTTATTTATCGCTTCAAAATATATCATTAAACTTATTTTTACTGCTTTTCGATTTAGAATTGCACTTGTCCTTCTTTCAAAGCCAAACATACCGTTGCAACGGTTGAGACCAATCATCCAATCTCAGTGGTCGCTACCGTTTCCAGCGTTCAAGCAAGTCATTTAACGATATTTTCTTGTTTGCATATTATACGACGAAATGCATTTTATAATGCGGTTTCGAAAGCTTTCTCATGCTTTCCTTTAAAATGGAAAATGTCTCTCGAATGCCATTAGCAATGCCTGACACTACCACTAGAATATGGGAATCTGCTATCATAGTTCTTAGCGTTCATTTTGTCTTCTCTTAGGCTATGGCGAATCGCTTCTCCTGTTCCGAGAATTGCACTGGACGATGGATTGAGGGCCTTTACGATGACACAGCTTCAACTGTCACCTGTAATTTTTCCGGGGTGAGCACTATGTGAAGTTATCATTTTATAACGTCCTGTGAAATGATCCGTTCCGTCAAGGTAGGAAATGCACCACTAACCCTTAAGTCAAAATTTAATTTAGGCACTACAGAATTCACATAATTAGTTGGTGGGCAGTTCAACAATGGTAAATGGTCATATTCACTCCAGCTATTTATAGAGCTAAACTTGTGGAAGGATTGATTCTGGCGTCGCTGATTTTGTCACTCAAGGTGTCCTTTGTCAATGTAGATTGCAATTGAAAGTGTTATCAAACCTTCCAGTACCAATGAATCAAATGACCCTCTTGCTTGGCACCCAGACCTCTTGAATTTAGCGCCGAGGGGTTTGGTGAACTGTGAAATCGCGATAAATTGGCACAATGATCTTCTGGCCGATCAACCGGAACTGGGTCATCCCCTCGCCAATTCAGACTCTGCTTTCTGTAAGAACTGTCTTTGTTTTTCACTTTTTTTTTTAATTTTTCTCCTCTTGATTCATCCTTCCACTCATTCCACCCAACATTTCTCAATAGATTTGGTTTGGTGGGGGTAATTTTAAAGCGCTTATTGAAATAAGTTTATAATGAACATTTTTTTGTTTCGACCTTAACTCTGTATTTATGACATCTTGCTGACTTCTATTTTTGAGATTCGACTTCTTCCAGCTCAACTAACGGTCTGTGATCATATAGGAGCCTGTCACCATTTCTGGGTAACTGTAAGCATCAGAGTAGGTCTCCTCTCAATTTGAAGATGAGTTCTTAATTTTTATCTTCTGCTTTAAGGTTGATTTGTGAAAACCGAATTTGGGGCTGGAAATTCAAGTCGCTCACAAGTTGGAGGATTTGAAGGCGGTCATATAAAACCACCTCCACTTTATTATAGATGCAAAAGAGTATCCCTATTTTAGTCATGCTTTGCCTTTTCCCTCGATGTCATTCGTCGTGCTGATATGGTTTTGTGTCCATTTTACTGGCAGGAAATCAAGGAAACTTTCGTATTATCAAATCATGACGACAAAAGGATAAGCATTTCCCCTCGACACACCTTCAGCTTCTTAAAAGGTCCTATTCAGCGACTTATTAAGTCCATCCCACCGAAGACTTCATCTTTGAATTTGACTACCTCCCTGCGCTGTTGACGTGGTTGCTTCTACCCCTATCGATTGGTTGATCACTTTTAATTTTGTATATTTAGTTTGGAATCGCCGTATTTGATCCCCAGGCCAAACTGTGTCAGGTTTTGGATCTAACGAAAGCGTTTAATAAAGTTTAATTTCGATCTGTTCTTCGTGGTTGTTCATTTTCTTTGAAGTAAGGTGGGTACCCAATGCTGGCACTATTTACAATACCTTCCTAAGTCCGCCAACAAGCTTAAACAACGTTTCCAATTTCCCTCTTTCACTTCCATTTAATTTCCTAATTTTGCTTCATTCTCCCCTCTGTTACGATTTACTCGTTCACTTAAGGGAGATTCAAGGAGGTTCCTTTCAATTTACGGAAGCGAAAAACTACGAGCTGAAAAAAAAAGGTAATCAGGTAATTAAATGGCAACAGAATGTTTTCTCCCAATGGCTGTGTTATTTTTTTCCGCCTTCGAGATGTGTTGTGTGATTACTTCTCTCTCCTGCCAGCCAGGTGGTTTTGTCAAGAGACAGTCCGCCAATCCTAATTTTCGATTCAATTAAGCAAACTTTCCAATGGCAGGTGATTGTCTGTTTGTATGTGTGGCATATTGGTTTCGAGCTTTCTTGGTTCTTCGGCTTGGTATTTGAAGTATTTTATCACATCCCACCCTAGATATCGCAAGATAGTGTCATTAAATTACCTCAATTTAAACAATGGCCTCTAAATTTTCACAGACTAAAAAAAAACGTCTTGTTTTCGTTCACGACTACATGTATCCTAGTCGAAAGAATTCTGTGGACCTTATTTTCGCAAGAAGTGATCCACTGCCATCCAAAATTGGCCTTAGCTTAAGCGCCTGTCTCTTAGTGCTTACGGAGCAGCTTTTTAAGAAATATGGTGTTGAATTATTTCCAGAAGATTTTCATAATATTATCGGACGCTGGGAGCTTTCTGTTCGAGAAATCGTTCTATTTCTAAGCCAATTAGTGCATCACCTTCAGACCAGACTGATTTCTTGAAATTTTACTATCTATCATGAAGCTCATCTGATCCATAATAAAGAAGCCATTCTCAACGTTACGTTTCAGTGGAGGTATACGACTGTTCTCGGATGGCGGCCCATTGTGACAGCTGTCTGGCTCTACCGTTGCGATTCTCTTGCACCTGGTGCCTCGCTGACGCTTTCGGAGTATCTCGGTCTGGAGGATGCTTTAGTTCTGAAATGTGTGCTCACACGGTATCCTCAGTATCGTGCCCGCACCCTCGAATTCTTCAGGTGAATATGTCTCCCTTCTTTCTATTAATAGGACGAATGCGAGTCTTAATCGAATGTGGCTTGCATTCGATTTTTTAATCTTGAACTTAATTTGAGTGGAGGCTTTTTGCACTTGCCTATTCGATTTTTTCGTGCTTGCATAGAAGAAATGGCTATCCTTGACCTCCAGGTTTATCTAAGAGTTGTTGAAGCCCTGAAGATTGGAGAGTCCAGAACGGAAGATTAAACTAGTCACCCACCCCCGTGAAATCGGAGGGATGAGGAGTGTAGTATAGTCAGTCATTCAATGAGTAAAGACTGACTTTCCCTCTTACGAAGACAGCCACTTTCTTCGAGTTTCTCAAGAAGATATTTTAAGGCCTCTTTCCCTTTTTCCCCTCTGGTTGTTAGCATTCACTTAGCTTGTTCATTTTCGTATTAATGCAAAAATAATCAGTCTTTATCATGCCCAAACTTGAATACTTGGGAGCTCCCCTGCTAAAATTTGGTTAACTCGCAGACTGCTTGTTCAAATTTGAATTAGCAAAGAAAATTGAATCACTAAATGCTCACAAAATAGGTAAATGTTCTCATTGGCTCTGCTAAAATAGGTTCTATGTAGAGATCGTGTCTAGAGAGGATAGCAAATTAAAGTTTGCTGTCGGAAAGATGTCACTCTCTTTCAGAAGTAGTTCCGCTACAAAGGCTAGATATTCTGCACTTTAATTGCTGATTATTCCATGATCATTTCTTTGCGATATGAAGCTTACTAGTTGATACAAATTTTTTTGGACGGTCTTTAGATCACTCCGTCTTTCTATCGAAAGAAATACTTAAAAACTGTTCCTTGGCATCTCTATTCCCTGCATCGACATCTTCAGAGTTTAACGAAGTGGTTGGCTAATACTTAATACTACCGATGCTTTTGAGATTTGCACACCACCAAATATGTTTTCAAAGTGTTGTTTCTTGGAATCTTGGACCCTCAATAATTCATATAGCAACTCTGCCAAAAGACGTTTTGAGACACCTGCTTATCAGAAAGTATGGCAATGATGATTGGCGGTGTTTCTAATAAATCTTTTTCGGTATGAAGAACTATTTTTAAACTTTAATTGTAGCCTATTAATTTGGTGGTTGTATGCTGATATTCCATTAAAGCAAATGGAATGTTTCATTTTGGCCCGGCTGGGTTTTTAGCAACATTATCAATTTACCTTACTGGGTAGAATGAGTCGGCGGCACCTGAAAATTGGTGTTATGGGTTTTTTTCCACTGAAAGAATTCCCCTGATTCATTAACACTTCAGTTTATGCTGAGTTAGCATGCACTCTAATGCAGACTAGAAATCTGGTAGAGTAAGCCTCATTCGGTAAATGTATTTCTAAATCTTCTACCACTAATATTTTTTTCAAATTATCGTCTACTAAGGTATCTCTTCCAACGTCCTGCTCTGACTAGATTTTGGGTTCCAGTGTCCACCTTCCTTCCTAAGTAATATAATAAATCTAACCATCGTTTCCATTTAATCAGGCCTTCTCTCCTGTCTCAGTAGTAAGCCTCCAGTTCGATATCAAGACTGACTTTACCTTTCATTGCCACGATGTGATTCTGTTTGTTCCAATAGCTTTTGACACCCCCTCAATTCATCATAATAGTTCGCTATTAAATCAACATCCTTGCACTTTGTAAAAAAATCAGAAGGCGGATCTATTCGACCGAAAATGAACGTAGTGTCGAATGCTTCATGCTCATACATTTATTTGACCTAGAAAACCTTTTAATAATATAGCCGGCATCATTGAACCATGTGATTCTTTCAGGTGATTCCTGAAAATGCGTCCCTGGACGGTCAGACACAGCTCACCCTCCGCGGCGTCAATCTCGGTACTCATTTGGAAGATTTGATGATTGAAGCCGTCTTCCCAGACTCAAAACTTGATTCCCTTCCATGTATAGTTCTCCCCTTCGAATTTCGATCGTCTCGACAAGTAAAATGCCGTCTACATCCTGGAGTCCCATCAAAATTACCACTCACATCCCGAATCGAACTACGACTAAGGCGGAATAATGAACAGGTAGTCATTTTGTGGTTTCAACCTTTACCTAACCTAAAATCCAATTTATTTCTAGATCAGCACATCGCTTCCTTTCAACTTCTTGATCCCTCAAATAGAAAGCTTCTCTCCCAAACGGGGTCCTGTCTCTGGCGGTACAGTCTTGAGAATCTACGGTCGAGACCTCAACATCGGTGCCTCAATTACGATCTACTTCGCTATGGAAGTAAATACGAAATGCGAAATTTTGAGGTAGGGTCCCCTCACTTAACCAGTTACAAACTTATTCAGCCTCACTTCAGATCTTATCGAATGCCGAACTCATGCTGTTGATTCCTCTCTCCTGCCACTTGTCTCAGAACCAGAGAGTGAAAATGTTAATTTAATTCGTTCCTATCTTTCCCTGCTCCATGACAAGTCCCTGACTAGTGTTCCCTTTCCTCCATACACTTTCACGCCTGATCCTACTATCAGAACAGTCATTAAAACGCTGATCTTTCTAAGGTGAGCGTAAGAGCTCCTTTTCGATATTTTTAATTTTTTTCAGTGGTGGGACAGCTATTCGTGTGTATGGTCAACATCTAGATGTGATTGAACAACCTTGGATTGTCTTTTACCACAATGGAATGGAGTTTACTGAGGTGAGATTTATTTATTTCCTTGTAATTATTGCCTCCTAGCCTTGCCAATCAATGCTGGGATATCTCTTTTGTCTAAGTCCATCTCTTAATCCTGCTATTCGAAGAAAAAGAGACCTATATGTTCGATCTGGCACTGTAGTTCAACCTATTACGAATCCGTCAGTTATCCCAAAAATCTACTCGTTTGAACATGACGATGAAATGGCGAAGAATGCGGATGCAACTGGGAGGGCTATAACTGTTCCATATGGATTTGTCATGGATAATGTCACTGACCTGCTAGTATATGGGATTTTTCCGGTAAGATAGAGAGAATAATCTTTATAATCTCCGAATTCGCGGAAAGCGTTTTAAAATGTTCTCTCATTAGGTCTATCCTGATCCAGAGGTATTTCCCTTTGCTGAAGGTCGTCTAGTAGAATCGTTTACACTCCCCTCCTTAGCTGAAACTGCTGAAGAGTCTCCCGGGGATTCCGCAGGAGGGGGTTACATGGGCTTGAGTGCCACTTCAGAACAATTACCTTCAATACAAGATCGACATTTGCTACGTTTCCATGGCAATTTTGGGGCGTTGGCAGAATTCTCGGACATGCACTCTTTGGAAGAGCTCTCGATCGTTGTAGCCGTCAAAGGTGGTGAAAATGGGGCGAATCGAACTTGCGAACCAACGATCGTAAAACCAGACGAAATCCGATGTGAATTGAATCGGAAAGGTTTGGATGAAGGTGTAGAGTACCCTGTTGTTATCAAGGTAAGTATGACCCGTGCACTGAATTTACTGGACTAATTACTGCATTAACGATTAGGACTCCGTGTTGATAATCCAGCAGAATCATGTAGTGTTATTAACTTAGTTTGGCAGGTATCTAACAGCACAGCCGGGCGTCCTACAATTCAAAAGATTAACACCGTTTGGATTTCGTGATCGGGCGGTAATTGCGGCTATTTCCATTATTGGCGTGTTAGCACTGGTTGTCTGTCTCTTTCTCACGATGTGGTATCACTCCCGTCAGGCTGAACGTGACCTTGAAAAGCGTTTCCAAATTCGTTGGATTGAACAGGAGAAGTGCGTCGCTCGAACCTTCAAGAATGGCAAGTATTGAATCCTGAGACGTCAGTTCGCTCCTGTCATACTTACTTTTTTCTTGCGTCTCCTCTTCAGATTTCATAGAGTTACAAACGCACGTAGATGAGTTGGTGCAGGATTTGAACAAAGGGACTCTACCGATTCGAGATTACCAGACTTATTGCCTCTTTTCGCTCTTTCCGGAATATCATCTGAATTTGGTGCGTCCAGCCAATCCGCATGATATGCCTCCCTATCTTCCTAGACCCGGTCTAAACGTTTTCGGGGATTCATCGATCAGCGGTGCCGTTTGTCATCCTCACCCACTCATCTCCTCCTTTGAAGTTAGTTGATGTTTTGTAGCTCATCCTGAATGCAGAACTTAAAGGTATAGTTCTCTATCTTGTGGCTTATATCGTCAGGTTTCTACCAGTGTTCAAGAGTCGGCCAATCGAGGTATCTTTCTGTTCAACCGTCTCCTACACGATTATCGATTTCTTTGTCTTCTCATTGAAGCTGTCGAGTCTAATCGAAATATTGATGCCCGCGCTAAATCGCAGATTGCTTCTCTCTTATCAATCATTCTTCATCCAGATATGGAATATTTCACTCAGTAGGTTGGCTATAGTTTATCTACTTGTTGAATATTAGTAGGCATCGCTTTACAGCTTGTCCAAATATTTTCTCGTTTCGCCGTCTTGTAGAATAATCCTCGCTCTAATAACTAATCTCCTTCGAAATTCGCGTGACCACGGAGGTGATAGCCGTCTACTGACGGCTTTTCGACGGGCTGAATCGGTGGTGGCTAAGATGCTCTCCAATTGGTTCACGTTTCTCCTCTACAACTTCATCCGCGAGCACGCAGCTGAACATCTGTTCATTCTGTACAGAGCCCTTCGGCAACAAATTAATACGGGACCACAAGATGCCGTTACTGGACTCGCTCGCTATACTCTAGATGCAACAACCCTCCTGAAAAGCGATATTCTCTCCAGAAAGATCGTTAGTTTGTTTTTTTGATCGAATTGATCCACATATGAATATGACTGTAAAATATTGTCTTTACATTTCAGACACTTTTAGTGGTAGATCCTGAAGGCCTGTTTGGCCACCTCTGCCCCACGGAGTTGCCGGTCCATGTGCTCTCATGTGACACTGTTACTCAAGCTAAGGAGAAAATTCTAGACACCCTCTATCGAAACATCCCTTATAAAAACCAGCTTCGTCCCACCGATGTTCATTTGAGTGAGCCAAATATTGTCAAAACAATTTTGAGATAGCAATACGATTGGTTTAAAACATCAGACACAAGTTAGTAATTTTTTAGGTAGAGCTTGTTTGCAGTTTATGTTCAAATTGTCCAAGCTAAGTTTCTGATTTCAGTTTATGGTCCCTATATTTTGATTGAGAGATTTTATTTTCCAGCCTTTCAGAACTTTTTTTTTGGTAAAAATGGTGCCACTCACCTTTATCGATATTTAGCTGACTTCCCATGTAAGTTGCTTTGTTTTCCTTCTTGTAGGAAAGATTGTCAAGACATTTGATGGTGGCATCGAATGTACGTTCCTTCATTTGACCTAACGCGCACCCGTTATCTGGATCACACCTAGGCACAGCATTTTTCATATTATCCTATTTAGATTAATGTCCACTTCCAAGTACAAAGTCTCGCTAGCATGCGAGATTAGAGTTTAATTTGAGAACCTAGTACTAATTTATCATTTCTTTTCTGATTGTCAGCATTTGATTTGCTCATGATGGATTGGGACCTGGAGGTAAGAAGGAATACTCAAAATGCAGCTCTCGATGGACCTCCCTATCGACTCAATTGCCTCAGTGACTACAAGGTATTGATTGGTCATTTTAATTTCTGGTGATGATTTCCTTTCTGCTTTAGATGAACGAGGGTGATGTTGTGGCACTGGTGCGAGCAAGGAGTCCTCGCAGTCCGTCGGATGTTGGTGGAACATTACCTACTGCTTTATCAACAAGTCCCATAGCTGCTGCAGCTACTTGGGAGATTGATGGGAGTTCCTCCCTTCCTTCTCATCTCCAATCAAACTCGCTACCTCTTTCCAACGGTCTGTGGCAAACTCCCCGAACTTTTAACATTCGTCCCACTGGTGGTCCTAGTCCTCTGCTCTGGTACCATTTGGAACGACCGACCTCCAGTGATTTGCAAGTGCGTGGAATGATTTGATGAAAAATCAGCTTATATTAGCAGTTCGATGGACGAGCCATGACGAAGTCCTAGCTGTGCCTAAAAAATCTTGAGCCTGGACACTGGTATCCTGTACTTTTAGTGTTCCTATACTCTTCAGTATCAGAATCTTAAAAACCCAGTCCAAAAAATGATTCCTGGGCAGATACGCTCGTGAATCTCGATTGTTTTTTCCACCTTGAGATTCAAAGTAGGTCACCAGAAAATGTTGAATGATAATGCGCTTCTTCATCCCTTGTCGTACACTACGTGGTCCCAGCATATTGTAGTACCGTTCAAAATACAGTTATAGTACTGATTTTAGGCTTGCTGAGCTAAAGCGATCGACAATCTCAGGTTCTGGTGATGATGACTACTCTGACAAATCTGTCACTTCATTATAAATTGGATTTCTCCCTGCGGGAAGAATAGTGGCGAAGATCATGAATCTCAAACCCTTTATGTTCACAACATTGGATATAATCGATTCAAGCGGACGCAAACCGCATCCGAATGTTAGAATAAGGTGTATCGGGATGGCAAATTTTGCTTCAGTTACGAATCCAAGAAACGCAATTTTTCGACCTCCAAGTCGATGTAAATCCTGTCCTAGGCGTTATTTGAGGTTGTATCTGGACGAAAATCTTGATATTTTATCTATTTCAAGAAATGATTTTGTTGGAAATGCCCGAGCTCTTACTGCAAAGTTTCTGCGAAAAAATTTCAGTAACGAATAGAAGCTTGCTTCAAGTTCTGTAAAGCAAGGCTTGGTTAACAGAGCATCAAAGATGCAGCGTCATCCCTTCAAGCGGCAGATTGAAAGTGGATGGCCAATGAAACAAAGAAAAAAAATATAATTCAAACCGATGCAATCTTTCGGTTCCTAAGGGAACTTATCAAGTTTGAAGAAACATCTTTTCTGAAACTGCTATTCATGCCTAAATTGATGCTATGTTCAAATGTTTTTGCCAATAAAAAGTGCATAATTACATGACCATAACTTCTTAATAGCAATCTAGGTAGGGAATGACGGAGGAACATTAAGCACTTTAAATAGTTGAAACACCAACCTGAGCAGGAGGCTATTCATCGGATCTTCTTCTTCACCATCGAAAAATATTCCCCGCATCATCGGTGACAATAGGTAGGTCCTATAGTAGTCGTTCAAAGTGGCCCTGGAGTGGTAACAGGATTAAAGCTGGTTTTTACCTATTTTAAATGGGTTTTCATTGGACCTATCAAACTTATGTGGTTATGAACGCATGATATATATTTGACTCAGGTGCAAGTTGAACGTGGAGTTACCATGAGAGATGTGAGTACGGGAGAGAAGCCAGCTCTTTGCTGTCAACGTTCAATCTCCCATGAAAAGTCCTCCCAACTACTTTTTTCAACCTTCCCTACTCTGACGTCGACGGAGCAGCAGCAGCAGCACTTCAGTGGTTTAGATGCACGTAGCTTGCGTCATTGGTTATCGTCCGAGTCGGTGGTGAGAGCAAAAAGTACTGCGGATCGCGTTCGAACCTCTCAACGATCTCCTCGACGTGGAGTCCGAAGAACTCGACACCAGACCAGGGGACTAGTTCGCAAATTTGGAAGCTCTACAGCTTGTGAAACTGTGGAATTGGCTCCCAGTTGTGCTGAAGAACAGGATGATGCTATCGATCGTCCAATGACGAAATTGCCATGCGAATTATTCCTCAATCGATTACTCAGAACTCGGGTCAGTAAGAGTATAGTTCATTTGGTCGGCTTGATGCAGTCTTTTTTTCTTGGATGTTATTTGGATCGAATAACCGATTTTTCTTTGACTATATCCAATGATCTTTTTCTGATATTGGAGCAATACTAACGCCAAAATTTAGGCACTTTGTGGATGAGGTGTATCTGCCATAATGCTAAATTATGTTTTTATCCTCATTTGCGAACGAAAGCCTTATTCATCTTGTCGGTGTGGTTGGTCATTTCCATTGGGTTTATAGATGTATCTAGCCACCCAAATTTCCTGACCACAGCACTCATATTTGCTACCGTTGCCTCTCAGCACTATCGATAGTCGAGGGATAACGACTTTCATCATTATGTAAATGGATTTTATTTGAAGAGAATAGCCGTAGCTTAGGCACTATATGATATCATGACTCAGAACGGATGATCCGCGCATTTCAATTTAAAATTACAGGTTTCAGTCGCAAAGTACATGGACAGGGTTTTTGAACTCATCTTTGGAGCGGTTATGGACTCGCAAAGTCCACCTCTCTGTATTAAGTTTCTCTTCGACTTCCTGGACTTTCAAGCTGAATCGCTCGGCATCCGTGACCCTGGCGTTCTTCATGCCTGGAAGGCCAATTGGTATGTCTACTTCGACTTAGCACCACAATCACCCTAGGCAAATGATCAGCTTTTTATCTATCCGCCCCTTATCATTAAAAGAATATCCATATTTATTATAACAGACTTTCAGTAAAATGTCAGTTTGCATTCGTCTTCTTTAGATTTTACTTTTGGTGTACTGTAGGTATTCCGGCTGGGGGTTGGTTTAGAGGCCTTAAAATCACATTCGTTATGGCATCCGTAGAAGTTACATTTGTGGTAGTTTTTTCCTGATCACTATTTCTCGTTTGTTTATGCATGCGCCTTCTCTTTCTTTTTTGGGTTATCATCTTCGTGGATTTGTGGGGAGAGGGATATGAAAGCCCTAATAGGGCCAAATGTGGGAAGTTTTTTTCAAGCCATATAAAACTCTGGTTCAGATAAGATGGAACCAAGCCGAGTGTCATTTAAATCGTCACTCGGCAAGAGGGAACCTCGTTCCCATGTAGTCAGAAGGATTACCTCAAAAAGATAAAAAAAGGAAAATTAGCAACTAAAATGTTTATTTTCGAGTCTCCAGCTTTGTGATAGAATTTAGCCCACTACTACATTATGTTAGTACGTTGTTTGCCTAATAATGAACGAGAACTGAATAAACGAAAAAAGAGCACCATATTAATCTCCTTCAACTGCTTTATTATGCTCCCTAATTTGTCAGTTACTGGAAAAAGGCTTCTTTCGGTTTTAGCCTCCATTTACGGTTTTGGAATCAAATATTAATTAATCTGGACTATGTGTTTGATATCCCACTGCTGCGGAATACAGCTCTGGAAAGATCATTCCATTCCTTCAGTCAAGCCATCACTTACGCCTGCTCACCTGTTCTTGACAAAGTCACCATGGATTCACCGATCAATAAGGCTCTCTTCTCCAGTGATATTGAGGTAAGTTTGGCCATTCGTGAGAAGATTAAAACACTGAAGATAAAATCAACAGCTTAAAGTACATTATTTCTTTTCTTCATTTTGTTTCCAGGACTTAAGTATTTAATTGGACTGTATTGGCTGACTGTCAGCTTTCATTCTTCTGTTGGTATGGTTTCCCGTGAGACCACTTATGAATCCATATTAGATTGGCTTAGAGATAGACTGGTTTCACCTGTATAGCTAATAGATTGCCTTTTCACTTTATTAGCTGCTATCAGTATCGCTATGCTCTTATTGTCCAATCCACTTGTTGGAATCCTAACCAATTACAACAGCATTAAATAGCCAATAAAACTTCCTAACTCGAATGGCGGTAGTGAATCGGAAAAGCAATGAGCTCTCTAGGCGCCACTGCAGTATGCACCTATGATAATTTCCACAACGTGATCAGAATTGCACTAAACTGATCCGAATGACACGCCAATCATTGAGTTGTACCGTATATGTGAAAGGAATGAATTCAAAGCAATAGTTCTATTTGTACTTTAGTCGTCAATGTGCTCTAACAATCCCTCTTCCTAAGTTGTCACAACCCTGTGTGAAACCAGTTTCCGGTTGGCTAGACGGAGGTAGAAATGTTTATTCGTGGTAGCTTTGGTTAAGCGAACTATTTTCGTTTGTTTTTAAAGGCTGGTGTGAAGTGTGCGATGTAATCTAACTATTTCATTTTAATATTGAGACAAATAGACTAATATTTTCAAGAACTTTTCTGCTCATCTATGGCTTTCGTCGAAAAAAGGAACTTATAGGCTTGAAGTAGCAGCAGGGCCTCCCTAGAGATTTCAAACAGTTTGGGGGGAAATAGCATAGACAAAAGGAAATCTCTGTGTGGGTAGATTTCAGTCGCATCTCAGTAACGTCTAAGACATACATACTAACCAGCAACGTCTTGGTTAGAATATACTTTTCGAATCTTCAAGTTTATCACTGATGTTCATTTAAGAACAGAATTATGGATCTTTCCAATCACTGATTTTCCGTGTTAGATCATTCGTCTAAATCAGATCTAAGGCATTTCCAAGAGTAAAGGTTTTGCCGTGGGGTAGCTTTATAAGCAGGTAGCATTGCAAAGCAAAGGCAATGAATCTCTACAGCATTGGAAGCCCAATTTTCGGTGTCTCAACAAGTCCACGAGACTATTGGAGTGTGAATTACCGCTTTAATGAGTGCAGAACAGTTGCTTACAGAATGTAACCGTTTCATTTCCAAAGTTCTTATTCCCTGGAAATGTCCAGAAGCAGCTTTCCTGTGACCTCATCGACAGCATTATATTGAGTGGCTGTCCGCTTGGGCACCGCTCCACAAATTTGCTGGACTGAAGCTTCTAAATTGATTGTCGAATGTCTGAGGAAGAGTCCAATCAGTATTTTCGCCTCATTATTAATTCTCTACCATTAGACCATGTATGGACTACAAGGGTGTAGTTAAAGGTCTCAATCAAGGCTGCCTTCAATGAGCTCGAAAAAATATGCTTTAGAGGTCACAAACTTTATTTGGATGAAGATGAAATAAAATTGAACGTATAAAGTAGCGTTTGAAGCGTTAGTGTCGTTTGGTGCGCTGTTTCCGGGTCTGTCAGTAGTGCGCTCATAATAAGGCGATACCCACCGACTGTGCTACTCGGATGACCGCTTCTATTCTCTTCTCTAGATTGTATTCTTGCATCATTTTTTTTCTTCCTTGGTGCCCCTCGTTTAATACCAATCTCTAGTTCACCCTCTGCGTTTTCTTACCTTCTGTAAATATCGAAATTTATCGAATTGAGCCCTAATTCCCCAAAGGCCGTTTTGCCTCTTTTTCCATTTCAGCGTCATTGGTTGAAGGTGAAGAAATACTTTGCGGAGATCAAGGCTATGCCGGCAGTTTCGCTGAGCGATATGAACGTCTCGCTCTCCCAGCACTCAAAAAATCACAAAAACGAGTTTAATGTCTCGTGGGCTCTTTACGAACTCTATACTCACCACGTCAAACCCTGCTTTGATACCGTGAGTTTCATACCGCTCAAAATCCATAAAATATGATGCTAGGCGTTCGAAATAAGTCTTTGTCTTCTAATATGACTTAGGAGGTTTCATTGTATCAAGTAACATTATTAGCCCTATGCATAGGTGTAACCAAGCCGATTTTTGCATGTTTCGTCGATTCACACCTTGAGATGAAATGGGTGTTATTCAACTGGATCAGTCCATTAAGTCCATTAACGAGATCAGTCGTGTCGGCTATAGCCTCCAAGCTACGGCCTATGCCGTTCATATGGGCTTTTTCTTTTTAACAAGATTTTGAAGTACCTGTATTAGATTTATTGATCGGGCTGAAAAACGATGAAGGTTAGTTATTCTGCTCCACGGTTGAACTAATCAATATCTTAATGAGAAAGTCAGATCTTCAACTGTGGCCCATGAACTTTAATTATTTGTTTGTTATTTCAGCTTGTTTTGGAATTACAAACAGCAGCTGAAGTAGGGACTATGCCAGCCGCGAATCTCTCCTACAATGCAACGAATAACACCGGTGAATATCCCTACTCGTACGGTACCGGTGGTGTTCGAAGTAGCAATAGCCTGGCCAAATCTCAGGATGTAGAGCTGGATCCACTCTGTCTGCTGCAAACGTTGCAGGAGGTCAATTCCTACATGACGGTCGTAGCGTCCTCCACACCGGCCAATAACAGCAATGGGAAGGCTTCGACCTTGAAAACATCATCTTCTGCGACCACACCTCCATCCTTCCATCGCACCTTTCAACGTTCACATTACCAACCCACCAATGACAATAGAGGCAGGGTTGCAGGTGGGAATAATGTTACGACGTTGCGTTCTGCAGTGCCACATTCTGAGAGGCGTCTTCCTCCACTGCCCTCCCCACCATGACCTGTGCCCTAATTTGTCTTCTCCTAGTGTCAACCCACAAACAGAGCTCTTTCGTGCGAAACAAAGTAAACTTCTACCTGATGATGCATTTAATTTTATCACGAGGGAGAAGACTCATTTGAACTTTTGTCCCTCGTCTCCCCTCCCCTTCAGCTGTTTCAATGCATTCCACTTCATTGTCTAGGAACGTAGCCCAAGGCTCAAATCTACTCTTCTGTTTCTTCCCTCAGCCCCCAAAAACTGCCATCCAAAATGTGAATCTCTTGGGTTATATCAGAATATGATCCAACTGATCTGAAGTTATTCGCTTGCTTTTGAGGGACATTGCATCGCAGGTGCCCAAAGGTGCTCGGCGACAGTCTCTAATGCTGGTGACGATTTCGCATTATAAATAATGGCAAAAAATTACTAAGACCATATCTAACCTCCGCCGAAGTTCGGCGCTTCAGACCATATCTATTTAAAGTGAAACTCGATTTTTTGGTGTGGCGTTCAGTAGCTTCGAATCATGTGATGTGACATTCAAAAACCGTATTTGCATGTAATGGAGATCGAGGTTTGGGTGGGAGGACTTAAGCATGTTCGCCTGCCGAGATGAGTCATCCAGCCTGAACAATAAGAGTCCAAATTCGATACCATGATCGACGATATAAGCATCATTTCTCTACGCAGGTATGATCGGTTTCCGTCTTACTTTTCTGCACGAATTCTGTGTATTCTCTTCCTAATTTGTGGAAGATTAGCTGATAACTATATGGTGAATCTTTGACTAAAAGACAAATTTTACACAAAAAACAAAATGTTTATGGGCCATCTTGAATCGCATTTCGGAGCTAAAGTTCCACTCTTTTCTATAGAGCATTTTGTCTTTGCGTTCTATTTCATAACCAGCAAGATATAATGAGGTCTATAAAACAATCGCTTCTGCGTTTTAGGGCCTAGTAACTGTCAATAAAATAGCACAAATTCTGCCCTCGGTAACTCCTAATACTTGAACACCAATTGCCTTAACTTTTGTGACATGAATGGCAAGTTTGTTACGGTAACTTTTTTCAAGGTCAGACTGTAAAGTTGACGTTCAACCTGTGCAAATAATCCTAACTTCATCAACTCCGAGGCATTCATAATCTCTCGCTATATCAAGTCTGCACTATTTGTGACATAGGCCACTCTTATTCAACATAGAGGCGCACTCTTCTCTAACAGTGTATTGATTTATTGATTTAGCATATATATTTACCATATTTGCCTCACGCCTGACTGACTTTTTGCACATCCACGTCACGGTTAGAACCATATGTGAGCAATACTGACGGATCATTCAGACAAATTCACGCGCGATATTGCACACTTTAGCCCCTTCAGAAATTTGATTTCAAACGATTTTGATGTATAATCTTGCTTGCTCTGTAGATCAGCCATTGTTGGGGAACGTCCTGTATCCAGGGCACTTAAGGGTCTATGGGAAATCTTGTAACCCAGATCCCGTTCAATAACTGAAGTTTGATACGTGGCTCATAATTTAAGTCCCTCAGGTGCGGCCAAGCATTTTAATATGCATGTGGATTTAGAGAGACGAGAATAATTGGATAATTGTCAATAAGAATAATGTCATAACCTGAACATATCAACACATTCGCAGGTAGTTTTCAAATTCCAGCTGAATTCGGTTTATAAAAAAATAAGTCCTATTCTGACGGGCAATTCGTATGTGTATTTATTCACAATGGCTCTAGAATATCGGCGCGTTTAATCAAATTTAGATTTAGTTTGCTGAAACTTAGAAGCTTTTCGACACTCCGAGCTCCCGATTGAACTTCATCAAAATACCCGAAATATTTCTTCCAATATTGTCGAGAAAGAGTGATTTTGATTAGTGAAAATATGTAATAGGATTTAAAATTACTTCCGAATGACTGTCTGTGTTAAGCCGTGAGGCAAATCGTAAACGAATTCGTATTCGAAACCAGGATCCATCAAACCAATTCGAACAAGTAAAATCTTGATATACTCCCTCCACGAAAATGGCGACAACGGTGTCGTGGTAACCGCTACTGCCAGACGGGTGGGTTAATTAGTAAGTCCGGGTTCACCAATGACCGTAGATACTAACCGAACTAACCATCCATCTAACTAACTAGCCAATGATGATGATGCCTCTACACACATGCTGCACACGCACGCACGCACTCGCAATGCAATACTGTTTACCAGTCAGATCATGCACATAGGCAGGCAGGTGGCTGTATTCACTGGTTTGCGCTAATGCTCACATGTGGGTCGTTTCTATATTCAATCCTACTTATGTTCCTTTTATGATATCATAAGACCATAAAAGCTTAATATTTTTTGACCCTCTTTGATAGTCATAACATCGGAAATGTCCTCGCTTTTTCTAATGATTTACATCTTATTTAGTTCGTAGGTGGCTGTTGACGCATACATTTGGCTTATGAAAGCCACCCAATGCAACTTTAATAGGCCCAAGTCTGTTAATTTGTAGAATAAGGTTTGAGTGGAATTTATAAATAAAAATGACATAATACCCTGCTGCCGGGAAATTGCGTAAATAGCTAATTTATCCTCATCGCACAATTCCTACGATTTCAACGTGGATGCCTTCAACGGTGAGGTGGAATCGTTCGATCCGCTCAGGCACTATGGTGTACATGCTTGCACCGAAGATTCATAAAAAGGCACAATCAGCCATCTAGGTACTATATTTTCCCGTGCCTATGTAATTGCAGATGAGTGAATGGAAACCCATTAGGTTTGCTGGGATTCGTGCCCTTTTTTTCACCCCTGCACAAACGAGGCACTTTACACATTTCACGATTGATTGGCCTCTATTTCAGCCTCCTTTAGTGTGGGAATATTTTATTCGGAGAAGCACTTTCGTTTTCTCATCGAATGTTTGTTACAAATGCAGCTACACTATTAGACGATCCAGGAATTTGTGAAAGTATGAGAATAGTAAACTTTTAAAGTCTACTTTGGACTAACACTCAAAGTCTGCTAGAGCGGCAACCACCTCATTCATTAACCAGACTGTTACTCTAAGAATAGTTGCTATATTGCTGCAAAAACAAAACTACGGGTACATGTGAAAGTTTGCCAATTCTCTAAGTTGTTTGTTTTGCAGGGCTCAGGTAAGAATATGCTGTATTTCCGTACTTCATCAATTGTGCAAAGATCTCCATGCTAAAAGTTTCATACCTGTTCAACATTGCAGCATTTAAATAGCGTAGAAGATTCGAAAGAAACATTATATTACATTACTCAGCTTTTACTTGATATTTAATGCTAAATCTGGGCCGCGCCAACTCGCTCTGTAAATGAGAGACACAGCTTCATTTTTACCAAATTTGTCATCCTCTACAAATGACGGAGATGGCTCTCCCTTCTGCTTGAATGAACTTTTCATTATAACAACTGCTGGCTAATCTGGCCTTGGACTGGAGCTGTGCGAATGCTCTTACCCACATGTATACTCAGACCTCTATTGGTGGAAAGTCTTCAATCTCTTAGGAGAGGAAAGGCATCATGAACCCTCTCTGGTCGAAAACGCCCTATGTGAGCCAGCATTAACTTGGGCCGGTGGTTATTCCAGTATCGAATGCACACCATTTTGTTTCAAAAGTTTGTAGAACTGACTTTAAAGGGTCAGGTTTGCTTCATGCAAGTTTTGTCATCCCAATATGGTCGCCTGAAAGGCTATTAAACAATCACATGGCCTGAAAATCATAATTACTTTGTTTTTTCAAGGCAAATTTCGTGAAATCGTGCTTGTGATCAGTGGAACAAATCGAATCAACTTGCACTTCTTAACAACGCATCTTGCGATCTCAATTCATGAAAATGTCTCAGCGTGCTTTCTGAATTAATTGTTCATAAAGGTATGCCTTTCCTATTTCAGAATGAAGTGGTTGGCGCTAATTTTGTTTCCATCCAATCAGGCATGAGTAACTTGGATATTGCGCGAAAATTCTCCATCAGCAATTCTGCCAGTACATCAATCACCTCCGAGAACCCGAGCAATGAGCAGAGTCTTACATGGAGTCTTACCTTGGAGGGGGAAGCCCGTACCCCAACAGAAGATGTTCAACCTCCTCAGTACTCGTGGAGGAAAAAGCAAACTGGCAGCCAATGCAATGAAATCACATCAGAAAGCGTGCCGTCCTTCGCTGTAACCAAAAAGAACGTGAATCTAGAGCACTTGTTACGAAACAAGTATGAAATTTTGCGGCAGATTGCACTGCACTATTCTCGACTTGCTGGACTTATGCGTGATGAACTTGTAAGTTGAAATACTATAATGCTTTCGAAGGTTTAAGTCAACATAATGGGTTATAAATGGTTTTACGTGATAGAACTGATTTAATTAAAGTTTAATCTTATTCTTTGAAGAGAAAAAGTTGGTTTAGTCATGTAATCTAGCCTTTATTGGAAGAATACATGGTAGGACAATCGTTGACTACCCATCTGGGAAAGGAAACAACACAGTAGGATGAAAAGGGAGCTCTCTGAAACTAAATTTCAGTTGTGTTGCATTAACATCTGAGGTATGCGTTGATCAATTGGGTAGTTGAATTCCGCGTTCTTTTTACTTACTACATGACAGAACAGAAATGCACAATTCCGAGCCCCAGTTTGAGTACAGCCCTGGAATTATTCTACAAAATTCTGTTGGCATTAACGATAAGAGAGAAGTTATGCATTCCATCGCCTTGACATTAGTCGAATGTGAGCAATAGAAACGCCTTTCAATAATGATCCCCCAAGCCAGCATTAAGCTTGACAAAATCCTTTGAATACAATGGGACGGCAGCTTCTGTATAAACAGCACTAAGGCCTTTATTCGGTAGTACAAGGGCTCACTTTTGCCATTGCAACGCTAAAGACATTGTTTCGACTTTCTTGGATGACTATTTTTGCTATGAACGGATTCTAAAAAATTAGCACCTTAAAGAACAGTTCCGCAAACGGACCCAGGGTTAAGTTATTATTGTGGAGTTATTTGACAGTTGACAGTTAAAGAACAGCTTTGGTTCAACCAAAGCTGCAATCAATTAAGTCTTAGTAAATGTCTCCCGCATACATTGGAACATCGTCTTTATATGAATGATTTCTGACTTTTTAGACTTACATGATATCTGAAATCGCATAAAATAGGTCTGTACTTAAGCAAAGAGCTCTAAATGTCCCTCAGCTTCTACGACCGCACCAATTGTTCATATTTCGCAACTCATCAAGTTTTTGTGACTGTTAGTGAAAACTGAGCAAATTCGTCACTTCAGACCTCAAACTTTCTCTTTCATACGCTCTAGCTCGTAGACTTTCTTATCAAGTGACTCATAAAGCCAGTAAGATTTGGTTTCAGTGTCACGTATTTTTTGCCACGACGTTTGGTGATAACTTCACAATTATTAGGTTTCGGTGTGTGGGCAGTCATAACGTATTAAGTCACCAAAACTAACTTAATGGCTTTGATGGTGGCATACGACTCAGGTTCCAGTTATTATCATGAAATAAAACCAATCCTGACAACAATTTTGTTCAAGGATCTAACGGGAATCGAGCCGGTGGGCTATGCGGAGTCAATGAAAGCCTATGAGAAAGCCGTTGATGACTTTGAATGTGGCCAAATCTTCATGGATTCGATTAGTATCACGGCCAAACAAGAACCGGAAGTTAATTCAGGTGGGTTATGTTGAATTCTTCATTTATTTACCTTGCGCGTGAGTCAATTTTAACTTGTAAACAAAGTCACAGTTCTGCATGAACGACGCATGTAGCTTAGAGGACAATTTCGGGGGCACGAACGACGAGAGCCTTTCACTTTGATCTCAATTTTGCGAATGAGAGAACACAACTTTACAAAATAACTTTAGATCGACTATTGATCCTCTCGCTTGATGCGCCCTCCTAGGTTGTCACTTGAAGACTTCCAGTGCATCATCTCTAAACTAACGCCATATAATTGTCCACTGCATGTGCTCTACTCTCACAGGGCGTCACCTCTGCATCCAATACGCTTCCAACCCAAATGTTTTCGCCTCCACGTGCTATCTCCAAAATAGAATAAGTGTACCGATTGCTTCAATTTCATCGTCAGCAACGAATATTCATTTCTTGGATTAAGGAGTCGACGCTTCCCAAGAATCTATATTTCTGCGTTCGATGCCTAATATGGGCAGATGAAATCTTTGGGACTAGACTATTTAGTCGTACAATTAGTAATATAATTAACAAAAAGTTTTCTAAGCACTCATAATCGTAGGAAACATTTTGCATAAAGCAAAGCAAAACAATAGATTGATCTGAGTTGCTGATATAATGAAGTAAACATCATTATGGCGAAGCTGTTTTTTTTTATTTACATAATTTATGGAATGTCACCAAGATCTGGTAATTCACTACTCTTTTGACACCATTTATTTGGCTTAATAATAATAGTAACTGTGGGCTTAGTTTCAGTGAACTTCAGAAATCGTTTAAAATGCTTATAGCAAACAGCACTTTAACATTCCTAATTATTTTACTCTCTCAATTTTTGTGTCCTGTCCCCACATGAATGATTCACATGGGAATGTCAGCATTCATGACCTTATAGGTTGGTATCGAGTTGTTTAATTGTGGTGTGAGTTGATGAAGTATCAACCAGAGATGTGTCCACACGCTAAATATTTTGAAAATTTGCCACATATGAACAAAAGCTCTATAAAAATGCTAAGTGGTTAATTATTTTCTCAATCACAAGCGGTAGCAGGAGGCCTGATTTTTGACCATTAGCTAAAAGATGCATAAAATTCAAGGGTGGTATGAATGGATTGAATAGAGAAAAGTATCCCTCGAGGTTCGCATCTCCCTTGACTTGCTGCATTTGGCCTCTTCAAATACAACAGGCAACTTCAAGAAAATTTTGACGTTGAGAGATTAACTTATCAACCACATCATTCGACATCGTCTTTGACTCCTGCCCTCACGCATATCTCGTTCTGGCTCGCTGGTCAGGCTCGCTGGTCAGGTTTCAAGCGTACTTTTATCTCACTGTTGATAATGGCTTCAGCGTGATCAAGTTCGTTTAACCCATTAACAGGCTGAACAGAGAACAGATGATCGCTTTGGACTCTGTCCAGAGCTTTCATTAGTCATCAGCCCCTGCATGCCTAGGAAGTTAACGTCAAATTCAAAGGACTGCGAGAAGACAAAGACTGACATCCCTGTGGTACATGTGGTCTTTGGCAATCGCGCAAGATGTATCATGTGTTCGAGGAACGCGACGCTTGGTTTTCGCGAATTGCTCTGCTTTCACCTAAACTTGTTCACACTCGAGAGGAATTTCTACAGCCGTCCTCTTCTAACAGTCACTGCCATTCACGATGGTCCCTCCCCAAGTTCTCATCTTCCTGAGCCATTTTTAGAAGTACCTGACTTGTCTATGCATCCTGCCATTCTTTTACCTTTGGACTTATCATATGGCTTTCTTTTACAGGTTAATAATTAAATGGTATCGTGTTGATTTAATCATTTTACTATTTTATGGGTCATCCTAGTTCATTTGCTTAAACTATGCGTCATTATTACTCAAGCCACGTGTATTTCAAGTCTAAAAGCTTAAAAAAACTTTACAGGTTGCTCCTCACTCTCTTAAACCACTCTCTCACGGGAGAAGTTACAAATGAGATGGACATCTCCTAGTTGACGATAGTTGTAAGCATAAACAATGAAACGAAGAGCAGACCCTATAGTTTCATAGCTGAAAGGTAAACAAAGACAGATTGGGTAAAATATTTTCTAAATGAAATAACCCGATGATCGCTCACGCATTCATCACCGTTAATCATCTACCCCTCTAAACCGACATTGAAGTTAGATTCGACTTTTATTCGTATAACTCTGGTCAAATACAACTGAACTAATCCAGTTTTGTTACACTCATTCCAGAACTTGAGAAAAAATTATTCAGTGGGGAAACCTCATACGTTCTCTCCCCCAGAATGCTTGGGAAAATCACCTACGGAAGTCTGCAAAACTTCGTCCAAGCCCATGAACCGGAAGGAAAATCATCAGTTGAGGTAATCGATTTAACAAAGGACAACTCAGTAAGTTTTCAACTTTACTATCAAAAAATTTGAAAGATGAAGATTCGCTTAGTCTTATTTTATTTTATTTACATCGTTCAGCCACGGAATCGACCTAACAGCATTCCACGCGAAGTCTTCCCACCAGCACTACCCCGTTCTGCAACGATTTCAGCGGGTTCAATTTCATCAACCACCTTTCAGCCTCGACATCTGGTTTCTGCAGAAACCTCAGACAAAGGTCCTACATTAGCCTCAGCAGCGTCGCGACTTGCTCTCCGACGATTCTTCTCCCTGAAGAGTCTTTCCGAAAGCTTGCCGATTGTGGATTCCCGACCCTCTTCAGGCACTACTAGGCGATCAGTTGATGCGAATGATGACATTGAGAGTGCAGATTTGTCATCCCATTCTTCTTTGCAACCTCGGCGGGCCATTAGCCGCACTGAACCCAAGAAATTGGATGAGCTCATCAACTGGAAGAATATGGAAATAGCCACAGTACAAAATATTCTTAGGGCGAATTTGAAGAAGGCTAAGGACTCCGTAATCTGTAGGAAATCGAGAAGGGCTTATCGAGGCTGCGCTAACGAGAATCAAAAAACGGTAAGTCGAGTTAGTTACTTATATAAACAATATAACCAATTTTTTTTTTCCTTTGGTCAGAAACATCGAGATCGCTACCAGCTGAATCGGCCGTCTTTAACTTAAACAGATATTAAGTTAGTTTAACTAAGAGGTGCTGCGCAAAATGTGTAGCGAACTAAAAGGATTTGCTCATGCTTTTGCCGATTTTCGTTCCTGATATTCAAAGTATCCTGAAATTTCCTATTACATGAACTCATCAAATTGCACTTGGCTTATTCCAGGCTATTTTCGGTAAAGAAATGCGAACGAAAAACTAAACTAGGTCCACAAACTGACAGCCTGTACAAAATCATTTTGTGTCATGCGAATAAATAAATAAATCGTATAATTCCCGTTCTCGATAAAAACAAAACTGGTTCAGCTGTCCACTTGTTTAGCGAGTTAGATACTGATGTTCTAATTGCTTTTACTCACCTATTTATTTGAAATCCAATCCCGATCGGCTAACACGCATGCCTTTCTTCCTTACTGTTAGTTGCTACGGCTCCATCGAGAGAATGAGGAGCTGAAGGAAGCGCGTCAATCGGCACTTGCATTGCGTTCTCAGTCAGTTGGACGGTTCGAGACCTCACATTCACAACCGCCACCGATGGTCTATGGGGTATCACCTCCTCCGTTTCCACTCCAAGATGACTACGATCATACCTTCCATTCTCACAAAAATTTTCCGTCAAATATCGATGGTGATGCCGTCAGTGAAACCACCAGTTTTCATGCCGATGGGCAGTCCTCGGATTCATCGCACTCCAGGTTTGCTTGCGTACTCACATCAACAGTGCCGTTAACTTATCATCCGTAAATATACTTAGGAACACCATTTCAAGGGGATTATGAATTGAAAAAAAAATTTCAGAATCAAAATCATCAAACCTGGCTCATTGTCTTGAAAATCGATACGGTCTATTTATTGAAAATCAGTTGTATTTTCTGTGGATAATGTAACATGTGATTGCGCAATATTCCGAATTCTGCGACATTCCGATTTGAATGCATTAGAGAAATGCTTTCGGTGTCTACGCATGTAGATTCCGCTAATCACAGCATCTAGTTGCACAAGCACAACTCTATCATTCACTTTCCAAATAAGCAGAGCAACAAAATTTTAGAAATATTTATGGAATATTTGAATACAGCTTTTGTTGATATCTATAAGCCAATCGATAACCAAGGGTATTCGAAAGTGTCTGTAGGTGCTATTCACCATATGGGCACTGTAATATGCATCTCCAATCGATCCACATATCCGAGAACTTGTAGGTTTCGAAAATATGTTTCTACAAATTGAAACATGTATTAATTACGGTTCGATATCAGATGTTTGCTGGAAGTTAAAAAACTTGTTGAACATATGCGATGTTAAGTTATTAGTAGTAGCAGCCCCAGTTAATTTGCCTGTAGTCTGTACAGAAAGTATGATCAGTGCATAGAGTATAGGACATTCATAGGGCAAGGATAAGAATCCAGAAAGTTATCAATCATTAGAATGCATAGTTACTTTCTGTGCATTGCTCCCAGATACAGCTGGGAAATTCGCTCGAAGCTGCTTTTTCAACAGACCAGACAGCCCTCATATTTTCTTCTGAAATATTTCGGAATGGATAATTAACTCCAATCCTACTGGATCCTCCGCTGATTGCCGACCTTTATAAAATTAGTGAGTGGGCGAATCCGTTGCTCAAAGAACCGCACATTGTTATAATGGAAGGGCTTACAAAGCGGTGGTGGTAATGATACTTATTCCCTTTTTTTCTTTCAGCTCTAAGCAAGCCCAACATTCCGAATTGACCTTGTCCTGCCAGTCTTCAGAGTCATCTCGAACGAACAACTCCGTCCCATCAATTAGGAAAGATATTTCATCTCCCGCCCTTTCTTCCAGGTCTCCTTTTGCCCATATTCAAGATATTTCTTCAGAAAATCAAAGTCCTAACCGTCTTAACAATGGCCAATCACCAAAGTCTTCAGTCGACTGTGTTCAATACCTATTTCCCAATCAAATGGTGTGCATTTTGAAATGGATCCATGATGCCTACTTATTCATTACCAGTAAGAGTTTTTGGTTTGCAGAATCAGCAGTCGATGCGATCCTACGGTCGGCCGAACTATTCAAGGCACGGAAGTGTGTCATTTGGGCGGGCTAATCGTCCAGAAGAGCTCAATCAACTTCCAAGATTTTATCCTATTCAAGATTCTCATTTTAAAATTATTTCTGCGTACTCTGGCTATCAATCGCCACCGATCTTTCAATCAAGTCCACAACATCGTCTGGTGCAGTACACATGCTTCGCTAACCCTAATCCCTCTGTACTAACAGTTAGTACTTCACAAACGCATTTTAAAACCAATACAAATAACTATCTACGAGACGTGCGACCTAACTCTAGGCCGGAACACCTCACCAACCCCTCGAATCAGCAATCAGCCTCCCCGGAAGTAACGCCTACCCCCACCTCAAAGCCACGATTCACTCTAGCCGATAAATTGAACATGTGCACATCTTATTCCACAACCTCAACATCTTTCCACTGATTATTCATTACCACTGCCTATTTACAATCATCATTATTTTTTCAGCAAATTTCATCAATCCTTTGCGATTGATCTCGACAAGGCGCAGGTAGCTTATGCAATCAAATACGTCATGAATAAGATTTGCGATGAATTTATTTGCATCTGAGTTTGTTTGAATTTATATCAAACGACGGTTTTAGTTCTGCTGTGAGGAAGCCAGAAAATGGTAGAAAATGCCCCAGCATCATAGACTGTGTCTTGTAAATAGCATGCGACCTTTTCGAAAGGACAGAAATGACTGTCGCTTTTACTGGGACCACCTCTTTTGAGAGTCTCTTTGAAACATTCCACAGACCATTGACCAGTGCCTACCCTGGATCGTAGAATGGTGGTAAGGACTGTCTACAGGTACTCTAGGGAAAGGCATAGTTTAATCCGTCTTAATCAACCACAAGATAATAGAAAGGAAACTCCGGACGAAAAAAATGGAAAGCTACGAGCGACATTCTCACATTTCAACGATTCCTCTACAAAGCTAAAGACTTGCTGTCCACTTTAAATCCATGCTCTTTAAGGTACTACTTTTCGAAACCAGCTCCTCCCTTTGACTTTCTTTGCTCGGACGGTCTTGTAAGTTGAGAAGGCCAGTGTGCAGTGGCTGTTCAGATTATTTTGAATTATCTGTATCATATTTTGATTAAATTCTAAGCTTAAGCCTCGAGGTAGGAGATTCTAGGATGAGTTAGGTTCGTTCGCAGTCCTTCGAGGAAAGAAAACTGACGGATTACTCTTTTAACAAGAAAAGATTGAAATATAATAACATTGGGTAATATGCCATGGCATGGATGATACAGTTGTGGCAAACATTACTGATTAGAAATCCGTTCAGTAATTGCAAAATTAGCATGTACCGGTAGGGCCGAGGTCGCACACATCCATGACACTTTTGACATGTATTCATTGACAAGGTTGACCACCTGCACTGATTAATGCTGATATGAGAAGCGATGGTCAAGCCATAGCACCCTCCACCAATACAAATTTAAGCTTAAGTAATATCATGGATACTCCTGTTGTTAAATCATCGATCGAAATCAGCTGAAAGCATCAGTCCAACTCAGTCAGCATCTTCAATGACTGATGACTTTAGCGTTTTCAGTTTGTCGCCACATTGTAATCTTCATCAAAGGCAGCGCAAAGCAAGTAAGCCAAGTAACTTGATTAAGCTTCTAGAGATCCGCCAGACAAGTGGTGATATACCCTCGCATTGCAAGTTAGCTCCCAGCCTTCAAGTCCTGCCAAAAAAAGGCAGCGTCCTTTATTAGCGAATAATTCTCCATTAGAACGCCAGTAACATTTATCTCCCAGATACAGGGCTTTAAATGCACGCATTTGCAGCGATCAGTTATTTTCACACTTAAAGTTGACAAATGTGTTCATGCAGTTCTAGCAGCTGAATGCTGAAGAAACTGTTTTGCTACATCAACCAATTCGGAGAATGAAACACGCTGCGGTGGTTTAAATTTAAAGAACAATTTTGGCGGTGTGTCAATACCAGGATTTATGTATAATATTGGAGGATAACATGCATATTTGTAAATAATTTGTTATTAGTATCTATTGCTACTATAACGTTACACTTAATCAACACACATGTGTAGATACGCGCAGGATCTGACGTGGTAGAGCTTCCACCATTCCACATTAACATACTGTTATCTTTGCATATGACTCAGGTTTGGTATCAGCCAGTAGATTCATTCACACTCTCCCAATGAATGTTACAATTATTGGGAGAATACCAAAAAAGTACCCCACTGAGAATTACTGGATACATGTTCACTAAGTTCTCTCTCTGATGTGGTTGATAGTTATAGCAGCCAATCATACCGTGTTGTCGACATAACTAACATGGCTATTGGTGCTATTAAAGCAGGTATTTGCATTGTACCTTGTTGTACGAGACTGTACTTCTGCTGGCATAATCTAGTTTTATAAGTACGGTGGGTGATTGGTCCTATCCGGCCGCCTCTCTCATTTGTCCTCAGAGTTGCCGTTGGGGTTACCGGTAGTCACCACGAGAAGATTGAGGGTAGGTTTGACCATTTCTCCCTTTATAGCCAGAAAGTCTCATTTCTGGTAATTAATTCTCAATTTTAAGATATCAGTTGGGGTTCGACCAAAAAGCTCGATGAATTTTTTAAAAATTATAAAAATGAAGCCAAGTTTTTTGGGGCAGGATTCTAATATTTGATCGCTCCTCGGTTGCACTAGTAGTGAGTTTACTTGTTATCTGAGTGTGTATTCATGTTATTTCTGCTTTATTCACCAACGAAATTTTCGAGAAATTCAGCTTAAAATATATAGGTTTCTCTGCGCTTGTATGTATGGCCATCGGCTGTCTGTCTCTCACTTCGATGCTGACTGACCTGGATTTCAGGTACAATGAAACTCTGAAATTGCCTGACATTCGCTTGAGAATGTCAGAAGAGTGAAAATTCGCTAAACTCTGATGACAAACAGTACCTGATAATCTGTTACTAGATTTAAATTTGTCCCTCTCTAGTGCAGCTACGGCTTCATTGACATGGAGCCCGACGTCACTTTTCCAGATCAAATCTTTTAAATAAATGATTCTGAAGTTGAATAAAACGCTGCATATTCAAACAAACACAACTGGTCAGAAAATTAAACAACGTTGTCTTTGCGCCAGGGTAAATGACAACAAACTGGTTACACTCGGTCGCTACATCGGAGCATTGTTCGGTGGACATTTGCATAATATTCGTCAATAGAAAAGGCATGAAATGTCAAAATTACTTACTAAAGGTTTGATGTAGTTAAAACCTGTCGATTAAATAAATAATTTAATCGCAGTAAGTCTATGCTTCACTTCCGCGTATTGGTGTGTGATAACATCATTTTGTTAATGTTTCTTGGGGGTTTCATATGAACTTCCTGAGTTTTGAGATTCCTTCGAGACAGCTGCTGTTGTTAGATTGGTCGGCAACAACATCGCTTAGAGAGATCTCTGATGTAACTGTACCGGCCTACCTTGAATAAAGAAGAATCACCAAACAAAGATAGGTGCCGATTTTCATTTTTTTTTCATTTATTTATTTACTCCCCATCCATTAGAGCAAGTCCTGGGGACTTACTGGGGGTATAACAGAAGTACAAATAGGTCTTGCAGCAAAAATCGCACAGCAGTTAACACGGAAGATAGTAAAAGTGTTTATCGACGTTCTCAGTTCTCTGGTTACTTCTCTGGCCTGGTTTTATCGTGTAGGTAGCAGTTCAACTTCATAGTGGTACAAACTCGTCCGCCCTCGACAATGTTAAGGCAGACAATTTTTCGCACCTTCTTCAGAAGTCTTTTCAACTTACTGGTGGAGACTCCATGCATTGCTAAGTGCACGCGCATTCCAAAATCCAGTTTGAGACCATGAATCCAAATATTTACGTCGTGCCATGTTTGACAGGCCGTACGAATTTGTATTTCTGCTGGAATAATCTAATTTTATACGTCCGGTGGGTGATTAGTCTTATGCGCTTGCCCCCCTTATTAGCCCTCAGAGGTGCCTCTGTAGTTTCCGGTGGTCACAATGGGGAGCTCGAGAGTTGGTTTGACCAATTTCTGAATCGGGCATAGACGAAAATTTTTAGGGTTTCATTGCCTATATTACCATGGAATTTTGCTATTTCAATCATTTTTTGCAATAAACAGGGTCTGGATCTACCGGGAAGCCCATTTGAAGCGTCCAGTTTGATAGCCAGTCTAAACAGGATTATCGAACTGCAATGCTTTCTTTACCTTCAATTTAAGAGTGTTGCTAAAACGTTGTCTAACCGCTGGCACTCTACGAAAGGGCTGGAGGCAAAGAAGAAAGTGGACGAATTGGGTGTGCAGAGAATGGTCCTCGGCAGAGCCGTTTAGGCGTTCTATAGCCAATCGAGTAGAGCAGACAGTGCACATAGTGGGACTTGAAGCTTATTAACTATTCTTCTCCATTAGCTCCAATACTACCACTTAACACGTTTGTTTCTGATCTTGGGTCTAAATAGTTGCATTTAATATCTTGTCAATGAAGGTGGACTACATAAAGGCAAAGCAAGTGAACAAATGAAAGCCCAAGTGTCTTGAGAGAAAATCAAATGGAACTCGTTGATACTGATGTTAGATATTCCCTCTAAATAATTTCACTCCTAATCCACTCTCTGAAGTTAGCTGTCATTTTGCAGCTTTGATTGCTCTGCGACATGTTACTTATAGGTGAAGCTAGCACTGTGCCAGTTATTTAAAGCTACCGTCAGGAAGATATCATTTGCAGATCGAGATTTTTTTCGGAAAATAGTCAAGGGCTTAGTTTCGAGGGTAAATCACCATCTTGAGCTAAAGCATCAATTTCTTCAAGAAGTAAAGGGTTTGCGTCGACGAACAAAAAATGAAATTTCTCTGCAAAGTGCTATTTAAAAATTACAACTTTCGCTTTCATTTTGGACAAATTTTGCTATTCCCATCTAGTCAAAGCAAGGATGGGGCCTAAGAAGGAATGGGAAACCTCGATGAAAATAGAAAGAATTATACACGCTGACGTAAGATAATCTAGCACGGCCAAATACCCTCTTCATATCAGTTGTCATCGCGCTATAATTGATGCATTTCATTCGCTATTTTGCATGGACAAAATTCTTCCTGTTTTGAACTTGTTATTACTCCGTGGCAAATGCCGTGGCCTTTACTTCGGTTTCCGTTGTTTGTAGCGCGTAGTACTGCCTCAATAGAGTTTGACGATTAACAAAGAGGTAGAATTTCTCGAGCATCATGAGAGAGTTCTGCACGTTTTCTAATCCCAAGACTGATGTGAGCTATTTTTTTTTTTGAAATTTGTACGAGCTTTCATGAAGTCCCTACAAATTCACTCGAGCTTTAAGGCTGCAAGCCATTGTCTTTGAATGAATTTCTGAAGAACTTCTGATTCAATCAGTTGTATACATTAATCATTTCTAATTTTTTTACCACCATCGATAAAGCACTAAGTGGAATATTTTGGTTGATGTTAAGCATCTTCATTTTTTTCATCACGACTCTAACATTTTAAACTTTGAGGTTTGGAAATGCTGAAGTCGAGTATGGGCCTGGCAGGTAATGAATGCGTTATGGACTCAACCAGTCTTATGATAATCAGTCCACAAGGCTTGGTTTGCTTTTGAGGAGTAGATAAAGGTAAGGCTTTCCCCATCGAAGGATGTACCTACGAGCTAAGTGGTGCTTGGCGTAGTTGTTGCTAGGACATAGAGGTCCGATAGGGCGACTAGATGTTGTCGATGATGCCATAAATCGTAGAAGACGCATATCGAGAAAGATTTTGCCTTCTATTAATTGAAATCTTTCACCTTTTAACCAATATTTACTAAAGGTGGTCTACTTGTATAAATCCAACGACTTGATTTTCTATAGTGCTGCCTGCTAATTTCAGTCCTGCTGGTTAAAAAAATTCTGAGTTGGATATACGACTTAACTGGTCATCGAAGCTGGTGATTAGCTTTGATTCGTAGTGAAATAACGATTTTAAGTTTCACTCTGCTTTTTCTGGTGTGGCTGCTCTTCCTCCGCTACCACTACTTAACTAGCTTATCTTTCGTTAGATGCAGTTAATGAGCTCCGACACATCATTTATGACCAACTCTGCTGTCGTCTCCAAGACAATAATAAATATCAGTTAGAAAAATAGCGAATCACTGCAACTCCAGTCCAATCGATAATTTATTTTTATTTATTTTATTTTCTCCCCGCCTATTAGGGCAAATCCCAAGGACTTATTGGGGATACAACAGAAGAAAAATAGCTTTTATAACAAGTAAGCACAATAGTTGAAATAGGACACAGTGAAAATGTTTGTTGACGTCTTCGGTTGTTTGGTCTTTTTTCTGGCATGGCTTCGTCGTACAGGTAGCAGTTCAGCTTCTTCTAGCCACCTCGTCCGAATTCTGGTGGAGATTCCATTCGTAGCTACTTGCACGTGCAGTCCATACTCCAGTTTGATACCACAAATCCGGTTATTTACGCCGTATTTCTGTTGCTAATAATTCTCCACCTGACCACTAAATCTATATTGCCTGATGGGTTCTCGAGAGTTTGCCATATTTGATAAAGCAAGGTCCTAGGGCCTGCCAACTATTCGAGTTATTCAGCGTATCAATAGGAATGAAAGCTCACTCCACTATGGTGTACGTTTTTCTCCATTTTTGACAAGTTGCAGGGGACCAAAACCTGGAGTTTGGTTGATTTTATTAGATCTGCAAACTTATTTTGCCTATAAATAGATCCTAAATAAGGTATTTAAAGCTGACTCTAAATACCTTTAATATTCTATTACTCTCAGCCATGGGCCATGAATAATACCGATGTCTACTTAGGAACTGTACGGCTAAGCTAGGCTCTGGTTTTCGGAAATGTTTCTCAACTCGCCTCCCGCCACTCAAAGCCCTACGCACCCTAACCAAGCAGATGAAAACTTCTGCCTGATCTTTTTACAGGAACAGAAATAAAAAAAAAGCGTGAGAAATGTCTAAGCTGCCGTCTCCTTAGGGCATTATCAAAATACAGTTTGTAGAGAACGACTTTCTAATGATAGTAGTTACGAAAGGGAATCGAAAACCTCTGAATACGCCTAAATTACACTAACGAGAAGAGAGTTGATAGAGTCTAACAGAATTCCAAGCACCCAAGCAGGCAGAATTTTCCTCGGGTAGATGGTGAAATCCGACTCAAATGACTTCTCTCTGATGCTTCGTCATTATGGCAAACGAGCTTTAGCAAAATTCTCTTCCTTAAAACAGAATGTCCATTAGATTTCCTAATATCTGAGAAGAAGGTGTCAATGAACTCACTTGGGAAAGTCAACTGATGGTAGGATTCAGTGGGTTTGCTTGTAGTCCAGAATGCGTTGACGTATAATTAGAATGGTGCTGTCCAAATTAAGGCCAAAAACTAGGGCTAAAGGCAAACTCCGATGGTGGATCAAAATATACCGAAAAGTAGTCTAGAGAGGCGTACATCGAAAGGATATATCTGAAATACAAAGAAGGATACTTCCAAGTACCTTTGAACCACTTTGCCATCCATTTTGCCGTTCGAATGAACAAAAAGACTTACTTCCAACTCCCGTTTGAATTTCACACCGAAACCGAAATATCGAAACTGAAAGCAGACATGTTACTATTTCTTATGCATAGACTTGATTATTTTTATTATGGACTTTTTGTTAAACTGCGATTCGTTTTGTTATGGAAATAAGTGATTCTCTAGGTACATTATTGATGCCCATTATAATGCCGACTTAATAGCCTGAAGGTAGTTAAATAAAACTGTCTGTCTCATACTTTTGCAACATTAGACAGACTTTCAGGTGACTGATTTAATCTCAATTCTACCCGTTCCTACTAGTAAAAAGTGAAAAATCCTTGAGACTTTACGGAAAACAAGCGGAAAAAGTTTTCGATTATTTCTGTTTATATTGCGGCGTTCTTACACAAGTCTTTGTCTCCAGTTTTTTTCTTCTTGCTTTGGTTTATCATGATCCACGCGGAAGTTCCAATGAAATATCGACATTGAAACACCGGCTCCCCTACTTATATCATAGTCGGTCTCCTGAGAGGCCTACCTTTGATAATTTGATTTTTTTTCAGAAAACCACTTAATAGATTTAGACAGGACATCAAGCAGAGCAGATAGCGACATTACAAATGCTTTTGGTAAAAGGATAAGAGTTTCTAAGGATTAAATAAGGTCAGAGAGCCGATTTGAGCTGACTTAAGCAATTTGGTCAGAGTAAAAAGGGATTCACTTTGACTGCTCCTTCTGGTTGTCTATGTTCTTTGATATTTGCCCCTTGGAGGGACGTATTTCTCCAAATCTATTGCAATATAATCTATCAGGTGTTTCTCGTTATACTTCTGGAGTGTGTGATAATTGAAGCAACTTTTTCAACTTTATTTGGCTCTAATGAGCCTCACTGAGTGTAGCTGCTAGTTTTTACCTTTTTATTTTCTTGTTTTCTCCGCACCCATCAGGGCAAGTCCCAAGGACTTATTGAAGGTACAACAGAAGTACAGTTAGCTTTTATAACAAGTAAGCACAACAGTTAACACAGAACATAGCAAAAACGTTTGTTGACGTCTTCGGTTGTCCGGTTTCTTCTCTGGCGTGGCTTCGTCATACAGGTAGCACCTCGTCAGTCTTCATGTCTTCTACCAGAAATCTTTCGAAATTCTGACGGGGACTGCATTCATTGCTACATGCACGTACATTTCAAATTGCAGTTTGAGACTATGAATCCGATTATTTACATCGTGCCTCGTGTTCCAAGCTGTAAGAAGTTGTACTTCTGCTGGCATAATCTAATTTTATACGTCCGGAGAACGATTAGTCCTAACCAGCCGCCCCTCTCATTAACCCCCAGAGTTGCCCCAGTGGTCACCACGAGGAGGCTGAGAGTAGGTTTGACCGCCAGTGTAGCTGTTTATAGGTCTGTGGTGTGCACTGCCTAATCAGCATTTTGATAAGTGAGGAATAATCTTATCTACGTGATTTCTTGGTCATTTATGAATTTCCTTTTGTGTGAATTACTGGATCACACAGTAAATATACAGTCTAAGACGATCTCGTGCTTTTATGCACCCGATGCTCTAAGACTCAGAACTAACCAACCAGTCATTGCCACTTGCACACAATGTCTGATTTATTTTCTAGGAAAAAAGTGAAGGTGACCTTGTCGGTGGTCTTATGCCAGTGACAACTGACAAGAGGCTGGTTCAAAAATTAAATTTCGGTGGAATCTCTGAATGATCACCAAAGAGAACAAATGAAGCGGGAGTGGTGGTCTGTGCGAGTCAAAGGAGAAATGTGTCTACAGTAACTGTGCTACTTAATGTCTCCTATGTTCGCTTAGATTTTTCCACTCTCTAAGCATCATTGCATCTTATATTTTGATCTGAGTAATCATTGTCATGGGTGAAAATAAAGTATAGCTAATAATGAAGAAAACTGCTTTTCGAGTCCTTAATGGATTAATCCTTACTATTGAAAAAAACAGTTTATCTACCACAGCGACCCTTGTTTCACTTCGCCGATGACAACTTAGAGCGCCTATTTCTGTATTCTTCCTTCAGCTCAGCCTTTGAGCTTTGAAGGATGAATGCTTTTTAGACAGGAATTAATGATCCATCCTTATTAACCAATGGGTAATGCAAAGCGGAATATCAAAGGGGACTATTTTGAGAAATGATCAATCACTTGTGAACAGAGTCTCTTTTTTTTGGTACTGATCGAAAAAATTCATCTGTTTCAAAGTATCACCTCCACAATCATTCCGTTCATGTCTGATGATCTCTTCAACTCTAATTGAAGCGCTTCCAACTTCACCTCTTCTTTGCAAATAAAGCCCCATGAAACGATGGCCTTCAAAATGCTGCACTGGTAGGCCAAGGTGTTAGATATCATGCGTAGGTTTGTTTTTTAAGGCTCTTCTCATGGCTGCAGTTTCATTAATTTCATTTTTATTGAGAATATTGCTTAATTACTAAAAGAGGGGCATAGAAGAAAATGTTTTCAGTTTTCAACGACATCATCCTATGAATTTATGTATTGAGCGACTACAGTTAGCTTCATTGAAGAATAGTCTAGATGTGAGACGCGACCTTTGACATGCAATGGCAGGTATCTAACGAGATCACAAAGGTTATTTGAAGTGCATATAAAAGACTCGAGAATTAAAAGATAATCTCAAATTTATAAAGAAAATGGCTGATTGCAAATAAAACAGCAGTACATTACACCCCCCAAAGATACATGGCCGCTGAGCTCTCAAGGTTGTTAACACAAATCTAATTCGGTCAGGATAGAAGATGCTGAAGCTTCTCCCACCGCTATGACATGATCAACAACAAAACGCTCAAAGTTTATGCAGGTTTCATACTCCTTTTCGGTCTTTTATGGTTTTCTTCAGGTGTTAAGACCCATGAGTAAGTCCAAGTTGCCTCAAGTCAATAAATTGTAGTGAAATAGTGCTATCTTCTAAGTAACAGCCAGAGCGCTTAATGAAATGATTGTAGGATCCGTAGACTCTCTGTTTTCCTAAGATGAATGATGCATTCCTTTTTTAATCCCAGTCTTCATTTACAAGAGACTGTGCGTACTTAAAATAATAGACGAATTCTCAAACAGTACAAAGTTGGCTTTCAAATGAATTTTTTGTGAGAACAATGACATGCTTTCTCTTACTGGTCAGTTGGCTTGCAAAGTTTTGCTTGTTCAATACATCACAACAAATAAACCTCGTTCATAAAGCTTAACTGGAGTGTGGTTTTCGAGTTCTTCCGCAGATTCCAATGAAATTTGTGGCTCTGTGAGGGGTGTTTCTAACTGATGCTTTTCTGAGCCGGGGCTAGAATCGTTTAATATTTTCAAAAACTATCATGTATACGGGAGATGATTTCGTTTCCACCAATCATTCAAGCACTTCAGATAGTTACCAAATGAAGCCTTGTACGCCTGAAAACCCGTTTTTGCTTCTGTTTACAATCTGCTCCAGAAAACAAGCCCACCGACTAAAAAACAGTTAATTTAAACTCATTTGGTCAAAACATGTACTCAACTGCAGCTTAATTTATAATCTAATCGCGAATCAAATGACAAAGAACCCAGAGAATCTCGAATTTAGAGAAAAGACAAATTTGAGAGAGTGAGTTTATCAACGCCGTCTGACCTCCAAGCCATGATACTACGTGCAGTCAATGCAAAGTGATTCAAATCAACCACAACTGGACTACCAGTCGATTAAAAAAAAGCCCGCCTAATGTAAAACTAAAAAATGTCTTTTATTTGGGCTTGAGACTGATTCTAATCCAGCAGATCTACTGAAAAATAATCTGTCTACTGAAGCTAATAGCGAGATAAGCCTGGCGTAGAATTTGCAAGAGAGAACGATGAAATGCAATGGAATGTTTATTATTCCTCACTTATACTTTATACACCTTTTGCTTTGCCTTGAAACTATTTAGCATGCTTCTAACTGATGAAGTGGATCGTCCTCTTTTCGAAATCCTTGTAGCCTCAACATCGAATGAGGAAAGGTTCTTCTTTAAGAGTTCATCTCGAATCATTCCCTTTAAATAATTCAGGCCAAACTTTTAAGCTTGACTCGTGCAATTTCTTTTGAACCCAGAAATACCTTCAGGTTGTTTTGCTTACTTTCTATGCAGAAATCCAATTATTTATAACTGCTAACTGGAGCCTACTTCACTGAATGTGGAAAGTTTCCTGAGAGGTTTAATCGCCGTTCAAACAGTTCTGGCGAATTTTGGTGTTATTATTAAGCCACGACAGCAAGTTTCGTGTGGGTGAACTCCTTGTGAGACCTTTGTACGAAACTCATCGAGTGATGATTGTGATTGGAAAACGGAAGGATAAGTAACTGGGAGTATTTCAAGTAGAGGGCTCAAGAGTACTTTGGCTCCCTCCGAGATAGGAATTAATATACACTTTCCATCAATACCGACTTAAGTATTTGAAGTAGGCGATTTCCACGGCAAGAGTCTGTGACTTAATTTCTATTTGGAATCCCTTGACTTGGGTTCGATATGTAGAGCGAAATGTCTGTTTGCCAGAGCAAAAGATGGCTTTCATTTTCCAAAAGTCCTATTCGTATTGTTTTCAAATATTCTTATGACATTAGAGGATTGTAAATAAACAGGGGCCGTATTAGAAATGTATATGGCTTCACAAATCTACCCTCCATAAAACTGACTTTTAGGCTAGTTCTGCAGTGTAAAGGGTGGGTGGGTGGGTGGGTGAGGGAAAGATCGAGGCGTGACCGATAGGTCTGAGGTCATCGGAAGTCAGCTCGGATCCAAATGATGGTGTGCAAATACACGTGCCCTGGGGTGTTTGCTAGGCCAAAATCACAAGCACAGATATGACACAGGCCACGCGTTTGTAACACTTTGGCTTGACACAGCCTGGCCTCTCAAACCCGTCAATTCAATCACTTTTGTATACCAAGTGCATCTGATGGCAGAGTGCCATCTGTGAATCTACCCATCATGTCTTTCACCTGTCGGTGTTAGTTTAAACCTATTGACTTTAGGAGGAAGCCATAGTGGAAGTTCATACCAGCTGGGCGTCACTATTGGCATGAACTTTGTGGATCCATCAATGAAAATCATATGCCTATCGGCCAGACTGTCTTCATAGAAAATGAGTTGCAAAGGAGATTAAGATATTGCTGCACAAATCTCTAAGAAATCCAGAAAATAAAACCCAAGATATAGTCGTTCGATCACTTATTATTCGCATTCCAAATTTTTTATCCTGCCGATTTAAGTTGACACGTTTCTGGTTGGGAAGTCTTAATAATTGGCCCTTTCAAAAATCAATTCTAGTAGTCAAGCCTGCGTCCTCAATGCAAAAGAGTTTTGAGCTGCTAAGGTCCAAGTCATACGAAACTCTGACAATGATCATTAAGGGAAAGAGTCTTATGAGAAGAAGACAAGAGGATGGTTATATCTAAACCTACGTGGTCCATGGATGGCTAGATTTGCACTTTTCAACCAAAAGAATGGAAATTAGTCGGTGTTCGGTAGGAGATATTGTCAAAATAAATCCGTTGGACAATTAATTCTTGTCGAATGCATGTAAATAATCCATGCTAATGCCTTATTCTTATTTTACGCTAATTTCTCCGACTTTTCGAAGTTCTGGATACTTTCTTGAGATTCGTCCTGCCATTAGCTTAAACTTGAACACTCTTGTATTAATTGGGCTAAAATGATTGAATGAATTATTAGGTAAAGAAATAGAGTAACAGGCCTGTGATTTTGTTCCACTTCTTTTGATGTTTCGATCGCTTTGTATCTGCATCTGGGTTTCGCAGATAAGACCAAGCTCTTGACTCGTCTTATGGTTAAGTTTGGTTAGGAAAAGCATGATCAGGAATGATCTCTCGCCCAATTGTACCAAGTTTATTCATTGGTTAGGAGTCGAATGAAAAGATATTTTGATAATTAAAAATTAGTTCACATAGATAACAACTATGCTAGAGCTTACATAGTTTACAATGTTTGGAGCTTTCCAGAGGTTACTTTTACGGAATTCGGGGTTTCATCGCTGGGACTCAAAGTGATAAGTGGCTGTTCTACCCGTGGCTGGTAAAATGTACCCCCGTTTTATTGCTGTTTCTAGGATCCAGTCATGGTCGGCAATTTTTTTTCGTCAAAACCCACAGTCTGTTTGGAATCTATTGCATCTCAATCCAGCTCTGCATGGACGGAAGATTCCAATGATTTAGGTCTAACAAGGGACTTATTGCAAGAATAGAACCAATCTGGATATCTTATCTTTACATAAAAAATTATCAAATTTTTGAGATAAATTTTCTTTACTAATAAATAGTTCAACATTGTTCATTATTTTAGGCAGCATTCTCAATTCGTGTGTTCATTTGATGAAAAGGAAATGAGTATTACAATCAGGGAATGGCCCTTTCTCCGCTATTTCCATCAGGTGCCTACTGTTCAACCATAGCATTCACCCTACTTATGGTTGTGACCCATGAGCTTCGATTAATCTTCATGCGATTGACCAACATTTGAACACTTTCACCAGTTTACTTGATCGCTAGAGTACGGACGATTGCGTAAATCAGTGCTGGTTTTGTTGTGAATCCTGCGGTATCAAGTCTTTTTGCTTGGCTTTACTAATTAAGCAGTCAGGCGGCTGAGGTGGCAGATGTTTCATCATGGACTTCAAGTAATGGCATGCACTGCAATTCACCTTACATGTGAATAATTCAAAAACTTTGTTCTTCGTTTTGTTTGTCGGTTATTTATTACCAGATTTATGGCTTGCTTTTTGCTTAAAACTCAATACGTAATGCACAAAGAGAAGATTTCATGCTGTACAGAAGTCCAATGCAACGAGCTCTCTATATGAAATCGAGCCGTAAGATCGTGCTCCAGAAAATATGTGACTGTTTTATTTTTTCTCATTATTCTGCTCTCTTCTCCCACTTTCCTACAGTTATTAACGAGTGTCAATCTATTTCAAGTAGAAACCCTCTTTAAGCCTTATTAAGGAGCAAGTTAGCCTCTACTTTTGTAACAAACACTTGCCATTGGAGGAACTTCTCTTTGAAGCTCATAAATGGGCAATGTAGCCCCTACTTTTGTATCGAAAACTTGAAATCATTTTTATTGTTAAGTCCTGCACACCTGCACAAGTTTAAGGAAGGCAATCGCATTTGGGGTCTAAGACGTTAAGAGTTTCATGTCTACCATGCAAGAATACGGACAGACCATTTAGTAGAGCGAAGCATCAACGTATCTAACATGTTTGCAAACTCATATTTAACAACTTCCAACTCATTTTTTAACTCATATTTTCGTTTTTTAACATTAATAGTTATCCAAACAGCGAGCTGAAAACGAAACATTTAAGAAGATCATAAGTACAATAACAAAGTATGGGGAAGAGCATTGGATGATGCATTTTTGGTATTTTTCACTTTTACATCAGAAAACTAGTCACTTTGTCCCGTCCATTTTTCTTAGCCAAAAAGAAAACAGCCACACAATGCAGGGTTGTGTTATCATCAGTAGCAAAGTCTGCTCATTGGTATCCTAAACAGATTTCTTTTAGTAAGTGATCAGCATAAAAGGTTAAATTTTGTCTGTTCCAAGTAAATATCTGTTACAAGGAAAACAGAAAAAAAACAGCCAAGATGGATGGTTCACGTTTGTCAGATTTGCTCCCCGACGAAAATTGTCTGCAATCGTTCTCTTCATTCATCCACTGTTTTCGACCTCTTTTTGGATGTTCTTCTAGAGACAGCATCGACTCAGTTTAACACATTGGTAATCCTCTAACTAAGGACCGTTAATCTGGCCTTCCCTTTGTACTTTAGCGGCTAATCCGCTTGGGCAGTCACTTCGGTCCGATCGTGATTTGTGCCCGGGCAAGCCAGTACCAAGTTAGTTTTGTTGGATCATGAAAGGAAACCTCTTAAACCAGCCCCTAGTTTTGCATACTGGTAGCTGCAAACAACTAGTTCTAGACAGAGGGGTGATCAAGAATATCAAAGAGAACCTTTTACTCTTTCTTATTCCATTCAGATTCCACTCAATGACGTTACGTCACTTCTGCTTCGCACATTTTGTTTCCAAATTTGTTTTTACACTTGAAAGTCTTCGAGTTCTGCCCAGTATGTACATGTCTGCCTTTGTGCTTTTACAGATTTTTCTGGGAGTAGAGCAATTGGGTGCTTCAATTCCGATAGCATTATTCTGGGTGTCTGGGGAGTATTTTCTAAGTATCGCCTTACATTTCCTGCTTTCTCATTACTAACCTTGTCTCCTGCCTCTGAGCTTAATAATAATAGTAATAATAATAATAATAATGTAATATTATTATTAATAACCACAGACAAAACACTGATTCACAAAACAGTGGATGGAAATCTCGAGCTGTTGAGAAATGGACCACAATGTTCCAAATTTGCCAGTCCACAAGTATTCTCTACCTACTGCTCAATGAATATGTTGATTTCTTGCCTGTTCAAAAGAACCCTCGAGTCTCAAAAAATTACTATGTAGACAGTTCATACATTCATCCATTTCTCTTCTAACTATTTGACAAATGAAATTAAATCAAATTTGGCCATTTAGTGAAGAAATACGTTGTGTACACTTTCATTAGCACGCATCAAGTCCCCAACTTGAATATTTAATTTTAATTAAATCAATGTATTGTTGACAGCTATGTGGGCACGTCAGTTTAATAAAGAAATTCAGGTCCAAACCTTAAAAAAAAATAAAGTACACAGAGATCTACAAACGTTCTGTGACCTCAGCTCACTAAAGTTTACTTTTCTAAGTCAGGTAACATGTCAAAGACGTTTATGTACCATTTGACCTCAAGTTAAATCTCAAAATCGAAACAGCATTGCAAATAAAAGATGCAATATTTTTCGACACAAAGTAAATAAGATCTGGCAACACGGCATATTGGAAACCACGAAAGTATCAAGTTTAAATTAAATAACTAGTTTCTAAAATACTGTTCTGATAGTGAAGTCGTTTCCTATCATAGTGAATTAGCGCAGAAATACCCGTTTCAGAAGTAGAATTTGTGTTAATCTGCAAAATCTTCATTCAGTTAAGTGACATTTTTCATATATACAAATAACAGAGTCAAATTGAGTTTACCCAGAGTTCTTACAATTATTCACCTTATGAACAAAGGCAGATGGGGTTTTCGGATGATTTGGACGGGCTGTGTTCTCAGGGAAGAAGGAATTAGGAACCACTCTGGTGGCGAGGCGCTTCCGATTGGCAAGAGCATAGAGGCGTTCCCTGAAATTGCTTGAACTCAGGAAGTAAATGAAGCAGTTAACTCCGTATGTGGCTGCTCCCAGCATCACTAATAGATAACCACAAGCGTTGATAACACAGCGAACATAGGCCGAGGGACTCCTTTTCAGCTGCATAGCATCCTCGACAATTGAGAAAATACATATCGGCACCGATGTGATTAAGTGAAATACACCTACTGGTATCAACAGACGATTTGCTTGCACCACTGATCTTTTGATCTTCAAGGATCCACAACTCTGCATAGCCATGCTTGCTTGCAGGCTCTCTTCAACTCCAGTATTTCCCATAAAACTTCTTTTTGAGGAGCATGTATTCCTCGTACCCAAGACGTTCCGTTGCTGAATAACTCGGTAGAGAGCGACATTTAAAACTAGCAAGAGTACCGTGGGAACAATGCTGTATATCACGATATCCAGGTAGAAGAATATTTTTCTGGCTTTCAGAGAAAGTGTGTCACAGAGGAGCAGTTTTGTGGAATTCATTTTCTCATAATCCGGACCCATAATCTCAAATTCTCCCATGGGGTCAGCGTAAATAAGTTGAAGAATGAACAGAAGGATGGAGTTTTTAGCGCTAATGATGGCGAAAATTATAACCCAAGCACAGATCTTCCGCTTCCCCCGCCAGATAATCTTCGCCTTGTGTGGATAGCAACCGATTAAATATCGTTCGAAGGTTAGAAGGCATAGTACCCAGATAGCAACGTCTCGAGTAGCGTAGGCAAGGAATGTGTGGAGTCGACAGAGGAATACACTGTTATTCTGACGTATATCATAACCAAATGCGAAGAGAACCCAATAGCGAATGGGATTCACCCATAAAGCAATTGTGTCGGCGATAGCAAGTGCTGTGAAAATAGATTTGGAGGGGTGTTTTCGGATAGGTCTTCGTTTGGGAACCAGGCGTGGACAAATAACAGAAATTCGGCTTGGAACCCTGGGTGATGCAACGGATGGCCTTGCATTGTCTGGAATAACTCGATCTGGGGAGTTTCTACTAGATCCAGCCTCTGAATGCTCTCGAGGAATTGAACGAGGAAACCGATGATAACCTTGTCCTACACCACGAACGACCAGAAGACTTATTATATTTCCAATGGTACCAAAGACGATGAGAAAACCAAAGTACGTGAAACCGAACTTTCGGACATATTCGAGAACGTTGCGTTGACATTCGAGAAACTTAGTTTGGTTATCTAATGAGCTCATTTATTGTCATGAATGGTACCTCAGTTAGGATAGCCAAAAGACATTCACTGAAGCAACCAGAATGGAGGGCTCGAATCGGTCCTCTTCTAGTGATTTGATTGGACAGATAGCTGGCCAATCATGCCCTTGTTGTTTGCAATGGATTTATTTGGCCCGGCTGTCGGTATCTGTTTTGAATGAGAAATTAGATGAGGGAACTAAAATATTAATGAATCATTATTCCTTATTTACAGTGCTATAATTCATTACTTCAATCGCTAACATAGAGAAAAAAATTAGGATTGACAATTGAGTCTTTCTGAACATGTTTTAACTTGATTGCCAAGCATTATATTGGACTTTGCTGACCTGAATGTAAGCAAATTTTTTTATTCGGTGTCGCTGGTATAAAGCAATCAATCCTCTGGTTAATCATTCGTTTCCCTTATCCGCTTCGCCGGTTGGCTGAAATGGACTTACCCCAATGAAAGAGAAGGTATAGTCACTATCGTATCTACGACGATTAAGGGATATTTCTGTGGCCACTCGGCGTCATGAGTGATTTCACGAGAATTATTTTGTAACTGCAAGTTGCTAGCCGCATTTTAGCATTCACATAATCGGACTGAGACGCCGTGATTTCAAGGCTTATGGGTTACTGAGTGGGTCTGGGCCCAAGTAATAGACTGCTCAAAGGTAGCAGGCTCCTCACTGGGTGCTATGTTTGTCTAAACTGAATTGGTATTGAATGGCACGGGGTAAGGCCATTTCTGATTTCTTTTCGCTCTGTTTCGAAAAGAGTTGCTCGATAAATAGCAGCAATATGAGCATTAGTGAAGTATTAAAACGGTCATTTGAAGATCATTTCTAAGTTCACCATACTTTGCCCACCAGATAGTTGAAAAGCTCATTCACTCATATAATACATCAAAAAGCCAGGCAGTTCAGCAGCAGTTTTGGCAAGAAACTTTAGGTTCCTATGACCTGGAGTTTCCAAACAAATCTCGCTAATAATTTTACTTGATCTGAAAGGGTTGCTGGACATTTCACTACTAACTCAGAGAAGAATTAAAAGGTTTGATTGAATATCTTCGGGTAACAAGACTGTCAACCATCCATGCTCTCAATGTGTAGATGCTACACGATAGCTATAGTTCCACTATCTCCTAAACGGATGTCCATAGTATAAGCAGTCTTAAAAATAAAACTAGACGCTCAAATTCACTGATCCTGAAGAAAAGTGTTTGGTTTTTTGAACTGCTGTGGAAACTACACTGTCGAAGAGACCGTTCATGGGTCACTTTATTCCATAATCTAGGCAGGATTGATTGAAGGTGGTATAAACAAACTTTGAAAATGCCATTAAAACGCGAAATTTGTGGCAAATCGCAAAAATTTATATTGCGATTTCAAGCAGGGAGCAAACTGGAGTTGCGTTGTTTCGCTTATTATTGGGATCGAAACAAGTTATTACGAAATCACTTTAAAACAGGTTGAAAATGTGTTTTAAATTTTTTTGACAAAAAATAATATGGAAAAAAAATGTGCTGTGAATGGCAGTAACACATTTCGGTTAATTTTTTTTGAATGAACAAAAAAACTTTTTTAATAACAAATTTCAGGGTTGGCTGCCAACTGTAGCAACAGTTCGCTGAATGGTTAAAAGCTGATTCTCATCGGTTATGATAAGGGCTTAGTGTAGTTGACGTAACGTTCCCCAACTTCTTTCCTGAGATAAAAGCTATACTCTCAAATTCAGATGCGGGTTCTACTAGTGGTTTAAATGTTAATGACGACCTTTCAAATAGATCTTATGACCAATACTTGGTTTCTTAGGGCATCTGATGTTGATATTCATCTCTAGACTTTTGTTCGTGATCGTTAATGGTTTCTAAGGGATGTCCTTTTTAGCTGTTTAAGGGAGACTCGCAGAAATTTAGCAACATTTACCAATAGAGCTGACTTTAGCCCCAGGTCCTTTGACACAATTGGTGCACAGTTGAGTTCACTAGGGACTATTTAACACCTTCTTCCACTTATTTGCCCAAAAGTGTTCCGCAGATACCTTACGCCATTCATAAGGTTCTATGAAGGTCTGATTTACTTGAGTGAATAGCAGGTCGTCAGAGCTCTAACTCTAGTAATATAGATTTGAAAAGATTATTGAAAAGACAATACGTAGGATTCCCATTGTTCTAAATCCATGTTTTCCCCTTTCAAATGCCATCTTCTTTTAATTAATTATTTCTTTTGCTACATTTTTTGAGGGAGGGTGCTGTTCATCATATGCATTTTGATAAAGACGAAGCTTTAGATGTGCATGTCAGTCTTCCGGGAAACCGCCGTTCAGTCATCCATTTTCAATACATGCTTAACATAAAAGACTTTAATAGATCATCTTATCTGTGCATTCGTTTCTATGCTGTGATGTTGAATGTGAAGCATTTATTTTTCACTTAGGTACATCCATAAGCGATGGCTATTATTGCCGACTCAAACCTTTCACGTTCACAGCTCTGAAAAGCGCAGCCGAACAGAAGGAAGTCCCTGATATTACAAACTGTTCATCGAACCATCACTAATATTCAATAAATAAATATTCGTTGAAAGTTGTGCTTTTGCGCTGATAAAGGTAAAGATGAACGCACAGGTCGGCAAAATGAATTTAGGATACTTCTTTGTCATCCAAAACAGTTATTTCCTAAATAACTACGGAAGAGACCACATAGACAACTACAAAGACAAATCAAGAGACGGAATAGGACGAATCTAAAAAGAAGCAGTCGAAAGGAAACCCAGAAATGAACAAGTGAGGCACTATATACCTCATTTTTCCCATCATACCTTTCGATTCTAAATTTGTACGCAGCCTAAGAAAGTGTTGTGTCATTAAATTTAGTTATTCCAAATTCAAATAGGAAGCTTGACAGAAAAGATAAATAATGCAGCTTTTGATTTATGTAGACGCATCTGAACAAATTAAGTTGACTAGATCGTTTGCTTGAAATTAAATTTTTCCGGAGACGGACCTTTTAGCTTCATGTCTACCTAGCTTTGACCCGTTTTCTATATGCGTCGATGGTGCGACGGTCGCATGAGTGACTGTCTCAACAGTTGAGCTGGGTTTAAAACCCCGTGGTACGTGCATAATGAAGAGAAGGACTTACCGTCTAAAAGGCCACTGCTAAATTTGAAGAAACAATACACCTACCCTAACCCAATCGTAGTAGTGAGAAGACCCCGATTTTTAATACTGGTTTTGGGGTAAAGTATAAATACAGACTTTACCTGAATGAACCGCAGAGTCGTCTTGGCTAGCCATAACTGGTTTAATCTTTGAAATTTCCACTAGAGTTAGGCACATCGACGAAGAAGGATCCTGTCTAACTGAAAAAGATTTGCAAGTGGGAACTTTTGACCTAGAATTTATTTGGCGATGGGACTTAAACTAGTCTGTTTAACGAATTCGACCTCTCAGCAATCATTTACCTTGCTAAGGTTAAAATAATTTAACATAACATAAAATACGGATTTCAGTAGCCTACGTTAACGTTTTTTCTGATATTTGTGAATCAATTTCATAAAAGTTTTCGTTATTTACTTGGTGTTCATTCTATAAAAATCAAGTGCGTACGTAAGCGGCTGAATTTATGGTTTGAGAAGGGTTTTATTTTTTTTAATGAAATATAAATAAGGAGTTGATTTGTTCTGAAATAGTGAAAAAAGCCACGCAAAGTTCTACCATGTTGTACCGAGGATCTTGAGCAGGAAAATTGATAATATTAATTCACCACGCCAACTACTTGACGACTCGGTGATAACATGAGTGCCACATCCTTCGTTTAGAGCCATGAGGTCCAAAAAGTGGACAGCAAACTACATCCACTGCCAAATGTCATGGAAGGCTTTCGGACGTGGAGTAAAGTGAATGATTCCTACATGAACTCCATTGTCCACTGATGGTCATCTGAAATTTAAATTGTTGAAAACCTGGTCCAAAACACCTTTATTACAGATTTCTTGCCCCTTAATTATCCAACGAAAACAAGTCGACAGGTTTCACAAAGCTAAATATCGCCCATTACATTAATACTGTCTTCATATTGCTAAACTATCAATGAAACATGGTTAATTGACTAATTGCAATTGAAATATGCAGTTAGATGTAGGTTTCAATAGCTTGAACCTCAAATCACTTTCCAGAGCTTCAGAACAAGGCTTGAGTGAAAGTTAAGAGCTCTAGATTGGAAGAATGATTTACTAGATAACTTTAGCCCAACTGATCAACGGGATTGACCACAGCTAACATGTCGGTTCTGAACAGAATGGTTTTATTTATAGGAATCCATCTTGACTAATAGGTGCAATTTTTTAAGTATTGCATTGGACCTTTTAAATTAGCTTATGGGGCGTTTAAGGACACTGTAATAGACTTCATTTATGGAATGAAATCCCAAAGCGGATGAGGGCCACCCCAAAATTGTGACGCTACGAGAGAGGCGAGCTGAAAACAAAGAGAAATTTACTATAGATACGTCTGCTAAACGTGAACCTTTAAATGACTGGGTTGAAGGTTCGACTGATCACACTATGAAGAACGTTAAAGTAGTATCTGACAGATAGGGGGTTTCATTATCATAATTTACAATATCGGCTTCGCCACTGTGGACTAGATCAGAGACTCTTATTGGAACCTCAGCTAAACCGCTGGGGCTATTAACACTTGGTAATCTTTGCTCCAGCTTTCAAATGTCTGCTTGAGAGCACGCTACTAATTGACCCTAGCACTTTGTGAGTAAATCCTCATACCATTAGATTTCATATTTAGTTAACTGCGGGACGGTCTTGCGAATGGAACCTTGTGCACCACTCTATTCGTGAACTGATTGAAACTCGACTAGGGGGAGGGGAGGTGGAAGGCCCTTGTAAGAAGGATTTACGTGAATAAGAAGTAGGCAATTTCTCCGCTCTCCTTGTGCTATTTTCTGTGTTATGTAGCTTAAGAATAAAGGCTTTGTAAGCGCTCAACTGAATCGACTGCCAAGATTATGTATTATTCCCAGTCAGTTTTGGTCTAATTGAGTAGTAAGTGACCGCCCCTTAAAATCGGTGCCATCTCTAGCTATTTATCAATCGAATTAAATAAAAATTTTACATCCTTCAATTTCAGTCACACTTATGGAAAGCGCTTTCATTTCTTTCCTTGCCTGGTATACAAAAGGAATTCGTTTTTTATAATCATGTGATAGTGTTACGTGTAATAAAATAGTCCTAAAAATTTCCTCAAAAATACCATAAAATATATTAATTACTTTTTAAATTCTGGAAATATATAATCTAATTCTGGTTTGTTTTAAGTTTTGAGGAGAATTGTTGGCTTGATTATCCCTAATTTCCAAATGAACCCTAAGCGCGAATAAAACACGATTTAAAACAAATTAACCCTGAAATATTTTTTTAGACTGTGTGTTAGGACAACGTTTTAATCCAAAAGGCCTTGTTTTATACAGCTTAGGTTTTTCAGTCTGTTTTTTATTCGAAAATTTGGATTCGCACCATCAAATAACTCGGTACCCATCTGAATGGTTCTGTTCATAACATTCCTCCTAATTCAATACTGATGGTCTTGCTCGCAGGCTCAAACAGCTCTTGATAGGCCCAAATTTACTCTGACTGCTTTGGGACATTAGAAGTACCTACCTTCCTGGTTGTAACGGTATATGGCCAACTCACATGAAAAAATACACTCGATTTCACCTAAACAACTACGTTAGTTGGAAATAAATGTATAAGCCCACGGTTACGACCCTAAACGGTGGTTTACGGCCCCCGAGATCCGTGGCATCGTGTTGTTTAGCCAGGACAAGAACTGGAATTTTCGTGAATCATCTGGTTTGACCGCTTCATAAATCAGGTAATAGATTCGCTAAGCGTGATTTAGCAAAATATTTTTTGACACAAATCATATAAAATTATTAAAGTGAATAGATTAGGGAATTTCCAAATTCTAAGTCCTGATTTTTCAAGAATTAAAGTCTAGCACTTATACCCTTGGATCTTGAGTTTTCCGTTTGTTGTAATAGCAGTTTGGACAATGTCCAGATTCAAAAATAACTGCTTTGAAATGACTTTGAGGAAAATTTACCTTTGCAATTAAGGAATAGAAGAAGAGTGTTATGAGACTCCAACTATGTAGATGATCGATTGCCTGTTGCGTAAGTTACGCAATCCTAGTTGTAGCTGCTCAAATTTATGTTAGCTTTGGGCGGTATTGGTTTGATAATTGCAAATAACGCTCATTTACCCTGACGAAGTGGTAATTATTCTCATCGTCGTGGTTTCATGCGCCTCATTTTTTCCCACCCTTAACTTGGTGATAACTGATAGCCATGGCTTGCAGTCATTTAACGGAAATGGCAATCTAAATTCAGGTGGATGTGATGGATTCGGGGAGGAGTAAACAGAACGATGAAACAGCTGCGCCTCTAATCATCCAGTCTGTTCCTTGGTATTCATCCTACTGCTACTGCAAATGAAGTCCCTACACTGTCATAACATGGGCTCTGAGTCTTGCAAAGAGGTGAGGACCTAATTTGCAATGCTGATATTTCAATAGTCTCGCCTCTTGCATCTGACTGAGGGCCTCCTATTTGGCCTATTTGCCTACCCAATTACTCTTGTAACAGCAGTGCGCTGATGAGTGGCATCAGTCCTGGTAGTGTATCGGAAGCTAGCTCTATACAGGGTTTGGACCGTGGTAACCTAGCCACGTGACTGTTATTGCATTGCTCACACATCATCAAGAAGAAAATATTAAAATCTGTGGTTTAAGAAGCCACTGAGCTTGGTAGCCCTGCACGAACGGTTTTTCCATTAGATCAAGCTCGTAGTTCCTTCTTCCAGTAAAAGATCTAATTAACAGAGCAGATGATTAAGTCGAGGCTAGGCCGTTTCACGAGATTCAGAGTAGACATTCATATTAACCAATAAAGTGTATATGAGAGTATGAAAGTATATGAGAATTTTGATACGCCAGTTGAAGTATCTAAAATGCCGAAATCCAATAGTTAGAGAATTACGGGTTTAGGTGTCCATTCAAAATTGTTTTGGATTAGGTTCCCATGAAAAAAATTCAAATCAGTAAAATTGCTGCATTCTAAGCTACCATTGTGTCAAAGTGGAAAAAAATACTTACGTGGTTTGTTCGAATTCAGCTAAAGTAGTTATTGGCAAAAAATAAATCATCCTCCATGTGTATAACAGGATCATTGATGATAAATCCCAATGTTTAGGAAGACGAATTCCATATTAAAGCATTTTACTAAAGACTATTTATATTTATTTGAGCATTATCGTATCATTCAAATTCGCGCCATCAGAGCACATGTTTAAAATAGTTAATTTTGCCAATCAATTTTCTACACACAGTGTGTAGGCTTTGAATTAAAATTAAGCAGGCTAATAAAACACACAGGTGATTTCAAGAGCTCAAAAATGGGCCGCTTACACTAAACTCAGAACAAGTCCAAAGTCTTAAGTACTATAATACATTCGGAGTAAATTATAATTTTGAATTCGGCTGATTTGAGCGTTACGAATTTCATAAATAGCCTCTTTATATGATTACAAAAAAGTCATATTGCAATGGTTACATCAATTCCAACATGAAACCTTGCACAAAGTGACTTGTGAATACGTCACAAGTGTAACAATAAGGATAGGAAATGTTTAAAATGCTCATTTCATGTTGAAAGAGCACTTGCGAAGGATGGGTGGTTAAGTGAAAGTGTTATAACACGTACCCTCACTGAGGTGAGAGAATGGAGAAATCAATTACTCCCTTTCGATGTTGTTACCCAATCATTTATCTGCGTTAATACTTAGTGGAACATCCGTTGTTCAAACAGAAACAACTTGTTTGAAATAATTGCTAGGTCACATAGCGTCATGCATAAAAGAGACGAAAAGCATGTTGTAGACGTCAAAATATGATACATTGGCTGCTTGATGTTAGTCCATAGTTGATGGTAGTCCATAGAAAGTTGGAGAAATATCGTTTAGATTCCATAAGATGGTCTCTAGGATGTCTATAATATTCGCAATTTTTTTAAAAATAAATAAACCATCACCGCTTACTATACGTACCACCAAAGGCAAGCTGCATGACTTGATTGGGCCTTTTTGTTCACTTCAGTCTTTAGAGGCCACATTTCTATTTGACTCCAATGTTATTTCTTTTAAGTGAAGAAATAAACAATAGTATTTCAGATGCATTTTTAATAAAGACGGGATTTCGCAGCTCTTATTGCACACTTGGTATAGGGGTTTTAAACTATTTCGATCTCAGCGGATCAGATCCAGTGTGTCGAGATTCCAGACGTAGTACGTAAATTACATTTCTTAAAACGAGATAGTTTAAGTACTTTCATTTATGTTTTGTAAATAACTGGACATTCATGCCATCTTCGCTGTGTTGCACAGCCCGTATTAATTTAGCCTCACCTTTCAAGTTGCAAAATACTACTTCACAATTATACAATCCTAATTCGACATAAAACGCTCAGACTTGACTAAGCTATATCCATAACTGTTGGTCCAAGATACCACACGCTGCATTATCTAGTTAGAAAAAAGCGCAAAGGCCGTCAGCCAGAAGGTGATGTGAAAATAACTTCTCTTATTTATGGAAATCTACTGCTAGCACAGAGATAAAAGAGGCCTAATATGATTTTGTGTTGACTGAACCAAAACCATGCAACCTTACTACGTTTGATTTATCGCCCCCAATTCAAATAAGGTTGCGGCCCAACCCATACATTGTTCAATCATGTTGCCAAAGCTGAACTCGGAGCGTGAAATTCAATGAATGATGGCTTATCCTTGGTTGATAAATCGGTGTGTATGATACGAGCTTTGTGATACTCTGCAGACCTATATCGGTAACAGCCCCACCGAATAAGTTAGGTGAACTATAATAAATTTAAAGACCAGAAAACAGCGCAAAAATGCAGACTTATCAAAATAACCATGGCGTTATAAGCGTAGTCTACAAGGGCTATTTTAGGAATTGATTTCGGTTATGTAAGTAGACAAGCACTGATGACCCTGGAAAACTGCACTTAAGTTGCATTCTCGTCTGGTGATGGCGTCCTCTTCAATATTCTATCAGTTTTCAAAGCCTCTTTTCGCCACTTGTTGTCCTCTTACGCTTGCGCATGAGCGTATCACCTGAAAAGAGCACTTTTCCACATGATGGATTTAAGTCAAGGGCCCATGCCTGTGGTTTCAGGGCACTTCGTGCGTTAACTTAACCAGTCTACATTTTCATTTTCAAAGTAGGATCAACTTGCAAGGAGACAGCGACCTGTAGTCTTACAGAAATTGTGGAGAAACGAGTCAAGTGATATCAGTTAGTGTGGTTTTATCCTGTATAAGGATATTTAAGAATCAAATATAGTCGCTAAATCGAAATTTTTACATTAAGAGGAAATATTATTCTATCAATGGGTGTTAATGGACTCAGGTCGTTAAAATTGGCATTTAGACCCAAACTTGTGCTTACAACCAAAAAGAAATAAAGAACGATAGCGAGCTGTAGTTAAGCATCTTTTTTTACATCAAGAGATAGGTTTGATAAAACAAATTTCAAGTCAACTAAGCACACTAATTCACCCTGTAAATGCACTTGCAAGCATAAGCTCTGGTCATTATTTCATAATTCTGAGGACACCGTCCCAGGAAGCGTAAGAAACTAATTAAAACTTGAGTTCCTGACCGTCATTGTGTAAAAGATATCTCGGACAATTAGGAGTGGACAACGCTAAGGTCGCTTAACGATAAGAATGAGCGGTTAACGACCAGTCAAAATGCATACAAAACCTCATCTTTATTGCGTCTAAATAAGACGGTGGGCATTTTTTGTGGTCTTATCCTAATTTAAAATATTCAAGTTTAAGCTGATTTCTTGTTATTTTTGTTGTTTTGGCATGATTTCTACATAGTCCTGCCAATCTGCCAAGCTTATGTAATTTGGCAGAAAAGAGGCATAATTAACGCATGACCCACACTAGCACCACGCACGAGTTCAGTTTATTGTATGACCATGTGCAACCTTGAAATCCGCTGGGCACATTTCCGCTACTAGAGCTGACAGAGTATGGTAAGTGTTGTAAACTGGATGACGAAAAGTTATTAATATCAATCTACCCAATAACTTTATCGGTACTCTCAAACTAACAATTTTTTTTCTAAGCACCTTTACGAAAGAAGTTATATCAAGGCGTCCCATTTGGCTAGAGTTAGTAGAAACAAGAGTCAAATCACTCATGCACCGTAACCAAATACAGTGGCTCAAACCCAATTAGAAGCATCCTCAACTTCCACCAATGGATGTCTTTCTGGAAGGGATTAAAATCTCTTCAAGACACAAAACAATAGGTTTTTAAAGCCCAAACGAGTGCCACTTACTCCACCAAGCATGAGAATGGAGGCTGACTTCGAATTAATTTCTTCCGCGGAGGATAAAAGCATTTATTTGCTGTAATCGTTAAATAAGGTTCCACGAGTTATTCTGTCATTTGATCCGGTTTGTATGCTGTCTTCCTGATGTGAAATAATTGAAAATGCAAAATTATTAGATATGAGTGCAGACTAAGCAAATATGCGCGTCTACAACTATACCGAAGCTTTCACTCCCGGGTGAATGCAACTCTGCTCACGATTTCACTTGAGACGACAGGGACAGAGTTCAACATTAATCCACGTTAAACAAAGTAACAATGCTTTTATTGATCAAAAGGCCAAACCCGATAAAGCGGCGCAATAGACACTTTTAAAAAACCAAAGCAAAGCAATGTAAAGAAAACTCAGATGTCAATGCAAGATCATTGAATAATGGAATGCATGGGAGAATGCAAAGTGAGTAACGACAGGGAACGATAGTGGCAGGTAGATGGTGCAATATTAGCTGTTCATGGCACTGAGCAGAGTAAGCAAGTCGTTTGTGAGTCGCATGGAACGGGAAATGCAGTAATCCCTCGCCCCATGGGCGCTCGATTCATTGGCACTGTACTCAACCCCCCGTAGAGCCTCCAACAAGTCGTCTAGTCTATAGGGTCCACTGGAACGTGACATACAATCTGTGTTGCGAATCACCTTATCCATGCAGAACAGGAACTCCGGAAGGTTCTACAAGCAACATACACAAACAAGCTTTTCTTAGCAAATTAAGTAACTGTCATTCATAAAGCCATGATTTTAAACTGGTCTACAAGATCGCGTGGCTTTGGGATAGCCCTATTCGCCTAATAATTGAGTCTAAATAGGTTAGTGCGAAAAAACCCACCGGTGAATTCGCAGGTAAATCACAAATTTGGCGAATGATAACGTCAATTACAACATTGACGTCATTGCGATAGACGAGGCCGGCGGTCTCACGGGTCGAAAAAATGTCAGCAAGAAGTTTACGGGCCGAGTTGACGGGTGTGTCGGGCGAGTTTTGAAGGACGACGTCAGTGAGGCTTAATCGATGTTGCAATGGCATCCTAATCGATCCACTAGCGTACTCGCCGCTACCACTGATTTCTACGCCTTCGCCAAAACTACCACGTCCAGATGAAAGACGAAGCGACCTGTAGTACAAACCACTGTCCGACTCTCCACTTGGATCTTGATAGAGCAAAGAACCATTATAAAGTTCTGAGGAGAGGCCAAAACTTTCACTTAGAGTACCCCGAAGTCGTCGCACGAACGATAATCCATCCAAATTCAAAGGATCAACTGAAAGTGTAACAACGACCAAGAATGAAGTAAGAAGTAGGCCACTGTTACAGGGTGAAACTAACCATCACGGTTGAATATAAATAGAAGACGTTCAATTAGATCCTTGGAGGCGATTTGATTGGCAAGCATGGTACTCAATATGGGGGTGAGATTTTGTGAAGATACACAAAAATGGCGATTTGCGGAACAGACGAACTGCATAAAGGTATCGAAAAGGAGGATCGAGGGTCTAGATTTGGAATCACCGTCGCCTTGGTTTTGAACTTCAGCGATGTTGGGCTTGGGGCTACTTTCCCCCGATATCAACCGCGAAATCTGAGTAAAGACAGCGTCAAAAAAACGCTCGTCCAGTCCATCTAAAACCAAAAAGTTTGCCTATTTTGCTTCGCTTGTTTGTGGTTTTGAATTTAGTTTTAATGAGGACAAGTATGAAATACACCAGTACGTTTGTATGGTGCGACTGAAGCGACATTTAGAGAAAAGAGCTTAATAAACAGAATAACTCACTCAAGATAACCAGAGGAAGACAATTTGTTTTTGTGAAAAGGACAGTCAAAACTCGGAGATTGAGGACGAAGTCCAACTCACCTAAAAAAACGGAACCAGAACCAAAATATAAACTGCAACATTAACTTTAGACGCCCAAAATGTTTATAAAATGTGGGGTGAACAATAACAGATTCCCTTTGTCGAAATAATTATGGTCGATTCTCGCCAAATTTTTTTTTTCAAATAATGCGAAGCATTAAATTAAACAACAAAGCCGCGGCGTAACAATTTTGAAGGGCCTACTCAAATCGGACGACTGAATTTCACGATTTATTTCCATAGGAATGCAAGAATCAAGGAAAACATTCCAGATACGAGGCTGTATATGGCAGATGGCCACAACAACTAGGAGGTAGAATCGCCGAACAAGAGACCGTTTTTCTCGTTGATAGAGGTAGCTCAATGCCAATGGAAAATCGTCGTCGGTTATGCATCGGCATACCATATCCGGATCCATATTGCACTGAAAGTAAGAACCAAACGTAACTTAGCAAACAAGTACTGCACGTTTGAAGCAATGTAAAAGGACGACAAACCAGAAGTTCAACAAAAGAATCAAGACTACTTATAACGGTGGCGTCGTCTTCTGAGAGAGGCCAACTGCTTTCCTGCATATCCTTTGCTCTCTGTCCCAGACGGGTTACAAAATTTTGTAGAACTTTCCAGTCTTCCGTTTTAACATACACAGACCGTTTTACGGTAGGATTATTGTCCTAAATCATTAAACATGAATAACGAATAGAAAAAGACTCACTAAAAGTTCTCTAATAAGTTCACTGGAAAGCGTGGCTGATTGCGGATCTGCATCAGCTAAGAATTTCATCATTTTCACGAACCCTTCAACACATCGGTCATAACTAGTAAGTGTTGAGTTTCTGAGCTTGTCCAGCATCAAGTAGGCAATACCAGGAGTACGTTTAGAAATAGGCGCTGGAGGAGCGGTTTTTTGTTCTTCGGCGACAGCGCTGACTTTTTTAGGTGCTACTTTGGTTCGTGCATCTAAGATGCATGAATTTCAACAAAAGCGTACCAATTGGTTGCACTCGCTGTCGGGCCCTATGACGTACAGGCAAACAAGGAAGGTTGTCTTTATTGCATCCAGTAAAAATGCCTTCCCTCAGATTCTTGAGGTAACTAAAGGAATTAAGCGTCTAAGAAATTACCTAAGAATTATCTCCTTCTCGAAGATATTTGAGGGTGATATCGCATCCACTGCAGCATCAATTAATTTAACAACTTCTTCCGGTGATTTCAGCTAAACTTGTTAAATAAGAAATAAACAATACATCTGAATCCTCCACATAATTAGTTGGAACGGCACCTAGCCTTCCGTCTTCGTGAAATACATAGAACCAGTGGTCATTTTCTTTCCGAAGTCCAAGAAAATGATCACCAGAAACGAAAGATATTGACTGCGGAAATTTCGCTGTGAAATGATAACGAGCCACAAACATCGCCGAAAATGAGTAATTGTTATGTTACAACAGTAGGGCTCGGTTGTAAAATCACCCAATTTGATTGGGTAATACAATTACTATTAAATCCTCCGCTAAAAGCAATTATTCTGAGAGTTAATATGACCGGAACATTTTAACGAATAATGCAGCACATTGTTATTAAAGCACATATGGCTGCACATCGGTAATTTCACGTCAAATCCAAGTATTCTTTGAAAAATTCAATAAAGCAAACTTTTTTAATTAATTTTATTTCGAATCAAAATATTACTACATTTCGATGCTAGTATAATATTCTGATTAATGTTTCTAAGTAACGATACCAATAAAACTTTATGCTGAGAGTCGAGCGGACTTTTCTTGCTGAATCTTCATGTGTCAAGTTATTCATTGTGTATATGCATCAATAAGTGACCCGACTGATAGCACTTACTCTATAGATGATATAATTTGGATGTGTGAAAATTGCACTTCCGACTTTCCAGAAAGGGCTATGTTTTTCGATTAACTTTAATAAAACTATGCATTAATAAAGTATACCGCTAGTCAGCAGTCTGCATCTGAAAAGCGATATTTACATACTAAAGGTAAATAATGAACATAGATTTGATACACATCAATGTTGAGAAATTTGTAACCAACTTACAATGATCCATTGGTGAACAAAATAAATATTTTCTGAGCAGTCTATAATTATTTGGCCAAGTTTACGCAAATGAACTATCGTACCGATGTTGCATTCAGCTGGCTACGTAATGTTGATTTTTGTCTTCCTTTGAACTGTTCAACTATTTGATATTCTTAATGTCTTTGACGCAGTCGCAGACAGATTTACTACCCCAGCAATAAGACATAGATTAATGAATTTTCGTTTCTTTCCACGTGAATGTTAGTGCCTGATTTTACTTTATCCACTTTATCATATTGGTACCCATCAGCTTCTTGAGCTCAAAAACACCAATTTAGCAAATGTGTTCAAAGCAAACAATATCTTTTCCGACTGATCCTAATGTTCTGGTTGTTGTACACTTCCAAGCTGACTTATCAATAGATGGAGACCACGATTTTTTCCGAAATTCATCAAAGAAATAACTAGTGTGATAAATAAACATACTGATTTTTCATTGCCTTTTGCTTTAATCCCCTGTCTTTACTGCTATTGTAAACAAGTCTGTTAGAACATCAAGAACAACGGACGAGAATTCAATTTAAATTCTCAAAAAATTGCCATGTTTGGTGTTAGATAGCTCAACTTAAGCCAGAATGTTAGAGCGTGCCCAATGAATTAGTGCTCGCGGTAATTTGAAATCACTATATTAACTGTGTTGCTGGGTCGTGCGTTTGTCCGCGTTTGCGTTGGCACGTGAGTAGACTTATCGTTTGATAGTTTGCATTCTGTTCGTAAATTTTTTTTCATTTGTGTAATTGTGCTTACACTAAAAATCAGCAGTCAGCAGTTTCTGTTACATCTCCCGATTTTCTTAAGATTCAAGTTGCTGAAGCTAGTTGTTTTCATGCTTAATTTACTTTAGAGTGTGCGAAGAGGACTCTGGTTGGTTGAATGGACCATCTAAGCCTGTTCTGTGAAGGTTTGTACTTTCAGTTCTTTGCCTTTATCGTGCTTCCAATAAAACATGCTCTTATGATACATTCCTTTTTTCTAATAAGTAAAGATGAGCTTCGTCCTGTCGGCGACGGTCAAAATGGCTATTGTCGGTAACAGGTTTTGAAACTTTGGAAGGCTTCGATTCTGAGCGAAATTCTTGTATATACAAACATGCGATTAAAAGTCATTAAAGTGCAAAATTACCTTTTATGAATTGAGGTTTTCATTTGTCGATGTACAAATGGCTATTGTCCGGCGAATTTCCTATATGTAAGCGGTCACAGCTCGTTCTTTCAGTGGCGTCTTTTTCTGGTGCATGTTCGTTAATGCTTCATCATGTTGCTCGGGTTGCCCAAGTATTTGCATTGCGGATTGTTGGCAATTCATTTCGTCAACTCCAATTACCACACAATCTGGGTTTTGGTCTCATGAAAAATACTTTGTACGAAGGACATCCGCTTGCCGACCCAACTCATTAAACCCTCATTTCCTTAGAATCTGGGATTTCGTTATTGTCTTTTTAACTATTCTAATTCTTTTAATTACGAGATTTCGATCCTCCGAAGGTGCATAGGCACGCAAATGAGCCAAGAAAACCAGTGATACTAAAAGTAAGTACGATTTGGGGATCGTTTTCTATTTTATCTTGCACTTTAAAATGGTCAAACGTCTCCTTTAGTCTATCACTAGATATGATGAAATTTTAATGATCGATATGTACACTATCAGAATGTGATTTTCTAGGCTCGAAACTTAATTCCAATAGTCATTATGACTAATACAACTTTATCAGGGAAAGTATTCCCGAGCCGGGATTCGTTTGTCTTAGTAGGCTCTTCCACAGCCTACTTTCGGTTTTAACTGACTTATTGATTATAAATTAGTGAATATTTGCGGTGGTCATATTGAGGACGAAATTGCAAGAGGCCTTTGTCCTGTAACTGATTATACGTCTCGTCGGCTAGTCTTGTCTCCCCAAACGACGCTTCTGCATTGGTTTCATCAATATCGGTGAAAAGTTTTATCTCGCCTTCTGAACTTCGCTATTTTCTTGTTGCTTCCATTTGAATATGGGTAATCCGACCTATCCTCATCGCGTGATAAGTTCACAAGTATAACTGGTTGAATCAAATTATCTGTTTTAGAATCCTAATTGTTGATATCAGAAAGTGAGGACTGGATTTTGAGTAGATCCAGGTTCATCATTTGTTCAGATTCTGTTTCTGTTTATTTCATTTAATGACCAAACCGTAGTAAACGGTTTTTATTGGTTAACTCATCAAAATTCGCTTTAATTTGGAATTTATCAATCACCATTTGCATTTTTTTATTTTTTGCGTAGAGGTCTCGTTACGAAAATAAGTTCATAATAGTAAACAATATTTCAGTGATAAATCTAAACTATTGAGAAAGCGCTGCTAACACGCGTATTTGGAAGGTTTGGTTGCTGCTTTGTTTTGGTATTGCATATTACTATTGTTTGTTGTTAACTTTAGCAAACACGTTTGAGATTACACATTTTTTTTCATAGGCCAATGCTTTCGTACATTCAGTGAAGTCTATCTGGTAACATTTCTTACTAAAGTCCTTCCAAACTTGCATTAGTAATGCTGAGGTGAGCTCCGGATTAAAAAAAAATATTTTTGGTTCCTAAACAATGAAGCATCTTGTGGCAATAAATATTTATTTGGGTCGGGCTGGCTTTTAAACTCATCGGCGTGTTTTGGGCAATCAGGATGTCCTCCCAATACGGTGAACACTGGCCTAAAGTGGGGTGGTCGAATGTGGACTTTTCAAACACTTTCCATAATACCTTCTCTCTGCTCAGAATAGGACCCATATGGCACTATCCGTTGAACCGAGCCTCGATAACAATAATAATATTATGATTGAGATAATTGTAATCCAGATTCCTGGTTGTAAAAACTAAATAATTTCATTACACAGCACCGATTCCTCGAAACTACTTAGCTTTGGCAACTGTCAACTTTGACAGTGACAGTTCAACCAATTCCTCAGCCGTTTAAGAATGTATCTCGTCAGACAATACTGAAGTGATTTAAAACCAACCAGAAATACTTGAGGACGCTTATAATTAGGTCGCATTCGGAGTGATCTGACCTTTCAGGTCAATGGTGGCACACCTATCGATCAAAGCACCGTGGTTGCTATCACCGTTATCTGTTCAAATCCTCTGCAGAGCAACATAAACTTATTCGCTGACGTTTAAACAAGGTAATGTACTGACTTATCGGTAAGCCATTCCATCATCAGGATACTGTCACTAGACAGCCACTTCGGTTTTGAGAGACAATAAAGTCCTGCTATAGTTCGGGCTGATATACGAGCTATAAGGCACCCTTTCACTTCTTACACTAAGGGCACCACTGACTAGAAACCACACCAGTTGCTTCAACCAGATGGCCGTTGGACCGCCGACCTATCTTATATATCTAGAACCTAATGGCAGACGATTGCGAGAACATCTACAACTGCCTTGGACAAAGCGGTCCCTATGTTCTATTAAACAAATCCAAGGTACGAAAATTCTTGATCGACTAATTTCAAGGCTAACCTGATATCTCGCCGCCTCCGCTTGATAGCCCTTTGATGTTCATTTATCAACCATAGATGGAGCCAAAATCATTGCCGAAAAACGCTTTTTTCACTGGTAAAGCAATAAACTAAAACTCCAGGTCGATTCAATTGGCTCTCTTTAAAACAAACAAAGACTAACAATTTTACAGCAATATCGTGGACTAAGCAGAGCACAGAAAAGAGTGAATGGCAAGCAGATATCATGTTCGCATTCAATATACATTGAGCACAGATTTATACTTTGTAAACGCTAATATCCATATCTTGACCCTTTGGCATATTTTTCTGTTGCTCCACGGTTTGGTAAAGAATAGCCTCGGGATATTTTAGCACCTCCTTTACGCGCTTACCGATCCTTATCACGGAATCTTCCTTCTCCCAATTGGATGTCCACAGGCTGATCCGAGAGCCACGAGTTCTCGGTTGGAAAACAACGCCGCAAATTTCTTTCGAGTCCTCCTCTGTTTCCCAACAATTGCCAACAATCAACATCAAGAGCTCCTCCCAATAGCTAAGAAAAAGATATTGCCGTATTCACAGCGTAGGATACAATAATGTGTTTAGAAATGTTAACTCACAAGTTGACATCAGCGTTGGGAAGAACACTGATCAGCCAGCGACCTCCATTCTCATTCATGGGATCCTCCCACATGGGCTTGATATCTTTTTTGAAAATGTAGAGATCTGTACCGTTAGCAATGTCAGTTGGAGGTAGAGTGTGGAACATGGTGCTCCAGAAGCCCTCCACTGTATTGAAATCTGTGACTTTCTGCATTCTTTCCGTCCAATCATTTCCGAGAGCATAGCTGAATACAAAAAGTTCCCATCTGCAAAAATGGTGTAAGCATTAATGGAGAGAGGCCGTTTCGGTTTGTTAGCATCACAAGAACATAAGAATATGTCGAACTAACCAATGAAGAGTCTAATATGAACCGATGGCGGGATAAAAATACAAACTAATGTAAATATTTGAAAACCCAAAACGAACGTGTCTTGAAGATAATGAACTGCGGAATCCCCCCCTTCTCTTTCCACCGTCGACATTTCAACACGATTAGTCGCAACAAGAGGATCAACGAATACAGCTTTCTAAAAAACATACTAAAACAAAAATATCAATACGATTTTCTGTAAGCATTGAACAGGTTCAGATTAACAGCCTTAATCAATTAACCCTTTTTTAAAATATTTTCACTAAACGTAGGAGATCACGGGGAACAACTGCTAAGTTGGCCTTGTTAACATGCTCATTTTCTGATTTACCAATAAACTAGATTGAATTCGACAAATAAAGTATCCTAATAACAATTTTGAACATAGAGACGTCTTGTTTGTTACAGATATCCAATAATTTTCGTAATCCATATCATTTTCGAAGCATAAAATTACCGTCATTCATCAAGCTCTAGGACCATTCTGCCCTCGCCGCTCTTCTATTCATTTACTCATAATAATAGCACAAGCTTTGAAATGAATTTTTATAACACGAAAATGACGAGTGGCGAGATAATCTTATCATTTATTCGATGTTCGATAAGTTTATAAAATTTCCTTTAAGGACCTCATAAATAGAGTTTCTGTTAAATTATTGCAGCAAACATTTGGCTGATTGAACGTATTCAAAAGTTCAGCTGATTATTAATCATATATTAGAGTACTAAATTTTGTGATAGCCAAACGAAATACACAAATATGGAGGCGGTGGAATCTAATATGATTAAAGGTATTTATGAAGATTGGTAACGCTGATGCTGTCCTAGGACGTTTTTGAATAAATATTGTATTTCCTGTCTTTAATACTCACTATATATATCTATATTTTAATTTAGCTCAGACGCTATAGTGAAAAATAAGTTAGTTTTAATGCACCAATGCAAAATGTGTTTGATTGTGCTCCCGTGTGGCAGGCCTGACTTAATCTGGCAGTTGCCACTGGCGAACGTGAGGGTTATTCCAATATTTTGTTTATTACCATCTGTTGATAAATAGGTAAGAATAACCCCGGGATACCAGAGGGCTGCACTAGTTAGATCGAAAGAAGCCGTCCTTCAACGCTGATGTACTTTTAGACTACTTATCCTTTATTCTGTACACTGTGGTACGCTCTGAGTATGGAATGGGATTTAACCTACACTCCATTGCTTCAATTTTTATTAAACAATGTGTTCATCGCTCATACCCTCCGGAAGCACAAAGTGTGCCTTACGAGGAAGCTTACAGTTACAAGCGAGTTATATACAGAGCGAAAATATCAGGATCACAGCGTAACGGGGAACATTTTGGGCAATTTCGCATAACCTATTTTATACAAATATGACGGGTTTGTCTGTAATCAGCATCTGCCGCGTCACTGATGGCCGCATTATTGATCGGTCCGCGAATGTAGCGAGGATGGCGCTCACGAACAACAGGCAGATTCCCATAAAGGTGTAAATTGGACTTCGGGCTAAAATATTGAAAGTAAATACTTATAATGTTGAAATGTATTTCTCAAGTCTCAAGTAAATGACGTTCCTAAATTAGCTTATGATGATTTGATAGTGGCTCGGGGCTAAACTATTTACAGCCCGTAAATTGAGTCCACAACACTTGTTTGAATACTCTAGGAAGCTCTCTACTTTCGTAAATTCAGCGGTGCTTATTGGCTACATTTTAGAGAAATTGTGCTGTATTTCAGTTTCAAATTTTTATGAAGCGATGAAGCCGCAGTAGTCTTTGTTGTGAGGTACTGGAAATTCAAACGGTCAAGGTGAGGTCGGGCAGGCCTGTTTCTATCACTAATCTTAGATATCTCATTGCAAAATTACTTGAAATTTTATTATTCATGATGTATAAATCAAGGCTTCGCTCTAATTATTAGCAGCTTGTTTACTCGAATATTCATAAAAATTAGCCGATTTTCGCTCTAGAGCTTATTGCAAGGAGCGTGAGCTAAATCGAATGTGCTAAAATACGCATCGATATGTTTTTTGGATCAACCCTACGATTTATCAGGTGGAGCTATTACAAATCAGTGAGATTTCGTTCCCAAGCCATCTGATCAACTGAAACTCTAACCATCCAGTTTCAAAAGATGTTTTGTATCTCCTCTCCTAAAATCGAAAATAGCACTCCGAGAAATAAGTATTGCTAAGACGGTGCATAGAACTATTAGTTACAACATTTACCGAGTACACTTACTCCACTCGCAACTCCCCTTTTGAAAGGGTGCGGTCGTTGCACCACAGACTTCCTGCACCGGTATGGACCCCCAACCAGCGGGCCACACGAAGAGTCCCACCAGGAGGAGTAGATCTAAAAACCCATGCAAAACAGGAACCATGATTTCGACTTAGAAATGTGTAATGCATCGATTGTTTCAACTCTGCTGTAAGTTGCGAATAGGAAGCGCAATAACCCTACAACAGAAAGTTTCACGCAGGCGCTGACAAAATAAGGCTGGCTGACGCATATTTGCGCGCAAACATTTATGATTGATATCAGCAATTAAATAACAAGCAAGTTAGACAGTAAATCACCTTTTTATATACTAGCTAGTCACCAAATTAGGCGCTTCTAAAGTAGACAGGGATATCGAGAGTACACATATTTACACTCATCTCATTCGGTTTTGATCTGCATGGTAGCACGCACTCCATACCATCCCGCGGTTTGCTTAGTTTTTGTCAGAACCTTGGTAATCAATTTCATTTTGGCTGAATATTTATTTATCCTCTTTAAAGAATTTAACTAAGTTGATGACGCTTGCTTTCCACCGAATGAGGTCATTTTGAAATTCGTATAAGTGTCCCTTTAGTGTCCATTATTTTTTTTTTAAATTCATGGTAATTTCCTCTTTAGAAGGACTAAAAGACACGATATGACTAACTTTAGACAATTTCTTACCTTTTTTAAATGAGGGAAGACAGAGATTGGTTAACTTTAGAGGTATTTTGTGTCAACTCTGTTATTGTCCGTACAAAAAAAAATTTTAATATTGCTAGGTTCGTGTTATCCTACAAAATACGAATGGTTCAAGAACGCTGCGTATCTTGCAGACCAAGTTAGCCATTTTGGTAATAGCTTTGTATTTGCCTTGAAAAAAAAGGCGTAGTTTGACTTGCAACACCTGTAGAACCGCGAGATTTAACGTAGCAACCATTATTGCGCTTTGATTTTGTCATGAATTTAGCCGAAATCGCAACACATTTTTTTTTCTCACTGAAGTTAGGCTTGATATGAAAAGGCCAATTTGTTTGCAGCTAGAATAAATGCGGCATTCGACCTCCGCACGTGAGGGAGTACCTTTATGTCGAATAAATTCCTATTTGAAGTATCTGTGTGAAATTCGCATATATCAGGTACAACTCTCAATCCGACTCCTTCTAATAATAGGTGCACTAAGAAGTACACTTTGTGGGAGGCTGCAGGGCTTATTGTACCAACTTCAGATCTAATAAAGACTGAATTAATATTTCTACACATGGGAATAGCAAGCAGACAGCAGTGGCAGACAGCTGCGACTATTAGACAACATTTATAAACGATCGTTTGAAATTACAGCCATGTTAGGGACTAAATAAAGCTCTGGGCAGAAGTTGAAATAACTGGCCATTTTTTCTCGTCGCTCAATGCGACGGTTTAATGAACTCCACCGATCTTGGAGTTACTGACTGTCAACACAGGGGGTTCTCAGTTAAAGCGATATCGAATCCAACAAGCTAGGAAGATATGAGACGAGGTCGCCATTTAAGGATGAAGCTTATATTAAATTTTTTAATTGTCCTCAGCAGAGCTTGCAAAACATTAGTAAGTTCTGATTTCTACAGAACCCATTTTCAAATCTAGGTGCCATCTTCTGCTCATTAGTCTTTTTGAATGTTTGTCAACTCTATCTTCTGCGTGGCAAGTCTTGCTTTCAGTCTGTGAATTTGAGCAATTTGCGTACAGACTTTGATGCATGACGATTTGTTTGACAAAATACTTAATTTAGTGCTGGAAGTCTTTCCTCTAATTTCCAGAACTCGGCAATTTATCGAACAAATTGAATAGGTTGTGGTGATATTTTGGCTGCGCAAACATCAAGTGACACCGGTCTGAAACTCATCAGCGTGAATCTTATAAGTAAAATGACCATCTGCACTAGTTAAATGCAGATACGTTCAATTGTGTTGCACCCAATCAACGAGTCTTCAAAATACCTACCCTATTCTTGCAGTAGCAGATGAAGAACAAAATCTCCAACAGAAGCTTGAGCTTATTGTTAAATGTAGGCAACATGCTAAAGTATGATCATGAAGCCTGTATCAGGCACAGGAATATTAAAATAACATGCGCAGTTCAATATGGTTGCTAAATACTCAATAACATGCCGTAGAAAGATTTGTCTAACCAAGCTAACCTCTAACCATCGTCGATGTAAAGAAAAAGCATTTCAAAAAGTTTATGACTAAATAATTTGATCAACCAGTCAGCATGCGCCCACGCACATTAAAATGAAATTTTCTGTTTTAATTTTTTTTAAATTTTTTTATAGGTATTAAGTGCTTCGAAAAAATCGGTGTCATACCAGACACACAAGCAAACAATGATACAAACTACATTGTAAATTATTTAAAAACAGTCCTACATCACTGAGGTCATTAGTTTCTACTCTCAGTGGAATAAATGAAAAAAATATAATTGCTATTCAGTTCAATTGACTTGAACAGTCTTTACTTCGGCTAACATCCACGGTGAAATAAAAAGCCATGGCACATCTACTTAACAGTCGATTTCGTGGTAGTTCAACGAGTGGCAGAACCCAAAGCCCTTCAGCAAAATTGCAGGATGACTCAATAATGAAAGCCACAGCAAACGACTTAGTGGATCTACAATCACCATTGCCTTATACCAACCTATTACTGATACGTGTTATTTGATGGAGAAGATCCTATCAGAAGCTGGTTCCTAGCTGTACATTTTGGGGTACGCGGATAGAGTGAATGGTTCGAATCTGGTTTTTTGGCATGGATTAGCTTGCAGTCGTGATTCCCTCTGGCAGAACTTGAATAGGCTTGATCAAAGTAAGGAAAAAAAGCTGCATTCGACAAATTCTGGTGAATACTTTGGTTTATGACTCGAAACATTGTTCCCAGCGTCCCATTCAAATACAAGTCTTCTGAAAGTCTGGTTAAATTGCAACAGTTCTGAAAGTTTGATTTGTCTTTTGAGACAGAAAGCGGATGCCATAAACCTCAAGAAAAATTCCCTTTACAAATCTGCTCGGAAACATTGTTTTTTCAGAAGAAAAATTCAAAAAAAAAAACAAATTCATTTACATTCAGCTTTTGTTGGTTATTTCTTCAATATCTCGCCAGATTTTGAAAGCAACATTTTAAAGGGCCTGAGAATGCCAAGCTGCAAGTTACAATAATAAATTTATTGCCAACAAGCAACCAAAAGTTTCTAGGGTAAATTAGCACAATTTAACTTTGCGAATTTTTCAGTGCCGATGCTTACTAAATCAATGAAATGTAAAATTTCAGGAAATGAACATCGTAAACACTGTATAGGTCCTTCTACCGCTAAAAACCTCAATGGCTATCAATAAATGGTTCATGCATGGCCAAAATTGTTAAATTTTAAGTGAATAAGCCTAATTCAACAAACTGAATAAAATTTACGCCTAGTTTATTTTTTTGTTTAATTTTGTAACTTGTTCTGTGGTTCAGGATAGTACCAGAGTTTAAATTGTAAGCATAAAAACAAGAATTTGGAAAGGGCCAACTGTCTAAGAATCAATTTTGCAACTAGTTTCTCTTTTAATCCATCTCTATCGTCTGGTATTTGTATATTCTAATTGCTCTTTTTGAAAAAAGTGCTTAGAGCAAATATATACATGGGTCAGGTACATTAAACTGAAAATTGATAAAGTTGTGGGGACTCAGAATGCAGTTTTGTTATATCTTTTAGAAAGTTGCGTACGATCATACATTGAGCTTAAGTGTAACCATTTATTAATTTAAAATTGAATAAATAATTCAAAAAGACAAAAGGCTGCTTGGTTAACTGAAAGTAAATCATCAAGTTTGTTTTGAGGGATATTATTGGTGTACACCGAAATCTGTTGAGACACCATTATGTCATACTAATGAAAAAGACCATTTAACAGAGATAAAAAATGACTAAAGACACTTGCCAAGAGTTTCGAAGTCAATGTTTTAAGTACGATACGCTCTTTTCTTAGGTGCGCTAAGTATAGCCCTTTTTTTCCGAAGTGTAGGCGAGTCCTGTGCTGAGGACAAATGCTTTGACAATTTGGTAAACAGTTACCTCTTTCTGAATATGCGACTGCCTACCTAAGAGGTGAGGGAAAATATGAGGGGATTAAGGAGCGGCTGTCCACTTAACGGGTTTACAGCTTCTGTTAATTCTTTGAAGCTTTTTGGATGTGTGAAATGGCATCAGTCTCTAGGCCTTAAAAGAGGCCAGCCCTGAAGACGGATATTATTGACCAGTAATATGGTCTTTCAGGGTTTGCGAATGTGATAAATAACCACATGGGACTCCCAATAAGTGTATTAATTTGGATCTCTTATGGTCCATACTTCAATAATTAAAAATTTTACAGAAGAAGTGAATAACTGTGTTTATCAACTAGCCATCAGAAGAGTGGTATATCAGTTTTCACTGACATAAGACGGAAATTCGTGATCACAAAGGCCTTTCCATTGAAGGGTAAAGCAAATGGATTCAAATGAGATCATTTCATTTCATGAGATACGCAGGCTTAATGAACTATGTTGACGTGCAGATTGTCGAAGCAGACTTTGGAGAAGAGGACGTTGCCATGTCACTGATGAGGGCACATGCTTTAGATCATCTTCGTACAACCTGTTGTCCAGTGAACTATAAAAACAGGACTATTCAGCCATACATACATTTTTTTGAATGATTTGTCAATGTGTAAGACGATTTTTATAATTTTGGATCCAGTGTCTAATGGCACGGTTGTCTTGTTTCGCGACTCATTTCTAGGCTTCTTGCAAGCATTCGCTTATAACTATCGGTCGAACCAAGGGCATCGACTATTGTAGCTTAGATCTCGCGACCATAAATTTGAATTTTTCGTTTTCCATCCATGTCGATTAAATGTGTTGAGTTATTTAGTTCTCTTATGCTTAGATGGGAGGGCCGGTTTCTTATGGACTTTCTAGAGATCCGTAAGTTATTTTACTGGTTATTTATAGCATCATCAAAGCATTTAATAAGAGAAACAATGGGTTAAATGTTGAACTCAGGACTCGTGAATTTTTGAAATATGAAACTCGTGTCCGCAGATTTGGAGGCATCAAGTTTTGAAAAGAAAACATGAAACAACACCGAGTCGTCCACCCCGAGCTACGAGGATTCACACAGCATAATTCACAAGCCTCGATACACGATAAAGTCCGTCTTCGAGGATACAGGTGCGGTGATGTAGACACTAACATTCAATCGAGATGCAGTTATCTCCAATTTGGCAAATAAAGGTTTGTGTATAATTACTCTTTTAATCTGGGAATGAAACCGTCACATAGCTCGGGTGATTCAATTTTCCTTTCCTTGGATGTAGTATCCTAAGAAGGAATACAATTCGTTGTGATCCAGACTGTATAACGCTCTTAGCTCCAAATGAGAAAAAAATTGATGAATATTGGAGAGTTGACCACTGACAAGTAAATACATATAAAAGTATCCGTTCTTGAGTTGAAGAGGCCAAGATCAGAAGTAGTCAGCAATGAAATTGCGAAGCGAAATGGAGTGCTCCCTGCCCCCTATTCCTACTCGAATTCAATGTTGAATGACTGTTTCAATGGATATGCTAGTTGAAATGAGATTTTCATATTAATTGAGCAATTTATGATAGATGCAGGTTCGAAGAAGTCAACAATTTCAAACTTGTGTTATGTTAATGGCAGTGGTATAGTGGGAGTGAAGAAACGCTTGCAAGCATTGCCAAAATAATTATCGCGAAAATTCGGTAGCGAAAGAGCTTTTGGAATGTTAACAATGATGAATATCTGGCTACTCGCAATTTTCGTAAGCGAATTTCAGAAACGTGATATTTTATATCCAAAATGTCTTTAACCGAAAGCGTATAAGGAGAGAATATCAAGATACACTCCGAGGAGTACTTAACCTGTCTATTTGTCTTAAGATTTTCCAGTAAAGTTTGCTAATCAGTGGAAAAACTGCAAATACTTCTCCTCTGAATATGTACCCTAAGCTACATTTTTGAATTGTTTAACTTTGCGAGATAGAGAGAGTCCTAAAACTTGTAATTCAGTGTTCATAACTGTAATAAAATGAAAATAGGGAGGAAGGTGGGACAGCAGCCAAGCGAAATGTTTCACTGAAGAGACTCCCTTCGCCGACAAGATAATGTACACGAATGTTCAAAACTGCCTAGTTTTGATTTCTGTTGGCAATGGATGTAAGATAAAACACATATTGGCTGATAGCTATATATGTTCATTAAGGCCACCAAAGAAATATTTCATGACTTTATAAACAGTGGCAAACTAAGAGCAAAGGATTTTTGAACGATTCTCATTCAAAATAATATGCCTAAATCAATATGGGTGCAATTTAAGCAGCTTTTCTAACTTTTTTGACAGTAAAAGACTGAAGCAAGATTAGATAATGGCCGCGAAAGCATCGAGAGGTTTCAAGTCAACATTTGGACCTAAGCTGTGATTGATAGATTTTATTAAACCCAAAGCAATTGCAATGAATTTCCCTTGACTGAGATTCTCCCAGCTAAAAATGTATTCTTAGACCCCTCTAAATTGGATTTTGAGTCCAAAATGTACCGTGAGTCTGAAGCGTTTCATCCGTCGTACCGAACGCGATTGCTACATTAATAGGGCACTGCAGTAGTGGAAAATGAAATGGAGCCAAGCCCTGTTATGATGATTACTTAGGGGACCCATGTTTGGGACCATGAAAACACTTTACAAAATGTAGCTGAACTTCATCATCCACGATTGTTCTACTTACATTCTCTAAAGAGTGTTCATCAATAAATCAGTTCAAATATAAATTAAATGTCAAAAGAGTTTAATTCAATTTCTAATTTTAAGTTGCCTAGACTCAACTGCTGACATTGATTTTCTGTTGTTTGGCATTTTCCCATTAACTTAACATCTTTTCTAAAAAGATCAGAATTTTTATGGATTTGAATATTATATTCTGCAAGTTCAAATAAATGAAGCGATTTGTCGTCGAAGGTCGTCATTAAATGAACATATTTTTCAAAAAGTTGAAGATGATAAACAAGAAATAATCTGATCGACTACTTTATTCTGGATAGAAAGGTGGCATAAAAATGGGGAAAAGGGCAAGGAATTCATGTTCTATTTAGTTACGTCGGTAACGAACAAAGCTTTACTAGGAGTTCGAGTGACACTCTTTGCTACCTGGATGTGATGAATTTTTAAAGTTATTTAAAATATAATTCATTGCAACCTTATTTGTGAGATTTCCCTTGGAGTCAAAAAACGTAAACGCCTTTTCGGAGAAAATAAAGGCATTTTACTGAACAATTAAGGCAGTTTATTTGAAAATCGGTGACTTTTTCCCGTTTGCAAAGAGAACAATTTGATTTAACATTTTATAACTAATTAGTGATCTAAGTTAAGTAGATGTGACAAAAAATCTTCTTCCTAACCTGGGGGAACCAAACGATGCGGTTTCATTTCGAGCAGTTGTTCGTTCTCAGTCTAAGAAATTTACTTCATTTGACATAATACTGGTGATCTGGATTTCACACCCGGCCTCAATAAAATAGAAATGAACGAGCGCAAATTTTTAATTCCTGGCACATAGCAAGGTGACGTCCGACTTTATGACCGAATTTCATGCATTTTGTGCATCAGACGTGTTGATGAAAGTCTGAACGACATTCAACGAGGACGATGTTCCGCATCGAAATAAAAAAAGTAATTTTGACTTAAAAATAGATCCTGTAAAAAAGATTGAGTCTATATATTTATCTTACCCTAATAAGCTCCCTCAAATTTAATGGATACAAAGAAGTAGATTTTATTGAGGATACTAGATTCAGTGACCGTTATTTAAACAGTAGCTAACATATGCACTTGATCGAAAACTTATTGATATAATAACTGGAAGAAGCATTCGGTAAAATGACGTTGAATGGAATAAAGTGCTAGCCAAGGATTCAAATTAAAAACCAAAAGAATGGTAAATTACCGGCAGCACACTGCAGAAGACCAATGACCTGGAAGACACTCCTCCCACACAGTTCTCGCTTACAGAGCGACAGACAAAGGAACCACTGAGCGAGAAGAAGAATTCCAGAACCGATAATTAGCAGGAGACTTCCAGCCCAAGCTGCAGCATTTGATTCGGCGGGATTTTGACCTCCACCCCACAATGAAAGGCGACAATACACTCGGGCACCACCGAAACCGCCAAGCATCCAGCGGATGGATCTTGCGGGGGCTTGACCCGGACAAGCAGTCTCACAGCTGAAGACAGGTCCGAGGGAGGGTGGTATGTAGACCAGAAGTTCAGTGGAGGGCTGAACAAAGACTGTTTGACAGTTAGCCTCCCAGAGCTTCGAGTCCTCAACTTCGACTCTTCGAAGCCATCCACTGGAGAAGAATAGACTTGTGAGTATAAAGGCTAGAGATGTGGTGGAGAATAACATCCACACTAGGGAAACCACGCTGACAACTATCCGCTTCATTCCAGCAAAGGGTGAATGTGCTACTGATGCTCCTGCCATATGTCCACGAGATACAGCACGCACTTGAGGTGCGCACGTCTGCGTAAATGCGCGCACGCAGCTCATTGGCGAACGAAGTTTAAAGATTATAAGGCATGGAGCGCGTGGATTATGTTCGAAGAAATGCGAGTTTGTTGGACTTGATTTCTTAATAAAGGTCTTTTAGAATGGCCAGGTTTTTTGTTCTACTGGACTCTGTCTTGAAACGTTTGTATTAGATTCACTGTAAAAATACGTTCTTAAACTGGAGCGAATAGTAGCACCTAAGACCCAAGGGATCCAAGTCTTACCAGACCAGCTTGTAGTAAAACGTGTTGAATTTGTCAGGTTTGTGGTATTCAACCTTTTTAAGGCGAAAATAATTTTGCAGCAGGTTTAATTAGTTACGGCACAATCTGGAATGGAAAGATTTGAAAGCTTTACGCAAAACCTTTCAACTTTATAGGTTTCGCATAATTTCAATGATGTGGGTAAAGTAGATTCGTGGTTTAAGCTTTAGTTTTCATACAAATATTAAGATTTAAGGGTAACTTCCGGTGTTATTAACAGTGCTTATTAAAAAGGAAAAGTAACACTGCCTTCTTTCCTTGTCTCCTCGACGTTGCATTCTTATTAAGTAAATTCAAAGGGGATCGTCGAAGCTGCAACTCTTCGTTAGACACCTCGTCCAGAGTAGGCTCTTGTGTCCATTTTCGCACAGATTAGCACCTAATTCAGACGACCCGTATTTACTTATTTGAAGGTCAAGTCTATTGAATTGCTAAATGGATCAATTGGTGGTATTGTCTGTGGTTGAAGGTCCTACCATAGATCTATTTACTAGACCCCTTTATTGAGGAGCATGAGAATCAGATTTTATGCATTCTGATACTACTGTTCACTTGAATGGACCATCGAAAAGTTCACGAGATGAGGGCGTTATAGCTGAGACGATTGTTCAATAGACGAAAGTGCCTGCAAATTTCGAGGGAGCCAATGTAGATAGAACTAACTAGTCAGAAACTTACTCAAACTTACCCAAGTAGACCTGGTGTGCTTTGAAAGTTCTACTTTTTCAAATATATGACGGACAGAGTGTGGATGTAGAGATTTCTTAACTTAACTCTAATAGTCCTCTAGAATAATTTTACAATAGTCTCGGCAGATGTAGGCCCTTCGAATAATGGATAGACTTTTAATCTGACGAACAAACGGAAAGCAACCACACTGAATATATGGAAGTAATTAATGAATCTGCTGCCACTTAAGTTGATGAAACCTTCCTCAAATTTGTATTATACAACGGTTTGACTACCATAAAAGTCTCATAGACTGTGGACCATCAGCGTGGAATAATCATGCTCCAACTCTGATTAAGACTTCTCTGTAAAAGAAAAAATTGTGCTGTAAGACCATTTCAAAAATAAAATGTTCGTCCAGGCATTATCAAAACTAGTATTCTTTGACTCTTCCTAGAAACTAACCTAAGAAACCCACTGTCCCCGGTGCTGCGAGGTAACAGCAGTCTCTCTAGTCTTTTAGCTTTGAGGAAAAGAGCAGTCAACAGGCAGCCTGAAGAGAGGAATCGCAAGGGCCCCTTAAATTAAAATTAAAACAGTGAACCTGGAGGCAAACCGATTTCGAAGGCGCGAACTACATAGGTTCCCCCATGATCTGCTATATTAGGCGTACCAAGACCCAAATTAGGGGACAGAAAAGAAACTGCAGTGTGTACAGATATGAAACATTACCAGGAATCCTGACCAGTTGCCTGAAAAATGAGGAATTCCAAGGTCGTAGAATGAGTTCCAGACATTGGACAGGTTTTAAAAACCTCTGCTTTATGGGTGGAAGGTCATTTATTCATTAATGAATAGCTATCATTTTGATAAATGATGACTTAGGTGCTGTAAACCGAGCATTCGGTACTGTCAAGCCTTGTGATCCTACTAGGTGGATTGACCGTTCGAAGGGGAGGAAAGGTTAGAATTCAACTGCTGATAAACTCACGCAGTAGCCAAAACAGAAGGCTGTATGAATAAAACATCTTGAATTTCATATGTTACTATTCTCTAATTTTCACTTTGTCTGAGACTAATGCCGTACCTATTGGTTGTTTGAATTGCACAGTCACAAAACTCATTGCCAAATTAAACTGCTTAATATAAAATCTGTTCTAGTTGATGAGTATTTTAAATTCCAAAAATATTACTTCTGTGATCAATCTGATATTCATTAATTTGGAATTTGTAAGGGTTTCCAGGCATTTGTTAATTTATTGGTTCAAATTTGAACGCACATGGTTAGAGAATTTGAAGATGTTGCAATGCTTGTTTAAGTCTGATCTCAAGAATTTGCTTTATTCCGACGACATAACGTAAACTGAGGTTGTTTTAATATCTACCCAATAGCTCCAGCCAGCTTGGAGCGTGCTTAAAATAAGTAGGCAGTAGTTCCTACTCTATTTAAAGAGAGAAATAAGGTTGAGGTGTTCATCAGATAGAAGGTTATCTAGTCTACTAGATAAGTCTGTCCCCTCAAATAACTGTCACCTAGACGATGTGTGGTAAGGATAGTGTTCTTGAACAGAAAGATCGCTTTAAAAAGAGTATACGCTCCATTAAATGCCAATGACTTAGGCTAACAAATTGATGTCTGTATTCATTCCTCATAAATAGATGACATTTGTCATTAAAGCGTGGATGACTCATTTCAATGACCTGAAGTAATTATGTCTGCTTGGTGGTTAAGTAGTCACGACGCGTGGCAGGGGATTAAAGCGTAACGTGAATAATTTCACCCAAGGGTCATCGGAACTAAAGACCGATGCAAAGCAGTCAAAGTTCGTAATTTGGTACAAATTAATCAGATAATTTTTTCCACTATAAGCGACCAGAAGCGTGAACTTATCCTCTGACCCAGTGAAAATAGCAATAGCAGCACAAGATCATGTCGTATGATGATACAAATTGCATGGAGAACCGATGGCTAAGAGGGTATCAAGTGGGAGGGTTAATGGGCGATCGCACTGGCAGTGCTTAATTGAAGGGAAAATATATTCAATGATGCTGCACCTAAGGGGTACACCTTTCGCCAAATAAGATGACTGAAAGGTCGTCAAAGTGATTGGTAAAGAAAAATCGGTGTATTTATTCGGAAAAAGGTCTGCAGACTAGACTAAGTTTATGGAAGTTTGGTGGCGGGATTACCAAATGAGATCTTAAATTATAAGCCCAAATTATCTAAACGGGACCAATACCATGGCTCCTATAAGTTATACGCACAAGAAACCGTTCTGGATACTGTATGAGAGATAATACGAACGTCAAAACGCATTTTCTTGGGAACAGAACAAAACTGATACAAATACGAGAGACTAATGGAACAAGTCTTCTTAATGGATTTTAGAGTTCTCTTTAAGGCTAGCAGTATTAAAGACACCTTAAAACCCGGTCCTATTCGAAACGGCAGGTGCATAAAGCTAATTCATAATGGCAGGAAGCTTTTTAGGAATTTCAATTCCAATGCTAATAGGAGGCACTGGGCCGAGTCCGCCGTCTTTTACTTATGCCAAGTAGAACAAACACAGTTTGTTGAACTTTACGGCTAAAGTGTTGGTAGCAGTAAGTGTTCTACTTACCTGACGTTCTTGAAAAGAGGAATTTCTAGTTCGCGGTCTTATTTTCAAAACCGCATAGAATAAGTAATTGCACATAACTTAAAAATGACTTAACTTTTCAAAATTTGCCAGTTAACAAATGCATTTTGTGGACAAGTAGTAAGTAGTCGATTTATAGGTACGTCTCCCCTATAAAATGGAACTCAGAATCTGTAATTTATAACTCAGAATGACCATCCACACTCATTATTGCAGACCTACAAAGGCAAGATCAAATAAGAATTTATGAAACGTGAAGAGGAAGTAGCACAAATAGTGTTGGCAAAACCGATCTGAAAAACACCTAAAGAAGATGTTATGGATCGGCGCTCAGAACGACAGCTTTACTGATTGGTTTGCATTGCTTAACTTCTCTGCTTCTCCCAAAAAAATAAAATAATAAAGAAAACATTTTCTTTAATGGAAAGCTAACTTAATACTATATACCGTCTTTATTGAAAATATCGCAAAGAGTCCTGATCTACTAATGCTTCGTTCAATAATATAAGCGCAAAGGGTTTGAAATTAAGGAATTATCAAGTGTCACTCTTAAAATAAATAAATAAATAAATGAATAAATAAATAATGAGAATTTGGGCCCTTTTGTAGAGCAGACAACACAATTCCTGGTTATTGTTTTGCCTAAAGGTCGTCTATTGTGAAATAATAGTAAACAAAAATGACATGATGCTATATTTAGCAGAATATGGTCAAATAAATACGCCATGTTCAAAGCACTGGAACTTAAATAAAACCTGCTTAAGAGATTTCTTTAGACGAGACTCCTTGGCTAAACCAAGCCGCAGAGCAGCGCTAGTCTTGAATGTACTGGAGGAACCCACCAGAACGCAGCCTCTAGACATGAGATCAACTTAACACTGATTCGCATTTCCTGGACATATGCTTATGCTTATCAACGAAGTTCAGCGTTTCTTTTACCTTTTGGCAGCCTAAACTAAAACTAAATTACTTGTTGACATTTTCACTTTGCACGCTTATTTTTCCTTAGCTGGCGACTATGGCAGCCATGATTGGGAATCGGAAATAACCGCTACATCTGTAATCTCTGGTGGTTTCAAGCATGGCTGAAGAGAAATTCCATTCCGTCCCGTCCATGTATCATCAGTATGACTGAAATCGCAAAGAAGCTTAGCAAAATAACTAGAAATTATTTCCCAAGCACTTTGGAGACAGTCTCTTGGAGCCAGAGGCTATGGGGTCTCTGAAGTGTCACTGACACCTCTACCGAAGTCTCTTGGAGTCATACCCATATCACGCCCAAGATAACACAGATACAAGTTGATGCAACCAAACATCGGGGTGACTAAGACCGCTTCTTCGTTTAAAAACCCTAGGAACTGACATTTCTGCTTCTGAAACATGCACGATTCTTAATTTAAGAGGGAAAAAAAGGTGTAGAAATCGGTAAGCTTGTTCTAGGAATGAAAAATATGGGACACAAGTTCCCAAAAAGTTGAAGAATGCGAAATGGTCATATAGGTATGGCGAATGAAGCGTCAAAGGCTCAAATAAAAAACGCAGCTTTTGAAAGTCTGCCATGTCCAAAACTTGCATCATTATTGGACTGAGCATGCAAAATGTCATTTCAATAAATGGAGGAATGGAAAAGCTATGAACTGTTGGTCTAGAAAGAACAAGATTGTACACCCCTTATCGACATAATTACGCCTATATTGTTTGGTTTTACAGCATACTGGCCTCAGAAAATGTCCTCAGCTCCGGTGGTTTGCTGTTATGGAATCGGCCATTATGCGACACAGTATGGATCAAGTTGCATGAATGCATGAGCTTCAACAACACATCTCTGTCCGAATGGGCTAATGATGGTTCGGGTTCCAGAGTCGACTACGACGCAAACACAGACGAATGGAGAGTATTATCAGTGTTGGGCTGAAAGCTTATTGCCTAGGCAGGTCTCCAAACTTTGCGGCCCAAGTGTCATACAGATGGGATCAAGTGAACAGGGAAGTCATCCAATGAGGCTCTTTGCGCATGAATAAAATACTATGAGCATAACATTGCCCAATCAACGATTTCTATAAAAGTGTACGAGGTGCATCGATTGAAACCGACCTCTTAAATGCTAACATGACCCATAATTACGGAAACCTTATCAATTTAGCACACCTTTGAGACTCGTTAGTACAGTACAAAGCGAACGATAAGTTTCCACCTATTTTAAAAAAGGTCAATAATGTCTTTGTAGGAATCATAACCTTGCCAAAATCACAAGCAAATTCTTGAATGGCCCAGCCTCGTAAGACTCTGATGCAAAAGGAGAAATAAACAATTATGATTGTCTAATACTAGCACTGAAAACGGTGTATAAGCGCGTGCCTCTTCACTTCTGCCTTTTGGATGGCAAGTGGCTAATTCTAACCGTAGCCTCACCGCGATAACATTTAAATTGTCTCGTTTCAGAGCAGTAGAAGAACATTTATTAAATGCGAAGTTCAGTTACCTTAACTATGGCTCATGGCCAAACCCCCTAAGTTGATTAATGGCGCAAACCGACCAGCGTGTTAATGACAGCAAGTTGTTCGATGTTCACGCCAACGACAGAGTTTGGAAGTACGCGTGCATGAGAACTCGAAGGCTTCAAGGAGTTAGAATCTGTGAATTCTCATAACCGATGCTTTGAAAGGAATCAACTTCTGGCTTACTGTTTATTATATAACATTTCCATGTTTTAGCATTTTGAAACCGGAAGCAACAGAGGCAATGTGAGTGGTCTGCAGGTCTTTTGGACGCTGACATCTCTATTTGGTACATTACTAGGTACTCTTATGTCAGAACAACAGCAGAGAATAAATGGGCAATCATGGCTCTTGATGAATACTTTATATGCGTACTGGATACGGCAAATGACTGAAACATTGGGGTGTATCTTCAATTATAAACTGATTTAAAAAAAATCAAAGTGTTGCCTTTTTTTCGGTTTAAAATAAATCGGACATTTACTTATTTAGGTCATGTTAACATGTTAGGTTATGTTAACTCATAATTTCCCTCCCAAACTTTAACAAACTAAAAAGACAAAATAATTATTTGCTGGGCGAAGGAAAGAAAGGCCACGAAAATGCAAGACTTGCTCCACTTTCAGGCGTCCATTTTAGCTGAGGATCGAAAATCAGCGTAGTAAAACCAACCGGTTGACCGACACTTACGCCCATTGCCTTTACCATTTCATGCACGTATAGCCACGCATTTGAGCGCTATATGCCCATAATGACTAAGCCTGAACACCTCGGCATCAGGGTGTTGTGGTGGCCAGGGCGTTGCTACCACTAGAGAAAAGGCGTAGCTTAGTCATCCGAATTCGGAGTGGGATGGAAGTGTAATATTCACCAAAAAAGGGAGAGGGGGGGGGGAGAAACCAAAGTTCGCAAGGGACATTGGGAAAGGGTTCGTTGTGGCTGCTTATCGATTTCACTAGTGGACCATCCCGTGGAGCATTGCGGTCAATAAAAGTAGCCATTCTTTCCATATGGAAAAAAACTAAATTGAGTGGGTGGTTTGGAGAAAGAGGATGTTTGCCACATATATAAAAAATAATCTAAAGATCGCCACAATAACCCGGGACTCGTATTCAGTCACATAGAGACCTAGAGACAAAATCGTTACTGGATATGCCTAGTGGTCAAACCCACTCTCAACCTCCTCGTGGTGACTACCGATAACTCCAGGGACAACTTTGGGGGGTAATGAAAGGGGCGGCCGGATAAGGCGTATAAAATTTGATTATGCCAGCAGAGTTACAAACTAATACAGCCTGGTAAACAACGTGCGATGTAAATACCTGGATTCATGGTCTCAAATTGGAAATTGTGGAATGTCCGCCAGAAAGCTGAAAAGACTTCTGGAAGAGGTATGAAGATTGTCTGCCTTAACGGACGAGGTGCCACTACGAAGTTGGACTGCTACCTGTAAGTTGAAGCCATGCCAGGGAAGCGACCAGATTACTGAAAACGTCGGTAAACACCTTCAATGTCTTCTGTGTTAACTGTTGTGCGCTACTTGTTGTAAAAGTTATTCGTACTTTTGTTGTACCCCCAATAAGTCCTTGAGACTGGCCCTAATGAGCGGGGAGTATATAAAAAAAAGAAAAAAACTGGATATGCCTATAGCAGTACTAATAATGACTCGATAAGATGAATCACCCATCTGAACGACGATGAACGCTCGTTAGATGTTCGAGAAATGAGTGGTGTTCATTAGGGGAGAAGCTAGGGCATTTAATTACGATTCGGAGTATGCAGTCCTCTTGAAAAATGGAATTTTGGAAACACCATACTGAAGAGAATTACTAGGTGCAGAGAATCACTGCTTCATAGAGGCAAGTCCAGCTGAAAAAAGCAGTGCGCAAAGTGAGACAATCTGCGTTCTAACAGCTACTTACTGTTATTTCCCTTTGTTCCCTCTACATGGTTACTATTCGTTAAATTCTTCCGCTTTTAGCAGGGCAATAAGTTCAATTAATTATGACTTCTACTGTCATGGAAACTGAAGGTAAATTTGAAAGAAAATATGATTTTTGAAAATTACCAATGTAAAATCATTTGTGGTAGACATATAATAATAAAAGCTCCTAAATTTAAGTCAAGGAATAGGCCAATTCATGTTTGTGCTATGACAAACTAAACAGACAGGCTTGCGAACGCTTAATAGCCTATATGATCTCGTACAAACGGGAAGAATGTGGAATTCCGCCATTTCAAGAACGTAAAAACATTCCGTGTTAACGTGAAAATACAAATTTAGATGTCCTAGGCGTTTTTTCTAGAAGTTGGCATGCTCGTTGATAATAGAGTAGGCATGGTGAACAACACGACAGGGTGATTAAAAGAGCAGTGAATAAGGAATTCAATTTTTAATTGAAATCTGGGCAATTCTTGGTAGACATGAAGAGGCCCTGAATAATTTACCATAATCACCAGCCGCTTCGACTGCGCAACTGTCTCTGAGGTAAAAGCCCGATAAGTGCAGCCCTTAAGCCTCAACAATGCCGTCTTGTCCGAATCTAGCGATTAAGATGTAGGAGGCAGGATTGGTAAACCTACAGCCGGAGCCAACCACGGCGCAAACACACCAGCTGTGATGTTTGATTTAAAGCTAGTCTAGGAGTATCTTAGTACTTCGATAATATGATGGGACCATCTCAGGATAGTATCCTAGTTGATTTTTTCTATTTCACATGAGATGCATTTCATACAATGTTTTTTGAAAGAAAGCAAACGAGCTAGGGAGACTGAAGGAGACAAATTGGTCTGCAGTCCTGTGCTCCTGGGTTGCCGAATTGATCGATTCTGATAATTGAGAGCTCTGATACGGACGTGATATGACCACTTAAACTGGCTATGAAGTGATAGGAAACGAACGAATGCAAATTCTTTTGGTCAAGTGATGAGGAGTGATCAATCGTTCCTTTTTAACTAGAAGGGACCACGAAATTTCCAGTGGAGATTCGTGGTTAATGGGCTCGCAAGCCCTGATGGCGCCGACTTAAAATTAATCAGTTGGAGAAGGCCTGTGCAGTGTTTTTACTCTAGATAACGATCCTGATTTTATAAAACGTGAAGTTATTACGTTCAAAGTTGAATTTTGTTCTACTAGTCCTATTTCATAGCACCCAAATTACTGAGTTCGGCGCCAAGTTAAATACTTCACTGGTAAATCAAAAAGGGTCAATTTCTCGATTTTCTCTTTCCTTTTGGAACACATTTCATTGGTGTTCTGGTCCGAAAATATCTGACTCTGAGTTTATAAACGTTTCGTTTAGGGAAACAGATGAGCGGAAAATGCTGACTACGTAGGGCATGACAGCTGTCATGTGTTCCATATAACAAAGACAGCCACCTAGCAAAGCAGCTCATCCATTTTTCGACCTACAGTCTATCATACTCAAGCAACACCCAATTATGTGATTAATCTTAGGTTCCATATTCTCGACGTAGTTCTTCTTTGGGGAATGTTTTGATTCAACGCCTCTAATAATTCAGCCAAATTGTGTTAAAGATGTGACTACTCCTTACCACTCCCTTCACATCTATCAATTTGTAACCGTAAGGTGAAACATTCTGATTACACGATAACTGGAATCATTCATTGAAGCTCTCTGTTCGAGCCAAAGCTTCGCCACCCGATTCACTTCGACACCTTGTTCGCACGAAATTCACTGCCCTGTTTTCTACTCTAACACCTTTTCAAGCGTAATACCTCTGCTTTTCAATTTCCATTAAATGAACTAACCGTGACACCGACTACCACCACTTGCGTCAAATGAATAGAAGCCGAGAACGAGTGTTATAAGTTAGGCACGGTTTGTAAAACCCATCGGGGCACGCCTACTGACCGGAGCGACAACCTGTGCTAGTGATGCCGACCACTAATGGAACATTCAAAGTACCCTCATTTCCAGGATGTACATCGAAGGACACCTTTTTGCACCTTTTTTTATTAGAACTGCTCCTCCTTCCTCTCAGGACCCACCTTCTTCCCATTGCTGCAAAACCAAGCCTTGAAAAACATTACACTAACAACTTCGATAAGGACTAATTTGTTTGAAAACTACCTCCACTTCGGAGTCCTCTGGGTGATCGAGTTATAGCAACTAGTTTCTGATTGTATCTAGACAGGGTAGGCCGGGTCACTTTAGAAGTCCAAAAGTCAAGCAAGTGTTGCAAGTAACGTCGGTGGCATTTTAAAAATAACTACCGAATGTCGGCTCGATTCAACTTCCAAACACATCTCTCTTTCTCGGCATTCAACAGAATGCAAGCTCATATATCCACTTATGCTTATATGATTATTTTAACGAAAGTAGTACAGCACATAGGAGGGAGATAAAGAGAGGTATAAGAGGGTGATGCAGCTAGCGAATCAGTGAATGAATATGAGAGGAGCGAAAGGGACTCCGATGAGAAAGGCGTAGTGGGAGCGAAAGATAAAGGTTGAGTACAACCGGGGGTATAAATATACACAGACATTATTGACGTTAAGAGCTAAGAGCTTTTGCTTTTTATTTAGCAGCCTCGAAGAGACAACAGCTAAAATAGAGTTAAATGCCAGACACTCCCCGAGAGGAGAGAGAGAACAGCATCTTCTACAAGAGGCAGAGTGGATGCACGGATGGTAGACTCAAATGCAATAACGAATTAGAATGAAGACGCCGCGATTAAGTGAGGGTGCGGAATGTAGCTAGGAGTTTGATGTTGAAGAATCAGCAATCCGTGTCGACTCGAAAGGAGAAACATCCAAAGAAGAGGGGATAATACGAGTTGGCACCGTCTTTTTTCGTCTATTCAGTGAAGCTGTTGGTATTGATTGGCTATTGGATGCGGCTGGTGAACTGCATTCCTTTTCAGCGATTGATTGAAGGACCTCATCATTTATGAGAGAGAGTGGAGTCGACGATTTCCCATCTTGTCTGCGTTTCTCGAACCACTCGTTCACCTGCAGGAGACAGATAAGGTGACTTTTACGGTAAGCTAATGCTTCCTACACGTGCAGGGCACCTTCCACGACATACGGAACCAGTAAAGATTTTTAAGGATAGGGTGTGAATTTAAAGTTCTTTCAAATTTTCTCAACCCTTCATTACTGGAAAAAGATTTACGACTCTTGGTGTTTAGATAGCAAGATGCATTTTCGGGTAGCACTTATATATATTGATGAGAGAGCATTAAAATATATCCTACTTCAGATGAAATCCCTAAGGCTTCTTTCAGTTACCGCGTCCCGAGTCCCCATTCTAGACATTTTTCAGTCATTATTTGTCGTCATTTTCAACAACTTAAGCCAGAAAATAGGCATTTCTATGTCCTCTAGCTCGAGAAGTTATCGTACAATATTGAATGAAACCAGAATAGGGGAAGGTTCCATTTCCTCAGACTAGTGATCAATAAGCAAGTGCCTCCTGAGTTCACTAGCAATAGCGAAGAACTAATGCAACGAATATCCCAAACCTCTTGTTCAAACACACACTACTCTCATGTGGCAGGAGTCTCCAACTCCGAATGAAAAAATGCAGGAAATGAAATCCCTTCCTGAACCGTTCTTAGCCAATGTTTGATCTTTATGAACTAATCGGTGAACATTGCACACCAGATTTGACCGGTTTCGTTGGTGGAGTCGCTTTAGCAGTGTTCCTGGAGTAGAAAGCGAATAATCATTAATACATATGATGCCAAGGAATAAACAAGTAAATGACAGTGTAAATATTCTGGTGCGATTTCTTTCAATCCAATGCAACCTGGGACTGGGTTTGTTTATGCCTCTGTTGTGTGCCTGTGATTACAGATGGTCAAAAAACTAGGTTAGTTCTTCAGTCATCAACAGCCGTCACTCGTCGAATTTGGCTCCCAACAAATCTAAGCGTCCCTGGAACAAACAAAACATATTTAGATTCAACATAGAAGACTTGGTTTGTGTGAATCTCTATAAATATGAAAACTGAATGACAAAAAAATAGTGGAACAAGCAACCTAAGGCTTGGGTACTCGCATAAAAAACACGAGAACCGACTGGTCAAAACTTGAACATCTCTGAGTAGAAGATCCATGGATTTCACCTCAGTCGGAGCGAAAGGATCAAAGCAAATGTTTGCTACAGTGGGAGAAATGAATAGATGTGAGAAACGACCACTGGATAAACGATCGCCGAGAGATGAATCTTTTTCGTACGTCGGATAGAAACTCACTGCAAAACATAACAGCTTGAAATGGACAAAAATTCATCGATAAGATTTGCAACAATCCTGCAGCCAAAAGACTGGGGACTTAGTGGCAGTAAATAGAGACAAATGGGGGACTCATAGATGCTTTATGTTTCCGCTAACTGCTTGAAGTCCGTAAATAAGTTCCGATAGTTTCTAAGGCTATCAGGTTAAGGGTGTGGAGCCTCGAGGAATAAAACTGATGAATGTCTGCAAATGTCTGAGACTGCTCTATTTCTCTAATCAAAACATAATGCTTTCCTTTGTCCGTACGGCATTTGAAAGTCGTCTTCGCGTCAGAGTAATCTAGCAAGATAAGACCAAAAACAAATCGATAAAGCACTGCACAATTAAGTTGCCTAAATTTTTCATTCAATGGGCTCAATGCCTAAAAGGTTTAACTTCAACGCAGAAACAGGTCATCTCTACAGATTAAGGGTTCGCAAACATAAATTTTCTAATGATCAATGAGTGGTCACATTGTTATGAGCATTTTAACGTTTCAGGACCCAACCTCATCGAGAGAAGAGGAGATCTGTTTAGCCAGTTCGCTGATGTCATTTGGATCGGGATCGGGACACTGGTCAAAGAAGTTGACGAGCACATCTAGTTGTTGCTCGTTCAGTTGATTCTCTTGCACCACCTCCTGCTGTCGTTTGGATGTTTCCGCATCTACCATCGTCGTTGCCGTTGTCAGGGAAGAGGAAGATCCACTGTCTGTGCGCTGACGTTTCTGCTTTAGCTCTGTGACATTCTGACATTCGCTGGTATCTAAATAGAAGAAGACAAGAGAACACGATGTTTACAAAGCAAGCTTGCAGGATGTCTTCTGAGCTACTAGCTCATTTTGTTCAGACGAAGTCACTCACCATCAGGAAGCCCAGAGGTTGAACGAACCGAGTCCACCCAGAGCTTGAGTCGTACATAGGATTCTCGAGGCTTATTGCCAGAGATCTGATCCCATGGTCGGGATTTGCAGAGGAGATCTGAGACGGAAGCCTGACTGAGCCCCAAAATCGTATTACCTAGTGCCCGCTGAGTCATCGATGTCGTGTTCAAAAGCTGATACAGACGATAATATGGGAAATAATGGGTTTTTTTTAGTTACCAAGTCCATCATCTTGTTAAAATTAACAAGCAAGTTACGTATCACGAATGTTACGCCTGATGTTTCTGATTCTTTTTAGACTGGACGACAACGATCCAAAAATCGACAGGCAAGGGACCAGTCCTACTCACCAAAAGCAGACCCTATTGATGACAGACGGCACTAGAGCCTATTTCGATGAGATCCTGGCAATTTTCTAACGGTAAATTACTCAAAAGTGCCGAATTCGTGCATGATAAGAGTGGATACTGAAAAGGGCACAATTCATGGAAGTTAGCCAAAAGTCAAGAATCCATTCTGTTATCAACCCTCATAAACAGAGGGCATTAAAAAAATAGATATTTTGAATTACAACAGCTTTAAAGGTTGCTGAATATTCGACAACTTGGCAATCCTGAATGCCATAATATGAAGCTGATATAAACGAATCCAGAAAGAAGGAAACATAAGTTAAACACCAGAAAAAAATAGTTTGGAAAAACATGAGGAAGTAAACATGGGACTCAGTTCTTAATACCTGAGAATTTCATTAGCGAATATGGACTAATGGATTTTACTAATTCTCAAAATGTTGAAACAGCAGTCAATTCCTATTCAACAGGTTGTGGAGACAGATGACATTTTTAATTGGCTTTTTTAATCAACCTAGGTTCAGATTGTCAAATTAGTTCTAACATGAGTTAAGGTACGCACCAATTTTGCATCAGAAACTGTTTTCATAACATCGAATCCCTCCTTGAGCAAGCGTTGAGCTTTTGGGGAACGAATACTGATGGAAGAGCGACCACTACTGTCTACTTTCGTAGGGAAGGGACAGACCGGACCGAGAAGAGGGTTAGTCGTAGTAGAAGTGGAGGTAATGGGTCCCGCCGGTGCGATGAGTATAGGAGATGTGGCGGAGATAGAGTCAATAACGCCTCCCTTGAAGACTTCGGTGGTGCTAGGTGGTGCTGTGGGTGAGGCGGATTCGCTGATTAGAGACTCCTGTTGAGTGGGCGAATCTGATTGCTGCTGCAATGTTGTGGGTTCCTCTGACTTCTCCTGCTTTAGCGTATGTGCTGCATCCTTTCCAATTGATATGTCTAGGCGGTGCAAAGGGAACGTTGAATAAATGCCGTAGAATATCGACTGCTCCAGATAATAATCCTAATGACAACATATATTTCAATGCACTTTGAGATCCGGAATTGGTTGCACACTCTGAAACTTAGACGGTGTCAAGCGAATATTTTTTGAAATGGTTGTGAAGCTCTCTTGGGGATCTAAGTTTAATCGAACTTTCCATCTGCGTGGGATCTGTTCGATGTCTAATAACTCAATTATCCCAAGATTACTTGAGTGGACTCAAGTTTCAATCCACACAAACGTCAGTCATAAATTACATCAGGTAAAAACGGGCGTGTTCATGTCTCGCCTTTCATCCTTATTCAAATCGATTTTAGCGACAGTCAGAATTGAAAGGAGGATTATCTCTTGATTGATTAACAAATTTAGTCCAATGAAGTGGAAGTACTTTTATTTTTACATAAATTTCGAATCCCAATTAGTCAGTTAATGTTACTTTGGCCAAATTATCAAGAGGAAAAAAAATCAATTTGAGCAATCAAACACTCTACGAAGTGTGTAAATCCCGTCATTTTAAGACGAAAAAACTTAAAACTAGTAACCGAATAAAAGTAGGAGACTTATTAGAGCCCAATCAATGCTCGTAATAGACTTCACCCCAATCATATTCTATACACGAAGTTGTTACTCTTCTGGCCAATTCAAAGCCTATGCATGATTAGCAGACGATCTTTTCTGACCTACGCGTGCACCATGTTACATGCAGGCACTACCATCTCAGCATGAGTATCGACTGTGTGCCTAGCCATCTCTTATTGACTTGGTTGGTCGTAGCTAATAACTTGTATGCATTTTCGCTTAGTATCTAAAATGATATTTTAGCTATCGGTGTATCAGTTCAAAATTGAATGCGCTAAACACATACATGCTGAGCTTTCTGCCTTCTCTCTGGCTTGCGCTTCTGAGATTAAACGTGGCACTTCAACTCAGTTGAAGCGCCTTTATAAAACTTGGCAAAGGGCAAAGTGAAACGTCTGAAGAGTGAAAGGGATGCTTATTTGACTCTATCCCTTTCCTCTGGATAGAAACATGTATAACCGATTCGGGTTTTCACTCAAAGAAATTTCTATTTTGGAAGTATTTCATCCAACATAATCATGAAATTCGCATAGTCTTGAAGGATCACATCCCTCTGTAGATTTTTTATTCATATACGTCTTCTTTCATCCCATAAGAGTCCAATTACATCATCTTGGGCTCATCAGATCTGAAATTCGAATACTGAATCTTCTTTTCGTACAAAATGTGAACACCAACTGCCGAGAATGAAATGCTGTGAAAGATAATGCCAAAATCAAGCACTGCAAGTTCGAGGAAATAGCTTTTAAATGAAATGCGGCTAATATTACTAGACAACGATGGCTGTTTCGAGTATTATTAGTTCGAATTAGTGCTCAAGGGGGACTCATTTGGTGAAGAATGATGTAATTAGCTCAACCTTCGTCAAATTAACACCATTTAGAGTACTTCAAGAGCAGGAACTCAACGATTTCAGTAAATTAATATCAGGAGGATATTTGCGAAATTCGAACCGAATTGTCAACATAGTTAAGGTGCTACGATTAGAAACCATGTGCCAATCACTTCAAAATTATTGAACTCTATTAGGAAGCCGACTTGTAATACTAGAACCAGGCCTGATCATCTTGCAGTAATGATTTTGGTGCTTTTCACAAGCTTAAAATTTGGACGACATCACAAAGTGTGTTTCACTATTTACGCTGGTAAAATTTTAAAAACCGGGAAACTGCTGCGGTTTAGTAAATTTAAAAATTGATTACATTTACTTAAACAACATACAGTAGAGAGCTGAACGGGGTATACTCCAGTTCAAAGGATACAAGGGGCAACGGACAGGTGGACAGAGTAGACGATAAAGTAAAGAACCGCTAAAAAAGAATAGCTGACGAGTACGCCATTTTCGAAGGTGCTTCATCATCCACCCGACCTACTCTCCTACCATAGGGTTATTTAGCGTGTTCCACAAGTAACGAAGTGCAGTAAACTAAACTAAGCACACTCAAATAAGTAAATTTCAGTAGCAAGTCAAAAATCGTTAAAAAGCCAGTAGAAGCAATAAAAAATTGTAAAAGACTTCCCGACAGTTGACAGAAGCACATTTCCTAGGGCTAACTCAGCTCTTAAGAATTTAGCGCTTTCCATTTCAACTTGTAAAAGAGTGTAATGAAATGTCGCTCCAGCGCAGAAAATGAACGAGGAGCACTTGAGTACTGTTTGAAGTAATAAATACTCCCCAGTTAAGTATTTTTACTTCGCTATGAGAAACCGCGTAGCAATGTTGACACTAGCATGTCAATTCAATTCGGTGAATATCAGTCTAAAAAGACATGGTCAAATAAGAGGCCATTCAAGATACGCTATCCAAGAGCTAGAAGGATATAGGGGTTTGGGTTGTTATAACAGAGAGTTGCGCCTTTACATTCTTTGCCCCAATACACGCGAATACCCTTGGGGCTTAATTTGTCACCAAAAAAGGAGCTTGTGCTGAGTTACAACATATGCGAACTCTTTTTACATTACCTCGAGCTTTTTCTGCCGAGGGGAGACGATTTCATTCCTCAAAACTATTTAATTTACTTCCTCTTTCAACTAACACAATGAATATGAATATGATAAAAAAGGTGTTTTGTGCTTATAAAAATTTGTTAAAAAAATGATATGAATATGGATTAACACGGACTCCTTTTTCCGAAAAGCCTCTTTTCCAAATAAGACACGAGAGAGATTGTCTGCAAAAATATTCAAGGAAGATGTGGGGGCAGAACAGTTCAGAGGCAATTCTAAGATCATGGTTTATTCTCGTCCAACCTTTGGTTTGGAAGAATCGTGATCGGCTGGAGAAGAAATACCCTCTGACTGTCGGCCACCATCTACACATCAGCACTTGCAATCCCGAAATTGGATAACATCGTACCATCGAAGCCTGAGGGTCATAGCTGTCGGATCCTTATCGCTCTGAGTTTGAACAGCTCGTGAATAAATTCGTGCGTCAAGTTTGCTGATTCCTAACATCATCGAAGGTAAGAAACACAAAAACCAGCCTTGAAAGGGGATTAATATTTCCCGACTAAAAATGGATGCAAAGACAAAGGCACGCAAGAGAGATCTCAAGGATTTTTGAAGGGAAGGTCAGCGGTTTGATGTATTTGAGAATCCCAAAAAAGACCGAAAGATGGACGATCCCTTTGCTGACTCCGATCACTCCCTGTCCATTCTAAATCTAGGTGCTATCCGCTAAGCTTCTAGACCATTCATGTTCCAACCTCAACATGAATGAGTTGCAAGCTACTACTACTACTACTACTACTACTACTACTACTACTACTACTACTACTACTACTACTAGACTTCCTGAAGGGCATTCACCTTCGAATAGAAATGTATATTGCGATGAAATCGAAATTGCACTTTTCACAAAACGGACCCACACGATAAATTAGCCCGGTCAATACACTTCAAACGGATGATGCGTAAGCAAGGTAATTAAAAAAAAACGTAACTTTGAGGTTCCACCATATCAAGAGAGCACTCATGTCTCAATGCTCCTCAATGTCAACAAATTGTGAATAAAATTTAAAAACTAATGAGAAATGAAAACATTATTAAAGGAAAGTGTCTACAAACTCCTACTTTGGGCAAAGGGAGGATTAGCCTTGACCCGAGTACTGCTGTTAGGGCCTTCGGTATCAAATCGCCGCATGTGCTATTAGCTCCCGAATAACTTCCATTTTACGAATCAAATGGGTACACCACCTCTAACACCACCATCCTCTTCGTCGAGTGTTTGCAGAAAAATGGTATTCAGGAAAAGGATTTAACATGGAGTCTGACCACATCTAAAATGCAAAGTTTCTTTCAGTACGTTATTTAGCCAACAACGCCTAAGAGCGGCATCAAAAACCTGACAGATACATATTTAAAAACACGTGTCCAGTGTGAGAGGGCTTATTTCACGAGCATGAAACACTGCCCGAAAGAGGTACCACTTGTCAAAAGATACTGACGCAGTATACGCCACCGAAATGGTTATTTTCTCGGTGGAATTTGGCTGATAACAGAGCTTTTGGTATGATGGTTGGTTCGAATTTCAGCGGTCTCCTGAGCTTGGAGTTTAACCTATCATCGAATTCGAGATCGGGAATAGGTCACAAAGGATTGAGCGCTTTATTAATAAGGTTGGGGTGCTATCAGAACCACTTCCGAACCGTGCTGATTCGTCCTTTCGCAGTCAAACTAAATGAAGAAAAATCGGTGAATTGAGAACTTTTTCAAAATGTAATGAGCGAAATTTCCCTTGATGAAGGAAGAACATGTTTGTGAGGGTATTTGTCAAACCGCAAGAGCAAATGCAAGAGGAATGTTGTCCACTACAGTAGGAAAGTAAGTAGATATCGGCAAAACTACGACCAAATGAGTACTTTCGGGGAAGGAGTTACTTCCCATGACAAGTGAAAGATTGATCCCATAATTGGCTAGAAACAGAAGAGTTCTATTCGTTCTCTTGGTTCTTCCGAAAATAACTGATATGAAAGAACCACTATGCTGGAACAAGTACGTCTTAGACTACCCTATGTACTCAGAATCGCCTACTGAGCTTCTTAGATATCCCATAGACTTGGGTCTGCGATTTTTTTTACGAAGATCTTGATAAACGATCCTAAGGTTTAAAAAAATTGGCATCAGATTTACCCAAACTTTGCTTCTATTGGTTAGGAATATTCATACATCAGTAAGGCGTGATGGTGACAGATTAACAGGCGTATATGCTAGCGTCCTTGTCCATAATCCAGACCTAGTGTGCAACATCTCAGTCTCCAACAGCCAAGGAAAGAACGAATCTTTGACTGTCTTGCCTCTGCAAATCGTGAATGAGCCTGATATATTCGAAACCACTTTTCGTTTGTGAGCTCTCATTTTAGGGTTTGTGTGTGAGGCCAGCGAGAAGGCGTCGGTAAGCATGATTACTAAGCGAATATAAGCTTGGAGATTAGGTGTTGCAGATACAAATGGACGGGAGTCGGGAATCAGGACTGGTGTCCTAACACCTAATCCATAAAAAATCAACGCCTAAAATGATTCCGTGTATCTCTTGGTGTGTAATTTAATGATAGTAAGACACCAGTCATTAGCTTAAAGGCTGAGGTACCACGGAACTGAATTTTTTACTTAAGCACTTGACATCAAAACAAAACACAAACAATAGTCGAAAGAACATTAATGTACAGGAATGTATGAACATTCGGAAAAAGGAACACCGAACGAGATTGCTGAAGGAATTTTAAGTTTAGTTTTTTAAGAGAAACGCGTCACCAGCGGGCAGGAATACTTTTTTGCCAACGCAGTTGCACTTTCTTTAGACGACGAGGCAAGATCCACCCACTGTTCTAGCAGCCTCGATATTAGTGTTTACACGATTCAAACTATCGAAACAACTGAAACAGTACACCAAATAACGTAGCGTGTTTTAATTTATCTAAAAGCCTTGAAATTCTGCAGCATTTATTTTCAGAATCTGTGCTATTTATTGGTTTCTCAACTACCGTTGTGTCCGAAGGGGTCGCAAAATATAACCGGAAAAATAAAAAGTGAAACGCAACGTTCATTTGGTAAAAAAATATTCCAAAGGGAATCCAAACGTTACATTCTCACGAATCTATTATGAGCATGTCAGTCTTCCAAGTGAATGGGAGCTGACGGCTGACGGCTGACGATGACTCTGAACGGAATTGAAAATGACCAACCATCCCCTGCCAGCTGGTAATCGGGATGATACTTTAATCTACAACGACTAGCTTGCTCCTGAGAGGGATATAAGTAAAAAGACTCTGCTGAAAGGGTGATGGGTCTGTGGGGCTGGCGACCTGCGAGAGCGTGTCGGAGAAGGACAAGATGACTAACGAAATGCTCGGTCGAAGATAAAGCCTCTACCCATTTTCTGGAAGATCAGTGATGAAGCTTTATAAGTCTAGAAGAGGACGAGTCAAGTGATGAATGCACCGAACGAGACTGTTTTCTAATGGCTTAACCAAGGAAGACTTGAGCTGCAAATGTCTCCTTTATTAATTAGAAACTTTCTTCTGAACAAAGTGGTCTGCTGAATGGATGATTTTTGTATACTGATGATTTTGAAAGATGGCATTTCCGAGTGGAGGAATCTGGGAATATCTTACATGCGAAAACGCCTTCAAAGAGTCAACACAAGGCATTTTACTGAGAGGAAGGGGAAATGAATATGAGGAAGCACCCTCAAGACGGAATGTCTTTCGAATGTCAAGCGAGAGATTACCTCAAGGCTGATTGAGAAGTAACTAAACGCGTGGCATGCAATCTTTCAACCAGAATGGTAGTCGAGAATCAATTACGAGGACCGAGTAGGAAATGCATTTCAACAGAAAAGTGAAGGAAATAGCTGAAACCTACAGTCTCCCTTCAGATGCTTGTGAATTCCCTAGAGAGGATATCAGGATTTTTCTGCTGAGATTAAGTATGCGTATGCTATTTCAATGAGAGCTTAATTTTAATGAATCAAAGCTAACTAATGCAACCTGTTAGTAATTCAATGCTAATGTGACTGAAAGGAAACATTAAACATCGAACCTGACGTTATGACTGCTATTAGGGGAATGGCATTGCAAAAATGTTTGCTACTGACGAATACTTGAGTGGACATTATGAAAGACCTTAGAGCCACTAACAGCCAGTACCGGGTATGCATCTGATCCACAAGGGGAAAACAAAATGAGAAATCCATTATCAGAGAATCACTAACTACACTCCAATTGAGCTATTGGGGCAGTGAACAAAAAGTGCGAATTCCCTCTTCTAATGGCTGATTATTGTCAACTTCAACACTCCATGAAGAGGGGTTGAAAGCTACTAAGCTTTCTGTAAAACAAAAAGAACCACTGCCATTAGGTACTAAAGTCTGCAGTCACTACAAATAGCAGAAGTTCTATAAATTTTACCCTAAGGCAAGAGTTAGGAGGAAAATTGTACAACTTACTATACTCGAATCCATTAAGTGAGCGGGGATTCTCAAGAAAGAGTTTCATACGAATGAAGGGTTCACGTCCCTTATTAGTGAGCAAAGACCAGGGCTTGGGTCTAGTGAGTAGATCTGACACGCTGCCCTGTGAAAGGCCAAGGACATTCTGTCCAAATGAGCGCTGACTGATGGCACATTTCAGTAACATGTCCTTCGTCTGACGTGCGATCTCCGAGGTGTCCAGAAGCATCGGTCGGCGGTACTTAGCCGGAATGGGTGGAAGCTGAGGAAGGGTCGAGGGTGATGAGGAAGTAGGGGAAGTAGAAGAGCAGGAGGTAATGATTATTGATTTTGAAGAGGTCACTTGAGTGGGGAGGGCTCCCATTGTCTCATCTTCGCTAGTACAAGATGACGGCTCGATAGAATCCACAACTGTCGTCGATGACGGAACTGATGTGGCTGAAGATGCTGCCGCCGTGGCCTCCAGAACTGATGGAGTTAACAGCGGTAGAATCGGTGGAAGGGTTGGGGACTCTACTCGAATGTCGGTGAGACATGCAGGCACGGGTTGCTGTGAAAATCGAGACAATCAGGATTTAAATAAGGATTTACAAGGACGGCACCATTAGTGATAAGATTCCTGCTGATCTGATAATGCATCTACTTAGAATGCCCTATACCATAGGCCAGCCTATGCTCTTGAAATATGCTGCTAATTAGAGAGAGGACAATATTTTCAACTTGAACCAATCTAATATAAAATAAAAACAGGTTTCCATTCATCTCAACTTCGTAATTGGGACAAGATAAGTATTGGCGACCTATATAGATTACTTTCAATCACATAATTCCCCTTTTTTCTCTTTTCCTACCTAAAGAAATAAGTCATTTAAGTTATCAATGGACCTTGTAGGTCTTGAAAAAGCCATCCGTTTGTCACGCATCGAGTGCTTCATTTCTCGAGATCATCGATATGATTACCTAATTTAACTTTGAAAGTCATCAATACTGCTCAAATAGCGTTATAAAAGAGCAAAAGGTTAATAGACATTTTGTATTTTTTGGACCAAAGCCAATTAACAGTGTTCAGAAAATGATTTAAAAGGCATTCGAATTATTTGAAACCGAGCGCATGGAAGTTCTTTTCAACACCATTAGACCATTTACTCGAACGCAATGCTTTCTTAAGACAATCAGACAGGCTAAATCATTGTGTAAGCACACAGGGAACAGTTTTAAAAACAAGCGAAGAACGTAAAATCTAGTTGACATAAATTCAGTTCTCCGGACAAACTACCGTAACCGATGCCCTCATGTACTGCGCAAAAATTTCGCAGTTTTGTTACAAGTCAATACTACCCCACTTCCCTCCGTCGGCAAGAGATTTTGAGTGTTTTTTGGCCTATGTAAACCAGTGCTAATTTAATGGTCTAGGAAGATGAATTTCTTTCAGTGATGCTGGGACTGAGTACACTAAACTGAGGAAAGAGTAAAAAAGTGGGGAAAGAAAAAAATTAGTTGCCAATTTTCACAACTACTTGCATATTTGCACGATTAGAGGGAAAGGGAAGAGGAAGTAGGCAGGTGGCTTCCACTGGCGGCCCCATGCGGAAAACGATTTTCGTTCAAATTCGAGACACGATAACAAAACAACAACAGAAGCAGCTACTGCTTGGCCTCCTCCGATCTCCTATTTCACTGATCCCCTAGTTCCTTCGCTATTCAGCTGCGCATGGGTATGCGCACAATGAACAGGGCAGAGGCACATACTCTAGATGTCTTGCGGTAAGACAAATAATAATAGTTAGTAGTCTGAATCACGAGTGCTTAACAACCCGGAAGACCCGAACTGATATGAAAGTACCCTTGGGTAATGAGTTTATCGTTGAGTGGAAGATTTCCTTCAACCACGTCTGATATTCAGGATGGTGGGTGTCATCAATCAAAACTCAAATCCTGCAGAAAACGAAGAGCAGAATGAATACCTAATAAGCTGATGAACTGAAGAGCGAGCTCGTGATAATCAGGAACCTTTGCACAACTCATGAAATTTAAACGAGCCACCCTTTATCTGCAGAAAGTGTAAAAACTAAACTTCAATACATGCAAGTCACTCCACCTGAGTTATTAAATGAATTGGTTTAATGGCATCAGAAGGCGCCATAGAAACCCCTGTAGAAGCAGAATTCGTGGCTCGAACTTCAAGACGTTCCTTTTCTTCCTCAGCAGCCATTTCAAGTCGAGCATCCATCAGAAGTTTAGCAATTTTGGCTCTAGTTCCAACGCCGTTGTGGTCGCCGCTCTTACCATCAGAGATGAAGCGTCGAGATCGGCGCACCGCTACGCCAGCACGAGGCGTTACCAAGGTGAGTGGTGTTGGTGCGATTAGAGAGTCAGTTTTGAGAGATCCCTCAGTGACTTCGCTCTTCACACCTTCTCTCACCTTTTGCAGCTTTTCTGCTGCCAATCGAGAGGCCAGACGTCTGCTGGCCCAAAATCGAGAGTTGCTTTGTGTTAGGGAGCGCCTGCCTGTTGAGATCATCAAAAATATCAACAGCATGCTGTCATTAGATTAAAAAATTGTACTTAATCTATTTCAGTAGAATGCACTTTGTAAAACAAAAAAGCCGTAAGATGTGCACCGGCCAAGATATCCAACCAAGCTCAAAGATCAAATGAAGAGATTTCAGCGACTTTAAAGATCCCTATTACGCAAATTTTAGATAGGGCAGCGTCTTCAAATCTAGCCAATGGGCGTGATTGAGCACCACAAAGTTTTAGAAGTACCTACGACAAAAATTCATTAAGCAAACAAAATAATGTATGGGAAACGCCTCAAAACGCAAGAGCTTACGGCACGACGTAGGGCATGGTCTGTAGCCACTTGCAGGCTTGGAAGGATCGGCACTAAATAAGAGGGTGCCGTCACCATACACTGCGGTAAATCGATTCTCTAAGGTGGCTACTTTTGACTGGACCGAGGTCAGCTTGACCTTCATTTCATCCAGTGTAAATGCAATTTTCGTAATCTAAAGAAAAAAAGCGTTCTACAGGCTGAACACAGGCGATAGCCACAGACTGGAGTCCACCTAACTTACGGCTTCGGTCAGGACATCCGCTTGTGGGACAGACCCCTCGGTTTGAGAACTACACAAGAAGAATGTGTGGTTACGTTCATTTTAGGGCAGTTTCTAAATGCGGAGGCACATGGCATACCTTTTATGCCGAAAACGATTGAAGTTTTGACAATGAAATGTCAATGTTTCATGGACGGCGTTGCCAATCCGTCTGCGGGGCACACTGGGGCTGACCGGTTTGGCAAGAATGGGAACGGGAATACTATGACTTCGTGACGCATTGGTAAATATTGGCCCAGCAGTCAATTTCTCCAGTGGCTTAGAGGTCCTATTAACAAAATATCAACCGAGTTTTTAAGTCTACGAGTATTTAACCGAAGAAATGCATGCTTCTTCATTAAACTAGCTCAAGTTTTTAGTAATTCACTTTGAACAACACTTTACCAAAAAATGTCCAAACCAAACTTTGAAAAGTTTAATAAACTACTTTACACTAAAAAAAAATATAACTTAAGAGTTTGAGTTCATGCGTATCAACTAATAACCGATACTTAAAACATTTGCACGCTCATCAGATATGGAATTTCAGTACTTCCGCACAGAAAGTGTAAATCGATGAATCGATTTCACTAATTTCTTCAACCGATATGTAAATGCGCTATGCAGAGCCATACAGATGACGTCATCGAAATTCAGTCATTTGATGAAATCGATAACCTCAACCTGCACTTACGCGCGTAGATGGGCAAGGATTTAGGCATAGTGACTTCTCTTATCCAAGCAATCCATCTAGATAAGGAAAGTCACTCTATACTTATGATTCAAGGAAAAATAGATTGGCAAGGGCAGAAATAGTGGAAATTAGACGAGATAGAGGAGGAAGGGCAGGGAGCGGAGAGAGCAGGAGCACTCGTAATGCGGTTGTCTCTCTCTCCACGGGTGCGTACACGCTTGGAAGAACACGCGCGAATGTACACACACGCGCCAGAAGTACGCACGCACCTAGAATGAGGGCGATTCCTAATGGTCAGTTTGTCGACTGATAGACCGATATCGATAGTACAGGAGTGCGTACGTGTATGCTCTGAGATGATTTTGATTGGATTTTAGGCCATTAATTAGTCTCAGTAAACACTAATTGGAAGCATGCGTTTGCGTACAGAACCTGATTTTGGGATTATCATAACCAGCGTGTATACTGCGCAATTAATACTTTTTTCAGATAGGAGTTTTTAAGACCGAGCAAAATAAACATTAAATAGAAAATGTGATGAACTTTCAGATCGATAAATAAGCTAGACTTACGACGAGAATATTGAGAAAGACCTATTCGTTCGCAAGGGTGATAAAAAACGATCTCATAGAGTTTGGAAGCTATGAAAAACTGCTATTTTGCCACTGGGGAACTTTAGCTAGTATAAACGCCAATGCTATAAAATACACTCTAAGGTTGTGAAAGTGTTCTTCAATGAATGATGCGTAGAGATTCTTAGATGAAAGGGACTATAGATAGGAATATAATCGCGCGTTCAAGTGGAGATCAGTGACCGAAACGATAAACAGAAAATTGACTTTCAAGAAGTGATTCCCTTTGCATATCAAGTGAAAGGCCGCATCTATCCGAAAGCAAACACTTTGAAAATATGCCAAGCTGATTCTTTATTTATCAATTCTATGCCCTCTAACTGTTAAGCCCCCAGAGGGTTTCTCGAGACTTGCTTTACTGTTAATCTAAGTACGGCAATATGCTTCTAATAAAAACTGGGATGAACGAAAATTTGTGAATTTGGTCATTTCATTTGCATACATGACCGGAGAACGTGACACTAAGCACTACAATTGGGGATGAACAGCTAATTGAAATTTTGGCCTGAATCAAACTATCGTTCCTTCAGTCTGCTCAGCCTAGGCAAGTGAGCGTTTTAAGCTGTTACGCTATTGGTGAATTGATACACGATAATTTCATTGAACCAGAAAACTGCTATCTGAATCAAAATCACAAAGCGCATCTGGAAAATGTTGCCTCCATATACTCAAGATCAAATCAACCTACCCTACTCTTGGACAGAGACCAAACATAGCAGGAAAAAATTAAGGAAAAACGATTTCAAGAATATGGGATCAAAGAAGGATATTGATGACTGAATGAATTTAAATGTACCCATTAAATGGCACGTAAAACGCAAACCGAACGGACGCGGTTTAGAAAAGAAAATGAAGCGACTGAATTTTAAGAGATATTGATAGATTATTAGAGGAAAACTGCTAGACACCAGTCGATTAAGGCAAAAGCAGAGAATAGGGACATGAAAAGCAGGGATTGCCATTTGGATGCGAAAGCGCACAGACCACACGCGCATTAGAGAAATAACGTGATTGGTCAACCCACCAACCGATAGGCCGATATCGATATGGTATGGGTGCGCACATGTAAGCAGCATTTGAGATCTGATTGGCTGGGCTAGCAATCAACGCACACCTAGTCACCCAATCGTGGCTTTCCTCTTGTCCCCAGTTACTCTAATTGCCAGCCCTGTGAGAACACAAACTGCCCTCTTCCCAAAGGGTTACGTTTAAAAGCGGCCTGTGAACGACATGCACATACAATTAAGCAAGCAAATCAAAGCTCTATTCAAACCCGTTTAAATGAAATACAGATGTCGATAATTTAAGCAGCTTTAAAGATGTATGCAATACCACTTAAATATTTGTTGAACAAAAAGTTGCTTGACCTGGGGTTAAACAAGTTAAACGAAACCTACACGTTGTTGAGCTGAAGAGTGATGAGTTGGGCAGTTGGAACTATGCCCATAGAAAGGGGAGTAGCGGAATTAATAACAATGTCTTTTCTAATGCTGTCAGTTCCACTGCAAGTAGGAGTTTGATTGAGAGGAAGTTTCGAAGTGTCTTCTTGAGCAACTTTTGAAAAACTCGTCGATTCCTGCTTCATAGTGGCAAAAAAAGTATTCTAAAATTTAAGAAGACAGTCCCGGTAATCTGATGCTAGCGGTAACTCCATGGGCAGCTCAATAAGACTTTATATGAAATTTATAAAACGTGTCTTCTTTAGAATAAATTACAAGAAACTAGAGACTGATGACATCAAAAAATCGATATTTTCATGTTAATTGAACAGATGGAAAATAATCGATAACTGGACAAGTTCTACTATCAGTTGTCGCATTCAAACAGAAATGCACTATATGAGCTGCTGATTTAACAAGAGTGTAAAATTTTCATTTGTTTGTCATATTTACCAATTATTGGAAAACTATTCCATCTTAAGCATAACAACATCATTTTTTCCTGTTTTTCACTAATAGTTAACATTATTGGTGTCATTTTTATTAAAGCTTATGGTAATATGCAGTAAGATCTATTTTAATTCAGCGAAGAGGTACCAAATGCATATTTACTGCGGTTAAGGTAATATTAGAAGTCGGACATTATGAACATTATACAAAACATTTATCACAGGAATACGCGCAAGAAAGTGATTATTAGATAATCCGATTAGCTGTTAAGTCATACATGTGATACAATATTTTAAAAAAAGAAATAAACCAAATGCAAATGAAGTTAAAGTGGATATATGGGTTGAGATAAAAGTGTCGCAAACAGTGATAAAGTACACACTCATCCAATTCATACCGTGTTTGTCCTTAGACTGCTTGTATCTGCATTCATAGGATTTAGTATTTTGAATGTGATTTGATACTGCGAAAACGAAAAAAACAATTAATTTTAAACACAAGATTTTCCAAAAAAAAAGGACCAGAACATGAAACAAGAATCAAAGGTATAGTAAAGCTTCAAATGCATAATAAGTGTCATCGATTTATACGTTCGTCTTAATTAACAAAATACAAGAATTGAATATAGCAGAAAAAAAGAACATAACTTTAAAAAGCACCTGCAAAGTGCCAAAAATGTAATAAAGTCATGGAAGGCATGATACCTTTAAATCAAATAGCCATCGAGAACACCAAAGAAGACAAATACGGCAGAACAGACAGTTCAAAAAACCCCAAGGTCCCTTGCGTAAAGACGCGGAAGTTATATAAAATAAAACTATTTGGTATTCATTTCATTTTCGCAATTAGTTCATCTGTGTCATCTGAATTATGATTAATTTCTTCACAGCCTATATTCGGTATTTATATTATTCAGGAATTTCATTTGGTTGACTACTCAAAGTCTGTTTAAGGTAACCCCTCGTGTTTGAATATTTGCATTCATGAGAACTTTATATGGGAGATCTAACCACATACCTCCACATATTCTAAGTATTATTATGCTTGTTGGTCCTGATTAAATGAGCCGCAGTTGGCATATGCGCTGATTCCAAAACAATTGCACGTGTAAATTAGCCGTTACAAATAAAGGCCAGTCATTTCATGCTCCCATAAGGTTTGCATTATTTTATTTGATGCTATCATATTGACAAATTGGATGGTCCCTGAGTGCTTACGACATAATTTTTGACACAAATACTCTTAGTAATGCAAGTCACTCAGACTTTCTAGAAGAATAATTTTCATGTCCTCTTCCGTGTTATCTTCGTAATGGTTAAACTGCTAGACTAGATGAAATCGAGATAGGTCTAACAAACAATGATAATAGATCGGCGTCGTAGGTTTCCCTCGACCATTTTCTTTTGGATAGATTTACCGAAATAACACATCCTTCTCACGGACTCGATGTTTTCGCTTATATTAACGGAGCTTTCACGTTTCCTCTAATTTTCTTGGCGTCAAACCAAACCTCTTAATTTTGAGGAAAAAAAATTAATTCGTTTGTTTAATCAAAGTCATGTCAGACAGATTTGAAGTAATTTGGAAGATAATGGATTTCTAATAAAAGCGGAGTCTTTGGGAATACCATTTCTCAGTCTCTTGAAATGGTTTCCTCGGCAAAAATCGTTTGCCGAAATGTCGATAGTGGAAAGTCACCTTAATCCTTACTCGGCGCTCTCTTTTGCAGTTGGTCTGCGCATAATGGAACCCGACGTCCTTTCAAACCGAGGAACTTTATGCTCGTCACTTCAATTCATATGAGTATGCATTGCGGTATCCGAATGATTAGCTAGTTCTGTCATCTTTCCATGATCAATTTAATAATTGCGAATGACCAGACAGTGCTCTTTTAGCTGTCATTTCATTTTTTTCAACCCATTATCTATTCAGAGTCGGCATCCAGAATACTCTCGAAGGCGAAGGACTTTGTCCCACTAAAATAGATGAACTAATCAAAAGCTCATGCACGCTCGTTTAGTTTAAATTGTTGAATAAGAACTCGTTTAATAAACATCCTGCCATGTAATTTAAATTGAACAAGAAAGTTTGCAAATCGTTAATGCAAGCCCCGATTTCAAATATGTATTTTGGTTTGCCAACGCAGTCCTGTTCTGTTCGATTTTGCCAAAGAAACAAATATAACTTAAACTATTTGCAGTCATTTGATCAAGGGACTTCAATTTTTATAGGCAGCTTAATATGAAATCAGCAATAGACGTAAGGGATAAACGATGGTGCAGAATGTACTACGATTAAGACTCAGCACTGAGAGGTTGGTCCAACACTCTAATTACCTTAGTTGGTCCTGCTGTTCCATCGAAACATCTGTCCCAATGCACAAATTGATTACTGATGCTACATCCATGACCCTCTTATACAGTGGGTAATATGTTTTCTTTGTGGAAGATCTTCAAAAAATGTCCTTTGGAAGAAAGTCTCTTTCAATGCCCATTGGAACTTTGGTTGGGCTGAAAGACTACCCGAAGTTATGCCTTCCATCACTTTATTAAGAGAAGAGAAGACGGACAGTGAATTAAACATTTGTTAGCTGCATCACACGCCAAAAGGCGTTAAAGATTACGAGTAAAAACATCTCGCCATTCTATGCAACATATGTAACACATGTAGTATAATAACATCGCGTCTGTTTGGCAGCCACATGCTCTAACATTTCTCTCAATTTTTGCAAATCTGCTAGCCATGACATCCAGTTAGGGCATTAGAAAAAGATTTGTAATTTTAGAATAAGGTAGCACAAGACAAGTATGGGTTTTATAAATGCCGAATCTAGACTAAGACAAATCATTCATGCCGCGCATTTTCCAAAGGACTGCTATTTTTCTTCATTCATCCCCATCCATTGGGCAAGCCCCAAGGACTTATTGGGGGTACAACGGAAATACAAGAGCTTGTACAACAGCTAGACACTTACACATAGCATAGAACAAGTAAATTGACATCTTCGGATCCGTGGACATCTCCTCGCCTAGTTTCGTGGTGCAGTAGCTGTCCATTCTTCAGTTACACTTCTTGCAGCACCTCTTTGTCCTCTTCCGTTTGTCCTTATCCAGATAGTCTTTTCTAGCTAGCGACCATTTGTGTGGGTAAACGTTGTTCACAGCCGAGATAGAGCAGTTTTGTAGTTCATCCAGCTGGATATTCTTTTCTTCGCCATCGTTTTTAGTGCCTTCCACTCTACCTTTTTCCTCCATCGTGTTCAGTTCTTCTACTTTCTCTAATGCATCGTTTGGTCCTTTCCTCTTCTCTGTTGGCTTCTCAATTTCCGCCATTGCAACAGAAGGGTAACAACCCCTAATATGCCACTTTAGCCACCCTCGTATCTTTTAAGGCAGTCTGTAAGAGGGCACTTCAGTCTACGGTCCAGTATCTCTTAAGTTTTGCGTCCCTAATTTCCATGGTCTTGTCGTGCGTGCCTTCGCATCCCCTTTGTTGTGGCAAAGCATCTATGGCAGTTTGCGTTGGTACAGACAACATCCCGTTGCCTTTCTCCTACCAATATAGATGTGTAATTATCATCTCGACCTTTGAGGCTTTCCTTTGGGTCAATTAGCCACGATCCAGAATGCTGTTGCAATATTTCTTTCGCATCTTCATTTAATTGGAGCAACCAGTTCCTTGTATGTGAGACTTTCTTAGTTTCCCCATTTTCAAAGTTACTCTCAAGTATGGAGAGCATCAGGCTATCTTTTTCCATTTCCGAACTCTTCCATAGGTCCAACCTCTTTGCCTGTATAAGAATTGCCAAGTTACGCATCGGCAGCTCATTTCGGAATTCCTCGACAGTTTTGGCTTTTCGCGAGCACAATTCAAGAATCATATGTCGAGCCATATTCTGTATTGCTTGTAGTTGATTGTTATCTTTTACTCTCAAGACATTAGCAGTAGATTACCCATAAATGACTGCAGGACCGACAAAAATATCCACCAGAGTTGCTTTCAGGGTGTCATTAAGACTTCTTGAGCGCAGGAATGGTCGTTGTCGTGTTAGGTGCCTTTTCGCCCCTCCTGGCTCACCGCTGTCTTGAATTGTGGAGCTCCTTCGAGAGGCGTTTGATCCTCACCGGCAATTTGCATTCCGCATTTATGCAGCGCTATCGCCAGATACTCCATTAATCTGACAGCTGCGACCTTATTTGGCGCAATAGGACAGATCATCTGAGGAGAAGGCTTCATCCATATGAGTTGGAGGGTTAGGTTGAAACGAAGTGGATCTTCTTTTGAGCCTTGTCTCACACCACGTTCCATCACAAAGTAGTCCTTCGTTTCCCTCAAGTTTCCCATCGGTAAGTCCATCAAGGACTTTTCCAAGCGCAGCCCAGATTGGTCATTCGGTTGATTATTGCAACTTTGGGCAGTAAGTCAAAGGCCTTTTTCAGATCAACAAACACCAGCACTATTTTCTGGTTCTTACTCCAAGTATAGCCTGTTCCGTGGATCTTCCTTGAGTGTAATTCGGCAGGGTGGGGCTTCAAACGGTGGCACAGAATAGATGCACATAACTTGTCTAATGTATCTAGAAGGACGATTTCTCTATAGTTTGCAGGATCTGTCTACAAATCTTTACGCTTGTAGATACTTGCAACTTCAGCATCAATTCAGGCTCGAGGTAGAGGAGTGGTTCCATTGTAGAAGTCATTGAACACTTTTAGAAGATAGGCATTTGGATACCGAACGTCCCATTTCATTGACTCAGATCTAATTCCATTTTCGCCGGGATTTCGGTGTAGTTTTAGTCTACTTTTAGCTGTCGCTATCTCCTCCGTTGAAACTGGGAAGTCTTGTGGTAGGAGCTCATAATTTTTAATTTCTTCGGTATTTCTGACCTTAAACATTTTCTGGTGGTGTATGGTCAGATCTATCGATTTGACAAATATCCTTCCACTTTGCGTTTTCCATGGGGAGTATTCCTTCATTATACCCTTCAACAGCATGAAGGCTTTTCATGGTTCTCTCTGCGAGGTATACTGGAAAGCAGATTATTCTTTCTTCTTGATAAGCTTGTTTCAATTTTCGAATAAGGTCATTCACTCTGTTTCTTTGCTCACTATACTTCAAGAGCGTTTCTTGAGATGGATTTGAGAGCCAATTTGTTCTCAATTGCTTTTGTAGAATGAGTTCTCTGTCCATCTTCTCGCGTATAGCTGTATTCCATCCGTTTTTCCTTCGCTCAGCTTTATGCGCCGAAGTTTCGGCAGCAGCATTTTCTATAGATTTTGGGATATCCTCATAATTAGTTGTCATAGGGTCCTGAAGAAATTCCCTTTTGAGGTATTCCTGGCATGTCTCCTTCCACGTTCTTATTTGTTCGAGGCCCTTAGGCAGTTGCCACATTTGCTTATGACTGTTTATTTCCTCCATCAAAGCTCTATTCTTTCGTTTTCCTAAGCGCTTTCCAATATGGGATTTGAGCTTGAGAATAATTGTCCCTAGGCAGTGATCAGAATTTGCATTTGCCTTTCTAGAAGCTTATAAGGAGTAGATTCGACTTCTTTATCAGAAAAAAGTCAAGAATAACAGCTTTTTCCTTAGGATAGTATCAAGTCAATCTCCGAGAAGTTATTTTGCGAAAGAAAGTATTCATCATGTTAAAATTATACTCTTGGCATAGGCCTAGTAGCTTTAGTCCATTCTATGTGGTATCCTCTCGATCGGCAAATGGACCGACTAGTTTGGAGCCAATTTTACGAACATCAGAGCCTAATCTGCAATTAAAATTTCCAAGGACAATGATTTGTGTATATTTAGAGAAAGATAATCTATGGGTTTAGCCACTAGTTTGTAGAAGAATTCTTCAAACCATTGTATCCACCGTGGACTTGGTCGGAGCATGATATACCATTAGTCCAATTCGGAGAATTGGTGTGGTAAGTTAATTTGAGATGGAGTTAAATTCAGCTCTTATGCTCTTTTTGACCAGAAAGGCGACTTCGCTGTTCGGTCCATGGCTTTCACTGTGTCCCGAGTTGAAGAAAGCGTAGTTATCTAAATATAAGGAGCAGGACTGCATTCGAGTTTCCGTTAGAGCAACAATCTCCATATCCCCACCAGAAGTCTCTGCAACTATCTGGCAGAGTTTCTATTCATTGTCACATGTACGTACGCTCCACAATTTAAGTTTAAGACCATGAATCCAGGTATTACGTCGTGTCTTGATTAATAAGCTGTTGGTGGAATCAGGCTCTACTTCTACCGTCATAATAATGGATATGTACGTCCGGCGGGTGATTAATTCTATCTGGCCGTCTCTCTCTTTGGCCCCCAAAGTTGCCTCTGAAGTTCCTTGTGTTCACTACGTGGAATTAGAGAGTAATATTGACCACCTGCAGGCTATTATATTTAGTCAGGGCATAAGATAATAATTTTCAATTTTAAAATAAGGCAATGCAAGATAAGTATGGGTTTTATACATGCCGAATCCAGACTAAGACAAATTATACATACCGCGCGTTGTCCAAAGGACTTCTATATTATTTTTTGCAAATTTAACCTATGCTTTCTAGCGTTGCTATAAGATAAGCCAGGTCTTTAAGGAGGGTAATGTCTTCATGCACAAAATTGGACTAAGACAACCCAACCTTTCTATCTGATCAAATAGATTGCGATAACATTTCTTCTCGCGTTAGGACCATGATGTCTGCTGCTCGTTTCTCTGTTACAGGGCGCATGACTCTCTAATTTAGTCTCCCCAGTGTTCCTTTAACCGGGTCTATCTCCTGCTGAGTCGGATTTTTCACCCTTAGGGCGCATAGTGAATTATTTATGAGAACTACCTGACTTATTACAAAAGACTCTGAATCGCATATTCTGTACTTGAACAGACTCAATAGGAAGAAGATAACCTCATATCTTTGTGGTACTGAAGAGGTGGTAATTTATTGAAGATTAAGAAAGGTGGGTGGCTGAATCGACTAATTAAAATATTCCGAGATATCTGTTGTCTACGAATAGGAATTCGCAAGGTGCATTTCGTGGTTGATACTCCCGTGCATGTCAGACTCTTTTGATAAATAGATAACATCACTTCGATCGGATTCATGCGTGTTTCTTTCTCCCACCTCAAGAGTCCCTTGACATGAAGCTTCGAGTTAATAAAGTTATGAAAATCAACTAAATAAGTAAACCTCATACCCATTTCATGAGTAAAAATGTTTTCGAAAAGCCCCAATCTCCTCCTTGAAATGACTTGGATCATTACAAATCGAAACTCAGTCTGGATGGGAGAAGCGAACAGGAGCAGGAACTAGGCCCACTATACGCCACTAAGATAACCGCCCCAAATCAGTTTGGTGCAGGAAATTTACAAGAAATGCACACTTAATTGCCTTAAAGTTTCCCAGTTAAGTCTTTAGAGGCCCCAATTCCCAATGGTGTTGCAGTCTATACTGGGTCTCAATGGAAACTGCTCTAAGAAAACTCTAAATTGATTGGCTATTCCACTATTCAGATATCGTTTGAGCCCTTGTTGACCCCTACTATGGGGTCTTATGAACTGTGTTTTGTACAAGATTTTGAACAAGAGTGAGCTGGAGCTGCCCAGAACAGTAGCCAATGTATCGACTCCCTACAAACTGCAGGACTTTTATTCTAATCGAATCGACCGCCAACCATTATATTCATTAAAATACACAATCGCGCAATACAGATAACAGCTCAGAAACTACCAGAAAAAAATGGGTGCTCAGCTTTTGGAAGATGGCATTACACCCTGGGAAGCCTAATTTTTCACTGAATAAGGGAGCCCCAAATATAAAAGTAAACCTTGGAGATTGTAAAAGGTACAGATCCGAGTGTAAGATGGGCATGAATTTTCAAATATCGAGGCTATCATTAAATGGGCTAGCATGTTCTCGGAATTATTCATCTCGAGTTCACCTTATCTTCGGCGGATGTCATCCAAGATTTTCAGGACGCCATTAACCAAATGAATCTAGATACCGATGTTTATGACAAGATCTATCGAAAGCCACCAGCATCGAATACAGGTGTAGGAGTTACCAGAGCTCATAGGGAACGCGCTTTGGCTGCCTGTGAAAGAAAAAACAAAAATATTATCTTTTTTACTGAGAGGAGTTGGTGAGAGCAAGTCTACTTGGTGAATTGAGGATTTCAACAACTTCCCATTTAATCAGAAATTGATCTTTCCATGATGCTATAAGCAGGGGGAAGCCAACAAAACCGCAAGTGCTAAACGACTTTCCGAATAGTAAATTCTTAGGAATGTTCTTTGGAATTAACAATGATTACTATATAGTTAATGTGAAATCCATCTGCCTCATCAAGAGTTGCAAGTCCAAAACCTTTTGGGATGGATTGCAATTTTTGCCTACAGTGGTTGAATGTTCTCTCTCGCCAAAATAAGAGCTAGGCAGTACTTGATGGTTTATGTTTACGTCTGTATTGCACCCATAAAGAAATTCAGAGAAGCAGGACACCTCAATATGGAAGACACACACGTCGGTCACAAATTGTTCAACCTCTGTATAATTAGGTTCCAGCTAGGAATCTCACAAGCCCTGACAAAACGACGCTGCCTGTCGCCGGAGGTGCAATTACGGAAAACAAAATATAATCACTCAGAACCAACTGCTATGCATTTGTGTCTCCGACTGGGCAGGAATAACGGCATTAATTGGAAGTTTATGTGCCAAAAACTTATTACCTTGATAACAAAACTGAATGATCTTGAAACTACTCCTTGACGGGTTTAGTTACATGAATGACCTGATTTCCCTCTGCCGGTCTGTTTATACCAGTAACATACAGGGTCACTTTGGGCAAATAATAAATGTCGTCTAGTCCACAGCTGATCTAATCTTCGCCTTCATTTCGGTACTAGAGTTGTGCGATGGGAGCTGAAAGATGAGGGGCAGATCATACGATATTGCCTGGTCATTCGGCCCCCTTTACCGCTCCCAATTTTTGAAGTGGAAGGATACAGAGAGACTACTTATTTGAAGGCACATTAAAGTCGGAAGCCGGTAAAGTCGCTAAATAGTCACTGAAGAAACCAACACCATGGGAGACTTTTAAAGATTTCAAATTGCTGATGGTCTACACGAACTCACTTCTCCATTATCCTTCAACGTCCTTTTAAACTTCTCTTTAGTAAAATCATTGGAGATATTAGTAATATTATCTGATAAAATCATAGCTAGTCGGGATTTTAAGTAGATGGAACTGATGACAATCGATGCAGGCTTTAATGGAAATGATTACTAACCTAGACGATGCTCAAGAGAATTTTCTGAATATTCATCACTTGTGTGATACGCAAGCTCTGCATCCATTAAGTTCTTTTAGGTGTAAACAAAAAAGACATTCGATCACACTAATCAGGTTTCTTGAATGTTTCAATTAGCTCCCTATACATTCACATTAATTTGCTACATGCGGAAACTAAAAGTTGAACCTTCGTTCCTTATGGCAATGAAGCGTAAGTTATTAAAGATCAGCTCCAAGAATGAGTCCAAGAATAGAGAAGAGCAAAGAATTAAAAATGATGGTACTTGTAGAGAAGATTCCTCTCTTTAATCTACTAATACGGATACAAAAAAGAGAATTCGGTCAGTGATAACAAACTTCTGTCTGAAATTATTGTCCCCAACCTGCCAAAATTGTAGCTGCGTAGATGATAGGCTGTAGATAAAATGTAAACCATAAATAACCAACCATTATCACCTTGTGTAAAAATAAACATACTTAAGTATTAAGTTGAATGGATTAAATTCTGGAGATCGCTTTCGTATCGAATTAATATGAAATAAGACGGCTACTTCTTTGAGCAATATATATGATGGAAATCGGATCCTGGGATTGAAATTCAAGCCAATCCCAAGTTGGAATAAGAATTAACATTTTCAATACCAAAATTCTTACATACTTATGAAAAAGCCCCTCATAGAAGCACTGCGAAACCCGTTGACGATTATACTCATTGTGGTTGTGTGTGGCTAAAGGTACCACTGTACCTCCACCTCCACCATCGTCAAGCCTTACGAATCCTACCAGTTGCGTTTTATTGTTCCGTCAGACGGCTCCTCAGCACAATGCTTGGTAGTGAATTCTCTGGCAACCTCTATCATTCTATGGCGAGAAATATCATTTCAGAGGTCAGTTGAGGGTTCGGAATTTCAATATTTGATCGAACTGAAACTGCCACTGAAGTACAAGTTTTTAATAGAATTACTAAGTGCATACGCCAGCGGTCACTGATGCTCGTTCGGTATTCCTTTCACCTTCTTTCCTACCACTATGACCCTGAAATGACTTGGTAGGTGCGAAGATGTTGCAGCGGTTGTGCGCTTGTCTAACAAGATAATACACATTCGAACCTCATAGGCATGAATTGGAATAAACCTTCAGACTAGTGAGAAGCCGGATGAGCCTAATTGGCGAACCTCATTGCCTCGAAATGAGATAGAATTCACCTTCGTTTAGCATAGACATGGGTAAAATGGCGTTAAACATGCATGTATTGGAGCTGAAATTGCCTTCGAGAGCATAACGCTCATCACTCATTGTTAAACTGGACCGTAACCTATGCAAGTAACTAATGCCAACCATGTACCACTACATTCCGTGTTAACTAATAGATCTAACTTTCAACGCCAACCCAATTTGTGATTTTCCAATGGCAAGCACACAAACGTCATGCTCATTTTTTTTAGTACTTCAGTGGCTATTTTTATACAACAGGTTCAGAGGACTCTAAAGCTCCGTAGCTCATCTGTGAGGAAAAAGTTCACTGGGTTATTGGATAGGGTGAAAATGAACCTGCTTGCGGAGGAGTCACGTTTATTTGAGGTACTGCAAGCAAGAGCTTTGTCATCCAAAAGGACGACTGCAGCCGCCTGTGCGTTCTACTGCGGAAAGCACTTGTCAGCCGGGACAGACAGCGGAGATAGAAGTTGCGATAAGCAAACACCTAGAGGTGCGCTTGCGTGCACAAGCCTACTAAATCGAATGATACAATGTCAGCGCGTAAATGCAATAAGCCCGCACGCACACTACTCCGATCAATACGCTAGTGCGAGTTATGCCAGCTATCGCGTTAGATATTGTGCCTTTCTAAGAATTCGAGTCTATAAAGTTATCTTTAAACCTCATTCTCGGCTCGAAAGCGAACTGGCTCTTATCCTCGTTGCTACTGCTACAGTTAAAAAATCAGCACAGAGAACCCCTTAATAGGAATGTAACCAACCCTATAATTGACCCGAGCCCGAACTCCGCCATTAAATTAAGACCTACTTAAATTATGCAAGCGACGGACTAAATCACACCCGTAACGGACTTGTACAAAATGAGGCGATCTCAATTTAAAATTCCGGAGTGCACTTTACGCACTTGTTCTAGTGAAGATGACCTTAGATAAAGAGATTAATAGAACTTGCTAGGCAGACTAGCATACAAAATAAAATCCCACCTGGGAATGATGCGGACATAAAAACGGCTAGTGGCCTAAAATCCCAACATTACATGACACTCCCGTGCTCCAGCTCCAGCTTTAATAAATGTGTCTTCACAAACACAAACGATCTGGGTCAAACTGAAATATACCGATACTGTTGGTCCGGAAGTAGCAGCGCCATTCTAAGCAGAACAACGTCAGGGCTTAGTAAAATGTTTACCATTCAAATCTGCTAGACTGTATGAGTGGTTCAGTAATCGTGCTGGGCCAGCACATTTTGGAAGAAAGTAAACTCCACGAATAAAACTTTATGCGATTAGAATAGGTTAATAAGCACAACTGACATATAAACTGGTTGGAGGACGCAAATCATCTACAATCAGCAATGCTTTTAGCCGAAACAGCATACTAAAAGAACATTCTGCTTCATTAAACAATGGCAAAACGCAAAGAATGAAATTTGGGTCACAGAACAGCCGGATTATATGTCGAGTCATTGACTAATAATAAGTTTGGAAAAGAGAGAGCGAGACTGAGCGCTGATTTTGATTCATGTATAAATGATCGTGCAAAAGCGAAAGAGGAGAGACATAATGGAGAAAAACAAAGGGAAAAGGTGCGAATGCAGACTAGGAAAAATTATACGTGACCTACCAGTCATCAGGAGAGGAAACAACGTGGATGAAGCATAAGGCGATAGTATACGCGCGTGCGGCATGATTCAAAGGGATGAAACAAGAGGGAAATGGTGGGGAGAGCAAAGAAGTGCAAAGAAGACTTAGTAGAAAGACGTTTGGTTGCGTGGTTCATAAGGAGGGCGAGGGAAACTAGTTATTGCCATCCAGTTGCGTTCTGCCTTCGGGGATTAATCAAACAGGCTCGTTTAGAATATGTGCTTTTACAGGCTACACAAAATAAAAAAGAACAATGGGAATTGGCGAGTAAAACAGATTTGCCCGCACAAAAGAAGCTCCGACTGCTTGAATTTGTCCATTGTTCACTTAGACAATCTTGCACCGGGTTTTCTTTGTTTTTGGTGGTTCAAGTGCCGCCAGTATTGCCTCATCAAACACATTCTTTAAGCCTTTCTAGAAGCAAATATCAATGTTTAACTATCGCAGAGATGGAAACCATTACAAAGCTATTCACAAATAATGCTAATTGATACAATAGTTTTCACGAATGGTAAGACCTACTTGTGTGAGTGCAGAACACTCGACATATTTAACAGCTCTGAGCTCTTTTGCCATCTTTTCTCCTTGTTCTTGGGTAATAGGTTTCTGCTTATTCTTAGCCAGCTTTTCCACTGTAGTGGTGTCACCTCGAAGATCAATTTGAGTACCAACTAGTAAATACGGCACACTCGGTGCATGATGATTGACTTCATTGCACCACTAACAAAAAACGATTACATTGATAAAGCATTTAGAGTTGCCTTTAAAACTGAAAAAATACTGCAATAAAACCTAAAGAATCGATTATAGATTTGTAAAAAACGAAAACAATCACTGGAGAGAAATAAAGTACCTTTTCCTTAATATTATTGAAGGAAGTTGGATTTACAACCGAGAAGCATAACAAGAAAACGTCCGTTTGAGGATAACTAAGTGGCCTCAATCGATCATAATCTTCCTGACCAGCTGTGTCAAAGAGAGCAAGGACCATAGGATCCCCGCCAATCATAACAGTTACCGCATAATTATCAAAAACCTAGGAACCACTTAGCCATGAAAAGATTTACCGTTGGAACATATTCCGATGGAAACTTGTTCGTTGTATAAGATATCAAAAGGCATGTTTTACCTACTGCACCATCTCCAACAACAACACATTTCATAGTACGACTAGAACCGCTCATTTTCCCGAAATAGAGAGCCTAGTTTCTTCAACCAAAGAGCGCTACCGCAAGTAGGAAAAACTAAAACAAATATAAAGGAAAATTTTTGTAATTTGATCAGACTCTCAACAAATAGCAATATCGAATTGCTAACTCTCCAAAATTTATGCAAAAAATTTCTGCAAATTTTTCGTATTTGGCTCTCTCGTGTACAAGCGCACTTTGATGATACTTAAATAGCGAAAAATAATGGTTAACCTAAAATTGGATCGAAGTTTAAGCATGCGATAAGAAAGAATTTCGAGTTTCCGAAAGTCTCGATTTTTCCACCGGATATTCGATCATGTCTTACAAAATAGCTGGGATGTTATAGAGCATCAGCTTGATCTCAGTGCTACATATCAAATTGTTTTGGGTTGTACACTTGTGCCTTTCTAAATGAGAAATGCGCGAATAATAATATTTTCGAACTATAAATCGAAATTCGAACGAAAGTTCACGAGTGAAACATGAAACGCCTGCGCGATTCTCATCTATTTTTAAATTGAAACTGAATGCCGATTTCTCAGAAAAGCCAATTTTATTCCTGAAATATTATTTGCCGAAGTCGAATTGGGTACTGTGCTAAATTTCATGGAAGATAGTAGCCAAAGGAGCAGTCTTGAAAGGGATCAAAAAAGTCTCCAATTTACTTACAACCTCGCAACTAAATCGATCCAATCGTTCGCGTACTTGGTTTATATTGATGAGCCAACCTCAAAATGCCAGCAAAGTCATCCTTCCTTTCAATGGTATTAGGGGTTCTTGCGAGAGAACTAATGGGCAAAAGCACGGCAAAAAGAATTTTGTTTATTTATCCATATAGGAGGAATGGTAGGCAAAAAAATGAGATGCCATAATGTATGGAAGAACTGGATAAATAAATAAGTCATGTCTGATTGTAAAACATATCGCACCACCATTTCAAATTTTATTTTCAATGTAAAATATAGAAGTTTGATATTTTCTAAATTTTCTCCATAGAAAGCGATAAATCACGAGCTTTTAGCATCCCTTATATAATCCAACTAGCTGGATATTTATCTTCCACATTGGTTCAGTCATTACTGCCCTTGGGGTCATTCGGACTCGTCGACAACGAATTGTATATTTCGATTGTCAAACTTTTGGCCATGGATCGTATTAGCTATGCAAGTTCGATTTTATATCCGAACTGTATGCCATGATTATCCAACTGCTATTTTACGTTATTCCGATTTCAACCAGCTGGTTCTTTTTTATCGCTACGCGACTAGATATATTCTCTTACGAATTGCCCGCTTTAGATACAGTGCCATTTTTAAATACAATTCGTTTATTATTTTGATGCAAGTATGTACTGGTATTCTTATAATAACGTGTATTCTTTATTTCAGAGCCCTTCAAGGTGCAGATTTTGTAATGAGCCATTCGAGTGTTGGAGCGAACAGCCCGTATGTTGCGTTTGCCATGCATTCCTTTACGACTACGCAACCGCCGGCATGATTAATGGAATTAAGTCTTCAGAAGAAAAAGAGGCGTCCAATGACAGTGGCACAGAGGAGTTAGATTTGGAAGCAGGTAATTCGCCCGATTCTCATCCATCGGCATCCCGGAATACTACATCATTTTCTTCCCCTCATCTCACTTGTCCCTATCTTCACCCATCCTCTCGGTCAACGCAACAACCGTTGTATCCACCGAATGCGTCCAATATATCTGATCCACCTTCACAGGCTTATCTTGAAGTGCTTCCTACGGAAATCCTCATTCGTGTGTTCCAATTCCTTGACGACTTCGCTATTTGGAGTCTTCGTACCGCCTCTCCTCGGCTTCGCGCTATAGTCGACAGCGAAATCCCAGACGAGCGATGGGCGAAATTCGTATCTCATCGCTGGCCCATTTTCGTTCCTCGGCATCGTATTTCCTCTTGGCGAGTTCTGTACCTCAATATGATGGAAAGCGTTACCTGCAGCCTTTGCCTCTCACGTATCCATATGCCCACCGTGTTCCCTATTGACGTTCCTGGCGTCCGCTTCCGTAGAATAGTCTCGGAGATTCGCAGTCTCTGTGCAGATCCCCCCTACGGTATTAAAGCAGTAGCTCTAGATACGGATACCTATGCACATTGTCTGGCCGGGATAACTGGTCCCCCAGCGTCTCCCTATGAGGGTGGGCTCTTCTACGTTCACATCCTTATACCCGATAGTCACCCCATGCGCCCACCCGTGATTAGATTTCTCACTCGTATACTCCATCCCAATGTTAGCTTCCATGGTGACATTGGTCTGGATTGCATTCGGCATAATTGGAGCTTGGCCCTTACACTTGATAAGGTTTTGCTTAGCATCCAGTCGCTGTTGACCGACCCTTATACGCGTGTCTGCATGGAGCCGGCGGTTGGCCGGCTATACACTCAAAATCGGGACCAGTTTGAGAAATTGGCCAAGTTATGGACGTGGAAATATGCATGCCACGATTATCTTTCAACCGACTTCATTTCCCAACTCACGATTCCAAACCATGTTGATTAAGGCCACAGTTTCCTCCTTCCCTTCCTATTGGCGATCTCAAATTTTGTTTTATTGAGAACAATGATTGTGTACTCTTGTATAGTAAAGTGCGTTATACGGTGAACAACCAGTGCGTGTCAGCTGGGTGTAAATTCCTGGAACTTTTTCAGCTATTTGCAAAGGGGGAGTCTTTACTAAATTGAAGTCGCATTGAGTGATCCTCAAATCTCGTCTTGGGCTATCATTCTCCAGTTTCCGCTCTGATTATTTGCCCTTCCACCTAGCCTATCGTACGTCGGCGACCGCTGGACTGCCTATCTCCCTTTAGGAATGTTTATACACTTCCGTGGTACTGCGAGGAAGCAAAGATTGAGTTTACTTATCAATAGTACGTTTAATCCCTAATACTCGTATTGTTCATCAAAGTGCAAGTGGTTCGGTTTGAGTAATTTCTCTAAAATCGGAATTCCTATTTGAGTTAACTGAGTAAGCTTTAAATGCAAGAGCTGGATCCTGGACATCATTTTCCCTTAATACTTAACGATGCTATCCGTGCAGATACTTCCCGAACATTTTTTAGATGTTTATAAAAAGGCAATTTTAGTCACATCCGTAGTGTGTCACAACATTTAACTGCCTTTATCTGTAACGTTTGTAGAACAAGCAACCAGGAAGGGATAAACGTTTTCGTCGTTGATGGTGTAGAGATTTTATTTTGACTACATTTGAATTATCTCATTTCGGTTCACATCGGGCACGCGAGAGGCCATAAACGGTACGCAAGAAGATACTAAGCTGCCTTCAATAGAATCGTAAGCGCTATCAAATTTAGTTGATCAGAATTATTGGTGTGTCTGCATTGCTGGCCTTCTTGTACCGACAGAAAAGCATAATTTTATTAGCAAGATTTAATCACCCCCCATCACGCCCGGTATTGGTAACAAAAGCCTCGATTACTCGATATGATCGGTCATTCTGGTGACTAAAACACGCGGGTCTGCGAGACTGTATGATGTCTTAGTTCCAACCTTCATCCATTGTTGCCATCTGGTGCGGATTGTCGCCTGGGGTCTACAATTTACAATTTATCTGGACAGCAATTGAGCTGGAGACCCGATGTTCCTGCCAAGACCCAAATGGTATTTCAACTAAGATCCAGGAGATAATACTCTTGCGGTATGCAAGGGGCGTTTAGACCTTTGGGATATAATATATCGATTACGTCGTATACTGATTGTTGGCCTTCGCATGTGACCTTTCTATAAAGTTCTCTTCTCTTAGTTGGTGTATTTTATGCTTATCAATAATCGGTAAAGTCTAACTGTAAAAGCGTGCGTGCGTAGTCATAAAAGAAAATCTGGGCTTACGGTCTAAAATCCACCCTCACTCACGAGAAGCCATGTGGCTCCAGGGTCTACCTGCAGTATTGAAATTTTTTGCTGATGACGTACTGATGGCATGAGGATTCCGCCGTATGTCATACAATGTGTCTAAAAGATTAAAATTTGAGATCATATCTGGCCTGCGTATATTGCTTCATTCAAAGCTCGTCTACAAAGCATGCTTATTTTGTAGCCTTGGGCATTATAATAAAAATCTAGAGGTGTAGCGAAATTGAGCAATTCCCTAGTTGTTTCCGGTTTGTATTTTAGTGGACGACGAAAGAGGAACACACAGATGCAAAATATGGTGCTAAAATTAGTAAACTGTGATTTCACGCTGGTGGTCCAATTTCATTGCGACCTCCAGTAGTGGGCAGGCGCTGGAGTGCAGGTGCACTGGTAATTTATTATGGAATTGGAAACCGGTGGATGGAGAATGTCAGAGGTTCAGGAATACTTGTGCAGAGCTTTAGAGAGTAAACGATGATTCTTATATATGAGTGTTCTAATTATGCCTTCAAAAAAGGTAGTGATGATCAGCTACTTTAAACACTAGCAAGATTTTTATTAACCTTATTTAACCAGAGGATCTCAAGGCATTACCATTGTGAGTCAGGGGAATTGGAGGAATCTCGTTTGCTTTCTAAGCAGACTTTAAACTTTGTTTCTTGTCTTCATTATAACTTCATATTTGTTGTTCATCCCCTAAGCTGCCGTCTGGAGAACGTAAACCCCATGCCGTTGGAGACCATTCATTGGTTTTATAGCAGTAGTTGGATTGTTCTTCCATGGTCTTCAGTAAATAAATCACGCTCTCCTTTTATCCGTTACTTTACTTCATGGGAAGCATTCGGATGGCACAATTCTAGATAGCTTCCTGGATATCCTTAGCATAGATTTTGAATCACCCAAATGGCGGACAGAACTGGTCCAACGGCTCTGAGCGGAAACTTCGGTTTGAAAGACCACTTTTATTCATCTGGTCATGTGACGATAATTGGAGTGGTAATTCCGAATGGCATTATCATTCCGGAAATGAACGAATAGCATAAGTTCTCGCTTTCAAAGTCTAGAGGGTGAACATCGGTGAATTCCGAAAACGAACGTGGTGGTCGTTCTACTAGCGGACATCTAAGTGAGACTTGGGGTTCAAAGAGACTTAATGCTTCTGACAATTTACACGCTTCTCAAACTCAATGCCTCATTTTCAAACGTGGCGTATTCCACACTCGTTGATCGAAATTCAAGTGGCAGAATACTGGACGCAATATTGACACTCAAATAAATTGACAGAAGCCAAAACTTTACACTTGAAAGGGAGCCATCTAAGTGAGCTAATGACAGATTTTAAGCAATGCCGTTTTGCAGCATGAGTCTATGTAAGATCAATTCATCGTTAATATTGTGATTCAAGAAGTTACTTGTCAGTGAACATTTCAAAAGCAGCAGGGAGAAAGCGGTTTCTACTGGCGGGTAGCATCAGACCGTTCTGAGAGAGAATCAACCGGAGGAAATTGTTGCATTGCTGTTTTGAAATTATGTTAAATTAACTAAAATTTGTACAAGTAACCTTTTACCCAAATTATATAATTTACAACCTTGTTTCATCAAATGTCCCACATAATGCGTCCCAATTATCATTAACATAAATGACTATTTTGGCATTCTTAATAGCATGCTATATCGAGAATTAGAGTAGAGTGAATAGCGAAAAATTTCGTCAAAATTGGCTAGAATCTGGCACCCTAAAGAAGAGTAAAAGCAAGTCTAGCCCGACGCAAAGGAAATTTTTCAAAGATGATTTAAATGAAGAACTTTTCTAAAGGCCTTTACATCATTAATAATTAGACCGTTTCAGCAAGCAGATTGGTATTATTTCTTCCTCTACTACTTCAGCTGAAACTTATTAATATCAGCAATTTTATGCATTTTCATGAAAATTTTTCGGACTGAAAAATGGAATATCTCCTCAGTGCGCTATTTAGCGCGATGAGGGCGTGCACATAAGTCTATGAAATTGCGTTGTAGCTGCATGAACATCTAGAAATTTTTCGACGAATAAAGATGGCTTTGAAAGCGAACGAAAAAGAACACTTAGATGTGAGTTGCAATCACGATTTTTATGCAAAATTACGTTTCTTATATTAACCCGTATTTGTTCCCATTTTAAACGCAACTACGTCTGAAAGGCCAACACTGATAAAGCATCATGCAGCGGTATAACGCTGCGTAAAGGAGCCTTTATAACGATGCTCAAGCCAAATTCCCTGAATGCGCGTGTTTTCGACTCCACTGTCTTCTATCTGGTGCGAGTCATTTAGAATAAACTTGACGCATAGGCTCCTTTGAGTAGCACAGTTTGAAGTAACTGAAATGTAGATCCACCAATAATTTCACCTGATCGCCCTTTCAATTTAAGCCTAAACGCTTCCTGCTAAACTTCTATCTATTCCTGTTTGTATCCCAAGATTAAGGGTTCACAAAACTTCCCATTAAGCAACATTTAAATGCTTCTAGCATCAAGCAACCCCTAAAGAAGACAAATGCATGAACGTTCGAAAAAAGTATGTCTATATTGAATCGAAATATGGTTTATGACATCAGAATTATGCTAGAAAGAACTATCAATTTTATCTAATAAAAGCCAAACGCATTTTAGAAACACAGTTTAGTTAATAAGGGCCAATAGACTGTCCATTTTATCTATTTCTACCTTTACTGGATCCGGCTTCTCCAAACCCTTTTTCTCCTGTAAGGAAGACATTAAGTACGTCAGAATGCGGGCGTCATTATTTAATTGAAGAATTCAGCACCAGCACTGATTGTTGGGTAAACTTGCCTTTGGCTTTTTCCTGAGATTAGGGGAAAGTTTCAGGGATATGACCTGGCCTCTGAAAAAAATAATAACATGGCATTAATGCAACTGAAATATTTAAGAAGGTGAATATTGCTTAACTGATTTGATAATCAAGAAGTGTCTCAAGCAGCCTTTCTCCTAGGATCCACATCAGAACTCCACTACTTAGGTTGGGCTGATAGCCAGAAATTGTCTCTGGTTCAATTTCTGATGGCCCAAAACCAGCATTGATAACTCTGAAACGTGAGATAACCTTTTCCGATCGCAATCATTTTTTAATACAACTCAGCCTTTATGGAACGAGTTTGCCTAGTCAGATTAATGATTGGACTTGGCTTAAACTAATGGTCGCATGGTATTTGTCTACCGTCTAAATTCCGATTTTTGTGCACTGGTGGAATATTAGTAGTCTAAACTCGTCGGCTGAAATGGATTCCGCCGTTGCGCACCCAATATCTAGAGTGAGCAATCACACCGATTAGTGCTGATCTATAAAGAGATAATCAGTTGGAGATACTCAATCAGAGGGGCTTTAAGAAGCCTGGGATACATTTTTTCATAACAGTGGTCTCAATTTACGTTACAGTACTTGCACGTTTCCAGGAGGTATACTAACGTCTTGATTTCAGGTAGAGAGTGAACTAGGTAAAAACGCCGTCGTTTTTATTTTTTCTTCCCAAACCACACTATCTAATGAATTTTCAGATGTATTTGCAACCGGTTCATGCCTGTTTCCAATGTCAGTTCTTCTCCCCTGACGTTAAGCGTTTGGGCTTGTCATATCTGCACTATCCATGTCCTCAACGTATTTTCTTAATTCGTTTAGAGACCAACTGGACACAAACCATTCTTTCCGTGGGGAAGTCACTGCATATCTTTTAAAATAGTCAAGAGAGTGATATCACTTTTAGTTCATGAAAGCTGACTCATGCAAGCAGCAGCTTATTGAATAGTCCGGTCATCTACGGCAGTATTGCAACCTTATGAATTCCATGACTAGTTGAACAGATCTAGTTGTAACAGATCTGGCTCGGTTGCTATTTTCCGCAAATCTTTACAGACCGCGCCTACTTATGGAACCAACCGAAACTATGCAGACACGAATTGTGGATCGTGGAAAAGAACCCAGTCATCGGGCCCCAACATCACAATAGCGTCCAACGTCAGAGATGCGGATAGTAAAACACAGTCAAAAGAGACTAGTTACCTCCATATCATTCTGTAATGCAAGCTCCTACACTAATTTCGTCACTTTCTCCAATGGACGGCATGAGTGAAATTAGCATAGAAAGGACAAGCTTATTGCTTTGGAAGTTCCATCCTGATAGCCAATTGAATACTTTGTGGGAAACATTTTTAATAATGATTGTTACTGTTCACCGAAGAATTAATGGCTATCAGCTATTGAAGCCGACTAGGACCCCTCTAAACCACTATACCAAGGGCGCAGAAGGCCCATGTTTTAGAGAATCTAAATAAAGGAGTGTTCGAATAGGCTGTTAAAAGATCATTCAGTGACATCTAGAAGAAGTATTATCAAGAACGCGTGTTGGAGCGAAGGATGTCGGTATGATTGGCAGTGGCGATGACTACTTCAAGCCTCATATACAGACATCCGGTAGGAGGTTACAGAAAAGATTTTCGATTGCAACATTACGTAGTACTTTCTGTACAAGAAAACAAATGAACCTACCTGTTGTCACCACAGATAATGATTGGCTGCACACGGTTGAAGGCCACTTGAGTCAATTTGACGCGTTTCTTTTGCACAATCGTTTGGAGACAAAGAGGTTCGTACTTGTTTACGTTGAGATCGTAAATGTGGACTTTTCCATTAGATGTAACAGCCGCAAAGACAGTGGACGAGTAGGGAGCCCATGCGACATCTTCAACGGGAGCTCCAAGGTCGTAAACGAATAAGGGGTCCCTAATATCAAAATATTTCAAATTTCCCAATTGAAATAGTTGCTTAATGCCAGATGACGCAGTGGGTTTCCCTTTCTCGTTTCCAAACGACAACGCCATCGCAATGTCTAAGCTATCAGGGCGTGCGAAAAAGTACAACGCGTTTGTTCGTGGGAAGGCTTGAATGAGAGAAAGCTATTCAGAAAAGATAAAGGTGGCCACAGTTTAACTCAACTGATTAGTTAGGCATGCTCTGACTTAGCAGGAGGATATTTCGATTCGAGAAAGACTAAATAATATCTGAGGTCGCGACTTCAGAGTGAGCCATCCAAAGGAAGTTGAAATTAGCCCAAGATTAAGTGAGAACTGGAAATAATCCACCAGGTTTTTCGCAATCCAAATCCGCTAAAACGTTTTTTTTTAATATAAAATACGCAAATCATAAAATAATATCTATCAATTCTGTTCCCAACTAGGGTCATTTGATATCCTTTGTAATCACATAGCAATAGAGTGGTCTCTTTGTCCACCACAAATATACCAATCAAGGGTAATAAACCAGACGGGAGGGGGGAGATTTCGGTCACAAAATTACACTGCCGCTCCACTTGTGGGTTGGTGAAACTGCATCCAGTCCATGACTACTTAAAGGCTCTTGTAATTATGCAGCCTACTTAATTCTCTAAGACTGAAACGGTAAAGGTTAACTTGTGGTCTTTTTCCTCTGGGGTAAAAGTCTTCGCATCCCAAAATCTATCATCCACATTTGTGGCGATATATGGAGGACCAGGCAGAAAACAATGTAGGGTGAAAAAGAAACGAAGAGGCTGCAATCATAAACCTACCTTTCAAGAGACGCATTGACCAAGTACCAAGTAATTACCCGTTTAAGTGAAAATGCTTTAAGGTAATAATTCAATTAGCACTACAGAAACGACAATTCTGCTTTCACATTATTATTTTGCCATTTGTTTATTATTCCTGTTGTTGTGATCGACAATAACTCAGCTCAGAAATAAGCAAACAGGGACTACTTTGTCAAATATAGATACAACGCAAACTTACTTTTTCTCCTGATGCCATATTTTGACCGTCCAGTCAGCTGAACAAGTGATAAAGATATCTTCATGGAAGCAATTCCAGTCGAGTTTGTAGACAGCCATGCTATGCGCCTTGAAAGTAGACAAATACTCAGAACTGCTGGTCCTGCTGCACTTGTGTAGCGTACCCTCCTCCGTAGCAATTAAGAAGATCTGATTGTCCCACCTGTGGAATGCCAACGCCGTGCCACTCTCTACAGTAACGCAGTAACCTTTAAAAAACTCATACCTTAAAATACCTTCTACATGACTTTTCTAGGGTTCACAAAGTGAAATCCGACTTACTGGATTGTCCAGCCATGTGAGGAAAATACCATCTGTGCACATCTGTTGCTCAAAAACTCGGGGAAAAATGCGTCGTAGAAGAATATCTTAAGCACTTAGCCAGTGATTTTTTATTAGCACGTTATTTTCTATAGGCGCGGGATCGCACACTTGCTTGTCTCTATTTATGACCTATAAATTTAGCACTAGGACCTTGATATCTGCATAAAGTTTCGTGTCTGTTCTTTCAGCCATATTATCTTACCATTTCTCCTGCTGGTTTAGTCCCAGCCAATGGTACACGTCCTGCTACTTGGAACGCACACGCAGTGTACAGTCGAAAAGCCTTTCCTCTTTTCTTTAAGTTGGATCGTGCCAATCAGTATTACTTAAAAGGACCAGTGGAGTAAAGTGAAAAAAAAACATTTCGCACTAGCAGCAAGTTCTGGGTGTAAATTTGCCAAAGGAAAGTGGCTTTTAATTCTTACCGTGCGAAGAGACCTGCACGGCTCCCAGATCCTCCGTGCTATCTTCTGGCAATTTCATCTGGAGGATGTCGTAGCATGTGATATCATCCTAGATTTAAATGTTAAATCGATTGTTAAAAGTAGGTGAAACGGATATAATTGAACCTAAACATAAGAAAGTAAAAAAGATAGAGCGTGCAAATTATTAAAAGGGGATTTGGGAGCGCCTAAACGGATAAGCTAATAACAAAATAGCGGAACACTTGGAATGCGTCGTTAAATGAAATTTTCAGTGATTTCAGGGACAACAAAGTACAAAACTGACATAACAGACAAAAAAATAGCTTATTAAAAAATAGCTCAATTCACTTACAGGACATTCGTGAAAAGTTCCAACGCCCGACTTTAAATTGATAAAAATTGCGGTATTATACAAACCATGAATTTAGTGATCCATCATTTTGCTTCTTTGGAAAATTACCTTAGGAATGCTCCAACTAGAAACACGACCGTCGGAACTAATGGAATAAAAAACTAGGTTGGGCTGATCTTCAGAGCAGAGCCATCTAACTTGCCAAACAGGGTCAGTATTTTTGTTCGAATGCGCAGTGCTGACATAGAGTGGACCTTCTTTTTCCTGATTCAACTTATAAACCCCTACGGAACCATCATTAAAACCAACACATATTAGTGAATGGAGCTCAGGGTGGATGTCTAGACACAAGACTCCTGATTCTGCGTGGAAAATGTACTCTGGATAACCGGGATTCTTTAGCGAGTAAAAGCATATCATTCCACCGCCATGTTTGTGAAACTCATCTAGGAGGGAGTCAAAGGACAGATGAGACCCTTACGAGAACCGAGACCAACGGCAAAAAGGTCATTATACCGAGGTGACCAACAAAGCGCCGTGACGGTCATTTTCTTCGCCTTATCGTAGGAGAATTTCCAAAGTGGCAGGAGGGTTCCCATGGAGTCACGGAAGTCGTCGGCAAGATCCTCGTAGTAGGCAAAGTCTTGCAAGACATCGTCATAAGTGTTTTGGTTGATCATTCTTTCAACAGTTTTAACTGGTTTTAGGAAAGCACCTAGCCCCTCCACCTGATTAGAAAATAGACAAAATATAGAAAGAACTGACCCTTGAATCATTTTTTTGCCTTTGGACCTGAGGTTTCGCCTGAATTAGCCTTGAAACTGAAGTTCTCCTCTCCCCAGATTCATTCTATTTATCATAAGTTATGCTTATTATTTGATGAAACCTTAGTAGCTGCTGTAGCTTGGTAAAAATCATAAATACCCCATTGAGTTATATTAGCAGAAAAATTACTTCTCGCTGGGGGCTCCGTCTGGTTGCCGAATTCCTATTCAGTTTCAAATGCATGGTCGCATTACCTTCAATGTGTTGTTATAGGTCTGACTTGCATGCTCACAAAAATTGAACTGATTAACTAATTTTTTTTCCGTTATTTCTTGTGGTGGTACTTGGTCTTCCTTTTTCTAATAATACATACTTATTCCTAAATTTCATTCACTTTTTCTTCATCATTTTCGTCTGCATCAACCTTATCACTCAAACCTTTTGCTTCATCTAACTCAATAGTTTCCATATTCCCATCAACTTCAAAGTAAAATGTCATTTGGTCGAAGCATGGAACTCGTTTGTATTGATTTTCCTTTGCTATTAGGAGATGATGAAATCTAAGATACCTTGAAATCAAATCTCACAATGTTATCCGGAGCGTGAGGGTCGATTGCTGTCAATTCTCGCGTTATTTCTTCTTTTAATTCCTTTACAATAACAATAAACATTAATTACGTCTTCAGTCAGTTGCAGTTGGTCTTTGGGATTAATTGGTGAGTCTTCGGGTGGCTGTTCAAAGACATCTTCATTCTTATTACTTCTTCGCTGACTTCTGGCGGTTGTCTAAACCTAATTATTGCATTTTGTGAATAAACCTTTTTCTTTATCATTGGAGAACTTCACTACCGCTCCAACGAAGCAGCTAAAATTGAATGACAATTATCTGTTGATATGGCGATGACCCAATAAACCATTTAAAGCACATTTATCATGGCATTGAAAGATTTAGACTCAATAAACTCAAACATTGAATGACATTCTAGTTTAACAAATAATATTACTAATGGACTCCATGAGATATGATAAACAAACATTTGCTTTTTTTAAATTACGAATTTTGTGGAGCAGATGAAAAAAACATTCAAACGATTTAAACTGTAACGAATTGATGCATTTGTTATTCTAAAAGACTTAAAGCGCTTTTGCTCTGCAGTATCGGTTGAAAGTACCAAACTTCGAAACACGATGAGCTAAGAGGCGGCAATTCAGAGATTCGACAAAGCAAGGAATAGTGCCGGCACACCGAATCGTGGACTTGTAAACTTATTATCTTTTAATTTGTTAGTTGACCGGGTGTTTTGTGAGCATAATCCAATTCGACTGAAATTCGCGTAAAAAGGGGACAAAACGAAGTGCAAGTTCTTTGTTATAACCATAATTGAATTGTTTGAATCGGCTTAATTTAGTCTCTTTTCTTAAAGTGCAGCTATTAAACAGACTGTAGATTTGTGTGTGACAATAGCGTCTCTGCTAATTAGGTGTTTTGCGGTTTAATAATAATAAGTAAATTCATAGAATTTTGACCGAAGATTATTGACTTAAACGGGAATTGAATCTGCATACATGGCTGCAGTGTTCGTTAACGTGCCTGATACATCCCGTAGCCCTTGGCTTTTTTAAATGCAGCTAAAAATTAAGTTTCTTCTTAATTGCGAAATTATTTGAGACCTATACACAGTTACTTCTACAGCACACAGTTGCGAATTATTTATAAATTTTGTTTAAGACAGTATTCTCTTTATGTTAGCAAAAATAATAAAAGTTGTCAGGGTCACATGAAATGTGTTAAAGATAAAGAAGCCAATCAGCTATAGGTAAAAGCTATTCTATTCGTTACTATCCTTTTGCAGTTTTGATATAAAATAGTTAGTCTCTCTTGGGTCTATTTCTTGTTCAAACCTTAGGCGACTCCAGAGTCCTTTATTTTTCTTAACTAGCGTATCTCATCGTGTCATATCTTGTTTAACACAAACTATTTTCCATGGATTATTTTAAGCAATAGTTCGCCTGCATATTGCCGTAGTTCCTATTTAACCTGCTTCCATGAGTGATTGATATTTTTTTTCGCGTTTTTCTATTCTCATCTTTCCAAACCAATTTTACTTTTTACGACTGGATCTGCTTTACCCTCGAATGTGGGTGGTGATAATAACTTAGACGAATACAACGCAAGATTAGCATGATTTGCCCTTTTTATGAGACTGAGTATATCATTTGTTATTTCCGTTGAGCGTTTCTAATTTTCATTTTAGCAATCCGAATGAGTTTTTTAGCATCTCGTCAGGTTCTCTTTGCTTCTGTGAGAACTATCCGACACAAACCATGGCTGCCCAAATTCCGTCTCATTCGTCAAATGCAGCCTTGGGTCCAGCCTTTCGATCCAGATCTCATTTCTATTGGTGGAAAAAGCGGATCAGAACGGGCAACGGCCTCTGAAATTCGTGAACATTTGCGACGAAATGGCCTGATGCCTCCTCTCATCTTCCAGGACCGTCCCATCAATCTCACTCATTCCGGTTTGTTTTATAAATAAATTACCCCACTGAATTGCATTTCAGTAGACTTTAATTACCATGTATGTGCTCTTTAGGTCGTATATTTGACGAGTACGTTCCTCCGGAAGGCGATGGAAAATTGTCGCTTCTTTCAGCTGGAGTAATCGAGTCAACTTTTCTCATTTGACGTTTTATTCCAAATAGGGAGTAAGAGAAATAAAGGATTCGATTTCGAAGAAGGCCGTGACGGCGAGAGCTACAGTTCGTATCAAGAAACATAAACCCACCTTCACTACCGCCGGGTTTCCTTCTGAAGCAGATGCCATCTACAAAGAAGTACTTAGTCTGCTTCCAAAGTGAGCTTTTATCACAAGTTCTTACATGTCTGGCATACCATTTGCGATCAGTATGTAGTTGAAGGAGATGGATAGGGGAGCAAGTGATTAATTCGCTAAACATAATCCATTAGAAATCTAGTGTGTGCCTGTTTTTATGTACCTCTTTAACTTTTTTTTGGATAATTCTTACTAATCGATTTTATCCAGATTTTATGACAATGAGGAGAGACTTCTCGAACTCGTTACGGAGAAGGCTTTCGTGGTGAGTGCCTTACAATTGGCTCGCATAAAATTCTGTTTCACCTCTCCACTCTAATTTGCATTATATTATTCACGTGCTATGTTCGACACCTCTTGTCCTGAGATTAACTTTTTGTCAAGTCTTTTATTGTGATAAAATTTTCACTCACGCAGCCTAGAGGCCGCCTAATCTCGTTCCTAATGTGCTTCTTTTCAACAATCTCCGACAACGACATTCATCGTTCCGTAGCAGATGAATAATCGTCTTATTGACTGTTTCCAAGACAGTATTTTTGTTGCGGAAGTTTACTGTCTCGCTTTCAAACCCTAATTGCTATTTCTGGATAGCTCTAGAGTATTGGTACTGAATTTGGGATAATTCGGAAAAAAGCACTCGAGTCGGTCGTGTCGTGTTATTTAGGCTTGTGAATCGTACTTGCTTTTTAAATACCTCCCCAAGAACGGAATTGGTTTGCTTCTCATGTTGCCTTGATCCATAATACGCATCTTGTCAACATTTCATTAATTTGGATCATTTGTAGGAGATGACGGAGGGCTTGAAACTACGAACACTTCACTGGGTCTTCGTGGGGAGTATAGAGCCGCCTCGGGTGGTCAGCTGTCGGACGGAAGAGACCATTGGCAAGGGTAACATATTCGGTCAGACCACCGTCCGTTTTCACACTCAACAGGTAAGTCTCACACAATTCTCTCGCTTTCCTTACCGAAATTCTCTGCATTGAAATGACTTGAAATTGCCTTTCCGTTTTATTAATCCATTTACAAAAAATACCTGCGCAATACAGCACTTCAAACTTGTGGTTCTTTAATGGCCCCACTTGTTATCAAATGGGGTGATGCCAGTTATCCCGCCGTCCCTATCATAAGTTAGTATATTGGGCGCTATTTCTCGCGCCTTATTTCTATTATTTTGAACTTGTTTCTGCGATCCTAAAATCTTCAGAGACTGTCCGATCTTCCCAACCGCTTCTTTTTACTAGATATTGTTTGCAGACCTTTTCTAAATCTACCTGTCTTCTAATCTCTCGACTCACGCTTTTATTATGCATGATGGAATGAGGAATCACTGGTTACCGTAAATTCAGCATGGCTATCAACGGAAAATACCAGTCTACTTCCGACCATGGCTTAGACTACTGCTTCCCTTACGGTTGAAACAGCAGCTTAAAAGGTTGAGTGGTTGCACGCCGGTGAGAATCGAATCTATGGCTTCTCTCGAGAACGTTACTACATTATCCCAGCATTGTTAGAAAAAAAAGTGCAAAACACTTAAAACGGAAACGAAAAAAGGACTAAGAACTTGAAAAGTCCGGCGAAAGGTATAACGGAGAATTAAAATTTTTTCTCTGCCCAAGATCTTTTTTTTTCTCAGTGAACTTGTAAGAATCGGAGTTAGCTTAAAAACTGGGCGTTCTTTATTTTTTTGGGTATTTTAGGTTTCGAAGTAGCCTTTCACCTTTTATTATAAGGAATTTCTTCTTTGAGTCTGCCATTGGTGATATGTTCATCGGGGTTCCCACCGTAGCCAAGATTCTCTTAAAAATTGATTATCAACAGATTTCATCCCTTTTTACGTCGACTTTCCGAAGATATCCGGCGTATTTAATTTTTTTAGAATTGGTGCAGTTTCTTAATCTTTCCCTTATGGATGCCCTTCATTGCTCAAAAAATTTTTCGCGTGGCCTTTGAACTGTCTGCCACTGTGCTAACGTGAGTTGCGTTTGAGCCTCAGATCCAGTCCTGGTGCTTTTCTACAGATGCATTTCCTAATAGTGATAGAATATAATGGACGATCTGCAAAGCTACTTTTAGTTATTAAATTGACATAAAATCGTTTATGGTCAAAATCGTTTTTGTCAAAAAGGACAGAACATGTCCTATTTTCAAGGTTCGGTTAAGATAAACATAAATATCCTAACTTCAAATGCCTGCTTATTTTATCTTAACTACAATAATTGAACGAGTTCCCATGATCTGCCTAATCTCTACCTTCCCTTCCCACCACGTGACCTTGACTTATTGATCGCGCATTTGACGCTAGGTCTGTCTTCTAATAGACTGCAATTTTGCAACTTTGGTTGAATATGATTATTTTGCTTCACTGCTAAGATCCAGAGTCACATCCTCACTTCAGAAATTTGGAATCCGTAAAATGTCAAAAAAATTTCACATCAGCGAGGATGATGTAGGCATTCCTCTTCTCTCCGAGTTTCTTGTTCAATTGCCTACTGATGAATACATGAACCCCGCGTCTGAAGTCCAGGTGACAAGGTACTACGAGACTAACATATCTGAAATCGTTTTCACTGAACCTAAACACAGCGAGCTGGAGCAGGTTTTAACTCCCTTTCATGCTCCAAGTAAACGGACGCGCCAGTTGTCCGGAACTATTAGTGAGGGGAATCTTGGGGAAGACATGCATGATGACGAAATTATCAGTCTCTTAGCAAGTCTCTTGGATACACCTGATGCCACTGCGAACTCCTACAAAAGTTCGCCGTGGATGCTCACTGGTTGGAATACGACTGAAGGGAGAGTTCCTAGTGGGTCTGTATTACATGAACCAGAATCGCGCCGTAGGAGTAGCGCGATACGTGCTTCAAATTCAGCCAGCTGCCCCAATAAGCCTCGCAGCGACTGCTGCTCGGAGTGCATTGATGTATCGCGGTGCGATGATAATGTCACTAATACCTGTGGAACCACAGTGGAGGAATGTCCAGCCACTTCAACTGAATCCGTACATCGTCATCGGGTGAGTCACGAAGTAGCCAGTGCAAGTGTGTGTTCGAAAGATGACGGGAATTGCATGTTGGACAAGAAAGGTGAACCTATTCCGACAGGTCGAAAACACCAGTGGTACACGCGCGGGCACAATCGCATTTATTGTCATATGAAGGACGAACGAAAGGGCTGTCCACTCTATTTTCTTAATTGTACCAATCTCATAGTGGGCGGTCCCAATGGCATATGCAAATTTCGGGCCGAGCTGAATCCTCTCAGCACCTACAGCAAGTGATATTATGAATTTACATCTTATCCCTTTGGCTTTCGTTTCGATGATTGTATTTCCTGAGTTGATCCCTGATCTTTTCTAATTTGTGAAAACTTATTTCATATTGGTTAAACTAAATGTTAAGTTGAAGTCTTATTTTAAATGTTTAAGGTGAGTTAACAAGGTAATAATTTTGTCTTCACGGCGTGAACGTTGTCTCCTCGTGACCCTAGTAACGCATTTTCACTTGATACTAGCAATGCGTTAGTTATCGTCGTTTTTTCGCTTTATTTTAGGGAAAATATTTTGCAATTGTTGACATTTAACGGCGGTTCTTGCATGCTCGTAACGCCCCCGACTATGTTTGGTGATTTGGCTCAAATTAAAGTGCTGTGTGCTGGAACTAAAATAGATTAGGTGACGTACTCGTTTTGGATTGATGGTCCGTGATTGGTACTCTGTTATTATTTTAGCAGCCCGGTTTCAATACATATTCATTTACATCCCTATGAGATTTAATTTCTGACTTTCTGTCTATACCCATCAACCTGGGTCGCAAAAGGGAGTTTGCGGATCTGTTGGACAGTACGTCATCGGGTCAGACAGAATTGGTAACAGCCTCGAAAGCTAACTCATAATGGCTTCCTTTACTGAGTCTTCTTCCATTTTTTTCGCATTAGATACTACATGACGCGTGCCTCCAGAACTTTGCACCATTTAATGTGCCTCGGGCAAATCCAACATTGAGTAACCTTTGCGCAAACGTTATTACCTGGATAATACGTTTCGACCAATTTTGAATTTTCATGAGAGTTATCATCTTCAGAAATTCATGTTAAATGTTTGGTAATACATTTATCCATTAAATCGCTAGGAATTCCAAATTTAGCCTTAATATGTACTTCCCCATAGGTGTCCAAGGCTGAGTCAAACTCGAGACAAAAGATCGTTATCGCTTTTTTTGTGAATGCGTCGGAACCATCACAGAAGACGTGGCGATACTTGTCGTTGCGTTGTCTCGACGTTTATCATCTTACTTTGTAGATCTTAGCAGTCTACGATCGGTTCGGTCGACTACTTTTTGGTCACCCAACAAGTCCGGTAGACGTGTTGGAATACGTAGTGTTTGAGAACTATATCACTGATGAGTATGGACGATGGCGCATCCACGGGAAAGTGGTTCCTCCATGGGCTCGAGGCTTCGCTGCCTATCCTCAGAAGACCCGCCGTTTACCTCTACAAACCAAATCCGATGCTTAAGGCACTCAGCCCCTTTACCCCTTGTAAATTCATGATATCGATTACTGTTACGATTGAGTAGGCTTATCTAACCTATTTGAGGACTTTTGTAACCTAAATATGGACCGGCTGTTTCGAAGAGAGTTCACTGTTAACTGAGTTAGCATCCCCCGTTCGGCCTTCAAGTGGCTACTCTAAAATAACTTCAAGGCTTATTCATTTGAGAAGGGCTTTTTTTATATGTAATGTTCGATAAATTTATGTCGTACTGACTTTCAAAAGTGAAATACGACTGTTTTTCCAGATCGGTAATATTTTTAACATACTAGCATAGTAATTTTTTTGTGCTTAAAAGAGGTTAGATAGCAATCAAGCATGGAATAGTTCAAAGAAACTGACATCCTTGGTTATCAATTATTCACATCCATTCATGCTAATTAGTGATTACTTTCCATTTTTTCGCATAATGGCAATCTTTCAGGACTTTTAGGGGTCTTGAAGCAGCCTTTCATTTGATCTGCGTGTGTGTTAACTTTTTTGAAAGATTTTTCAATCTTTTTTGTTCCCCTCCAGTGCAACACACTTTCGGTAGGTCGAATTCCGTCCTTGTTTGCCTTATGGACCGTCCTGCTTTATTGCTTTGATATATACAAAAGCTTATATTGTAGGCAAGTGCATTTTAGCACCTAGAGGCTGTCTGATGCAGTGGCTGTTGTGAGCGTGAATCACAAATGGCTAAAATACGAGTTGAAATACAGTAAGTACCGGCCTCGAGATGCTTTATAATGACGATTGCTTTCGAAAAAGCCATTCGATCTGCAATCGAAGTATCTGTGTTTCTTAAATCGAGGTACTCTCCTGTTGATACCATCCTGATTATTGTATTTCGTAACTCGTGGAATCAAGAATCCACCTTCAGCACTGCTAATGATAGCTTGGCTACTTGATGTAGACATACGCAACGTCTCTTCAGACCTACTTTTACGACATCTCACAGCTGATTTGTAGGATGGATCATATGGGTGGATATTATTCAGTAAAATTCAGGAGTAGAAACATCGAAGGAATAGCCCTTCCTACCAAATATTTAGTATATTGGAGTATGGTGAATCGTGATTTAGAAATAACTCACTTGAAGGCGCCTGAAATGGAACTGCCTTTTTTAGAAAATCCGGCAAAAACACTATAGTGTACTGATAATTTCAATTTACACTAGTTGTATGTCAACTCCTGTGACTGACATGACTAAAATATCAGATAGGAAATACGTTTATTTGGAGTGCATTTGAACCCGTAATTCCCTACTAGCTCAGACGAGGGTTTATCAGTGCTGTTTTGGTACTTTCCATCAAACCACGTGGCTTTGAGAAGATCATGACATATAGCGGTTTTTATTTCAAATATCCAGATCGTTTTCGAATGTCTGAACAGTGAAACCTACTTGCTGTAGGCGGAGAACACTCTTGATCTCTGCTTCGAAAAAGAACAACCAGCCCAATTTGCTGCGCTAATGGATGACATGAAAGTGATGACCAGCTGAAGAATTGGTTATCTGTGTGTAGGAAGTCTCGAATGATCTGGAGTGGGTCAATCGACTGGCCTTAAAATTAGATTGCTCGTGCTGGTGACCCCCAATCTGGTCAGGAGCAGAGAAAGAAAGCTCTGAACGAGAAAAACCAGGTTTTCACTTCTGTTAAAAGTATGGACAGGCAGCTATCGAGGTACTATCGTAAAAGTACATCTCACAATATAGATCGTCTCTGAACTGAGGTGGGAGCTATCGTTTGACCTGTAGAAACCATACAAATGATTACTGAAAAGCTTTATTCCAGTCTCTTGGTATCAAGGTACTTGTTGTTCATGTAGTGGATACGAGCCATCATATTTTAAAATATCAGTTGGATGGAATGGTGTGGTCGGCTTACTAATAAGCCTGACGCGAACGAATGTGTAGTACGTATTGCGATTAGATAATCCTTCCTTGAATTAACACGTTTGACTACCTAGTCTGACCCGATTCAGCTATATTGAAAAAAATCACCCCTTAAATATTTTTTTAAGCGCCACCATATAGTTTTTCATCTTCGTTATGAAGCTGAACATCTACGTACGTTTCTTGCTTAGTATTTTGGGAATAAAAGGAACTGATCTAAAGAGAACCATACATGTTTGTTTTATGTGACCTTTCATCTATTTATTCCATGTGCCTACTTATTATCTGGTAAAAATAACAAATAATATTAAATTCAGTCTAAAAAATAGTTAAGAATAGAGAAATTTTGATGTACCCCACAGATCCCAATCCAAAAATAAGTTATTATAAAAATAACCCATTAAAAAATGGCTACACATGAGACAAGGCATTTGATCGCACCATGGAAAGCGTCTTCTTTCTGGACTATGGGATGAAGCACAACGCATCACTCTTATTTCAGTACCTGTTCTGGGACACGAGTCGCCATGCCATCAGTCGAAATCGAGTGTTCATGTGCACTGTTACACCGTATCGATCCCCCCTTTGAGTCACATGACTATTTGAACGCATTCGGGACATAAAAAATAGGTAGAAAACAGGGCTCCCTGTTAAATGGGCCCAGGAAACATACCACTCAGTTTCTTGTCCTTAAGAGTTTATCAAATTTGTGTTCTTAAGGGCTTGGGGTTGTATGAAATCGCTAAACCGGGGGTTGTAGCAGTGCGCTTGCAGTATTTGAAAGCCACCCTCAATGAATAACCGTTGGTCTGCAAACAAGGTCCAAGTGGTAGGCCCTCAGTCTCAGTTACAAGAGCTAGATTATAATTAATTTCGAGAAGGACAGCGGAGAACCAATGAAGAGATTGTTATGAAAAGAAAACAGTGGGGCTATTGGAAATAAGCAGTAGTACACACCATGTGGTTGGGCGCGTTTGGCAATGGACTGACATCTTCCCTCAACAATTTCTCCTTGAATGAAAGCCGTTATGATTGAAGGCCAAACTCGGAAACAAGAACAGTTATTGTAATATTTTCTGTGAAAGTTTTTGATGAGTTTTCGGCCCTTCCTTTTTATAAGCAGGTCAATATGAACAAATTCAAATCAGCGCTTTGGTAAGGAGTGCCAGTAAAGGTTTATTTATCCACATTTCTAGATCATTTTGGCTGGTTTGGACTGATGGAATCTGCAGTAGACTTAAAAGATGAAAAATAGAACTAAAGATACTTTTTCTCAAGATATTAACGACACTATTGGAGAATTTATACGTTTGAAACAGATTCGGGAAGGATCAAGAGCTATTGCTTGAGTTTAGATCTCTTTACATTTTCTAATTTATCCGTTGAGTTGTTTTAATTTTGACGATGCTATTTCTATTTGATATACCACATCCTTTTCAGTGTCCTCTTCATCAATTAGATGTCGATGTGATGCCCGTTCTATAGTCTCTTTTCTTCAGATATCCGAGGGCGTTTTGGGAGCGGCTTGTGATTAATAATACAAATAACTCAAGATATCATTCCACTTGACACCTAAGAAAAGTTTTGCCTCTTGAGAATCCTTTATCTAGAGATTTGTTCCCACGCTTCTATTTATTTCCTCCACTGTAAAAAGCAGTCGTGCACAATCTGAATCTTGGCAGATCACGTCTCTTTCAGGTTGCCCTTTCTTTTTTGATCGTTTTGAATCATGTCTTGGAGACGATACAGCCATTTGGGGCGTGGGGGTGGGCTGATGTTTGCTCGTTGAAGAGTGATGCAGGTTCCAGTGTTTTATACAGAGATCTAGCGAGGCTCTGATGTGCGCCTAAGCACTCTGGTACTGAAGAAGGGGACTCAGTTCAATATATGTTATTTGGGCGTCTGATTACTGAAATATATTAGCAGTCATTGCTCTGTATAATTCAATTTGAAACCTGAGACATATAATATTCAACGCCTGAAAGACGGTACACACCTTGACCTTATATTCTCAGGGTAGTTTACCTAACTTTAAAGTTGCGAATTTGAACTACCGGGTTTAAAATAACAGATAAGTGCACAATTAAGAAGATGAGGGCCTATTTCTAACAGGGCTCCTTCAAAACCATCAAAAAATCTATGGCGCTTGGTGGTATAGAATTTGATCCACTGTCGCACTTCTCCTCTGGATTGAGGGAGTAAAGTTAGTTAGGCCACCGTCTACATCACTTGACACATCTTTAAATTCGTTGGCCAAGTAGAAGAATATCCGCAGTCTAAATTAAACCCAGCAATGTGTGCATTCCAAATTAGGTCAACCCACGTGCACTATTAATGTTTAATGTTATTTGCTACCGCGTTATTTACCAGCTTAAGCCTCTGATTGTCCTCTTCGCTCAGTCTTCTCTATCAAGTAGTAAACCGTTCCAATTGTGCGTAAGTGCTCGATAAATACTCCGAAAGTACACTTTAGTTTAGCGTTTCTCAGCGTGAACATTTTCGTGTATGCACGTTTGGAGGAGGGGCTTGTTTTTTGTTCCTCATGAAATTGAATTTGACATGCTAAAAATGCATTATGTTGGCGATCTTATTTGATGAATCAAACGATGGAGGCATTGAGTTCCGAAAAGGATTTTTGTCAATGAAGTAGAGTGAACAGAGTCTCTGTGGGTTATTAGATGAGCCTTTTAGGTAAAACTTTCAAATATTTCATTTCGTCCTCGTGTGAAGGCGCGGATTTACCTTAGGCAATAAAGGCTGAGCTTTCAGGATCATGGTACGCAATCAGCAGTGCTATTCGCCTACTTCGGCGGTGTCAATCATTCAACAAATTTTTCTGCTTCTCATTTGATAGCTGAAAAAAATCACGTCTATTTGTGCCCCAACACTTGACATCTCAATATACGAAAGAATTGTGAATTCTATGTTGAACACCTTCTTGTACCTAGAAGAGTCATAGAGGCTGTAATGTATCAACATTGTGAGAGAATATTAAAAATACATAACTGTACGAGATTGAAGTTTATTATTTTAGGCCAGGTCTCGGGGTTTCAGAGTTTGCATAGGGGAAGAATGGGTCAGTCCTGCTGCTAGGGCGTCGACCGACGAAAATGAAGGCCAGGGACAGCGACCAGCCCGTATGACTCACTTACTCCGATCAAAGTTGGCTGCACGATAGCAACGTATAATTACAACGTGGCCACTGCCGATTGGATGGGAATGGCGGTATTTTGACTTGGGGTTTGAGCATAAGCAATATTTTATTGTAACAAGAAAGACGCGAAGGTATTGGAACCGCCTTCTAATCGCCACATTAGGATTAAGTGGAGAGACCAGGTGTCTTACTAAAGATCAATTAGTACCGCCACTCTTTACATCAAAGGTCTTAATGATCCCGATCTCGACGATCCGAAATTCCGCATGCTCTACGTTGGCCATCAACTCTAGCATTAAAAAATCCAAATGCCATCTATCGTAGACTGGCTCGGGTGAATACTTTTGCTAAAGTGGCGGCGTTCTGTTTATCAAATGAGGTATTCTCGTTTGATTGAATTAGGGATCCTCTATTCTACGTCAACGGTCAGATCATAGGAACGGTTATTCTAGAATGGCAGAAAGGGGTGCAGGGCTCTCGTGGTTTTGTGCAAATATCCTGTAAGTTAATTCCTTGGGTTTTGCTGAGAGTTTGTCCATATAACTTGTATTTCAAATGAAATTTGGCGATGTATAGTGAAATGAGATGAACTAAAGGGAAAACTAAGCCTAATAAACCATTTCGGACCTTGAAAGGCCTTCATAGCTCGCACAAATTAAGTCCCGGCGGTTCACTTGCTACTCATCTATTAACGTTCCGTCGCCAACTGCTTTACTCCAGCAGAACGATGGGTTAGAACTCTACGGGACAATCGTGCAAGGGATATCAAATTTCCCTCATCCCAAATCACAAAGCTAAGCATGAATTCCGAAGCCCAAAAATATTCGCGTAATAGATCGTTCCTTTTGATCGCATCTTCCCAGAAGGAAAACCTTAATTTGAGGTATAAGCGCTACCCAAACAGTGACAATACCACAATTGAAATACATAATGACATTTGGTTAAAAACTCTATAAGAAACAAGGCAGCACTACACAAATGAAATATCGTAAACCCAATCGTCTTTATCCACCTTATATTGATGGGATCCATAGTCAACTGATTTGACATTTGCGGTGGTAGAAGCAAATGGACTGTGTGGCTATGTAGTCGTAATGCGCGATATAGTTGAGTTAAATGGTTCTAAAACTAAAATCTCGGTGAAAAATAATAGCATCATGTCGATGTCATTCAGTTATCAACTTTGAATGATCATAACAAGTACTGACTTCAGTGGGGCACGTGGTCCGATCACAATTTCATTTTTGGTTTTTCTTCAAGGTTAATGATTTTTTACTGTCTAATTTCTGCTATTACTATTGTCATTCAGTTCCATTCGAGAAATGAAACTTTTGGCGGCTAATCATCGCTTGAGTTAAGCAGAAATAATCATAGCACTAGTAATTTCAACCCTCATTCATTTACATTGTACGGTTCCTGGCTGTGATTGGCGATCAAAGTGGTCAACCATTTCGATATCATGACTAGCCAGTCTGAGATAGTGAAATATGACCTCATTTGCAAAATGAAAAAAAATTACTATGGCAACGACCATAGCCGAGACTGTGCTGTTTTAACACACAAATGATGGGAACTAACACTCAGATCTACCTAGAAATAACCTATTTGAGTATCCACAATCATAGAGACACTAAGATTCTTGCCATCGCCTATAATTTGGCCTTGAATCTCTACCCTCCTCCCAACACATAGCTTATATATTCGAAATAAATGAGTGCCTAATCCTTTCTGTTTATTGCCATTTGATTTACAGCTGGAAAAATCATAAATCGAATTGACTACGGACACTCATGACTGATGCACCAAAATGAGCATTCTCTCTACTAAATGATTTCATTTACCTGAGCATTTGATGAATATTGAGGTGTATAACCTAAACTACCACATTTTAGAAAGTGACATAAATCCCAATGAACATGTCTGTTAACAACCGCGTGAACGATATTTCTAATTCTTTTTGATCAAGCAGAATTCTCCTTGAAATTCATGGTGAATTTTGAAATCCTGGGTGTCAAAATAAAAATCTTCAATTAGCAATACGGAATGTCTGAACAAGGTGCAAGTCACTGAAAATCTAGTTGATTGTGGTTCCTTTAGGCCCCAAACTAGAGCGGGTGTAAATCGTGCAGGAGGGTTTAAAATTGGACATGTCGAGGCATCAGTCCTCACTCACCCAATGGAAGCTTGGCCATTCTCGCCCCATTTTTAGTTGTCTCAGTGACTGGACAAACATCCAGCCAATGCATCGTTCTTGAAGCACTGCCTACTACTTTACGCCCCCTCCCAGTTTATATAAACTGAACACCTCCTACTTTGAACTCTCCTTTTCTCCTGTTCAAGCATCATACTATCGGTTCGGTCGAATGTTTTTTTGCAAGTTCTTTGTCTATTTTTGCGCCAAGAATTATTTTGCGCGAGACTAGCGTTGAGGCCGCTGTCACATTCATCACAATTTCGACATCAAACTATCGAGAAAATGACTCCTTCCATGACTCTTAGGTGGTTACCTTGAGGATGCCCCACATATATCTCCACAAATGCGTCTGCTGGATAGACTCATACATCCTTTCGCTTTCGTCTTCCTACCCAGGACGAGGGTCAAACACCAAACACCAAAGACTCTTATCACCACCCCTCCCTCTCCCCGGTTAGCTACAGTAGGCACCAATTGAAAGACCGGTTAGGACAATGTCCACCAGCATCATAACAATGATACAAATGAAAACTTTGATTCAGAGGTGCCGAACGGCGAGTAACCAAAAATGTAGATAGATTTTGTATTAACTGGTAAAGGGTGCTCGCGAATAAAATTAATTTTAAAGTACAGACCATATGCCGATCCGAAATATTTGACCTGAAACCGATTTTTACGCCAATGAAACCACCTACAAGTAGGGCAGCAAGATGACAACTGAGTGAGCGAAAAACCTCTCAGGATTTCTAATGCTGCGGTCTTCTTTGCAATGGTGGTGGAAATGGCGCTTTGAAAAATAGTTGTAGATGATGATGAGACAGGTGTGAGTACTTTTACGGATGCCTAAGTTACCTTCACGAGGGATAAATAATCAATAGGTTTTAACCAGAGCAAAAGGGCAGAGAGTTGGGCAAAATCAAATCCTTGAGTACATAGGAATTTCACTCGGCGCCTTAGCATCAACCTGAACCAGACTCTTACTCTGTTAAAACACCTCCTAGATCTCCCATTGACATACAATTCGCGGGGTTTAGGTTTATTCCAGTTTAATTCGGTTCCCTCACTCTAGCATCACAGAGTGAGTATTGGCTTGGAAATGACTAACCATTCCTTACTAGTCGGTCAGTGAGGTGGTCCGGTGGGTGTAACAAACCTTGGAATCCACAATTATTGGCTCATTTCCTCGAAGTGGATAAAATTGAGGCCCCTGAGGCGCCGGTTCACAAACTGGATAGGCAAAGAGAACGCCTGACTAGCTCGAGACTGCCAACGAGGTGACTGGTAGAAGCCGAAGCTTCGGCAAGGTCCTCGGGTGATAACTGAGAAAGTCATATCTTGCAAGAACAAGTCAACGAGAAGTGTTTTGAGACACCGTCCTTGAATGAAAGATATTCCTCCACTTTTTAATTCGTTCAATCGCTCTGTGCTATCCTACGATCGTAATTATTACATGAATAAGTCCAATCCCTGGATCTCCTTTTCAGCATATGAGCTACCCACGGAAGTGACATTTACTAACCTTGTATCAACCGCCAACAGATGTAAGCTCAGCACATCTAGCATTACACCAAAAACCAATAATGTAATCAATCTTCCGCAAGTCGGATTTAAAAAATTTGTCTGAATATGCAAGAAAACCAGGTCACTTTATGATAACACAGAGTGTGAATTTACTATAGGTGCCAAGAAAATTAAAAGTTCAATGTAACCCTGCGGAAAGATACGGGTATTGCTTCGAATATAATACATTAAAAAACAGATAAAATCAACTACGTCACTTTAAGTTAAAGAGGAACTAGAGAAACGAACAACTGAATGGTAGAGATTGACGACCCAAAAGATACCTGAAACCGTGTCATTTTCATCCCACCATCTGATAATCCATCAAGGATGCGGGATGAATAATAGCAAGCGGTTCCTGACAAAAAAATTAAGTAGAAGTGGAGAGCAAACTGTGAGAATTTCTCGACACTACGGGAAGTGGAAAAGACAGAAGAATGCCCACAGAAATCCTCGGAGCTTCGAAGTAACTAACCGGAGAACTGGAATTAGATGACTGCCTTGACCGTTCCCTTGAAATCCAAAAGCCGAACGTTGTCTACTAATCAAAATTTTGCGTTATTTACGGTGCTAACAACAAGAAAACCTTGCTAAACTAAATAAAAACTAAATGAACTAGCACTACAGCGTTTTACACTCCACAAATCCCCATTCGTGAAAAGAGACAAAGGCAGGGAAAGGAAAGACATTATTCACATCAGGAAAAGCACAATATGCAAAGACCTAAGAAAACCAGTTTCGTCTACTAGTATAAACGCAAACGCACATACACGCACATTCAAAGGGTCAAAATAGTAACGGTGGATGTATGCGAAAAGGCGGTGCTATTGATGATGATGGTGTAACGAAGATATAATAGGTCGGATAAATCTCGTGTTCCAGGTCAAGGAACAGGGGCATCTGTACGCAGGGAGATGGCACTCACTGAGAGGGGTTATTGCATTTGAGAGCAGAGTTTGGACAAAAAAGGAAATAGAAAGAGCAGAAAGACAAGTAAACGGTACTGATATGGTACCAGCGCTGCCTCATCATGCATCAGAAATTAGGGTGATATGTTGATGATCAGGAGAGCCACGAGTATAGCCAGCATGAGTGAAATGTCGCCACGCGCGATCGTTAGTGCCAGGGTTTGTCACCGTGGCAATACCCGCGAAAGTCTTTGGAGGCAAAACCATCTTAATCTGAGAGACAGCGGGGGTCGGTTCGTTGGCAAGGAGGGGGACGTGATCAGTCGATTTGGAACGCTTTGGAGTTGTGCCAGCTGCGCCATTGGAGCCATTTGTAAGGCCTGAATTTTTGGTGCCAGTGGGACCACTAGAGGCGCGCAGGAGTTCTGTATGACCTCCGAGAGAGAGGTAGTAGGTATTCTTTCCCCACTTCACAGTGCGGGGATGAAGTACTGCCTTCACATACACCAAGTAGGTCATCAGCTCCCGGATCCACCAGGCGAATATGAAGGTTATGATGGAAAAGGGCAGTTGACCTCCCTATACATGGAAAAATAGGCGATGTGTTAAAAGGGAGAAGATAAATATGACCTTAAGAACACATAATGTAACGATGTAAACTCAATAGGACAAACCAAAGCTAAGTAGTTGTTCTGGAACTGTTTTGTGTTGCTAATGCATCGCATTGTACATTCACTTTGTGGCTTACGATAGAATCAGGAGCTGAATTATAGGGGTCGTTTTACTCTGGATATCTAAGAAGCCAACCCAACTCGAAAATATATCGAGCGAACCGGGGCCGCATTTAGCGAACAAAATCACATTCATATCAGCATAAAACCGAAATAAGTGCAAGCGTTTTGAGAGTAGGGCCTCGCGAAATCGTACTCATCCTCTCTCTTTTGCGTTCGGTGGTGGTCACTTGATCATACCATCCGGTAATTTATGCAGGTGATAATTGAATCAAGAGAGCCCTGAGCCTTCCAATAGGATGTCACACTAGCGGAATGTAATCATAGAGGAACACCTAGCTCTTTCGTCAAAACCACGTTAACGATTAAAATAATTGGACCGATATTAAAACTCGTACCTATGATGGGGGCGGGGGAGAGTGTTGTCTCTAATTCAAAGCGTATTGTAACCTCAGGCAACTCGCATTCAACTTGGCACTGCAGCACCATCTGGAATTAATTTAACCTGCAGTCCCTAACAAAGCCGATACTTTTGACAAATGACAGAGCGTGGGGCATTTGTTTTAAGAAGAAGAGGGTGGACCAAGACACTCTCAGTCAAATTAGCACCTAGAGATAGGCGTGTTTGTCAAAGTTGTTGCAGCCAGATTCGAGCACAGAACCAAAGAAGCGCTTACGCGAGCAGTAAAGAGCAAACTTTGACCGACCAGTGAATGGGTCTCAAGAGTTCTGTAAAATATCACAGTTTATAAATTCGCGCCTCTCAAACCCCTCTAAGCAATAACGGATAAGTTATTCCGCAACAGAAAACATCGGCCAATCACGTCTTCAGGAGATTTTACTACTCCAAAGCTACTTTATTTGCATGTAAAGAAACTCAACAAAAATTAATGGAACGCACGAAAGTGAAAAGGAGGTATCTAAGCACTCTTTTCTAGCCCTTCTTCACACAGTCCGATGTTGAAAGTTCTCGTAGCGTCATTAAAACTCACCTGAACACATCGAAGAAGAAAGTAGTCGAGGGTCATCCACACAGCGATATGCACCGCCATGGTGGTAAATATGTAGAAGCCGAAGAAGTAGTTGAGTGAAAGGGCAATCAGGAAGCCCAGATTGACACATTCGATCATGGGCTCAAAGAGAAATGCCACAACAGTGAGCATATTGAGGCGAAGACGTAACCATCGTACCATTCGTGTCACGTAAACGTTCAACGTCACGTTAGCAACGTTCTGCTGAGCAGGGTAAGCCGAGAGGGCAATCTTAAATCCGCTGTGGGGAAAGGAAGGAAATGAGGCAGTTAACATGGCTTAGCGTTATTCTAATGCTTTCCGGCGATACTCGAGTCTAATCCTATGAAATGCACCTGGATCGTGCACACACAACCCGAATAAATACGAATTTTGAGCATAGACTGCAAGCATCTGCCAAGATTGCACCACACATGAGAGCTAAATGTCATGATCTCGGCAGAATAACTGACCTCAAGCCAGTTGCCAGTTAAATCAATATCTTAAATGACATCACAAAGAGAAGAAAATGTTCTGCTTACTTTTCAAAGAGCTCTTTGGAGAAAAAGTAATCCTCGGCGAGAAACATTCCGAATCGGGCGAATCCTCCGAATTTATCGAGGATGGACTTGCGAAGAACATATGACATGCCGGTAAAACAGAGCATACCCATGTGATTGAGTGCTATCGCACTGCGACCCAGTGCGCAACCAAAACATATCTATTCGTGAGAAAAATAGTAACAAATTAGGGTGGTAGTGAAAATAGAAAACATATATTACCGGAGAGCTTTAAGTAAAATAAGGCACCTAGGAACAGACCACAACTGCGATATTTATTTCGATGTCTAGATTGGGGATCATTAGAAACGATCCAAATACAATGATTGAATTCGTCACAAACGGCAGATCAGTATAAGTAAGGGACTTCAAAAAAACATGATTCTCACCAATTCAGCGTGGGAGGGTCATGCACGTGTCTGCCATGGCACAAGAGACTTTAAGAAGTAACTAATGAATTTAATTTTCGTCTCCTAAGCACAACCAAATAGTGCTCTTTTTAGACAAATACACACATACACATGAAGTAAATGCAAAGGGACATTAGAATAATGACTAAGGGTCGTACGAAGAATACAAATCTAGAAAATCGTTTTTTAACTCACTTTTTCAATGGCGTTCATAAAGCCGCGCTTATCACAAGTGAAGGGAATCTGGTGAACCAGGGCCACATGTGGGTCCTCCAACTTTCGAACGAGATCGATCATGATATCCGTGCTTACTAGTGGCAAAGTGAGAGAGAAGGAGACTTAAAAGCACCGAAAGAGCATTTAAAACTTGTCCTTCCCCTCAATTTGAAAAGAGAACGTAAAACCTGTGTGAGAGCACAGTGTCGCGCATCGCAACTAGTACGCGGTAATAGTATCTATCGTGACGACTTCTATTAAATCAAATTAACTAAAGTGTGCAAGCGAACATTGACATCATGAGAATAACACGTTGAGCGCCAATGCAGATGACTCATAGACGGAAAATAGGTATACTTCCAACCTATTTTTCATTTTAAGCTATCAGCGCCTTAATTAAATGGCAAAGACCACAACAAACCTTTGATACGGCTGGAGCTGAACCAAACGAAATCATATTTTGCTGATTCGTAACCAGGGAGAAAATTATTTACCATGGGATTGATAATGTTCCCGTTGCCGCCTAGAAAAATGGCAAAATTTATACTAGGATTTTAACGATATATGCAGCGGAAATCGATTGAATTTTTTACCTATGATAAGTCGAGCGTCAACATTGGGATACTTTCGAAACAGGGATTCGACAAGCTCAATTGCAGGATCATTAGGATCTTCCACACAAAAAATAATTTCAAACTGCAAAAGGAAGAACTAATTTGTACTTCAATAAGATATGAGGAAGATAGTACAAATTATTGAAGGATGGTAAACTCACGTTAGGATATCGAAGCTCCATATGACTAATTAGATTTTCTGATAAAAGCGGATCAACCCCGGTTAAAGGTTTTAATATTGATACGCCTGGAAGATACTCAAGAGGCTCGTTACTTTTTTTATAAAATTTTCGTATTCTAAAGGATAAAACAATTGGAGATTAGGCTTTGCGAGAGGTTTCCGATAGAAAAAAAAAAGACTAAAAAAAGTAGAGCAGCTAGATTTATCAAACTGGTATACAGAGGGCTAAAACGATTGGAGAAACAGAAATAGGGGCGAAATATTATACTTCTGGGGGCGAAAAATGGAGGCAAATGTAATTGACTATATTCCCAGATTATTATACCTAAAATGATAGAACAGCTGAAATTCCGATGTACAAACACAAAAAGTTAAGCGTGACAATAACTATTTGAATAATGAGTGTTTACTTAGGCAGGACTTAGAAACGACAGTATTATTATTATTATTATTCTAATTACTTTAAATAATGCAAAATAAACTTACGAAACATAAAAAGCGGAAATAAAGAAAAGGAACTGATTAAAATATATAGTGAATGGCACGATTGCGAGTCCGAAAAGTAAGTAACCCCAAAACAGGTCTAGCATCATCGAAATACGCAAAGACGCCTTGTCCCGGAAAAACCTTCCGCTGCTTATCAAACCTAAGCGCGATTGGTTTATAGCACAGCCAATAAGGAATCGACAATATGTACTTGGCAAGCAGTTAATCTGTATTAGCACAAACAAACGAAGGATCACGAGCCATTTTAAAATATATACACTGGTCCGTAAAAGTTTTTAAGTATCAACTTACACATAACCTTATTATCAACATCATCTCTAGTTTATTCATACCATATCGTCTATCTTTATCCCATGGCTATTGAGCACTTGAATTCACCAACGTCCTCTTACAACCACTTATCATGTTCACTGTAAGCTAATGTAATGACAGTGATCAGGTCATATTTATAAGCACCTCAGAGGGTTAAATCTCTCTGAGGGTCTGACAAACGTTTTTATTGACTTATTGAATATTATGTGCCCTATTTTCGGTATTTTATAAACAACTATACCAGTATATTTTTAAAAACCCTAAAGTTAAATTATTTAGTTGGAAGCGCATTAAAACCTGTTAACGCAATGAGTCCTACTTATGAATATATCGAACCAACGAATTTGTTCCCTAAATATTTTAATATTGCCCCAAATTAAGTATCAGGCACCAATCAGCATATATTGACATTAATTAATTTATACCCATCCTTTGATCTTTCTTCTTTACTTCACTTTTTTTTATCAACTGTCAGTTCATCGCGGAATGGATACATCTGTCCAGAATGTCCATGCGAAAAATTGATTTATCTACTCACTTTATTGATCGATTTTCCAAAGTATCCGAAAGAGTATAATTCACCTTAGTTCTATAAAAAGTACTTTGTTTATGCAAAGGAAATAAGTGCTATTAACGAAGAGCCCAATGCGATTCGCATCTAGAGTTAGATACCCATGACTGATAGATTACATTACCTTCAAGGGGTCCAGATATACACAGGTTAAAATCTCGCAGAGAAATTGCTTTAAGTTCAGTAGGTTTGCGGCACAAGCAGATTTCCGCAGCTTTTTTGCCATCATGATTGATTGCAGCTTAGGTTTGAAAAATTCCTTGCGTTGAGTTGTAAACGTTACCAATAATGTGTTCATTTATTTTCTACTGAAAAAAGACTGGCTCTCATGTCTCTTTAATACATTGACCAAATGTGTTACATAGGAATTCTTAGAATTCTAAGGTTTTAAGTCATCTACGGTTTATTATTTTACTCTCACATCTTAGTCTTACAACTTTAAGCTAAAAGTTAAATTAGTAATTTGATAATATATTTTCGCAAATGAACAGAAAGAGTTCTGCACTATTTTACACCTTTGCGATCTTTGTTATGGTCTGATCATTTCCCAGATTCTAAACTGTTAAGTGCGTCCCACTCGATTGAGAGTATTTAACCTAAAAAAATTTAAACAGTTTGGCATCAAAAGTGATGTTGCGATAATGGCCAATTTCGGAGATGTACGTGCGGTAATTTAGACAGGAGTTAGGAGCATCGTAAAAATAAGAGCGTGTACATACAACATGCTGTTTAGTAAGCTTAGAGGGGTGATCGTAGAAACACATCGCAACAATTGCAAAATGATTTGGATTAATTTCTCGAATCTGATAGATACCAGACGGCTCAATCTAGGTACGCGCAAGACATAAAACCCAGCAAAAAAATGCCATGTTTTATCCCTTGCAAATACAATTGTGGCATTTCAGTTCTATCAGTGCTTGGTCCTATAGATGGAGTGCGGTATAGAATATAAGAGCCATAAAGTCATGTGCTGAGTGTTTTCGAAAACTTTATTATCAAGATTTCGATGTGTTTATACCAGCCGTCGAAGCTGGACAGATGATCCTGCCAACGCGAACTGTATTTGGTTGGATTAAAGAAAATGCATCCAAACTTGGCTTTTATCTCCAATTCTTTCGTCTGCAGGGAACAAGGATTTATTGCACAAACTACTTTTCCAAATAGGCTGATGGCTTAACATGCGATATCACCATTTGATGTGAAATAATAAGAGAAGTTTTTTGTGAGAACTTGACAGATTCAGAAGGTGGCGTCAGCGTTCCCGCAACTGCTCTACCACATGAGACGGCCCGGATCACATCAATGGGCAGATTTTTCCTAACTGTCGCCTCCATTAAAGGGTCCATAAAGCGGGAATCATAAGACAGACAACAATTTGAAATTTTGCCATAAGGCGCACGACAACAAAGTAAGAGTCTTTATCAGCGCCAATAAAGATGGTCAAGCCATCTAATGATCCTAAATGGCACTTTCAAAATAAGCTTAACTTTGCCCCCTCACTGCTACCCAATGAGAATACTTCAGGCAAAGGTTCTTTATCCCCAAACTTTCCACATAGCAAGCTATAGACTTGTTGGGCGTACAAAAACACCGTTTCCGCAGCCTTAGTGCAAAGAATAACTCCCTGATTTGAACATGCCAAAACGTAGCGCGTCCTTTACTCTACGTTCTCATTGTTGTCATCTAGTTTTCGCCCGTCTTTTTCATCCGTCTCCAATCGATGATTCCTCGCATAAAGCCGACCATTAGTCTTTTGTGCAAAAGTGGTTCATCAACCTTTCAAACCGAACAACACATTTGTGCAGCCGACTTGAAGTACTGTTACTTCGTTGGCTGATGTTCTGAAAAAATTGGTTTATTTTCCTTATTACTCCATTGTTGATCTCGTTATACCATATCATCAATCTCTTTTGCAGCCATTTTCTATACTTCATTCATCGTTTCAAGACTTGATTTCAGGGAAATTTTGATTAGCGTTCTCTCATCAGTCTCTAGAAGTGGATGTTCTTTTTTGTGGGATTTCAAGCCAGGCAAATCGAAAAAAATTTATGGCGGTTACGATGACTAAATACAATGAAGCGATAAGACAAATTCTGAAAAATCTGTGCTAGCGATTCTCCACGAAATTCAATGTTCAATAGCGCAAAAATGAGTTTGATCTCTTAAAATCAGCATCCTCTATAGGTGATTCAAAATCCAGGAAGCAGAGGTATTCTTTTGCTATAATCGTCATTAGATAAGCGACTTAGTGATTTGTAGTGGGGGTATAGTTTCATTTGTGATCAGCTTGCTGAAACAGACCTGTTGAATCATGAGGATGAATAAAAGGTCTATGTTAGGATCATTAGCACAGCAAACGGGATATTCGTTTTATTTAAGTTCAAATGAAAATTGAAAAATGCGAATTCTATTGAAGAACATTCATGTTGCAGTGGTAGAGAAAAATCGACAATGTTTATTATTACTGACCTAATCATTTACCCTTGGCACGATTTAGATTGTCGCTTGGGTCTGTCTGTATGCATGATGGCGTCGTATTTAATAACCTATTCTGAAAAGAATGATTTAATTTCTAAACATGGATGGAAGAAGAAATTTAGCGATCCTTTGCCGAAAAATTCTGGTCCTCAGCCTTTCCCTCTCGGTGTTCTAGAAAGAATGAGGTATTTAAAATTTTTTTACGGTGGATATTTCCTTTCGTTAGGCTTTTGTAGATTTTATTGGTCTTGCTGATATTACAGCATTCCTTTTATTTCTGATCTTTTAACCATCACGAAGATGCTTTATTTACGTACATTTGTTGGGTTTCTATGCATGTGTCTAAATTCCGCCTGGTTTTCGCTTGCTAGGACTCGGTAGACAATTGGTTACAGCATTCCAGGTTGTCTAAGGCACTTCATATTTTTGTATATTGAATTTAAGGTATATCTCAAATGTCCACATTCCATGGAAGTATCAGAAAAAAAGTCTAATGGTAATGGATCTGCTGAACCCGTTGACTGTGCCACCCATTTATGGAGTTCCTTTGGGCGGTATCGGTTGTGGAACGATCGGTCGTGGCTACAAGGGTGAGTTCTGTCGGACGGGGCTCATTCCTGGACGTTACAATTACGATGTCGGTGCTGCCGATCAGGTATTTGTGTTCATTGGAACATTCCGACCTGGTAACATCAGCAGTGGTTGGGATTCATTATTTTTGCCTAGTTTATCCTCACTGTGAAAAAGGCAGGAAAGATTGTTCATCATCAGGTTCTGTCCTGTTCTTCCGTGCGTGTGGAAGGCCTTCAGTCGTGGAAGTGGTCTATGCCTACCAAGTGTGGTGAATATATTGGCCTCTACCCTCGATCCTGGACTATCTACAACTTTCCAGACCTAAAACTGGCTCTCATTTGTAAGCAGATTTCTCCCATAATTCCAGGAAACTACAAGGATAGTTCTCTTCCTTGTGGAGTTTTCCAATGGACCGCTCTGAACTTTGACTCCAAAAACGAATTGGAGGTGACGATCACGATGACATGGCGAGGGCCCAGAGCTCCCAAACGACCTCCTCCAACAAAGTTAGGCAATGCCGGTGCTGTGTGTGGTGAAATCGGACACCTACGCGGCAAAATGGGAGATGAGTTTACTTTACCCTTCGATGATGCAGAAAGCCAAATCTATGGATGCCTTCTGGAAACCTTCATTGACGATATGCCCTGCTGCTTCGGTATCGCATCCAAGACAACAGAAAAGGTTCGATTTACCCTATTTGTCGTGTTTGAGTGGAAGTGTAAAGTATCGCAGCTACTCAGCCAAAACTTGGGTTGCGCTAATTGACAGAGACGGTACCTTCCTCGATGTTATCACCTTGATTATTGCCTTGAGTGTCTAAGTGACCAAGTATTATCTTTGAATAAACTCGACCTTAACTGGCAGTATTTTATCTACTACTATTGACACCGAGTTGTTGGCCCTTGATAGATCTATATTTAGTTTATAAATAGTCCTATTTCCAAGTATTAGTCTGACTTAATATAGGGCCAATCAGGTGCATTATGAATTGGAGCTGTTGTCAAACTAGCAGGACCTGATATTTAACAGATCACATTCCAATTAACTTTATATTCAATTTCCCATTTAAAATAAAATAGCAGATCCTTACCTTGATCTTTTATGCCTCCTTTTGCTAAAAGACTCATGTGTGTACACTTGGCGATCTCTTAAGCGTAGAGGTTGGATCAAAATCACATAGTTTCGAATTTAATCACTAACGTAGATGGCTGGTAGTGTTTAGGATAGCATCATATTTCTTCAATCGGTGGTGTATTTTTTACCGACTCAACTTATTAGAGACGTTCTGACAACCGATTAGGTTGAGCTGGTTTTAAATGAATCACGAGAAACTATTTCATGTCAAATACGAATTTTGGGTCTTTGCCAATTAAGGTAACTAATTTTTTGAGTGATGGCGGTGGTTCTGAGGCCTTTATTAAGTTCTACATCGTTTCTAAAAGACCCACCTCTGTATTTTATCTTCAGAGATCACCTCTTATATCCTTTTTTTGTTTCACTTCTGACTACAGGCACATGAACTGTCAAGTTCAGAGGCACAAATGTTTTCTTTCAGGCCTCTAAGTAGCTTATTACCACGTTCTTAAGTCTCCTTAACATTGGTAAAGAACGTGGTGGAAAAATCAACAAGTTTCTAAATGTTTCAGAAAAAGTACTTATTGTCGGAATTTCTCACCTCAGTGTTCTTTCGTTAGAAACACGGTGATTTATTGATCTTGACCTCGTTAGTACGTGTGAAAACAGTGCTCTGACCGATGATGTCTCGTTTTAATTTTAAACGGTATTATCGTTTGTCAAAGCGATTGTGTAATTTACTCTACGTGCTCGTTTTCTCTCTGTAGGTCGAAGTAACTCGCTGCCTTGGCTTCAGTTTCGGCGTACAGAGCACGACCGACGGGAACATAAAACAAAGAGCTAAAAGCGCGGAGCTTTGCCAATCTCCTTGGGGGGTCACTACACACCCCATGGCTTCCATCTACGACTCCGTCAGCGCCTCCAAGATGTGGACCGATCTTGGAGAGATTGGCCACCTCACCAAAGATAACACTGGTTCGTTGATTTCCTCAAACAAATGAGTAACTGTTTGAGCTATTGTGGCTTCACTTGAACCAGTCCAACTGCTTTTATTCCGATCCTTTTAGTTGACTCAAGGGAGGCGAGAAATACGGAATGCATTAACATATATGAATCTAGTATTGCAATGCACGTTTGTTGTGCTTTTATTTGATCTGGGCGCACAACAGGTACTTAAACGCATTCACACACAAAACCGCTTATAAACGGCTGGCTAGTAGCAGCAGCGATTCATGTCGGTTCAACGAGTTAAACCTCACCTATTGTTCGCATTATCATCTCGACTGTTCTTTCAGGTTACTACGTGGAAGGCAAGCACAAGAATCAGCCTTTGATCGGTATAGCTGTGTGCGCAACTTTTAAGCTTGGACAGGCCTCTTCCGATGCGGAGCCCAGTCGGGAGAATTGTGAATTCTACCTCACTTGGCATATGCCTCGAGTTCACTTCAGATCAGCTACTGTTGCCTATAAACGGTGAGTCTCTATTGCCTGTTTACCGCACAGATGCACCAAGGGGGTGGCGGTTTATTTACCTCTCCACTCTATCAAGTGGTGCTCAAAGTTCGGATTTAATAAGATAGCTGTCGCCAAAATACTCCTCTATCTCGAATGTTTAAAGAATTTTGCATAAATCATAGTATTTTTGTGCCAAACAACTAACTCGGTTCATCCGATAAATATCATTTTGGAAAATCACCAGTGTGCTGCAGTTTAGGCTTTTAAGTAATAATCCTGGATTAACGGCACCACCCCCTGTCGTATTTTCAATAGTGCTCTTGGGCAGATACTTATGACACCAACACACCCTACGGTATTTTTCTCAATTTGGGTGTGACTGTTTGGCGCATCTATTTTTTTTTATAAATCGGTTTAGACGTTACACCCGGTGGTTTTCTGAAGACACAACTCAAGGCGCTGGCGAGCTTCTGACCTATGCCTCAAAGAATGTTCAATTCTGGAACGAGGCTATTGATTCCTGGCAGAATCCCATTCTTGAGGATAGGTAAGCATGGTATCTCGTATCTCCGTTTTTCTCATTCTAATCGCAATATTTGAGTTATTTTTTAGAGAATCAACAGCATGAGCTTAATCGCTGAACACTGAGAGGACATAATCTCTAACCTGCAACCAAAACGATAAATTACGACATAAGGGGGCAGAATGCTCAGTACTTTCGAGGGTATTAAAATCGATTTTCATAATTCGCAATCACGAAAACGAGAATAGAGATGGGGGAATTAGTCATAAGACAAAGAAAGTTCGAGATGCTACTTTTTTGACCTGTGCCTCATCCCTTTTTGACGACTGAGTTTCAACCCCTCGTATTTGTGGACTCCCCGCGAATCTTCATTTGATTTGATCAGGCTAGACAAGCGCAACTGATTTTGCCATTTATTGGCGAGAATCGATATTTTCCGTTGAGAACAGGAGTGAGGGTGCTTTCAGGGGAAGTCAGGGGTGCCTTTGGAGACTTATTGAACTTTCCAGGGTTACAGTTTTTCCCAATATGAAATCAATCATCCAATTACTGATTCTTATGAGGTTATAAGTTGGCTTCTAGGAATGGTTGGTCAGATACTCGGTCCCGAGTTTCATTATTTTCCTCTAGTTTTCTTTCTTTCCAACCTTTATTAGAAACGCAGTGTATGATCTCAAATCAAATGTAGGGCAAGTCTTCCCTCCCCATCAGAAAAGTTCAGGCAGCAAGTGAGAAACAGGACGACAAGAATGATAGCACTTAGATCATATGGTTTTAGCTAAGGAAAAAGTTAAAGTTTTTAATGTGCTTTAGCTAGCCCTGGAAAGTCTAAGCGTTGAAGCAACTTAACATAGGAAGCTTTGAGACAATGCTCATTCCCCATGCTTCTATTCATTTTCCGTGTTAGCGAAGAGCTTGACACAGGCCAGTTAGGAGATGATGCATTTAATTTACTGAGCTTGTAAGTTTTGGCTGTTGTGAGCTATTTTTTAGAAGCGAGGTTGTCTCGGTATTTTCCTTGCAGAGACACCCTCCCTCAACGCTGAACATTTCTTATGAATGTGGATGTGTCAGATCCAGCCTCTCCCTGTGATAAGCTAAGGTTTAATCATAATTCTGTGAATGGATGTGTGTGATAGTTCATGATAATGGTTGTGGTCGGGTTTTTATGACAGTGATTTGTCAAACTGGTACAAGTCAGCACTATTCAACGAACTCTACTACATCTCTGATGGTGGTACCGTGTGGCTGGACCCACTCCCCGAAACACCTACTACTGATGGTTTGAGCAAGGGGGCCGAAGGAGACGACGATGTAGACGAACTTCGTACTCCTCTGGATGTTGTTCGTCGCCGTAATCCTAACGTCCACCTTCGACGGGCGTCCGACTTTCCGGTTAATGTTGAAGACGATGGAAAAGTCAATGGCACTGTTGATTTATCTGATTTGGATAGCGTTCGAAACCGAGTTAGAGTTGGAAAGGAAATGGGACTATTTGGCTACCTTGAAGGTGAGTGATTTCTTTTAAAGTTTCCTGCAAAGGTAGGGACAGGCTCCCGTTGATTAATCTAAAAGTGGACATTAGCGTGGACGAGGACGATCCAGCTATCCATAGTTGTGGGCGTTTTATCAGTATTGGAACTGGTTCTGAGCCTAACTAGTTATCAAGAAGAGTATGGACAAGGTTGGAAAGTCGTACTTTCATCTAGACTCGATATTTCCACAGTGGGCTTAGAGGGCTGTGGAATGGAGGTTAGGTTCGTATCAGCTGCGATGATGATCTATCAATAGTTTCTGCACAATCTAAAGTTTTTTGAATGCTTGGTAGATAATACTTTTAAGTAATATCACTGTATTGAAGTAAAAAACTTCACGATCGCTTCGAAGAGTATAATTAGTCGATAGGTCACACCGCATCTCATTTTTGGCTTTGTTACTCCGCTTGCCACCGGGCTTCCTGCGTATGCACATAGTGCTCGGTGCCGAACTCTTCCAAAAAATATCATTTAGACCTATCCAGCATGGTTTCTTCCCGCATCTTTTCCTCGGGATTTCTTAACAGGTTTTGCAATTTGGTAACCCTTCAGGTTAGGACCTCTCCTTTTGTGGGCCTTTTTTTATCAACACCAAAACTGGTTATGTCTTGTTCCGCGGAGCTTTCGGCTCAATCCCCTCTAATCACTCGGCTGCCCTAAGTACACGAGTGTTGTATATGAAAAGACGACTTGAGAAGAAGTGTCAGGAAACTTCTGAGGTTCAGCTTTTTTTAAGATGCAAACCGCGGATATCTGACAAAGTACTTCGTAGATGCGTTTAAATTGATAGCAAAACAAGTCCTCACAAACACACTGTGGACTTCAATGCACTAGAAAGAAAATAGCGCAGAGGAATAGTAATTGATTTCTGTAAATTTGAATTACAATGGCATTTCATTGAGGACTGGCTATACCTCGTTCTGGTCTTTTGACTTGCGCAATCTAGTAGTATCTACACTTCAGACATGGCTATCCAACTTTTTTCTCACCTCACTAGTCTTTTTCTGACGATACAATAGACCTTCATTTTTTTTCATAGACACATTTTACGTACTCTTTTGGCATCGGTCTATCTTAAGTGCCACACTTCCGATTAATACAATTTTGGTACGCTCGTAATTTTCAGTCCCTGTTTTAATTCATTCAGTCATTGTTAGTTTGATATATTATTAAAACTCATTCCTCTAACATAATGAGACATTTGACAACTTCAGATAGATCTCGGTTCCTAATTGATATGTTAAGTAGGCACCCTTGGCTGCCTGCGGTCAAGAGGGATATTGACCGGTTTGGACCGGTTTAATTAAATAATCCTCGAAACAGGCCTGGTAATGGGATGCCTCGTATGTGTTGTAAAGACTAAACCGCGTGGCTAGGAGAGAAATATGAAATAGAGATTGATTATTCTATCTCAATGGGTTTAGGTCACGAGTACCGCATGTACAACACCTACGACGTCCACTTCACCGCCTCCTGGGCGTTGATTAAACTCTGGCCACTGTTGCAACAGTCGATAAACTACGACTTGGCGGACCTGACCGCGAGTGAAGATCGTATGCCCATGAAGCCGGTGTTCAAGGGCACGAATAACCTGAATCGTATAGTCAACTTCTCACTATCTGTGCCCCATGATGCCGGAAATCCCGAGGATGAGCCTTTCTATCAGATTAATGCCTACGATCTCCTCGCCACTGATGAGTGGAAAGACCTCAATCCCAAGTTCGTTCTCCTGACCTGGCGTGATTGGAAACTCACTCAAGATGACAACTATCTCTTCTACATGCTCCCGATTGTGTTGGTAATTCAAAGCATTTCATGAGGTGGTTTTTGGTTGCATTTGTCTTGCCAAAATATGTTAATTTAAGTGATTTCTAAACCTTTATTTGCCTGACTACTTGGTATGACAAACATGAAGTTAAATCGGTCTGCTGCCAAGAAAATGAATTAGACTGATTAAATGCCTTTTTACTTGAGCTCTTGTTTCTTTAGTCCTGCCAATTGGCTAAACTTTTTATTAGAGAATGGACTTGCTAGAAGAGTTTAGATTTTACGAATGATCTGGTAATATGTTTTTTCCTTTTGAGGTGCTCTTAATTGGCCCTGGTGACCGGTTCCGTTCCCTTGAATGAAAAAAGAAACGGTCAATTTTATATACATCCTTTAAGTAATCCTGATTTGTGTGGGCTCTGAAGCAGTTCTTCGCTTGTTATGAAAGCACTTCCTATCTTGGTGTTCACTTCGTATCTCGAGGAATCCCATCGCTTTTGCATTTATTGTTCCATTACGACTGAAACAAAGCGTTTCTCGGAAGTGTAGTAGCTCCAGGAAGTTGTTTTGCACTAGTATTAGTCTGGATGATTCAGGATCTGTTAGCACCACGGGCAGAAAAAGCCTAACGTCACTTTCTTGGAACGACATTCTTCTGCCATGTAAAGGGTTGCTTAGTTCTTTAAACCACTAAAACAAAGCTTTTTGATGAATTTTACCAGGAGGGTATCTGATTTCATGCCTTTTCGATTTTACGAGCATATGATCATTGTTTTGGATGGAGGTAAATCGTGTTGGCCTAACGAAGTTAGTTGGCTTTATTCTGGGCATCTGTTAAGACTTTTGCACCTTTTTTTTATAGCTACTCTTACCGTGGAATTCGTTTTTGGGACGTTAAAATTATTTTTGAATTTTAGGCTATAATGCGAAATTGTCGAAAAAAATGGGACAAAGATGATGATGGTCTTATCGAAAACGCTGGTTTTCCTGACCAAACCTACGATACATGGAAGGCAATTGGACCCAGGTAAGTGGTTGTGCTAACATTGTTTGCTAAAGACAACTTCATTTGTCAAAAAATTATGGCAGTTGTTGGTCATTTTTTCTTCAGCGCCTATGTTGGATGTTTATGGTTAGCCGCTCTGTACGCTACGAAAAACATGCTTTCCTACGCACTCTCCAGGACACAGGATCCTGCAAAGAGAGAGTTATTTTCTGATCAGGAAAAAAAGTATGGAGAGATTCTCTCGAGGGCTAAAAGCAGTTACTATGAAAAGCTCTGGGCCGGTAAGTTGAAATTAATTGAATGCAGAAGTCAAGGATTGCGGGCTCATTTGCGGCGTTATTTTTAATACCTTTATAGGTCTCTTCAGAACGTATTAGACGGGTAATTAAGCGCATGGTTATAAGTCGATGATAGGCGCTGGTGAGAGTGTCTAATGAAAGACCACGGACATGTGGAATCAAAATTCACTACATCAGGAGAGAACGTAGCGGTAAAGAATGTATACATCTGGGACTGCTGAATTGTGGGTATCATAACATGAGCCAAGGCACAATACAGCCCCAGAGACGATTCGCATTATTAATGTTGTCGTTACTGGGCGTCCATATTATGACTGGTACTGGCCGACATTTAAATGAACATCTGTGATATTGAGGTACATTTTGTCGAAATGTGTTAGAAGTCGGGGCCGAAGGGAATACGAGGCAAATGATTAGACCAAGCTTGGTCGAAACAAGAATAGAGCGAATCCCGAAGAGTGAGTCAAGACACTTAACATGTATAGTGATGTTTATTGAAAATGTGGAACTGGAAATCATGTAATTTAAGCAATGTTATTTTAGGTAAAATGAAATTTTTCCTTGATAATATGTCTGAGTTGAATTGGCTTGTTCAGTAGTGAAAGGCCGGTGTGCGGCTTGTTAGCTTATTGCGTAACTCATAGCTAAACTCACTGGGCTATACTTGCTTCGATGTGACGACAGAAGTAGCGACTGGAAAGTCAGATGAAAACCGAACTTGGTGTAGTTCAAGACAGCGTTAAACCAACTTTTCCGAAGAGCAGTGGAACATTTACTTGTCGAAGACGTTAGCTATAGTGGATAGTGGATATCCAGCTGACTGGGTTTTTTATATTTTTTTATTTACACCCCACCCATTAGGGCAAGTGCCAAGGACTTGCTGAGGGTACAACAGAAGAACAAATAGCTTTTAAAACAAGTGGTGCTGATTGTTCAGCACCAGCCGCAAGTAAAAGGTCTTCGACCTTGGACTGACTGAGCATCGGATGTTTACGATTCAGGAAAGAATTATTTTGGTCCCGATATGAGCCCATTTACTAGGCATGGATAGACTGACGTTACCCTAGAGCACCACGAAGAGTTGAGGGATAGGTTCGGTTTTGAAGGAATCTGAGTATAATGGGTCAGTCAAGGGTTTGCTCTTAAACTTAAGATTTTGTTGTTTTAAAAAAAATTAAGCTGTGAATTTTCATTGATGCGTGATCTTAAATATCTTGATGATTTCTCACGTCACGGTTTATTTTCAAATAATCATTTTGGACGGTTTTGACTAACCCTATCGATTAACAGGCGAAACCTATGGGTAGCCCAGACCTTTGCAGGTCTTCTCATTGTCAGGCGAATAGCTTCATTTCCTGATAATCTTTCTGCTGTTGATCTATTCTCTAGTGTCATTAAGCTCCAAAACTGTAAATATGGCTATTGCTAGACTTTTAAAAGGAAATTATAGCATTCGACATCTGAAGCCCTTGAAATATCAAGTGATTGGGCTTTATTCACTTTATATTCTCAATACAGCCCTTGTTGTAGGAAAAGATGTTACTCGTCCATCCCTTTGATGATGATGATGATGATGATGATGATGATGATGATGGCGATGAAGAAGATGATGCATAAATCGCCTTAACACGTAACTCCTTAAGGACTAGGTGGAGAAAGAGCTGCTGAGTTAACTTTCAGGATTGCCTTAATGTTTCCAAGTGCAAATGAAAGAGCTATCCATTTATGGAATGTGAACGCTTTCTAATCTCAGATCCCAAGGTGACAGAATAGCATATGCATGTCTTAAGACCCACCTGAAATTGGCGTGATCTGTTCGATACAGAATGTTCCACAATTTTGTCGATGATTATGTTGAAGACTTATTGACGCTGTTGTTCCTATAAATAAGCACGTCCTTCAAAGGAATCAAAGGTACGCCATTAAGGAATTTGGATCTCTCAGATTTTACACGAATCTCTTGAAACTGTAAGCTTTACTAATTGAGATTTTATCAGTTCTGGATGGATGTGGCTTGCCATAATGGTCGAACCAGTGTTATCTTAGTCATGAATCACCTGTAATTTGCCGCGTTATATTCCTTTCAATGTACTGTTTGCGATAATGAATATTAGGCATTGTGTTGGAGTCGTCTAGATAACTTATGGTTCACTATCTCATTCAATGAATAGACTGTACCTACCTCTACGACGCTCGGGACGATCGGAAAAACCCCTCCATCATGGCCGATCAAATCAGTGGCCACTGGTTACTACGCTGTTGTGGAGCCCCCGTGGACGCTGTGAGTTCTTCAACTTTGGTCTTCTCAACTAGCCGGAAGAACATCAAAGGGATATTATCATTTCTCGATCTTTCAGATACTTCCAGAGGACACAATTCCGATTGTACTTGATACTATTGCCAATATGAATTGGAGATCAGTACGCGATGGCGAAATAGGTGCAATCAATGGGATCCAGAAAAATGGGAAGTTCATCGCTAGTAATATCCAATCTGATGAAATCTGGGTCGGCACAAACTACTGCCTAGCCTCTCTCTTCATTCTTGAGGTAAGGATGATGAAAGGACTCTAGTCAATTTAAGCTTCTTTTTGTCTTGTCATATTGTCTTCCATCTCACCTTTATAGGGAGTGCCTTCCAACGGATTTGATTTATGCGGCGCTATATATAAGACTATATTTGAGAATATGGGTTTGCAGTACCAGACACCGGAAGCTGTTACGGTAGGAAAGATTTATCGATCGCCTGGTTATATGCGCCCCCTTGCTATCTGGAGTGTTCAACATGCGATCGACTTACGGAAACTTCGCACTGATGGCACCCGTCGCGATTAGAGGAAATTAATAGCGCTATCCCCTCTTATCGCTGTGATATGAAACTAACGTGGTTTTGATTATTCCGATTTCTGTGATTCCTTCCTCTTGAAGCACTATGTCTCGCTGCATAATCACGACCAATCCCTATTTTTTTTACATCCCCCTTTAATTCATTTCTACGATTTATAGACAAAATAGGTAGGCTCAATCTTTGCTTTCTTTAATATACAACAAATGTTGCTTCTAACTTACACTTGCTGAACTTTGGATGGGGAATCGATAGAACGTTTGGGTTCGCGGTTGGAATGTTTAGAGGGCAGCGTGAACTAAACTGCTATGAGTTGCTGGATCAATCAGGACTGCCATAGATTTGACGTGAAAGTATCTGGTTAGCCGTTCACACAATGATGTTTGGGTTAGCGATATCGGTTTGCCCCAATTTGCTATTTCTCAGAAAGTGGCCAATTCCAAGTAGCTTATTTAAATTGTTTACATGCTGATCATGGAATCCTTTATACTAGTGTAATTGTCGCCCAATTTTCATTCAATTCAATTAGAATATCGGAGGCATAAAATGATAAAATAGCACGATTTTACCGGAGATTTTCGATCTGAGTAGTAATAAATATAGAAAAGAGGTAAACAGGGAAACGTTACAGCCATTCTAGAGGGTCTGTTTACTTTTTCTGACCACCACGAGCAAAAAATGCAACCATTCCGTTTTGCTGGAAAATGTTCCAATCATTTATCTAGAGGGAAATAAAATGAGCCAAGTTAAGAAAGTCTTTTCTAGAATGGAACAAAGGATCCCCATCATGTTAAAGCTGTTAAAGCGGAACAAAGCCCTCAAATACCTGGTTGTTATTAGTGCTTTTTCTGAAAGAAAAATGTAGGACATTTAGTAAGCAATGTTGATTCATGTAGTGAGGCGTGACCTGTGACACCCTTTTTTGGAGTTTTTGTTTATTTAATTTGAGGCGATATTATTTTAGTTAGTCGGCTTATCAACACGCATGCTTTCACACGAAAGTGATTGCTGATTAGTTGCTACTCCTGCTTGCAATTCTAATCTTCCCATTGTCTAATCTTTCCGTCTTCTAGTCTAACTTAGAACCATCAAACGAGGGTTAAGTCATACAAGCCAATATTCATAGATTCTCATGAACAACATTTACTGTTTTTCTGAGCTTTCTATCTTGTGCGATGGGCGTTAAAATTATTTCAGAAATAGAATTGTTCGCGAAATCCAAAACAAATTTATCGACGTGTTACCTCTTCGTAAAGCATTTTCGTTAGCTAAAGGGAGATTCTGAAAGTTATAGTTAGTTCTAAAGAACCAGATGACATGGGTTTGAAACCCATCGGTGCCTAACCAATTTTGAAATGACCATCTGCACTGTTTGAATACGAGTTGGCCGAATAGGAGATCCCCATTCAGAGGGACACCAAGGTACTTCCCTTCTGCCAAGAGTTAACCGACAATTCCCTTCAATGTAGGCCTCAATATTGCGCCCTTTTAATGTTGATCTTTTTCACATGATTTTTGAGTAGTAGTTGTACGTTTTAAAAGCGTTTTGCTAACTTTGATTTTTATCAAAGTCAACGTCAGAAAACTGGATAAAATCAGCTACTCACTACTAAGTTGCATGAATAGCAAATACGTGGTCGAGCAACATCGAATTTCGATCCGACGAGGAAAGAGAACTCAGCGATAACACCGACGCCGTCAGACTTCGCCGTGGAGCGCAAATTCTTTTTGAAGTGGCTCGATTGAACAATCCATGCTACTGTAAGTGGACGACCATAGGAAACATCCTAAATGAAAAAAGGATGCTTAGTATTTTATATGAGACACGAGATCTTCGAATTTCGGTGATCGATTACTGAGCTATTATTAGTAGAATCTTATAAAACTACCTTAGACTAGAAAAGTAGGGATTGAAGGAGTCCATCATCGCTCTTCCGTAGTTAAAATTTTTAACTAAGCCTTGCAGGGAGCTTTCAAAAAATTTATTCAAACTGCTCGGCTGATAGTAAATTAGTCGGCAGAAGATAGCATATCCAAATCCTCAATGAAATGCAATTGAAATCCAGGTCCACAGAGATCCCATGTTATCCCCCTAGGCTAATAATACTTTGAGGATCCCAGGTTGGTTATCGAAACTTGCCCTCCCACCATTCTAAGCATGCGGTCTTTTCCTGGTCATTAAAGACATCTATCTACTTTAGACTTTGAAGGAAAAAATGAACCTCAATTATGGAACCCCATAATCTTAATTGGTATGCATGTGCAAGGACGGCGATTAATAAAAAGGACAGCATTCAGATCGGCTTCCAACTGGCCGATTATCAGCCTGCATATAAATGGAGTGATTCGACAAAACTGAACAAAAATATAAAAGACCGAAATCCTATTCCGCTAATATATATAAGTATACATATATTGCAGGGCATGCATAGGATTCTGTTATCCTTTAACGAAATGAATTAGAGACCCTTTCCTCAATCTTTTTATGACAATTTTCAAAAGTTACATTTATTATCAAAAACGAAGATAGGAATCTTTGATTTTAAACAGTAAAACGGTAATTGCATGGGGAAATGGCTGGCAAAGTCTTCAAATACATGATATCAATCTTCCTTTTTCCCCCTAGACTTCATTTACGAGGAAATTTTCCTTGGAATTAATTTAAAAGTAGAAGTTTATGTTGATCAATTAAATAAAATTGAACTGAGCGAAGAGCTAAATGAATTATTGGGAGGTCGCAGGCTTCAGTTAAAGTAGTGACAACACAAAACCGCAAAATTAAAAAAAATCAATGAAATAGAAACGATCTGCGTACTCATTATTAAGTGGAAAATTCAAATAATGTCTAGGCTTCGATAATAAAAAAGTGTCGATTCGGAATATAACTAAAAGCGCACAAAATTCAAAAGCCTGTATGGCTGGTGTTTTAAATACAAATGCATACTCCTTCATAATCGGAAGATTCCACCAGTTGAATCGAACTCTGGTTTTCAGAATCCAGTGTAGAATCCTTGTCCCCAGATACCGTCGATACACTCTCCTCATCTTTTGACGGGAAAAAATACGAGTGTCCGACCTCCCGATGATGCTGTCCGCGGTTGCCGAAATTATTCTGCGAGAGGGCAGTCACTGTTGCCAACATTGCTGGCGATGGGGGTGCAAACTCAACCACGCTAATCGAGCGCTGAGGCTCCAGGGCGAGAGGGGGCCGTGTATAGTTGGGATATCTGGTCATTGGTGCCGCCGTTTGTGTCAGTGAGGACGGGGGAAGTGGAGGTTGAGGCGAAGTTGACGCATCCGCAAAAGGCCGTATAACTAGCTTCGGAGCGGAAAGTCGGAAGGCGATACGCTCTTGAGAATAGAAGGGATTCAGGTGCGAGGACCTGTCCATCTCGTTCACGGAGCCGAGAACTGGCCAGGTACTATCTCTCACTCCAACTCGCAATTGTACCAGGAGACTGGAAATATGAACGCAAATGAGAGAACGAATACTAACTTTTTGAAACGCCTCATGGTGCTATATTGTAATATTTGACTCTTCTTATGTCCTTCTTTGGGAAAAAGCGAAACTAAATTAAGCGATCGAAAGTGCAAGAAAGGAAGTACATAGAAAAAGTTATCTGGAAGAGTGCGATTGAAGAGGTCGCTCGAAGAGGACAGTCAAAATTGTCGTCTGAACGCACCACGGAACGGCGCTTTGAGTGAGATCGCAATGTTATTATGATTGATTTTGATCACTTTCCCAACTTCCAAAATGATAGATTCAAGACATTTTCATTCAAAAATTAACCAGAACAGTACCCTGAAGAACGTCATCCATTTGTTCAACCAGAAGATTCGAAACTGTGTACCATTCAAAAGGGATTGAATTACGTAGAAAAGACCAAATGAACGGGGCTATTTAAGCCAATACCTAGTCTTTTCTTTATTACTATCCTCATCCAATCACCATAAGTAAAAAATAAGTTACCAAGACTTGCCTTACTATTAGTTTAAGGATGAAGGTCACCCAAGCACCCACAAGCACATGCTCTTGTACACTCCTAGTATGGCCTAATTAATCGCTACGGCCTCATCGGCCGAGGACAAAAATGCAAGGGGGCAGAGGGTGTGCTGTTAAAACTGGGCAACAAACGTGCTATCGGAAGCAACTGTAATGCCGTTACACTTAAGTGACTGATGCAAATATATCCAGCCAATTGTTTTTATAGATCATTTGTATTTGCACCGTCTAATCTTCCCTTTTCCTCAGGGTTTTTTAGGAATCATATGTTAGGATCACAGTGGATCATGCACCACATGGTTAAACTATAATAATTTTTAGAAATCAGAGTACTATTTCAGCCAAATAACAGGAAAAAACAGCAAAATATAGATGTTGAGTGCGTTTTGATACACTTCCGTGATTTTCATTTTAAAACGTGCATCAAAATAACTTCTTTTGCGGAAATATTTATAGAGCGAGTTGTTCGCGAATGAATTTGCCACCCAATTGTTTTGAGCTCCCCAGATAGACCAATGGGCACTTATCCTGCACTTTTATCAAGATGAGTACATTCATTCTCTCCCAAAGGCTGATTAAAAGAGACTAGTAGAGAGACTGAATTGTTGTCCTCCAAACCGGTATAGCTGAATAATTGCCAAATGTCTGAAGAAACTCCGAATGTTTGACTGGATTCAAACGAATTCTAGTGATAGGATAAGTTGCGATAATCCAGATGGTGAGTAACTAAGATTTTGAAGAACATAGTTTCACAAATATACCCTTACAGAATCCAGCAATGAACATTAATGATAACAATTGATTTACAAGACTGCAAGTTGCTTTTCACCCTCGACTCACGCCTTCTCATGTTTTATCTTCCCATTGTAACTTAATGATTGTCTTCAGACCAGCAAAATCAGCCAATGAGTCCTAACCATCCATGAAAGATAATTTACCGTTACCAATATTAGATGAGCGACAAGTTTTCAGCTACTGGTGCCGAATATGTCGGGAACGCAACAAATTGAGCATCAATTTATAAGCGGTAAACAGGATTCTAACTGTGATCTATACAAAAGAAACTTGGCTAACAGATTTCAAATTCAATATATACCCTCGGAAACAGCTCACTTCAATGGTATCTAAGGGTTTCTTCTTTTTGCATTGCACACTTTGTACTGTCCGAGGGAGGAAGGAGATCATAAACCCACTGATATAGGGAAATAGTAATACTAATGACAGTGCCCAAGCTCATGCTGAAAAAAATCTTCAACGATTATCTTTTTAGGGTGGGTTACCTGCTCTCCAGATGGCTAGTTATTCGAATACCAATATTTAACCAATGTGCATTAAATGATACGAATTTGAAAGCCATTAAAGCGCATCCAATAACTGGAATAAGCATCTAAATGGGTTAAACGTTATTCAACGGCGAGATAGCTATATAATAGGTCACCAATCAGAGGCCTCAAAGAACTGGGAGTCACATTCCTCTAATACATTATAAGGTTGATAGGTTTTGCACTAGTGATTTAGGCTATTTATTGATATAAGCTGGTAACAAACGCCTATCTCTGTTATTAACAAACCTTCAAATTATGAAACTTACTTCTTTTTGTGGAGTGCTGAAATTTTGGCTTTGAAGATCAAGACCCCCACAGGCAAAAAGTTGATTGGATAGGGTCTTCCAGTGGGCAGGATTACGGACACCTGAAATTACAACCAATGGGAGCAATGTGGTATCAATCTGTCTCAATAGTGTCAATTTAAAATAACCACAATTAGTGAATTCACAGTTCACCTCACCGAAACGCTATAGACTATATGCAGTGTAAGATATTATGCAAGCTGAGCTCAATGCAGCTTTATCTATCGTGTTTATCTCAATTTTTCCCATCTCTTCAGTTTTACAAACATGACCCTTCTTGAACCACTCGCGGCAGTCAAACCTGAGAGTCCAACACAGACGAGGCGCCACCAGCCTGTGCTCCAACTACTCAAGACGGTTTTGTCACGGCTAGATTGGAGAGACACCTAAGAAAAGGTCGTAAAAAGAGTGATTTTTAAGGAATGAGACCTTTTAAACGGTTGGTAGATTAAGGACCCATCCCATACCGCACAGAAATGACTTAGACAATATCCTCAAAAACATCATCCGATTTGTCAATCAGAAGAATTAAAGCTGATTGCCATCAAGTGAACCTGATTTCTAATTTAATCCCTATAGGAAAGACTGGATGAACGAAATTGATCAAGCCAATAATATGTGAAGTAAGCAGATGGGGCATCAAAACTTGCCCTGCTATCAGTTTGAGGATGCGAAATCCTAGGCGATAAAGACCGGAGTGAGTGCAGAATGAAAGTAAAACTCCGTTTAAAGCGTTCATGTTCACATGCGATTAGTTTACAGTGTAGTCAACTAGCAATTAATGATAAAGTTTATCAGCATCGCCACATATAATAAAAAAATCGTGAACTACTTTTAAACATGAAAGCAAATAACCAATTTCTAAAGCTCGTATGTTACTTTTAGGTTTTGCAAAATATTTTCTTTCTGCATAGAACAAATTTGCTCAAGAAAGTTGCAATATTTTAACTGGTTTCATGCGTAACGAAACTTATCTCTGAAACCGAATAAACTTACCCTGAAAGCGATATTTGTATATATAGCAACACCTTTAGGTGGGCCATTCCAGGCAATTTTATCGATTGATGGCTCAATATTTAATTTTTGAATGGCATGCTTCAAACTCGTTAATTGAAGATGCAACATGGATCGGAATGACTTACAGACAGTGTGAATTTCCAAATCAGTCACAAAGACTGGAATTTTAATGGTTTTTGTTTGAGCAAGCCCTTTTTAATAGAGAGGCAGAAGGTACCGAATACATTTTCCCGTTCACCTAATAGGGCTCTTTTTCCACTTTAATTTTCTCGTATTTCGCCTAATTGTTAGGTGTAACTGGCGCGTTCGAATTAATTATATACCCCATTGATTTTGATGTGAAGACAAAGTGGTGGGTGAATTGGCACCTCAGGCCAACAATGGAGACTTAATAATTTCATATCGGCGTAGATTGTTTCCTAATGCGGAAATCAACCTTCTTCTTATAAGAAAAAATATTCTCGTTCGTCTTAGCAACTAAAAAAATCAACAAAACTGCCATCACATTGGCAAATGGGATGAAAGATGATTTCGAGAGATTGTTATCTAGGAAACCACTCCATCTTGTTATTGAGATAATAATTATAGGCGAGGTCGAGATGAACTTTTACAAGAGTTAGACATATGCTTGAGAGTGCTGAAGCACATTGCTAAATCATCTGTTACCAAAAAAAATTAAAGGAAATAGGTAAGTTAGGAAATAAAATATTTTTAATCAGTGTTAACTCTCATGAAGCCTCTCATTATGAGATTATGAATATTAAAGATAATGCTTCACTTCTAATCTTTAGGCCTTAATCATTCGTTTTAAGCATTTACCTGTTCATTTAACTTTGGTCGAAGGAGAAAGCTTTGCGAAAGGCATAGTCGTGTACCTGGAAGGTACTGGTTCGAAGAGATTGGCGGTGCCTCTCCCGGAGCTACAATAAGCTCACCCAGATCACTCCATAATAAAGTCTTTCCACTTTCATCCTTGTCCTCCGGTGGCTCTACTGTGTAGCGTTGGCCCCACATTGGTGCCGATTCAGTATTTACTTCTATCAGTGGTTCTCGGAGCAGATAAATGTGGGTATCACTGCCAACGCCACTACCCGCGCTGGCTTGATCGATATGGCTACCGCTGCGTCGCTCGATAGAGAGGTCACCGATTCGAACTGTCAGGAAAACGGGCTGGTTCATGGAGCTCATTACTGTTGCAGAAGCACCTGTGAAATGAATGAATTACGACTTTGGATTTCTGACTTGAGTGTAAGAGAATTCTCATTAGTTCAATTTCGACGCCTAGCTTATGAAACTCGTGGCTGCCTGAATTTCAAACAAGAAATTAATTTATGAAGGGATATTTTCAATGAAACAACAGTCGATCACTGTAAATTTGTTTTTAAATCAACTTAAATGGGAGTCAATGTTAAATCTCACAATTAGAGGAATGAATGCCACTCTTTTAAATGCCTTTTTAGCAATCTCTAAGATTCCTTGAGTCAAGATCAATCGTCCACTTGAAGCTCTCAGAAATTCAAGTTTAGGCCTCCTCTAGAACTCTATTAAGAATTTCTTGGATCTTGGTGGTTCACGTTCCCCATATGTTCATCTTTTAGGTGTGTCTGATGCTATTCATTTAGAAGCGAGATTGTCAGAATGACATCGACTTGGCTGCTCCTATGCTGGGGGTAAGCCTCAATTCTAGTACATAGACGACACCCATGTATACAATGTTTGACGGTAAAGTTACAGGTAAATACTGTATTATCTGTTTAAAATCCCTTACATTTGTCTGTTTGCAATGTTTGCATAAAGCAGATATTTGAACCTTCTGGCAGTATGCTGGCTAGCTCTAGACTCCACAGCCATCTCCTGCTTTGTGTACAGTAGTACAGTGAAATTCTGTGCTTCTCTCTGCTCCGCCTCCTTCCGTCCTGGATTCTCAAAGGTAATTGGAAGTGAAAGGACGATTATATGAACAGAATATCATTCACTTTAGGTAACCACCTTCACCACCATTCTGATCTCCAAATCGCACCATTGAATTCAGTAGACATACTTGAGCGTTGTTGCCTCCTTTGTAATTACCCATGCTCTTACATTAACCCTGTTAATAATCTCCGAATATTTAATTGAAGATGGACCAGATTTTTCAAGCATGCAAATCTTTAATTCATTTAGAATTAAATACCCTGAGAATCAAATAGTTTATCGAATTCGTGACAATAAGAAAGCTTACCTCTTTTCTGAGGTTGGGGAACTTTGTGTACCTTAGACAGTCGAATGGCTTCAATCTGTTCAACTCTTGGAAGAAGCCGCTCCAATAGTGGTTCACTAGACCATGTAAAGCTATAGTTTTCGACGATGATGGGGCTTGAAAATATAAAGCACGGATCATTTGTACTAGCGCTCTCTGGATCGGTATAGACGGAAATTTTAATCTCAGTCGGCAATTGAAAACCACAAGCCTGAAATTGAATATATTATAAAATTAATCCTACTTAACAATACTCAGTAAATAGTTTTATTATCATTTACCGTTGCCTCCATGATGAGGTAATTATCACCAGGACGGAATGTTATGGCATCCACCTCACTCTCAACCAGAGTTTTTGTATATTTTGGAAGTTGACAGTGAAATGGATTTGTGCTGTGACAGAGGGAGTAGAAGGACGTTACATCCTCACTTTTGCCAAGAACGATAGCTTCGGTGGTAGTAATAGTTCCATTTTGTTCATTGGAATCCATAATGTTACCTTTCCCAGGAGTTTCATTTCCCGAAAACTTGAGATGCTGGGTAAAACTGGAAAGGTCAGACAGACTAAAACCCTTTTTGTGTCGGCGAACGGCAGCACCGTCAGAGAAGACAGAGCCTTCTGTTACAGGAACACTTTCAGGAGCCAACCCAGAGCTGGAGAGGAATCGACCGTGGACTAAAAGATTTTATAACAAAGGCATATGTGAACAAGCTTTTACTCTGAATCAGTAGAACAAATCCTTGAAACAAGCATTTAAATAAACCATTTTAGTGCTAGGAATAGGTCGTTCAGTATAATCCCCGAACGTTTTAATCTCTTTCCGTTCGATCTCACTCTATGAATGATGAACCTCCAAAAATAAATTTGCACACTAGTCTTATAAAGGCGGAAAAGAAGGAGTGTGTTTATCGACTGAGCTTACTGAGTTGGATGGACACAAAAGAGACTGAATGTAAGTTTTTTTTGGGGTGTGTTGAACGTCGCCTCCTGTGCTGAGTCCAATTAGGGGGGCGGGAACGAATATGGAGCATTTAGGCACGCAAAACGCGGTAATTGTAAGTGAATCAATCCGTGAATGTTTAAATATTGAGTTTGGGAACGACTTAAATTAACAAAGCTTCTTTCATTCCTATATTTTGATATCACACAACGCATCCAAAAAGTAATAACGGTTTCTTTTCACTAAGTGCACTTTTGATAGAAAAATTTGTAGAACTCAGTCAAGTAGGAAGGTAAATGCTTTGTATTCAAGTGGTTAACTCAAGCACTAGAAGGGGCTGAGAAGAGAAACATCGAAGTGAACCCTCGTTATTGATTACTCTTTCGTTCAGTTAATTGAAAGAATGAAAGAAAATCAGTTAGACATGCGAGCGGAGTTCCGAATATTGAAGTTCTTTTTTCCATCTGACGTTCCTCATACAGCTCTTTGCTTTCGCCACTGTAGTATATGCTATCGCTTGATAAAAGCCTGAGTGGATGCAACTATGGGTAACCATAGGGAGTTCAACCCCCTCCACCCTGTGATGGTAACATCAAAGAAGAGTTGGCGGCCGACGAGGGCTCTGAGGCAGATTGAAAACGACCTATAAATCCCTGCTAGCCGTCCAACGTGGTGATTTAGAAAACCTGACCGCCATCATATCTAACCTCAAACGTTTGGTTTTTCTGCGATATGCACTGGGATCTGGAGCCTAGCGGCTATCAACGCAGAGCTGAATCTTAAATTGCGTTCTAATTTATGAAGAAGAGAAAAGCTAGCCGGTGCAGGTTGAAGGAGAAGTACCCCAAAGACGGCTCTCTATCCTAGTGACTAATCTCTTCCATATGATCTACACATCTAGTTAATTTCTGTTTACCATCCTTTAATTTCAATAGTTATTTAGCTGACTGACCATTAAAGAATAATTAGTACTAACGCCAGCTTCAATGCGCCATTAACTTAACGAAAACCACGCTATGATAACGGAACGATTGAAAATCGGTACTGTTCTGCTAGATAATTTTTTATCATTAATATTTAATTAAGTCATTTTGCGGAAATTTGTGAACAGCTTAAAAATAGTGGTGTTTTAACAAGACAAAATTTGCTAACCGGTAGCGAGTGCGAGTCCATCAAGTATTGAGTCGCAAGGAAGAGGGGTGACCTTATCCAAAGTGTTCAATCGTCCTCGATAGGAGGGAAATTCGATCGATGTTGGGCGCTTGATGTGGCGAGCCTCGTTATTCGTATCACTCGAATTGACTGTCATCTTCTTGAAGAGTTGACGCACAGGGCGTCCTCTACAAATCAAATTCATAATGACTCGAACTGGGAAATGGTGGAAGAAACGGCTCTGAAGAGTGTCGATAACGGAGATACTGCTGTTTCAATTTCACATTTATGGATGCCAATTAATATTTCATGTGTTTAGGAGAAGAATTTACACGAGGATGCATGAAACTGAAAGTGATGACCAAATGGCATTAAGTGGATACGAAATCCCCTAGGTTATAGAACGTGAATTTGCAAATGTCCAACCTTGTTTTTTTTTCTTCATGTGCGATCTTGCTCTACCATTTAAATTTTAAGATAAAAGGTCAATCTAGGTTCTTTACGAAAATCAGCCAAAATAACTAAATGCTTATCAAAATATCAGCAATGGCATTTGATTTTCAAAAGTTAAAACCGTAAAATTAACTAAGACGTGTATATTTGCGTCTGTTGGAATAGCACTTATGGAATGAGTCTATCAAGACAACCACGAAATATAATTTACTCACACATATATGTGACGAATGGTCTTCATTTTTTAATAAAACAACACTTCGAACAGTTGCTCCACCAACACTTTTCCCATATTATATAAACGTCATTCAATTATCTTAAAATATGCCAAAGACGGATAATATTTGTTAATGCAATCAGCCACTTCAAGAAACTGCTGAAGAAACTCTTCTTACTGTATGTGCTACAAAATTACACGCGGTAATCGTAGGTTTTTCGGGCATTTAGAACTCACATATCGCATGAATATTCCGATTCTGAATTTTACAAAACTACGAATGACCTTTTTCGTTTGTGCAACTCTCACGAAAAAAAGATTTAATAGTGATCTGCATCATGCCATGAAATCTTAGTTAAACCCAATTTACACTTTAAGGAAATTCTTTTTCAAAGAATGCATTTAGAATTACATATGACCTAATGAAATATTTTGGGTTGATTGTGTACCATATCTCTCCTTTGATTGGTTCTCACAAGCAATGTACTTGATGGGTAAAACAAGGCCTTGTCAGCTCGTCAGATTTATGAACTGTCGATTTTTATTTAATTTGGTTTCAGGGAACATCGGCTTTAAATAAACGTGATTTGACTTGCAATTTCCGATGAGCTACTCACCTCGTACTGGATCGTCGGAAAAGCCTCTGAATAACTGACTCCTTGGGTCCACTCGATCCAAGAAGCAATGACACGGAAGTAGTCGTTGACGAAGATGGCATATCTCGATCGCCAGTACTTTGATGCTCACTTCCGTGATTAAGACTACCATCACCGTAGGCCTTTGGAACAGGCAAGTAAGAATCGTTATTTGATACGATAATGCCAGAACGAGTACTCTCGGAGGCCAGGTCGACGTTGAAAAATCGAGCGGAATTGTACTCCTGTTTGCTATTAGATTCGCGTGAGAGTGGTGGTACACCCCAATCTTCGGTGGTTGTAGGTCTCGCACCGACTGAAACTCTTATTCATCAAAAAAAGAACTATATCCCCATCTAGAAAGTTGCGATTAAGTGTAAACATGCCCCAACGAGAGAATGCACTAGAACCAGGGGAGATGGATTATTGATAACTAAAATAAACCAGGGCAATGTTTTGCAGTGACATTTGACATTAAAAAAATTCGATAGAAACTCCCCGAATATTTAGAGGACAGTAAGGTAATCTTATATTCTTCATTATTTGACTTGATGTCTTCGAAAAAAGATGGGCTTAGCAGAATGTGAAATACTATAAACCATGCTTTCTAGAGAACAAAATACGGGTTTAAAGAGTTATGCCGGGTGCAACGAGATGATAAAACTTCCTAAATATGAAGGAATTTATCTTACTGATTCTTCGTTCTTAACGAACTATGATTGGTTGAATGCAAAACTAAATTTTAACCCCATGTGGTTATTCGAGAATTTTCCAGAGTACTTTTCCCTTGAGACTGATCAATAGACGAGTTGGTCATAAAGACTCAAAATCTCAACCTCCAATCGTCTTAGTAATCGATGAAATCCTTGAACAAAAACTACTCCAAATACAAACTTTACGTAGGTAATAGTGTAGAAAAATCGTAACATATCCTTATTTCATTTATCTCATAAAAGGGGCTGTTAATAAAACAACCTTCATTTATAAAGATACTCTAAACCTTATGACATGCTTCACAGAAGACTCACCTAACTAGCATGGGTCGAACTCCAATGAGCCGAAGATGCAGCCTAATGACCTGTCGATGAGTATGAGGATTAGCCTCTTCCAAATCAAGAGTGTGAAGCTGGAAGAGAGGCCAGAGCGACTGAACTGAGAGCGGTACCAGGGGATGATGCAATGACGTCAGGGATGTCTGTATTGCCGTTAGCGGAGTGGTACGTGCGTAGTGTTCGGCCACCGTCTCCAATGCGTGCACCCACCAGTCTTCTGGCCACCAAGGTGGAAGGATCGCCACCTTTTCCGCAGATGCCACATCGAAGGCTGTTGCACCCTCACCAAAAAGATTGTCGAAGTAGGCTCCCCGACGCTTTAAAAGATCGTAGCAGTGTTGGAGAATTGTGAGGGGTGTTATCGCAAGAATTAGAGCGGTTTGAATATACCTGGTGGAGATATCAAATAAGTTACTAATCACACAGCCCTTTTGAAAATGTCCGGATATAGCTAGAGCACACACTGCCACAATACTTGAAAATCCTTAACAAATAATGCTATTTGCACAATTGTTTGTGGAATTTACAGGCGCCATCATTGAACAATATAAAAAAATGAGCGAATTCTTCGATTTTTGCTTCATCTAATCTTCTTCAAGGGAAGATAGAAATGGAATCTATGCTTAGCCCGTGTTCTAATGCAGCCAAGCGCTCATCACAGCATCCACGCACATCCGTTAGTTATATGGGCCAAATACGTGACCACCCATTGAATTACTAGTGTCGGAATCAATATCCGCTTCTCGTCTTTCCGTTCTACATGTTCAGTTGCATGCTTTACCTGTTAGGATTCACGCAAAAAAGCAGCAAGCAGCATTGGCCTACTGATTACGTGTGTTCTGGACTTCTCTCATTTCTTTTTTTCTAATTCGAATCACTTGAACGTGAAATGCATCGTTAATGAAGATAGTTTCTTGAGAGAAGTAGGTTTAAACTTAAGTGATGTGAACTTTTGCCAAAAAATGGAAAAAAAACTGTCCCGTTTTCGATATAGGAGTCCCATCAAGTGCTGAGTTAGATAGGCTTGGCCTGAGGTAAGAGAATGTCTCTAAGTAAAAAACTTATGAGGCCGTTTTGCAGTCAAAGAATGAATGTAATCAGCTGAATTCGAAGGGAACATGAAGACCCATGTTACGGTGGGGAAACTGGATATGTGCCGAAAATTTATTGCTGGAAAGGAATTTGCTCTCATACCCATTAAATAATATATCGCTCAAAGAATCCTAAGAGCTATTTCACTAAGATGAACGGGACTGTGGGATGAAAACGAACAAGAATTAACAAGGGGAAGACAGAATTTCCTTAATCTTGGTTGATTTCAGCCTATCAAACAAAAGTCTGATCTAGATAACTTCTCTCCAATGATAAGCGTTTCCGGGAATAAAGACAGTTTGAGCTGAAGGAGTCTCAGATCTCGACGCCTTGTTTAAAAGACCAGCTTATGAGTTTCTCTGTAAAGCTCGTGATATCAAAGATTCTGCTATTATATATAAGATGTTGTTTGGCATTGGGTGTGATTACTTGAACACCTTGACATCCTTTTCGGCAAGGCAGTACAGTAAGTTTTGCATGAGAACGGAGAAACATTGGTGAGAATGAGGCAAAGACGGAGAACAAACGAGGGTTGGTATTCTAACGATTGACGCCCTTTCTGAACTCTTGCCTTTCCTTCTCTTTATATTTCAGTTTTAATTACTCGATTTACGAGGACTATTTCTGCTACTGCCAATACTAGTGCGGAGGAACATGGTGGTTGAGGAGACTTCTGAAAGCCTGCCATATTGATGTCCCATTAAGGGAGAGATCTGATAGCCTATTGCAAAAAAATATGAAGCACAACTTTAAATACCAGCCGACTTCGGGGCAAACTTGGATGTGAAATACGTGAAAAATAAATAAAAAAGATTCTTGGGAAGAGAACATCAGAATGAAGTAGCTAGAAGGGAATCCGACAGAGATCGGATGATGTAGTACACCCTTGATTTTTCCATTCTAAACTAAATTCTATCAACTAGATAATGTTGAATTGAAAAAAAAATTAGCTGTGAGAATCTGAATTTGCTTAGAAGAAAAAGACGACATTTATTATAGTAAAGTAGGGAGATGTTTCCTTAAATACTACAAGAAAAATGGGTTCATCTAACGCCCCTTAGACAATACTGGTTATCGTTTTCCTCACACACATTGATGGTGATTTTTTTGAAAGAAAAGTGTTGCTAACTCAAATAAAATTGGGTGTCATGTTGGCGCAAAAAGACACGAGGTAACTAACCGTCTGAATACGGATGATTCTATCGAATCAACATTTTCTGTTCGCCATTGAACCTGTTGGCAAAATGCCTGTTGAAGAAGGGAATACGTAGCCAGTTCCATCCATGACTCCTTTAAGAAAGTCTTTGTAGCTTGGTGGTAGAGCGATTCGGCCTTCAAGAAGTTTCCTCCGTCTCTGCAAAATAATCTTGAAACGTCAAATAGCCCCAAAAAGTATAACACTGTATACCATACTTTTTGAGCCAGAGGTCATAAGCGGTGTGTTAAACATGTTCAGAGCAGTTTATTTATTGATTCTGGGCTAACCAATAGTATGGACCTAGCTATCGCTGTTAAGGCTTGATCCGCACATACTGTTGCGCTTCAAAAAGCACGCTAGCAAAACCAAATTCAAGATAAAGGTTTAAATAGCTTTATTAACGAGGACAATATCGTGCAGAGTCTACTACCTACCGGTAGAAGTCAGCTAGCTCCAAAGACATGCAAATAGCAGCCCGCTTAGCTCCTGAACAACTCTGGAGGAAGATACAAGCGCCAGCAAATTTACGATAGACCTCTTCGAAGGATCCTGAAGATATGAAGGCGATGGAGAGCTGAGCCCCAAAGGAACCTCCAAAACTTAGTCGTCCTTCACCCGAGACATCAGCACTGGTATTGGCGGAGTTGTTAAATATTTCCATGATTGAAATGAGCATGGAGCCGTAAAGAGATTCTGGACGAATACCCCTAGTCATTCGACGACCAGGATCGGGCCAAAGATCGGCATACCTCCCGAGTCGAGAGAGTGCAACACAGGCTCGTCGCCAGAGATCTACTGTCCACCTACTAGTGCCTACAAGATCTTGGTTCTGAGCTGCGCCGCGACCACACTTCGCATGATCATCAGCCACTACTGAGGCCAGAACAGCTCGAGCAAGGATATTAAATGTGCCTTCAGTTTGGAAGGAAACATCTTCAAGGAGATCAAGAGACTCTAGAGCTTTATATCTTGCTGAAAGTAGAGTAGAGGTTCTCAAATCGGACGCATTAGAGGGACAGGTGGAATCATCGTCAGCACTCAAAAGGCTGGAAGAGTTAATGGCTGTGGAAATATCGGTAACGACTGCAGGTGGATGAGGTAGAAGGTTGTAGGTGTGCAAGAATTTGCGTCGAAGGTTGTTGAAGTCTTCTATCTTCAATAGACATCTTACTCCACGTCGGAATGTATCTAGAGTTTGTAGGGAGGTCAGAAAGATCCAGAAATATAACTGGAATGCTGGAACCGGGATCTAGAATTGAAGAGTTGACAAGAATAGCAGTATGAGGGTGAACTAGGTAAGATCAAATTACATACTTTGAGATCATGAGCCTCCTTTGTGCAGAGGCGAATAGTGCGCACAGCGCGGCGCGGCAATTCGGAGATTCGGTCGAGAGCCTGAAGGAGAGCGCATTCTCTCGTGAGGATGTGTGCCCGCAGTTCGAAGAGATTCGCCTTCCTTCGGCGTACTAGTTCCACTCGCTCCGGATTTGCGTATGTCGAGATTATGGTTGGGTCATTGACGAGCCTATCGTAATTATTTGATAGCAAACATTTTACCCATTTAGTAATACCTGAAATACACATAAAACAGGAATAAGGTTGAGATATTCAGTTGGCTGAACTGAAAGTAAGAAAACTAAAAGTCCCTCAGGTGCTTTTAGGGTAAAATGGTTGCTGAAATATACCATTCTCATTTAATCAAAATTAAATTATCTAATGCTGTTTTTCTAAAGGAGTTAACAGGCATTTTCGACCCAAGTTGACTGTCGATATACCGAAATATAATGATATCGTAGATCTCACGGTAATTGCGGCTTATACATGTCTGTTTCAGTGCGAACTAAGACAAATACTTTAAGATTTTGAGAGAATAAAAGGCTGTTCTAAAGAAATGAAAAGTCTAACCGCATTTCAAATAGATCTTATTGAAGCGATTTCGTGAAGCGTTGATTGAACTTCACTAAGAACGTGATATCACAGATTTCCATAGATAGTGGAAAGGTCAACTTGACAAGAACAGCCGATCGTGCGAATGTAACCGCTGCTTCAATCAACTAACCTTTTTCAGCTGCTTCTGACAGTTCAACAGTCAAACAATTCTCTGCCCTTTCCATACACTCCAAGGCCTCTTCGTAGAGACTCATGCAACTATAGAGCGAAGACATTTCTTCCTAAAAAGAAATATTCCTAATTAGAAACTTGAAATCGACCGTCTAAAGAAGGGATAAGGCAGTCTGAAACAGTTGGAAAAAGCACAATTTCATCAGAAGACCTACTACTAAGAATCGGAAGACAGCAATAGGAATATGGAGTTTAGATAGTACAGTCTTAACCTCCATAAAATATTCAATTTGCTAGGACCAGACAACTTTGTACGTAGCACTATGAGAACGAAATAGGGCTGATACATGAACATGCGCCTCAGGTTGTCCCTCTTATTGCGGGAGATTTTGTGTATCTTTCTGTAAAACTGTGGACAATGCTAACTGCAGTAATTCACGAGTGTGAAATGAAAATAGGGACCAAATAGAAGCTTTTTTAACAGGAGGGCATCAAGGTAAACAAATCAGCTTTTTGCCATTATCTCCGAGGAAAGGTCTGCTGAGACCGAAAACAATGAACCAGAATTAGATCTGCCCATTCTCCTCCATGAAATAGAAATTAGAAATAGAAAATAGAAATTATTTCCTTAACCGAAATTTAAGCGAATAAAATATTCTCAATAAAGAGAAAACAGCATTTACATGGAAGGAAGGGTTTAGATGACGCGTTTCAACGTAGCATTTAGTGGGGCATTCTGACACGCATGAAGTTACTTTAAGTAATGAGAAACCAAAGGCAGCAACAACGGTAGCGATCACGGATACTTCTGAGATAACATTACACACATAACGTGAAACTAGATCAGAATTGCACGATCAATGTGAGGCTGGAAATAGAATTCGCATGCCTTTGAGTAAACCTGGCACTTGAGCCTGCTTGTCAAACTCTGTGTTGGTGCTGCAGCCTATGGAAATCAAATTAGAATAATGTCGTAGAAAATTCGAAATCGAATGAAAAATATCCACGGTAATGAATAATCTTAAAACATGAAGTTCCTCATTTGCCAAATAAAAAGTTACATTGAGACTTGCACCCAGGGGAGATGGAGACAACTACAGACGAACAAAAAGCTAGAAGTGTGACCTCAATGTATTATTCTCGCAAACTAAGGTCAGATAAATAATCTTAAGTGGGCCCGACTGAATAAGATATACAAGGCAAGAGACTGGTTGATTAGACTTAACGAAAAAGAGAAAAGCCTACACATTTCTCAAAAACCAGTGTTCATATATGACCAGGGATTAAGAAACAAGCGACCACTGAACGTCACACTGTGGTACTGACGTCTGTGTGCTTAAAATTGCAAACTTTTTAGTCCCTTAAGCGAAATGCTGCTAATGCCGATGCGGAGGTCGTAAATTCTACCGGATCATGCAACAAAATGCCCTCTGATGGGAATAGCTTTTCATAAAACAAGGATATCAAGGTAAAGGTTGCGTAGATGCAATCATCGAGAAAGGTATTAATCGATTGAAGAAGACATTTATGGGAATTTTCTTCTGCGAGAGTAAGTTCTATCAGATATAGAGTGAAAAGTAATAAAAACCCATACCTTCCCAATGGAAAAAGTGTAAAAAGGCATTTTATAAAACAAGATGGGAGAGAGCAATATAGCCAGAAACTCTGGGGTACATTGACGGGAAAATTCCGCCGGTTTATATTCGAATAAAAACGTACCAAACAGAGATAATATTCCATAAAATCCCAATCCTTATCATGAGCACCTTGAAGCAGGTTCTCAGATTTAGCGTCCATGGCAACAAGAGTGGTGTCAAAAACACGGATGACGGCGCTGCGAAGTTTGGCGTTGAGGCCCTGGAGGGTTCCCGGAAGGCTGTCATAGTCACTTGGGAGGTCGTATAAGCTACATGGATATGAATTAAGCAGTGTGCCAATCACTCAAAATATAAGCCACGTGAAATAACCATGATTTCGTGCAAACTAACAAAAATGAAGCAAAAGATGGATGAAAGAAACTTACTGATCTTTAAAGTCAATCAAAAAGTCATGTTTGAGCTTGGTCATTACGGAGTTTTTAGATGTGAGTTTCTTTCCTCTATCGGTTATCGTAATCACAAGCCATTCCTTAATATCTTTCTTGGTGATATAACTGATCCAGTGCCCGAACGCTCGTTTGCCTTGCGTCGCATAATAATTTGGGTCCTAAATTATACAAAATGCAAATGATCCTAAATACAAAAGTTACAGTGCAATTAAGACTTACGTTTGGGCAAAAGAATATATATACAGCTGGATGGGGTGAACAGTCGACTATTTCATTGTTCGAGTCAAAAGGAATGTTAAGAGGCAGAAAATTTGGATCAACATGAACGCTTCGAGGTGGATCGCAAGATCTACGACTCCACTGAACAGGTTCAGCGGAAAGAACAGATGATTGAAATTCACGCACATGTTCTGTTGCGGATTCCTCCCCGTAATCTTTATTTTGAAAAATGCTTACGTAAAAGAACAAACTCAAAACAACAGAAAACCCCTCAACCTAGTGATGGTGAATTAAAAAAGAAGCTTGGAAACACAAGTGAAGACAGTAAAAATAACAGTTGAGTGAAAATAGTCGGAGTAAGTTTTGATGACGTTAGGATTAGAGCCCTTAATATGACCAAAAAATATAGCGATTATTTATATCTGAAAACGATTTGAATGTATGATCTGGGAAAAATGATCTAGTTTTCTTGTTACAGTATAATAGAAACATTCATTACTTAAAGTATATGTAATTTCCATGATACAATGTATTTACAATATATTACTGGCCTGTTCCCCAGGTCCATGACCACAAGAGGTTGTTCCTCCACTTGAAAGAGTAGTTAGAACGAAAGCCGACCAGTCATTGGTTAAAGCTGCTTGTTCTAAGGGTTTGTGAAATAGAAAAAGTCTTAAATTGAAATGTGCCTTCTAAATGTACTGTATTTGATATGCTCTAATATTTTCGCCCAACTAGATTTATTTTTAGAATCTGAGATAGTTATAAATGCTTCAATGTTTTTTATCAATATGTCCGAAGTAAAGAACGTTAACAGTTGAATTAAGCCCGTTTTAAAATAGAATGCGTGATAAATATAGTAATTATGTGACTAACTACTTTATCTATACGATAGTGAAGGTGACATACGCTTTGGCGCCGACATTCGCAAGTTGCCGTTTTAGGTTTTAAGATTAGTTGGTTTCAATTTTACTGAAGATTGAAAGTTCGTTTCGAAATTTTAAGCTATCGACAAAAGGTCTGATCTTTTCATTAAATTTTTCATAAAAACAAATTGTTTAAATTTAGTGTCGGACTATTTGAAGATGTATTACCTGATCGTACAATGTGTTTCATCAAGCTAAATTTGCCCATTCTTTTTGACATAGGCCTAACCTTGAACTAATAATCGTTTTGGCTCGCTTTTTCCTATAAATGATGATGGAAGATTCGGGATTGTCACAGAAACTTTTTGAATGTTGTGTGTGTAGATCTCAAGAGGCCTCGCGACTGTTTTCTTTCTGTCTTCACACTGTTTGCGATGACTGTGTCGAAAAGGTTGGGCTGGCAGATGAATTTTTTTGCACAAAATGTAATCAAACTAGTGACAAGGTAATCTTTAATTTCATTGGCCATGATCACTTCAGCTTATCACCAACGGAGCTCTTTGTAAACTTAATTCTCAAAACAGCACTCCAAACTGTGTTTGGTGTTCTGAAGGTGGTGAAACGAATACATCTCAGGGTCACTGTAAAGAGTGTGGCCAGTGGCTCTGCGATGAATGCATCAAAGGGCACAATCGAATGCCTCCTTTCAGGTCTCACACGATTAACATTGTTGGTGATTGCGGTGATAAAGGTATTTTAGTCAAGCAAAAACTGCATTATTTTTCAGGTTTGAAATGTGAGGTGCATCCTCGTGAAGCATTAGAACTTTATTGCGAAACTTGCGGTGTTCTGACTTGTCGTGATTGCCAGCTGTCTGTTCACCGAGATCATGGTGGTCACCGCTGGGTTCGTGAAAAGGCCGAACTTCTTCGCCCAGGTCTCATTTCTGCTATTAAGGCTCTTGAGACACAAATCGATCGGTTACAAAGTTTTGTCGATTCGTCTAAATGCTCACCCGCAGATATCCTTTCCAGCGTTGCAGCCGCAAAAGTCGCACATCGACGTTCTGTTGATGATTTGATTCGTATTATTAAGATAAACAAAGCAAGCTTTGAGAGTGATCTGGATAAGGCCGCTCATGGACATATCAGTAAACTCCATAAGGCCAATTCAGTCATCCAAAGTCTCATGGTACGTGCAGTTCAATCAAATTATGTATGGTTTTGTGGAAGGCCATGAAATTTTTGCTAATCTTAGCCATGGAAGAGGGAACAAGATATGGTAATTAGTTATTAGTGGGTATATGTCCTCGTTTTGACCGATGTTTTGCTTCCCTTTTAACTTATCCTTTGGTGATGACCTCTCCTTCAGCTACTTTTTATTGCCAAACTTGGGTAACTTTTATTCTCTACTCAGAGTACTTTTTCCTTGCTAAGCTCCTTATCTATGAAATGAATGAATGCCTTGATAATTTTTGACTGCTGAGAACTCGGAAAATTTTTGATTCTGGGTTCAGTATTTTCTGAAAATGTGCTTTTAGTTGAGTCACAGAACTTTATAGTGTAAAAGGAAGCTTCTCGCCCGTGGTGCTTCCTTCCTATTCGGCGGAACTCCTTCGCTCTTTTTATTATAGGAGCGCATAGATTATACTCTACGATTGGCGCGTTGCTTGGTGGATAACGAGAGTAAGGATCCTGCAAGTCTGGTGCAGCTAGCTGGCTGTATAGTGGGACGTATGGAGGGCCTGACCGACCAGGTTACCTTTGTGGCCGCCGATGCACCGACCACCGTAGAAGACGAGAAGAATAGTGAGCTGGCAGATGCAATTGGTTGGCGAAAGTCTGCCTCTTCTCGTGTTCTTTTTCTGCCCAGCCGGTCACCAGAGGAACTTGTGCGATTTCTTTCCACAGTTTTCTGGACTGCTGATGACAGGACTCTCGATGTACGCGCATTCTACTTTAAAAATTTAAGTAGTAAATATGTCAACTCCCATTTGTTCGTTCAGCCACTTCAGAATAGCTGCGGCTTGAATCATGATATACGTGAAGCGGAAGACACGGATGATGGCCACAACAACGGCATTGATGGAATGGAAATAGAAACGTTGCAAGTACTGGATGCAGCTGCATTGTTGAAGGGTGGTTGTGCAGTCTGCCACGCATCAGGTTCGCTCCTTGTTTGCTCTGTCTGTTATCGAACCTTTCATCCGCACTGTCATCTACCACGTTTGGAGGCATCGACAACTACTGGAAGACAGTGCTGGACATGTTCTTTATGCTCATCTACTGATACAAACTCGATCAATTCGGAAACCATATGCCGCATTAGGGATATGTGCAATGGGTTAAGGCCACCTGAAGAAGAAGCTCCGGAGGCTAAAATTTGGACTCATGAGCAGTTCGAGGTGAGTTTGGCGGGTAGACTGGACAAGTAGCAGATGTTGACCAGATATATCATTGGGTATCTTAAAATCACTGAACTACTTTTGAGATATAAAATTAACGTAATCTGATTAGGGGTTAGCTTGAATTCTTGAGCAGCGTAAAGTGCAATAAAAATATGTTGAAGTGGTCTTAAGTGTCCACTTTACTCATCTGATAACATTGCTTAGAGGTCCATCGACCGTCTATACAAGGGCCGAATACCAGGTCCTCAGTCATTCTGTAAGGTGCTATCGCTCTCCCAAAATGAAGATCACGCCGAACTGGATCCTTTTTACTTATTGGGGCCATTTTCCAAGGTGACCTTTGTGACCGTAGTTTTATCCCCACAACTGCCAAAATGGGATTATTCTCTATCGGAACCTATTGTTTCTCTTTGGTCTCTCCATTGTTTCGCTACATTTTGTTTTAGCTGACTACAAAATGGAGTTTTATTTGCAGTTCTTAATTCTATGGCTTAATTTTTCTGCCTTTGGACCTATCACTTTTTTCCCGATTGGTTCAGAGTGTGGGAAGAATGTGTACACATAATTCTTTAAACACACATACGCGCACACGGAAATCTCTGCCATGACGAGCGCAATTGGACATTTAACCTGAGTGAGTCGTCCTCTTGCTGCAAATTTGTTTTTTTGGTGACTCACTTTGTGCACTTTCGGTAAAAGTCACTGATGAGGTATTCATTTGTTGATCTGTCCTTCGAGATCGTTAGTTAAGGCAGCGATTTACTAGCTCTAGGAGCTGTGAGCACTATAGAGGATATTCGCATTGGCGTCTTGGTTTTGTACCATCATTATTGACTTTAATTCTACCCTAGCTGTTAATTGATTTGTTTATATTTCAGGTTCGTGCATTGAACGTTTTCTTTGGCGTTTTCAATGTAAATGTAATAATGGATCACTAACCTCTGCTCATGTGCCTGTCTATATGGTTTTCAATGCACTTTTCCATACGCAGTGCCCTTTAGTTGGCGTTCCAGTTCACAGACGCCCTCACCCCACTGTTGATGATTTTCTGTCTATTCAGCTTTTCAGTCCCTACTTCAGATCACACATGGTATTGAGTCTTTGAACTTGCAAAATAGTCATGTGCATTGGTTTTTATTTAAAAATATCTCTAACATTTTAGAAACTGAAGACTTGGGATCGCCGATTAATATATTAGTTGAATTTACACTTGTTGACTCTTAACCAGTTGGCCAAACACCTGAGGGAGGAAAGGGAGCAAATAGAAGTCGTTCATTGAGTTATAGACACCTCCTTTTTGCACGCTGCTCCGCGTTTAGCTAGCTTCGTCCCAGCGAAATCTTCCTGCTCCAGAGCCCTTGATAATAGCACTGACATCAGTTGTGGTCTTTGATGTCACTGACTGAGAATCCCTCAATTAGATAGTTATTTTATCCTTTGGAGGTAACTTAACGGATCTGAGTACCAGTCAGATGTCACTTCCTATCCTCAAGTATCCAGATGGTTAAGTAGCTGAACCATTTCATCATGCTGGGTTTTCAGTCAAGGTTACAGTGGAGAACACGATTCATATGGGACCAAGCTTATATCGTCTTCTCTGTAGTTCTCCAGGGAGATGCAGATGCTTGACCACAGGGAGTCGTTGAACTCAAAATATTTGTCATTTTTACACCTGTTTATGACTGAAGAATATGTGCCTAGTCCCTTGCCTTGTTCTTATTGAATGTACAAGTGTTTCAAGTAGTCATAATCACCCGCAAAGGTATTTTTACCAACGTATTGCTTAGATTTCTTTGATGGAGTCTAACGTGATTTGCATTTTATCGAAATCACTCGCGGTTGTTGCTTTTGTTAGTTGTTGTGACCTCATCGGAAACATTAATCTTTGATCTTTTTTGCTGCCATTGCAGGCAGAAGGAACTCATTTTCACAATGCTTTTTTACTGAAAAAATTTGGTCTAAGGTTATTTCGCTGCTGTTTTTTGTAGGAATCAATCCGTCTGCCTAGTGGAAATCAAAGGGAGAACATGCTGTACAGTTTTGCCCACATTAGGGAAAAAATCTGTCTAATTCACCAAAATAATCTGATTGGGAGTAGTAAGAAAACGGTGGCGGCTCTGATCGTCAGAAAGGCTCTAATTTTGAATTTGCTGATTCTAAATTGTGGCCCCACGTTTTGAAATGATTTGCCCTCTAATCTCTGGATCTCGAACCTGGTCACATTCCCTGGGCTTTTGGCTGCATTTTCAAGTGTGCTTTTTCCTCTTTCTATTTTGCCAGTCCGGCTGCCGTATCCTGTTGAGTCTGTTGTGCCATCCAGCTGCATTCTGCTTCACTTCTTCCAACGCCTGTCCCATCTGCTCTTCTGACTTATCATCGATTGAAGCTGGTGATAGTAGCTTAGAAAATCTCTGTGACGTTTTCCATGGTCTTTCTCGTCTTCGACGATGCCTGGAACTTTCCAAAACTCGTGGTGGATGGTCTATCGAACAATGGATCCGTGATATTGATGCTTTCACCGTTGACGCATGTGCCAAGTCCAACGACTTTGGCGTAAGTCTAATTTTTTAAATTTTTGCATTAATTTTTGAATATGTCTTTGTTATAGGATTCGAATTCGTTTCTGTCTTGAGACGTTCAAATTGGAATCAGGAAGTGTCGCCATTTCTGCTTGGTTAAATGAATGAAAATAGCTCTTAGCCTGCAATAGATAAACATGCTGAAAATTTTTTTTCTTTTGTCAAGATCTTATTCGCAAGTCAAAATTGACGTTAACCCTCTCAAGCGAAAAAATTGGCCTTTTAACTTTTTTCTCGGCGCCCGTTTAGTTAGAAAAACCACTTTTGTTAAAGAAATCGTTATAGCCGGTTTTAGACGTACAAGCCTACAAAATATGTTATTTTCATCGAGAATGTGCATCTGAATGTCGTTTTTTTAACGAGTACTTTGAATGCTTTGTATCCCGTGATTGGTCATGTTCGGCATACTCGGGAGAGTCAGTCCATCACACTGGGCTACACGATAAATGTATTTTTCGTTGTTATCTTTTTGTTTTAGGTTCCGACTGTCGCGGAGACCTTTCGCAAAGCTGCCTGCAGTCTCCGTGAGACCCTCGACTCATGTGTAGCGTCACACTATCCTGCATTTTTCGAAGTCTAAGTGTTAAATTCGCACCATTACTCTGTATATATTTAATTTTTCACTGTTTTCTGCTCTCACTATCTACGTATTTGTGCTCTCTGTTTTTTCTCGAAATATATATTTTTTGTGTATGATTTCTTATGCTTTCAAAATTTCGAATCCGGTTTTAGGATACCGGACGACATACTGTACTCAAATAGCTCGCAAGTTGAGCTTCAATTTAGAGCCACTTGACGTTCGAAAAAAAGTAATTCCCAATAAGAAACTTTACACTTTTGTGGCTGCTCCGATTTGGTGGCGGCGAGCTACGGCACAGTAACTGGTCTGCATGATTGTTTTATCAAACTGAATCCTCTGGTAGGAGCTCTCCAACTCCAGTCCTCCGATAAGCTTCTCGAAGCGACATCACTTCATAGTACCGCGAGGTAAGGTTTGGTGTTGGTTTGGGCTTAGGATGGGCTTTTATTCCATCAAAGCTTGAAGTAAAATCTCATCAAATTTTCTATTTCAGATGAATGAAGCCATGGATGTGGGTTTTATTGATGCCTCATTACTCATTAAATCGTCATGGAAGCTATTGTATCCTATCTGGACTAAATTAGGACTGTCCATTTGTCTGGTATTCAAAGAATTTGACCCACACGAATTTACGCAGTACTTTCTCCTTTATCGGGTCACTACATTTCCACTGATATCATAAAAGTTTGAGTCAAAAAGCTTAGGTTCCCTGAGTCCTCTAGGCTGCCTGAGATTTGAAAATGTCCTCTGAATACCCTAGAAGAAGTGCTGTCTTAGATTTGGGTTACATTGTTCTCCATCAGGATTCTTGTTCCCGTGGACACGTTTAAATGCTGGTTCACGAAGTGATCGACATATTTTTCAAGGCCTTTCATAATAGATGAAGTTCTTAAGAATAAGGGAGGTGAAACTCAGTGTATTGATCGTGACCTTGGTTTTAAGACTTTTACTCCTTGATTACTTTCCATCCAATACAATAGTTGTAAAACGCTTTTCAGCAAATTCCAGAGCAAAATTAAATCCACACCATATCGCTTTTATCATAAATTCCCCTATATTAGGATCTGTGCGATTATAGTAGGATCCATGGCTGTCGTCAGTAATTTTATGATTTTTTTATGGGGATGCAGTAAGTACATCAAAAGCAATTGATGAAAATAAGGGATTCCTACGTTATCCATCTCACTTCAATTCTCGTAGAGTTACTGGCACCGAGGGTCTAATGAAATTACTTTCCTTGGACGCTTGCCCCTTGAATGTGATTGCATGTGAAGTTGCGATCTTAGTTTTAAATCGTACTTTGCAAAGAATCAGCTAAACGCAATTTGCCTATACCATAACTGTCCTTGCAGGCCAGAGTTTGAAAGTGCCCAAGGTTTGAATACACCGACCCGTCCTTCAACGTGAATGATCCGCGAAGTTTAATGGAAAAATTTCAAGGGACACAAACACCTTGTATCTGTTTGGCTTTCAAGGCGTGGGAAGCGAACTTGATTTGTCTAGACAGATCAATTAGCGATCGCTGATTGCCTATCCAGCACATAATTTGGGTTTATCAGCTAATAGACGCTATGTAAATGAAAAAAACTTATATGCATCATGCGCAAGATCCGTTTGCAGTTGGCTGCTTAGAAAGCGTGCAAATAGTGTCCAGATAGTTACGAATACCTTTACAGTACTGCTTATTCCTGTTCTAGAAAGCACTTTGCTTAATCATCAGGTGTGCATCTTACCACCGATGATTATTCATTTAATTTTTTTATATATTTACTCCCATTGGGACAACTCTCGAAAACTCATTGAGGAATCCACAGAAGTATACATAGCTTTTACAATATGTAGAACACAACAGTTAACACAGAAGACAGCAAAAGCGTCTATCGACGCCTTCGGTTCTCTGGTCACTCCTCTGGCATGGTTTCATCGTACAGGTAGCAGTTCGACTTCGCGGTGGCACCTCGTCTGTCTTCGACACTGTTAAGGCAGACAATCTTCATACCTCTCCTAGAAGTCTTTTCAACTTTCTGACGGAGATTTCATTCATTGCCACATGCACGCACTTTCCACAGTCCAGTTTGAGGCCATAAATCCAGGTATTTGTCTTACCTTGTTGATCAGGCTGTACGAAGTTGCACTTCTACCGGCATAATCTGATTTTATACGTCCAGTGGGTGATTAGTCCTATCCGGCAGCCCCTCTCCTTGGCCCCCAGATTTGCCCCTGGGGTTACCATTGGTCACCAAGAGGAGGTTTAGAGTAGGATCGACCACCATCTCATTACCTTACTTCTTTTCTTTCAGTACCATATGAAATAAACCGCCATGAAAAAAGGAGCAATAAAAATCTGGTTATTGGTTTCACACCAACGCGATTTTTCGCTGAGGCTTATTTATCTAACGTTGTTATGAAAGACCAGGTCAGCTTAATTGCGATTTCGAAAACGTTTTGCTGTGATAAACTGAAGGCTTATAAGCGCAAGCCAGGTTATCTTTTTGCACCCAAGTTATACCTTTCCTTGGCGCGATTGGCTAATGGAATTCCGAGGTTTGATTGGCTATTTGCGCAAAACAGCTGTAGCTCTTGTCACAAGTTCCACCACAGCGTGATCATGTTAATGGAAAGTACCTAACCTATGAGTTTGTGAACTTGTGGCTTGCTGAGCGGAGCGTCAGGAAAGGCGCCATCTTACCTCTGTTACTAATAATGGGAATCAGCTTCCAATTTCCGTCGCCCTTGGAGGTGGGACATTGCATTGCCATTGTTGGAGAAGTCGGCAAGAGGTACTCATTACCATAATACGATATTATTGATAAATGGAATTACTGATTGTTAAATCAATTCAGCTTCGGCTGTTTTGCTTTTGATACCAAAGTTTAAATGATTTATTTTAAAGAAAATGATGCTCTTTGAAGCTCACAATTTTTAATATTTCAAATATTTTTTACTAACTTTCTGTAAATAGCTCTTTTGGCTTTGACCTTTTTTTTCACTATTGCGATGTCTTAGTGACAGTACGATGGCATCTGTTTTATTGCGGAGTGCCCCCAATAGGCTAATAACTACCTATATGAAGCAATTCAGTGCTTACTGTGTAGTGCAATTAAACAAAGATTTGAAGAAAAAAAAATAGAAATTTCATTTTGTTCAGTATTCTGCCCTTTGCGTCGTTCTCCATTTAGGCCAGAAATATGGCGACTACCAAGAGCGGTTTCAATCTTTTCATCTCAGTGAATTTCGGGAGTTTTCATTAGATACCAAGTATTTATTGAAGTCTTTACGAAAGAAGCTTTGTTTCCCTTGAACTTTCGGTATTCCAAACTACCACGTATAAACGCCTGTCAATGCTCGTATTAGCCTCCTTTTTTTAGTTAAGAACTACTTTATGCTAGGTAGAAGCCTTACAAGTGAATCTTTTGTTTTTTTAGTTATTTACCCAAGTCATCTGCGCGCATCTTGAAGTTTATGAAATGAGAGTTACCTCTTATTTGGAAGCATGGAATTCCCTTTTATAGGTTCTTTTTTCTCATATTCTTTAGCTGAAAACGATATATTCTTCGAGATTAATGAGCGTTAAGGTAAAAGACTTAATGATGTCACTTAAAATGTTAATCCAATACTACTCTAAGTCAGCCAGTCTGATTTCAATATTTTCGGGTTTTGCAAATGAATTTAGCTACGATGTACAGATCAATCTGTAGATTAACGAGATGGTTTATTGACCCTGAAGAGAATTTCGACAGGCTAAATCGATTGTTTAGCCATTCTAATAAGCCGGGTCTCACTGTGCTGAATTCAGCCGATGGAATGGACTTCAACACTTTTTATTGGAAGTATGATAAGGCCAATCAAAATGCCTATTGAATGTATACGCCATGATTCGCTGGGAGTTTATTCACTTAATCAGGGATTTCTTTCAAAATCAAGTGAACCCAAAAGGCGTCATATGCTTACAAAATTCTGATAGAGAGTGAAGTTGGCACTTTGAGTTGAACTCATTCATTTGGTGCAGGGTGGTTCGTGTCGTATGAGTCATTATTTTGATGATCAACTTTTTGGGGTCTTCCCAATTCAAAAAGATTTTGACTCTCGTCAGACAGTTTCATTTCTAATGGGCCTTGTTTATTGGAGTAAAGGCGATTCGAAGGTGTTTTTCGCAATTTCTGATCATACTTGAAGTAAAAAAACATCGAAAACAAGTGTTTCTGGCTTTCCTTCTTGGTTTATGTCTGCAATGTTTTCTCGTTTTGCTGAAAATTTCTTGAACGATATGCACTGTTGAATTTAAGCTGTTTGTCGCATGTCCGTTGGATTTACCAAAGTGATTATAGCCGATAACTGGAAGCTTCCATTGTGAAACTGCAATTCCCTGCTTCTAGATTCTCTCTGAAACTACAATCGGATTTCAAAGCTTTCAATCCCGACGTTCTGATGCTTTCATCAACACCCAAATCATGGGAAACGCCATCTATAGGTGATGATCTAACAGAATCGTCATTGCCGGTGGGAGACACTCGACCGCTTGAAGTGACTCTGGAAACCACTGGGGAGTGGGAGGTCTGTGGATCCACACCGGAGACTAGCTCAAATGCTTCGGGATTTAATGCGCTTCGCAACGGATTCCGACAGGGTGAACTTTTTACATGCAAAATCTATGTGAAGAAGGATTATTTTGAGGTGAGACTTTCCACGAATCACGTTATACATTATTCGAAGCTATTTTGACGCGGCAATGATTAGCTGTCCATGCTAATGGTCTTGGTATAAAGAATAAGAAAGGAAAAAATCACCTTTAATCAATGGACATTTTATAATTTAAATGAATTCAGTTTAAAAGCAATGAAAGCCATCTACCACACCTTTCTATGATCGCAAATTCACTAAACATATGTAATTGCGAACAAGATCCGAAGAATGAATGCGGGATCTAAGCTTCGAACAGTAAATCCTTAGTATAAATGGTTGTGCAAAGACAGATGGCCCTCTACTTATCAAAATGATAAAAGGACAACGTAGACCCATTCCACACAACTGAATTAGTCGGTTTGGTCATTGATCTGTCAATGTTTTTTTTGCGCCATGCACAGTCATCATCGCATTAACTTGATTTCAGATCTCTAGTTTGTCTGGTTTTCCTTCTCACCAATCCAACGAATCGCGTATTGATCGAAAAATGTGCGTGTATTACAGTGACTAAGTGGCCTTTAGGTTAATGCTGGGCTTGTGATGTTATGGTTATCCAATTTTTATCTTGGTCCTTGGTTCGGTTCACACGGTGCTTTAGCCTCGGGCTCTCCCGAACTTTCGCTATCAAAGTATTTTGCAAATGTTGCATAATCAGTTTAGGAAACAGCGTTCAGATTTAGTAAAGTAAGGGCGTCAAGCTTTTCAGTTTTGTGATTTTAGTGTTCAACTTTCTAGGCGTTTCTCAGACTTCCTAATGCTATATCCATGCCTAGCTCCTGCCTCTCCAAGGATCTTCTTTTTCCATGTGCAAAATGTACCCCATTTGAAGACTCCTCCAACTGGGGATTATGTCCCACATTGCGTTGTAGAAGCATTGCCAATTCTTTGCTGGTCATTTATAGATGAAATTAAAAAGATCAAAGCGTGGTAAACACAGGTGTTCTCTTTCGAATCCAAATTGATGGTCATAGGTTGGATGGTCCCAAGGTTGACCGGACCTCTTAAAGTTTTGCAGTGACTGTCTGGTTAGGAATGGCTGGACATTTTCATTTCTGCTCAGAGCCTTTGGCAGCTGATATTAGTGCCACGAGATGGCGAAATGATGGGGGCTGGGTTGCCTACTGATTGTTTTAATGTTTCTACTTATCACCACTTCTGGTCGTGCTCTTTGTTTCGCCGTTTGTCTTCAGTCGCTTTAAGATTTATCTCATGAGAGTTCACTTTCTCTTGCTCAAAAGACAACAACAGATTCCCATTAATTCAGATGTATGTCGGAGACACTTCTTCTGCGGAAGTACTACATGTTCTGGCCTAGCGTACTAATACGTTATTGTAAACGCACATGCACATATATGTGAACTCGATTTAAAAATGTCACTTTCTCTTTGTCGTTGAATTGTAACACGTTTTAGAAGCACTTGTTAACCTTGAAATAGCTGCCACAAAATGAAGTTTCCTAACCATCATTATTTCATTGGTGACTGAAAAAAATTAACTTTGGAACGAAACAACGCAAGGTCGTAAATTTGATGAATTTCCGATTTCATAATCCCTGGAGGTCAAATGATTAATTCAATTCATTTTGTTAAATGACGAAAAATCGAAGACATTCAAGAGAATTTAATTGCAGATCCCTTAAATAAGAAACAAAGATTACCGTCCAGAAAGCAACTACATAAAATAGCAAAATTGAAATCTTGGTGTATTTTATTGTGACAATACGGAGATATAATTGCGATCTCACAATCTCAGAAGTTCCTTCTAAATCAAGCATTTTTACAGCTATAATTGAGTACTTCGCACAGAACTGGCCTGAATTCATTCGAGAACCACCAGTGATTACTCAATATGTTCAGCATCTCATAGGCAGTATCCACACATTTGCCATTCACTTTATGAAATCTCGTGGAGATCCAATTCAAATCATCTTTTCGCGTTGTCAGTTGAGTCTGCTTTTCGGCATTATTGATCCATTCTTCTACCTTATCTAGAGGTGCAGACATGCTGTAAATCAAATATAAATAGATCATTTCGTTCTAATGTACGTGAAATCCCTCCCTTTTCAAACTCACTGATTGACATTTTGCTTATTGGTGTCTCGTCCATAAGAGTGAATTTAGCCTTATGGAGCAAGTTGGTTTCGAAGCCAATGTTTTGTTAAAGTAGGCTCTATCATGTTTACCCAATCAGGGGTAAGTGGGGAATAAAATAAGGGCGATCATTTGCATTTATAACTTAGCCACAACTTCATGAATTGCCAAAACAGTTGTCGTAGTCCTTTGGAAGAATGCATTGGTGGGGAGAGAATCACGCCGATGTTCAACTAACTTGACATGCAGCATCTAAAACATAGATAGGCAATAGCGCAATACTAGGGGAAATGTCGATTTTTCATCTGCTTAGTTTGTCTAAATATTACTTAGTTCGAAAAGTCGATTTGTTCTAAATTATTCAGTTTATACACCATTGATGCCCAGTTTGTTTTTATGGATGCTTGTAAATATGTTTTTTACTGTTTAGACGTTTAGTCGAGGTTCGGATATTTAAGGCTGAAGGAACAAAAAATATTAAGCTTGGTTTGAATCCAATCGGAGCATGTTTGCCAATATTGTTCTTGTGATCAGCATGCTTGGAAATTTTGTGTGTCACCTTATGTGAAATGAGCCATAATTGAGGAATAGAAAGTTGAATCACTGACAACTTTGAATGGTTACGAGTTGGTCTCATGACTAAATGCCAAAATAACAAGGTACATTTGCACAAATCTTTACTCAAAACACTGAAGCTTCGGTCTAATCGTCAATATCTGCATCATATTTCGTTCTGGGTAAAGTGCTCCAATATTTTGTTATCCACACAACTCCATCTGCATTTCCAACCTCAGACATTAGCATGTCATTAAGGCTCATGAACCACACCAGCTGGTTTCTTATCGGTGATGAGGGGATTTGAATCATGTAAGTTGGCTTCATAAAATAATAAAAAATGTCAAGGAAGTTATGATGTTTTCTCGGAGTTTCGAATAAGTATCCTCTATCGCCTCCCTCGTTTAAACTGCCGCATCATACTCTTCTATGGCCAACACTTAAACAATGGTTATATTTTGTCCATAATTTGGCCACCAATTTGTTTCTATGCTTTGTTTTCCGGTTGACGTGATAGTATGTATTGAATTTACGGTATGCGCCGTTCTGTAATTGACTTTTATAGTTTGCGAGCTATGAAAATCCCCACCTGGATAAAATACGAATTACGCCCTTAGAGGCTAGTTTCGACCATATAGAGTATAGCAAAATGGAATATATGGACGTCGACGCTTGTGTTATCGAGAGAACAATCTTATCAAACACTTTTATTTTTTGAATTCATGAAAATAAGGCAGAGTAGGTCTTTTGTGTTTTATTAATGGGCGTAGGCGATGCATGGGACAAGTGCTTTGATAGTGGGTGCTTTCTCATTCATTTCGCAATGTTGACAGTTGCTAACAGAAAGTACGTCAACGAAATGTTCAAATTTTAATTGCTTCGATGTATTTGACAGTTGCGACCAAGGTAACAATCATACAAACAGATTTAACAAAAATGATTATGCTACTGGTTGACTTAAAACATAATTTAAATCTCGTTATATTTTATAAAACTCATTCGTCTCTTTCTCAGACCACTTCTCGCTGACCAGATATGCTAGTGAAACTCATCCTGTATACTTCACTTAAAACATTAGCCAGCTTTGCGTTTTGTGCTGACATGAACAAGCCATCTATTTCCCAATCCATGATCATTGTCTTGCATTGAAATCCTTCAAATACAAATATTTACATGTGTGGTTATTGTTCGGATTAAATTTTTGGTATTTGTTATCGAAACTCTTTCTGAAATAAACGTATTCTTCAAGCATACGCTTGATTTTGGATAAGCAATCATCTAGAGATTTTAACTTTTTCCAGGTTTATCTCAACAGTGTGTGTCTTTCGCTCTCTGAGCACATGATTCCCGTGGGTTTCGTTCACAGCATAGTGATAGAAGGTGATTGTCGCATCGCCAAGATGTTCTACGGTGAGACCGCTGCAGTCGAAAAGTCGGCTCTGCAAGCAATGCGTCCACTCCCACCACGAACTCCAAGCTGCAAGAACTTGACGCAGCTGAACCTCGAAGAGGCCATCATTATAGAATGCGTCCGCCGTGGGCCCTCCATGGAGCTGGATGATCTTAACCTCAATTTTAATGATCCCACTTCTCCTATTGACAAACCTCCTATCAACGAGCGTGATCGAGGAAATTCATCCTCAACTGCAGATCTTCCCAACATTTCAGCTCCCATTTTCACCTCCCAACCACTTTCGAATCTCCATCGAGCTGGATCCTATCAACTCGTCTTCGATGTGTCTGACGACGATGATGAAGATCTTCCTTGTGTCCCACCTTCCAATCGAGCTTCCAGTTGTTTCAGCCTTAATTCTAACATCAATGGTGTTATCAAACGTCCCTCCCTACTGACTCCTCCGAAGCCTATTCCCCAGAGGTGTCTAAATCTTCAAAAACTCCTCCCGCTTCCAGATAGTTGTGGTGGAATTAGACCCATTCGAAAGATTCCATTGGTTCAGGGTTCCCCAAGACCACTGATGTCTCGAACTGGATATGCCATCAAAGTGGCACACCCAGCTATACAGATTGGCGCCTCTTCAGAAACTGCGATTCCACGACCAACTGCTGCTTTAGTATCTACACCTCCACCGTATACAATTTTGCCGTCTGTACGGCGACCCACACAGGAGTTTTTGGCTAATGAACATGGACCCTCCAAACTGCCCTCTGCTATACCTGTTCATGTAAAGCCGAAAACGAACAGACCGGTTCTCCGACGTCGAAGTATACCACTGTCAATTCGATAATATGAGAGAGGAGCTTATAGCATACTTTTATAACATTGTCCCATACAGTATTTATTACTTATTTATTCTTTTGGAATAAATGCCTAAAGATCATCATGATTCTACTCAAAATGCTCATTGTTTCGAGAATCACAAAATTCGGTAGCCAACCGAAGTAAGACGATTGTCAAGAACCATATTAGTGAAGCGCTCACATTCATGTGTAGTTCTAATTATAGCGAAAGAAATACGATTATTGCCGAGAATCATCAGTACTGCAATGTTGTCAAACGTCTTAGAAAATGCTTCGGAATTATTGCAGAAAGGCAGTTAAGCTAAGATGTACAGTACATTTTTTCATTTACTGGACTTTCGTGAGATTAAAAATAGGGGTTGTCTGTTAATGCTAGTGCTTATGATTGGTTACTCGAAAATGGAGCATTAGTGCTCAGAATAAACCACGGAATGTGACCGACTAGAGTGTGTCGAGAAAGTGTTCCGTGCTTTTGCGGAAAGTGGAAAAAAATTTAAGAATCGAAAGTTCAAGTAGAGAAACAGATCTTTAGGTAATTACATGGAATTACATTTTTCATCCAATACGGCGTTGCGTAATCCACGATTCAACATAATTAGTAAAGTGCACTTCCCGGTAGCCTTGTGGTTACTTTTTGGAGGGAAATACTGTCAGTCCGGGGGAAACACTGGGGGCCAAGGAGAGGGGCGGCCGGATAGAACTAATCACCCATCGGATGTATAAAATCAGATTATACCGGCAGAAGTGCAATTTCGTACAGCCTGATCAACAGGGTAAGACATAAATACCTGGATTCATGGTCTCAAACTGGACTGTGGAAAGTGCGTGCATGTGGCAATGAATGAAATCTCCGTCAGAAAGTTGAAAAGACTTCTGGGAGAGGTATGAAGATTGTCTGCCTTAACAGTGTCGAAGACAGACGAGGTGCCACCGCGAAGTCGAACTGCTACCTGTACGATAAGACCATGCCAGAGGAGTGACCAGAGAACCGAAGGCGTCGATAGACGCTTTTACTGTCTTCTGTGTTAACCGTTGTGTGTTATTTGTTGTAAAAGCTATGTGTACTTCTGTTGTACCCCCGATAAGTCCTTGAGATTTTTTCTAGTGGGTGGGGAGTAAATAAGGAAAAAGTAGAATAGTCAGTGCTCATAATTTTTAGAGAAGTAACTGCTAATTTAGCAAAGTGTTAGCTCTGTGCGATTAGAATTTGCCATAATTGCCAAAACCAGTGGTCCGGTCACCTGGCACATGCTATCACTGAAATCATCATATTTAATCATTTATTCGAGCTAAAATGCATAGAACCCATCAGTTCTGCTCCGCTATAAAAGCAGAGCCTAGGCACGATAATTCCTTGGCGTGACAGCTTTCTTCTAATAGCCTTCTCTTTTGGCATTCATTCACTATTTGTCATTATCGCTCCACTGTCTTCACAAGTTCCCTTCAGATGTTATTCAGTCAAATTCCATCGCTACAGTTGAATAAGTGGGTTAGATCATTGTAGTCATCTATTTCTGTAACGTTCTTTCGGGCGTATGGAACCATTCCTTTCTTTAACGTCTCCTGAAGCTCGTTTGTCAACCATCTATTCACTGTACTTTTGCATCGAAGAGCTGTGTAAAATTGGGTCTTGACAAATCAAGTCCTTTCTAATCCGAATTTTCGGAGGATTTTTCAAACAGTGACTTTTCTGCTTTTCTGTTTAAGAAGTCTTCTTCCTTTCACCTCAAAAATTCACCTTGATCTTTACCAGCAGTCTAACGTCCCAGCCTCAGATTGCTTCTCTATGTACTTATTAACATTTATTTCTACTTTAATGGTTGAAAAAGTGGTTAGAGAGCGAGGGCTATGATGACAAAGGGACCAACTTGAGAATTTCTCATTGGTGCCACGCCCAACAGCACTTAATGGATCTGAAATGAATTTAGCTATTTGAAGAGAGATTTTACGCATTCACCAACATAGTTCTACTGTAATCTACATCTTGTGACAATATGAACGCTTTGAATATTGTAGCTAATTACGAGTCGTCTCAAATCCAATGACCTGCATTTTATAAATGATGGCTCGTCCGAAGAGTTCCCATTCACAATTAGAAATGCTCATCGAGTCGCGTGTGAAAAACGAATGAGGGCAATTGTCATCGAAATGCGCCCAGGTGACAGAATAGTAGTAGCAAGATTCACTAACAAGCCTGAATTCATCAACTTGTAGGAACCCCTGAATGGTGGGATTCTGGGAATCTTAAGTGCGGTGACAGAATAATTAGTTAAACCAATTAGATTTCGAGTTATAGCGGTCCACTACGTCCGATCGAAACACCATTTTATGTGCATTTCATCCAACGGGGTCCATTCATCTAAATCTGATCTACTTTTCACCACCTAATCGGCACTTTAGCTGAAGTGAGAGTGAACGAGTACAAGTGTCTGAGTGTTTGGGCGTTCTAGTTCTTCTACTTTAGAGAAGTCGACCATTCATTTGCTCTACTTTGTACATCTTAAAATTCAACACTAAATTAGTAGCCGAATACGAGAGGGGAGAAGTCAGTCTCGTTCACCTGAAATCACTACTCGCCCATCTGGTAGGAAAATATTTTTTTATCCTGCGTACAATCCATTGATGTGTTAGTCTTTCACATCCCTCAGGCAAGAAAACTCTAGCTTGCTTTTTTTTAGTGCAGAATCACTTGACCATATCTTCCTTTTATCTGCCGATGTTGTACCACCCTACCAAGTGGTGAAGGTTGGATTCATTGTACGCTATGGAATCTTCACCATCAGAATGTTTTACTTTAAATTGTGTGAACTGTAAGAAATAAAATAGCTGGGATCAGTATGTTTTCTAAATAGGCCGATGAATCAGAACTTAACGCAAATTTACGATCGTCCCTGGGCACGTTATTTACATTTCGGCAGTATATATTTCTGCCTTCTGTCAATTCCTCTTCCCCATACAGTTCGCCTCTCAACTCTCGAGCACGGCGGTACTTCAAAGTGAGCGCCCCTCTTCCTGTAATTTTACCACAATGCCAGATTGAAATTGCAGCATCGGGTTCGCACCAGGGGTCGGTGAATCCATACCCTCCACACTGACCTCTATACCTCTTTGGTTTGGATAATTCTTTCTCGTTTTGTCCTTTAGTTGACCTTGATGCAAGCTAATCATTAGAAATTATTTGGGAGTGACTGGCGCCCAACCAGCATGTTTTAAGAGCTTTGGCTACAGATAGCAGCGCACAGCCATACAGCATTGGGATGGTTGATCTGTAGAGTCGCGATACCCCTTCTTCTCGCCCATTCCGTCCATGTTAGTTCTTTACCAAAATTCTTTGATGTAAACAAACGATCACGTAAATAAAACAGCATTTCTAAATGATTAATAAAAAATATGTTGACTGGGTGAGCTAAAAACAAAACGCTTACATGCAGGTGAACGCTTCCCCACTCCATCTTTGGCCTACGGCCTATCTTAAAACCTCGCAAGTTGAACAATGTAATTTCTGCAGATTTAGCTAGTGTTTTTTTTTGAGTCGTCGGAACTCGTGCTAATGTGATTCATTGTGAGTCTCAGCTCCTCCGGATTTACGTGAGAGGATCCTGCTGGGATCTTCATTATTATTTCTAGATGTAGGTGACTTTAACAAGCACAACTTCCGACGTCCCATCTTTCTGACTAACTTGACACTGGTAAATCAAGCGACATGCTTGCGAGGTTACTGTCTTGGCGGGAAGAGCCAGTAAATCTGGCTGCACTAAATGGAGGCCATAAATACATGACTGGCATAAACGCAGGTGTCCTTCAGTAATGGCTGTACCAAACGCCACTGTGATTGGATGAGCAGAATCTGCAGCATCCGGATCGATGTGCCTGTGGCGAATAAGGAGGTCATAACAACTGAAGTCCGTTTTGGAGAGCTTGGTCATCCTCTCCACTCCTCTAACAGTTCATTTAATCCGTCCTGGCTGACGAAAGGGCAAATGCGCAGCTTTCCTTTCTTTCACCGGGGTGTTTAGTTCTCAACAGACAAATTTATTAAGATACTAAATTGTCTCGGACCAAATCTATTTAAATCCGCATTTCCTTAGTTTAGTGACATTCAAAGTTAATCCCTGCGCTAAGTTAGCAACTTTAATCAGCCTGCCGAACGGCACAAACGATAAATGTCTTACCGGTCGCAGTTGTCAATTTCGTTTAGTAGCTCCTCCGGAATAGGCGTTGCAGACGCATCAATTATATACAGGATTTAGTAGTCATTTTGCGAATTGTATAATTTAGATCGCAAAACTTGTACAGGACCACATAAGCAATTTAACAGCCAGCGATCGTGTTCGCTGTGCCGTCGTGAATGGTCAACAAAGGCTACTATTCCTCTACATTCACTATTACCTCTGTCACTGTGACTGTCCAATAACTTTAAAGGTGTACTGAGAGAAATGGACTACATAATTCGATGCAGATTTTGTTCTAGTATTCTTCAATTGCGATTAATTATTAATTAATTAATTGTTTGGTTCCCAACTATTTGTGAAGCTCTACCAATAAACATAGTAAATAAAACCAATTCTGACGCACCGTTTCCAGAAAGAGGTCTAGAGGCATTTGGCAGGGCGGCTCATGATCGTGAATACTAAGGCATCGAGAGCCTCCTTTGGGCATTTTAGACATTCCTGACAAATTAGAACACGTTGGTGTGATTAGTCAATATCACTTCCAAGAGGAGGAAGCCAGAGCAAAGTGTAAATGGCTATTGGGGGCCCGTATGTCCTTCAATGACTAGAGTATCAACTCAGACGCTTTTGACCGCAATAGACGTAACCTAATGATCAGGGTAGAACACACGGCTTTACGTGCCTACATATCACCGTCAAGTTTCCTAAGCTGGTTTTGCGAATCGATGTGACGGACGGATAAATATCTTACTCGTGGAACTATAGGGCTTTCAAGCGATTGAAATGAGTGTCTATTCTGTTTAAATATCAGCTTATAAGGCGATTTTTAAGTGAGAGGATTGTTTGGTCACATAGACAGTATGGTCCCTTCTTTAGATGTCAGAAGACGCTTTTCTTTGACTAGATAAATGGTATTCCTTTCTCAAAATCATTGACAACATATATAAATTATTCTATTACTAAAGATGATCATTTCATTCATTATAAATTTTCTCAAAATATCCATTGACGTTTGTGTGATCCGACGTTTTACAAATTGGTCTTATGTGGATGAATTTGATTTTACAATTGGAGTTTCATGGAGCCAGCAGACACTACGTGTGCAAACTATAATGAGAACTCAGTCTTTAGGATTCACATACCTGGCAAGACTTGGTAAGACTTGGTAATAGTTATAAAAGTTTTTGGATCACAGAAGAATTACATTAAAGCGAGTTGCGTCAGCAAACAGATTGTCGGCGTGAGAGCTGGAGGGCAGTGACTGCCATGAAAGGGCTGTTATATAAGAAGGTATAATGGCTTAGAGTAGTTGGGAATCCACATAAATCTAGGCACTTCAGTTGAAAACCTGCAGATGGAATAAAACAACGAATAAATAAACTAACTAGTTAATTAATGTTTGGGAAATGCTCAATAATAGAGAATCGCCCACTTTCATGAATGAAGCCTTCGAGAAGCAATTGGATGATGCTTAATTGTGCGAAATACCATCAGGGGCTTTCATCAAGATCGTTTTTATGAGGAACTGTTATAGAACCGTTCAGCGTGAAAAATGCCCGACTTACTCTAAGTCGGATCGCTGATAATTCTACTGGAACGAATAAGCAGCCCTCATTTGAGTGCGGATGGCAACATAAAAGTAGGGAGCACTTCTTTTGAGGTCAAATATGATGAGGATATATCAGTTGGTGCTTGATTTATTGGCTTGCTTTTAATTACTTCCTTGGTTTAGAAACTAAGGGAGGTACTGTTAACTCTAGATAAATTCTAGTTGCACGACAGATTTGATATTCGCTCTTCGAGGACCTGATCCGATCTTTCATCACGACCTAGGATTGAATTTTGGCGTTGGCAGGGCAATAGACATGCCACTGATGGAATTGTGAAACATGTTTATAAATGGGAGCGTTGGTTAAAGGTGTGCCTAGGCAGTGATTTGTTACCTTCAACTCGATTAGCCAAGATATGGGCTGGTCGAATGAATGCAAGCTCTTGCATTTCGCCACTCTAGAACTCGTTAAGTCGCTCATAACAAGTTACAACCTAACATCTAATAGGATTAGGTTAGTAACTAAGTTTCAGTCATCAGTTACCACCATCAGTCATGGTTATAAAGGAGTCGTTTTGGCTATCTGCTTTTCTGAGGTTATTGTATTCAAGAATGTTAAATATTAAAAAGAGTTGCGACCAGTTAAGTAGTGAGGATTGTACGAGTCATCCCTTTCATAACAGAGATCTTTTTGACCATTAAAAAACAAACATACTAGAGTTAATACAGTCTTTAATATACGCATGCACAGCATGCACCAAATTTAGAACCGACCTCTAGGAGGAACAGGTTACCCTGATTTGATTTTTTTACGGTATGTGCAATAAATGGTGTTATTACGTCCAGAGTTTAAAGATACTTAGTTTTTAACTTAAGACTGGCTCAAAGACAGTGAGGATTGCTAACGTATGTGTTTAGTAGTTGGTTAAACAGGTAGCTATGTCCGGCGTCGTGTCCACTCCTGCCATTAAATAGTGTGTAGGAATCAGCGACAGAAATCTGGACGAATGCGCAGGCGAACAGGGCATTAATTCAATGTTATTCTTTCAAACTACCATGGGAGTCGTATTCAGAGGCGAAATGTGTGCAGTAAAAGTCAGAATACATATCTATGAGTGCTGGTTTTAGGGTGTTGAAGTAATCTGATGATTGGCATGGTCCTCTGCTGCGGAGAACGATATTGAGCATTTCTAATGATAGGGAGAAAGGCATCGAAAGAAAACGGTCATTAAGACCCAGATATCTCATTCAATGTATTAATACGCGGCTTGCCATGAACTCCTTTGACTGCAAACCCCGTTCTCGGGCGTTCTTTTTAAGCGAGAAAAGGAGAAAACAAAGAAATTGCCAAACAATTCTACTCTCGACCTCCTCGTGGTGATCACTAGTAACCCCAAAGAGTAACTCTGGGGGCCAAGGAGAGGGGCGGCCGGATAGAACTAATCACCCATCGGATGTATAAAATCAGATTATACCGGCAGAAGTGCAATTTCGTACAGCCTGATCAACAGGGTAAGACATAAATACCTGGATTCATGGTCTCAAACTGGACTGTGGAAAGTGCGTGCATGTGGCAATGAATGAAATCTCCGTCAGAAAGTTGAAAAGACTTCTGGGAGAGGTATGAAGATTGTCTGCCTTAACAGTGTCGAAGACAGACGAGGTGCCACCGCGAAGTCGAACTGCTACCTGTACGATAAGACCATGCCAGAGGAGTGACCAGAGAACCGAAGGCGTCGATAGACGCTTTTACTGTCTTCTGTGTTAACCGTTGTGTGTTATTTGTTGTAAAAGCTATGTGTACTTCTGTTGTACCCCCGATAAGTCCTTAGGACTTGCCCTAATGGGTGGGAAGTAAATATGAAAAAATATATACAAAACAAACACCTCATGTGGATAGTTGTATCCAGTTTTATCGAGGTCCTCTTCAAAACTTCTTGCATTAAATGCACCTTACATTGTCAAGTTTCAGTGCATTTGCCCCACGGATGGTTGTGTAAATTATTTAAAGTATCGTCACCCTACCAGACGCCTCCTTTACGGCCTTTACTCTATTTGCAATATTTATGCAACAGAAAGCCAATTCTTTTCTTTTTCCAGCCAATTTAGGGACATGAGGAAAGTAAGATATTATTTAAAAATAAACTCTTCACAAAATGATGTTGTTGCAAGAAAAGGGTATAAATAGCAACTAGGAAGTGATAAGCTGTGAGTAAGAGTGAATGGTCTGTTCCACAACGGCGAAAGCGTCGAGGAAGGACCCTTTTGGATCCTCCATTCCATACTGAGCATATTGATGAAGATATGCTGAAGCAGAGAAAAGGCGCCAAGCTTTAGATCGGACTAGTCGAAGTGGTGCACAAACATCTGTACTCATGGCTGAGGACTCAGTCGGATCTGCAACAAGACCGCCCCCACTGGTAGCTAGGAAAAGACCACGATAATGCCCATTGAAGATGCGACCACTCAGGCCCAGAGATCGGGACTCAATCCAAGGCTGGAAGGTAGACTCCGAATTCAGGAAGTCTTTCGTTAACTCTGCCCATGAAAGCTCACCTGGGGCTCCGGATCCTCGTGCTACTCCTGTACAGGCTAGAAGAGGTTGACGACGGTAGCCACGGAGATTTTTAAGGGAGATGTTCCAATTCATGTCTGCATAACAGAAGGCAAAACAACGAAGATAAGCGATAGACCATCGGGTCTGAGTGAAAAATTCGGAGGTGGAACTTGCTGCCTTCAACACAGGCTCCGGTTAGGAGTAGCTGTCTACCATGTCTTTGAAGTTGAGACCAAGTTTCGGTCGCAAAACGACGAGCCTCTTTGTCTAAGTGGTAGGGAAGACAGTGAAGCCGATATAGACGATAATCCATAGGACCAGCAAGATCGAACAGGAGACGTGAGAGTCGACGGCGACGCAAAACGCTTCCCGAAGGTCCATCATTGTAGGGCTAAAGTAAGCCCAGAGATCAATACTTAGGCTTTGGAAAGGGCATCTTTAGTGCATCAGTCATGCATGTATCTCATATAAACCTTCGGACACAGATTCACTGAGGCGATTACTTGTTCAAGTAAACACTAATCGAAAAAGAAATGACCGTGACATCTTGTCCTCCGCAACATTAAAGGCATCGGAAATGCTTCCCAACACAACCATTATCGACTCTTAAAGTCCTGTCAGGACAGAAAAACATTGGGATATATTTCGAATGACCTGCAGAGACTTTCAGGAATCTGATTTTTCTGGCCAAGCGAAAACGCCATTCAAAGACATACCTGACCGACTCCGCAAATACAATGGATGATTAGTGCTCAGAAATTGAAAATTGCCGCCATCAAACTCTTTGCAGGTTTGCAAACTTTGGCAAAACTCAGGGGAGAATGCAAGACGTTGAATTTCACATGACCAGCAAAAGTTTACTTTCACAAAGATCTCTTACTATTTCGTGACGATATTTCCCATTTAACCAGATGAGGCACCCGAAGATATCTTCACGAGATTCATCACATTATATATATTTCTTCAAATAAGGGCTAAGATGAAAGAGAACCATCCAGATAATTTTTCAATCAACACGGAATGCATTGAGCTTTACAGTGAAATTACAGATGCCATCAGAAGGACTTTGAGATCGTCTCGTGTAGTCCAACAAATCACATACTTTTTGTTCTGGCTTGCCAGGTGTAGCTGGTGCAACATTTGTCTCGGACTGCCTAGTTTCGATGACTTCCATGCGAATCCTCTGCCTTGTTTACTAAGAAGAACAGGACTCTTAAAATTATGTTCGTCACCTTACCGGTACGAAACCTGCGCGAACACCGAAGTTCGGCAATTTCAGTTTTAATTCTGTCAGTAAGGCAGTTTATGGGGCACCTACACTATTTGTTACAGTTTCAAGAGCATCTCAAACACAAATTTCATAATATTTCGAAACTAGGATATCAATAATTTTCTTTCCCAGTGGAAGAATCCAGATACCACTTTGCGCAGTTCTTTGATTTCAAAGAGTTGTACTTAAAGCCTATAAGTAAAAAGTGGAATATGTGCGACACACAAAGTTTGGAATAGAAAACAGGCTCCACCTGCAATTTAAAAGACGCAGTAAATGGTCTTACTAATACAATAGGCTTTCAATTTTCTATAATTCAAAGCCGTTCGTTAAAGCCAATACTAATCTAACCTATTAAATGACAAGTTAGTGAACAAAAACGCGCAAAGTCGAATGAACATCGAACCAAACACGGGAAAAACAATTTCAATTGGTACGAGTTCAATATGGACATAAATTAACGAAAAATATCATGATATAGGGCATAAATAAAACTCTAAATCCTAAAAAGGCTAAAAATTGATAAGACATTGTCGCAGCATACTTAAGAAAAGAAGATGCTTCTGCGAAGTTTTATAAATTCGTAGGTGGGAAGAAGTTCGAGTAGGCCGAAAAAAACAAATATAGACATAAACTGAAGAGGATTCAACGCAATCAATGAAAAACAGGGATTCTTGAAACTACTAGTCCTAATCCTATCATTATAGAGCCATAGTTTATATGAGTAACTTACCTACTCCCTGAAAACCTTGTTCTCCAAGCAATTAACGTGTAAAAAAGCACTCAAACTTATTTGACTATACCTGAAGCACTCCTCCAAGGAGGTGACCCATTAGCTGATTGAGTTCAGTAAGGGAAATCTGATCAAGAATACTTCGAGAAGTCCCAACTTGATGTTTAGAGAGATGGCGAGCAGCACAGACACGATGAAGTTGATCATTTTCATGCAGTATAAAACCCGAGGGTCCTGAACTTCGCAATATATGGCCCAAACTCAGTAATGCATTATAGGCCTGGGTGACCACCTCACCTACTCGATAGGGCCAGATAAGTTGTGCCAAGATGGGAACTTTCGGACATTCATCTTTTAAGTGGCTGAAAGCAGCACAAAAGAATAAATCAATTTTCCCTATAAGAGATTAATATTGTACAGACATTACAAAAATTCGACCTTTTGAACGTACGTAAGGAGATAAGTGCCGACTCCTGATCCTGTACCCCCGGCAAGACTCATAGTGGTTATAAGCCCATCAATTAAGTCGCACTTTTCAAATTCAGTTCTTAGCAAAATGTCTAAGGCTTCCATGCAGGGTGGACCGTTGAGGAGATAACCATAAGCCCAATTGTTACCTATAAATAAAAAAAGACAGGAAATTTGTTTTGATTATTATGCAAGAACTAAGGGCGACTAGATACCTGAACCACTTTTGCCACAAAAAGGATTATTTGGAAATCGCCAAGTACACTGACGGTTGATTTCATCAGCTATATGACGAATAACCTTTTCTTCCATATCAACTCGGACACATTTCGCCTCAGGTTTCGATCCTAGTTAGAAAAACGTATCATTTATAAATCATGCATACCTTCACTACTAAAAGTGAAGAAAGTTTCCAGTGATTCATTAACAAAAGGGGTCCTGAATGGGGTATCACCTACTGGATACTCTGAAAAATTGTCATTGTAAATTGTTTTAAAAAATTCGGAACCGATTTGATTCCCACATTGCCCAACAAGAAGGGACACAATCGACATCAAACTGTTTGAAGAGAGTTTAACATAAAATAATTAAATTTAAAAAGACACCCAGTAAAGAAACCTAAAGCATTTATAAAATCATTCAAAGTGTAAATTAAAAAATACAAATAAAAATTTATGGCTAGTTAATGAGTTAATGTAGGGCTCTAAAATAAAAAGAACAAGCACAAGAGGCAAGGATCGCATATGCCGCGCACAACTGCTAACAACGGCAACGACCTCCATGCTTTAAACATTTTGGCAGTCGATAATATGCAAAATTAAAAAAACATTTTTTAAAGCATTTTTGCAAATTTTTTCAGCCTTGAGTGTTTTATTCGGTACATTCAATTGTGTCAACTTTTAGGTCACCTGTGAAACTGGTCCTTGTTTAAAAATGTCTGAGTTACTAAATCTGTTTAGTTTGAGCCCTTGCGTTTGTGAACTTAGTAGGCAAAAATAAATTTTAAATTTTACTCGCTGTTAAGATATGTGCTAGTCTTTCATGTTTTAATGATCAGCATATAGTGGCGACCGAGAACGCGGCTTTTCTCGCATGTTTGGTTCCTGCTCAGCGGTTACGGTCCGTGTTCGTCGCTAGAGATGTTTTCGTCGAAACAAAATAAGGTATAAATATGGTCTGAAAAGAATTAATTTAAGATATTTTGCCATTCTTAAATTATCAAATAGATTCTCTGTTTTAGATTTTTCAAGATTCGGTTCAAGGCATAATTGAAGTCGGACCCATTATGTTGCGCTTCATTGACACCCCAGAGTTCCAAAGAATGCGTAGACTACATCAGTTAGGTTTTGTTGGTCTGGTTTATCCTGGTTGTACGCATACTAGATTCGAGCATTGCCTGGGGACCTATCATCTAGCGAAACGCTTGGTTGATGGGATACAAAATGATATCAGTCACCAGGAAGCTCGTTTAAGTGAAGGAGAAAGTCTTAGTATTATGATCGCCGCTCTGTGTCATGATCTCGGTGTGTCGTGGTTCGCTATCATTATTTGTTTTTTTCCGCTGCAATCTCGTTTGCGTGCCATTTTAAGATTTCTTTTTTTCGTAAGTGCTCTAATTTAATGACATTCTTTTTTGATTTACTGAGTTGATGGATGTTGATGGGCTTTTCCTCGAGTTAAACTAACTGCAAATTACGTTCATTAGTCTAGGGGCTTTTCTGGTCCAAAATTCGACCTGAACGTCAATCTTTGTGTTTATCCTTGAACATTTTCTCCCATCTCAACTGAAAAGCTTGTCAAATTTCCGAGACTCTTCTCAGTTATTATTTAGATAATTCATTCATTTTAGGTCATGGTCCTCTGTCTCATGTATGGGAGCACTTTCTCGAACAAGGGGGGCCCAAGTACAAGCCCTTCGACGTAAGTAATTACACTATGCAGACGTACACTTTTTAAAATTTAGTTCAAATAGCTTATTATTCAACAATGTTCCTAATCTACCTAGCAGTTTACGAAATTTTCAAATCACCAGGGCACTATTTTTTTAACTGTCTCTAGTTTCAATTTGAAAATAAGTTTCGCTTGTGGAAGTCGCAATTCCATTCAGACAGGTATGTCGAAATAGAATACATGTGGAGATGTTCAAAGCACATTTCTAGCAAGCAAAATGGGTCACTTTTCAACTGATTTGCAAGTCTATCAGATGTCGGGACAGGTCGGAGAAAGCGCCCATGTCTGATTGTTATATCGGGTGCCATTTTTGTTTAAGTGTTTGAATTCTCAAAGCGATTTTGATTTGATACACTTGGAATTTCTTTCAGCACGAAAAAATGAGCTGTTTGATTCTGAGACGTATAGTGGCCAAAGATGAAATTCTGCAGAACGCACTAAAAGACAGTGGCGTCGATCTGAATCTCGTATGCGCTCTTATTCGCGGTCACCCCACTCCTGAGCTCTCTGTGGGTCGCTTTATCTATTTTAATTGCTTTGTTGTTACATTGGGACGCTGTTTCAACCCTTTCGCTCTTTCAATCTTAGGCGCGGATCGGGAATCGAAAATTTATCTTCGAAGTGCGTTTGTTTGCAGTTCTATTGTTCCTGGCCTAGCTGAATTTATTTGTTTAGCCTGCTTTGTAGATAGTTTCCAATGCAGTGAATGGCAACGATGTTGACAAATGGGATTACATAATGCGGGACTCGTTGCACGCTGGGCTAGGCCACGCTTCCTCTATTATTGAGTTGGAGAGAATGCTTCGATTTTACCGTCCAGGTTTTGTCTCCACAGATGGAGCTTGGCATATGGTTTTCCGGTCGTCAGAAAGAGAGAGTGTTCTCCAAATCTTCTCTCAACGCTTTCATCTTCGCCGCAAGGTTTACTTACACAAGACTGCGCTTATACTTGAAGCGATGTATTTGGACATCTTAAACGCTCTTGATCCCGTACTCCATCTCCGTGAGCTCTCGCTACGTGCTTCAAGTGGCGACGAGAAGGCCTTGAGTGATTTCATTCGACTTGATGAGCATTCTCTCTGGGGTCTGGCTTTGTCACAATTCCAGGGATTGTTGAAGCACTCCCCACCAGAGATCGTAGAGAATCTTCGTCAATGCAATCAGCTTTGTCAGCGTGCTCAACTTCGTCAATTCTACTCTCTTGTAGGCAAATTTGATATGATTAAGAAAAAGCTGCTCCCGGAATGGCGGCGGTGTGTTGGGCCCAACCGTGATCTATCACGGGCAGATCGCATTTTCCTCGATGACATGTTTGTTGAAGCACAAAGTAGGCTCTCAAAAGCTTTTGATGTTGAGGTAGGGCCCTTTCAGATTTATTTCTCTAGCAAATGCAGGCTTTGGGAACTGAGGACCAAATCCTCGGGGAGATATTTGCAAAGCTCGATTCTGATTCCCCTGTCAAGAGTGTTAATGAACTTCGACTCGTTGTCGCTAGTCAATCAACCAATTCAACTAATGGTCCGCCTACTTTCTTTGCTTACGACGACTCTATTCTTGACGCTTATTCATTTTCTTTTCCCGTAAGTCCTGATCAAAATGCCACGCTTATATTATTCAGTGCTTTCTTTGCTGTCTACTTAAGCGTTTACTCACAATTAATCATTCTCGTTGAGGTAATCGTCGGCAATAGAAAGAGATCATGGTAACAGAGCATTTGTTCTCTTAGAACTGCACTGGTCCATATGTTTGTTGGACACTGCCTCGATTAGTTGAATGCTCTAAATGCGCTGAACTATGGGAATATCGTTCTAATATTTCCTTGTTTTCCATTTCTAGTACGCAAACTTTTATAACTGTTTAGTGCTGTGGACAGGACCCTCCTACGTGGACGGTGAGGTCGATCGCTTGTTGAGAGGACCGGCACCGGTCCCGATATGTCTAACAAAGGCTTTTCAGGCCTGGATTGCAGAAAAGAGGGCAGCTCCGGTGGTATATTGATTTACACGGAGATTTTAGTCAAGCTACTTGTCCCGATTTGCTCAGTTTGCTTTACTGACTTAAAATTGCTCTTTTATAAAAGATTAATAAAATCACGCTTTAGAATTATCATTGCTTTTGATTGTTCAGGTTAAATTGGTATTAAATGAGCTTTGAGGGAATTTGGGCTAACTTCTCGCTTGAGTGAAATCCGAGCACACAGTAGATGGGGAAGTCGTCCGAGAACGAAACTTTGAAACAAACGCGGAACCAGTTCATGTGAATTCTTCCACTTCAATTCAATTAATAGGTTAGCCACGTTTTCACTTCAAAGAGATTTGTACTTTTGGTGATTGATGAGAAAAATTGTTGGTGTTCTGAAGTGACGTGACCCAACAAAAAACTGATTATCTTTATTTTTTTGACCTTATGGCAATAACTGACAAAATCAACCCTAAATGCGGTTTAATGAGCACGTGGTACTGGGGCGTTAAACTACTGAAATTTACGATGGAACGCAAATCAACAACGCCGACATTACGACTGCTGCAATAGTCCTGGATTCAGTGGAGGCGACTTTATATTCTTCCTATCCACGTGATCAAAATATACTAAATCTCGAGAATAGTGGCTTGGTCAGGTTTTTTGGTCAAGTCCTGAGCCTTCACAAGCGCCAATTATGTTTTATGGATCTGAATAACGTGATCTAACCGGATAATCCGGATTCCTATCGATATTTCCAGCTCGGCTTTTCTCAAGATGGCTGATTAGATTTTTTAATGAGGACATCAGCGGCACAAGTTATCTTGGACGTGGCTTGTCAGTAGCCAGTCAGTATATTGGGGGTAGGTAACAGGTTAACGCGATTGAAAACAAGCCGTAAGTTTTGCACCAGGACTCGTATTAAGTCAACGTGGGCTTAGCTGACTGGTCGATTTAGTAGTGAGTCGTTCATATTTAACTGAGAGGATTGACATCTTTGTTTAATTTAAACTTGTGGTGGTATCCTGTCTAATGTCGCTACTAAATCTTGGTACAGTTTCGGGGGTTAATGACCAAGAGGGGTTGAGGCAGCACAGTCAATCAGTCATAATATCAGTCTGATCATAGGACTGACCATCCGCTCCGACGCCGTCTAAAGTGGGGGAGCATTGAGTTCAGCAGCTTTACAGGGAGCCTTTGCGAAAGTAATGCCCTCGGGGACGAAATATCAGTTTCATAGGATGTGAAAAGACTGGGCGCGACGATGTCCTCCAATGTCTCGGAAGATGTTTATTCTTCTCGAGCGTTTAATTAAACTCGATCTCGGATTTAAAGATTAGAAATTATATCGGTGTACATAATTAGAATACTTCGCAATTAATCGAGGTCAGGGGAATCCGATGCGCATTCCAACACCTCTTATATTTTGATCTTCAAATCTACATCAAGTTGTCACCGATCTCGTCTGGGTCATTAGAACCATCGATGAAGCCTGAGTAGTTATTGATAATCCTATGACGCCAATCGCCCTCTTGTAATCGAAGAGGGCAAGGTTCCTCTCGCCCTCAAACCTAAGCAATTTTTCTCCTCAACTCTGTCCAGAAAAAGTCTAATCAATACGGTCCCACGTGGCTTTGTTAACATCTTTTCCACAAAACATCAATGATATCCATTTACTAGATAGAGAAGTCTATTTGTCGGTTTATCTTCGTTGCTCCTTTGGTAAGCAAATACCTACCATTATCATGCCTCCCCCTCAGATATTTCAATCAAATCAGTGCTCAATCAGGTTTAGATGGCATTTACTTTCTCAGAACCGTTAATTCTAGATTTACCTCTACATGCAAAAATTTTTATTCTTCATTGGGACAACTGAATCTGGGGCCCAATCCTCAGCCCCATCAGTAGCAGAACACTCAGCAGGGGATTTATGGAGAGCGCGTCAACTCTCGAAAAGAACACTCCTGATTTTCTGCAACTTCTAAATGGGAGATTTACATGCGTAATTGCAGAAACTTTCTCGAGGTGAGGTACTTTTAAATCTACCTTGTGAAAATGACACCGTCCCCAATCCGTAAATGGAATATGTAAAGCACGAACAGCCCTCAAACAAGACTTAAGCTTTTGTCTTTATCTGTGGTACACCAATTATACATAGGTATGCGCCAGATTTCGGTTAACAGCTATTATGGAATACACAAATATCTCCTATACAGTGATCTGGAATCACCATCACGACGAATCAAGTGCCTATGCGACTGCCACAGCCCCTCGACACTGGCGTTACCCTGCATTGGTCGAAGTTTTTTTCCTGTTTCAACATTTGATGGGAAAGTAAACATTCAGGTTCGAAATTCAATTTCCAGTGATGATTTATTAGTCTTCGATTACAATAATCAACGCTCACAGGATCAAATCTTTACCTTTTCGAGGAAGAAATAATGACTTGGGAAGTCATTCGGCTGAGGGATAGCCAGTTCCACGGGTTGTGCTGTGACAGAAGCCGAAAAATATAGCCGGACAAAGAAATCTAAATGAGGTACTGTTAGAATCTTTAAACAGTGTACTGGCAAATAAATGCTTGCTGGAAAGAGAGCACTGAAAGTGACTCCATAGTCTCATGGCGGATACTTTGCTTGAACTCTCAAATTTAACGCGATTGTTAGTGTCCCGTATTCCCTTCTTAGATTTAAGTGATTGCAATAATTATTAATAAAAGAGATCTACTGCGACTATTTCGTAAGCATCAAAAGCATGGTGTCTTGTCAACCGTATTGACAAACACATGCTTCCTAAGGACCTCACAAAAAAATTCAATTGAGGACTGGGCTAGTCGAGTATTAAATATGGAATTTCAAAAGAATTTAATATTTGTACATTATAGGTATTCATTCTTCCTAGGTAATCTCCTTCACCACCATCCTTGTTTGCACGTTCAGACAGGCGAGCTCGTAGGTGAGATAACGGAAGACAGCAGGAACCTCCACTAGGCTCAGTTTATTGCCAACGGCGGCGGTTGTGCTGTCCTCCGCATTGTTGCAGAGTCGGCAACGCCAGTGTGCCTTGTTTGACATACTATGGCCGTAGCGTTGGACAGTGGAGGCATTGTGGACGGTCATGTGATCACTCACAAGATCAGCGTGTATCATTCCACCACACTTAGAGCATATTAGCATCTAAAACAGGAAGGTTCTAATAGACACTAATCAGATGACATGCATTTTCAGCAAGCCCATGTTACGAGGCAGCATTACATTTGCGATAGGAAGAGGTTCATTTTTGGCAAGCCTATGTTCTAGCGGCGATTTCTCCAGCGTCTGTTAGTTTCCCTCACTGGAGTGAAGAACAAGGTGCAATTTTGGTCCTGATAGATCGCACCTTATTTGGCCTTGACCTTTCACATTTGACTAATGCAAGTCATTTTTCCTCTTAGAGGAATCTCCATTCACAGTTTAAGCGTTGCTTTCTATCAGCCTTTCGTATGAATGTAATGAGCGAATTACCATTCAAACTATTATTATCAGGCTTTTTATAAATTTACGGTTGTAAAAACTCTGGGCGTTTCAAATCTCCATGTAGTAAGCTTAATAAATAAATTGCTAATTGTATAGTGACGATTTGTCAAAAAAACAGCTAAGTTGAAATTACCTTGACTTTATCACAGTTAGAGCCTATAAGTCTATCATAGAGAGTGAAGGAAAGGCCCTGGGAGATGAGACAATCACGTTCCATTTCACCGAGACGGATACCGCCACCCACTTTGCGACCTTTGATGGGTTGACGCAGCTCTGGGTCAAACCGACCTTCCGCTCGCACCTAGAAAAAAAGAAAAGTAAAGGGTAAAAAGAATACCCAAGAAAAGATTATGCTAATGATGGACTACTTAAATAAGGTCTAGGCATGCGCACCCTACCACTTGGCAACCCATTCCTGCTAATTTATCAAGTCAATCAATTACCCAAATAGCCGAAATCGCCTAGTCATCCAGAGGCAAGCAATAAAGAGATAGCCTGATTTCATTGCCATCGAATTGGAGCTCTAATGATATTAGAACGTGTACCAAAGTCACCAATAATCATCAAGACATAGCTGGACAAATAACAATCCTGAAAGTTATTCAATCGCCCTTTAACTACAACTCACCCAATGATGCTGCTCTTCCCTTTCTTTTCAGATGGACATTGTTCGTGTATTTATATTTGATGGTTAGACAAATCCTTACACATTCGCAAAACCGCGCTACAAACCACTCTTACCATCTCTTGGTGCAATGACGGCCTTTGGTTAGTGCCTTAAGACTGTTGGGTAGCAATTGCAAGCCACTTTCTTCGACCAGATTATGCTGGATTCTGATAAGACTACTATCATCAAGAAAGGTGTCGAGAACTTGGATTACTGAAATCGAATGATTTAAGAAACGGGCGCCTTGATGAGTCAAATTCCTCTGCCAATTATTCACTCCAAAGGAAAACAAGTAGATTTAGGGTAAAAAACTTCAACTAAGTCAATTTTGTTATTGCTCATCCTATTTGTTAACATACGCATCATGGGTAGGCATGATGAACTGCTACACCCACCTGATATTTATCTGCAACCATATGGCGCAAACGCTGATAGTAAACAACACCCATGAAGATGTGCGCCTCCATCGGAAGACCAGTGATTCCTGAGATCATAGTCTCCGTCCCATGATAATCAAACCCATTCTTTCTCAAAAGCTTACCATATTCATGGAATGGAGGATTCTCTTCACTCCACTGAAAAGGAGTTGCATCAATTTTATTACCTAGAATAAGGAAATAAGCCATCTTACTGGACTATTTAAAGGCCATTAATAATCATTCCTTAAAACGGACCCGTTAGTGCAGAAGATTTGCCAGCTACGAACTCAATCATCATGCCCATTGTCATACGAGTTGGGAAGCCATGTGGATTGAAGATAAGATCCGGTATCATTCCAGTTTCCGCGGAAAAGGGCAGGTCTGAAGGCTGTACTAAAAGACTGTTGATCCCTTTCTGACCGTGCCGACTGCTGTACTTATCGCCAATATCCGGCCGACGAGGAAGACGCAATGTTATGGTCGCCTTGAATGAGAACGTTCATTAAGCAGAAAGAAATAATTAACTTTTACAGAATATAATTAAGAACACCACTTTGTAAGAAACGCCATGAGCTGAGACAGAGTCTAGGTAGGCGACCTGTTCTCCTGCTTTATAAACAACAGGGGTGGTTTTTTGGGTTTCTTTGTGTGTGTACACGTAGAGGATACTCTTTCCTGGCACCAATCGAGTTCCTATCGGCGGGAAGCCATCAGTATCAACGTTTGGCGGGAGGTCTTTTGGATTACCGCCTTCAAAAATGTAGGAAACACAAATGAGCCTGAAAATTGTTGCAAAGTAAAACCGAGGACAAAGAAACAGGATCACTTACCGAAATAGTGTTCAGCATCCTTCGTTCGGCGTCCCTTAGAGGAATATTGACGCAAGTCGATAATCTCAGATTTGTAGATGCAGGAATCTGCAAAACCGCGTTCATAGGAACTTTTGTTGATAACCATAGCGTCCTCCATATCATAACACTGGGGATAGAGAAATAAGGATGACGACAATACGAATATCAAAAAAAATGTTTTCAGCCCTGGAAGACGATAGTTACCGTGTAAGACATGACAGCCACAACAGCGTTGAATCCGAGGGGATAGTGGTCGACGTCTAACTCGGTATATGACCGGGTCCGCACCAATGGACTTTGTGGGGTAAGCAGACGATAAGATTTGGGATCGGATCGATATGCCCAAGTATGACTGGAGTGCCCAACGCTCTGCTTACCCATCTGACATTGATATAAGTTACGAGGTGACTAAAATAGGTTTGTAATTGGCGGGTAACAGTTGGAATGAAGATTGAGAGGAACCTTCTCAACGAAACGCACCTGATTGAAGTCACAAAATGGCGTAAGGCCAGCAATGAAACTGAAGATATGCTCCGGTGAAACTTCACAGTGAAATCTTTCTTGAGGCCTCCGCTCCAAAAGTTCAGCTTTTGTGACAGCAATATCCAGGTAGGGTTGCTCGAATGTGCCAATCAATTCAATATCTGCATTATCGAAAGCATCATGGCCGACACGAGCAAGACTTTTTACAGGTCTAAGAATACGCGAGCCACCGATGAAAAGGTAGAGACCAGGGTACTGACTACCAGTGTCAGTAGGAGCGATTAAGCAGATCTCGAGCGTGGAGGGGACCTCAGAGCATTCTTTGTCTAGCTTAGCATATCGAAGGGTGCGAGCAAGGTGCTGAGCAGCTAGCCCTGAGGGCGACCAGCCCACGAGACGGCCATCAAGAAGAACTGGAAAAATTCCTCGATGCTCTTCGAAACCCATCAATTGGGTAGAAAGCTCCACAGGACGCACATGACGGTCCAGCAACCACTTCGACAAACCATCCATGATTGAATCATCTGGTGCCTCTGTCATTACCTGAACAGTGGAAAAAAATGTAATAATACGAATCTAATCATCAGAGCAGAATTTTCACCAAAATGAAACATTCATTTTAGGCAATGACCTATAAATAATAAATTAACTTCAAGGCAATAGAAAGAATCGCTAAAGTTATGATAGCGACGCGACCAACGTCAATTTCGAGGTTCTCACATTAAAGCTTCAGGCGCAATATGAACAGTCAAGAATCCGTTATGATGCCTGTGATAGCATCTCAGACCGTCAAAACTGATAAGAACAATAAAACTACTGACGAATTGATCTCACAGCTAATATAACCGAATTCAAATTCGATTAGTAAAAATAAACGTTCTTGTGACAAAGAGACAAAATAAGTGGGTGGGTCAAATGGGTCGAATAAATACTAACGAAGTTCTATATCCTCTAAGTTGATTTCACACATGTACAGGCTCAACAAATGGAAGGACAGAATTAATCATATTATCAGCAAATTCAAAAGAGAAAGAGAAAAAGTTAGATTTTTCAAATCCTAGTCGGTCCAGTCGCGTGTGTTTAGCAAATCTCGCTAACACGATGCTATTCAACCCCGGAGGTGCAGGCCTGTGAACAGAAACGCAAGACAGACCACAACATCAGGAGAAAACGATGCAAATGCCTCGATTTGATCATATTTATAGTAGTTAAGATTTTTTAAAGAAGTAACTTAACACCTAAAAACAACTGAAAATAATGACAACCCAAAAAAGGCAAATTAAAAATCAGCGCACTTCTGCGTCCTTGGCAAGATGGTTAAGTAGACCACAAGGTGATCCGTCGGGCGTATTGACCGGACAAATGAAACCGTAGGCTTCGGGTTGAAGGCGTCGAACCGAGGTAGTCCGCATTTCTGTGAAGACAGCTCCGCGATGAACGGCCCGAAACTGAGCAGCCAAACGTAGAAAGTTGATGGTATCAACGGGAACCGAAAGACCAGAAGCCTGGCCGTTCAAGAGGCGACCTAATACCGTCTTTGCAGTTCCTGGCAAGTTGCCAGTAACAATGAAAGCAGTTAAATTGCTTGTCACCTCGGCATAGCAGCGATTTAAGGACTGTCGAAAATGAGCTACAACAGGTTGGTGTGAAATTAAATGGTCCGCCACAAAAATAAATAAAAGAATTCAATTACCGTATTCGAGAGGTTTATTAGATCTTCTGGCAGTCATGCTGAGTTGCTCACGAACTGAATGCAAGTAAGTAATCAGTCGATTCTAAAAACAAAGAGCGGAAATAATCAAAATCAGGTACCTTGAGTACAGGACGTTGGCTTACCCTTAAAACTTGCAGGTATTGAGTTCCAGGCAGAAGAACTTCTTGAAACATAAGATTATCATTGCTTTCTTCGCAACAAGCACCCAGCACAAAGGTATGTAGCTTTCGAATCATATAACTGCACAAAAACGACGATTAAAAAAATTAAAAAATGGAGAAAACTAACATACCAAAGCATATGGTACTTGTCCGCAAAGCTTTTGACGTGGATGGCTACATATTCCCTACATGGGAAAAGCAATAGTAAGCAATCTTAAAAATGCTATATATAGGAAAGAAAAAAGCGAATTCACTTCAACAAGTGCTTGCCAGCGTCAAGATCGCTAACCGATTCAGAGAGATGCATCTTTAGACGAAATAGTCTTCCCAAGTGAGTAAGACTGCGTGACTGGCAGTTATACGCATTCTCTTGCAACTTTATCAAAATTCTCATTGCATGCCTAAAAGAAGGATAAAATTACAGAATTAGAGAATACTCTTCGAGAGAGATGGAATTTCCCCCACCACGACAAATGTCTTCGAATATTTCTAACTCCTTTTTATCCACAAGAGCACGAAGTAGAAGGGATATCGGAACAAACAAAAGCTCATTTTCAACAGTAAAAGCCAAAACAGGTTCTCCATTTATAACCCAGTGCAACATGATAGGCTGCGAATGGAGAAAGTAAACGATTACAAACCATGATAAAGCAAGCGTGTGATAAGTTCACTTACGGCGCAATGTTCGTCTTCCCTCACACAACGCATTATCACAGCTCGGTCCGTAAAACCAGTACCACGTTTTTTAAACGAGGATCTTTTGATCGCAAGCGGCTAAACAGATGAAATAAAAGGGAAATGTACATAATTTCGTCGCGCTAAAATTAACATTCTAAGAATCCTTTCATTTCCATTCACGATGAAATATCCACCAAGTTCCCGAGCTTCTTCGTGGTGTTTAGGAAAGTCAGACCGAGGCAATGTGGAGAGATTACAAAGGTCTGAGAGAACCATAACAGGAACTTGGCCTCCGCGAACGTCTACTACTCCAAAATCAGCCGAACGTCGCCTTATCCTTATCGAGATTTCCAAAGCACCACCATAAGTTTCCCCATTTCTTCGGCACTAAACCGATAATAGTGAAAATCAAGACCTACTTCATGTGGATAAATGAATTCGGGCTTCATACCCAGATTAACAGGACGACCTATCTCTAAATGCTAAAGAAATCAAGAACAAATTCGAATCAACTTCAATCTTCAAAGAATATTCATCGTCATTGACTGCGAGGTATACCGGTTGTAAATACTAAAAAATGAATCATGCTCTGTAACCGTACTTTCAACATTCTTTTCAGACCATGTCTAATTAAAAAATTAAATGAATCGATATGGGCACGCGACAGTCTGTCCATTCTAGCAGAGCGCTTATAAAAAAATGACCCAGAGATCACACTTGGTACGAACTAAGCAGTTGTTTAAAAATTCTTTAAGTAATTTTAAGTCATAATTTTTAAACTTTTTGTTTTAGTTATTATAATTAGAAGCCCATTTTTTAATTACAGGTACTTTTACAAAAAAAGTTTCTCAAAAACATAAAGTAGGATTTATTAAATAAAGCCTTCAACTAAAAAAACATTTGAATGATAAATTTAAGGTAATAATTTAAATACACCTTAAATGTCAAAAATTAGCAATTGTTTTAAGCGTTCGCATAAGTTGCAAGTTTGCAAATCGGCTACTTTTGTCATAATAGGTGATGTCGTCTGCAAGCACTAGTGGATTTGATCAGTATATGACAATATTTTCTCCGGAAGGGAGATTGTTTCAAGTTGGTAGGTTAACCATGTGACCATCTCATGTTTAAGAATATACTTTTAAGGCCATTAGTCTGGATGGGTTGACATCCGTTGGAATTCGCGGGGAAAACTGTGCCGTTGTTGCATGTCAGTGTAAGTTGCCCGACAAATTAATCGAACGTTCCTCCGTATCACGACTTTTTTCACTAACTCCGCATACCGGGTGCCTTATGACTGGCATGATGCCAGATTGTCGTTCCCAAGTCCAGCGCGCTCGATATGAGGCTGCTAATTTCAAGTATAAGTTTGGGTTTGTGTTATTTTATTCATAAGTTCTCGACAGTTACGAAATGCCTTGCGATGCCCTTCTAAAACGAATCGGTGAAATTAACCAAGTCTACACACAGTCCGCTGAAATGCGTCCTCTCGGCTGTTCCATGATGGCTGTCTCCTACGATGAAGAACTCGGTTGTGCACAGCTATACAAAACTGATCCAAGTGGTTTTGTCTCTGGACACAGAGCCGCGGCTGTTGGCACAAAGCAGATGGAAGCGAAAAATTACTTAGAAAAGAAGGTATAATTTCTGTCTAGCTGTTTTTCTTGTATTTGTTTATAGCTTAGGAAACAGCAAAACTATTCTCTTGATGAAGCTATCGAGGCTGCCATCAGTTGTCTGTCACATGTTCTTTCCCTCGAATTCAAGGCTTCTGAACTTGAAATCGGTGTCGTCTCTAAGAAAGATCCAATTTTCAGGTGCGCATTGTTAATGCCTTATATTTCGTTCTGGTTTTTAAGCTTTTACGCATTCTTTCAAATACTTCAGGGCTTTAACAGTTGAGGAAATTGATTCTCATCTTACGAGAATGGCAGAAAAGGATTAAGTTCTAATAAAGTCTCTGTCGTTTTTTTTCTGTGTTTTCTTTTCCACCTGGGCGCGTAAAAGAAGTCATGTTAAATCCAAAAGGATCATCTATTTTCAGTAATGAAATGGTAGTATTTCTGCTGTGTGGTAAACTGAAGTGTATAAGATATCAAAGCAGAAGGAAACTACATTGTCATATAAAACTCGGTAGGTAAGTGGTACAAAGCGAAAGTTTACCGCCTGCATGGGTACAAAACTGACGGCCTCGGAAATCCACAGAATGGGACCGTTGGTGTGAAGTTTGTGCAGGCATTCGCGATAATGCTTCTTCTCGAACATGCTTTGACAGCAGTAAAATAATAGGATATAGGTAGGGGAGAACAAAAAACAGTCGTACGCCAATTTTTTCACGACGACAAGGGCCGATGTTCCGATGAAAATGCTGTCGAGCAGGATATACCAGTAATGCACAGTCGGAGCTAATATCAGGGAGGTCCCTGCGAATGCGCATGCTCGGTCCCACTCAATTTTAAACTTGCTGTTCTCTGAAATGACCGAAAGGTTTATGGACGTTGTATGATTGCGGGATGGTTAAAGAGGAAGCGTTGAAAGTCTTATAAAGAAGCACATAGGAGGAAGATATCCCATCTTACTTTCGCGACAGATGCATTGGGATGTTAGGTCGGCGATGAGACTTGTGTTGCCACATAAAAGGACGTTCGTCATCAGCCATTTGTATTTGGAAAATGTTGACCTTATTGGAGGCAGATACGGCTTAACTGAAGTAAAACCTTGGAGGAGTGATCTCGAAACCATTTGCACAGCATTCACAGAAATGAAAGTCCACTGAAACTTAAGGATGACCGGCACTTCATATGTCAGCACAAGAATCGATTTAATAACATACTCCTCGAGAACAAAAGGGACTCTTGTAGCAAAAACAGGAAATTACAATTTGCAAGAGATTTATTTCTCAAAAAAAGGATTTGACAGGTGGTAAAAATGGGTTTAAAATTCCCTTTAAGTAACCACTAATAACCAATAATACCATTTAATCGACGGTGGAAATGAACATCTGGGTCAAATGCAATTTAAATGATGGTGCTAACCCAGAAGTCATCATAATAAATAATTAATTTGCTCAATTAATATCTACCATACTCTTTGGACGATGAATTATTTTCAGCTAGCCTTAACCTTGGTTAAATAAAGTCCTCCATAGAAAGTTGTGTTACCATATGTCTTTTTTTAAAAATAACTGATCCCTTGACTCCAATGCGGCAAAACGATTGTTTCCTCTAAGTATCAAATGATTTATTTCAATACAATACTTATGTCATATGTGTTTCTTGCACTTATTGACTTGCTGGAGCGCTTCAAGAAAGCTAAAACTTATTGAAATTAGGCATGTGCTCAAGAATTCTTTCCAGCAGTGGAAGGCAACTCTTATGTTACCGCCTGGTAGAGATGAAAAGCAAGAATAAGTTCCGTTTGGTAAGTGAAATAGGTTCACTTTAATTAACTCAGTGTGGAAAATTCACCTCGGATTGCACTGACCTGTCGGGGAAGTTACCACTGATATTTGGCGACCTGTTCAGCAACTTTTATTGATGCTCATTAACGATCGGTTTCGCACATGTATTTACGTGCTGTAATTTGCGTTAAAGCAGGTAAGTTATAATAGAGGGCATAGTTGCTCAATATATTATCAGCAAAAATGATTAAAGGAGGGAAATTGTTTAACTTATTTCTTTGAAATTCATTGGCCAAGAATATATCGGCTCGTTCGGAGCGTTGTTTGCTCGTGCTTTCGTCGTTCCCTATTATTACACTGGTAAAGTAGAGGTCCTTTATATTTTCGTTATCATACCACAGAGTAAACGAAGATGAATTCCTTGGAAACGCTGGATAGTAAAAATGTTGATTCGCGCAAACCCAACGCTACAAGCCTTGACTCGCATGTTTTGTAAGATGTTCATGTTAATGCCTCAGCTAATGTTAGGGAGTTCATCATAGCTTAGACGCTTTGCTGCTCTATTTATTCTCATTTAAATTGAAATTTATCAAAATACTAAAATAGGATTCAACAAACAAGTAATATCAGATGCGGTTCCCTTGCTTATTGGGAAGCTGAGAATATTTATCATGGTTCTTCTCTTGAAAGTGAAAAGAGCACTGGGCAAATTATACCATCTGCTTCTCGATCGTAAGTACTTCGCTTTTGATGTTTTTTGACGATCATATTAATGCACTAATTATTCTGTCAGAGAGCAAAGGGAACGGCGCAAATTAGAAAAGGAACGTTTAGTCCGGACTGCTTTCGTGGGAAACTTGCCTGCTTGGATTACTAGACGAATTCTTGAAAAGCTTTTTAAAAGGGCTCTTAAAAATGCTGCAATCGGCTCGACAACATGTAATGTAGAATCGGTTCGTATTCGTGGAGCGGTGCCCACTACGGGGGGCACTAGCAATCAGGCAAGAAAACGGTCCTCCATACAGCGTGAATTCGCAGGTACGTTATCTCTTTGATTTTTTTCGTCAAAGTGTTTTAGTCATACAGATCTGTTACAGGCATATTGTGCATATATTTTTATAGTTTGCGCGGTGGTTTGCAACTTGTTAAACTCTTTTGGCAAACACTTCTAATCTTCTTTCAGCTGGTGATAACCATACCCTAATCGGATTTGTTGTACTCACCTCTAAAGTGGGTATTCCTGCAGTTCTGAAGCTTAATGGGCACTTTCTAACGCCTAAGAATGGCTCCTCCGAGGTGGGTCGTCATATTCGAGTCGATGTTTGTTGCCATCAAAAACACAACAATCAGAATAGCATATTCATTGGTAATCTTCCCTTTTCCACAAATGAAGAAGAGGTATGTTATTGACCTATTAAACTGGGTTTGTTTCCCTTCTATATTTTGGTTGTTATCTTTATCTAATCTAGGTTCGCAGTCTTTTTTTACCTTTCGGATTGATCAAAGGCGTTCGGTTGATTCGTGATAAGGGTACGGGAGCAGTAAAGGGGATTGGTTTTGTGGAATTTGAGGATCCAAGCTCTGTCCAATTTGTTTTGCGCCATTCTGCAGTCATTTCGGGAGGCTCTGATGCCCTTAGCATTGGTGGACGCCCGGTACGCGTGGAGGCATGGAAATCTATCAAAAAGGCAAAAGGATTTAAGGGTCAACCTCTCAGAAAAATGGTTTTGAATAAGCAGAAGAGGACCTCTGCCGTAGATGTCAGAATTCCGACGAATCTGCGTGGCGAGATAGCGCGAAAAGAATTTGTTAGACGCACGCTGCAGAAGAGAAATAAGCGGAAGAAAGCTGGCCGATCGACTGTTATTGAAGGCGGAGTCAAAAGGGCCAAATTAATGAGAAGCAGTTTCATGGGAGCTAAAAGGGATAAAGAACGGTGATGGGGGCATGAAAAACTGGTGTGATTTCGTCTTGTGGAGCTGTACATACAACTTCGCTGTGAATGATACGCAATAAACTTTTCAGATTCATTCTTATTTTCTAGCCGTTTCGTGTGGGTTACGCAGCAGTAGGTTCCTTGGGGCCGCGCTGTGTGCGTGCTCTTTCGCAAAATTAGTCTCAGTTCATGGTATCCGTATTCAAAAGTACCATATTTGGACAAGGTACGAAAGGAATTGCGTTTGCATTTGAGTTCACCTGGTCCCTAAAACAAAGTAACTGATCCAGGTGACTTGGAATGAATGTTATTAATTGAAAAGTAAACATCAAGTTGACAGAAGTGAATTTTTTTATACACCTTTTCAATTTAGTCACTAATGCTATTTGTTTTAATTGACCATGAGCATCATTAGATGATTGCATTGCCATTTTGAAACGCTATACATTTGCAGAGCTGTCTATAGGTTGAACGATAAATTTGTTTGGTTGATCTCTGATTACTCTAATAGTATTGAACGGAATTAAAGTCGATACCCTCTATTTAGAATAACTCAAAAAGATGGTCATTGAGTCAAGACATTTTCTCACGATTCGAAAGAAGCTAAACGCATTAGGATATTGCCAATCCTTCGGAGAAGATAGTTTGCCACTTGTCGAACGATTGCTCGATGATTTAATCCTTACAACTCACGGTTTGCGCGAAGTAAAGCGTGATCCTTTACGCAAAAGTGATGTGGAACTTACGGATCAGTGCGAGAATTTGAAAGCTGACAATTTTGTTATTACAAATGAATGTGCGAACCCTAACCAAAAAGTAGCGGATGTTACTACTACGAATAATGTAAATGGTGAGATTTTATAGCTTTTTCGTACTTCAATGTTAGGCTGCTTATTATATTCACTGAATAAATTTAACCTTAAAAGCACTGATGACTAAGACAAGTTTGTGATCTATTTCATAATTGTCACATTACATCTTATTTTAGGTAATCGCCACTTTGAATTCCGACGTGAAACAAGTGATTCAGATTCATCGATGCCTCATGGTAAAAAGTTAACTGCTGGCATTGACATTGACGAGGTTAGCTATATTTGTTCTGAATTTGATTTTCTGTTATTTGTTCTGTTATCTCTATTATTTCGAACCAGACCAACAATCTCATTGACATGCTTACCCGGCGATGTCATGAATCTGAAGTGAGCATTCAATTACTACAGAAGGAGAAAAAACTTACGGCGAAAAAGACAGAAAATTTAAAAAAACAGGTAGAATATTAATATATTTATCCTATTGTATATTTTAATATTGAATATTTTCTTCCAATTTATTGTGTATAGCTCCAGGTAGATTGGCTTCAGGGTTGAATAACATTTTGATATAAAGTAATGACATAGTATCAGTTATTATTTGTTGATCTTTTATTTCTAACAACGGAAAAAGTATCAACTGAACTTGGTTCCGTACCGTTCTTAAAATACTTCCCCCTGACAGTTTAATTCGCAGTAGTGCAGTTTGGCTCGAAATTATGGGCTATGATATTTTTTGTGCCAAAATTCATGAACTGTTGTGCACCTTTTTAAAAAAAAACCAGAAGGCAGAATGTCGAAACCCGTTGGTTGCCGTAATGCTCATTCATACTAGTTGATGCTCGTCTACAAAGGGCAAGCCTAATATGATGACCTCAGAGAGTAATTAGGTATGCTAAAAGTTTACTAACGGACGAAGACGAGGATGGACAACTCTGTCGAAACTCGGGGAGAGGGGGAGGGTTTACCAACCGAACTCTGTACATTTTGCATTCATTTATGTATTCATTCTAAAACAACACCAAACATTGAGTTTCTCATTAAAGAAATTAGCGACTGAATAACAATCTTGCTAATTTTAGATTGACTTGCAAGATGAAGAAATAACTCGTTTGCTTGGACTCTTAGAAAATCATAAGCCCCTTGAAACCCACTTGGAAGAGCCTCCGAGGCGTGATCGAGAGCAACTGATTGAACGAATGCAGTCAGAAATGGATGAACTTCGAACTCGAAACAGGGAACTTGAACAGCGCATGCTTTTGCAGCTAGAATCAGTCAGTCGTAATGCCCCTACAACCGCCTCATCTTCGAGAGTATCCTCATCTCGAGAGTGTTCTACTCAGTGTGATCTTCGCACTACGGATGGTTGGGTAGGTCTACTCCTGAGCCATCCTAGAGATGAAACTTGCTATCTTCTAACATGAAGTGCGATAGCCAATTTCATTCATTTTATTTGTTAACAAAAAGGTGAATCGACCCTGCATTTGGACGGCTCAACGGTTATCCCAAAGGCACCCTCTAATAGTAAAATAAAATAATATGTGTAAATAAACCTTTAACCAAGGCGCTATAGCTCCTGGTCGATCACTGCTATCCACATTTGGGTTTCATAATGCATCAGGTTGCAAATAACGTTGTGAGATGAGTCCTTTTTGTCCCTAGCTGACAACTAATGGTTTGTGTTCGTGCATCATTCTGAAGGGTTCTTTAATAGCTTCCATATCCTGCAGCAGCTCAAATTAATTGTTCCCTTTTTAAATAGTTGGACAGCATCCAGCTTTCGGAACTGCTGGATAACTATGAGAAGACCAACAATCACTTTGTCAATCGAACCGACCAGTTGGTGAACTCTCGTAGGTTGCCTGTCTACAGCAAATAAAGCATCCTCATCATCTTCAGTGTCGCCATTTGGTTTTCTTTTGCTAAATTAGAGAAGCATTTGGTGCTCGAGATTGACCGGTTGAAGGGCCTCCTACCACCGAGCAAAAGAACTACCTCTGCAATCAAACGAAATTTCGCGAGGGCTTCTATAAAGAGCGCATCATCTGATCTGTCTATCAAGTCTGCCGTCACTTCTACAACAAAACCATCGGTTACGGATTATGCTCCACCGGTCAGAGAGTATATAGAGGTCCGAATCCTATCGTTTAACCTCAATTATACGTATTAAGCAGACTTGCATCTAGAGTTAGCTAAAATCCTCCGTTCTTTTGAATTATACAGGGTTTATATAAGTGTATCTTTCGACTTTGGGATGAATATTCAACGAACAATGATGATGATTGAAGAAAAAAATGTTCTCATTTTTCCTACTTAGGGTCTTCTTAAAGACCGAGAGGTAATGCGTGCTCAGGTGGAGAGTCTTCATCGAAGTCTGCGTCGGTGGGTTGAATCAGGCATTGGAAATACCGGTACTAGCGGTGATAAAAATGCTTCGATGAAGGATGGCAACGAAAATGCTTACACTCAGACAAGCGCTCAAGTTTCTCCGGCAGCCATCTCTGAGAAAAATGGTTTGAATCCGGAGGTAAACCATCTTTTTGAAATTTTGCTTTTCTAGAAAGCTGATGATTAAGACGGCTTCATTTCGGTCTCTTCATGTTCGCTAACTTGCAAAGAGCAGCTTAGAACATAAGGCAACGAATCGGTGTTGCGGTTAGATCTGACTGTTAGCCGTTTCGCTAAGACAACTTGTTTTATGATTTTTCCCTATTACCAAAAAAAAGATAGGGAAAACCACAATAACAGACATGCAAGTTTATTCGCATCTGCCAAAACTTCGGACTCAAACGATACTCAATCTACCATATCATTTTCTGATACCTTTTTCGAACTGTTCAAGCCGAAGAACTCTCCCCTTGTCGCCCCATCTGTAACATGGGTGGATAATCTAATAAATGTTGCTTGTGAGCGGCTGGTCAAAATGCAGGCTTCTATAAGCTGCTATTGCACGGTATACTAGGAGGGCGAATGTTATCCCGCAACATCGAGCAGTCTTGTTCGCTCTTACTTTGGTGTGTATAACTGAAAATAAATCTATTTCTTAGTTTCTTTTTGGTTTGTTGAAAAGACTTATTTGTTTAATAAAAGGACCGCGGTTTTAACTCACAATGTCTGCAGTTATCGAGCAACAATTTCTACATATTTTTAGACACACGATCTTCATTTGACAGACGAAACAATGGTAACTTTCCCGCCGTTTGCTTCACTTATTCCATTTCAGCTTTTTATTAAAATCCCGTTTCTCGTTACCCTCATGCTGAACCATATCCTGCCCTTATTAATTTGCATTCAACTGCCCTTCTCACAGACTCTAAAATCCCTCCTTCGGGCGGTAGAGTCAGAGCGTAACCATTACATACGTCAATCCGAGGAGTTGAAAAATGAGTTGAAGCGAGTTTCATGTTTGTGCAGTGCCTATTATAGGCCACCTCAGATCTTCGTGAGTAGCAGGCATTCGTTTAATTTGCCATTTTAGTTTGCTTTCGATGCCGAAACGTGTTCGCTCCTGTTCTCCTTCGTTCGCTTATCAGAGGCTTGAAATAGTGTGATCAATTTTGCATTTTATTTCAGGCGAATGGTGATGTTGACGCAGATCCAGAGTTAGTGAAGCAGGAACGAAATGAACTTCAGGCAACGCTGAAAAAATTCGAGCAAAGTATCCTCGAGGTAAGTTGTGCAGAGTGGTTTCATCTGTTTCTTCTTTAGATCCAAAATGAAGTCATTTTGTTGAGAATGGAGCGAGATCAGCTATTACTGAAACTCGAACAGGTTAAATAGTTTCTTTTAAATTTTATTTTTCCGATTTTTGCTAATCGTTTACATATAAGGCGCACCAGTTGATTGGTTCCAAACCGGCTCCTCGGACAGACAATAAAACCGAATTCGTTCCTTTTAAGAGCTCCAACGACCTGACTGATCAGCGCCAATACTTGAAGGAGCTTGAAACGACACGGCTCCAAATAAGTGAACTCGAGCACGAAGGAGAACAGTTAAGACTCGATTTGGATAATGTGGCTTCACAAAAGGTGAATTTTTTTAGCGTGCTTTTCTCATTTTAATTACTTTTGCCCCTGTAGAACGAGATAGAGAGGGTACGAGAACAACTTCAAGCCGCATTGGTTCAGACTCGAAGCCATAACTCTGCGCTAGTAAATGAGTTAATGATGCGCAAAAGCATGTACAACGAGTCAGTTCGGGCCAAACAGCTCTCCGATTCAGCTTTAAGTGAGGCTCAACACGACATTCAAGTCTTCAGTTCTCGAATCAAGGAGTTGGAATCTGAACTGAGGGTAGGTTATCATTTGAACAAATCTCGAGATGCAAGTTGTCGAAATTAAGAAAATTTTCTGGATTGTTTATTTTGTTTCAGAGAGTTCAAGAGGAAGTGACGCGATTACATTCGTTGGCTACCCAGTTGGATGCGGAGAAGGACACAATCCAAGCCACTCTCGATGATCGAACTGAGGATGTAGTTGAGCTGAAAGCGGAGTTATCCAAGGCTAATAATCTTCTGGAAGAGAAAGCGGTATCTAAACTTTTTTTATTCGTAGGACTTCTGAAAGGTAGAAATGCTTTTTTCATGACTTTCCCAGAGGATCCCATATCTTCGCAAGTCATAATATTCTTAATTCTCTGCATTGCCGCCAGAGTAATTGAAAAGGCAAGGCATACGCTTGGCTAGAACAAGTCTGAGACATTTCCCAGACCATTCCGTTTTGCTATCAAAATAACAAGGCATTTATGCACGAGTAGGCTCTAACTAAATGCCGCTGTTGCCTCCGAAAGATGTATCCTCCATGGTTAATTGATACTCCAGCAGCTATGCACAGATCGTTTACTAACAGTATTGTTTGCGTTTAATGTAGAAAATTCTGCGGAGCCTGGAACAGCGCCTCCGTCAGGTCACTGAGATGGCTGCCGACAAGGATCGTGAGGTCCATCTCCTATCTGAGCGTCTTCAAGAATTAGAAACCTCTTCCCAAGTTGTCAAACAGGGTCGAAATATCTCCGAACAGAAGTATGCCAAAGCACAGGTAATTCTCAGTAATGAAATGAAAGCCTTCACTTCATTAATGATACATATCATCTCTTTCAAGTTGTACCCACTGAGTTGTATGCAATCTTTCAGTCGGATATAACAGTTCTTGCAGCTGAGGTAGAAAGTCTCAAATCGCGTCTACGCAACGCTTCCGATGCGAAAATTGATCTCCAAAGTCGTCTCGATGAGGCTATGCATGGTCTTTCCCACTCTGAGCAAGCCATGGATATGAAACTGAAAGAACACAAAGATTTGCTGGCACAATATGGGTACGTTCGACGTCCTGGAAATAACCTTTTGGATGGTTCAGGTGTTTAACTGATTATCTGCTGTTCGCCTTTCTGCTGTACCGCAGTTTTATTTCTTCTATGATAGCTCACTTAGTAGAAATTTCGAGGAAGTAGCCCGACGAAATGCAGAGCTGGAACGGAATTTCGTTGATCTCGAGGGAGCTCTCAGATGCAAGGAAGCCGACTTGAGAGATCAACTCGATCGAACTCAAAAGGCCGAGCTAGAAGCTCTGAATGCCAAACGCGAACGATATGGGTTCGAAGAAAAGGTATTTCTTTGAAAAGTAGTTTTGATTTTTTCAAAATTGGAAGTAAATCGAATGTCCTACCTTGGTTTAGTTCCATATTTAATGCTTCTAAATAAGTAAAATCGTCTCGATAAATTTACAAACTTTACGGAATTCGCCTTCAGACTTTTATACTTTGCCGTCGTTTGTTTTGTCAGTGCTTGCTTAGCGTCGTTATTACAGATTATCTTCGGGTTAGCGATTCTTGAAAGCTCTTTTGCGGGCTTCGTGATACTAGTATGATTCCGTAAATCCTGTTGTTGATAATAGTCTTGGTATCTTCCTCCCTTGATGGGTAGTAATATCTCTGAGAATTTATTTGTACTTATCAGCGGTGCTAATTTAAGCATAGAAACCGTTAAAAAATCGAAAATATTCTTACGAAATCACCGACTCACTTGTCCGTATTATCACTAAATTCTTGGAAATCCATTCTTAAATGCATCCCTGGACAATCGGTAGCTTCAGCAATAAGTGAAGTTTTAACGACGAGAGTAGGTGATGTCTTGTGAATCCCTGTAGACGAAGTTACCAAATTTTCACCGGATTTGTTTCCATTTCAGTGCGCTCGGCTAAGCGCTGCAGCGAAGGAGGCTGAAAACCGAGCTCACCGATTGGATGGAGAGGTTGAAGAGGTGCGGCGCGACCTTGCTATAACGCGCGATCTAGCCTGCGCTCTCCAGTCACGTCTAGATAGTGCTGCTGGTCATTCGGTCTCGGTGGTCGCTGCCACCAAGGATTTAACTGCTAAATTGGCTGATTGTGAATTGAAACTGCGAGGTGCTCTTAATGAGGTATGAGCTGCCGCTTAAGGACTTCCTTTTTCGCATTTGTGCCATTTCAGAGTACACAAGTAAGACAAGGAGAGAAAGATAAATCAGCAATCTATGCGATGGAATAGTTCCAATAATCGTTTATAAGATGATTGCCTATACCCTTTATGGGGCACGTATTTTCGACTGCAGCATTTTATCAGGAGAGAGTGAGAGGGCGGTTTCAATTGCTCGAGAGACGTAACGGCATTCTTATTGCTATGATTAAATGATCTATTTGTACCGAAATAGTTTACTTCGCATGTCTCTAAGCTGAGTACGAATAATAGGCCTGATTTTTTGATTAATTATTTGCATTCTCACTGAAAACAACTGAAATAGTTACAAACTGCCAGTCATTCAAGTACCTGATGGTTGTAGATACATTTTGCTATGGTGTTACAAGGAGTAGTGAATTGCTGCTAAGCATTTCCATCCGCTCATTAGTTCAAATATTTTTGGCAGTACTTATATTAGTCGTTGAAAGGTAAGGCGATAAAGGAGACCTCTTGGTAGAGGGAGAGAGAAACCACTCACAAACTGTTCAGTTTTGTCGAGCCTTTAGGTACTAATCAACTGGAATTGTTTGCATCAAACACCCAGGTGGAGTGGCATTTGCGTGATTGGTTTCGGCTGCAGCTCTTTGGGCGAAACGATCATAAGCACCATCAGCGCACATCTGGATTTCATCCTCGATCGATATGGTGGATAAGATAATCATACCATGATTACATCAGCTCACTGCTGATGCGGGAGCGCATGTGTTCGAAAGGACCCGATCATGCTCTCTAGGCTCTAGCTTTTTTAACTGTTATCCTGGAGAAAAGCCGAGATTAAGGGAGAAATTAGCTTGCAGAATTCAATCGGTGCACATATTTGTCCACCTAAGCCCTCCTTTCGTGGACGTTTCTTCTTCCGATGTCCTGAACGGCAACAGTGACCTAGCCTGTGTCCCTGATTTTCCTTCTGCTTGACAGCCTTCTATTTTATTTTCTCTTCCAGTGGAATGGTATAGAAACATCTTATAGCCTGTGTCACTTCATTAATTTGAGCATATAGTGGCAACCAACTGCTAAAGAGGAGCCGTGTCATTTGTTTTTTATTAATTTTAACTTATTCAGTCGTGGTTTAATTGGAATTTGGCAAACCAAGCCTAAATGGGTACAGCCAAGCTATTTAGTTCTAAAATTTCACATGGCAGATTGTTCACCTGCATGAGTCGCACCTTTTTGATTGCATTTATGGCGTTATGGTAACGCCCAAACCATACTGGCTTACTCATACCCAAAGGTCTGCATAATAAGCGCGTTTAGTTTTCTACAAAGCCTTATGAAATAATAATTATTTCATGCCTCTTTTTGTTTATTTCAACTTCCCTTAGACCACACATCAACGGAAGTTAATTGTGCAGTTAGAGACACTCCTTGCTGCTGCTCAAGAAAACCAACTCCGACTGCAAGAAGCCCTTGATGTAAGCTGGATACTTCTTAAACAATTGTGCTTGAGGAATTGCCACAGATTGTAATGGTAATTTAGTTGTTACCTATCAAGGTGTTGCATTCATTCATTAGAACTTCTATTTTTTCTCATTGATAATTTGCAGTGCGTCACGTTGGCATGTTCTCTAGGGCATCGGGTTCGGATGATTTGTAACTGGTATGCGAAAGTCTTGGTGACTGACTCGCAAATATAACCATTTATTGAAAGGACCGAGTATCGAAGTGATTGCAGCTTGTTTGAGTTGGATCCCATTTATCACGATTATTCCGTCTGTTATTTGCTTTTCTGAAAGCAAAGTGATCTCTAACGTTTTTTTCGTAGAAAGTGTGTAGGTAAGATTCAATTGACCCTCACAATATAAGCATTTCAATCGGTATCCTGACCGAACGTCCCTCCGTCCCTCATATCAATGTTATTACAGTTAGCGTTCATCCCTTCCGAAAATTTATGATTTTGTTCATTTTCGCTACTACGTCGATGCGCTATTAAGTGATTCATGAAATGTACATATATGACAGAATTTATTCTATTGTTCAATATTGAATCGATCGGGAATGTTTTTTCAGTTTTATATGAACTAAGTTCTTGCAAAATATGGATTCTGTGTGCAGATACACAATTAGACCGTTCAACTATTTGGTCCAACGCTACTGCTCCAAGTAAATCCAATTTTTTTCGCATGGGCTAACATTTAATCTGAGCACTTGCACATGATCATGGTTATTCTGTTACAGAAAAGCCAGCCTAATGTTATTTTGCTACCTATAGAAGAAAACCGAGGAGTGTGAGAATTTGCGCAAATCTTCGGATCACACCGATCCTCAAATTACCCTCAAGTCTATCGCTGATTTCCCGAATTCCGAAAAACGAAAACTCATCCCCTCAGTTGAGGCGATAAGACAAGCGAGTACCACTCAAAAGAATCTTCTCTTCTACAATCCGGTAGATCCATCAGTAACAGCAACCTCTTCGTCCTCCTCTAGTGAAACTTCTACGTCCCCTTCCCACCAAAAGACAGTTCAACATGAGCTCACTCGACAAAATTCTTGTGTAACAACACAGATAGCTCGAATGAACTCGTCGCCTGGGTAAGATTATTTGAAGTGCGCACATTTGATGATCATGCTAGATTGCTAAAATGGCGTGGATGCTAGTTGTTTTTTGATGATATTGGCAAATATGGCAAAATACGTACTCGACCGTATTTGAAATCTGAAGCAATGAACTATGAGACTAGAACTCCAAAAATTTAGCATCTGTAATGAAAATTTCGGAGCCGAGTTTGCTCCTGTTTATTTATCGTAATTACCGTATCGAATTTAAGTTTTGAATAGTTCACATCCCGTGTGAACCTTAGGGTTTTGTTCCTTTATATAATGACTGTCATTAAAAAATGAACGAATGTGGTACAACTAATGGTGGGATAAGTCTTGCCCATCCATATGAGGCCTTTAAGTAATGTGAAGTAAAATGCCATAGGAAAACTAAAACATTATCTCTCTGAAGCTTATTTCAACCATATTTTGGCCAGTTCATATATTTTCCCTACATCAGAATGGAAATGTCGTGCTTTGATTGTCTGGAATCCGTTTTCACTCTATATTGATGATGCTGAATACCCAAAAGCTTATATTCTTACGGAGCATAATGATAATGTTTTTTTTAAGTTTTTACTCTGAGCTATGCTGCATGCGCCGCGCTTTCCGTTGTTGACGAAGATGACTATCCATCACCTGCGCCATTTCGCAAGAATAAAAGCGACTTGAGGTGCTTCTTCAGTCGATAATAGCAAAAGTGGGGGTGAAAACCTCAAGTCTGATGATTAGAGGATTTGTAAATTTTTGTTCTTTTTATTTAGCTATGCTTTTAATTGCTTCCTCCTTTCTATATTGTTTCAATTGGAATTTAGTTAAATGATAACCTAAGTAATGGCTTGTTTAATTTTTTTCTTAGACCAAACGCTTCAGCAGCCAAATATTATGAACCAGAAAGTGTGTCAGATGTCTTTTCAACAAATCAACTGTCTCCATCATCATCCTCGCTGCAGGCCGTATAGCACATCACGTTCTGTTGACGACTAACTCCAATTTTCCAGTTATTCAAATGACTCTCCACTTTCAAGCTTTTGTGCATCCGATTTTTTATTTTTATTTCTAAGGGATCATTATATTTTCGGAGAGTGCAATTTTCCTATTCCAATGCATTTCGATTATTCAGTTGTTGGATATTGATTTTTTCCCCTTTGATTCCCTTAATATCAAGGAATTCACATCTAATGCGACACATTGTTGGCTTGTGAAATTCGTTTGCATTTATTTATTATTAAGAATTTCAAATTAAAAAGTACTGTTGGTTCTTAAAGCGTATTCTGCAAGCTTAACATTCGAAAAGTCATTTGGGTTAGGTGCGCAGGTATGCTGGCGGTGAGTGGTACCTGATCTTTAGATAATTCCCCCGCAGGAAATTTCAATCACAATGATTTCGGTAAGATTATTCAGCTAAGGGCCAGTACCGATGTTTTAATCCACAATAAACTGCTCTGTAGATCATTAGATAATTAATGCGAAATAAAACATCGATAATATCTGGCTTTGAATTTGGGAATAGTTACTTATGTGTTTATAACAGAGAGGTTTTGATGCTCCGGCCTCAGTCCATCTGCGAAAAATTATCATGCGCCTTTATTAATGAATTATTGCTTAAGTCTATTATCGAATGCTGAAAAAGCAATATTGTGCCTTTTGTTTGATTAGATAAACGTGTTTAAGGTTGGGTTCCGTTTCCTTTCGATTTCACTAGCTCTTTGTTCGGTATGCTGGGTCGGCGTTCTGAGGGTAATGATGGGAGAACTGAGCAGTACAGGAAGCTGTTTATAGGCGGCCTTACGCCTAACACCACAGAAGATCACTTAAAGGACTATTATTCAGCTTGGGGTGAGATCGTTGATGTTGTCGTGATGAAGGATTCTCAGTCTGGTCGATCGAGGGGGTTCGGGTTTGTTACCTACAAGGAACCGGAAATGGTTGATTCTGCTCAAGCTAATCGCCCACACGAAATCGATGGTAAGATAGTAGAAGCAAAGCGGGCAATGCCCAGAGAAGACTCATCGAGTGCTGAGTCCCATATGACTGTGAAGAAGCTTTACGTTGGAGGTTTAAAGAAGGATATAACGACTGAGGATTTGCGAGAGTATTTTTCAAAGTTCGGTAAAATCATTGAATGCGAAGTAGTCAAGTCACGTGAGACGAATCTTTCCAGAGGCTTTGGTTTCGTCACGTTTGACGATTATGATCCTGTCGACAAGGCTATCCTTTACAAGCCCCATGTGATTAAGTCTAGCCGATCAGATGTTAGGAAGGCGCTTAGTCGTGAAGAGATGAACACAATTAAAAAAAGAACTGACTATGGAAGGGATTATGGATACGGTGGTGGATATCGCAATAGCGGATATGGTCCTCCAGGCGGTTATAACAGTTATTCCAACGGTTACGATTATCCGCCGGGACCTCCGATGGGTAAGGCATGATTGTTTACCATGACTTTTTAGGTGATTATCATGATAACTGGGATCCTTATCCTCCTAGTGGTGGATGGGGTAACGGTATGGGAGATGGTTTCGGACAATATGGCGGCCAGAGTTACGGAGGTGGTCCAATGAGAGGTCCCCCAGGTAGTGGCTATCCACGCAATCAGCCATATGGGGGTAACTACAGTCGCCGTTAGTTCGGGGTAGGTCTTATAGACTCGCCACAGCTAAGGATAGCAAAGTGAGGCGTAGTTAATGCTCTTTTCAATTTTGTAGGGTTTTGAAGTTGCAGTGTTAAGTGTAGCACAGTCATTATCTCAGTTTGATCCTGACCCTTCGTGAAAGCATAGCTACCTACACAAACCTTTTGTACAGCCTCAGGATTTGTCACCCACTGTTTATCTCGTCGTCTACTATTTTATTTTACCAGTATCACCGACCTTACGCTAAGGCCCATGTTCACAATTTAAGTCTTAGACTGTTGCAGTTTCGTTAGCTATATGTGCATGTTTGGCTGCTTGATGTCGATTTGTCCCTTGATGTGAAATAAATCGGTTTATATTTCACTTGTGTTTATTATCCAAGCCACGTAGGAATAGACAGGATCTGCTTGTTGGTACTGTAAAGTTTGTCTTAATAAACCGTTTTAACCACTACTGTATTTTATCATTGGGGTTTATTTTCCTGAATCCTTATGAAGTAGCGTTCTAAATCCGCTGGGGGCACCACATCGGGAGAGTCAGAAAGCAGGTCGCGGCCACCAGTTGTTTTTGGAAAGGCTATTACATCGCGGACGGTTTGCGAACCGGTGAGTATGGCGACCAATCTGTCTAGCCCTGCGATTTTAATACATAGGGGTTAGATTCGTTGTTTCCTAGTTCTGTTTTTTTTTGCTTCTAAACACGGTGTAACATACCTAGGGCTATTCCTCCGTGGGGAGGTGCCCCGGATGCTAGAGCTTCCAGCAAGTGTTTCAAAGGGGATGCGTCCTCACGTAAGATTTGCTCGAGCACATACTGCTGCATGTCAGGCTGATGAATTCGGATTGACCCACCTCCTACTTCTTGGCCATTACATACGAGATCGTAGTGCTGGCCGTGAACCTATTGGTGTAGTGGTGGTAAAGGACATGGGCTCATGGTCGATAAGTTACGTACCTTCTCCGGATCAATGTAGAGCAGTTGCTTTTCAGACTCTACCGGTGCTGTAAATGGATGGTGTTCAGACACTAGGTTACCTGAAACACGAACGTGCTTGGGAAAAAGCGGTTAGTCAATTTAAGAACCGTGCTGTAGTCAGGTGGTTTACCGTCGTCGCTTCTCGAAAATAAGGGGAAATTTTCTACCCAATGGAATAAGATCCCTCTTCTGTAGATTCCAACACCTGAGCGTCTATAACATTAATCAAAGTCTATGTACCCAGTGAGTCCAAGTGTTTTGCAATCAGAACTCGAGCGGTGCCCAGAGCTTTCCGCTAATGGAAGAAAATTTTTACGATCAAATCAGGCGTAACAGCTTACCCAAAAATGATCAGAGCCCTGAGCGACAACCGCCACCTCACCAGGTTTGAGCTGAGAGAGAAGTACGGGGCTGGGGCCATCGGCCGATTTCAATTTGCTATAAGGCAGAAGAGTAAGCACCTAAACATTTATTAGAAAGTGAGCTTGCTTACCGCGGTGTGCTTTTCTTTAATCAAATCACATAATTTGCGGAGGAAAGATTTTGATAGATATTCCGACTAAATTGGAAAAAAAGATGAAATAATTATTTTGATAACAGTACATCAACCTACATAATCTGATGGAACAACAAAGTAGGCGAGTTTGCCATCTCGACATGTCTCGAAATCTTCCAGTTTCATGCCGAATCGAGCATCGGGTTTGTCACTACCGTAAGTCTGAATGGCTTCCTCGTACGACATCCGTGGGAATGGCGTCCGCAGATCTCCAATTTCTTCATTGAACTTGACCACCTCAGGCCAGGCGTAGGTTAAAGCCGACTCAATGACGTCATAAATATCCTCCTTAGTAACAAACGATGCTTCTACGTCCAGCTAATCACAAGCGTTATTATCGTAAGAGCGCTTCTAACCTGTGTAAACTCTGGTTGTCTATCAGGGCGCGCTGATTCGTCCCGAAAACACCGAGCAATTTGAATGTACCGATCGATCCCAGCAACCATTAGAAGCTGTTTAAATTGCTGAGGGCTTTGAGGAAGAGAGTAAAATTTTCCTCTTTGCTGAGATGGGACGATGAACTCATGCGCTCCCTAACAGAACAATACGACGAAATAAATCACTCGTACCCCAGGCGTTCTTTTGAATAAGTATGGGGTTTCAACGTCGACAAAATCTAAAGTTGAAGCTAGACCGACAACAATTTCAACAAACCTCGTTCCTCACATAAGTAATTGCGGAGTTTTCGCAAAAATTCTGACCTGAATCGGAGTCGCCTTTGGAAACTAGCCTGCCTTAACTGGAGGTACCGGTATTTCAGGCCTAACTGCTCATTAACCTGAAAGTATATCCGGAGCTAACGAAAGGCTCACTGTTGTCCCCTCTCTCATTTTGAAAGGTATAGTATCCAAAGTCGTGTTCAATATATCGAGTTTGGTAGCCCTAACCTCAATTGCTCCCGTCTCCATAAACTAGAGGCATTAAGTCTAACAGAGAAAATACCTTATTTACATCTTTTGCTGGTCTAGCATGAACGACGCCTTCTACTCTGATGACGGAGTCACTGGGAGGCAGTCCACTTCGAAGCTATCACATAATAAAAGTGCAGATATCTTACAGCAGGTTCCAAGGTTACTTGCGTGACGCCATAAGTGTCTTTGATCAAAAGAAATGATGAAGATAGGCGTGTATTGTATAGCCAACCGCATAGCACTACCGATTTTCCCGCATCGGATGCCCGCAATTCCCCGCAAGTATGTGTTCTTAACGATGCTTTAGCATTAGAAGAAAGTGAATTCGATTTCAAATAAAGACTAACACCAGAACGGAGAACGAAAGAGCGGCAAGAGCTCAGCATACCCACTAAAAAGTGCTTCGAAGGACAGGCTGTGGCATTCTAGGACATATCAAGTGGAAGGTTTATCTTAGAGAATTTGCTTAAAAACCAAAAAAATTTTAAAAATGGTATGGTCAGAATTTATGCATCAATTTACATAATCGACACTTAATTTTTGACCTGAGAGAGTGTGCTAAAACAAATGAAGGCATAAAATACTCACTGAGGTGAAAATCATTTTCAAAATAGAGTGTTACCAAATAGATCATCATTCACACTGCAATTATCTTGCACTAAATTCGCATTGCTAGTTCAAGTTCAACAAATAATGTTTTTTCAATTTTTAAATATTTTAAAGTTTTTTCTGATTCTTACACTATTTTTAAAGGTTATTTTGTTTGACTCTGCTATTTTGATTGATGATGGATTCTTGCGCTTGTCCGAACTGCTTTTTCTCTAGGTCTTTTCCTTCCAGTTTCTTTGACGTTTTTCATGTCACTTTGCACTCACAATTAAACATATTATAAGAAAGATATGGTTGAAGAAATGCATGCTGCGCACCGGGATATTTCACTCTCCAATGTAAGGAACCGCCGTTTTATCGCTCACTTAAAAAGCTTAGCCACGAAGAACTTCTGCGTATGCTTGCAGGCTTACAAGCCGACGTTGAAGCAAGAGATATTGTCATCGCTACGTTGCAGGTACCAATTTTCATTAATCTATTAACTTTTAGCATGAAAACAATTCTTTTCTCGTAGACAATGCGAAACACCATCGGTATTTCGTCGACAAGACTTTTGATATCGATCTTGATGATCCTATTCTCGCCCTCCAAAGGGATTCGCATATTTCGCGCGTGTCTGACCATTGCCTGGATAGCAAGGGGATTTCTCTCGATGAGTTACTCGATCACTACAGGCGCACTCACGACTTCTTCCATGAGCAGCTCCAGGCTGCAGATCAAAGGTATGCTGCACTTTGCGCCTCATTTGAAAACGAGCGCAAAAGGTTAGAGCGTGATGCTGCTCAAGGTGACGACGTGGTGGCCATGCTCGAAAAAGAACGTGAAAAATTGCAATCAGAGGTACGTGCTGGTCTTCGCTTGCGACAATAAAATTTAGCTGGAAAATGAACGGAATCAAAATAAATGCCTTCAAATGGAGTTAAAGAAAACTTTGGATAGTTATGCTCACCAAAAGGCTCTCTCTCAGCGTCAACGGGTTGTTGCTGCCCAACTGATCAAAGAAAAATACCGTCTCCAGAAGGAACTCATCGCAAAATGTGCCCAAATCGATCGTTTGGAATCTAAATTGGGCCTTACATCTCCTCTTTCTTCGGATCGCCCAAGTTCCATCAGCATTCCTGTTAGTCTCCTTTTTTTGAATTCTCGTTCAGTTTTGCCTACGTCGTAAATTGATGGTGTTACTGGTAAAAGTGTTTATTGTAACTCTTTTCTCGTCCTCTTCATAGTTGCGCCATTATGCTAACTTGTCACTGAGTAGTTTCTCATTTTCGATTCTGTCTACAGTCCCTTGGCGCCATGTAAATTAGACCGCTTGCCTGACTGATCGGCTCGGTCCCTACCGCTCGTTTACGAACGTGCATCGTCATCCTTATCCTCTTCTGCGATTGCCGCCATTCGTCTCGAATACTATGAGTCATGCTAGATTGGGGTAGACGTCCGCGCACACAAGCGCACCCACACGCTCTTAAGCATCGCTCGAGTCAGTGAAATTAACCCCTCCCCTACTTGTTGCCACTGCAATTTTCCTAGATTGTGCATGGCTCCCATAGTATTCTATCGCAATTCTTTCATTCAGTTTAAATTCGTCAGCACTGTAAAACTAGGGCGAAGATAATGGTATGAACTTATTCTGAATGTTCCCGCGTATTTTCAGTCAACCTTGACTCTTTTCTTTTGGAAGCGTTTTGCTCCGATTTTTTCACAGTTATTTCGGTGACTTTCATTTGGACAATTTATTCAATTTTATGCGAATTGTCTTCATAAATTATGCAGACATACTGGCGATGTTCCTATTTTAAGTTAAAAAATATATTGCGTAGATTGCGTTCAGATTGTATTCCAAGGCCTGAAAAACACGATCATTGGATAAAGCGCTGCTTCAACGCCGAATGTCAAGGGGTCAGTATGGTGCAAAAGAACTCCTTAAGGGATGGAGAATGTTTCTGGATGGAAGAAGGGACTCGGATCAACCAACTATGGAAGGAAAATTTAACGGAGATTCCAAGTCTCTGAACTCAATCTGCTGCTGAAACAAGGACGGAAACAACGACTATCAAAGTCTAAGGAATCAACACTTTTTCACACGAAACGGAACCGAGCATCATATGAAAGGATCTACCATTCGTCAGTTCACTAAAACTAGTACAGCTAAATGATGGATAAGTGTTCAAACTGTTGCTTCATTCTTCTGTGCCATTTCCATTCGAGTTGTCTAGATTTGTTTTGTTACTGACTTACGAAATCAACTTTTCATAAAGAACGGGATAAATATACTCACCCATGTAGGCAGTCCTAAGTGTTTGATTGTTTTATGATTCTCTGGTGTTATCAAGGCAATCAGGATGGTCTTCGAGCGAAACTACCTTCAAGACGGAATTTTTTGCTTTTTTTGTACCCCTGCTTATCTGAGAATTAAGGTTCCTATGCACGTTAGTGTTTCTCAATCTGCCGTATTGTCTTTTTATTATTATTAATTGGGAACTGTGAAATCTCTGAGTACATATAGATGGATTTTTGAATCATTGTCGTCTGGTTGATTAAGCGCGTAAACTATTAGCCCACCAATGGCGTTTGCTCGCTCATTATACATTCCATCACCTTCTTCTTAAAACACTTATGATAATCGGGATGACTTATCTCATTTTGCCTCAAAAAATTTCCTTTTATTCTGCACGTTTTAAAAGGTGAATTTTAGTATGTTGGCATTAAAAATACAGTATTTTCCTATCAACTTTGAAAGTTGGGACAAGTAGAGGTGACTCACTGTAGGCTTATGACTTTCTCGCCAATTGCTCATCGATGTTTTATATTCCTAGATCAGTTTTAATTAATAAATAGAAAATGTCTACCAACTCTCATCTTGAGTGGACATGCACTGATGGGTTTTCAAACAATGTCCTCTGATGAACTGGTCACAGCGAGTTGCCATCTATCTTAAGGTGTCTGCCTTAGTAGACGAGTGAAGGTTATTTAAAGCATATGCCAGACTCCATTGATCGAGTGTTTAACATGATCATAGTAAATCGGATCCCGCAGCCAAACAGGCTTACAAAGGACGAGAAAATATTTCGACCTGATAGCTTAAAATGATTCAGAATGCAGTCGTAAATCTGCGCGAGTAGGTTCTATTAGGACTACAAGGTAAGCCCTTCTCACACGGTGCTCACAGGTATTAACCAAAATCTTTGGCGGCTCTGTTATCGAATTTCCCTTAGTGACATTTCTAACTCCTTTAGATGGAACGAAAGCATAGCTGTATTTTTGGGTTTCAATTTATTGTAAGCCATCTTTTATACACATGCATCCACTGGCGTTGGCGCTAAAAATGTTTTCTTAAGGTTTTTTCCTTCTCTCCATGTTGATTATGCGCAAGCCGAGAGGATGACTCACGAAATCGTTCAAGTGGTATCATCGTACAAATTTCTCGTCCTTTAAGTTAAAATTAAACGGAACGCTTTCGTTCTCTATTGCGATTTGTTTGATGTGCTTTGGATTTTTATATTATCGGGCCGGATATGGTCGAAACCATTGGATATTAAGACGACAAAGAAGTGGAAAACCGAACAGGTAGCCTTTCGATCTTTACATTGCGTGGGATTATTTTCAAGATCGAAACATCTTTTTCGCCTCAATATTAGTTCGAATCAGTCCAGTTGAATAACGCTAAAATTATCCGATTTCGGACGTTTATTTTTACGTAAAAGAGAGACAACAATTGTCATTTGTAAGGGTTTTAAATGTAGATTCGCAAAGGCGCGAAGTAATCTCTAATGGGCCAGTAATCTGTTGAAGGTACACTTATATGTACTCACGGCTTTTTAGCTGGGGGCTCGTTGTTTTTGTTCACTATGAAAAACTTAACACTCATGAATATTTAAAAGGTCAACATACTTAAAAAGAGTCAGGGGAATCTGCGTCATTTTTATTCCAAATCCATCGTTTTCTCCTACTGTTTGATTCTTTTCAAGTGCTTATTTATTGCCCCTTTTATTGTATCTTTGCGTATTGCCATCCAGATCACTACTTTACCACATCGCTTATGTGTTTTGCTTCGAATAAAGAAGCGTTCTTGTATTCTTATTTTCATAGCTACACCCCCTTTGGGTAAAAGGGTTTTTTTTGCTAAAACACCATTTGTCTAATTTTTTTTCATTTAAAATATACTTGCAGAGGTAAATATCTAAGATAAGTTTATTAATTAACGTCAGAAATTCGACGCGATCTGCAACTCGAAAAATGAATTTTGACTGCCTCAATCACCTCGAGAATAGTGCAAAAGGAAGAATTGGCACCATGTCATAATGTATTGGGGGAAGGAGAAGGATAAACTCTAGTTGGTTATCAGGGCCGATCAGATTTCTCTCCTAGGAGAATCAAGGCACTGTGAAGTTGAAAAATTGCGCTTCATTGCCTCGATTTTAACAGTATTTGCTGCCTTGCTTATTTGTTGAAATCTCATGGTGACGATGTTCTCCTTATTGAGCTAAGCACACTAATCACGACTTGAACAGTTGATAAATAATAAAATGTCGTGATGAGTTTTTTGACAATCGTAATAGCTTTTTTGAAACTGCGTCCCATAAAGTCTATTTTGATTAGTTTGTATTAATCAGCCAATCAAATCCTAGAATAATGTAACTGCCACAGCATCCTGAAACGTTCGATTTCTCAAGGGTTCTTAAAAGTAGGAGTGGAAGCTCAGTTTGCAGAATTCAGTCTTAAACGTTTGAATAATTAAATATATTGCCTAATCGGGCGTTTGACACTCAATCATTGTGGTTCTCCCGTTTTGCTTTAAACACTGAACCTTCATATGAGCCAACGTTCCGTCCTTTAGTAAGCGAAATTAATTCGGTGAGATGCGCAAATCAATCACTAGTCTACGTCGCAGCTGGTGCTGTTACTATCCTTCAATTACTACAATTTATAGAATATTAGAAACGTTTATAGAAAAAAATGCTTGTGGTATCCAATTACTTTGCCTTATGAAAAAGTTTGCGATTGCAAGAGCAAATAGAGATATTAATTTTTACCAGTGGCGAAGTGCTTCATCCTCATCTATCAATTAATGATAAATGTAAGGCCGTAGCCTTAAGGACTGTTATATTCCATTAGCTTATTTAATAGCCTTTGTTACGAAATGTTGTGCCTTCATGCCGTCTCGGTGGCTGTATTTTACGCTTTATGGATTAACTCGGGCCTGTTATCTACCTTGCGCTCCCGAATGCTTATCTGCGGACTGGAAAGTGTTTAGGAGGAAACTGAATGAACAGGAATTCAATGAACTAGTTTTATATATGTTAGTTGCTATTTTTTTTTTCTTTCACTGAACTCTTGAAGTAAAAGATAACACCTTTTAAGGCCTTTATTTAATCCACCTCACACATATGTACCTATCTGATTTGGCACCTGTAACTCGCAAACAAGTCCTCAAGTATTAGGCTGCCTCGCATAATTTTTCCCTGAAGTTCTTTCGTACACAAATAAATTTTCGCGACTTAAATGTTCTTTACCAAGTCAAAGAGTGTATCTAAGCGGCCTAGTTCCTTTCCTGCTTTCTCGATGAATTACGGATTCCAAGTCACTTTCATAGCTCAGCACTTGGCAGGAAATGTCCCAGACTTGCAGAAACGTAAGTTATTAGATAAACGAGTCTCTCCACTTACACCTACTTCATAGGGGTTTGCAGTAAATTCAGATTTATCCTTTGATAAAATCTACTACCAAAAAGAATATGTACGAAAAAATAGCTCCCATTGAAGCTTGTGGTACAAACGACGAAAGAGATAAGCCCAGGCATAAGGCAATGGCTGCCCTAAACGGGAAAGAGTTTTCCAAAATAAATACTCTTGATGCATCGCGCAATAGTCATTGAATTTCAGCCCAACTTCATGAAATTTAATGCGTAAACAAGTGTGCATTAATATCTCATTCAACTGCTTGCATATAAATTCCCTACATTTCATCTCTGGAAATGGTATCTCAGATTAAAGGAATTTGCACTTCAATGTGCTGGGGGTTATCTCCATGGTGCATATCAAATCCAATTTTCAGTCAAAAAACAAGATGGAGCCAAATATGGTAGCACATTAAGTTCAGATCACTCATCTAGAGAACTCGTTTTATTTATGACCTTCCATCTCTCTACAATATACTGTCTTAAATACCTGAGTCCGAGCCTTTAGTCATCTTTCCTGGATGGATACATAGGCGAAATCTGTTCTTAAGCGTCGACTTCGTTTTGCCTACACCTATTCATTTCTTCCATTAAACTGAAGTGCTTAAGGTAGATCAGGACCTGCTTTTCCGTATTTCTACTTTGATAAGAGGAAAGGAGAGCATGAGATCAGTTGGACACTACTCTGACATTATCGAATTCGGATGATGTATGCGACCTTCATTCACAAAACAACACCTTTTCACATTCAACTCTCCCATAGTTTTCTTGGTGACAGAATCGGTCCAGGTGTTATTTCATCCTATTTTTCTGACTGGTAGTCTTCTATTTAATCTGAAAGCCGTACCCGAGAGTTTCCTATTATGAGACATCCGCTTTCTTTCTCCTTAATTTGTACCTCGTGCTAGCGCGTTTTTTTCAGACGTTTTATTTTTAAAGAGAGGTAAGAGAATCTAAAAAGACTGGCAATTGTACATTATTATATCCAGAGCAATTCTTTGTTCTTCTGTTATTTCAAGTTTCCCCAAGTTGGAACCCGCAGAAATTGAGTCAGCTAACAAGAGGCCCTTTTAAAAACAAGTTTTGTAGAAGTACATTCTATAGAATTATAGAATTATAAAGATGCCTCCAACATCAGTTCCTCGTTCTGAGGACGGTCTTTGAAGCCTTTCGTTTTAATCTTACTTCCTTTTATCTCTCAGTTCAAAAGTTTCTTTGCATAACTGCATGGAAAAAACGCGTTATTTAAGTTTTTTTTTGTAAGAAAAGCCACACTGAGGTTTTGAGTGATCGAAAATATAACCAGCTGTTATAGATGTGTTGGATTATAAATCCGCTTTCTAGGCGGTAAAACCCAAACCCCGTTTGACAAATGATTCCAAAATCAGGTGCATGCAAATAGACAATTGAAATAGCCACCCGTATGCCTGCAATTAACTGTATATCAGCTCTAGCCAGCATGTTTCTCGATTCGTTTACACCATAATGAACACTTACCTAAGAGTATATACATTTTCAGGGTCAGCCTATGTGTTCAAGGGATATTTATATTGTCACAACTGTGCAGGGTAACGAATGCCTGGAGTGTTTCAGTCAAGGCGCAAATTTAGTCTTTCCTTTTAGCTAACTAATTTATCATTTTGGTTTACAGGATGCCCATATTTCACACGTATATGTTCTTGAGTTGCGTGTATTAAAATGCTCTGGTGTTAAGCGTGACTCGTCGAACGATTTCGTTTGGTCATGTAACTACATCTAAATTGGTTTAATGGCATTTCTTTACCGATTTTTATCTATTTGAATAAATGAACGAATAACGTCTAGCCTCATTTCTAATCGATAGCACTTTTTTTTGTGGTTGGCCAAACGCTGACCTTATCAGATTGATTATAACTCTGGGGAATTTCTACATGCCTAAAGGTACATGAAGTAGACATAGTAAACAAGCATTCAGTGTGTTTATTATTCGAGGGAGAATTTCACTTATCGCAACTCTCGTTTTGGCTTCCTTAGCTCATCTTGAATTGTTATTAGGCTAATTGGACTATTAATTAAGTCATCAGAAGCAAATGTCATTGTTAATAAGTAATTTTGAATAACAATTAAACTTTATCTTCGATTTTGATATTTAACAAATCGCAAAAGTGCTTGCGAATACCTGCTAAAGGTTAATGAAATGCAACGAGGTTTAGTCCTGATTGCCTCATAACGCTTGGAGAGTTTTAACACCAAAGCACTATGATTGACCAAGGTACTCTGCTTAAAGAAACGCAGGTTTTATCCACCAAACTCTGTCTTTTAAACATCGCATGTGGCTGCTTTTTGTCGATTTAATTACAACGATGTGTTGAGGATTGTCGCCTAGGTAGTTATGTGGCACTAGATTACAGTTGTCACTGCAATGATACTGGCTCCACAGGATCATTTTCTTTCTTTTCGGCTGTTTATTCAAGTTTTATAGTTGACAGTCTCAATATCAATTAACATATTTAGTTGATATATATGAAAACGTCTTCAATATTGACCAAAACGTACATGCAAGTTCCCCTCTAGTGGCCCATTTGAAGTTTGAGCACTTGATTTTGGTTGCCTCAAATAATTATAGGCCCATAAAATCGGATGCAAAGTGTTTATGCCAGATAATGAAAAAAAATTAGTGCCAACTGCCATAAAGTAAATGTCCAGATGCGTAAAACTTGATGTATGAAATTTGAGATACGCCATCGAATGACCACAATAAGTCATAATCGACACTATCGGAACTCCCAGAAAATACATCTGTCTTTGTGCCAAATAGGAGAATCGATTCAAGTCTTGCGGCACTTAATGTTACTTAAAGCGATTTAACTATTTTAAAAAGTTGAAGTCATTTGGAATTGTGTGGAGTTTGTGATATCTCTGATAGTTTCTGGATCTTAATTTATTTAAGCCCAGGTTTCGACATAACTTGACCCAATTTCGCCTAACCCGTTCACCACTTCCTCTGTGCTAAAGCGATAAGAAGCAAGCAAAAGTTACCTTTTTCCACTTCAACTTGACGGCTGTGCCACCGATTGCTTGTCAAAAAATCCGCTCCAGCCGATTGCCTTCATCAGAACACACGCTTGCCCCGCTGACAGATTGTGGCGGAATCAACAAAAGCTCACCGTCAGTTGGCGTGATCGTAAATAAACATTGCTACTGCAGTCGTCATTGGCAATAAACTTCACACGCTCTTTTACCTTTTACTTAGTTTTCTTCTCCCTCAATACACATTTAGAAATCAAGATTTGAATTCTATCCAATCCAGATCATGTTCTGGACGCTTTATTGCTGCCTTCCACCACTCATTCAACACTACCTTGGATTTGCGAATAAAAGAGCCAAGCACACAGGCTTCAGGCCATTTCTTGCTATTTTCCTATTCAAATAAGGAATCGACTTCATTGTGCAGAAGAGAGGCATAGGCGCATTCGTTATAAACGTTATAGGTCAGTTCTCCTTCTTCAGTAGGCTGCTTACGCTCAAATTGAATAGAAGCTTAAAGCACGCTTTCCGAAGTTCTTCAGTTGGCTCATGGTTTCAATGAAGAGTTCAAAATTAAATTGACATTGATAAATCGTAAACACATAGCTGCCTCATTTAGCTTCAAAATTACTAAGCCCAACCAGCACTCTGCTTTCGTGTTCCTCATTTCGATGTTGACAAAGGGTCAGCGTCTTCGGACTCATAAATGAAGCAGAACATTTGGCGAAAGTGGGCTTTTTTCCCATCATTCTTTCTTGGTACAATACCCATCCATTTTTTGTGTTGCTGCTTCAAAATTGACACCGGTGAGAATAGGTTTTAAGACTAGTAATGGCAACTAAATAAAATGTTGCATTATTGTCAAAGAAAGGTAGGCCTCCAAGGCACCTATAAAAAGATTAAAATAGAAAAGGAAAGGGAGCAGTTCTCAAAAAGACTGAGTTTTGTTTGGTGGTTTCCTTCTAATCAACCAGTCAGTTCGTTCCGCTTAATGAACGTTCTCAGATGTTATCTAGAAATTCTGTCAAAAATTTGTCCGCCACGTCTTCCGCAGGTACAGTTCGCTCTCCAGCTCTTGAACCTAGTACCCTTTGTCAATCCCGTTTACACGACCGACCGGTGAATTTGGTATGAGCGATGAATTGAGCTGCGATCGCAGAGGGGTTCTTTGTTAAAAAGACCCTGAGTCCGAAAACTGGGTGATCATTTCTGCGGAGGGAAAGTCAAACGAGGGAGCTGATAAGGTTGCCGTTCGATGACGAAAGTAAGTCGGCGAGTTAAACCGAAAGCAGAGGAATGGCGGAGATCGAAGAAGGAGGACACTGAATGAGATTGTGCCCTGTCGATTATTTCCGTTTGCGCCAATAATTTATTGTAAAAGGGACCAATATCGCTTATTATTAGGTCAGTCCTTGTCTCATGCTTAGAGCCTTCTTGAATACGAGTGCCCACCTGACTACGAAGATCGGCGTTTTCATAGGTCACGACTCGGCAGTTAAGCTTGGGTTTACGATGATCTACACTCTGTTTTCGTTTCCCCTCTTTCATACCTAGAAGAACAGAAGCTAATGGAGCATTTTTGTGAGCGCTTAAAGACTTTAATAATTTAAGAACGGTCTTGCAGAACGAGCATTTCAATGAATTTCTAGCTTACTCCAATCCTAGCCTGCTAAAGTGCGTAGCCAAATCATTAGTTCGATGTTATTCAACACAGCTCTTCTCACAAATTTTTGAACTTACCTAGAGTAGGTTATCTCGTACTGTCATACAATTTTCGTAAAAGTTAGCAGTGGATGCAAATCGGTATTTGTCTTCTTTCATCTCAATTGATTCACTCTAAACACGAATTTCTTCAGTTTCCAAATGACCCTTTTATTCACTATTTTATTTGATCTAATTCATCACTCTGTGGGATTGCAATTATCCCTACTCGAGGGAAAACGTAATTATTCCAATCCTCAATTCTTCTTTTGCCTTTTTAGGAAGGCAGGATCGGCTTTTGTTGGCGCTTTTTACCCCTCTCTATATCTTTCTCCTCAATAAAAATAATCATTTAAAGCACAGATACACATTCTTGACATCATATTTCTTAGGAGAAACGCTATTTGACTTGAACATTTTCGGAGAGAGGACTAATCCTAGATTAACGCTAATTGCAACACAGTTAATTGAAGAAATCGGATGGTATGTCAAACGCGCCTTCGGTAGGTTTAGCTACATGCATTCACATTTGAGGGGTAGTATTTAATTTACACAATAAACGGTCCATATGCGTTTTTCGATCTTATGGACAGGCCTCACATAATATTGTAGAATAAATACTAACCTTTTGAACTGATTGCCCTTATTTCCAATACTTCTGTTTTCTGGATTGAATTTTGATAGCCTTTAAGGCAACAACGAAAGTCGTAATTCGATTCTGAGTCGTTTTGATGAGGCGTAACACGTGGGAGAAGACTGCGAATCAGTCATGATGCTAAATTTTCCACTTATCAGTAGCATATACTAGATTCTTTTCTTTCAATAGCGAAGACAGTCATGGAATAGATTGACTTCTAGTGTTGACATTGACAAGATTTCACGCAGAGTTCTCGTCTATTTGCAATATCCTGATCATGTGATAAAGTTGCGAAAGTATTTTTTGGCCGAATATCCTGAAAGGCATGCCAAAATACAATCATTCTGTCCAGGTAATTTATCAAATAAAAACATAGATTTGATAGATCACGGAATCTAAATTTGTCCGAAATCGCAGGGGAGTCGCTGACCTGCTCGGATTATCGGATTCTCGTGACTTAGGATGGTCTCAGTCATTGGGTTAAAATCTGGGCTTTTCTATCAATAGTGGAATCGAATATATAAGAATCCTATCTAGGCTTGTTCATTTTAAGTCACTTGCATTTATAGGCAAGCTAGTTTTTTTAAGATTCTGAATCTGTCCGTTCCTCCACTTGTGCCTTTATTTAAAAAAACCAATTTAACTGCTTGAATTAACAGCCAGACAGATGCTGATGTCCTCTATGAGAACTTTGAACTCTAAGCAAGAATACAAAGTAAAAAAATAAGAAGAGATCTGCACTAGCTGGTTGACTCGCAATACCACGCTGTTTTCAAACTTCACAAACAGAATACAAAATGAATTAAATTGTCTGTTTCTGTGAGAATGGCGGCAGACAAGGTTACCGATGTTTGGACAAAATGATCTCACTCAACAGCTCTCTGTAAAAACTGCCTTGAAGCTATCTTCTTCTTTCCATTTTGAGGAATTCACGTCTCAAAGGTCTTTTCTCCGGTGGTCAAATCTCTTAACTTCGAAGGGCTTAATTAGTCCTTTAGAAAATTTTTTGTTTATTTACACAGTCTAGTATTCTAGCAGCAATCGAGGTATTTCCATGTTCAATCTAACCAGCATTTCCTTTTACTTGTAGCGAAATTCCTCTCCGACCGTTAAAACCCCAATTGGTAGTTCAGCTCATTGGAGTCCTGCCGGTAGCGCTGCGTTTGGTGGCAGCGGAAATGGAAGTCTATCCCGGAAGAAGTCTACGTCTCCGCCGTCGGGCTGTCGTGAATCGGCAAACGGGCCCCCCCCACCACCATCTCCTCTTGTCTCAACAGCTACTGTCAAAGTCGATGCTGCAGGGTCTCCTGGCCTCTCCATGTAAGTTGTCGTATTATCCCACTTGTTCCAGGATATTAGATAAAATGTCGGACATCTTAGGTTCAGCATTAAATGGTGAAATCTGATAGCTCATGCAGGAAATTTATGGTTAGTTAAATGTCAACCTTCGTATTTACTGAAAAAAAGGTAGGAAATCTACGTTGAACAGAGATAAAGCGATATCAGAGGGCATCATAGAACCTCAAAAGCGAACGGAGTTAGGAAGGGCTCAGAACAAAAGTTCTTCTGGATTGCTTTATTGGTGGTTCCCCGACGATCAGTTCTCAAGTGGACATTTTCTTCAATGCGTAAATATACGTGCCTAGGAATGCTTGCTCCATATTTAACTGGCTAAATGATATCCAGAGCACGTTTTTGACGCTTATGTTCTCGCTAGATTTAGAGAAGTAATCGAAGAAAGATTGAGGATCTAATTTTTTTTTTCCTGCAGACCATATAATTTTCAACAAGTAGACTTTGACTTGTGCCATATCTCAGTTTTAATTTGTAGTGGGTTTCCCTCCGGCCTTAAACAGTAGGCAAGACAAAGCGGGCTAAATGGTAATCAGGTATTCGCCTCATGTCTCTATTTGATTCTGGGGTGTTGGTCCGCATTATGCTGTCAAATTATCTGCGTTGAGTTCAGACAACTCGTATTTGACTTATGCATAGTGGTAATTGGTTCTCGAGAATGGAAGTTGGTTTCCGCTAATTGTTTGAGTAAGAAAATCGCCTTTTTGAAGGCGATTCTTTCGAAGTAGTTTCTTGGTTTCCAAATTTTTGGAAATTAGGGATGGACTTGAATGCACAGATCACGAAATATATCAGTGATAGGATTTACAAATAAAGTTTAATTTTAGTTGGTGATTATGGCTTCAGGAAATTTCCCCGATCACTGCATTTTGAATTTGCGAAATGTCCTCAATAGTTTTAATTTGAATAGAATGAATGGAAGAAGATTGTAATTCTATTGTACCACTTATGTTGAGTTTGTTGCAGTAAAAAATAGTTGTGTGTTATGGGGGCATCGAATGCTTTTTAGAGTCCAATCTACCCAGCCCTATAGTTCGGGCACAATACTGCATTATATAGAGACTCAAATAGATCTGTAGATGTGAACGGAACGTGTGGCTCAGAACCGTATACCGAGAAATACGATTTGCCAAGCAATCTCGAAGTGGTGATGCGGTATCATCATATAATGGCTCTCGTTGTAAAGAAGGTTATTTGAGTTTTGAGGACCTGGTCCATCAATGTGAAAAATCTGAAATAAGTCGAGTTTTTTGAATCGATGACGAAATCGTTTGATTGCGTTCCCAAATGTTCTAAATTTCCCAAGAAAGCTAATTTTGCCCCTTGAAATCCATATTATCGTGATTTCAAAACCCTTTTTTTAAATAAAAAGAGGTTTTATTACTGTGATGACTGAATAGAGAGTCAAGTCATCGTGTGGCTCGTAATGACTCAAGTTTCCACTAACGAAAGAAATTGGTAGGTGTACAGAAGCCGTCAAGCAAAAAAGGAAATTGGATGCGTCTGCAACTATCATCCGAATGAGTCTGAATCTCGGCTGGTCATGACTAAATCTTTTTTTTGTTCATTTGTAATGAACGTAATCCACGCACTTCTGGATTTCACTCCTGCTTGCTATACTTCCATCAAATAAGAAAACAGTTTCAATATTACAACTGAGTTACTTGTGGACAGCGTGTTTTCGAGTGCATCTATTCAAGCTATTCAATTTTCTTGCACCATGCGGTCTGTGTTGGCATTAGGAGTTTGAAATAAAACTGCACAGGTTTAAGGAAGCCTTGATGTAAAGTTTTAACTAATCACAAATCCCAGCTGGAAGATTGCAACATTCCGTAGATCGAGTTGCAAAAGTCTTTCTACGGTTAACCAGAAGCCTAAATTTTAATACATAATAAAAAGTATGAACTAATAAGTGGACGATTCCTTGGCACGTGCTAGACGTTTCCAAAAGCGCGCACTATGAAACTGAAGCTCACATTTAGCATGTTGGGCTCTCTTTCGCGTTGATACTACTTGTCATTTTTACTCTTCTAGTCAGAGAAATGCCCGATTCTATTAACTGCCATTTGATTTAAATCTAAAATTTCTTATTCATTTAAAGTTTTTCAACGTAGCCGTTTTTTCACGTGTTTTTTTATTTCTTCCATATGCCAAGGAATGCTACACAGCTTGAATCCCAGCAAGTTAAATCTATTTTGCGTTCCCTCTTCCACTTGGTTTGATGTAAGTCGTTTAGTGGTAGTGATGAATCCCCAAATTTTCCAACCTTAGGGGTTAGTTGGAAGTTTTTTTTACATTAACAAATATCTAAATAGTTGCCTCAACTAAAAGTCGGTAAATTTCCTCTGTTGATATTTAACCCCATTATTTTATAACCATCTTAATTGCGCTTTGGTTCTTTCCAGAGACACGCCCAGATGCCATTTATATGAAGCTGCTTATAGTAGTTCTTTACCAAAGTAAATAACATGATGATAGGACATTTAAATCTCTATAACCTTTTATCATTCTAAAGTGTTTTCCGTGTTTTTTTTCTTCATTTTGATTGCTACATCACACGAAAGCTGACCATGGCTGACTGGCAGTTTGGTCGTTTCTCCTTCAAATTTGAGTATCATCTGTGAAATGTTTTTTAGAGTTACATCCATAATGTTTTCCAGACAGCCGAATCGCTTGTGAAAAACTTCTTCCTACATAGTTTAGAGGACAACATTCATGAAACGGCGAAAAATCGACGGAACTGTCGAAGTCCTTCGATAGCATCCTTAATATGATAGGTGATTGTATTACAACTCACATGCTGTAAAACTAATATTGCTACTTATGATGCATCCATAAGGATGGTTCTGAGTTTGCCAAGCTGAAGAAATATGGCACTTGAAGTTTTGTTGATGAAAGCTCGACTTAGAGTCTAAGTCTTTCCCTTTCAGAAGATAATAGTTAGAAGTAGTGAAGTAGTGAAGATTCGATTATTCTCTTCACACTTGACTGCTTTTAGTACACGGACAGCTCCGAGTTGGGACGAAGGTATCTTGGGCGAAGAAGGTAGGTGCAGTAGGGTGAGCAAGAAAATGATCCACATTAGTTGCACCTGATAGCTCAACACATGACAGGCATGATCGGTTTTGATCCAAACCGTGCAAGACTACTGCCACCGAATCGATGACTTACAAGAGCTGAATCCACTGTCCTGCTGGGATTCAAACTACTTTAAGACGTGCAAAATACCGGGTATGTTAAAGCGCCTATGGTCATTTCCAAAACCGAAATTACGGAGACTGATCGCCGCTCAACAAAGCTAGTTTGGAATATCACTTCAAACAAGAATCCAATGAAAACTGGATAATAACAATTGCCATTTTATTGGAGGTTTCCCTCGCCTTCCAATATTTTGGAGCTTACTTCGAGTCTTAAACTCAGTTTGCTGTGTCGAAGAAGTTTGGTCAACTAAGAAGAATTGCATGCAAATGTAACATCCCTGGAAATTTCAAAGTTGACCCAAGGACAGGGCTTTACTGACAGTGGCTTCAAAAGGACTTAGGCCCGAAGTACTAGATGATCACCTTGCCAATAATTGTACTTGATGCGTTCATCACCAGAGCCAACTTTTCAGGCTGGCTAGACGTTTTGATTGAAGGCTTATTACCGTTTTGCTGGCTAGTGCATAACATGAGATAAGAAGAGTTAGAACAGTCAATTCTTTATCGAATAGAGCTTTGTCGGCAGCTCGCGTGTTTGTAACTGCTTTAGTGGCCTCACTTTGTTTGATTCAACTGCCTTGCACAATTTAAACCAATCCTTCTGCTAACATGCGTCGACCTTTTGACAATTCCTCTTGTAGACGAGAGTAATGAACTTAACGACTCTTATGTAGATTTAAAAAAATAAAAACAACTCATACTCCTTTTCTCATTGGCTATTGAATTAAAGCTTTTCTTCACTCATTGCTGTTTTTGATCAATTTCGCCCACCCTTCACTTTCTTTTTCACAACGGTGCAGTTTTATCTGTAAAAGAGTAAGAGATTAACGCCGAGTGCATACTACAAACATTTGTTGCTCCGACTGCCAATGGATTTGCTGCTAACCTTAAGTTTCGTTTGTTCGAACACGGTCTCTATTTTGGGATTATGTGATAAGCATTTCTGGAGTGATCCGAGTGCTTTTTTTCTAAGACAATGTAAAAGACGTTGCAAAGGGGAGCCATACTGAAAGGAAGATTTCATAATCGAAATGCTTTTTGGTTAAGATTCTAACCAATCCAGAGTAGAATAAATTATAATATCATTTTTGATAAGGACATACTGACCGATCTGTAGACCCGTCGTGCTACTGATAACAATTGAAAGTGCCGTTCAAAAGGTTCTGCCTCCTATCTACGATTTACGAATGACAGGATCATGTTAGGCCGCTGTCTATCTAATGCTTTTATCAGACCTTAAATAGTCATTTAGAGTCCCTTTGCTCTCATTAGATTGGATTTGGGGTTGTGTACATAAACCAGCTATTAGTTATATGCTAATACTCGATGGAAATGTCGTACAAACAGTTATCAGTCATAAAAATGCCAAGTTTTTTGGGCTGAGAAAGAGGCCAAGGAGCTACTCATTAAAAAATGGTGATTGAGGACCTTAACTTCATAGATTCGGAGTAATGATCTGAGTTTTGCCTTTATGTTCTATGGCCTTATATCTATATAGTGGCGATTTTTGAAGAATGATCTGATTGTCTCATTCCCCTATTTGGTAAGATCACAAATTAATGACCAACTGAGTCTCATTTGAGTAGACAGAGCGGTAGTGTTGCAACTTCTAATCACCGGTAAGAGTTAAAGGAATAGAAGTAACTAGCCTTTAGAATATCAATGGCTTCTGTCTGTGTTCTGCATCAATTCTCACTAGACTTGCTCCTCCTTGGAGATAATGTCCATGTTGGTTCTTTTTGGATGGGCTTCAGTGCGATCTCTTCTCAAATCCGTTTCTAGGTTCCTCTTCAGTTGTTTACCTTAGTGCCTCGAACTAGAGTCCTCAAATTAGGCTTTCTCATCGTGGACTAGACATTTAGACAATTTTTGGATCATACAGACCGTTAGAGTTACCTTAGTGTTCCTGACTGCACGTATAGGAGCTATGAGATGGAGGACAATACATTATTTCCGCCCTCCAAATAGTTGGGAACACTACAACCGTTTGCCAATTCCTATGCTGCCGAGTGGTCTGTATAGACCCGAGGTCGATTTTTGGGTAATTATTGTCCCCATTTTTAAGGCGTAATTCAAAAGGTACTATTTTAAATTTAGTAGCGTGTGTTTATATGTGTTGTTTGCTTCGATTTCAAATGCCTAAGTGCCATTAGAGAACAGATCTACTGAACTCATTGTTTCACTTATTTCATATAAGTAGCGTTTATGATTTGGCAAACGTGTTTTGCACGTGAGAGTTTGCTTTTCCGTTAAATTTATCACGCCACTTAGATCCAATCGCGTAAACGGCTGTTCACCACCATCCTCTGCCACCTCATTCTCTGAAACCTCCTCTTCCTGCGATCTCCCAAAGGCCAAATCGCCACCACCAGTCAAAACTCGACCTGAACCTCCGGTTCGTCGAACGCCTGAATTCAACACTCCACCTCCTTTTACGACATCCCACAAATTTAATCCTCTTGAAGTGGAAATCTCTCGGATATCGGATCTAGAGAAGGCACCCTCTATTGGAGCCGAAGATGACGAGAAGCATGCTGAAACCCCATCTCCCCCACCTCCCCCTCCCCAAATGCAATTACATTACCCCTATCCAGGTATGCAGGGCAACACACATCATCCTCCCATACGCGGTTCCACGTGGTCTATAGACTTTGGTGGTGGCAGTGGTCACTACGCCACCTCCACTAATTCTACCATATCCTCCAGCGCGCATTTCAGTCCAGACGCACGACCTACGTTAAGTACTTCGACAACCACTCCTGGTACCACCCACCAGTTTCCTTACGCCCAACCTCAGCGAATCATTCCCTCTGGTGCTGCCAACCGACTAAATACTGGGATGAGAAAGCCTACTCCCATGCTCCTCTCTCAGCAACAGGAGAGAACAATCCCTATCACTTCTAAGACAACAGTTTCGCATGGAGGAATGAGTCGGTCCGGTGCTGGGCTCTCTCCTCGCGTTGCCGTGGCTGGACGCACCGCTACTGCTGGTTCTGGAAACTTGTATATAAATGGGAAATGAGGATCTATTCATTGGAGTATGGAAAATAAGGGGTGTTGTCCTTCGTTCATTCGCACTGCATCTCTACGCCCTAATTCCCCCCCTGTGCAAGTGCCATCAGACCCTTGAATTCGTGTGATTGTATGATTGAGTGTACCTGTCATTCATGATTTCGATCTTCATGATGAAGATAAATGTTCGATATACGTACCTATATTCAATCAAATCTTGTATTGGAGGTATGTGTTTAATTTGTCAGATGATATGAGATTGAAATTCATCGGTACCTATCCAGCAGTTAAAATAACCACCAGTAGTGGAGATGGCGATCACAATCTGCACCGAAAATTGGTAAGTTATTACAAAATAGAAGGTGGATGCAATGGATGGAAGTGGAAGATAAAATTGCCACTGAGAATAGTTTGATCGAAAGAAATGAATATGGATCATAAAAAGCGATTAATTGTTTGTTTATTGACTTAAAAAAGATAGAGGAAGTCCGTTTTGACGAGCTTAACATATTTTGGTTTAATCTCCTTCAGTCCGTTATTGAAAAAATACATTTGATGGGGAATGAAGAAGTTTAAGATGAATAATAAGACTACAGACCTTGAAGGTCCCATTCTGGGATATTTAAAGACGTCTTTGACTGCTCTTTAAAACCACCAAGTCTTCTTCGTCAGAATGACATTCCCTGATGGTATGTGTTGATGGTCTTCAGTTTGCATATGCACTTACTATATATTATTTCAGCTATCGGATGTTTCCTAGGTAAAGACCGAAAAATGTAAAAACGAACAATAAGGGCTCTGGAGACTTATAATCCATAATATGCGTATAAACAAACCTGCAGGTATTCAGTCGGATGCATCAAGTAGGAATCGCATTTGTGATAAAAGAGCTTTTTAAGTTCGAACAACGCATATCAATTTAAATGGCTATCGGGAAGATTATAACCCATATTAAAAACTGCGAAATGGTGGAGTAAAACGAATTCTAGCGTCACATTCCTATTTTATAGAGGTTGATTGACGAAACATAACTTTGTCTTAAAATGCAATTTTATTCTCGTTGCAATTCTATCCGATTAGTTGGTCCGATTCATTATTGGTATTAAAGTACTTTCAACAATTTTACCTTAGGTCACTAACCGATTTCACTATTCCTTGTTGCGAGAAGCATAGCCATTCACAAAATCTGAGAGGAAAGTCTTGGGTCGAAATTTTCGGCCCTAAAAATCAAGTATTGGACTTAACATTTTTGCTCATTTTTAAATAGCCTTCGAAATAAATGACTTATTCAAATATAATAACCCTCATATACATGGTGATGAAAACGCTAAGAGCAGACGACTAAGAGTTCTGAGTTAGCACATTTCTAACTAGCCGACCAATGCAGCGATTCAACGAGCCTGACTCGCATCACTTGATTTCTTTCTGAGAGGGAGGTTAGAATAAGTCAGTCTAAAGAAGCCTTAGGTCATCAAGCGTGGCAGCAATCTACTTGTTAGGAAAAGCCGGAAGGGAGATCCAAACAGGTAGAACAGGTTGGCTGACCGATGCGAGCATCATTCATTTGCTTCATGATATGATTAAATCCTGATCTGGTGACTAAAATCGTTTCCAGTAATCAGGTAAAGTGGTTTTCATCTATTAGTTCAAAAAACAGGTATAAAGTGTAACTCTACTTTTCTCAAATCATTTCCATAGTGATTAGAAATTAACTAACGCCTAGTACAATTTTATAAATGAGCTGATTCTCCTAGAAACGACCCGTTTAAAGAAATTTTATGCGAAACATATCGAAGTCATCGAAATTAAAATGAATAAGATGAGATAAATTCGGCTAATTTACCATGACAATAAGCAATTATGAATCTAAAAACACTGCGTTTAAAAATGTGTTCAGGCAAAAAATAAACGCCAATAGCTATATCAATGTTAAAAGTTCGCTCAGCGATTTATTTACCTATGTCTACCCGTCGATCCTGGTTTGAGGTTACGTTACTCGATAATTTCAAGTTCTCTTTGGCCATCCTCCCTTAATTCAATGATGAAATGGAGGGACTAGATTGATCGAACAGTGTATGGAATGCCTGAATATCAAAAGGTACTCAAGAATGTGAGGGATCAGTTCTCTTCTCAACATGATCAGACTGGTTGATTCCCCGGATTCTATATCCTCTCTAAACTGCCAGAAACGTACACTACTGTTAGGGCATTATTAAGGGACTTGAAGAGAACCATCCTTGCAGAAGAATATGAAGCTACTTAATTTCAAAAAAATGACGCACGCCCGCCAAACCAGATGAATTAAAGCAAAAGTGGTTAATTATGCTCCATGATCTGGTGAATAAGAAGTATCGAAATGATTAGCAGAGGCTGATTTGTGTTACATTGAACTCGAAGTGCAGATAGCGAATGCATCTTGTTACTTCAACCAAAAGAATATAAGGAGAATCAACAAACCTACCACAATAAATTGAAAATTCACAGGTTCAAGAAGATATGTATTTAATCTGAAGGTAGATTTAGGGTCGGAAATCTTTTAATCGACTGTTCGAGTTGAAAACCGTATCAAATTGGTGAGCCCCGAGAATTTTTAACGCTATTATCAGTTAAATGTTGTTTTCATAACCAATAAATTGAACCAACTCATTTTTTCGCAGTTGAATTCCTAAGCACCTCAAAATGATCCTTCAATAAATAAAATAAACTGGCCTTTGAAGCAATCGCTGACGCGGGTATTGGTGAAAATTATGTTTTCCTTGATTAGCAAACACAAACATTCTTCACACTTCCCTTCGTTTGCTTGAAACCATTCTCTGTCTCTCAGTACTTGCCTTGTTTCTATCGCCCTTTATTCGTCGAAAAGATTAGAAAACTGAAAGCGAAAACTTTTAAAAGAACAGTGAATTTGGTTCTGTGTTGTTTTTGAATCATTTTGAGGTGGAATCGCTCCTATAGTTCCTGACATCTGCAGGGAGGCTCTTCAATTACGCTCTTCGATTGAAGCGCTCTCGTCCATGTCCAATCAGAGCAAAGTTTACAAAATTTTTGAATTATGAGCCATTTACCTTGACGGTCGGGCATGATAACAGCTTTTACTGATCTATAGGTAGGCAGAAACGAGAGGTCTCATATTTGAAGGAGCATTAGGTTCAAGAGTTGGGCACCAAGCTATCTAGAAAACACAATTGGCATTTCCTAATGATGCTGTGGAAGTAATAACAGCCTCTTAAGTGATTACGAACTGAAGAAAACACAGGCTCTAAGTAGGGTTGGAAATGACCATCCACCTTCTTGGCCTATAGGTGGTGAAGTTAAGTAGGCCGACTAGCCTATTTCTCGAAAAGATAAAGAAGTAATTTAAGAGGTGGTCATATTTTGAGCTCTTCGATGAAGACATGATGGCTGGATAGGAGAGGTTTTGTAAATAGGACTTCAGCGAAATAGCTGGGCAACCATTGAGGAAGCACACTTTCGCAGAAGAAACGCTTACGACTTTTTTAGACTCTTTCCTACATTTGGTCCGTCTAACTGATATCTTTGAACGCAATGCTTTGATATTAATAGTAGTATAAATCTTCAACTGACAAAAATTGCGGACAATCATGGCTGTCTCTGATTGGTTCCTTGGTGTGAGAAAAAAAGCTGACCGCAGTGGTCAAACCTACTTTCATCTCTTCGTTGAGACCACTGGTAACCCCAGGGGCAGGGAAAGGGGCAATAAGAGTGTGGCCCGATAGGATAAATCACCCACCGAATGCGTAATATTAGATTATGCCAGCAGAAGTACAACTTCGCATGGCCTGGTAAACAAGGTACAACGCAAATACAGGGATTTATGGTCCCAAACTGGACTGTAGAAAGTGCGTGCATGTAGCAGTGCATGAAATCTCCGCCAGGAAGTTGAATAGACTTCTGGAAGAGGTATGAAGATTGTCTGCCCATAAAAATGTAGCCACTACAAAGTTGAAAGGCTATCTGTACGTTGAAACTATGTCAGGGAAGCGACCAGAGAACCGGAGACGTCGATAAGCGCCTTTACTGTCTTCTATGTTGACTGTTGTGCGCTACTTGTTGTAAAAAGGTATTGGTTCTTCTGTTTTACTCCATAATGGATAAAACGCAAATAAAAAAAAATTAAAAAAAATCTGAAAACGGGTTTTATTGTTATTTCCACTAAACGGCCCCTAAAGATAGGCAATTCATCAGGCACCTTTCAGATCACAGTCTATGAAAATTTGAATGGTGAAATTTCGAAACCAGCAGTTCTCATTGGAAATAAATAATGCATACTGGTTGTGGCAATGGAATGGATGGTACAAATTTATTTAAAATTAAGAGCAGAAACACAATATTTTACAAGAAGTGGTAGCAACTTTGAAAATATTCTAGATAAGGCCATATTTTTCTCGTTTAAAGTAGCAAATTAAATAAGTACTGCGATGGAGCTATAATGATGAGAATCTCAAGGCTGAATAACCGAAAAATTCCGATAGGGATAGAATATGGTAGATTCTCACCTAAGAGTCCCAGTGATCCAGCTTAACCCTAGGTCGTTTAACTGTAAAACTCATAGGCTTGAATAAGAAGGTTTTGAAAGGGTCTGGATACATACGTGCCTCTCAGGAATTCAGTCAGGTTACCAGAGGCTGCAAGCACTGAATGACTGGAAAGAGAGAAAAAAGGGCAGTGGTTAGAATGAATTCTGGAAAATAATGATAGGGAAGGACGTCTTGGGAAAGGAATTCTCGAACAATTACTGACCACGTCACATTTAAAACAATGTACTGTTCCTGTGATTCCTCATCTCCAATTAGAGTCTTTAGAATCTGAGTTAAATTAAAAAATGAAAAACGAGGAAATGGAGTGCTAGTCTAAGTAGAATTCAGTCTCAAGGCTCTCCAAAGTTGTTTGAAAAAATAATATTGGCAGCAGGCCCAAAACATTTAGGGAGTGAATGAAAATGAGCCCTACAAGCTTGGCCCTAAACACTCTATTGATGATTAAGGCTGATTTACAACGATTCGATATTAGGTAAACTGTTTGAGAATGAAAAATTTTCAGTGAGTATCAAAACATTTAAATATTTTCCCCAGCCGAAAGAGATGTGTAAACTATTTTGAACCTAGTACCGAAGCTTTGCACCTACCTTAGAATCGGAATAACGCGTCCTAAAATTAACTTCAACAGAAATAAAAATTGTGTTTAGAGGCACAGATGATCGCATTGTCGATGTCTTGTTTATTTTACAACTGTACCATATTCTGTAAGACCAATAAATTCAATCGGTTGCTTAAAATGACTGCCCTGAGCAGAGACCAAAAGTAGTTTACAATGCCATTGGCCAAAAATTTACTTACGAAACTGAGGTACCATGGCGAAATTGGACAGGCGCTAACTGGACTTACTGGCATGCTGTCAGAGCTTGAAATCATTTAGTTCTGAAACTATGTTTGTTGACAACCTACAGCTTATAATAAGAGGCCTGCAAACGTTGCAATGTTTGACAAAGTTGAAGGTTGGTACAACTTGAGAGCGCGGGCGTTTACATTGCCATACTTTTTTCCCCCTTGGGCTTTTAGAAGATTCCATACTATCGAGTCAAGAAAGCTTAGCACTAACTGAAAATGTCCTAGAAAATAACCTTTGCGCTTTTATTTTCCACTTTTTTAGCTCCTCGAAATCTGTGTACCTAAGATCGATGCAGAATTAGAGCCATTTAAGGTTTTAAGGTAGCAGCAGACCCCTTAATGTCCAACTTATGTTTCATTGTCCATCCAAAGAGCTGTTCTGGCCCGGTAGAGAATCGGTAATTGAAAATGAAGTTTAATTTGATTGGTCACTATGTGCATTGGCAACCATGCAGATAGAATCGCTTGATCACTGAGAAGGAGTAAGGGAAAGAAATCTCTTAGTTCGAAAGGATATCAAACTTGAGACCTAGGTGTGGACTACTTGCATGAAAAAATTCAGAAAGGATGTTGGGAGCCCTGTTTAGGATGAAGCCTCGGTGGAGCTCCTTGGTGGACTGAAATTCTCTCTCTATTAGGGGTGACAGGAATAAAGTTTTTTTAAAAGGCAATAAATCTCCTTTCTAATCAGTGAAAGTGACACTCAATCAAATAATTAAAGTGTCATTTTAATGCTCTCTGAATTATTTAATCATAGAAAATCAGCCGCAAATGTTCATTTTTTAATAAGGCCATAAATCAGCCTCACTTATAAAGCAGTGAATTTATGGAATAGATTGGTCTTAAATTTTGCACTTCTTTTTAGAAAGTGAAATTTAAATGGAAATGATAATTTATGCAATTGCCTGACATCCAGATCGTATTTGAAAATCGTTTAGTCAGGTTATTCAAACCAAAAGTCTAAAAGCATATTTAAACAACCGAAAAACACAAGTTTGAGCTAAAGTGTTTTGTAAGGACTTGCATAACAGTTAGTACATCGTAATTATTTTCGTATTTTTAAAATGTTATATGATTTTGTACGGTTGAAGAATCCGCTATTATTTTTTTTAGAAGGCAAGACCATGATAAATGCAAACGATTTGAAAAATGCTCTAAAAAATGTGGAACTCTCTGCACAAAAGAAAACCGAAACATTTTCACTGTTATGAAAGTGGTACAAAAAGGGTAGTAATTGACCTAGCCGCTGAACCCACATCGCCTTGGGTAGAAATTTGAGAGCTAAATGCCAAACTGTAGGTATTCGAGCAGTGGAACAAAACATAGGCATCGAAATGATCGAAGCTTTTGCAGGATCAACCGGCACACATTGATGATCATGTCCAAACATTTGACATCTTGCCAAATCGTATTATGATTCAGCCCTCTCCAAAACCTCTATAAATCCAAGTTGCCTGGTAAAACTATCTATAGCAGAAATGATCGAGAATTGGTAGTTCTTGGTAAGAGTCCCACTTTGTTCACTCTTTAACTAGCGGGTACTTGAAACCCCTACTTTTCGGTGGTGATTCATGCGTGGGGGCTGCTCTTGTGTTTGTACGATTGGCTTAGCTGACTAACGTGATCCACTAATTCATTTCTCCATCCATGTTTCCAAATAGGTGAGTCAGGAAAAGCCAAGCAATTAAAATGCTTTGCCAGGAATCTTTTCCTACTCACGTTGTAACTAATTTCATGGAAGTCGTTCATCTCTCTTATAACGAATTTCAGAAACTCCCTTCCAGTGCGTACATAATACTTACATAGGCAGCTTCTGTTAATCTGTATAAAAAAAGCTACATAGGTTTTTGCCACTGCCATTCTCTATGCAGCTCTGTACTTCCAGAGTCCAACTTACCGCACTTTTAATGACATGCATGTTTGTAATTCATATGGATAGAGGAGGCGATTATATTTTCAATAGGGATCATTTACTTGTGGCTAATGCAAATACACACCTTACTTTTGAAACGCTGCTGCTTATCTGACGATTCGAAACATTTAAAATAACAAAGTTATTTCAAAATTAATCTGATGCTGGGAATCATTGTGATAGAGTGATGAATGCTGAAATGTAGGAGCATTTGTCTGATCTTTTGAGAGATAAAGTTGTCCAAGTGTCCAGCAGACCCAACTTTTTAACAGTAGTACACTTCAAACTGGCAAGAAGTTTCACTTCGACTCCCCTAAAAAAGTGAACGGCGAATCAACTCAATGTGTTCGTAAATGTATACACCCATTCTAATGGGCTATTAATGCTTTGCACACTTATATCATATAATCGCCACGCACATATGCATCCGATGTACTCATTTTTATCACTTCGAAATGTGATTCTAAGTAGTCACAATACATAAAAATTAAAATCATCGCTGAAGTATCGAATTGTCCTCAAATAGGTTAAGCACAAGAATATAAATGACTTGAGGCGCCGTTCTTAAAAATGAAAATGTTTACAGGTATTAGGCTTTAATAATCTTCAGAAGTGTAATACAAGACAACGACAGGCCAATAAATGAAACATCCTTGAAGATGGTCCCTTAAAAGGACATTGGACTTTTGCTATGGAAAGGAGGTCAAAGTGCGCTGCTTGAAGACATGCAAATAGGGAATGGCTAGTGACTTGAATGGTTGTCTACACTGTCTTTGTCTGCTTAACGAAAACGATGAATAAATGTTAAAGCAGACTCATCTGCTTTAGCAAAACTGACTGAATAACACATGTTGCCAATTAAAAGAGGTAGTCGTCCAAAGCAGAAGGCAGCTTTTACTTTCTTTAAAATGGCCATTGAAAACAACAGTGTATGTGGATTTATATAATCCCTTAAAGCATTACTCTGGATCCATTGCCTTTGTCTAATAATTGAGCTCCAGGCATAGCTTCAGCCTTGCAACAGGATCTCAAAGAATTTAATCACCTGATTACTTCATGCAAGTCCAGCTTGATTCAGTTGCTTGATGAAAAGAGAAGATCAAATGAATTAAACTTTAAGAAAATAATACATTGCCTTGAATATTTGCAAATGAAGAATGCGAATGTGCACCAATGAGACATTTCCATAGAAGGTCAATCGTTGAATCAGGTGGAACTCAAGCCTGATAATTGTATATCATAAAATGCAACATGCTGCTAAACAAATTCGTTGTAATTAAGGAAGACATCATGAAGTGATGGGTGTTGTGCATAAATTAAAGCACAAGTGACCTTAAACAACCCTTTTTAAGCGAACTTTTTCAAGATTAAGTGGAAGTAGCTCAAAAGAATAAAAAGGATCCTCTGTGACCAAGCATTTCAACCTTACCTGTCTGGGGAATTGGATATTAAATCTTCTCCTAGTCCGATGACAGTTTTCCACGCACCACAACAGGAATTCACGATCCAAAGTCCTAATGAGAGCCTAGTTCTAGATTGCTTCTAAAGTTTTTTGAAGTCCGCAGCCATTAAGCTGTAGAATGACTTTGTCTATTAAAGCGTGAACAGCGGGAACAAATTTGATCATTTGAATATGACTCAATCTTTCAGAGAGAATGTGGTTGAAACCCCACGGCTTAGTTATTGCAATACTTGCTGCGCTGAGCTTTTGAAAAATTGTAATTTGTCAAAAAATAGACATTTTAAATCCGGTTATAAGGAATCACATATTTATTTGAAAGACTGATTTATTTCTTCAGCAGTGCAGTGTACTTAATTGAGTAATTTCATTCTGATAGTACAATGGAGCTGATAAACAAAAGAGATCTAAATGAAAGATAAATTGAATAACCAATTAGATTTATTTCGAATGGCAACAAGATGAAAGAATATCTATCTAAAGCGAAGTTGAATCTGGGAATTGAAGTGGATTTTGAGGCGATCGTTTGAAGATGAAGATTTGGTTGGATCTCTGGGCGGACATGGTGAGAAAGGAATAAAATCACCTTAGGACTTAGTTTTTCCCTAATTCTTGCGCACTTTTGAATATCTATGATTTCCTCGTTAATACTTCATGACGCCTTCTCTAAACTTCTCAGCGGCCGAGAGATGAAACGAGAATTATCTCTGGCACACTCACCGACATGAAGTGCTTCTGTAACTCGCGTATTTATTTATTCCCCCACGTCCATTAGGACAAGTCCCATGGGCTTATTGGAGGTACAACAGAAGTACAAATGGCTTTTGCTGCATGTAGCAAACAACATTCAACACAAAAGACAATCAAAGCGTTTATCGAAGTCTTCGATTCACTGGCCGCTTCTCTGACAGGTAGCAGTTTAACTTCTTAGTGGCACAAACTCGTCCGTCCTCGACATTGTTAAGGGGAGACAATCTTCAAACCTCTTCCAGAAGTCTTTTCAACTTCTTGGCCGAGATTCTATTCATTGGTACATGCACGCACTTTCCAGAGTGCAGTTTGAGACCATAAAATCCAGCCTCGTTGACCAGGCTGCACGAAACTTTACCACTGTTGGCACAATTTAGCGTTATACTTCCGGTGGGTAATTAGTCCTATCTGGCCGCAACTCTCGTTGGCCCCATAGTTACGCCTGATGTTACTGGTGATAATTACGAGGAGTTTGAGAGATGGTTTGACCACCTTCTGTAACTCATATAAATTATGTATCCCAAATCATAAAGCAATTGGTTGCGAAACGAATCCAAGCACATACTTACTGTTACGACGATACTCAAAAACCTATAAGAATGCAACATGACTTCAACTACAGTTGATGCACTTTTTGATTTCAAAATTTGGCGATCAGACAGTTGGTTGCCCTGTAGAGAGAATTCTTCTACGCTTTCGCGTTGGTATCAGAAAGGGATTCGCTAAGAAAATCCTCTTGTGTAACATTATTTCCGGGAATATTAAAACGGAGTGAAAAAAATAGTCGAAGTGCATGAATTTAATCTTTTTACAGAATCCCAGAATAAAATTCGAGATTTAGTGAACATGAACTCATCGAATCATCAGAGACTTTGCAATAAGTCCAAAGAACTTTCAAAGCCCCATTACTTGGTTAAGTTACTACTGCTGACGTTTTTAGTTTTATCTCTTTGAAAAATTCGCCGTATTTGGAGGCAATGGGATGATGAATAGAATCGGCTGCAAATCCCTTATTTTCTGAACCCAGTTTCGCAGCTCCTCGTTAAACCAAACCAAGCTCATATTATGACCATCAGGATGTAGTTAAACTTTAGCTTGTAAGTATATGGAAGCAAAACCAAAGTTCCAAACCACAACATATACCTAATTTTCCATCTAAAAAAGGCTGTATTTGTGGAGTTTCTAGGATCAACTTAAAACCCGTTTTGAGTGAAATTAAACTTAGTGCTCTTAGGAAAATTGTTAGTTTTAGCTCCTCTTATTCAAAGTCGCACCGCTAAATATCAATACTGAATAAAACTTTCATCTGTTTCAAAAGGAAATTTTTATGCATAACAGTATTTTCCTAAACTCACTTCACTTCCTTGCGATCACGTGATGGTAACGTCAACTAGGAGGTACCAAGAAATTTTGAAACTTGCAATCCACTCAGTAGATCTGCCTATCCATCAAGCAACAGACTGCTAAATACCCTTGAACTTTGTTGGGAAATACAACGATCGCAATATCGATCGAATCAAATCAAACTGATTATTGAAAATCCCAGATTCCCTTTAATGCTTCTAACCGACTTGAACTGTGGACTTGGTTTTCTATTTATATATTTTAACTATTATAGTAAGGAACCCTACTCCAGCTTTGACATTCAAATAGGCATTTGTAGCTGATTTGGGCTGTACTTGTCAAATTCGGTTTTAGCTAACAAAAAGAGTGTAGTGAAACGATAGTGCTAAATTAGAACTTGGTTTATATGGTGAAAGCTCTTCGTGGCAATTCAAATGACGAATCGAAGTTGAAGAAGGAGAATTATACAAAAGAATAACGAGTTATCAAGTCGATGCGAATGCAGTTGATTCTAAAAACAACTGAACTGACAGACAGGTAGAAAAGCGATGCTCGATGAGAAAGAATAATGAGTCTGAAGTTTGGATGCTAAACTGATCAGAAGATGGTTGATTAACAAGAGCCTGAAAAACCTCATGAAGTGGGCATTTAAGCAGGTATTTAGTGGATTAGTCATGAGAAGCAGTAAGTTAACATTCGAATGTACAATGGTCTCTGTCCTACCTAAATCTCGTTTGACTTTTTATTCTTCAATAGGCATATCTGAACTGAATCTAGGCCCTCCAGTATGAGAGATAAAATTGCAACTAAGAAATCGAGTTTATTTTAAAAAATGAGTATAAGCACAAAGCAAAATATGAAGTAAAACGACACAATGTGTTGAAGATCCTCGTTAGAAAACTACTGCGTTAATGGTCTTTTCCCTTACAAATGAAGGAATAAGGACAGAGAAGCGAACGAAATAGATTGACAGCAAAGAAAGTGAAATAAGATTCTAAGTGAAAAATGAAACAGTACGAAATTACAATGTTATTTTTTGATGCGATCACCTTCTTAATATGTCTTAAGTTACGTGGCAGTATGATGGAGTGCCTCTAGCCATTAATGAAGCCACGAGTTTGCAGTTCACAACATTCCAAGAAGACCGATAATTACGCAAAAAATACACAGTATTGTTTCAACACGGGGCACCGTAGTAATAAGTCGAAAGGAGTTCCTTTCATTCCATCAACCAATCTATCAAAGATAACGAGGCAAGTGAAAATGCAGCGCATTTGCGATCCAGTTACTTGCTCACTTGTGGATCCAGACTGTCTATTCTACTAAACTTTGCGGACAGTGTACATGAGCTCTTGACTTAGCAGTAGAAATCACTGCGCACGATGATTTTACGCTTGTGTAAGAGTAGAGGCCAGTTGGAATATTCTTGGGCCAAGGGGTGCGAAATTCAAAACTTTTGTTACCGGCATTGTGCAGTAATAAAGGCGGCTAAAAGTGACCTTATTAGATAATATTTGCTAACAGGGCTTTCTTAACGGAGACAATATTATTTTGGAACCTGCATTTGTCTGCTGCAAAATTTCAGGTGACAGTAATGAAAATGAATTATTCGGGTACCGCCCAGAAGAATTCACGCGTAATTTGGTGTGTGACATCTGAAAGATCTATTCATCTGCAGAATTTCCAGAATCCCTGTCTATCAAATCTTGAGGCTGCTTATAAAGGAGTTCAAATTTTCTGAAAGATGAAAAGTGGCACTCGGCAAGTGCAACGCATATTGGCCAAGCCTTGAAGTTGCTCATCAAACAATTATCTCTGGAGAAATCTGTAATGCTGCGGACTTTTTCAGTATGAGGGGAGTTACTTGAGTTGCCAAAATGCCCTCAATGGGCGCGATAAATATCGCTAAAAATCAAATGAAAATCTTTATAACTTACGGGATTAGGAAAGTCAGGTCTGAGCAAGTCAGCTTAAGGTCCTTCAAGAGCCAGAATACCATGAAAAATATTCTGAAAGCGCTCACACTCCTGAATGAGCTATAAAATGGTTTTCGTATGTAAACAAAAAACCTAGCCATGAAAAGAAAATTCAACCATCTAATAAATGAGTTAGTAAAATTATGTTAAAAAATATTGCAGAATGGATGATAACTAGTCCAAGCAAACACTTAACAAGCCAACATTCTACGCTTACTTAGCTCGCTTTCCAGTTTATTCAGTCCAATCTTCAATAGCTAATCCACATGTTTGGTTAAATAGCATCACGAATTCTCTAAATGTGCTAAAAATATGAATCCTCTTTGCACTTTGTTCTTCTTTTGGAGAATCGAATATCCGGTTAATCTAATGACAACTTATATCTTGACTACAAGAATAGCTGACTCTCTTCAAAATATCTTCTGAACTATTTCATGTTTCGAAGCAGCCATCCACCTTACCATTGAGAAATCCGTAGATTTCTCATCCATTTTCAATCCATTTCTAAGATAAGGAGTTCATTTTTACTAGAGAGTGTCGATATGTTCTTTTAGTATGCGATCCTGTCAAATAGTCGAGAGATTCCTGCTTTACAAAAAAGATCGTGGCAGTTCACTTCTTCTCCACTCAGCCATCCAAGCCATATTTATTCAGGTGATTCTTCGCAGTATGCAGAGACATCATCTCTATGACTTACTAAATGCTGAACTATCGTTGAAGAGCGTGGATTACTATAGGTCTGTAGGCGAATTGCTAAGTCTCCAACTTAGAGCCGAGTGAATGAATTAAATCCCAGTCAAGTGATATTAAAATTGAAGCTAGATTGATTCTTAACAATTAGGCTATTAGTTAAGTACAGAGACTTTCCTTTTTTACAGTCTTTAAATAGGAAATCACACTAGAACCTTGAATGGGTGGCCAAAATAAATAGTATCTAAAAGATCGCTGATAAAGCTACTTCAAAAATACAGATGAAATAACTTTCGAAGTCCATAATTTATTTTGAAATTATTCTCATTGTAAAATTTTAATATGGGAATATGCTTTAGGCAGGTGATCAACGTTACAAGAAGTAGCGTTAATTCAGTTAGATGCTATAGAAGTTATTATTTGTAATCACCATGATTGTACCTTTTTATGGAGCATCAGATAGCAAACAGATTACCCCACTCTTCTACTGAGATCCATGTGACACTCAAAGACGCAAAAGACAGGACCTTTGTCTGGTCTAGGAACCGATTTGAGGTAAGAGATTGTTTTAAGCTAATAGTACTCCTTCGAATCGCTGGTACAAAAATATCAAGTCTTAATTCTTGTTTCAAGAAATGTAGTGTTTATGACTGCAAATTAATCTTTGTTTTAATGTTTACCATCGATTGGAATATTTTAGCCCATATCTATGTATAGGGGTCTACTTCTCAAATCATTGTTATGGGACAGGCTAAAGTGATTTGTCGCCTTTCAGAATCGGGCTTTTCCATTTAGTCACCTTCCTTAAAGGTACATATGGACCAGTGGATGACCGTACAAATCCCTTGACCTAGTCCGGCGAATTTCGAATCCATGCTGTCTGATACTTCAAATACAGATGCGACAACTCATTTTAATAAAACGAAGTAATTTTTCACTTTTCAGCATTCTTAGTTTTACTTTCATTTGTAAGTATCGAAGAATAAGCACATAGTACGATTTTATTTAATAAGACACACCTGAAATCAAGATGAAGATTCTCCTCAATATTTTGATTTGAACCAGCAAAATTGTTCTTGCAAAGTAGAGTCAGTTGAAACGCTTTCCCAACGATTAGATTGATTCGTCGCTAATTTTTGATATTCTTGCATTTTTGACTTTACCTCAACACTGAACGTTAGGATAATTTCTCGGGTTGCCGGTATCCGATATGCGTAAGTTATTCTCAAATTTTAAATCTATTCGGAGTTTATTTGGGGGAAAGTACTCGAGGATGATTTGCAGCAACGGATTGGTTGGATGGTCTAAGCCTCAGCCCACCTTCTGACCTGCTTGACTAATGAAATTCAAATTTCAAAGTTGTTTGCCGGAACATAAATTTTTTGTTTGATGTCAGTGACAAAAAACACTAACTTTCTACAGCATTCTCTGCAGCCAGTATACGAAGATTTCGATTAAGACCAACCCAGATCACAATAGAAACTATTTATATTTATCAGTTGAATTTCAATTCAGTACTATCTGTTGGTCGTTGTATCAAGTGCCGGGATCGATTATTAAATAATTTAGTGGCTTTAAAACCAACAAACAATGCTATTTCATAGGAATAAATTGCCGATCTCTGATTCAAAAAAGCGTCAAAGATCAAAGACTCTCGTAAAAGGCTTAAAAATTGCATGAATTTTACATTTATTATCATTTGTGCGAATGTAACTCCTACCTACTCACGTTCTCATGGACTGTTTTTGAAGTTATTTTTTTTTAAAGTTGCACACCTGAATTACACCGGTGTATTTCAAGATATCGCTTGTCCTCAAAATGTCGTGACGCATATTGCAGAGTACGCCAAAAACAAAAGCTATTTAAGATATTTTTTGGGAAATTCAAGGCAGAGTTTGCTGGAATGGGGCTAATGTTTTTGCCTTTATTCCAATTCTCCCTCTTGGTTTATAGATATATGCGCATAGATTATGGAGACTTGATAAAACGTCAGCAGCGTGGAATTTATTTCGATGTTACCTCTCAACCACAAATTTTTCACCATAAATGATTCTTCTATCCCAAAAGACTCACAGTAAGGGCACTTTTTCCAATCTCTTCCCTGCAGATGATCGGGCGATTACCTGAAATAGGCCAATCAGTCCAAATAATCCTTTTAATGACCAACTTAGCTAAATTCCTAGTCAACAGTAAAACTCAGTAATTGCAAACAGTTGGCAGCAGCTACATCTCGAACTTTTCCCTTTTAAAACAGAAATTCTGGCTGCCCTACAACTTGATTAATCTAAACAACATTTTCTTAACGCCAGCTCAAGGGACCAATTGATAAACAGATAAATGTTTCCTACTCAAATTAAAATTAATCTATCAAATAAATAAATTAAAGCTGTTCAGGAAGCTGGAGCTCCCTAAATATCCTTACACTCATAAGCCTCGGCTCTATCCATGATCGCTCAAACGGTTTAAAAGATCACCTCACAATTCAAAAGCATAATTGTATCGCACCAACGCACATACAAAGGAAGCATTTTTGGTTAAAAGTCCGACTATCTGTTCACTTAAATGCGCAATTTACCTAGATTTTCATTGTTCTAATCTAATCGACTGAAAATGCCTTTGGCCCAAAAAATGCCTAAATATTAAAGAAATTCGCAGCACAAGAGTCGAATGCATACGGCTTGCGATATTTGAATATGTTGATCCAGCTTATATATGTTGGTAATCTTTGAAACGTAGCTTTCTTGTAAAGTCATCCACTAGATTTAGACAATCAGTAACATCGCTGACACGTGGATTTGAATACCATTAGTTACAGAAAGTATTCATTAGTTCTAAGTAGCTGTCGAGGTGGGTGTTAAGGCTTTACAATAGTTTGGGGTAAACTAATAGGTCACGGGCAAAGATAAATTATTAACAAAAGTGGAAGGGAACTGTATGAACATTTCATGGTGGTCGAACCTACTCTCAACCTCCTCACGGTGACTACCGGTAACCCCGGGGGCAACTCTGAAGGCTGATAAAGGGGGCGGTCGGATAGCACTAATCACCCACCGAACGTTTAAAATCAGATTGTGCCAGCAGAAGTACGACCTCGTACAGCCTGGTCAACGAGGCACGACGTAAATATCTGGATTCGTGGTCTCAAAGTAGACTGTGTAAGTTCCGCGCGTATAGCAATGGATGAAATCTCCGCCAGAAAGTTGAGAGGATTTCTGGAAGAGGTATATGGATTGTCTGCCTAAGCATTGTCGAGGTGCCCCTAAGTAGAAACCATGCCAGGGAAGCGATCAGAAGACCAAAAGCGTCGATAGACACTTTTACGACCTTTTGTGTTAACCGCTTTGTATTATTTGTTGTAAAAGTTATTTGTACTTCTTTTGTACCCCCAATAAGCCAATGTGACTTGTCCTAATGGGTGAGGAGTAAATAAATAAATAAGCGTTTCATAATGCGCAAAACTGGTGTTTTTTTTATTAATTAGACTGTTTTTATCTACTCTGGTCAAGTATGAGAACAAAAATGGGACAGTTTCTTTCATTTTTTCTCCGATATTTCATTTTTCGCATATTTTTCATTCAAATTTTAAAAAAAATGGGTGGCTAATTTACGTTGGTTTTACTTAAAATGATATTGACCAGCCGATATCTTGCAGTTATTTTCCCACAGGATGATCAAAAGATCATGTCAATATGTTTAAGTGCTGTCGTATGAAGACGGTGTTGACCTTAACAATGACGCTGTAATCATGTTAAGGCAATAATTGACTGCCAAAACCTTGAGCTTTTAGTCTGGACGAACTGACTAACCAAGTAGAATGAATATTGTACAGATACGATGGGTAAAACAATACTCTCACAGTAAATCCTTCCACTAAAAGTCGAAATTTATCCTCAGCAAATACTTCGGGCACCAATATTTTTGTGTGTAGAACAATTTTCACACGTCACTTCAAGGCTTGAGCAGGAACAGAAGAGTTAACTTTATGAATTTGTAAGAATATCGTACGCATTAAGGCGAACGTCTTTTAAGAAGATTAAGCACTTTCAAATGAGAAGTTTAACTGTAAAATTTCATTTAAGCTTCCCCGTTTTAGATTTAAGATACTTTTTATATAAGCGCTATATTCATTAGTGAAGCAAAAAAACAAGAATGATGGATGCTGAGTGTATATTTTTCTGACATAGACATCCACATGTTTTTTTAGATCCGATACTAATTAAGTGATTCAACACGAAGCCATCAGTTCGCAACACAAACTTGAGTTGATTTTAAAGGTGGGTTTCTATAAATTTGCAAGAATTCAACCCCATAGTTTTTCCAAAAATAAATTTGCTACTGACTGAGGTAAAAAATTAGCACCAGCAAAGTGGTAGGAAAATTTTTGAAGTTTCTATTATTTTTTGCTGGTTTAGTTAAATGAACCTTTACGTTATGGGGGGCTCATTTCCCCTAGAAGAAAATGATTTGAAGTTCATAGTAAACGACCCAATAAAGAATGACAATGAATTTAACATAATTGTGCTTAATGGTGCTTTATTTACCAGTAAAATAACCTAAATTTTCTCGTTATTTTCGTGCATGGTAGCCTACCATCTCCGAAGGCGATCTTTTTTGATCACTGAATTACTTTTAAATCTGATCAAAGAGCATTTATAATCATTAGAATAGCTTTATGCGTTAAAATTGCGCGTTAAACTTTGAAGGTAATTGATAAAAATGGGCAGGTTTTTGAAATAGTGCAAGGAGCACAGAATTTTCAAGCCTTCTAATCATTCAAGCTGGGTTTTGTCTTTCTGATAGAGCTACAACAGAGATAGCTTGCTGAAATACACCTCACTGCTGAATCTTCTCATTTTTTAAGGTGCTTCGATTCTAATTTAACTGCTTTTAATCACGAATGTTTAGTTATGGATACTAACATACGGAAATCTCGTTTGATTTTTAAGAGATTTTATAATTCATTTGAATTTTTACACTTCGCAGTTGGCCTAGAGCAGAAACTGAATACCTCCAATCAGCGAGTCAATGCTATTCTTTGGCTCTAACCATTTAAGACGCGCATGTGCCACTTTAAATTAAAAGTTGGTAAAAAATTATGTTTTCATGGCTTTAAATATCTCACTGTCAAACACAAGGATTCAGCCAATATTTCACAATAAAACATGCCATTCAGCCACACACCAAATGTAGTAGTGGAAGTCGAGATCATATAAACGGGATAGTCTATGATTCAGTGTTAGTTAGATCAGTTTCACTTAGTATGACCCCAATGGTTCTTGTGCTGAAGTACATTGCTGTTTGACACTTCTCTCCGCTTTCTGTTGAGCCAAAAAATGCTGCCGTTGGCTAGCATTGGCAGGAAACTAGAATGACAAACAATTTCATAAAATTAAAATTAAAGTAGAGGATAAACCAAAATTTTTTATTAGTGGAAGGACAAAAATGTGTTAGGCTGAATGTTAGACAAGTGAGTGCTTCCGGAAGTAGTTCACAAAAAGGTCCATAAGCGTGATCCTTATGTCGGATTAGAAACAATATCCGGTAGTCCAAAATCATCATTTATTATTTTAAATGCGGTCGGGCTTTAACAATTAACTTCTCAAGAGATATTTAGCTGACTGTCTACTTATTCTAGTTATTTTTTTAAGGTAGAGTCCCGATTTCAAATGCAATACTGGTTTGATGATTCAGAGACCAATAATGATTGGTTGAAATATTTCTTGGCAAACTTTCTTGTAACAAAATGAACTTAAGATTAACAACACATAATTATGCACATGTCATATAATCAAGCACGAAGGCTTTTGAAGAACCTCTCATTCAGCCATCTCTACAGAGACCAGTATTAACTTAGAATAGGTAGCCATGCTGGAAGTTGCATGCTTGATCCAAGACTCAAACCAGCAATAAGTGATGAATCAGACACGCAGAGATTCACCGTATTATCAATGCACATACATCTGTAAACAAGAGCTAATTTAAAAATATGATTCTTTCAGAGCTACTGTTTTTTAAGTTGCGGCTGGCTTAATTAAAGACGGCATTTAAATACTCTGACATAAAATTAGACTTAAATTAAATTGTAAAATATGACTTAGGTATGTTCGTCATTGTAAATGGTTTTCAAAGTGGGAGACCACGTTGTTAAATTAACACGAATCACTGGAGAGGATTAAATTAATGTAAATTATAAAAACAAAAATTTTTATACAAAGAAAATTAGATTGTTTATTGAAGAAGCAAGAAAGCACAGCTTGGAATTATATATCAAAAGCCCTAGAAACAGCCCATTGAGACCGTGGATTATCCATATCCCATAGCTCTATGATTTTGGAATATGAAAACGGACCGTAACAATGTCTTTGCTTTGAAGTCAAAACGTGAACAAAAAGCTGGAATAAAAACCAGAGTGAGAATATCCTGCTTCATTTACTAAAATGGTTTCCGTCTGAGCTGCTAAGGTAGTGCCTAATGAATTAAATAGGTTAACTTTAAACAAATACAAAGAATGATATTCTAGGGTCAAAGATCCCCAACTCTTCTGTGAAAGCATAATGAATTCTAAGTAGTTTAAGTCTGGTAACAAAGTCAAACTGTTTACTGATATCATCAACAGGGCCATGGAAATGGCCTCAAACCCAAAGGCACATAATCTCCTATAAACCTACCTCTCTTAGTCTAACAAAGAATTACTGATCTGCAGATTTCACTTTTTGAACTAGAATGTTTTGCATTGCGCACTTGGATTTAGATTGCCTATACGAGAATTCATAGTTAGTTTTATTACTTGACGACCGGTTTATTTTATTTGAAATGGTTTGAATTCCTTTACTCTCAATATGGTCATTGGTAAGACAGTTGGGGAATCCAATCTGTAAATGTGATCTCAAAATGCCGACACTACGTGTAAAGCGATTTCTGATCTTCCAGCTACATTGCTAAGGCGCCGCACCTGAAGTTAGGGTCGGTTTTTGGTCCATGGTATACAAATCATCAGTTTCAAATACAGAGCATAGCACAATCAAAAATTTTCACCGAAGCACTCTGATAGCACCAGTCTGGTTGTCAAAACTATGGTTTAGAAATCACAGTTCTTTATTGCCTTGATCTGAGGTTTTGAGACAGTGAGACCCAATGAATACCCTATTCTGATCAAAAAAAGTTCTATTATCTCGATTTGTCTCTGCTTTTTAAATCACTCTTAGATTTGATGGAGGTGGAAAAAGAAGGAAACTAGAATGGTAAGGGAAATCATCATCTTTGAAGCAAAAATCAAAAGGGTTGAAAAAATCTGTACACTTCAGTATACTGTTGCGTATGGGTTTTCACAAAAGTTAATAAAGAATCACGTGACACACACAAAAGGTCTAGAATTCGGTTGTATTAAGTTTAACCGAGTCTCTCCGCAGCATCTTCAACATCAGCCGTGGGTACACCTACATAATTCGAGATATTTTCACCGCTATCTTGGCTGTTTTTCAAATTGCTTTTATTTCGCTTGAAAAGTTTGTGCTTTTCTAGTGAGATTTGAACTGCTGCAAGTTCGTTCTGATGCGATTCAATTTTCCGCCTTTTGGCCAAGTAAACGCAGACGCAGTTGATTATCAATTCCAGTACTTCCACCACGCAGATCATTGTCAGTCCTATCCAGATTGACAGAAGGCCACCCGTTTGTGAAAGAAAACTCGTTAGCGAAAACACCTCCTTTTCGGCGACCTTGAAGAGCAAAGTTAAATTGCAATATTATTAAATCTTCCCTCACTTATTCGGAAAGAAAAAGGTGTCCCCTTGATTATACATGTACAAGTGACTAAAATCAAAAAAACTTCGATTGTAAATAGTCTTTTGTTTAAATACACGCAACTCAATCTAAGATTCGTCAAAGAGCTTCTAGACAATAGGTACACAAAGCAATGTGCCGAATATTAAAGGCTAAGTCTGACATTTTCAAGCCGACTGTGAGCCTTTAATACCAGCAGAAATAGTGCAGAGCAAACCTTTCCAGTTGTTCTCTGAACTTGTTTTACGCCGGGCATTCTTTAATGCCCATTTGAAAAATCTTACAAAAGATACAGTTTGCCAATTTTTTTATTGGAGTGGAGATGGTCCAATGCTGGGTGAAGTGCCATTTTAGTGAATGTCATGCAAACAAATATATGAAAGGTGCAAACAAGAAGTCGGAATGGAAATGAAAAAAATGTTTACTGCCAGAAATAAAGGAAGGCTAGAAGCGCTAAAATTGCCAGAAAACCAGAAAAAAATGTCATTTAACAGACAAATGTATAATTTCTGATGGAAGTGGATGTCCACTAATTCGAAATCCAGATATTGAAAAACCACTTCCCGCAAATCTATTTGGTCTTTACGCAATCCTTGCCGTTTGATCAACCCGCTACTACAGCAGCAATCAAGCGGTAATTAAGGCACATGCTTTTACTGAGTAGACTGATTTTTTTAGCAACAATCCTGTTCATTTAACCAAAGACTTCACTTTTACCGACAAACTCTTTTTGAGGTCTTCATCAAATAAAACTTTTGTCAAATAATTTAAATGGCTCACTCATATAAATCTGGGGCAGAACAGGAAGTCCTTTCAACAGTACAAACAAAATGTCAATATCTGAGTATAAACGAATCGCATTAATTGACCAACAGAAAGGGTGTCAGTCAGAAAGATCACAAAGTTCCTCCACTACGCTTAAGATATAAGGGCTAAGAGACACGATGTTCCACCATTACCTGAGGCCAGTCAGTAATTTAACTGAATAGTGCATTTTAATGAAAATTCCTTGGTGGACTACCAGTTGTGCCTAAAGATGAGCGTAGGTATTCAAAAAACTTTGGCTTAAAGTTTTTTTCAGGAACCTTTTTGATCACTCTTGTTGGGAATATTTTGAATAGGTGTATTTTATCTGTCTCCATTCGGCATAAGCATCAGCCAAGAGTTTATACAATTTTTTCGGTATCCGAAGCAATTTTCATCTTTAATCTCATTTGAAATATTTAAGTCAAGCCGTGTCTACTGATGAATGAATGTTTTACTAAAGCCAACAAACAAAATCATGGAATGAAAGCAATTGTTAGAGCATTTTTTAACAGCACTTTAATAACAAAGTCGATTGTAATAAGTAAATAGAGCATCGCATATTTAACTGACCTCTTTCATTAAAGAGTGAAATAATGGAATATGTTGATTTATTTGTTGCAGGCAATAAAAGTAAACCAAAACAATTTCGAGTGTAAATTAAACCAAAACTCAGTAAGGTTATTCTCACTGAATCATTTTCAATTAATTAATCAAATGCCTTTGTTGAGACACGAGGCTTTAATACTGGAAATCAGTTGTAGATATAAAATTTAACGCATGCTGTAAGCGCGAAATTAAGTAACTAAAATACTTAGACTATGCCACTAGAAGTAGAACTTCGTCACCCAGGTAAACGAGACGGGACGTAAGTAACTGGATTCATGGCCTTAAAATGGACTGTGGAAAGCGGATGCATGTAGCACTGACTGGAATCTCCGCCAGAAATTCGAAAAGATTTCCGAGGGTATGAAGATTGTCTGCCTCAACAATGTCGAGGACGCATGAAGGGCCACTATGAAGTTGAAATGCCACTTACATAATGAAACCATGCCAGCGAAGTGATCATAGAACCGAAGGTGACGATAAACGTTTTTACTGTCTTCTATGTTGACTATTTTGCAGTACTTGTTGTAAAAGCTATTTGTACTTCTGTTGTACCCCCAATAAGTCCTTGGGACTTTGCCTACTAATTTAGGAGTAAATAAAATAACTAAATTGATTGAAATTGCTAATTAAAATTTCACTACTGGCTTGGTAATAAACCATGTAATTTTGAAACAGGCGAATAAAATGAGTTAGTTGTAATACCCTCTAGAAGAAGGTATTTCTAAATTTGTGTGTTCAAAACTGGGCAGTGGTAACTACTCTGAGGCTGATGAACAGCTAGTTGAAAAGAAATAAAGAATACTGCACAAGATCTTGCCGAACTGAGGAACTTTCTGACTGATCGCGAATAAAAATGAAATTTGATTTCCTGATACCTTTGGTCACATCAGGGCTCCATAAGATTTTAATGCTTAGTGATCCCCGTTCGAATAAAGTTTCGTTAGAATTGTTCAGCTCGGACTCGGCGCTTACGGCTCCCGTGTGCCATTTTTGGATAGTAGATACCTAATAATCTATGAAAAGCAATTATTTTGTCGAAAGTTATTTTCTTAATTTTATCAAAGTGTGTGAGTTTATTTAAAAATTTACAATTACTCTTAACTTTTATTTTAAGAGAGGCCAAGTCAAATTAGTGTCTGTGAAATAGTTAAGCGAATCGTACAGTAAAAGTATTTGGAAAATGGAGTTAATCCACATTTTTGTTAGCTTCTATCAAATTCGACTTTAGCTTATTATCTTATTCAGTTGGTCAGAATTCAGGTGTTTTGCACAGATTGAAGCTACTTGACATAGTTTAGTGCCATTCATAAGGAAAATGGTGCATTTACTTTGACGTTCTTCTAGTGTAAAGTTTTATGATCCATTTTCAAATAACTCATCACTTGTTTGTGGCATCAATCACTTAATCACGGTTTATTCATTGAATTTAAAAAAAAACATCTACCACTACAGTTACAATCCGTTTGAACCTAATAATGCGAGGTTAGTGAGTGCTTAGGATCTTTTAACCTAAATGTACAAAACGCTTTTTTTTCAGTAAAAATACTTATATAATGATTCCCCTAAAAGGCATTTTTCAAAGATTGTTTCAAAATTGATGATTAAATTTTCACTGCAATAACTTTACCAATTTTCACAATCATTCAAATTATGAACATTGCGATTCAATTCCTTGCTCAATTGACGATCATCGCGCTTCTACTTTTTTGAACCCTCTGGAAAGGTGGTTGTGTGCTTCTGTTTGGAGACTGTTTCTTTATTAACTGTGATAAAAGCACAAAGCGGAAGCTCACTTCTACGGAGGGCCCGTTTATTCTCGATACTTACTAATTACCTTTTAAATCTTCTAGCTCTATTGAAACCGAATCAGCGACAATCTTTTCAGTGCAATTTGAATTATTATGAAGGAAGAATTTCAAGTATAAAAGCTCTCGCATTTTTGGCAATTGGTTTATTTAAAACATGAAAATCTGGTGGTGGTTAAAAAGCGCTCCGATTTGCCAATCATCTCTTCCATCAAGAAAATGAAAATTATGCGCCCTCTACGGGGATTTTTATAATTACGGTAATCCAGAATTAATAGGAAGGTGAAGAAAAGGAAACGATAAAAGGAGCTTTTTTGGTCCTTGTTATTCCCTTCTAAGATGAACAAATGAATAAAACATAATGTAAGCATATTATTGAACCAAAAGGGAATAAACTCTCTGCGTGAGTTTGTTATTTTGTTGTTACAAATTGAAATTTGGCAGTAATTTAAGCAGAGACACTTTTTAGAGTGCTTTATGTTTCATTAATCGGAATGATGAAAGAGCGATGCCAGTTAACATGAATCGGTAGCGAATTCAGACTGAAGAAAACGTGAAATTTTGGGCTGTTTTCCGTTTCAACATTCCGAAGTTCCCAGACAAATACTTAAATTAATTTCCCCATTAATTTGTATAACTCACCCTTTTTGATAGAGCTTCAAAATAAGTTTTCAAATAAATACACAGCAGAAAAAAAGCTGACTTGGAGGAAAACATTTCGAAGACAAGCAATTATTTCAATCATGTTAAGATAGGTTTTGGCGACAGTCTGTCAGTCAGCATATTAATTCTGCTTCTGGAACAAAAACACAAGTTGATTGAAGCGTTAATACTCTGGCATTCCAAAAAGCATACTTTTGAGATGAATGAAAAATGCGACTTTATTCTCATGCAATATTTTTGATCATCTAGAATTTTTGATATTCTTGCACGAATCTTGTAAACAAATCCAGTTTCAGTGCATTTTCAAATAACTAGCCTATTTAATTTCAAATAGAATCCCTAGAAAATTTACAGCTAACTGCCAAAGAAATTGTGATGGAATTTTGTTAGTTTTATAAAGTATATCAAACGGCAACTTGCTTACACTAGAGCTACAAATATACCAGCTATTCTATAAGTACTTCCATAAATTTATCAAGAGTTACAGGTATTCAACAGCTAAAAATGTTGAAGTTTGAAAGTTTTGAATGTAAGTTGCGTTTTGCGTGAGAGTATAGAATAGTTTAAGAAAAATATTGTGTACTAATTCAATAAATACATGTGCTTTAATTCGCATATTAACTATTTTTTTATGTGGAACTTGTATTTAGATAAGAATTTAAAATTAAAAAAAAATCGTACTTTGTGCAATTGCCAGTTGGAGCGAACAACCATGATTGCGAGTAGATTCCGCTCGATTGCATTGTTCTGCTCAAGAATACGAAGTAATTCGCGTCTATTAGACCCATTATTAGAACCAGAGCGAATAAGAAGCTCAACAGCCTTTCGATATTCAACCATCTCTGGCATTTGCAGAACGGTGCGTCCTACTTGAGTGCTCAACCAAGTCAGCTGCCAGGATTTTGTGGGCCACGTCGAGGTCGAACGATCAGTTTCGTAGGAATAAAATGAACACGGCAGAGTACAGGTTGGCACCACGTCTTTCTAGATGAACAACGGCAGTAACATACGACACATGCCTTTTAATTGGTAGAGGAAGCCCTCAATGGCTATTGAAAATGGCCTTCAACATGTTCGAATGCTTTTCAAGTTTTCCAAAACCCTATATATTACCAAGAAGCATTTATTTGACTTATCTAACGATGTTTAACATTTGCTTTGATTGGTCAAATCGCTTAACTATTCAGCCTCTACCTGCAGCATGAGAAAAAAATAATCAGCTACAATTTTTGAGTCATTTCCAGTATGAAATTTATGAAAGGCTTTCATTGCAGATTGAAACTATTCAAAATATGATTTCAAGTTAATGACAACTAGGCAAATAATTGAAATAATCTTCTTTAAAAAAAAATAATATTCGTTGTTTGGCAATATAAACTTAGCAATCACTGATTTTAGATGCTACTTTCAAGTAGGTTTGCATGTTCTAACCAAGTACTGATTTTAGAAAGAATATTAGATCCAAATCTTCCTTAGCTATTTTTTCGTAAAAACTATGCTTTTGCAATTTATCCCTTGAAAAATCAGCTACTTGATAATCTCTAAAGATAGTAAAATTTTAATTGAAACAAGAAATATGAAACATGCCATAAGTCTAAAACAATACTGCATAATTTTAAGTCAACATTCTGGGTAGCCATACTTCTATAACTGGTTTATAGTTTCTGCAAAATTTAAAGTTATAGAAAATTTATTACTTTGGCCTGCCTGTCTCAACTCCATGTTGTTGCTAGTATTCTTAAGAAGAGCCAAATCAGCGTATTTCCAAGCATCTCAGGTTCTAAGAGCTTTCAATTTGTTTTTTTTACAAATCTAGAACATAGTTAAATGCAATAAAGAATTTTTAAAAGAATTTTTGTAATAGAGCGAAAAAATCCTTTAAATATAAAAAAAATTTAATTGCTTTAAACAGAAATGAGTCAATGAAGTGTGGAAACATAACGTTAAAATTGTGAATTTTGTTTTTCCGCCCAACTTTTCATCCAATCCAGAGATTTAACTGAAAGGGATGGGCAAAATCTTGTTACTTTACAATTCTCAAGGACACATCCAGCATGCTCAAAAATAAACTAAAAGGAAAGAAAGTTGCTGAGGAATTTAAATTAAAAGGCACTTTTTGTGAAATTTTGCATTCGCTTTTCAGAGCAGACTGGTCATCGCTCAGTTTTACTTGTTCAAGCTTATACGCTTCAAGATCCCTTGGAAACTTTCATTCATAGCGACTGTATTTCTGTTTTCAGTTTTTTTTACATTTTAAAGCTGTACAAAAATTTGACCTTAGCAGATAATGCCTATCAAAGTAAGTATTAATGGTATAGGTGTTTACCGTATAGATTTAAGCATTTCTATTTATTTTGTATATATAATGATTAAACTTTAGTTCTCTTATTATCTAGCTGAAGTAATTATACCATTTGTAGTGTGTCGCACCGTCAAGACCTCAATTTATCTAACTTAGCTTGCCCTGAATAGTTCTTTTGCCTGTTTTCTGGCATACTACATTGCACGACCAGCCCAACATGTATTTTACAGGTTTAAGAAAGAATCCGACAGCCCAGAAGAAAATTTCATATCTTTTTTATTGTTATTATTTTAAGTTTGGTCAAAGATGACTGCAGCTTCTAACCAAAATGCCCGTAATATCCATCTTGCCCTTGCGTAATATCAAATCCTCATTTAGGAGAGCCTTCTAAAAAACTGGGAATGTTTATGCACTGGTATTTTGGATCTTTTTTAAATATTAGTTCCGAAGGCCATTATCGGCATGAATTGTTAGTAGTGACAGTAGATTTCTTTCAAAGTCGAATGACAGCGCAATGGATCCAAAAAAAGGTCTGTTTTGCACTCATTTAAAAATTTTGCTTTTTTTAGGACAAAGACATGCTCTTTTAGGTATCAAACTTACCAATAACCAGGCTATCAAAACTCTGCTGATAAGAGAAAAGAATGCGTTTGCTCAAGTACAGACCCTCAACCAACTAAATGCTACATTGGATAACTTAATGGATATTGAAGCACTTAATTTAAAAATAATAGGTTGATATTTTAAAAAAAACGATGGCGAATCATTCACAGATACATTACTAAATCACTTTATGAATATTTGATCATTAACCGTAACCTATAAGTGCAGTCATTTCGCTTTCATTTTTCTGCTCTACAATGTAAGTTGAGTATCAGCTCATTAAGTGCGAAAGAATGTCGTCTTTCGTGATCGTCATTAAACTCCTCATTTATTTTTATTATCCGCTTCAATTTCAAAGCCATAGTAGTGGTGCGACAACATATTGTCAACTAAACTAAGAGCACAGCATTTAGCGTCTAATCATGAAATAAATATTGCCAACCCAACCTGAGCAATAAGCAAACTATATTAAAAACTGGACGAATAAAATCGGAATAGAAAGGCGTTTGTTGTGCGTTGGGTCCTATATCTTCACAAATTGCAAGATACCCAATGAAGATTAGGCCGCTGAGATGGCTGTGGTCATAGGTCGACTGAATCCACGCAAGTCAGCTGTGAAGTGGTCTTACAAACAAACAACCTCGTTGTGCAAAAGATCTTCATCGAAGAAAGCGCCATCGTAAATAAGAACTACTTGCTCCTAAAATTGTGTTCTCCATTTTGCTATTTACCTTTTTTCACGACGCTTTTAATGTAAGAAATCTTTTGTAAACCTAAGTTTCCTCAAGTATACTCGAATATTTCATTAATTTGCCTTTCAGGTTGACAGCGTTTGACAAAAGCTACTCGTATTTAGTTTAAGTCATTCGAAACTTTGCTTCACTATAAAAAGGTGCTGGCATTTAATTGGTTATGTAAAAAAACCAATGTGATTCGAAATCAGTAAATTTAAATCACACAAAGAACCATTAAATATTCAGAAGTGTTCTTGCTCCACAGTTTACGCGAAATGCTGTTAAGTTAATGGAATGCATCAGGTAAGGCTTTAATGGTACAATTTGGGGATGAGTCCATTTGATTCAAAATTATATTTTTCTATAATGACTCAGTTTTACCATACTTTGTATAAGGTAGTGCCTAAAAAAAAGATTTAAAGCCCAAAAATAATATTAATCCTAGTAATTCATATAGTACTGGCATTTAAGTCATTTCCACAAAGTTAATTAGAATGATCGTCAGTACGAACCTTATTGCTAATTTATCTAAAGAGTAGAGATAAAAAGCTAGAAATAAAGAAGAATGTGAAAGCCTGGAATGAAGTTGCGCATGAGCGGAGCATCGAAGTGAGAGTTGAATGGAAGAAGAGGAACCATCATGTACATGGTTCACCACGATGTCAATTCAATACGAACAAATTTGTAGAATAATTTTGGTGGGAAATTTCGATAAAAGTTCTGTAGCCTTTTCAATTTATTCGCCTATTATAATTACTTATCTGTGACTAAACTAAGGTAATTTAGTAAAAAAATCCTTATAGAATAAACGTTTGCTATATGAGCATCAGCTTAAGTGGTCAAGGTGATTACTTTTAGAAGCTTAACAGGACAAAAACCAAATTTTAGAGTTTTAGGGCCCAACTTTAATAAAATTTCGGATTTACCCGAAGTAATTTTGTTGTGACAGGCAATCAGAAGAGCCTCACTCTACCTGCAGGGACTAGGTTTTGTCTCCGTTTTGCATCCGATGAGAGGTATTTATTTATCAACTCGTTTTCAATGCAACAAAGATCTTAATCTTAGAGTGAGTAATACAATGCAAATCGTCTGATTACTTGCCGTCTGGGATATCAATTTTGTTCTTGTTTGATGTGAACAAAGTCAGCCGGCTGTACTTCAAATCTCTCGACTGAAAATATGTGAATCAAATGAAATTTGTATGCTCTTCGGTAGGCATTGGCTTTCCTCAGGGATCTTGTTATCCCTTTTCTGTATTAACTTAAAGCTGATGTTATTCTAATCTGTACGCTATACATACAATCTACTCTTTCGATGCTTTTATCTGTAGGTTTTATGATAAAGTGGGTCACATTTTTAATTCTATCCTACGGTTTCAGTGTACCAGGTGATAGATACTGTTGCCCGTTTTCTGTGTCTGTTTCCTAAGACTACAAAGATATTTTAGCACCACTGGCCATAGCACTAAAAAGCTATTTTAATTGAGAAATTAAATTCCAACTGCTTACTGGCGCACTTTATCAAGTCACTTCAACCAGCTGGATTCACAGCCTTCTATAATATAATGCAAAACCAGAAAATAATGAAATAGAGATTAATCAGGAAAGAAACAGAGGAAGTTCATGTAGTTAAAAATATAAGAACCATTGTTGCTTCTAGGTTTATATAAATGCAGTTTACTTTTTCGAATGCAAACAAAAATCACTTAAAATTATTAAATCAACATTTTGCGTCAATATTGTCGTGTATCTTGTCAAAAGCTCCTGAAATTCATTTTTTGTGAATTTTAACTTTAAACCTCATTCATTCCACCTTTTACGGGGGAAATCATTGTGCATATTAAAAAGAATTGCCCGGACAATTTTTTTGTGGACCCAGTCAGTGATGTTAGCCAACTAGACAAAGAGTTAAATAGAAGACTTAAACAGCAATTCAAATTATTCAAATTCTTTTGCCACGTAATTTTCCCTTAGGAATTAAGCACTGACATTAAAATTCTATCCCCCTCTTTGAACAGATGGACTTCAATTGCGTAAACACCCCTGATCCATTCTTACAACCTGAGGGACTTGAACCACCCTTAACACCAGAAGGGATCAATCTTCTGGAAATATCCTAGCTAGCTCTGCTCATGAACCCATTCATTTTGTCCACTGAAAATACTGTAAGAGTAAACAATTGTAAACCTTAGCGTTTTCAGTTGGTCATTCACTAAACCGAATTTCGAAATAAGCTACTCTCATTGTAGATAAATTACAACAAAAGAAGGGTGTCAATTAATGTTTTTCCGATCTTAAAGGCTTTAAAATGTTGATCCCAAACTTCTGGCTCTGCTTAGATCAATTATCTACGAGTGATAGATTTTTTTATTTTTCTTGATAAATAGGTTAAATGTAAGGAAACCCTTCACCAATGTTTGTACGTGTTTTAGTAAATCAAAACTTTTGATTATTATTTCAGATAAATATTTTGTTTGAAGTTACGTTGCAGTTTCAGCAAAACGCCTTAGGTACAGCTTTGAGCGGACCATTTAGAATTCGTACTTCTTAAAATTATAAGAAAACTACACAGTTGGTCCTAAAATAATCAAGTCCGGGCTCACTTGAAATTCACTGGTGACCTTGATTTTGCAGATCAGCCGATCTCTTGCCATATTCAGTTGGTGTTCGCAGGTGAGAAATTCTTCACTGGGACCGGTGAAATTGAGCATCTGGGCTTGTTTCACCATTTCTTCATAGGCGCACCTATTCTCCTTCGCAAAATCTACCATTGACATGCAGAAGGGCAAGTCATCCTTAACTATTGGAAATTCAATTGCATTGCAATTGCACTTCTTGTTTATTTCTGCCTGAAATTTTATAAAAAGTTTTTAGGTCCATTTTATCTAATAAAGCAAAATATATAGGTTACAGGGTACATCCCAGACTTCATTACAAAACTCTTTGGAGACTATACCAATTAGCGTGAATTATTTGAGTTAGAAAAGCATCTCCTGATCGCTTTTAAAATACTTTCTGCTAGTAGTGAACTAGTTGTTCATAAACTCTTAACTTTTTTTTTATATGTATCACATTTGCATTTAATTTGTATAAGCTTTGACACCTTGTTAAGATTCTTCAAAGGCTCCCCTTGAAGCCCGACTTTAGATAATAAATCTTCAAGAATGATTGCATTAGATGATGTAGAATTTAAACGAATGTTTATGAGTAGAAACATCATTTTTAAGTGCTTTTTGACAAGAGGACGTTAACTGCTATACGCCGGCCATCTACCTACTATATCGCTCACTAGATTAAATACTGTCAAAAAACGCTGAAATGATTCAAATAACCACCTAGCGTAGCTCTGCTCAGGAGAGACCAACGCTTGAGCAGAAAATAGACGATTAGCAACTGCCTAAAAGAGAACTGAAATGGTGTTTTTGTTCAACGATGATCAATACAGATATTTTAACACTACAGGAACAAAATCCACAGTGATCAAAGCAATAATTAAGATCTTCAAGGTTTGTACCTTTCATAGTGACGAGGATACTACTGACACTATTGGCTTCAGAGTTTAAGGTTCGATTTCCGTTTGCAATTCTTTAGGCATGATAAGTTTAATGTCTGAGAAATCCAACATTTGCGAAAACAAAAGTCATTGTTTAATTAATTCCAAAGTCTTCATAGTGTATTAAGTGTGTATTTACCATGGAAATCCATCAATGAACAGGGTGAAAAGTCGCCACTTGTAGGTAAACAAGTATGAGTGTATGCATGTGCGTGTCTTTCACTTGCACATTTGATTCACACTCTTCGCGAATTTACACATTTAAATGACAATATTCTGTACAGTTTGTCTATCCTTCCAGACTAATTTAAAATTTAAATGTTAAACTTATTAGACAAATGTCAAAGTGTTTTCTCATTTAGGAGCCATTTTCATGTTGGTATTCAATTCAGACATTTCCAGATCACACCATTTTCTTCTATTATACTTTTGTTGTAATCCGTCACTTCAGTCGTGTTCAAACCTTATTCTCTTAAATCTTTCATCTCGCCGCTTTTGCGTTTGTTATTTTACAGATGAAATTGCCAAGAAGGAACATGAGTTGGCAAACTAGGGACTCTTGCCTTAAACCTTGAGACCCATTCTGTTGCCTCATAAAACAACCCATTTCCAACTGTCTCAATAGCACCTAATCCAATGACTCATTTATTAATAAATAATATGCAGGATTTATAAGGTTTGTTAATCGGCTACTCACAAAGTCCATTTCTCTAGTAGACATGTCCAATTATTTGGGATGTTTGCATAAGTACTAGTTGATGGTAAACCGACTGGTCTTTCACCACAATGCACAGTCACCTCTTTTGTAAGTATTTCGGAGGGTCAAGAGCAGTTAATTTAAATTAAAAAAACGAAAGGGATCCGTAAATGAAGAAAGCGCAATGGTTCCGTCGGGTAATTGTTTCACTGAGTTATCCCCGAAAATTTTCGACAGAGCGGAGAAGAAGTGATTTCATTTAAGTCATGTGCAATAAAGCTACACAATGGCATTTAGTTCGCCAAAGTACCTTACTTTCAAGTCCGTCTCTAAACAGTGGCCTTTGTTTCTGAAAAAATTTCTGGCTAATGCAGACTTTCATAGTCCATACGCACAATAGTTTCAGGACAACGTGAAGAAAACAACCAAAAACAATGTAAAAAAAGGATTATCTTTGCAAAACAAATTGGATTGGGTTTTAAAGTTAAGCTTCATAGTCTCCACTATAGAGTTTATATGCTATGCCGAAGAATCGCCGAGAATATTACAAACAATTTTGGTGAAAGGAGGAGAAGCAGACTTCGAGGGACCGCATCTTCCCATCTATACCAAATCTAGCACGCATGTAGTAGGTGACTGCGTCAAAAACGATCTTCCAATCCCTTTGACGGACTCTACTTTTCTCCCCTCTCTTCACTTCGGCACGATATAGAATTGTTAAATTATTTCACTTTATAAAAGCGAAGAATTCGTGAACTGCTACATTACTCTTATATGGTGGCAAATTTTTTCCAACATTAGTTTTTGAAAAGGGAATAGAAAATGTAATAGAACTCTCCTAAAAATACTTCAGTTCCTCTTAGTGGGTGCGTACGAGCTATCAAGTGGAGAATCCTGATATAGTAGGCCGCCATTTAGTTGGACATCAAGCTCAGACCACCCGATGTACCCAAAACGTCTATTTCTATTTCTGATTGTTGCAATAGAGTTGAGCTTGATTTCATTGTCGAGAAAGTCCTTGATTAACATGTCATCACCTCTTGCTTCAACACTGAAATAATGCAAAGCCGTGTTTCAAGTAGAGGGAATAGCCTATTTCAGCTATTAACATGAATTCAGAGACCATCGAGTGGCTGTAAGATTTTTATGTTCTGATGTTGCTTGTGTCTGAATTCAACATCTGGACCTTTGCTGGCAGTTGACTATATATATTTGCATATGCATGCACCAGCCAGGTCACCTAGATCGTCATTAAATACCCTTCTTACTGTTAAGACACTTTGGCCTCTGAGGTCACCTAAACATATACCAAACTAGCTGGCTTAACACATTACATAGTTTAAGAGTTTGCAGATCCTCTGCACTTCAGCTCTACTATTCAGTCATAATAAATCAAAGTAAAGCTTGTTATTTCCGTCTCTCAAGCATTTTTATGAACATTAGGAGAAAATCAGAAGTTGAGTGATTGATCCACTTGCTTTCTTTCTTGCCGTTTTGCTTTAACATTTTGGTTCAGTCATTTTAGCTGAATGTGCTCGTTAACAATGAATTTCTTCTCATTAGACTGAATGGTTTGAGGCATTCTTTTAGTTAGACATGAGAAAGCTGGTGACTGAACCTGAGCTTTGGACCCTTTCCGTCTAGAAAAGAAGGAGTCTTGCAAAATTTGGTTTTCCAGGGATCTTAGTATTCCGCATCGATGTCATGCGCGGCTTATGCAAAGTACGTCTTAGAAATGAAAAAGTATACAGTTGTTGGTGCCAGACACTTTAGCACGTTTCTAAAGAACTTAATTTTAAAATTCAGTGCAAGAGCATCAAAAAAGTAGACTGTATTACATCGCTTGATGCCACTAACGTACCTAGGCCTTAGGAAGCATTTCCTCAGTCTTAAAATTAAAAAATGAGTCAAAAGGGCGTTAAAATGGAAAATGAACCTCAGTTACACTTATGGATGTCAGTTAGACCCTCACTCTTGATAAACTTAATAGTTTCTGCAAACATGCATAGACTGTTTAAGAAAATACCATTCTAAGTGGCGAACCGTTTTGGATTCACTCTAGCCACATTGTAGAATCAACCGTTTGTGGCTGTAATGCCAAGCCTCAGTCACTTTGGAACAGCGACAAAGAGCATGGAAAAAGAGCATGAGTTCAGCTTGCTATTTGCAATACCTTGCAAGTTCTCTGAATTTCAAATAACAATGGAATAGAGATCAAATAATCTGTTATACTTCAATTGTTTTCAATAGGGAGACCTTAGTTGGTTTTTCTGCTAAAAGTTACAATCATTAAGTGCCTACCTCGAAGGTACAAACTATTTAAATCTCGAAAACTTTACAAGTCGGCTTGAGTGGCTGAATATGCAGGATTGGGTTCAAATTAGGCGCTTGCCTATATATGGTCAAAGTAACGCAGCTGATACCCACTCCTAAAAAGGCGGAATTCATGTGAAGTCGTTTCAGTACTCTAGACAATAATTAGTTCAGATGGACTATACCTTCTCTGTGCTCCTACCTTAATGCCAATTAATAAGCCTTGACTACTTTTCCAAAGTTTTCCCCATGCCTTTGCAAATGCACCCATGGTTCGTCAACCAAAAATAAGTGAAGCAAATGATGGCAACCTAAAAGTCTTGATTATTGGATGCACCAAGTCTTCCAACAATAATAACTCAAATTTTCATTGGGAGTCTTTGGTGGAAAACAACATGCAAAACTTACTTCAATCTAGGTATTCTTAGCAATGGCATTAAGTATGGCGATAGGACAAGGCCAAACGCATGTACATGTGTGAACCGAAATAACTATAGTCTTACAAAGATATAAAACCGTATCATTTCGTGCTTTACTTCAGGCAGATTTAAATTCGCTCCAGCACTGGAGGGGGCAGAAATTTTCGAGTTCATGCAGCAAACGCACGTTTTTTTCTTAAAGTACGGTGGCGATTATGGCCTCTTTGATAGATGGTAATAAAGAACCTCCAAGGGTTCCTTCGCTGTTGTCGGTGTGGCTTGATGTTAAACGCTCAAAAATGTTAACTTGAGCAAAGGAAAGTTAGCCGATATGCTTTAGATGCTCGATCTAAATTGAATTGCCATCAATCCCGGTACATCATTTCAGTTATCCACGGTTTCATTGGGCATCAATTTGTAATGGAGGTGGTTGTATTCAAAGCATACAAGTCTCAAAAGTTCTTGATCTTGCTTCCACCATCGATAGTGTGCTCATTTATTGAAGCCATTTTGAAAAAGTTCCACAAAAAACGGAAGTTTTCCCCCTTCATATGCATGGCCCCAAAATTCAACTGCACATCCCTTCTGATGCTTTTGAATGGAATGGTGCTACAAAATGTCCACAAATTCATTTTTTATGTGGCTCGATCGGCATTCTTGTTGTGAACTCTCTTTTTGAATTGATTACTAAAAGGCATTTTTGGTTTCATTCGTACGAGTGTGATGTAACAGCCAATATTTCTTTCTTTCAGCAATTAAGTTCAACGCCTTTTTAACTTTATGGTATCCTGAAAAGCGAACCTCGTCTTTTAATAAATTTCGCGTTGTTTCACTTGGCCAAGCGTCTCTCTTCTGTACGGGGCCCATTCCTTTTCCCCTTATTGCCCACTGTTTGACAGAATTTCCAGATACATTTAAATAGGAATTAGGTATTTGTTAATCTTGGCCTTAGATGAACAATTCTATAATATTTTAATTTCAGCATCATGAAGTTACTGACGTCGATTCCTTAACTAAGGTATCTCTAATGGTTCTTAAAAAAATATTTGCAATAGTTTATAGCTCCCTATTTGAAACATGTAAATAAAAAAGTGCTTTTGAACGAAACCTTCTAAGCTTTTTTTTCCCAAAGAGGAAAAGTATAACGTCAACTTCCTTGACCAACAATATTTTTTTGTAATATTTTGAGATAACCGCGTTTGAGTGTTGGTTAAGGTTCTTATGCTATCGTCAAAAATTTTGATGATAGCATAAGTATTTCCGCTTGGTAGTACCTTGCAAAGTAAAATGAACGTCAGTAAACTTGGATTTAGTCAAATTCTATTGTACCAACTGTCGATGCCAGTTTGTTACAAACAAAAGCTCAAACAGTGCTATATTGGGTGCTCCAAGGATTGGGCAGCATCGAGCTCCTTAAGTAAGCCTTAGGCATTTTACATCTTAATATAAGCCATGAAATAGCTTTAGTACAATATTTCCAGACCATTGAAGGCGGAGTGAAAGCGCCGAACTCAAACTTCAAATTTTTAGTTCAGGTCATTGCTGCCAAATTAAATATGTTTGCGTTTGGCAAGGAATAAGTTGTCGAAGTAGGGCTAGCTTATGGGAAAGGTTGATTCTAAAGAAAAGTGGCTAATAAAATAATTTTTCAGCAGCTGGCAGTCCTGCATTATTTGATTTTAAATGCCTTGATTTCAAACTTATTTAACCTTTACGTACTCAAATTTGTGAATACACTAATTTGTTTTCTAACCTGGATCGTATACATTCGGCAGCCGTATTCGGAGTAGGCATAGCTGGTATTATCGTGGCTGGGAATCTCAGTTGGTGTGTCTCTATCACAGCGACCATACGGAGGTTCTTTTTGAATATTCTCGATCGCCTTGAATTTAATTTCCGTGAGAGTGCCGGGCTGCACATTGATTCCCATCTGATTGACATCTGGATAAGTGTGAGCGGTGTGTATGACTACGACAGCTCCAGAAAGCTGAGACTTGATTTCAGAGGCGAAGCAATCATGGCATATTACATCATCATGGCGCTCGTTCAGGTATGAAAAGAGTTCGATGGAGACCACTCGTTGACTTATGTTTGGGTTGATGTCTAGACTGTGGCAGTTTAGGTAGAGTGCATGGAGTACATGGCGCCAGCGTCCCACTTTATAACATGGCTCAGCTATTCTGCTACTTCCTTCCAAGTATTGCACCTAAAATTAAGATTAGAAAATGCATGGGTAAAAACCACTGAAAATCTACAAACAATTACATGTTAAGATATCAAACAATCTACTCTGAATGGGTTGTGGTAAAAAACTTAAATATTGTGCCAAGTGCTTTTCTTTAAATGAAAGCAGCGGCTTATTTTTTTTTCCTTTCTATAAATAACCCTTGGAGTAAACGAATTTAACGCCAAGGTTAAAGTAGTATGGCTCTTGTCAGGATATTCGATTAAGACCATCATGAGTGTGGTTAAAAGTTGGTGAACATCCAAAAAGTGTTTGAATAATTTATTTCCACAGTATTGCATTCAAACATAACTTTCGGCATATAACAGACCTGCAGACAGAACTAAATTTCATGTTGCATTGTTATTTTGTTTTTCAATTTTTAACATTTGAAAATCTAGCTTCTGTCCAAAAAAACATTGTTTCCAACTAATTTATAGAAAGAAGCTTCTTAGTCATGTCACTGCATTTGAATTATTTTATTAATCGGCTTAGGGAAATTCAACGTTTGAAAATTTTCAAGCAGTTCATTTCTTTTAAAATGTAAAAATACCACCAATAGTTTCAAATTGGCAAATTCTAAAGGAAAATTAAACTTCTTCTTTACATTTTGGCAATCTATTTGCTGAATTGACTTCATATTTTGAAATTCATAGCTCAGTTGCCTAAAGTTGTGGCAGTTGTGTGAAAAATCAAATGGTTTTTACGACTAGAAGCTCATTTAAATAGAATATTCCGAACATCCCGAATGGAGACATGGAAACTGCCTGGAGTTTGAATTAAGAATGGGCAGGATCCAGTATTGAGTTGTTTGAATTTGCTAGAAGGTTTATTAACAATGGCGAAAACAGTGTCAATACGAGCGGCTCCTGTTTGTATGGAAATAAAAGCTTCTAAGAGCAACGGACAGCACTCCAGAGAGGCCAGTTTTTGTTCTACTTAGAAGGTTTAATTGCATGTTATACACCACAGAAATGCTGTTTCGATCAACATTCAGGCAGTCAGAGCAGGGCAAAATAAGAGGTCATATCAAAGGCAATTAACTCTGACAGCAACAATGAAATTATTATAATTATGCAGACCATTCTGCTCATTCCCAATCATGATGACGGTAGAAAATTTATCCCTGATATTTTAAAGCTGATAAATTGGTGACACTACTGATATCATAGAATGCATAGAAGATATTGACAGCAGACAAATTTTTTTCAATTTATCTAAGCTTCTTCAATGTCAAATTTAAGCTATTACTTTCGACGATGTGTGCATACCCCAGAGCAGCTTGGACGCCTTAGAGAAAAACACCCGAAATGACCTCATACCAGCTTCAGAAGCACCAAAATACGTCGATTGACAAAGAATTAGTTTCAAATATAATTCTTTGCGCTCAGAGGTGATTTACTGAAGTATTAATAAACTCCGTCCAAAAAAGAACTTTAGGTCGCATATTTCTTGGCAACGTATGAACACTGAATAACTATGAAGGTCGAGTGATTGGCAAAAAAATGTATTTCTAAATTTTCACTAAAACTCAACTGAAATTAGCGATTCCAATTACCTCTGTCTTCTCCCACTCATCTCTCTCTGACTGACCACTGCCTTCAGATTGACCATCAAGGCTCGTCTTGCTCACGTCTTTAATAGAAATCGCTATGCTTTAATCGGAGTAATAGCCCTTCATTGAAAAAAAAATTCAATTGAAAATGTTCAGACGAATAAAAGTTGGTTTTCAAGTCAAATTAAAAGTGATGAAAAGAAGCTTTTTCAATCAGAATGTAGAAAGTATATGTTGGTTTTTTCCCCATATGTTTTAAGAACGAGAATATTGTGGCTGAAAGAAAACAGTCGGAAACGTCATTCACAGGCCTGATCAGCTCTGACGGAAGTTGTAGCCGTTAATAAGAAATAAGGCCTTTTATGGCTTAACAACCGATTGCCTTAAATTTACCCTATCTATAATAGCAGTTGGATAAATATTTGACTTTCAATAAAACCAGTACTATCGCAGCTAAGTTGGCCACTTTGATTCTGAGGATGGCTTCGTGGGAGAATAGGAGTATTCTGGAATAAATAACGAAAATTCGATTGCACCTAGCCTGTCAAAATGTCACTACACTCATGTCTATTAACTTGTTCTTCAGGATCACTGAGATCACTGATTTCAAATCCATGAAAGAGTTAGATTTTAATATTCATCCACTACACTTATTTTGTAAACAGGAGAAATGGATCAATCAAGCCAGATATTAAGGAATTTTGATGCATCTCGAAGATATATAAATTTGCTAGATGTGAGATCATATTCTGAAGAATAAATATGTTAAAGAACTAATTAACATAAATTGAAGTGCTGTTTGACCAGTGACTGAAGTGTTAAGATAATAGCCATATCCTTTAGCTCACCAAGCATTGAATAACAGTTTCGTTCTGCACGTGACCGAGTGAATAGTAGCTGCCTTTTGGAAGGCTTTCTAGATATCCACCCATAGAGATGGCGCTTGAGATCACCTCGTAGTCGTGGGACTTATTTCTAAAGAAGTACAGACCAGCAGCGAAGTCATTGACGTTCTTTGCAAAGGCCCTTGGGTCACGAAATTTGAGCTGCTTGATTCTCTTCATGCCAGGAGGCGAAATCGGTCGGAGATTGCAGATGGTAAAAGATGGAAAAGGGGAAGGAGTGTCTCGCAAAACTCGAGGTGGGTGGATGACATCATAATCGAAGTACTGTCGTGCTAGAATGATCATGCACGTGAAAAGGCCTATGAAGAGACTGAGGACAAAGGTGAGCCATATTGTGCGAATGCCTTTATTAGGTGAATTGACAATTCGTGGAACGCCTCGGATTGTGGTAGTCTGGCAGAAGCGCAGTAACTCCTGCTTGTAGGACGGCGTCGCGACTTTTCTTTGACTTTCAGCCATTCTGAAATGCTCAACCTGCTGAAATCTCTCATTTCTTACACGGCCTGCCTAAAAATGCTTGGGTTTTTGAACGATCTCTCCACCTACCAATGGCATCGCAGGTTGCTACACCCCGTAAGCCAATAAGAGTCCACGAAGCTGTGAACTACCCAATGAAATAATTACATGCTTAATTTATTTAAAAATAAATGATGATTCAACTCAACAGGTAAAAATTTCTTTGCTTTTTATGTACTTTCCTTAAGAACATATCATAGTTAGCAAAAAACACAAATTAAATTCATTGCGGATTTCTTGCATTTCGTAGATTTTAGCGGACGCTGATGTATTTCTAACTAGATCGAGCATGAATGTAGAAAAGGGAGACTGAATGCGGTAGATCTGTACAATTAATTGCCAGTTTAATTAAAGTGAGTTCAAATTAATTTTTGATAAATATTTTAAGTGCTAAGTCTAAATGATGCTTTGACATTGCAAACGTTGCTGTGGAACGCATTTCAGAGGGCGTCCTTAAGCGTTCACGCTGCCTCTTTGAAATTAGCCTGTCACATTGCCAGTCTCCTTCTGGTATAAGCCATTAAAAATGACTGACTGTCGATTAGTAGGGCAGGAGGATATTATTGCATCTTTGTCTAGTCGGCTAAAATATCGAAATAATCTAAAGTGCCAGGCAACTAGACGAATCAAAATGGCCACTTTTTTATTTATTAAGAGGTCCCAATTAAATGCAGAAAATAAATCCAAAGGAGGTTAGTGGCTTAAAATTTTTTGAAGAAAGTTCCCAGGGGAAAGAACAAGCCGAAATATTTTAATAAAGCAGTAGGTATTATAGCAAAATATTTAAGAGTGAGCCTGAACTTAAAAATTTAAGGGCTGAGTCTTAGAAATGAAGCGGTGAAAATGGAAGATTAGAAAAAATGATTGGAAGAGAACAAAGTCCCCGGTGAAATCGAGTTTTGGGTAGCAGTAGCATTTCGAAAAGGAAGAAGGCATGATTGAACGGTGACAGACAGAATACGCAAACGAATTGCAAATTAGCAGATCAAACTCACTTATCTTTGGTGTGTTAAAAAAGCCTTTTCATATTCTTTTCTTTAGCTTGGATCAAAAGATTAATCCAGTAAAGGTGAGAAATAAATCAGTCAAATTAGTTCGGAGCATTCGTTTCTCATCTTGTCGCAATCAGTGATAATGCCAGCTTCTCAATTAATAAAGGCTCGGGAAGACTTGGAAATGATTGCAACCAGCTAAGCAATTGTTAACTAAACATTTGGTAGGCCTGATCAGTCTCGCTATCAAATTATCCACAGCACATGTTTATTTCCAAAAAAATGAGACCTAGACGAAAGACTCCAGTTAAATGAGAATCTGTCCTCCCACTACGACAATGATCTCCACACGAGGAGAAAGTAACGAGTGGACCGAATATAATCAGAATGACTGACAAACTGTTTGTTTGAAGACTGTGTTTTCCCCTTATCTCCGGAAGATCAAAGATAGCTAAATGCCGTAAGACGCATTTTGAACAATTGCTCTTTTTATTCGCCTTATTAATGCATAGGTATTTTACTTTTTGATCACAACTGTTGTGCTAACTCATAACCTACACATAGGATAGGAACTACTGGTGGATCATTGCCATGCATTTCCCACTTTTTGATGTAAATTTACATATTTCGGACTCATTCGCCAACACACATCCTCTCAAAGCCGTACCATAATTACCGGAAATTATCAATTTCAAGCTTGGCAGACATTATGCTGGCTAGTTTTAGGTGCAATTACATGCAGTTATTTTTATTCAGACCAAGGGTTTCTTGATATTTAAATGCTTAGAAAATCATGCAATTGGTGGTGTTAAGATCAGTCATGCGGGCAGAGGTAAAGCACACTTGGTCTGGATTTAACTCATTATTTTACCCAACCACACAATTTTGTCTTTCAATTTTAAATCAATTAATTTTTCTTTAGTTGAACGGCCGAAAAACACCTATTTTTGTTCATTTGCATAGTTTACTCACATAAAGAGTAATAGATCGTATGAATCTAGTAAAACAGTGCTAATTCCAAAAAAAATTGCTACTGCTGGAAGGTTATCAAGGTAAAAACCTGGTACATTTAAGTTGTAAGATAACTTCTTACTTAGGGTCTGAGGCGTTGTTTTATTGCATTTGTCAGGATAAAGTTTGCCTCTTTAAACGAGTGACAAAGAATGCAGACTGCAAAAACAAACTTAGACAAGAAATAACTTCCCTTTAAAGGAGTTTTAGACTTATCAAAAAAGTAAAAATGTTAGCTTGTCTATAAGATTTAATCTTGTAATAATAATAATAATAAGGATGGTATACACGTTCGTCAAGCGCTACCGGAGAATCGAACAAATTTTATCCTTCAGTACCAATCAAATTTAGTTTCGCTGATCACATAACCTGCTTCTTTAAAGTCCAATAAATTTGTTTTGTAGATCTTCTTTCTCCATCAATGCAACCATGGCGTCTGATTTTATCATCCTGATTTATCTTCCAAGCGGAAGGCATCTTCCACCTTTTAGTCAATTTTGGGAGAATCGTGAAATGTGTTGCCCATTAAATTATCGTGTAAAACGTGTGTTTTTTTACCGGCTCTAAACATTACAAACAAGATCGTACAGAAGGTTTTTGGCCGGAGAAGAAGAATTGACAGACCCGGTGGAGTTTGGTTCTGGGACTCATTTTCATTTTGTGACTTCTTTGACAAGGTTAATTTCCCTGTTAAAATTGAGTTTGTTTAAATTTCAGTATCACGCAGGAGTTTCTTTTGTTAACCAAACTCTCCTTCTGTCCTCGGCTATTCTCTTGGATCAACTTTAAAGTCTACTTTCTCTTTTAAAGATCTCATAGCCTGTACAATCCGCCAACCTAAAATTGACAGTCTTGTCTCGCATTTTTCATTAAATGAGATAGAACTATCCATATGGAAAGATTTTGACCACAAGGGTAGGGATTCACAAGCTTGAACTGGTAATTGTATAAGTTCTTCCTGACCAATCAGGCATTTCAAAGTTAAAAAAAAATATTATCGAGAACACAAAGGTACTTCTGTGTTGGCTGAGTTCAAACGCATATCGGTGGGAACTACTGACCTTCTGAAGTGCACAGACATCAGAAATTATTCAGACGTTATTCTCTTATTCAAGTTCATTTCGGTACCGATCTCTAACTTTCATTTCAATAAAGATTATGATGGTATCATTAAGGTTTATGAGCATTAAACTTTCATATAAATGACTATAATGCTTCACTCTAAACAAAGAACAGATTAAACGGCTGTGAAACAAATAGCCAGTTAGCTCAGCCTCACATCGCTTGTATAAATCTTTTTTTCCAGGAAGTCCATATTGGGATATGAATAGTCGGGATGTAGCGATTTCGTAGAGAGCCTTTGGATTAACAAAGGGTACACAAGTGGTAGAGAAGGATATAAATTGAAATTGATTCATCTCATTTCGCTTCTAAGTAGCATGCAATAAATCTTCTGTTATAGAGTTTGTTCAATTTTCATCAATATTGTTTACTTCAAATAAGCATCTTATTTATTTGGTAGCCCCTAAAATCATGATTTTAATTGAATATGGACATGCAACCAATGTTGTTAAACTAAAATTCCTGCAGTTCTATATAAATATCAGTTGCGAATTTGATAGGCCCTCGTGAAAGCTTGTATGTGGGAAAGAGCTTGCAACTGGAAAACAGGCAATATAGTTTGGTGGGAAGGTAAGTATTAAAACTTGTTCCTTAAAAATTTTCTCATTTCAAAATATATCATGACAGTAATTTTCACAAGCATGTAGTTGAATTCTGCTTGGACGATAGGATCAGAGATAAGAGAAAATTTCAGTGCAACCGATTTCACTTTATATTTGAACAAAGCATACTTTTGGATGGAGGGACTAACTACACTTGAGACAAAGGATTGGTTAGGATTTGCAGTCATGACAACTTGGCTATGTAGCATTCACGCCGGAATGCATTTCGTTTATGGTGGACTGGGAGTATAACCCAAGGGCAAAGTGTGGACCCATTTTAATTACAAACTCAATGGATACAAAAGTTGGTATAATGCTTTCACTACTGTCTACTTTCATGGTGTTTAACTTATAAGTAAAAAGAGATGGTTCTCATCGCCATATGTGTCATTTCAAGACCAGAGTAAAACACCATGATGTTAACATGATACCATAAGTCAAAATTCAATTCCGGAAAACATACCGTCTAGATAAATAGTTCCTAAATTAAGGTGAAAATGACATATCGTCTCTCATTCATTCAGTTATCAGACCTCCTATCGAAAAAAGAATTTTTCTTGCTCTAGCTAAGTTGTGGCACTAAATCTAGAGCAACAATATTGCCCAACAAGAAAATGAACTAATATTTCTGAATGAAATCTCTTTCAAGGTGAATTGCTAGAGCATCTAAGTGAGGGCTAAGTGGGGTTGAATATTCATAGAGTTTTCAGACACAGGAATAAAAAATACGGGCCAGAGTGTTGGTCCATGCGTCAATTTAGGACTTTTTTGTAAGGTTCGTAGCTATTGAGGCATAAAGTTGGTTTTCTGTCTCAATCAAGACAAAAACAAATCTCCAAAGGCTCGTAGCCACTTGAATAACATCTATCCATGCCTCTTTTGCCTTTGCCGTCTTCCACTAATAGCCAGCCCGTCTGCCCAATTATATTGAATGCGGTATTCAAAAAAACTTTCATCCGACTAATCATGCTAAACTTGGCAGCTTTGAGCTGTTGGTTACTCGGGACAGCTCTCGACACAGCTCTCGGGCAACCGATTCATGAGTCTGAATACAATTTCTACAGTTACGAATTTTTTTTAATTTTGGTATGCTCTTCATGAAATAGTTTATGAAGTTTTAAATCACTCTTAGAGTATTTATCCACTACCTAATTTTACACTACAAGGGAGTGAAATGTAATCGTATTTTCACAAAACTTGTTCGGCCTTCTTCTGTGTCTGTTCAAAAACGATTTTCTTGAGTTTGGTTACTGTCTGTAAGTGCAAACTTAGGTCTCAGTCGAAGCTAGATTTCTGCGAATCCTAACATCTGACAGAGGAAAATTTCCATGAAGTCATCATGATTAAATAAATCTTATTTGACCATCCCCTTAAAAGCTAGTGAAGTTCAGTGGAATAATTGTCACTGCATCCATGGTTATTGCATTTATGTGATTTAACGAACCGGAACACTCACGTATCAACTATGAAGTTCTAGCTCGATAGTGAAGAGCTCAATAATCGCTGATCTCGAGTGTTGATAAATTGTAAATTTGGTTACTCTTGAATCTGTTGTGAAATCAAAAGCAGTAGTGCGACATGCTCGAGTAAAAGTAAATAAAACTTGCTTTGATCACAAAACTTCAATAGATTTATCTGAATCTTACAAGTTACTAAGGGTTTTTGATTCTGATGCTAGCTTGAATTGGAGCAGTATCACTTTAAGTCCCACCGCCTCCATAACATTTATTTTCTGTAACAATGTCTCAACTATTGGCTATGAACTTAAAGTAATCGAAACGTTTAGGTCAAGGGCCTCCATCCAATTATGCCGGTTCCTCAAACACTGACATCAAGGTTTCGAGTTCGAGGTCAAGGTTTGCAAATACTACATAATTTTGTGGCTTTATTTTATTTGAACTAAGTAGACTGGCGAGAATGCTAAATCATACCCGTATTTCAATTGTTCAATTCTTCTGACATATTGATAACCATATTGAATGTATTGTAAACTATAGTAAACTATAAATAGCGTGTTTTCCATTTAATAAAGATTATTGACAAAGACATCACAATCGATGGTCCATTTTGTATGCAATTCGAGTGTTTGTTCTAATTAAGTCTTCATTTCTTCTAAGAGGAAGTACCTCCGCACCTTTTGAGGTCTGCGAGGTCTTTCCCAAAATAAAGGCGCTACAGTTCCAGCTGATCTAAGCAAAGGCCTGATTAACGAGAATGATTGTAATCAGATGCGAACAGAGAAATGCTGGTTAATGTGACTCGATAGTAAGTCTCTTTGGGGCTATTTTAAGTAACTAAGACTGAAAATTACCATTTGAAAACGATAAATTTCATATTTAACATCCTTTTTAATTATACTTTCTCCAATCACAATTTAAATTTAAAAATTCGAGCTAAATTCTCCAAAATATACTTTGCATATGTTGAAATAGGGGAAAGTTTTGATGAGATCATAAAGATTTCTCATAGTTTGGGGTCGCAGAAAATATCATAAACTTCGTATGTTTCATTTTTCATGATCCGAAGAAGTTTTGCATGCCCATTCAATTAACGGAAAATGAACAATGGCATTTATTCACATATAACTTATACGAGAAAGTAGATGTATGTTAGTTTGATAGGTTCAAACCCTATTTTTTAACCTTCAAAATGTCAGAAAAAAAAAGATTTTTAAGTTCGGCTTTGCATGCAGCATGACACTATTTGGAGAGAAGGCTCTTTTTTACGACAAGTTAACATTGTATCGTTGTTTTACCAACAAAGTTCACGTGTGTATTATCAATTGAACATCCCAGACACAAGCGTTTCTCCAAATCACACCTGAATGAGCACTTTTGTGCGTTCGGAATGGCCTATTAATTTTGCAAACGAAACTTTAAGTGAACGACCCTAAATATTTCAAATTAGTTTCTGCTGTATTTCACTCCGGATTATGAAAGGCCTTCTAAGAGGGCAACCTTACATTTAATGTACATCTTCATCTAGGTAGTCATGCGTCCTTGGTTGTACTACCATAAACTGAGCATTTGCATGAAAACCAACCCCGAACTAGAAAACCTACTACTGTGCAGATATATTATACTTTAATTCTATTCATTCATCATCTAGTCATTTACAGCAAAGCAAAATATCTCGGCTTTAAATAATGTGCGATTCTAAAAACTCTATTCTCGTGCTTGAAGGGTAAAAGAATGGACTCCTGATTGCAAAAACATGGGATATGCTACTCTCTTTTGTAAAATGATTCGATTCTTGAGGTAGCATACCTTCTGGCTCTAAAAGCCTCGTATAGCCTGCAATACTTCCAATCGTTTTCCTGGCAAGGAGGTTATAGACTGATAAGTCATCTTACGCTAGGCATATTATGCAAACTCCTCACGCAAACAGATATTTCCAAAGCTAACTATTCAAATTGCTATAGATTTATGTGCACATAAAGCGTGGCTTGATTTTTATGGCGGTTGAAATACGGACTAGTGGTTATTGTTTCGCTCAAAATGTCGCCTATGCTTTATTCCCTTGTGGCAGGCACTTGGCTTAACATCATGCTATGAAACTCTTGAAGTCTAAAAGAGAGGAAATAGAGAGAAATCGGATGCTTCACTATACAAGCAAGGTTGTTAAACAAAGCGTGTCTGGCTCACTGGTTTCAGAGTTCACATACGGAAACGTGTCTGGCTAGAGGGTATTGCAGAGATCCATGAATAAGTGATTTAATGGGTTAAGGCTGAGTTTAAGGGACGCTTAATTGCTAAAGAATGATTTTTTGTGTCTAGCCTGAGACTGCATGTATCATATTAAAACTAGTCCGTAGACTGTTTTTTCCATACTAGTGGATAATTTTACTCTCACTTTATTTTTATCACCCATAAATCGGCTTGCCAATTGCAGTAAACAAGTACCAGGCTCATTTTTACTTAATAATAACATGTTGATCGCATAACTTAACGGAGAGTTTGATTGGACCTTCCTTTAGAGAACGAATGTAAAGTGTCAAAGCTTCAAATTCGGATTACAAATGATAGTGTTTGAAATGACGTGCCTGTTTAATTTGAGTTGCTTAAAGCACATCTCAGCTCGGATCTCATTGTCCTCAAAGTATATATTCCTATTCACATCCTCTAGATATTCACTAAACTCTAGACTTCATATCGATGTCCTAGTCTCCACGCGCACAATAAGCGTTGATAGCATAAGGGCATGAACAATCTTAAACAACCATTGCTGATCAAAGAGCGCTCAGCCAGAGCCCCCAGTACCTTCAATACAAAATTATTCAAGGCGCTTTCCACTACCACAGGAAGTGAAGAGAGGTAATGTATATATATATATATATATATATATATATATATATATATATATATATATATATATATATATACATTTACTCAAAGTTTGTTCGTACCACGAAAATGGAAGTTAAGCGCATGCAGAGGTTATTACCTTTATGAAGAGCATAGCCATTGGAGGTCAACGAGCGAAAAACAAATTTTATATCTTAAAAAAATTAAATAAGAAGATAAACTTGAATACTTCATTCCGGTGTTAGCTCTGCACTTTGTTCCTTAGTACAGTATTACAAAGGTGGACAAAATTGACTTGAGACAGATTTCTTCAATTTATAGGTAATTTATTATAAAATAAAGATTTTTCCGAAATCGATGAAAAAAGGAATAATATTTATTGAAATATACTTTAATGTTTTAATCTATAGAAAAATAATTTTGCTTGTATTTTCGATTTTTCAATTATTATATTTTCAAATCAATACATTAATTTAATTATCATCACATTAACAAATAAGATTGCCCATATTGAGATTCGTTTAATTTCCTCGAAATTTTATTTTGAATTTAGGCGCTTTCCGCTCATAAACGTAAGGCAGATTTTGTGTGGCAAATCCCGTCTCCTCTCAAATGACTTAAGCAAGTGATTTCTAAACGCAAGCTGGTACTCACTCCACGCTGTCATAACTGGAAAATCAAAATTTGACTTAATATACATTGAGAGAGCTGATATGTTATTTGTTTGATGTTTTTCTTTTTAGCTGACCCTTAGCCTGTATGTTTGAGGACGAATGGTTTTAAACTAAAGAAATTGTCGATGTGGCCACTTGGGTGTGAAAGTAAATCCTAACATCTCTTTAATTTCCTGAAAGTCAGACTTACCAATTCGATCAATGCTAGGGTGAACTTGTAGCTATTCAAAGGATTTTTTCATAGCAAAATGTGCTGTTGAATCAGTTTTTTAACTATCATATGGAACCACCGGTAGCCATCATAGTCAAGCTCACCATGTGAATTCCTTGACGAATTAAACTCCGGTTTCATGAGGTGGAATAAAGTAGTTACAATGGCGATAATGAATTGAGAGTTGAAAATTAAAACACTTGGGCTAAACTTTGCTGATCTGATTAGCCTTGAAGGAAGAAAGCTTGGATACACATACCAACTGCCACTCGAGAAGAAGCCGAAAAGTAGGTCAGATGGATTAATCACTAAAAGTTTAATTAAATGACAGAAAGTACGAGTTAAACAACACTGTCTTTTGAGGGAGGATATCATTTAAGACAATATAAAGAATAAAAAAAAAGGTCGGACATTTTTTAGTCTCCCCAAGTCCTCAGTTATTTAAGACCCTCTATAAATATTGCTTTAATCACCATTACGTTTAAGAAGGGGACTTGAAGTAACCGAAGCTGTGAGCAGGTTGGTAAAGTCAATTTTGTCATTCTCAATGAGCGAAATTCGGAAAGAAATGAAGTTGATTAAGTCAGACCAATGGCAACGGTTTAGTTCCACTGATAAGATACAGGCGACACGAATAAAGCAGATTTTAACAAAAATTGGTTGAACAGTCGAATTTGCAGCAATTATTTAATGAAATCACTAAACAACTAGCCAGGTGCATTTGTCCGAGCTAGGACGGGCCTTAGACATCAGTAAACAAATCCTTATAATTTAAACAGCCCTCAGTACGCCTCTGAGTTTCCCTTGTTCGTTTCTAAAGGCTTAAGCCAGATGTTTTAAGGCGGTATCGCGTGTTTCGTTTCTGAGGTCGGTGGTTTCATCGTATTCCAAATGTGAATAGAGCTCCACTGTCAAAGGTATTGCAAGATGCGTCAATAGAGTTGCTATGACTGGTGGTTCCTTCTTCTCAAAAGGGTACATTTAAACATAAAAATCTAAATCAGACTGTACAAGAATTTCTAGTCGTCTAAGCTTTTATATGTCTCCACAGTGAGATTACAGGTACGCTTCATGATGGTAAAAAATGTACTGAATTAGGTCCTCATATGAAGGAGGGATTTGACAACGGGCAATTACAGAGGGGATTAGGAGTGATTTATTCATAAATGACAGCAAGTCTAGAGAAAAGTGATGAAGTGCATCTATTTAACCATTTCATTTTTCTAAAAAGTCCCAAGACGCCTTTTCATTAGGGTGTATGGATTAAATAAATTGGCAATATCTGAACTGTGTGAAATTTTCGTTTCTTTGTGTAAAGGTGCCCATTACTCCAGAACCTTTTAAGTTCATCCATCGTGTGTCGTGCATTTTGTAAATGAATTTTACATTATAAATAACTCCTCGCCCTTTCCCCCTCCCCCTTCCTCTTCCCCAGCCTGCCAGCACTGAGAAAATGTATATTTTTCAAGTGGCGGTCAAACCCACCCTCAACCTCTCGTGGTGACCACCGGTAACCGCAGGGCAACTCTGGGGGTTAATGAAAGGGGCGGCCGGATAGGACCAATCACCCACCGGAAGCACGACGTAAATACCTGGATTCATGGTCTCAAACTGGGCTGTGGAAAGTGCGTGCATATAGCAATGAATGGAATCTCCGCCAGAAAATTGAAATGACTTCTGGAAGAAGTATAAAGATTGTCTGCCCTTAACAATGTCGAGGACGGACAAGATGCCACTGCGAAGTTGAACTGCTATCTGTACTATGAAACCAGAGAACCGAAGACGTCGATAACTGCTTTTACTGTCTTCTGTTTTAACTGTTGTGTGCTACTTGTTGTAAAAGCCATTTGTACTTCTCTTGTACCCCCAATAAGTCCTTGAGACTTCCCCTAATGGGTGAGGAGTAAATAAACAAATAAACAAAAATAATTTGCAAGTACTTAGAAAATAATTTGATGCACTAGCACCCCATTAGAACACAAACTGAAAAATATGTTAACTAAAGAATAGTATCTACTGACTGTTTTAATTTATTAACATGAAGGTTATTTTTTCATAATGAACGCATTCATCAATTGTTAACTACTTTGCACTTTTATAATGGAGTCTGGTGCTGAAAATAATTTCGTTTGAAATTTTGCCTGAAATTTCATTTCATTTGAAAACCTTGGTAGTATTATTATGAAATACGGTATGAATCGATCTAGTTAAAATATTTCCATCTGTTAATTTTTTTCAAATAACTCCATTTCCTTAAATTCTTTTCTAATCGAATCTTAAAAATAATTTCTTGGAACGTATTTTCGTTTTACTTGTTCTCAACGTTTTTACCTTTTTACAACAGTACGGCCAGCAAAAGAATCTTTGAGTCCCTAGTTTTTTTCTCTTAGAAATTGCTGTTTTTTTAACTAGACCAAACTGACGAATAAGTAAATGTTTAAAAGCAGGCATGAAATTCAGTCGAAAGATGGAACAGACCAGTGTTAAGAGCATCATATATCGACTTTGATTGAATGGTCAGCATTTTATTGAAAAGATATCGCGCCAGGCACTAATAGCTTTTGGAATCATCTCGTCTCTCATGAACGATGATCAAACCTGAATGTTCATGAGACTGATTGACTCCGGATGGTCTCGAGTGAGGCCGAGGTTAGATAAACACATTTTTAATCGTGCATCGAAGGCGTCGGACATCATTTATAAATGAAAAAGTTGGACATGATAAGTTTGTAATTATTTAAACCTGTAATAGTCAGGCACTTTTATGAACAGTATAAATTTATTAAGTAGGCACGTTTCACCACTTTTCACTAATGGATTACTTAGAAGCAAGTGTTTAATGTATTTTTTAGATCACAATGAACACATGCTTAAACATTTTGTCTTAGAAAAATTCAAAAAGACCCTGAGAATCGCTGCTTGATCATTGAAAGATACTGAGTAATAAATCGAAAATGGAAACATAGGGAAGGGTTTTCGATGACCATATTTGGAAATAGTCTTGCCATCGTGATTTTATCCTGTGAAATATCATTTTGCACATCGGTCTTAGCATAAACCACCTCTTTCTCAATAGGAATTTTTAATATCATTTATATTCCTCATCACAGTACCAAACATAAGCCTAACTGTCTTGGTCGATGCTGAGAGGTAGACTTATAGAATTCGCTTATCAAGGGTTGTCAGATGCCTCAGTGCGGCCCAGTAGAAGCGAGTCATTAACGAGGCTAAAACAAAAGCTAGAGTTTGTTCTCATTAATACATGTTCGATATTCGTCTCTTCAATGAAAAGTTGTCCTAAAGCAGCCACCGGTCTACCGATCCTTCCAGTATAGTTTGCTCTCTTTTTAACCATATCGAATAATGGATCTAGAGTTTTTGACTACTGTTTCGATGTATGAGTAGTCACAATCAGTTTACGTTAGTATGTTTTCCTGCGTTATAAGTCATACGAGAATCAATCTTAAGGCTTGAAAAGATCAATGATGTTCACAAGTAAGTCGCATTTAGTTGCTATACAGATGTTTAAAATCAAAATATGGCTGTAACTTTCTGCAATAGTCGGAATTTGTGACACACTTCAAATCCGTATCCAAAAGCCTGCCCAGTATTACGATAAATCCAAGCGACAATTTTGCGTTCCTTGCCTATCTGGCCAAAGCAGATATTGGTGTGTCCAGAAATAAAAATGGAGAACTTTAGGCTAGACAGCCTTTCTACCAGTGAGTATCACTAATTTTCTCATTGAAAAGGGATTCAATATATTTTTTTGAGAATGTGCGCTGCACAGGTAGAAAGCCTGGGTCACATGTTTGAGATCTACACAATATTGCTCAAAAAGAGACCTCCAAAAAAATCTGCGGACCTATCAATAGTAATTGTGCTATTGGTTGAAACTATGACTCCGTATTGCAAAATCGGCCAATGTATATTGGATACACCATTGGCAAATCAAAATTCAACTTTTTGATTTTAATTGGTTAGAGGATAGATTTTATCACTGAGGGACTAAAACGTGATCGTTGATCATTTGTAGACCTGAAGGATGCAACTACGCTACTGATAGAGGCTGATGAGGCTAGAAATAAACCAAAACACTACATTCATATATTTTGGATCCATTTAAATGTTGCTCTACTTAATGCTTAATTTGTTTAAGCATTTAAGGCACAATAATAAATGCATTGTTAAAATACTCGTATCATTAATGCACCTACCGATCTCCCAAATATCTGTATCGTCACTTTTATCTTCTTTTTTTTAATTTTTTAATCAATATTACTTAAAAAGCCTCAAGTAATCGCGTTTTGAATAGGAACGAGATCAAAACCAATAGTTTCTACAGGCTTCGCTGCGTTTTGAGCCTATCTCTTCTAATCACTCTCAGCAGTGCAATAGGTACAGTTGGTTTTCAGTCGATGGCCCGGCCGGTATGAGCTTGACAGCACAACAATTTGAAAATTACATGAAGTAAGAGCTTGATTCTTACAGTGACTACAATATGGATGCCACCCTTTGGCCAACAGCTCTAATATTTTGCCAAGTGATTTTGATAAATTTTGGATGCTCTTGGGGCCGATGAAACCGACTTTTTAGACTTATAACAGCGGTATCAGAGGTGAGATTATCTACATCGAAAGCCACACATTGGAGGCTAATGTTGTCTTTTAATCCTACGTTTGCTATTGTCTCATGCTAAGCAAAACTTCAGCTATCCTAATAGTTTCCCTTGGTTAAAAATTACTGTTTGTTTCAATAGCTGAGGGTCGGTTAATGTTGGAATCGGAATTTCAAAAGCAGTTGTTTTGTTAAAAATAGCACTGCAATTTATAATAATAAATAAGGTAATTTAATAAGTTTTAGTAGTAGAGTAACAATAAATTCATGAATTGTTTCTAACTTAAGATCCGCTTTATGTCATTCAAGTCTTTGATGAAGAAATTAAAAAAAAATTAAGTTGTCTAAACCTGTCGGCTGGAAAACTACCTCCTTTCAATTCTCTAGCGATTATAAAAGCATACTGTACACTTAATTTTATGTCCTCCTGCATTTGCGGCCTTTTTTTCATGTGTGTCCGCAACATAAAGCTGCTGTGTCTGCTTTGATGCGGCTCCCTCCAACATTTCTCCAAATCTACACTAGATAGCTACAATTTTGTTGCACGCAAACGAATTCTTGTTTTATTATTTTGCGTCTGCGGAAGTCTATAAAAACCAAAAAAAAACCCTTAAATATCCAAACGATTAATGTATTCTATGGAACGATTACCCATTTCCTGTAATATTGGTAGAAGATTATTCACCACCAGTTTTCTCTGTCGCTCAACATGCTTTATGAAACAGTTGCTTCCCGTATAGATCTTGCTAGAGAATATCATACCTAAACTAAAGCTTATGAACCCATTAAAATTATCTATTGAGGCGCCAATAAATACTTTGGAGTAGTTTTGTGCTGTAAGCAAAATCAAGCAATTATGTTCATATTTGCATTAAAATTTAGGTTTGGTCTGGTTTGCTATTTGGTTATCTTAGCTCCCGTTTGTACCACTTTGCTTATCTCCATGCAGATGTAAAAAGGATGGAGGGATATAGCTCAAGAGTAAACTGTTAACTTTAGACTCTCGGTGCACTAGGCACTTAGAGGAACTAATTGCTAGGCCTGTGATCAAAAGATGATTTGTAGTATAACCATTCCTGTAAGCCGATTTCATGAATATCTTAAAAACGATATAGTGATTTCGCTTAAGTGTGGTCTTTACTTTCTCTATACTTGATTATAAAAAAGGCAGACATTCTATTTGAAGGGACGAGGATCGAATTCTACAACCAGATAGCTAACAGCGAGATTTCGTGTCAATGCGCTGAAATACTGAGGGGATACCTCTTTGAGTTAATGCCATTATATCACTTTAAAGATGCACAAAAAAATTTTCCAAGGATTGGTTTAAGAAACCTACCGAGTGTACTAAAGTGGTAGATTCTCTTATTAGAATGCAAGAATGAAATGACATTATGGAGGCTAACTATATTAAAGGTGAGTTTTAAATGCAAGTATTTGCTTCAAACAACGCATGAGAAACAATACGGCGGAATAAGATGGTAGAACACTTCAAAACGGACTAGATATTTTAATAGCTTGATGATATTAGTTAGGTTTCCTTACATTACCCTGACACTATCTGCAGACTCACAGCTTCTATTTGTTTTAGAATCATATGGATGCCAATAAACCATAAGTTGAAATATAGTTCTGAAGTTAATATAATATCTTTTGATAGCATTTCTATTACTCGATCAATTTTTCAGTCAGTCTTTCTTCTCAAAAATGGCCTCTCTATTTTTTGTCAGCAGATTGAACAGAAACCACATTTTAGAACATCTACATATCCAGCTATCATTTGCATGCACTTGAATTGTTGCCAAGCTGAAAGGCTCATCACTTTTAATTTGGAACATGTTGGTCTTGCCTCCTAATTCGAGAAGTTTCAAGAGAAGTGAACCAGTTCCTGAACCAATCAAGTTAACCACAACGATTCGTTGAACACTGGACACCAGTACAACCATAATTTGGGCAGCCATTATCCGCACATTAGAAAAAACTGTAGATATTCAAGCCCATTGGTGCCCCACCCGCGTCACCTAAAATAAATTTGACTAGAGTTGTTTATTGCCCTTGAGCAACTTAAAATTCTGAAAAGCTCTGGAATGGTATCACTAGCCGAATAAACGAACTTGTTGTTGGGTAGCACTTAAAGTCTAAGCTTGTTTGGAAGGTGGTGAAGCTGTCTGTGTTTCATAATGAAATGCGCATGCATGTGTTTCACATTTAATTTCAGTTGTATTTATTACTTTGGTGCCATAACTGGTAAATCATTATTACTAATTTTTTTGGGTAAGCAAATGCTCAGGACTTCTAAGTAAGGTGACTTATTGCAAGAACGGTGATACCTAACAGTGCTAACCACAAGTAGACCTCTCCTTTTCGCCATAGCTATTGGGCTATTAAGATCCAGTACATTTTTCAGCTCTAGAGGTACCCAGCCAAGCTAAAATTGACCCCATCCATTGCCCAAACACGGTGTAAATCATTTTTAGAAGTATGGCTTGTCGTATGAAAAAACATGCATATAATTCGATGCTCAATGTTAAAATTAAGGTAATTTTTGCTAAAAATTCCTAAAATACACACACCCTTCTTCGTAAGATGCAATATAACCTTTGGCCACTTAATGTCGTTAACATTAGAAGGTTAGTAGTTAGCTCGGCAGATTTAGTTAATTAGTCAATTGATACGATATATTTCTTAACATTCTAACAATAAGAGGATAAATTTCATTGCTATGTGCAGACATTCCCAACTTTACGTGGCTGCAGGGGCTTTGGGTTGAGATGTGGTGCAATCAGCCGCACTAGCTAATCCAATGAAGTGCAACGTTGAATGTAGTTTCCGAATGAGCCAAAAAATCGGAGAATTTCAATACTAGAAAACCAAAACCAGTCTTCACTTCAACTGTTACCACGTGCCATACCAACTAAATCATTGTTAAATGCAAAAAATTGTCACAAAACAGCTCAAATGCTAGTCCAATTTGGTACTCTTGATGACTTATTCTGGTAAAACAAAATATCAAAATTTGGCTAGGAAATCGCTATTTCAAAAGCCTTGCACTAGAATAGACTTCAATAATTTAAAATGGAAATAAGCAGTAAGTGTTGACTTTAAAACTATTTTTTATCAAGGATATATTTTATCATTGGCATTGCCATTTGGTGTGAGCTCTGAGAGTTTGATCTTCTAAGAAATACGGGAAAGCACAAATCCAACTTTCAGTTATAACTGCTTAGGCTCATAAGTACTTCCTTTAAATTTGAATTTCGATCTACGATTAAAAGTGATTTTTGATCCTCTGACATATAGGCGCCACTAAGTTTGTATCCTCTTTTGCATAAATAAGGTAAGTACTTGGTTAGTATTAATACGACCCAGAACCGGTTGTGATTAGTTTGTATTATTAAATAGTTAATGATAAATAGACATAAATATTGGTCAACTTATTTAAATATGTGAAACATTTAAAAAAGCTGCGAAACAATAAATTCGGTATTTTGATCTAAAAGTAAATCATATCTCTACTCAACTGTGAACGAACAATCCACTATTAAAAATGATCCAACTTCTTACATTCAGTTTTAAACTGAATAGTGAAATTTGACAATTTCGAGTTCTTTCTTTGCCTTCTTTATTTCTATCGACAATTCCACACCCAAAATTTATAAATAAAAATACTGTTGATCAAAGCTTTTCTCGTTTTTTTAGCGCCTTAGAACTCGTATAGAATGTGGCTGCGCATGGATAGGTAAGTGGTATACAAAGTTGAAAAGTTAGCTGTGCTAAAACTTCCCGTAAGCAGCAGATGAATAAGTATTGAGGAGCGCACAGAATCGTCATTTAAAGTTAAGTAAACAAAGGTCCCATTTCCTTCTTGAGGTCCTTCTCTCTCCTCGCGATCTTGTAGTAGTAATGTTAACCTCCAAATGGAATGAGAGCTGGCGGCCAGCGAGAGCCTTCCCAAGATTGCTAACCTGTTGCTGTGGAAGGTCAATTTTTCTGACAACCCTCAACTAGCGATTGCTCATTCTATGTACCTTTTATCTCCCTGAGTGCATTTAAAGGTGAGGGACACTTACCTGGCAATAGATCAAATGGTTGCCGTCAGATACCATGTAATGCCTCATAACTGTCACACAGAGACAACAAACTACTATGGGAAAATTGACCTAAGCAAGCCGAAAGAAGTATACTGAAATACGCTATTCGTTCAACTCACCGATAAATTTCTTCTTTTAGCGTTTCTCTCAGCTTTGCAATATTAAATGGCAAATCTATCATCATTAGAAATTGTGCAATTCAAAACGAAGGTCACTTTGGTATTTCTCTCGCTTTCTATTATGGCCAGGCTTTTTCTCGGACTTGCTCATCCTTGACCACCTGCCTGGACCGCCGACTTCTAGCACCATCTCTGAATTCTAGCTCGGGGGACGTTCACTTCTAGGTTTCGATGGTTTCACTTGGATGGAAGCCTTCATTTAGTGCTTAAGTGACCCACGCATCCATATTCATTTAAATTAATTTCTTGTTCGCCTATGGTTGGTTTAAGATCTTTGTGTGTGTCTTTTCTCAAATATGTTTCAGTTAGCAAAAGAACTTTCAATTTGTCAAAATCTTTGGCTTCTTTCGTCAAATTTGTCTAAAGTAAAGTGAAAGATTATATTGAAGAGCATAAATCTCCTTTTGATTCCGATTAGCCCACTTCCTTCTCATAAAAGTTTTTACAAATTCACCTGAGTGTTTCCCTGAGGAGCAAACATGGAAGCATTTGATTCCCTTTTCTCCTATTATAAATAATTAAATACTCCTCTTTCGCGATGTTTTTCGCTTTTAACATGTATCCTCCATGTACTCCTGAGGCACTAGTTTAAATTTCGTATACATCCGAACTGCTTGCCTTACAGGAATTGACGACCAGTGGGCTGAAGTGATCGACCATTTCATCTTCTGATAAGTAGGCAACGGATCTGATTGTGTTCAACTCCTCACTGGGCCCCTCGTCTACTTTACTCCTAGGCCATCATTTCAACAATGGTACCAGCGCCCGAAAAATATTGGCGGCACTGACGTAGCTGACGTTTCGTAATATCTTGCAGTAAATACTGCCTACTTCCAACGAACGGATGCTATAGGTTCCATAAAAATGGTTTGTTAATCTGAGTTATTGGTGAAACTGAGTCTACAGCTTTGGCTTCCAAGTAATTTCTGTATTTCATATAAAAAATGGCCAACGAACCCAGTAGAATTGCAATAAGTTGTCTGTCTTAAGCGAAAGAACTTCGGTTAATGTAGCAACCGCGGTCTTTCCTTGTTACTCAATACTGAATGCTACAGAAGATATCTAAAGCAGTTTTAAATAATGCTAATAAGGTAGATTAATGGTGGTCATGTTTCAAGAATGATTAAACAATGGAATGCAGATTCACATTCTTTGACATTTTCCACGGACTATGCCGACTGACATTTCTTCACATACGAAGTTCTCAAAGATTTATCATTGAGCGCCCCCTCCTCTGGACGTTCACTTTGGCTTTTGCCGATCGCTAACCAGGTCATGGCTCAAATAAACTTTTACCTTTCTCAAAGACATAAACTAAGCTTTCTGCATTTTTGGTCTCCCTTTGGAAATCTCGTTTTTTACCAGTCTTGATTTTACTTTGGAAGACAAGGATATCAGCTCACAGAGTTTTGGAGTGTCTACAGTCACGCGAGATGTTTCAAGCACCAGAGTAGTTAAAATTAAATCTCTTTACTGCCAGAAAAATCCGCACTGAAATGTTAACCGAGTTGCTTCGGGAACTATTGGAAAGTAAGAGGAAGAGAGAGAGAGGAAATTTGTACAAGATAAACATCTTCCATTAGTACTCTGAAGTATATTAAGCACCCATCTTTTTGGTCAACGATTAGTACAACAATCAAGATTGTGGCAGAATACAATGGTAACAAAAGCCTGGACCAAAAAGAAAAGGAGTTCAATTCGGAACCTCCTTTAAAGCAGTTCTGACTATTGTCCTACTCTGAACATATCATGGAATTTTGCAGAGACTTATCTCATCCTCGATCAGAGACCTTTTTGACTTACGCATAGATGATCACTACATTGATCTCTAGTCTGAAGTTACCTTTTTAAATCGAAATAAATACAGCAAATCTCATGGTCACAAGATTAATGCGGGTCACAAGAACATTTTCAAGGGAAAAATAACTTGGCGATTTTCAACCCTGTTGGATACCAGCACTCAAGCATTTAGTTGGCCGGATATTACCTTAGCAGGAAGGTGCAAATATCAGGATTTGCATTTCTCTACATTACAAAAATTACGTCTAAATATAGTAAATAGATATTTTTTTAAATTAGATAAAAATGGGTAGGTCATTCGGATTTTCTCTCAATTTTAACAAAGTCATACATATATATATATGAGTGATGGGAGTCTGTTGCGCCAACATTTGCGAAAATATGGTCCGTAAAGCTGAGAGTTAAGATAATTCCGAAAACGCCGTTAGAAAATGTGATCTGCACTTTCTTAGGGAGCTATCTTGAAGTGCCAAATTGACATCATAGCGAGGCTCACATTTGATAGGGGTTTGGGTTGCCTAACGATTTCAATAATCTCTTTTATTAACCTATCCGGGTTCACTGGTCACTCCACTATTAGGTGAAAGTGATTAAGATCTATCTTCTACGTTTAAAAGGGCACCGGATACAAGCGCTGAATATCGAATAACCCACAATCAGGCTGTCAAAAATGAAACTGAGAGAAGAATTAGTGATGGCCTTTCGAGAGCGACGCTTTGATAGAATTTCTCCAGATGGAGCTTATGGAATGTCACGAAGGGTTCAAAATTTGATCAATTTCGATAATGACTAAGTCCCTCCCAAATATATATTTATTTCCTATCAGTTATATGTCTTTCTTTTTTCCATTCAAAAACTGGAAACTAAGTTGAAAATACGACGGTGAACCACTGAAAGTTGGAGAATTCAGTTAAATTCGCTTTCAGATGTTATAGGGCCGTTATATGTCAGATAAACATACCCCGAAATAAATCAAGCTAGTAGGACAAACGGGGCTTAAAAATGGTGTTAGAGATTAAGTTTTAGTGACATCGAAACGATAAAGGCTGTAATTTTTCTAACTGAAAAATGGTTTAAAGTACTTATTTTCTCTACATTACTAAAAACCGGGCGAGTCGGGCCAGAAAAAGACTTAGTTTTGCGACTTCTAGTCTGATCTTGATCGAAACAGCTGCCCTCGAAAGTGAGACCAACCAACTCACCTTGCACCCACGTACAAAATTTAAAAGTCATTACATTTCATGGTTATCTGCTTTACCTTTGCAGTCCAATATAATCCAGTTAATCCTCACCTCCGATCCCTCCCTGGCTCAGCCTGTCGGCTTGAGTGCCACAAAGAAGTTCCATAATACTAGCGTCACTATGACCCTTAATTTTTTTTGTATTGTACTGTGGAAATAGCCTATGGAGCAGTTAATTTCGCCTTACTTACTGCTGAGGATCTAGCCAGCTCAGTTTAAACCGGCGGATTTGTTTATTCATGTTTCGCAATTAAGCTATATCAAATGGCATGCATTTCGCCTGGCATCTGTAATAAAAAATATCACTGAAAAAAATCTGATTATTTGCTAAATTAGTTCACTTTGAAAATCTTATATTTGCAGATGAGTGAATAAACCACTAGAGCCTGTAGTATTGGAAGAGCGAGAGGTTCGCATGACAAAAGTCTGTTAAAAAATGTCTCTGTAGCAATCACTTACACTTATTCCTTCCAACACTATCAGCTTCTGTAGGTCTGTTCACTGCAGAGATATTAAGGCATACCATAGTTTGTTATTTCCGCCATCCGCCATACTTACTACTTATTCATTTAAGTACTAACGATTTGATCGCTAGAGGTATTCCATCCGTTGACCTTGGCGACTAACTGATTATTTGACCAGAATATTCAATTTTTGTCAACGAATTAGGCTAAAACAAATAGATTAGTCACTTTCACTGGCACTCCAATGTTTGTTCATCTTGATTAAAGCAACAAGTATCACAGTTTTACAAGGTATCAGATTAGAAAGCTAGATAGCTAGTAGCTCGTGGGCTTGGCGCCGAAGAAATGTGTGCACCCTGAAATCACTGAATCGGCAAGACTTCTAGGACATCTGAAATCAATCCAAGAGAAGCAGGTGAGCATCAAAACTGGATTAGCAAGTATAGCAGCATCGCTCTCCTTGAAATTACGTAGAAAATGTTGTACTCTATGTAATCTGTACGACAAACAGATCCAATCTATCAAATGTTTTTCAAGAGGGAAGGCAAGATAAAGCCCCTTAATTAAACCCACATCTAAGTCGAACCTCTCATCAAGAACGGCTTTAGAGTATGAGAATTCAAGAAGAGTTTCACATGACTATGAGGTCTAAGCGTCGCTCAAAGACATAAAGTAGCGACTTTCAGGAGACGAAGTTCTTAAATCGAAAATGCTTGGAATTTTGCAATCAAACCATCGGATCTGCCCTGAAATTACTGATTGCTCATTTTTAGCCTCCAACTTACAAATCGGCGACTGAAGAGTTCGTTTAGTAAGTATTAGTAAATGAAATTTTATTTTTTTTTTCTCTCCATCCATCAGGACAAGTTCCAAGGACTTATTGGGGGTACAACAGAAGTACAAATAGCTTTTACAACAAGTAAGCACAACAATTAACACAGAACATAGTTAAAACGTTTGTTGACGTCTTCGGCTGTCTTGTTTCTTCTCTTGTGTGGCTTCGTCGTACAGGTAGCTGTTCAGCCTCGTCGTGGCACCTCGTCCGTCTTCGTCTGTCTCCATGTCTCCCACCAGAAATCTTTCGAAATTCTGACGGAGATTCTATTCATTGCTACATGCACGTGCACTCCACATTGCAGTTTGACACGATGAATCCGGTTATTTACATCGTGCCTCGTGTTCCAAGCTGTAAGAAGTTGTACTTCTGCTGGCATAATCTAATTTTATACTTCCGGATGGTGATTAGTCCTAACCGGCCGCCCCTCTCATAACCCCCTAGAGTTTTTCCTGGGGTTACCGATGGTTACCACAGAAATTTTTTAATAAACGATTTCGAGTTTTTATGGGACAAGAAATTTCAATTTTATTTCGACCGAGCACATGAGGTATAGAGTAAAGGAAGGATGTACAGTGATTGCATTCCTCCGAATTTAAAGTGCCTATATCTCGATGTGAAAGTCAGAACAAGATTAATGGCTTGTAATATACTAAATTTAGGGAATAGAAATGAGGGAACTTTTTAACATACTTTACTGGGAAAATAAATAATCTGGCTGGTTTATTTCAAATTTAAACTGAATTAGCTACCAAATCTTCTATATTACTAGCAGTTTAAATCAGGGCATCGCTTGGTACTTAATTAAACATCATTTACTAACGGAACAATTTTTACATAAAAGCGTAAAATATGTTCTAGTATCAAAGTATTTGCTTTAAATTATTAGGGCAAAATGTTAAAAAAAAGCATTAATAGGTATTTTAAAGGTATTAATTGAGTTGCAATGGGAAAAATTATGTTCGTCGGACATACGGCTTCGGTTGGCAGCAGATTGAGTGAAAAAATGGCTGTCAATGTAAACACTTTTTAACTGTCTTTGTTTTTCTACATCTTAACTTGTATGCTTTCGGGTTTGCCTGTCGAACCCAGACACACCTCTGTCACGTACACAATCCCTCTAAATGTGACTACAAGGCTCCCATTCCTTTCCACCGTCAGATGCGCTCATGATTCATGCAGTTGAAAGCAGCCCATTCTGGCCACTTGGGCATTCGCATAATTCTGTCAGCAGTTTTATGAGCTTTTCTAAATAAGACTTATCGTGTATGAATTTTTCGCACTCCTACTTAATTCTCATTAAAAGTGTTTTATCTACTCCTTACCCATTAAGGCAAGTCTCAAGGACTTATTGGGGGTACAACAGAAGTATACACAGCTTTTACAACCATTAACACAGAAAACATTTAAAGCGTTTATCGACGTCTCCGGTTCTCTGGTCACTTTTCTTTCTTAGTTTCATCTTATAGGTGACAGTTCATTTGGTAGTGGCACCTTGTTCGTCATCTACATTGTTAAGGCAGACAATCTTCACACCTCTTCCAGGAGTCATTCAACATCCTGGGGAGATTCCATTCACTGCTACATGCACGCATCAAACTATGTTTGCCAGGCTGTACGAGGTTCTACTTCTGCTGGCATAATCTAATATTATACGTCCGGCGGGTGATTAGCTCTATCTGGTCGCCCCCCTCATTAGCCCCCAGAGTTGTCCCGGGGGTACCGGTGGTCACCATGAAGGGTTGAGAGTAGGTCTGACCACCTGAGAGGTAATGTTTCGCATTCTCTAGCAAAAAAACAAACCCGAATTCAGGCATTGTGCTAACAATGGCAATGACTTGCCAACAATTAAGTCTTACATCACCGGGCCCTAAACGAGCGTGTGCAATCCACCACAATTAAATATCGTTGAAATCCACCCAAGCAGAAATAAGTCTGCCTTTCCATGTTGCTCCGATGGTAAAATTAGAGGGTGTCTGGGCGGGTCGCCTGAACGAATATTCCTGCACCCAATAGCTGAACAGTCAATTGATCAATTGACAGCTCACTGTTAATGTAATTTACTGCTGCTACTTTCCGTGGTAAGTTTTTTCCTATGCAGTGTTTGCTTCTTCTCTTGTTAGAGTGTTTAATGATGTTTTAGGACATCTAATTATCTGGTCTGTATATTTTTAAATAACTAACCTGAATGGATCGTGCTTGTTGTTCCAGCTCGTATCCATTTCTCTAATAATAGAAATAGGTTCCATGACAAATAAATTTTTCTAGATCGGATCATGCATATTTGAGAAGGTCAAATGTTTCCTTGTTTTAGCTGTGGGATTTCTGAACCTTTGATATTCCTTGTCCTCTAATTGTCTACGTCTAAGCTTCGTGTGAACATTCAGGCCAGTGCGGTACTTAGGCTTCTAATTAAGTCGCAATTCTTAACCTACAAATGCTGTGTTAGTTGTCAGTTTTGTTGTCATTTTTGATCAAATAACAATCTGACTTCCTTCGTATCTTATACGGCATATATCAGGTTATTTTAACGATAAACAGGAAATATTTTAGGCGCAACTCTTACCTCATAAGTTGCTAAATGATATCCTCAATAGATCATCGTGCTCCCTTTTAAGGACGCAACTTTTGATCCTGGCACCTATTCCATTTAAATCACTTAGGGATTAGCTTAAGAGTGATGTAATTTTGCAATTACACTTTTCCGACTTTTCTCAAAGATTTTTTAAGCATTTTAAGTCACCAAATACAATGTGTTTGACACTTTTCCCATTTGGCATGCAAGTTCATTCCTCTATATCCTGGTAGCGGCACTATATTTGTGTCCGGTTTCCCTTTCTTCCTTAACGCTTTCTTCTGCAGAACTGTCTGCGCTTCCAGAACATCTCTTTATTTGTGACCTAATTATTCAATTTTACCGTGTCTAAGCAACTGACATAGCGTGATACCCAAATAACTAACATAGACGTCGACGTTTCAGTTTCATTTAATTGTCCAATGTATGTGACAGATTGGGTCAAAGATGATTTTAAGAAAGCCTTACTTTGAATGCATCAAATGGTAGATACGTTTTCGATTAACATAGGCTTTCCTATGCAGTCCCACTACAGTAAGATGCAAGCGATTGGTTTAATTTTGGCCTGTTTAATCAGATTTACTGCATTACAAATTCATTTGTGCTATTATTTGGAGTTTTCTTGGGCTTTCAACGACCAGTAAACTCCAAGAAGCCGTATAGCTTCATGCCAGTATAAATATTTGACGTTTAAATCAGCTTTAGGCCTTGTTGTTGAAAAGCATTATTTTTCGATGATGGTCTAGTGGTAAGTAAGTACTCATTCACTTATCCGTTTCACAACTAAATTTAGCTTATTGATGTCGTTGAGGCCTCGGTGCTTCCTCAGTAACTGTTGAAGCGGAAACAGGGGTTGTTACGCATTTGCCATGAAAGTCTTAGGGTATAGTTTACCATCATGATTAACTTTTCTACGAAACGGTTAAAGGGAACCTACCGCATGGGGAATAAATCAAAGCTTCTTTCAAAGTAACATTACTTTGTCTGTACCCCTTCCAGAAACATCCAACGCTGAGGTCAGCAACTAATCCGGAGCCAAAGGGATGAGCCAACCTTATTGGCTGGAAATTTTCATTTTGCAAGTCAGCATCATTTACGCCAAGACAAATCGCAGAGGAACATCATCAATTTCATCAGACTTGGTTCTTTATAATGCACCGGAAGGGAAGGCTGAATAATCTACCAGTCTTTCAGAGCTCAAGACCAATCAGGTGAAGCTAAAGAAGTTGAAATGAGTCGAAGTGGACACCGGGGAAAAATCGTTAGTGAGGAGGAAAAACGTTTGGTATGAAGTATTTCAGAGAACTAAGCGAAGATTAGGACTAATTTTGGTACTATCATGGCATATATAAAAGAATTTGTATTTACTATTGGTGAATGCACAGAAGATTAAACTGGAAGCAATTCAATTCAGCATTAATACTTAAACATCTCTTATTTGCCAAAAGAAACAAATAGAACTTATTTGTCCAGGTCGAAGATTCAGTGAAGTCTTCAGCGAGCATCTGAAAAATCAACATCAGAGGTAGCAATAAGCAGGAGTCGAGGGAAAGTAGCAACTTAAATTTAGTGTTTAATCTGGCCATTTCATTACCTACATTCTACTTTTATTCAGTATAAACCCATTTTCGCCTTACTGTATCTCGTTTCAAGATTATTGCCATTATTAAAATAATCCGCAAATTTATAACTGCATTCAAGTTATGGCGCTTCCTCAGTTATATACCTGGTGACTGTAGAAATATCAAATATATCCGGACTCAAAATTTTTAACATGGAGAGAATAGATGATAACTAATCAACTGACAGCGCATTTCAAATACTTGCCCTACTTCGCTAAAACTGTTAAACTAACTTTCAGCGATACGTCCGTTTTTTTTTTTTTTTCATTTTTAATGTCATAAGAATAACGTACACATTGCATTTTAAATTTATCTTTTTCGCATTCTCCTTAAACGTGGGCAGCGATTTTCACCATTAAACGTATGAAACCCATTGAATGTGCCTTTGCATAAACCATGTTCTGTTTTTTTGAGAAATTGCTGTGAATTAACTTGTTTCCTTAATGGCCAGCTAACTTTCGAATAAACGCCCATTGCCTTATTTGATTCGGCCTAATTTAGTCGAATAAATGGCAGGAATCATTGTTGAAATTATTCGGCTCTCGCGTGGATTGATACCAACGCCAGCACCGCCTTGGCTTGATCTAGCAAAATGGACATCTAATGATGGTCACACTGACTGAATACCTCCGTATTTTTCTGAAATGCAGTCTAATGTTTTAGTTTTCTAAATTCCTGAAGTCTTTGTTTGGAATATTAGCCTTTCTTTGATGTAATTTCTTTCCGTTCTAAGATTCCAAGCATGCGGCCCTTCAAACTCAGAAAAATTAAACTGTTCTGCCATGTTCAAGAAAATGCACACATTTTTCGTAATTTGGTATACTTGCTCTTTGTGTCCTATCACGAGCCTACTTGGGCCTCATTATTACTTTTTTCTACTTCTTTTGCTCTGCATTTCTTCTAAATAACTTAATAACTCAAACTAATAATTAAATATACACACAAATTTACATAAGGTGCTCTTATTAACTTGGCGAATGTTATTTTCATGGACTTTATTTTTTGCTATCTACTTAAATTAAGAGCCAAAATATGCAGATTGTCATTCGAGCTTCCATCTAGAAAAACCATCATCGAAGGTGTAACAGACTCTCCCCTTCAGTTACTTCAGCCTAATTTTTATCTTTGCTTATTTACTCCCCACCCATTTGGGTAATTCTCAAAGACTTATTGGGGGTACAATAGAAGTACAAATAGCTTGTACAATAGCACAACAGCACACAACAGTTAACACAAAAAAGAGTAACCAGAAGGTTCGCTTGTGGCTTCTCTGACACTCTGCAGTTTCATTTCATAATGGCAGCTCGTCCATCCTCGACACTATTAAGGACAGACAATCCTCAAGGTTCTTCCAGTCTGTCTAACTTCCTGGCGGAGAGTCCATTCATTGCTATATGCACGCACTTTCCACAGTCCAGTTTGAGACCATGAATCCAGGTATTAACGTCGTGCCTTGTTTACCAGGCTGTACGAGATTGTACTTCTGCTGGCGTAAACTAATTTTAAACGTTTGATGATTGGTTATTCCTATCCGGCCGCCCCTCTCGTTTGACCCCGGAGTTGCCCCTGGGGTTACCGGTGGTCACCACGAGAAGGCTGAAAGTAGGATTGGCCACTTCGTTTCACCCTTGGGACCATTCAACTTATGCGAATTGAACCGTAGGAATTTGAGTGTCACGCTGATATACTTCCAGACCTTCGGCTCATGTCAAAATTCAATGGTAAACTATAAATGAATCGCCTTCTCGTTCAGTGTCAGCCGCTAGTCATTGCAGTTCTTTTCAGATGACCTCTATTGGCTGTTTATTGAATCAAATATGGCAATAAAGCCGTTATACTAGTTTCATAGCATTTCTATTTAAGCACAATTAATGGTTGGGACATTGTTTCCTTTTGTAATGTTATATGCATGAATGGTATCAGGGTTGTCGAAGTTGAGGTGAATGAATGGAGGTATTAACTGTAGCTCAAATCGAAGCTCAACGAAGTTGATTAAAAAAATTTTGTGCAAATAGATATGCATGAATAAATGAGTATGTGAATAGACGTATGGAGCCGATTTTGAATTTATTTGCCTTAATCCGCCGTTCTAGGTGAAGGAGTCTCCTAATAATGAGAAATATTATTTGTATACATCTGCTGTTTCGAATAACGAAAGCCGGTGCACACCGAGATTGTTGCAACTCAATCAAATTTAAAGATGGTCTTTCAGCTTAGTTTGGACGATTAGAATGGCAAAAACCAATAGCAGAAGCTCCCACAAATCAGTTGATATCGAAATGCTTCTTCGATCCTCAGTCATATTGGACGAAGGCGAAGTAACAATTAGTTGTAAGTGCAACTTGTTAATGTGCTCTGTTTCGTGTGCCATGCTAATTTCTCTCCTTCGATAAAAATGTTCACGACCACGCTCTTCATCTAATATTCGCGGCTACCAGTTTAAGACATTCCATCAAAAGATCTCTTCCCAACCCTCCCTCCTTCAGTACACTCATTAGACCCTAGTGTCAAACATCTTCATATCTATCCAATAGCAATTTGCCTATGACTGGTGCAGTGGAATGTTTTTTCATTATCATGAGAATTGCATGATTGACAGTTCATTTGAATTTATGCGCATTCATATTCGACAAGTCAGTAGTTGTACTTGTACTTGGAGGTATGACAAGGTTTTTGTATTATAGCCTTTAAGAAGTAATGCAGAAGGAAATGGCCCACAATCTGCATTGGTAATGTAAATCAAGCCCGTTGTGTTTTTATTTACACTCCACTTAGACATAAATGAGACTATGGTCTCGAGAGCACACAGTTTAGAAAGGTCGAGGATTTCTAACTGCCCAAAATACAACCTGTAGTTTTGTACTTTATTAGGAGTTGAGGCGGATGCACAAGTATAGAGAAGCGAAAATCGAAATAAGCCAACGCTCTGCTCTTCCATGGCTTCAAATTTCAAGAGGAAATTGCAGATAACTATAGGGATCAGGTCCAAATTATGCTCATTGGGGGTATTACGTTGGTTACTGAATGATAGTGAAATTCCAGTGGCTTATAGAAGAATGCATAACTCAGGTTTTTATGAAATAAATTTAATATCAAGCATCATTGATTTGTTTTCCATACTTTCCTGACAACTGAGCTACTCGAATATGCTTTCAGCATTTTTTGCATTAATTTAACTCTTTTTATAGAGGTTGACTAGAATGAATGAGTTAATGACCAAGTCAGTATGCCTAGGTATAAAATCATCATTTTTTTAGCCCACAACAAATTAAACTCTTACTTTTGTGAATCGCTATAGGGCTGTATCAGGGAGATGCAGTTATTATATTCATTAGAATGAAAACAAAAGAAAGAGGAGACCTCGGTGGGAGGAAATGTCATTGCCGAGAGCCGGACATATAAATTCGTGCAAATTTAACGCATTAGCTAGCATCGAAAGACTATCCAATTCATGAGTTTGTCGTTCGCGGACAGCTAACTGCCGCAAAAACACCAAGAATGACAAACTAAGAGGTAAATTAAATGAAGGAACCGATTTGAGGGAGAATATTAAACGTGATTAAAGGTTATCAACTAGAATTCCACTCTAATTTTGATCTCCTTAACGCCCTCCAAATCTTCTTTGATCTCTGCACTCGATTTTTTGTCTGCTAAACATTTTCTATCGAAGTTAAGCAGAGTTAATTGAAGCATCCAATCCCTGTTCTATTTTTACGCGCTGCCTTTATCGATGCTTCCATCTAAGTTCTCTTTGTCCCTATTTTAACTGCCTCATTGTTTTTAACGCCTGGTATATCCTTCTGGTTTATTTGGGCTTTACCTGTGTGGATTTTCTACGTGTTTGCCAACTTTATACTTTGATTGTGACAAATAGATCGAAATTTCGCGGGGCTTAAGAATTTTCATTGTCAGCTATAAACTACGAATTGACCGTAATTACGTGGATATTTCTGTTTTATTTGGTTGACACTGGACTACATTTGGAGATCTGTTGTTCTGGTGTTACTCAGCACTCATAGGTAATTTGTAGAAGACGGCATCATTAAAAATGTGAACTTTCACCCGATGTTCACTTCACACTTTGGTGGTTCGTCCCACTAACAATGTCTTCGTCCATATCTTTTCCCGAATTTGGTCATCCCCGTCCATCATGCCCCCTTAACCTCTTTAGATTCTTTATCCTACATTGTTCTCTTGCCGCAGTGACTCTATAGCATTATTGCATTTAATCCGCATCTAAAGTGACTCTTTTTGTAGCAACTTCTAATTCAGCAACTCTTCTGCATTGTAGTTCATCATTGGCATGCCAGATATTTGGCATTCAGTTTATCACTAAAGCTTAGTATTTTTAGTATTTATTTTTTTTTGGGACCATTTTTCAGCCACATCCCGTTAACATGCCGCTGGACTTAAGAATTTGTGCGGCACTTCCTGTTTTGCACGCACTCCCGCATCAGTGTACCGTTCTCTGAAGCCAAACAAGAATTTCCTTTTATGGCAACTGGCCCATTTTAGCTTCTTCCAAAATTGCAGGCTCGCGTATATGTCTCCAGGAGCCAGAACCAGGGTGGAGGCGGTGCATACCATATTTTTCATACTAATGAATTCAATGCGGCTGTATTTGCAAGAAGCGAACTTGTCTGGCTAACCAATAGGATTGGAAGTATGCAACACTGACAAAGTTGGGACCATGGGATTGTTTAGTTCCCTCTTTAAACGACGGAAATACGGTAGCTTCTTGCATTTGTGTGACGAGAAAGCATTTTATAACTCGTTTGCTTCTTTACCACCTTTCACTCCATTTTATTATGTAAAATATCCACTGTGTAGATACTGTCCTAAATATCGTGAATTTCATACAGTAAAACGGTCAGTTTCACTGATTCAAAATATTTGCCGTGTACTTGAATTTCAACATTTATATGAGGCTTTTGCAGCAAATCTAGCTTTAGGTTCATCCAAAATGCAAAGGCCAGCTTGATGTCAAATAGTTGTCTAATATTGCAAGTACGTTTTATAGACCCACATGTTCAGATTAAATATGTTGATTGCATAAAAATATTTCTTTAGCAAAATTACTATTATTCTTGCTGACTGAAAAGCAATTTACCGAATTTCCTGTAAAGAAAGTGGCATTTACATTAATAGTTCATAATTTATCGTGCTGTTGAATGATGGGACAGCCCAGTCACCCTAGTTATACCCGAGTGGCTTTCAAAGAACTTCAAACTCTTGGGTACCGTAAATTCTATTTTGATCGCATTTACTAAATGAAGCCTAGGAATTTGAACTATCGAAGAGAAATCAATAAGTATGAACCTCCTAGTTGTGGGGATGTAATTTGGGAAGAGAATGTCTGGTTTCACAATGCTCGGTATCCCGATCATGTTGATGATCAGCGACCATTTGTTAATATCGATTTGTCCTTCCGACTTTTGAACCACTGTTGTCTGCCTTCTTCAGAAAGTAATGTATAATAATTACCAAATTCCTTCATCATAGAACCCTCTATTCGGTTTGCATATTACAGAATAATCTCTGGGTCGAAATTGCAGTTTTCATATCCGTTGGTTCGGTTTTAGTTATAGTACTAATGTGTTAACTTAAGCACATAACAGGATATTTCTGAAGATCTCAAACATTTTGACCGGAAATGACATAGGAAAGTAAAACGAAAGCAATCTGAAATTGTATTCCAATGGTCTTGCAGTACGCATCGAAAAATTGCCTCGTTGGACACGCACACATTACAAAAGGTGGGGCTTATAAGCCCCATTAGAAGGTCATCGTATTTATTTAAACCATTGGGAATGCGATTTCAGACTCATCTGCAGAGGATTCTCAGGTACTCAGCTCAATGGGGAGACATGGCAAAAGATGGCTCATTTTTTGCACAGTTTCACTGGCTGAGTTGAAACATGATTGTTGTGCGAACTGTACTTGTGAATGTATAAAATAATAACCAAATCCAAAAATATTGGATCACTTTTATCATGTTCATTTATTTTGAATTGCTCCTATCTGGAATGTGGTAAAAAGCTTTGCTATTTTATTCAAGCGATTTCTTGAAAGAAGTCGAAAACAAACGACAAAAACTAATATTTCCATATTTTTTAACTTCATCATGTGTGATTGAAACTTTATTAATTAATGAGTTCATTGAAAACTGACCGTCATTAATCTGCGCCTCATCAGCAGATCTTAATTGAAATTGCGTATTTTGACCCGGCATCCAAGGCCCTTTCGTAGTGTCTGTTTTGAAATGCTATGGCACGAATAAGTTCGCTGGCTTCTGAGGTTCACGCTTGCTTGCCGAGGTCATATATTATAATCAGCATCGATGGCTACGTTCCGTTGACATAACCGAATTCATTTAATTATTTTCAAAGCTACTTATTCTTTATTGGTATCTCTTGTGAGGTAAAGTTATTTGAATTAGTTTGAGTTTTATTCATATTACTCCTGTTAACAACTTGTTTCAGTTTAACAGATAGAATTAAAAATGATTTCAAACTGTTTTTAAACCGCTAGTCAGGTTGTGTTTTGTACCTTCATGGAAATTTTATGAGAAAAAGTTTGCTACTTGCCTTTAGGCGGCCGCCTACAGGCTCATTAATTCGTTGGGAAATGTAACGACTCGAAAGATACAGAGATAACTAAGTGCAGTTAGTTTCAGATAAGTTCCGATTTGGTTTCATTTATCAAGGTAGAAATAAAAATAACAGCTCTCTTGTTGACCGTTAATCACTGGAACTATTAAGATCCACTTTTGTTATCTACGGATCGCCACCTCCATTCCTTTTTTCATTCTGCTGAACTGTAAAATGGAAAGCTAACTAAAGGGCTGATCATTTTAAGTTCTCCCCAGAGCCCTTAATAGGCACTTTATCAGGAGATTGACGATACCATACTAGGGCAGTAACTAACGACGGTTAGATTTCTTTTGACAATCCAATGACGGAATACTAGCTTTTAGTGGGCCATTCATTTCCACCATGCAAATCTAACTTTGGAGAAAGGGGGAAATTTAGTCCTAAAAATTTTTTGGTCAGCACTAAAATTACAACACGAATAAAAGTTCATAACTTCACGCTAAGTTAAAGTACACATCGAAAGCGTTTCCTTACCTATCTATCGCTACTTTATCCTTTCGCTGAAGAACTGGTCGAAAAATGGTGGTGTTCATTGTCTTCTTTTTGTAAGAAGTCAATGAGTCTAAAAACTTACCTACCAAATGCGGAAGTTGCCATGACGTCATTATAGGGCTGCTTAGCCGTCTAAGAGCTTTGCATTCTACTGACTACTGCCTTGTTCTCAAGATGAGTTTCTACATGGAAGTTTAAATGGAATATCAAGGGAATAATAATAACTATATGCACTGACACCAAAATTAAAAATAGATTAATTCTCCGCGGCACAGTCCTTTGCCATCACTTATTTCGGGAAGATTTTATCAGTACTTGTGCAAAGTGTCTGAGTAGTAATGATTCGGTTGAAAAAAAAATGGGTCGAAAAACAGATTTGACAATTTTTTGAGTCTTCTGCCTCCGGAACCCATTAAACTACAAAGTAATTCAGCAATATGATAGTTGATAACATAGTCTTAATGCAGGCAAGGTGTGCTTGAAACCAATCAGTCATTGTATAAATATGTACACAAACATCCAGATGCCTCTAGGACCTTTTACGATTTCTGTTTCCAGCAGCCTTAAGTAACAAATGTCAAAGATACGGCGTATATATCAGAAGTTGATTCCATACCTTCTGACTTTTGAGCTTGTCTGTGCTTTGTTGTGTTATGTAAAGTAAACAACTAAATCCTAATGTGCAAAACTTTTGCATATATTTAAATTCTATCCTTGGAAAGCAAATCATTCACTCGCTGCGTTTTTCGCCAGCGACCCTTATAGTTCTCAGTTGAATGAAACCTTCAAATGATAGATAAAAATGTTAAAGTGAGGCAGTGCATGGCAAAGCTGCACTATTCGTCGACTTACCAGATTTCGGGAAATTCAGATGGAGTAACTTAAGAGGCAAACTAATGTTTTCAATGAAATTTGATGCTGACTTCATCTCTTCTCTGTTGATTGAAATGAAGAAGGAATCTCTTTTAGTGTCAGGAATCAGCACCTTTACAGAAATGATACATACACTGAGAAGGTTGTCATTGTCTTTTCTTTAATCCAAAGTCACCGAAATGACACTAATAAAAGGTAGGTGGTGTCACAAGGCAGAGGAGTTTTTCCAAGTTTCCAAGACTTATTGGGGGTACAACAGAAGTATAAATAGCTTCTATAACAGACAGCACACAACAGTTAAGACAGAAAACAGTAGAAGCTTTTATCGACGTCTTCGGTTCTTTGGTCACTTTTCTGGCATGGTTTTATAGTACAGGTAGCAGTTCAACTTCGTAGTGGCGCCCCGACTGATCTCATTAATCGTTCTCTTTCTCTAAGAAAGTTAGGATAGGATCCCATTTCTTAGGCACGAATGTTAATGGTCTGAAGACGGTGGCATGCGTCCGTTATCTGAGTATAGGCAGACCTGAATTATGAAACTTCTCATACTTCAAAACTTAGTAGTGTACTCGCATACATTCAGGAAGCTCCGACTGATTTCATACCACAAAAAAAAAGATTTAAATGACTACCTCCGATTTAAGAAGAATTCGTTCTGGGTGAGAATATGGTGGTGGACAGTTTTGATGGAAGGCAAAACAGAAAATTAAACCCTTTCTCTTACAGTCTAACAATTGACTACTCTCATTTCATTTCCGTTGCCTGTGATTAAAAGCCCTCAGATAATTTTGATGTCAATTCGACTGCCGTAAGCAATGTACTATCAGCTCTACATTGAATACTACTGGTTCACAATCATCCTCGGATTTAAAAGATATGGATTTACGTATATCCACTGCATAATAATCTCGGGATTCATTGTCAGCTGATTTGTTTCAATCCATTCATTGATGTCAACCCTATCAGCGATGTACAATATGCACAGCTATAACTCCACTTTGGTGCTGTCCGGATACTTGTCGGTGCAATGCGGCATTTCGGAATACAGTCATGATGAATGTCTGCTGCTTTATAATGCCCCAAGAAAAAGGCGGCTTTTTTTCCCAACGATGAAATCATTTCCTATATCTTGACATTCTATTTCTTTTGGTTACTGATTTCGGATTGATCAAAGCCAAATAATACCACATTTTACTGGTTTTCTTTGCTTACTCCTATTCAATGTTTTTTGCGATTTGTGCCTTTAACAGGTAGTTGATCTAGCTGTGCTACATTTTTCGATCGCGATGGAACGTTGAGGACTTTCAGGCTTTTAACAATGATTGGTTTGAATTTCTTAGGAGCAATTCGTTGGAAAAAAGTGCTCTCCTTATCGCAAGCGGTAATCGAAATATTTTTCTTATCCCAAATACCATCCGATTGAATAGAAGTTAGCATTTTGCTAGGGGAATTATTATTCTCCCCTTTTGTCAAAAGGCTGAACGTCATTTTTTTAAAGTTAAATCTTTACAATGGCCAACAAGTAATCAGCCTGAAGATCCAATTTTCTGCAACGAATTTCGCTATTTTACTGACATATTTGGGTTTTCAACCGGACAATGATGAACTTTGACGATCATTTAATTTTTGGAACTTTAAAATTTAACAACATTAGTCAGTATCATTTTTAAAGGAAAACAGCCACGATAGCGAATCACGTGCTTCCTTGTAGAAGGTCTCCTCTTTTCGGGGCGTTTGATATCTTTACCAGTTGCATCAACTACGAAATAGTCTTTCAACTTTTGATCTGATATTTTAATAAGCGTTTCTTGGATGAGGTTGCTTTTGGAAATTAGAGTACTTTCATTTGAAATGTGTAAATATCAGTTATTTTTTCCAAGTGCAAAATCTTCAATTTCATTTTCAAAATAACCTTCTGCCAAATGAGTCTCGTCATCAGATACTAAGGTTGGAAGACCGTTAATTGTCAGTAATTTAAGACACGGACAACGATTGTCGGTGGATCTGAAGTGCGAATGTTTTCCTTTTGATTACCATTTTTGGCGACTTCTTTTTAAAGCCTTGTGCAGTAAATCGCAACATTCCTTATATTAGCAACAATCGGTTGGAAGTGTAGATATTCATATTTCAACTATTATTTCCCTCAAAAAAAAGGGGTTACACGTGTATTCCGATGGACTGATACGCGAAAGTGGCAATTTCTAAACTATTTCTTGACACATGGCAATGAATTGAAGATTATATTTCATACTGGACTTAATATTATTTTCAAAAGGGAAAAGTGTTCACACTTTTGCTTCAAAATGGCTTAAATACAAACGACCCAAATTTTACTCCCTCGCATTGTTGGTAGCCTCCGTCTCTTATATGAATTGGGGCAAGTGCCTGACAAGATTTCAGAGCAACCATTCCGTGAAATGACTGACCACAACAGCAATAAAGATGAGAAGTACTCAGTTGAACTGGTTCTGCCTCACCCGAGGGAGGCCACAAACTGCGGAAGAAAAGCTGATCTTGAAGGATTGAAGGAGAAGTCCAATAAAAGAAACCCTTTGTTTCAACAACTAATCTCTGTTTTACTCCACCCGATTACAGCATTTGTATTTTATTATTCGAATTCTCAGATTGTATTAACTGCTATAGACTTGGATATTTGTCAGGTGGGGTTCATCAAGTTGCGATATTCAATAACCCATAAGACGTTCATCAGCGAGAAATAAATTATTCAAAAATTTGGAAAAATTTATCGAATTAAAGAGAATTTAAGCTCATATTGCACTTCTATTTGAAAATTTATGGTCTGTTAACCTGAAACGCTTAGAGTGAAGCGAAAAATTGTTCAGCGTTTTTTGAGCAACAAAATCAAACTCACACTTTTTTGGTTAATATCTTATGGAACATGAATTTAACCTGGAATATTTAGCTGGCTGTAAACCGTGAATTTCATGAACTTCAAAGAGTCAATGCCAATTTCTGAAACCACAGTTGAGAAGGCAGGTCGCTGAATTTACTTCCAAATTTTTTCACGTCTAAACTTGTTGGAATTTTCTTTTGATATTTCTCTGCAGCGAAACATTCTTTGCTTTTGGGTCCATTTGAAGGTACTGATCCTATGAATAAGGCTACTTAGCATCAATGACCTTGTCAAAATGTCAAGAGGCCAATCACACACTTTGCCCTTGCTATGGAAGGATAAAAATAAGACTGAATAGTGATCTATTGTACTGGATTAACCAGACTCAACAAAGAAAAGGCTCGTGATAGTTTCTCAATTAACTGAGTGCCTTGCACCATAAGTTAGGTTAAAGTTATCATCGAAAGCGGCGCTATAAATCATGGAAAGTCAGTTCATGGAAAAGGATAGACTGCAGATGAGAGGATGTGAAAGATTTTTCGAGGAATTCGGATTCGCCCGGCTCCAAACGGCAAAAATTTTGATTCTCTAGTGATTGCCTCTGCGTGATTATTATTCCCGAAATTCACTCACTTTCAATTAAATAATCTAAATTTCACATCCGTTCTTCCCAGTCTCTAAGTAAAGTATTCAGCAGGCCAACTCTTGACCATTCACCTTGAGTCCTCAAACGGTCTGAAGGAAACTGGTGCCGAAGAAGAATAAGACATATTTGTAAAGATCAACTCCAACAGTATTCCACTGAAGATTTGGTTTTCCTGCTCTTTTGCTAACCAGTCGAATGCACATCACAACTGGAACACAATTTCGAAGTCCGTTTTGAATATGAATTTTGATTTATTTTTTACGATTTCGTCGCAATTAGCGTCCAGAGAGGGACAGAATCATAGCTTATTTCAATCCCTGCCTTAAAAGTCGCAGTTTCCAGCCAGTCGACAGTAGGTCACTTCTATCCAAATCCGTAATGGGTAAAAATGTTCAGACTTGAAGATAGCATGGATCAGTATCGCTCAATGATGCACTGCTTGGCGGTGCTACTGATATATTTGAAGTGCGACTAATAATAGCATTCACCACTCATTGTTCCACCAGAAAAGTAGTTTAAATGGCAGCGCCATAATATCTATACCTTTCAATAACTGCTTATACAGTTTGCTTGTGTTTGTTTGCTTTGAAACATTTAAATAATTTTCTTTGTAAAGCTTATAAGTTTCCTTCATTCTATTTATCCTTCTGAATTTGTAACCGTGTCACGTTTATTGATCCGCAAAGGCCTGACCTCGTTATACCCATTCAGAAACGATGAAGATTTAAAGTACCTCTCGAGGGCAAGCAGTCAAGACTAAAAGTTCCTTTTTTCTTGCGACACTAAACTTTCCACCTACACCCCTCCCCTCTCACCTCTGAAACTCTCCTTTCAAAACAGTGACCTTATAATGGCTCTCAGTCTACCTGGTATTCTGACTAGCTGTCATCCTGTAGATATTTGCGCAAATGAGCTTGGCAGCTATCTGCTATGCTAGCTCATTTGTGGTTTTGTTAATTAAAAAGGAAGGAAGAAAACGGAGATTATATATGCTCCTTTCCGTGCATAGTACACTCTCTATCCGGTTTTTTTCAAACAGGGCGGCCAACTTTGAAGAAGGATCAACCACTTTCAGCTGTAAAGCTCTCCACTCGGGGTTGATATGAAATATCGAGACCTTGTTTATGGCTACATGTTTTAGCATTCATTTTTCAAAGTAATTGAATCAATACAACTCCGTGGAACTCATTTGGCCAAGCCTGCGATGAGATTGAACATTGAGGTCATAAGTTTCCTAACTGATGGACCCATTTTCGACCTAGCTTTCCATTTTGTCATACAATCGCTTTCTTTTCGTATTCGCAGCCATTTCTCTCTATTTTTAGAATTTTCATTTATGATCTTTTGGATTTAATTAAAATCTTCCAAGTTAGGACCTCAGAACATGGATTGCTTATACGCTGAGAACCGCGAGTGGATGAATTTTGGAAGCATGCACTGCTAAACTAGAATACCTATTATACAAGCCGATTCGACGGTTATTTCGTGTATCCATGGTCATTCTTAGCGAATTCCAGTGATTTAGCCAATAAATATTTGTCGTAGGGTTTGAAAAGCATCTCACCTTGCAATGTACCGGTTTATTTCCGCATATATTGAGGGCTTCTATCCTAGCGTGCATTATGAAAGACCTGACACCATGGTAATCACTAATAAAATGTTAATGTAAGAAGATTCAGTCGACTTCTTGCAGATCCAGAATGCAATTCTCGATTTGAGTCAGTTGGCAGCTTTTTCACTTCTGCACATCGCCATAATTCAAATCCAAAAACCGTATAATTTAACAGACATAGCCATTATGTCACCACTTATCTTTTCAGAGCATAAAATACCCTTGAACTCTTTAGAACCACCTTTTTAGGTAAATTTTTGGGGTAGTTGTAAAGAGTAGAACGCGCGGGCTGTAAATAAGAGGACTCCATGTCGGTGGTGCAAAACCTAATTTTTACCACCTTTAGTCGTTGACTTAAATCAGTGACTTGATTCCAAATATTGAACCAGATTTAACCGTTGGAAGGTTAAAAAGTCAGGTTCGTGAATTTGCATCACACCTATTATTTTTTATGCCCCTCCACCCATTTGGGCAAGTCTCAAAGACTCATTGGGATTGAAATTGAATCCCCTTGATGGGCTGCCACCGTTTACTTTGAACATCAACTTGGAGAAATCGTACTAGAAACGGCTATTTGATACAGAATTAGTTAATAAGTGGGATGTTACTTGCATCCCGTTATTTTATGGATCAACTACAGACAGCTACTTGGGCACTGAAATTAGTAATAGTCTATTCACCAGTAATTTGTTAGGATTTCAAAAATTAACTTTTAGTACGATAACAAGTTATTTCACATCGTTTAGTTCATAAGAGTGAACTCGATCCTTTGGTTGATTATATAAGTAGTAATGGGCATATAAACAGCCAATAAACCATAACTAGTGATTCCATTCCATTCATATTAATTTTAGTGTTCGTCTGGAAGAAGATAATATCCGTGACCATAAACACTAGTAAAAGGTCTTTGAACCATCGAAGATTAAGTATTCCTGACACTAACTGGAATAACGGGCCTTACATATGCAAATTTTTTCAACCTTTGTAATTGGCTCTCGTTGATTTAAATACTACATCTAGTAGGAGGGTCTCGGGGTGCTCAGAGTGTAGTATTTGTCCTGACAATTGCTGAATAACAAAGTTCATTAAAAATGAAAAAATATAATTAACCAAGTCCCTACTAAATGTTTTAGAAACGAAGCATCCTATCTTACAACGAGGTTGAGAATAAATGCAGATAAAGTACCTTTAGGGATTAGTCGTCAGGTGTCCTTCTTTCGATTCAATAGTTAGATGGCACTTTTTGATATACTTGGCCAGTCCAAAGGTTTAGAGACATTCACGGAATTTCCTCCTTATCTTGCTAAAGGCTGTACGAAGTCGTGCTTCTGCTGGCATAATCTAATGTTATACGTCTAGTGGGTGATTAGTCCTATCCGGCCTTCCCTCTCATTAACCCTCAGGGTTGCCCCTGGGGTTACCGGTGTTCACCACGATGAGGTTGAGAGTAGGTCTGACCACGTTTTAATAACATTCAACGCATTCACCTCGGTGCCTCTCCAATGCCACCTCTAGAGTTGAAGTTAGTAGAGGCTTCCAACTTTATGCAGAATAAAGTTCTTGCGATTTGCCAATTTTGTTCCAAGAGCCTCAATTAACTGTTGTGGGATTATACCCTATGCCAGTTCCGTTTTTATTCCGTGAATTGAATGGCAAGTGGTGATAACGAAGTGTATTACCGAATGTATTTACCGGAGTAGTGCTGGCGAATTTCAGCATCCAATTTCAAGTTTCGATTTCCCTTTTCTCGTGTCTTCTCTTTTGACCGTCTGGTCTGTATGTGGCTTCTTCGATCTATCCCGTCCACCAGACCTTTCCGCCTCTAGGAAAAGTTTCCGCACCTTTGTTTCCGCTCTCGCATTCGGCTGAATCTTCGCCATTAAGTTGTTTCTTATTTCGGCTTGCCTCTTCCAACGTACTCTCGGTTTTTTCGATCCATAGCTCAAGGCTCAGCCCCTAGATCCACTGAAACTCAAGCCGGTTGATTTCCCCCTTCGCTTCGTCTCAGTGGACGAGCAGACACGATGTTGGGCAGTGAAGTCTGGTCTGCTTTCTTCAAGCGAAATTAGTGATACTTCCTGTTTAAAGTTCTGTTAACTTTCGCATTACCTTGCAGCCTTAAGAAAGGTTAAGATCACCATTTTGCTAACCTCGTTACTTGTGAATCGACAAAAATTCCTCCCAAATGCAGCGGTTATTTAGGTTTGATCTTTACAAATCCAGTATTTTACGTGTTAACAATCAATTGGCCTGCTATCCATTTCTTCTTTTCTTTTGAAACAAGTAGCTTTCAACATATGGCTCAGCAAGACGATCCATTTAAAAGAAACACATTTCCACTCTGACTCAGCTGTAAATTACTGGCCGATTTACACGCCCATTTCCCTCAAGACTAATTCCCTTTGCATCTGGGCAGGTGAGGCTTCTTTATTCTATGCATGACTTTACAAAACGATCACCACCGACCACCTAGTTACCAGATCTTGTACAACCCATAAGACTTAAAAGCAATATCATTTATCCACTAAGACAAATTATTAATAAATGACAGAGTTAAATGAAGTCATACTGACGTATTCGGTAGCTCTCTCATCCTTCGGTAAGACAAAGCGGCTTTAACTTACAGAAGCAGAAGTTGAAAAGGCAAATCACTCTGCTCATTTGAAAAATATCATACAAATCTTCAAGAACTCGGCTCAAGCCGGGACATTAGAATTGAGTTCTTATTCAGCTGCCTACTTAAATCGGCCCACTTCTTGAAGCTGGTCAAGACTGGTCTAGATAGTATTTTAGGTTTTAATTTTTATTCTGCTTTGCTTATCTTTTAACAAGGTGTTGTAAGGCTAGCTGCCTAATTTTGACAGACATTGATGTTTTTATACTTTGGAGCTTTTCGATCACCTAAAGTGGTCGACCCTTTTTTGTGGACGGTTTCCGTGTACGCCTGCCATCCAAAAATAATGGCATTTAAGGGGACAGAGGATTCCCTCAAAATAGCAAATATTACTGGGCATGCGTGTACGTGAACACGTGTGTGCACACTCGTGGCTGTGTGCACGTAGATGCTATTAGATGGCCAATGAGAGGCGAGCCAGGCATCGATTGCGCCTCTGTTTTATGCGTGCAAGCATTGGAAAGCGTGCCCTCGTAGGGAAGTGCAATCTTGTGTGTGGGTTTATTGATCGGCAACAGAACGACCCATGTTTTGGGGCGTTTAACCAATGGGCAAGCAAAGGCGGTTTCTGATAAACTCCGGTGTTGGCCGGACCAAGGTACAGATTGTTCGCGTTTGGACAAGCAGGCAGACGTGTACTCTCATTTCACGCCGAACACACCAAACCCTCCATTCGAGAATCTCTCTCCACCTTTTAAACCCAGGTCAACGGTTTGTATTCTAGTTTAATCGAAGCAAACCGTTTTTTTCGTTCTATCTCAATAAAAGTCGTAACTTTTGCAACTGCTACGAAGGACTTATTCCCCCCAGTAGTTGCATTTGCCTAGGACTTTGGGCTCATTTTCACTTTCGTTACTACTCTGGTACAATTGTTGCGCATTTGCGCTGATTCACCACAAAAACGGGACCTATTAGAGACGAGAATATGACTGAATCACACATCAAGCTTAGCCGCACCATCATACGCGGAACGTCTCCGAGTACCGTTCGCCTCGAGGTAGGTCTCGAAGAAGTTTAACCCCCACCCCTTCAATCTTTCTTTCCAGACATTTCTTTTGAAAATCGACACCAAAATTTAATAGATTTGATTTAAATAGATGGCTAAAAGCTGGATTTATGCTATTTTAGTTTAACATTTTATTTACTATTCACAAAAATTACAAAGAAGGTTTCGCTTTTAGACATTCATACGTTTAGCTGCTGGAATTTTATACCAAGGAAAAATCAAGTTATTTAAAAATAAGTAAATACTTTTATTTATTTTTTTTTTCAGAGTCGCGTACGAGAACTTGAGGATTTGCTTGACCTCGAAAGGGATGCACGTGTCAGGGTATGAATCTAAATGTCTTCTGTTGGTTTTCACCTTATATAATTGAGTAGCCGAAGGCTTTTAAATTTACATACCAGGATACTCGGCAATTCTGCCATTGAATTTCTGTTTTAAGTTGATCGTCAAAAAGTAATGAAATAATAATATTAGCAATCATTTGTCGCAATCGTTTTATTGGGGCTAAAATATGGCTTAATATATGTGGTAACTTTTAGAGAAAATCTCGTTTATTTGAATGGCGGGGACACGCTCTAATGACGTCTTATACACCTTTTTCTGATATATTTGTTTACCTTACTTGTACTATGGCCGGTATTATTCGTTAAATGTAAAAATTTGAATGCGAGATTTGATGGTGATTTCCAGGTAATGTCAAATGAGTTCAATTGGCACGAATGAAATTAAATGGTTTTGTATCAATTTAAATGAACTGTTATTCTTTTCCAACAAAGGCCGAACGAAACGCCAATGAGATGAGCATTCAGCTAGACACCATGGCTGATCGTCTTGATGAAATGAGTGGCTCCTCTTCCCAAGTTGTAAGTTAAAAATTAAGATGTTTGAGCACTAGTTTGCAATTATTAACTTAGTATATAATCTTTAGGAGAATTTTTTTATGCGTTTAAGTAAGAGGCTCGCCGGGAGAACCACAAAAAATAAGGATGAGCTAATTATTTTCTGAACATATTTTTTGAATGACTTTCGTTGAGATAAGAACTCAAAAGTAACTAGTTTTTATTTTTTTATTTATTTACTCCTCACCCATTGGGACAAGTCCCAAAGACTTAATGGGGGTACAAGGGGTAGCACACAACAGATAGCAACTAATAATGTTACATATACCAAAATTACGTTTGCTTAAACGGCACACAAAAATACTAGGTCAGTCAGCGCTACAAACCACTAAACTCATGATGCAGGAGCTTGGTATTTAGCTATACGTCGAATCTGTTTTCTAGATATTCCGCTTTCAGAAACGAAATCAAGAATAATTGGAACTGGCTGTCATATCGGAAAACGGTTGCTCTTAGAATGGTAGTCGCACTTTTTTTTAATTTGTCAATATTTAAGACTATTTTGGTGTTCAGTCTGGAATTTCAACCTTTGTCAGTAGCATGATGGTTGTGCGCTTTTGTGTTCGAGCTAGCCAATAAGAACGCAATGCCATTTGAGCCAATCGGTCGGCGGGCAATGCGTGGGTGGTGTTGACCATCGCCATATTTGGGCTAATACCGGGTGCTATAAGAAACATTTGTGCGTATTTGCATTGCCAACACATATTTTACAAAAAAAAGGTACTTTTAAGTTATCGGAACCGGTCAGATCAGATGCTCTGACCAGTGGGAGAAAGGGGCAACATTCCTCCAAATCTCAAAGGAAAGTGGCCAGTGTAATTTATCGGGTGTCATGTTTCCATCATGTTTTCTCACCATGTTTTCCTATCGTATAAGGCGAAATCTTAATGACAGCAAGGCAGTGTCAGGCGACTTATATGGGTTTTAATTGACAAATAATCATAGAGAAACCGGCGAGCAATAAAATTGCACATTTTTATAAGCTGAATCTTTCGAATGAATATTTCAAAACTACCTGTTCGTGAATCTAACTGAGATATTTAACCACAAACTGTCGACTAATATATCGCAGTCGCCCAATTTGAGAAACTTTAAAGCGAGTATTGGCAGAATGCCATTCTAATATGGCCGATCTCAAAAACGTCATCTAAGCTTGTTAAAAAAAAACTTATTTCTGCCTGCAATTTTAAATGGACACTTTAAGGGCACTTTTATTTATGTCCGTTCCTAAAATTGCAGCCACGAAATATTGATAAAGATAGTGCAGTGGTGAAACCTGGAATCACCCACCGACAAGCTTACCCACTCAAGCAAATGTATATATCTTTATATATTTTATTATATTACATTATATAAACTTATATTAGTTGACTCATCCGTCTTTATATAGCATGAGGCGATACGACGTAAGGACATGGAGATAGCGAAGCTACGAAAGGACTTGGAGAACGCCAACGCTGCCTTCGAAAGTGCTGAAGCGACTCTGCGTCGCAAGCACAACACCATGATCTCTGAGATCTCGAGCGAGGTTGAGAACCTCCAAAAACAAAAGGGAAAGTAAGTCCAACTAATAACGTATAGTTCACAAAAGAACTTCTAACCAATGGTAAGTGAGTGCCCCACTACTTAAACTTGTATTTGAATTTTAGGGCCGAGAAGGACAAGAGCCAACTTATGCTTGAAATTGATAACGTTCTCGGCCAACTTGATGGCGCTCTTAAGGCAAAGGTATTCATATCCTAGTTTATTTGAATCGCAAGATCCATACAAATAAGGGCTTGTATACCAAATGTCCAAATTTTAGGCTTCTGCTGAAAGCAAGCTTGAGGGCTTGGATAGCCAGCTGAGTCGCCTGAAAGCTCTTACCGATGACCTGCAGCGCCAGATGGCTGATATCAACTCTGCTAAGCAGCGCCTATCTGCGGAGAACTTTGAACTGGTTCGTGTAAACCAAGAGTATGAAAATCAAATTGTCAATTTCTCAAAAACTAAGGCTTCTCTTGAAAGCCAACTGGATGATCTTAAACGCGCCATGGATGAGGATGCTCGTGTAAGTTTAATAGACATGGTTGTTGCATCGAGTATTAGAGTTTAAGCTTGAAGTCTGATTATTGACTAGTCATTTTTGCACTCGTAGAACCGTTTGAATCTCCAGACTCAATTGTCGAGCCTTCAAATGGACTATGACAACTTACAATCACGCTATGAGGAGGAGGCCGAAGCAGCTGGAAACCTTCGGAACCAGGTCGCCAAATTCAATGCTGACATGGCTGCCCTCAAGACTCGCTTAGAGAGAGAACTTATGGCTAAAACCGAGGAGTTTGAGGAACTTAAGTAGGTTTCCACTTCTGCTTCTCAACCCCTCTCTTTCCGAGATTCGAAAGAATAACTACTCAATCTTATCTTGCAGGCGCAAGATGACTGTTCGCATCACTGAACTGGAGGACATGGCTGAGCATGAGCGCACTCGCGCAAACAACTTAGAAAAGACTAAGACCAAGCTCACCATTGAGATCAAGGAACTCCAGGCTGAAAATGAGGCCTTAGCCACTGAAAATGCCGAGCTAAATCATCGTGTCAAGCAGGCAGAAAATCTCGCCGCTGAGCTGCAGCGCCGTGTGGATGAGATGACTATTGAAATCAACAATCTTCACTCTGCCAACAGCGCTCTGGAGGCTGACAATATGCGTCTCAAGGGGCAAGTCTCTGACCTTACTGATCGTGTTTCTAACCTCGATCGAGAGAATCGCCAGCTTGGTGGTAAGTCCCACAATAAAAACAATATTTGACTACCAATACAGCACTTCGTTCTCTTGAACTGACTTTTAGATCAACTCAAGGAGACCAAATCTGCTTTGCGAGATGCGAACCGTCGTCTCACTGACCTCGAAGCCCTACGCAGCCAATTGGAAGCTGAGCGTGACAACCTCGCTTCAGCTCTTCATGATGCTGAAGAAGCTCTTAAGGAGTTGGAAGCGAAATATATTTCCTCGCAAAATGCCCTCAATCACCTTAAATCCGAGATGGAACAGCGTCTGCGTGAGAAGGATGAGGAATTAGAGAACCTCAGGTGAATTATTCACCTTACTTGTTTGTTTTCAGTAAAACATATTTAATGTTGAATTACGTCTTACAGGAAGAGCACTACCCGCACCATTGAAGAGTTGACCAGCACTATCTCTGAGATGGAAGTCAGATTCAAATCAGATATGTCACGCCTTAAGAAGAAGTATGAAGCCAACATTAGCGAATTAGAGGTCCAACTCGATGTCGCTAACAAGGCTAATGCTAACCTCAACCGTGAAAACAAAACCCTCGCTCAGCGCGTGCAGGAGCTCCAAGTGGCGCTTGAAGAAGAACGACGGGCTCGTGAAGCCTCTGAGAGCAATCTCCAAGTCAGTGAACGTAAACGCATTGCCCTTACTTCTGAGTTGGAGGAAGTTCGCAGCCAACTTGAGCTCAGCGACCGAGCTCGCAAGAACGCTGAGTCTGAGCTCAACGACGCTAATTCTCGCATCTCTGAACTCACAATGTCGGTCAACTCACTTACCAATGACAAGCGTCGTCTTGAGGGAGACATTGGTGTTATGCAGGGAGATCTTGATGAGGCCGTCAACGCTCGCAAGGTACTAAAATCTCACCACTGCCCACATGTATAAATGCTGAAACATGCTAAGTAATTTGATTATTCGCAGGCTGCTGAAGACCGCGCTGACCGTTTGAATGCTGAGGTTCTTCGACTGGCTGATGAGCTGCGCCAAGAACAGGAGAACTATAAGCGTGCTGAGACTCTTCGTAAGCAGCTCGAAATTGAGATCCGCGAGATCACCGTCAAGTTGGAGGAAGCCGAAGCCTTCGCTACTCGTGAGGGCCGTCGCATGGTTCAGAAACTCCAAGTTTGCGATTTTTTCTATTATCTATTGACATTTTGGGTGCATGTACTATTAAATGCACCATTTGCACGTTTAGAACCGCGTGAGAGAGTTGGAAGCTGAATTGGATGGAGAGATCCGACGTGCTAAGGATGCCTTCGCCAGCGCCCGAAAATATGAACGTCAATTCAAAGAGCTCCAAACTCAAAGCGAGGACGACAAACGCATGATTTTGGAACTACAAGACTTGCTGGACAAGACTCAGATCAAGATGAAGGCTTACAAACGCCAGCTTGAGGAACAGGAAGAAGTTTCCCAGTTGACGATGAGCAAATATCGCAAGGCGCAGCAACAGATCGAAGAGGCTGAGCACCGCGCCGACATGGCAGAGAGATCTATCACCATCAAGAGGACCGTTGGTGCGCCCGGTTCCCGCGCTGTCTCAGTTGTGAGGGAGATTAACTCCATCTCTCGCGGCAACCGTGCTACCAGCATTATGTAGATCTCTTCTTCCGGCGAGAGATAGAGTTCAGAAACTTCTCTTGGCATCGTTTTCTTTACTCTTTTGCCTCTCGTTCCTTCCCTCATCCAGACTCTTGTTTCGGTGCTCACGTCCGCAATGTATTACTTAAATTTTGACGAGTAGGAGGAGATCTGTACTGTGAGGTGAGAAAGAGCGCGCTACTTGTGCATGCCTCTTATGCCGCTCATCTCACACCACCACAAACTATTTCTCCTCCTTTCTTCGTTGAATTCCGCGTGTTTTTTCTGCCCTCGCAGTTATTCTTCATTTTCAGTCCTCTCCCGCTCTTTCTCATGCGAGATGTTCCTGCTGACGCAGATGACTCTAGGGTGTGTTCTCCATCATCGCTGCCGCTTCAAAAGGCGACAACCTTGCTTTCGACTATGCGATTTCCCTTTTCCCTCTCCTTCCCTCCTTATTTATGCTCGTGTTTACTTGAATGACCTTGCTGCTGCAACCACCACTACCGCTGGCACCCACCACCACACAAGTATGATGTATTAGAAATATTTCAAAAAAATAATTCTTCTCTGTCTAATCCCACTGTAATTTGTCTGTGGGATAGGAGTTATACGATTAACCACCTCTTAAAATCATCGCAATGGAGGCTAACTTAATGTAGAGTAAGTTTAGTATAGTTAATTAAAACGTTTCTGGTGCTGTCTGATTCAAGCTAGTAACTGAAAACTTCAGAGAGAAGTAAACTTCTATACCACCGTAACTTGACAACACCTGGGTTGGTATAAGTAACCCAGTCCTTTCATACTGATGCAGAGAAATTCATCTGAGTATCTATCAGTGGCTTACAGTTCCGCCTGAGTAAGCAAATTTAAATGCTAAACGCCACGATGCCGCTCTGTTTTTATCTTAAGAGGAAGTTAGCTTGGAATAGATGCTAGCATAGATTTGAGTATTATACCTACTGTTTTACTATTCGCGGTGTTAGCTACTCTGCAGCTTCCACTTCCAATTGATGACTAGAGAAATCTACCCATATAGACTCTGATAATAATAGACTGACTCGTTTGGGTGTTGCGGTGCGTCACAGAGTGTCACAGCAACCTGTGGTGGAAATTCAGAGTTTCAGCTTAAACAAATACTGATTAGATTTAGGAAAGCGATTGCTAATGGTCATTCTAATGGTATGATTCGGTGAGGTTATCCGAGTTACAAATTTTAGTTTTTAAACAAATGGTAAGCCTTTCTTCCTCATGGCAAATGGAATTATAGCGAAAATATTTCATTAGTAAAAATGGGACTTGGTTAATCAAAACTTCAATTAAGCGAACTATGAACAAAACGGACGGGAGGGCAACTTTGTAGGCTACAGTGAATTGGGTATTAGAGCACTGCAATGGCAGCGTTTTGGGCCACTCTTGCCCACTTGATCAGGCTTAAATAGTTTACCCCATCACTTGTAAAGAAGTAAGCCTCCGTTTTTAAAGGGCATCGACTGTGTGGAAGCAGGATGTCAAAGTTGGAAGAGGAGATGCTACAGCCCACTTACGAACTTCAATTGATAACCCCATCTGAGAGGAAAGAGTGAAAGTTAGATTACATTTGTATTCGAAACAAATAGTGAACTACAGTTCAAGCAATTTTCCATAGAACACACACAGTGGTAGTTCTGAGCGAAATTTCGGCAGCTTCAGACGTGCTTGAAGCGCTATCGGGAACATTCTAAGAGGGAACAAAATGTGACGTTTCTGATGGCAGAGCCCCTCTTTGGACTCCACTTTAACTTTTCCCAGAACTGCCTTGCTTCAATGGCGCTCCATTTTATATTCGTTATTAATTCAGATGCATCATTGTTGACGTTGAACTATCTGATTCTCCATATGTGAATTTTCGGTTCCATCAAAAAGCTGTTTCGTGAAGGTACAGGCCAGTCTAATGCTACCCAGCCCATGATGTTATGCTTTTGAGTTTTTCGGACGTGCATCATCGTCCATCAGCCCAAATGGCTGCTTGCCCTCCAACAGTTAGTGTTTTCCAACAGCATGCGGCTCTATGAGGCGGCCCCTTTTTAAGACTGCAAATAAATTACGGCGTCTCGAAAAAGCCACCGAAAAGCCAAATCCATTTTAAATTGATCATCGATTTACCCATTTTGCCGCGAAACCCCCTTTAAATATCTCAAATCAAGTTCATAATCAATAATAAAATAGCTTTATTGATCCACAACAATATCATGGTTCAGGAGCGGTGCAACAAACTGCATCGCGATAGAGGCAATAAATAGTTACGGAGGATGGATTCATGTTTAACTAATGCAAAGCAGCCAGCTCCTCAATAACTCGGGTTAGTTCACCGACACTGCAATCCTTTGTTGGTACCATACTATCGTAGGAAGAGAGGTCGAGCTTCCCGAAGGCATCCACTGTTAACTGAAGATTTTCGAAAAAAATGCAACGATTTCAAATACCTTTCTATAGAAAGTACCGGAGTCAACAAAAGAGGAGTGCTTACGGGAATTCGCAAGTCTTTAACAACTCTTAGCTTGTCTTCCATAGTCAATTCAAGGAAAGTTTCAACCAACTCGCCGTCAATAATGTTATGTGGAGCCCGATAGGTCGAGAGACAATCCCTGCAGGCACGGAAGGTTTCGTGAGAAAGTCCACCAAACGGTTCAATGAGTGACTTCAATCTGGCCTCCACTTGTTTGAGAAAGACAAAGAGGATGGGCGATATATTCACCAACATACCCAAACAGCCGTGGGACGAACCATAGAGGGTGTGACGTTTGCCTATGGAGTCCCAATGCTCTGCACACAGTGTGTTCATGTTACCTGCAGGTAGGGAAATTCGTTGATTAAAATGCTCCGCCATACCAAATGCCAGATCTAGCGGGTCCAACTCAATGCGAAAGGACTCTTGGACGACCGCGATGTTCACACTTCAAATAAGTGGTTTACGGAGGGCAAGTATGAGAAATCATCAAAAGGAGCAGTTTTTAAAGGCCCGAATCGCTCAAGATCCCGTGCCACAGTGATGCGCGCATAGTACATGGTTCTTAAAAAGTAAATCCCTTAGTATGTCTAATGGATTAATACTTCAAGGCTTACAAGATACTAAGATAGCCAAAAAGGCGTTTCGATCATTTAAGCGGAGTGATGGTAACATTTAGACTTCAGGATCGAGGAAGCAACAGTAATCCAATAAAAAACGAAGGGTGAAAAGACAGAAAATAGCCCAAAGTGATACTTTAGTCTCCTGAAGTTTCCAAATAAAGCCCCAGACCGAGGATTGATGTTAGTTTAAGTAAACACAATATTGTTTTACTCAATAAAGCCTATTATGATTAATTGAAGTGTCGTTTCTCTTAAAATATAAAAACTTTAGATACCTTTAGCAAAGACATTAACAGATTCTCCAGTATTGATATAAGCGTAATCCACTAAACACTTCTGATCAAGGGGCAAACAAGCCGCAGTGAGCTCAGTTGAACGAAGAGCATCAGCTACATCAACCGAGCTTAAAGCAGGAGCATCGATGACAGATGTAGAAGCAACCGAAGTAGATGGTACGTCAGCATTGATGGTTGTGGTAGTGGTGGTAGAATCAGAAAGCGTGGGAGTTTTTGAAGACGTAGCTTTCGGCGTTTTTGGAAAAGATGGAGTCACAGTACAAATCGTGGGAACAACTGGTTCCTCCAAAGTGACGTGTTGATTGCGACCCATGAGTTGAATATTACCTTCCATGTCGGCAGAAATGAAATGATCGTCATCGAAAACATCTATTGCACTAGTATATCGTGGACAGTTATGACGTGCGATCTATGAAACAATTAATAAGTATATGTCTATTGTAATGTCAGCGACCTGAATGAGAGAAACTCACCATTTCCAACGTGCTTGTGCCGGGCTTGAAAAGAAGCAGAGAACACGAGCGCATAATATCACCAACCAACACATAGTCATTATTGGTGCAAACGTAAAGGGCTGTTATGTTCTCATTATAACTACTATCTTGTTGGAAGTTGCCTCCAACATAACTGTACACACGCACCTAGAACAAGGAAAAAACTGCTTGCAAGAAATAGCGTCTGTAGTTAGAGGCTTTATGAGGTTTAATTCGCGCACAGAACTGCTAACAGCAGCGACTAGACGGCCGTTGAAGTCGCAAATCTGATGAAGGCAGCCAAGAACATCGTGAATGCCAATTTGATGTAACTCTTCGGTCCTAGGATCCCAACGGAGGACGTGAATTCGTCCCTTCTTGGGCTCCTCATCTCCCAATTCAACAAAAGCCGTTCCCACTACGTAGAGAGCTCCATATTCTAGGCCCAATTCACTGGAACACATAGTCATTGCCATTTCATAGCACTCCTGATTATAGCCGAATCGATATATGTACCTCAATTGAAGGGTGGATTGGCAGAAAATCAGGAGACTGGACACTTCCACATGGTTGAACTTTTTTTTAATATCTGCAAGACGAAAATTATTCCTTTAAAAGGTAATGAAAACGAACAGGTAAATAGGAGAGAGAATACCTACAAGAGGATTTATGTATGGTGCAATTTGTCTGTCCAACTTTGATAGTCCTATCTGAAGAGATAGAGGGTCGAAGAGCTGTGAATGCTCCGTTTTCGAGAACGCTTTCTGTGTGGAGGGTGATCAGACCGATAGAATACGTCTCCTCTTGCAGTATTATACGTCGAGGAGTCTCATATAAGGGGATTTTACGCACATGCAACTTCTGAAGACTATCAACAGAACCTATTACAACGCCCCTTGGAGTCACCATGCAAATTCTACAGGATAAAAAGCCAATAAAGGTGAGTAAACTATACACCATTTGAAATCACAGAGAGAAACGGGCAAAAGCATACCGTGAACCAGAAACTATTGTGGGCCATCCTCCGTAGCTGCTGCAGTAAAAGAATGTCAGAACCAGAAGATAAATGAAAACACTGGTGAGAAAGAATTAAATTTACTTATCAATATGGGGACCTCCATTAAGAGGGGCCATGAAAGAGACTTCCTTAATGTTCACGTTGGCGAAAACAAGCTTATGACGGTTGGAGTAGATGATGCAAGGTCTATTGGAGCACAAAAAGATGTAGCGCTTGCCATGCGAATGCCACTGAACCAAGCGCACCTGGCAGGTAGAACCAATATTCATGTGCTTTCGGTCACGAAGGGCCACCGTGTCTACAAAGCGAATTCAAGGAAAAATCATCATTAAAATCAGATGCCTCCAAGGATTAACAATCAATTGTTCTAGTTCGAATTCTGAATACTGAAATGTTTTAAAGTCCCCATCTAGGTCTACGTATAGAACATCCAACACATCTTTTACTCGCAAAGAAATCGGTTAAAAGAATGACCCAAGGGTTTTGAAGCCAAATAAAGAGCCTTGCCAACCATATTTAGGAAAATAACGTCCTTTGTGTAGAGAAGTCTCAAGCCCCAGGCATCCTATCGTAAAGTGGAAAAGGAAGTGACTTGAAGCTAAGGCATTCCACGGCCACTTATTCTTGCGCTAAAAGATCTGAGTCAATTTTTTCTTTATTCCTCCCCACCCTTTAAAGCAAGTCCCAAAGACGTATTAGGGGGTACAACAGAAATAAAATAGGTTACATATTGTAGAATAGAGCAGTTATTTGAGTTTATCGATCGGCTGGTCTAATCTCGGCTTGGTTGCGTGGCGCAATGGCGTTCAGTTCTTCTGCTGCATCTCATGGAGTACCTGGGATAGAGTTCTCCCCAGCCGTGATGGAGCAGAGGTGTGTTGCATCCTGCCTGAGGGACTTTTCGTCGCAGTCTTTTTTCCTATCTTCCACTCTATCGTTTTTCTCATTCGTATTCAACTTTTCTAGTTTTTCATCTTCAGTTTGATTCTTTCCTCTTCTCTGTTGGTTTCTCCCTTTCTCTGATTTTGACCGATGGGTGACAATTCCTAATATGTCTTTCTAGCCACCCTTGAGTCTTGTATTTTTTAAAGCAATCAGTAAGAGGGCACTTTAGTCTATGGTCCAATGTCTCTTCAGTTGTAAGTTTTTCTTCTTCATGATCTTGTCTTACGTGCATTCGCATATCTCTTATTCTGGCGAAGGATCTTTGGGAGTTTGCCTTGGTACAGACAATATCACGTTGTCTTTCCCCTATCAATTTAGGTGTTTAATTTTCGTCTCGAACTTTAGGGCTTTCCTTTGGACCTGGTAGCCATGAATCTGAATGCCCTCGCCATATTTCTTTCGCATCCTTAATCAATTGAAGCATCAAATTCCTTGTATGTGAAGCTTTATTGGTTGCGCCTTTTTCAAAGTTACTGTCAAGTATGGAGAGTATCAGGCTATCTTTGTCCACTTTCAAGCTCTTCCATAGGTTCAACCTCTTAGCCTGTATAAGACTTGCCAGGTTACGCATTGAAAGTTCCTTTCGGAGTTCCTCGACAGTTTTGGCTCTTCGCGAATACAATCCAAGTATCATACGTCGAGCCGTATTTTGCATTGCATTAAGTCGATTGTTATCTTTTACTCTCAAGACAATGGTAGATAATCCGTAAGTGATTGCAGGATCGACAAAAATTCCCACCAGATATGCTTTCAGGGTGTTTTTGAGACTGCTTGAGCCCAGAAATGGTCGTAGTCGTATTAGGTGCCTTTTTGCCCTGGCTAAGTTTGCTTTTACTGCTCCGTCTGGCTCACCGATGTCTTGAATTATGGAACCAAGATATTCGAAGTGTGTGCCACGTCGGAATGACATTCCAGCTGCCACAAGAGGCTTTTGGTCCTCATCGTCATCAATTTGAAACCAGGTTTTTTCCGATGCGATTTGCATTCCATGTTTTTGCATCGTTTTCGCCAGATGTTCTATTAATCTGACAGCTGCAACTTTATTTGGCGCAATAAGACATAGGTCATCGGCGTAATCTAAATGATTTAGCTGCTATCTTTTACCCGAGTGATTGATCATCTGCACTGCACTGTCCTTGAGTGAGGAGAAAGCTTCATCCCATATGAGTTGGAAGGTTAGGTTGAAGAGAAGTGGCCCCTCTTTTGAGCCTTGTCTCAAACCACGTTTCATCTCAAAGGAGTCCCTTGTTCCCCTCAATTTTCCCTTCGGTGCATCCATCAAGAACTTTACTGAGTGGATCATTTGCCAAGAGCAGCCTAGATCTATCATTCGGTTGGTTATTGCAGCTGTAGGCAGCGAGTCAAAGGCCTTTTCCAGGCCAGGTGGACAAACACTAGCACTACTTTCTGCTTCTGGTCCACGGCTTCCTGTATAATAGTTCTTACTCCAAGTATAGCCTGTTCGGTTGATCTTCCCTCACAGAATCCAAGTTGGGTTCTTGAGGGTAGTTCAGCAAGATGGTGCTTCAAACGTTGGCACAGAATAGATGCATATAACTTACCTAATGCACCTAAAAGGAAGATTGATCTATAGTTTGCAGGGTCTGTCTGCGAACCTTTGCGCTTATAGATACTTACAACTTCAGCATCGATCCAAGCTCGAGGTATAGGAGTAGTACCATTATAAAAGTCATTGAACACTTCTAGAAGGTAGGCATTTAGACACTGATTGCCCCATTTCAGTAGTTCGGATCTAATTCCATTTTCGCCGGGACTTTTATGTAGTTTTAATCTATTTTTAGCTATCTCGATCTCCTCCATCGAAATAGGGGAGTCTCTTGGTAGATGAGCATAGTTTTTAATTTCTTCAGTGGTTCTTTTCTTAAACAGTTCCCGATAGTGTGCGACCAGATCTTTTGGTTTAACTAGTGTCCTTCCAGTTTGTGTATTTCATGAGGAGTTCTCCTTCATTATGTCCTTCAGCAACATGAAGGCTTTACGAGGTTGTTTCTCTGCGGGATATACAGGAAAGTTGGTTAATCTCTCTTCTTGATATGCTTTTTTCCAGTTTCTAATCAGGTTGTTCACCCTGTTTCTCTGCTCTTTGGACCTCGTAAATGTTTCCTGAGATGGATTTGAAAGCCAATTTGCTCTCAACTGCTTTTGTAGCAGTAGTTCTCTATCTTTCTTCTGGCAGATAGCTGGATACCATCCATTTTTCTTTCGTTCAGTTTTTTGCCTTGTTGCTTTGGCAGCTACATTTTCTATAGATTTCAAGATATCTTCGTATGTAGTAGTCAAAGGGTCCTGAGGTAGTTCTCTTTTGAGATGTTCCTGGTATATTTCCTTCGATTTTCTTATTTGTTCTATGCCTTTAGGCAGTTGCCATCATTGCTTTTGACTATTTATGTCCTCCCTTTTAGTTCTGTTCTTGCTTTTTCCTAAGCGTTTTCTGAGATGTGATTTGAGCTTGAGGATTACTGTTAGTAAGCAGTGATCAGAGTTTGCGTCTGCCTTTCTAGAAGTTCGTATATCGCTTATTAGGAATAGGTTTGATCTTCTCATCAGAAAAAAAATCAAGAGTAGCACCTTTCCCTGTAGGGTGGTACCAGGTCAGTCTTCGAGTTGTTGGTTTCCGAAAGAAAGTATTCATCACATGTAGTTTATATTCTTGGCATAGTCCTAGCAGCCTTAGACCGTTTTCTGTAGTGTCTTCTTGATCAGTAAAGGGACCGAGTAGTTTGGTACCAATGTTACGGGCATCAAATCCCAATCTGCAACTGAAATCGCCAAGGATAATTATTTATGCGCAGTTGGAAAGGAGTTGCTTGTAGGTTTTGGCCACAAGTTTGTAGGAGGATCCTTTAACCATTGCATCCTCCGTACACTCGGTCGAAGCATAGCATCCCATCAGTCCAACTTTGACTCCTCCAATTTGGAGTATCAGCGTTGCAATTCTGTTTGAGACAGGGTTAAAGTCAGCTTCTATGTTTTTTTGACCAAAAAGGCGACCCCACCATTTGGTCCAGAGTTTTCGCTGTGTCCAGAGTTGAAGAAGGCGTAGTTATCGATAGTTAAGGAGCAGGATTTCATTCGAGTTTCCGTTAAGGCAACAATCTCCATACCCCTACCAGAAGTCTCTTCAGCTATCTGGCGGAGTTTCCATTCATTGCTACAGCCGCGCACGTTCCCTAATCCGAGTTTTAGACTATGGATCCAGGTAGTATGCCGTATCTTTTTTAAGGGGCTCTTCGTGGACTCTGACTGTATTTCCGCTGGCCGCCCCTCCCTTTTGCCCTAGAGGTTACCAGTGGTCACCACGTGGAGGTAGAGAGTAGGGTTGACCACCATCTGAGTCAATAAGACATGAAGGAAAATGTCTGAAGGGTCAACGAAAGAGGGATGGAATGTGACACAGCCCAATCAGTTCAAGGTTCTTTGGCGCAATAGGGAACGGAGCAGACATGCCGGAAACAATCGGAAAAAAAAGAATCTTTTGCATGTCAAGCGGGAGCTTACCTCGGGACCTAAAAAGTCTAGAGACGGTTGAAAAGACCTCTACAACGTTGCTATCTACTCCTTCAGCCGAAAGAACATCAATTGAAAATTGCGAAGAAAGCGGCCTTTAGACTAACCATTAGAACAATCCACGTTGTAGTAGAACAGCGTGCCATCTCCCGAGACGGCGAAAACGTAAATGAGATCATCAAATTGTGCGATGGTGACAGAGCGTGGAAGAATCACAGCACCAGTGGAATGAACTTCCGTGGGGAGAGGGTCATTTGAAACCTCCTCCAATGAAGGGAGTTTGAGTAGGGAAATACCATAACCCATCCAAAAACCCACAGCAGCGTATTCCGGCTCCAATTCATCCAATGAGGATGACTTCATTGGTTCAGAACCGCCATCACCAGCAACTGGGTTATCCTTGGAGGAGGCTAAGGAGGACTCGGTATCAATTGATCGGCTAAATGGTGTGATGTCTATGCAGGCGACTTCGGAGGAGAGCGAATTCTGACTAGAATAAATAGATAACAATTTCATTTAACGGACAATAAGAGAATTTTTTTCTTGTCCATACAAAAGAAATTAGTCGTAAACCATAAATCAAAGGAGACCGATGGACCTGAGCATCGCGAAGGAAGCGATCCTGGAAGCTTAATAGATATCAGAAAACCCGATATAATATAGTCAGGATCAGAAAACAGAATTAGGTCCCACATCGATTAGTCACCAATAAGCAAGATATCGTATTTAGGAATATCCTTAAGTGTTCGTTTTATAAGAGATTGAGACTACTTAGAATCCGCAAATGCGGAACTATAGTCTATTCTCACAGCTCGGCTATTTCAAGGACAACTAAAATACATCGAGATGAAAGTATTCTCAAATGGTACTTTGATTTGACCCCAAACCAAATCGGATGATCAGCGAATTTGAACAAGCTGTCAACGTTTGCAGATACCTCTCAGTAACAGCCGTTCAAAAGCCGCACAGAGTACCAAGTGTGAATGACAATTCAATATAATTTCAGTCATCAGAAATAAAAATGAAAATGAAGAATGTGACCTACCCTATCTGTGTAAAAATTGGAGCTTTTGGAGTTCCGGTGATACGCAAAGCGAAAATGTCCGAACCGGATGCTACAACCACAAGATCTCCATGGGCAGTTAAGGAGGAGATGCTCCTTTCTGTTGGTGGATTCCAAGTCGTCAGACAGCCCTTATCAAAAAGGTCTTGGATACCGATAAGCCTCAGAGTAGTACTCGTGGCCTGCAGGAGGAGAGACCTGACACCCTTTTTGTGGCCTTGTGTACACACTGTTGTGCAGAGCAGAGTCCTCTCGTTCTTTGCAAAGCCCTCCAATTTCAACATTTCCAGTTCGTCACCTTCCAGACGTACGATTCTGTCAAGCGATAAGAAGCAATGAAGCAGTCTCGTTTCAATTTGTACGTCATGGAAGAAAAGACTCACCGACTTCGACTTCCCATAGAACAGACAATAGCATCGTCGTAGGATTCAGATTTGCAGGCGAAACACCATACCCCTTGATAATACAATCGTGTTAATAGCAAATATTCTCATATAAGGAGTTTAAATGAGCGTTACTCATCACACCATTAATATCTGCTTGATCAATGGTGGCAGTTTCCTGAATACCGATGCCACTTCGAATGATACGTAAAGATCCATCCTTGAAGAAACCAGAACATGTGATAAGCTGATTTTGCCCTTCATTCTCAACGAAGGCCATATCGGCGATTGGACCGACATTTGTATACTCCTCGAAGACATCAAAGTAACACTTTCTTTCCGGATCGATCTCTGATCGGAGATGAATTAACTGTGAGTCGCCAAAAAAGGAGCCTACAAAGACTACGCCTTTGTCTAAGTAGGCGATAGACTCAGGAATTGAAGTTTCACCTGAAACGGAAACCATTTTTGTGGGAAAAATTAAAAACAGCTCTACCGATGTAAGATTGCTGATTTACCAAGAGGCTCTATGCGTATATTAGTTACATTAGCTAGAGAAGATGAAACGGCAAGCTCGTCTGCACCTAACAGATGAATCATAAACAGTTCCCCAGACAAGTTGCCCATGAGATATCGTTTAGTATCTACAGCGGAGTACGAGACCATTCGAGTGTTCTAAAAACCTATATATTGGAAGAAAAACAAACCCTCTTTTGGGGTATAAGCTCAGAGATGTGTGGATGGTCGGGGCAGTGGTAGAAAACCATCGAATCACCAACGATCATAAAACCACCATGTGGAGCGGGAACAGGAATTAGCATTCTCGAAGTATTTTCAATTGAATTGGCGTTCGTAGGTAATGGAGTCAAAGTATGCTCCTTCATGTTGAGTTCCAACATTTTTAAATTAGCTGCCATTTCTTCTTCATAGATAACTGCAAACGTTGGATTTTCATAGCCGTGTAAGAAAACCATGTCGATTATCCCTGGTTCATCAAGCCTGATTGTATTAATCATAAAGATCAAGTATGACCTACTTTACATCTGAGCATACCGATTCGTTGATCTTAGACCCGGGACGATCCGGAAGTTGCCCAACTGAAATAATTTTCAGCAAACCTTGAAACAGTCGAATAGCAACGTAGCTCGAGGTTGGGTCAACAATAGCGTCGAAACCTTGATCCATCATAAGATGACCGTTTGCCTAAGGTGGGTGGTAACATAACATAAAGTATGTGACAACATACAGCAACATTTGTACTATAGATTGTTTCGAATTCGATGGAATCACTGGTGCGATTGCATTCTAGAATGATTACATCAGCTCTCAAAGTAACTATGCACAAAGAATCTTGGTTCCGGTTTCTTCGTCGGAAAAACAGGGCAGTAACAACTGAACCATTGACGGGAACGTCTCGAATCACCTTCAGCCCTTCACTTGTGACATCATAAAACTCAAGATATGTATTCTTGACAATAAGAAGGTTCAGGTCATTGGGGCCCGTGAAATTCGCTTGCCATGAAAAATGAGAGTTAAAAAGAATTAAATAGCATAAAAGAATAAATATCAACACGTAAAGACCAGGACTAATCGCTATGTATAATCATTTTTGGATTTACCTCTAAGAGCTTTGGTAACGGCGGTAGAACGCTGCGCAGCAGTATGATAAAATTGAGACATGAAAAAAAGAGCGAGACAAAAATGCACGCCTAAAGGCTAGGCAGACGCTGTCTGCAGACGGCTAATTAGAATGAAGGTCAATAAAAATTACCACATTTAAACCTAATTTAAATTAGATATTTTGGAACACGGTCCAAATTTTACCTCCAAATTATTTATAATTAGGTATTAAACATTAAAACCTAGCTAGAATCCTTCTGCTGTACAGAAAATTCTCTAATTCGTCGGCGTAAATTGCTCCTGTCGAATAATTTTCGTTCGATCGAAACGCAACTGAAAACATAAATATATTTTCTGCATACATTTGGCCTTTCTCTCACAGCTGCATAAACTACCGCATGCTTGTTCGCGAAGCAAATCAAACAAAAATTTTGATATACCATTTTAGGCTTTAATTTCTATTACATTAACATTGCTCTGCGAAGTCGGCACAGAATCTTGCAGCAATACACCAGACTGATCAGTGACTTTAAATCCATAATCCTACATAAATTTTATGAAGCTTGTATTCGTTGATGCAATTTCAGACGCGAGTCACTTCAAAGGGCCACTCCCTTCATAGACTTCGTCATTCCGATCATCTTTCTGCACAATTTGCAAATTATATAACAGCGTAGTGTTTGTTGATGGAGTTTTGAAGTGGTTTTTAGATTCGCCATGACAAGATGACACAGATGTTTAATTTTATTTCGTTCAATTGCCATCTGATATCCGTTTATACTCATGGCATACCACGAAATCAGGTTCTTCTTTACTGGTTTATAGCCTATCATGCCAGAAGAATTCAATCTGATTTATACGAAAGCTGTGTAACAAGTCTAATCCTTAGATTAAATTTCCTTTGCGATATAAATATTAGGGCTTTGTTGGTCTAACTTTGCTCCCCTTTATTTATTGTTGCAAGTTCCTGTGTGTATCCTTTGATGAAACATAAACTAACGAAACATAAGTTAATGAACTGTGTTCAATATTTTAACTTTTTTGAAAGCTCACTATCGCTTAGAGTCCATCCGTTTTTTGGCGTCGAAGCTATCTCTGTTCGGTCTGCAGGTAAAACGGACCCTATTGTCAAGAACTAGTTGCTTTTACTAACAAAAAAACCAATTAGCATTGCTTCCGATTGTAGCGATTTCAAATTAAGTATTTCAATTGCTGTTTGATTTTATTCTGTACTGCTAAACCGAGTTTGAAATAAGTGCATGAGGCATGACTTCTCTGTGCAAAATAAACTTAGCTCTGTTGTGGTGCTAAAGATGATTATCATACTGAAGCACGACAAGGGCGTCGAATAAAAAATGCACAAAATGAAATAATAAACTCAGTCTATTCAATTTCTCTTTAAGAGTAGCAGACCCGAGGGGAAGCGCTTCTCTGCCATTCTATTCAGGTTGCTTGTTTGACCTTCCAAAATAAATGAGTATATAAATGCCGATGAGTTCTAAATACTTTTTGTCGAACATCGAATTTCGGTCCTAAATTTTCACACATTGTGAGAGAGCAATTCTTTGACCACTGCTAATTAGCGATGATTTGAAGACGTCATTTGGATTACGTTCTTATGTTTAAATTCCCTCGAAAGTATTTTATTTGGGCATACTGCTAGAGCGCTTGACTGGTAAACAAAACTTGGGAGCAACATTCTTAAATAGAGGAAACCCCCAGTGGATTCTAAGAGAGTCTGCCACCTGAACATCAAAACTTACGCTCTCCTTGTATTCTGTTCATACCAAATCAGTCACCTCGTACTGGCTTGTCCCGTAAGCAGAATCACATTTTCATCTCCCACTACATTGTTATTTAATGCCTTCAAATTATGAGTTCCACCCTCCAGCTGCTTGCCCATCACTGTCCCAGTACGAACTTCGAACCAAACACGACCACTCACTCCCATTTTCTATTAGTAGATCAGGAGAGCCAGAGAAACTTGACAAATTGACATTCCTCAATGTGCTAAAACTTTAACTCTGTTCTTACAGCACGAGAAGGAACTAACAAAAGTTGTCCCTTTCTAGTGGGCTAGTTTGCATTCCACAGTAAGGATAAATTGCTCTATTCCGTTCTATCCTATTCTGTGCATTCGAATGTATTCCTCTTTCTTATTTCAAATGCTGAATTAAGCTCCACTATACAGTCTAGCAATACAAAGTCAGACCAACTAGTATCGAGGCAATTTAATTTTAAAATACAACTGTTAGATAAAGAATTCTACAGTTCCTCTCCGAGGTGTTGCACAGCAGAATCGATTACAGATCAGTCATCAGAAAGCGATCATTAACATCTCCGCCTGACTTCACATCAGTAGCAGCTTTTTTTGACTATAACAAATAACCACATCCTCTTTCATTCTGAGCCTCTGGCAAAGAATCCCACACAGGCCATACTAAGTTTATGAGCGCTGTGATTGTGAACAGGCATTCAATTCATTTCTAAAAAAATTGTTTTCAAAGAGAGGGAGAAAATAGCGATTTCCCCAACAAGGAGGTGAGTCTCCAATCTAATCTCTATTCAATAATTTTTTTGCTTTAGGATATTGAATTATTACTGATTTTCCTTTCTCCAAACACAGTAGCTTGGATATTGGCCTAATTGAACTATCTTCTTCGCTTCATGATGTGCCACTTAGTGAGCGGCCGGCTACCGTCAATAAAAGTTCGTCTGCATTGGCACTGCTTGCATAGATGGCGCCCGGCTAGGAGGATCTCAATGCTTTGGAAATTTTCAAAAGATCTGTCGAATCTGGAGGACTTTTTATCGTGAAGCTCAAAATAAAAATTCTCTTCTTTCGGCTTGTATTTCAAGGAATGTGTCTCCTATCTTTTAGTATCTACAAAGCTTTGGTTAAAATATTTCAGTAGTTAGCCTTGCAGTATTATTCGGTTGGGAACCTCTCCAAAGTGAGATAAGGATTGAGGATTACAGTCTGAACTATTACATCTTAATCATTCTTATCTTGTAATGGGTCTTATAAGCGTTGAAATTCAATAAGATAGACTCAGAGTACTTTTATTTAATAATAACAAAGAACTTTCTCGTTTTCAGCGAATGACCGAACTTTTGATTCTGAAGGCACCAAGATGACTTGTGACTTGTGGTCCATCGGACTTTGTTTTGCCCCTCACTTTGACTGTTTCGAATAGGCTGTGGAACTTATTCTGGGGCCCAGGTAACCATAAGCATAATCTGTCCATTTTTGACGTAACCTTTCCCTATGCACAGTTGTGTGTACACTGGTGCAGGAGAATTTCCCTTTCTGTAGTTCATATAGAGCTAAGAGATTTTACTGCCAAATAGAGAGCCGATTTTGACGACAGTAATACATTGTGATATCACAGCCAAACCTCTCTAAGCAAATCTTTTATATCCTCCAAAAATTAATTTCGTGTTAGCAAATGGAATTGGTCGAGGTATTTATAAAATGACCACCGCTAATGCAAGCAGTTTTTCCATGACGGCTGTAGCTGTAAAATAGAACATGGTATTTATGTTGACAATAATTTCAGTTTTGTGGATTCCGACGCCGAATGTAATGCTCCGAAAATTATTAAAAATGTTGCGAGAATTCATACGGACTGCAACAGAGTGCACTGTATTGACTAGTTCGTGATGCGAATTTAAAAGTAGAAGGCTGACCTCAAAAACATACTGAAGTGTAGGCGAACAGACGGTCCGATGCAGATCAGGCAATTCAAGCTTTCTGTAGTGGCGCGGGGAACATTTGATATGTCAGATGTATGTGTAGTCACTAGCATTTCACACTAACCAGTAAGACCTGAGGCTGTTGGACCATTGAATGACTTGCGACGCTGCTCCAGCGCGTAGCACTGCAAGACCCCATGTGGACTTGCAGTCTTCTATTTAACATCATTCCAGTAGTGCAGACAGTACGTTGGGCCAAAAAAAGTCAGGTCAATGCGTACCAGCAAAATGTCAGACGAATCAACAATTCTCCAGGTACCGGTGTTTTGTGCTAGCGTTCGAACGTAGTCCGCCACAACTATAGAATGTTGAGTAGTAGCTGAGGGGTCTGAACATAAAGCAACGGGCTCAACTTCCTAAAATGCAATTAATGCAATTGGTGTATGTCAAAAATAACATTGTACCTACAGATTTTTCATTGGCGAATATTTGCTCAAGAAGCAAATTCCTTTTGAAGTCTGTTTTTTCAAATTTTTTACGACAAGTCGGGCATATCAACTTAAAATTCTGAATATAATCAGTTATGCACTTCCAACAGAAGCAATGCTGACAAGGAAGCATAATTGGATCCTCAAACCTTTTCAAGCAAATTGGACATTCCAGTGCCGTCTCGCTCATTCTAACATGAGTATAAACTGCCGTGTCACGAGCTATGAAGTTGAAATGACAGATTAACATTATTATGTATTTAAGCAAACCATTGACATATAAAATACTTATAAACAATAACGCATTAAATAAAAGATAATCAACCAAGGCAAACAGAGCCAAGCAAATGCCTCAGGGTTAATTGTCCCTTTAATGCGTGTGTTTAGTCAATAAATTTTTTTTCATGTTTTAATATCTGTTTCGAGTTTAAAATTTGTGGGATAACATTGTTGCGCCCTCTGGTGAACTGCTTTTCGAACATTTTTTTGAGTTAGAATTCATATTCTTTTACTTAACCTCGAGAACCCTACATGGAAAGCTCATGTTGTATGAATAGGTAATCGGTCTCTTGATAATTCATCTATATTTGATCAGTTTTGTTGACACCCTGACCATGCATTTAATGAAAGAGGTTATTTAACGGACTTGTTAAGTGTTCCTCCAAATATTGTCTGATGGGAAGCCGCACTTTAATTTTAAGGAGGCTGTGCATGTCGAATGGAGCTTATTGGTTAATTTATATGTTACAGCCCAACCAAAGTGTTCAATTTCAAGGTGAAGCCTTACCGATATTAACATTATTACTGATATTATCACACACGGATTTTAGTCATTGGGATAAGTATTGGATTAGTCTCTTTATTTCGAATGAGTTCTGTATTTAATCATAACCTCAAGGGCACTAGAAGGCGAATTATGGCAACTTCATACTGAAGCGTTTTGAGTTTGAACTAAATCAATCGGCGTGCTTATTTGTATCGATGCCTCAAATGGGTCTTCTCTCGATGCTGTTGTTGCTGTTGTTGTTGACGCTGCTGCAAAAATAGTGGAGATACCATCCCTGGATAGGCGAACGCTATCGGAGAGTGGATCGAGGAAGGCGACGTGCTCACCCAAGGTGCTGGAACAACCTTACGTTGGTTAAAGACATTCATCAATCATGGAAATGACCACAGCGATTTTAAATCTCTACATATGACAAACTACAACTTGGATTGATCTGGGCGTACGAACGATATGGTACATGGACAAATTCGTGATTTTCGCTCTCTCTTCCTAAATTATACGAGCCAAGTACTTGTTGACTGTATTCAGTGTGGCAGTCCGAAAAATTCTAGTGCAGCCACATGAGAGCCAGGAGAAATTGTAGCGGGAGGGTTAGGTATTAAAAGCGATAGAGCAGAAAGACTAGACACCGAGATAATGTAATGCAGACCACCCAAACCGAAGGCTGAATTTGTCGGCACTTAATGACTATAACAGGTCGAGGGTGGATGCACTATTTCCGATAGCCGAACCCCCTTTTGACGTCTACATTATTTAACCGTCTTTCAATCCCGATTTACGGATTTTCCATGGCCTTGTCAATAGCGAGGGAGAGAATGGAGCCAATAATGATAGCGAAATACTGAAAACTAGCAACATTCAGGAATTAAGAAATGAGCAAAAACTTATAAACTGCCTCTTCCTATTGTTCCTACTGGCTTATTCTGTGACTAATTTTGTGATGAGCAGGATTGAGACGAAATGAGCTGCATGTAAATGCGCATAGTTGACAATAATCCTACCATTCAAAACCACCCTTTATTCGAAAGTTTAGTAAGCTGAACTTACTTCGGTAAAAACATGCTTCCTGGGCGTCATGTCTGTTGTAGGGTCGAGACGCAGAGCTTTGTTTCCTGCGAAGAAAGACACACAAAATTAGAGGGCATCGAGACTTTCCTTGTCAAAAAGCAGCTAGTATATGCCCTGCTGTACATCGCAAGTGGCTTCCTCTCTGTTAAGGTACAACCGTGCGAATCAGTTTACAAATAAATTTACTATGAAAAACAATACTGAGTGAGTGTTTAGGCTTAGAAACAATGTGGTAATGAACAAATGGGAGGCAATAAACTGTGGGAGTCGTAATTATCTGTTTCGTGGGCTTGTTTTGCCAGGTCCCTTATGAAAGCTATTAGCAAATAGTGAACGGTTCTTAATTGCTGTTAGCCCTGTTGTCTGCGAGCCTTCACAAGACATTCATCTGAATTAAGCTGATCGTGCTGAGCAAGAGTGAGCAGGTGTTTGCGAACTGAAAGTATCAATTCACCCTGTTCGACTATTTCAGATGTCTTGAACTAGCTTAACCAAATTGAAAAGATGCGTTGCCACAGTTCAAGAAATGGAAAAAAAAATTTTTTTCCCAAATCTCTAATAATGGCTTTAATAACAATGACTCAATTATAAAATAACAAATGACAGCGTATTAAGCGTTTCCTCTACCATTGAAACTGTACATAGGAATTCACTAGGTGGTTGGTCATATTCTTTAGAACGCTGAAAGGGAACACGAACTGATACGGGGGCCAGGAGCAAAAGAGAATAGCGATATTTACCCCATTTCAAGAAACGAACTCTATTTTACTTTCCTTGTCAGGGAAATCCCACTCTTTCACTTAAAAGTCTTCTGCCTTGCAAAAAACTCCCTTCATCACAATTCTGTTAACAAGTGTTCGCCTCGGTATATCGGTGCGAAAATGGAGCCTCAGCTATCTCTGCGGAACGATGCTCTATTTAAAAATGTCCATGCATTTGAATTTTCAAATTCTTCTCAGTATCTTAAGCGTTTCATTAATAGTCTAATTCGCGCAGTATAGTAAAATACTAAAACATACATTTTATGATTTTAAAATAGTTTTGTGGAATCGTGCATTCGCTGTAGCACAAATGCTTTTGAAATTCACTTTTGGATGCACTGGATGGTAGTTAATCGTGTTGGCTTCATGCTACCAAGTCAGACGCCATACTTACTAGGTGATCCTCAAATCCACCGCAGAAGTATCAATCGCGTAAAATAACCAGCAATGGAGTGGATTCTAAAATGGACTGCAGACTACAAAGAGCACCACTTCACCTCGATGGCTGAAACTGACGCATTCAGGGAACCATTTCTCAACTGGCACAGCTTCCTACACATTTCTTTATGAAATAAAACTAAATCACTCCCAAGCACTTTTATTTCAACAAAATGGAATTAAAATGAATCGAGGAAGAAATGAATTAACCGATCAATCGGGAATAGTTCCATGCTAACGATTCCTTTCACCAAACCCTAAGACGCCAAACCGAATGTTTACTTACTTGATACAGTTAAACTGATGACGACTGGCTTGTAGCATTTATACATCGAAAATTCGAAGGCATGAGGAACATGCTAATCTGAACTCCGACCACCAAAATATTCTCCTATCTTGATCGTCAACTAGAAGGTCATTAGGTTTCATAGTCTTTGCCGGACATTATCAATATCATCAATTATTACCGTAGTTTTATTTACCTTAAATTGTTAATACTTCAAAAATTTCAAATCACTATAGATTTCGCCATTATGTTTTCCCATAGGAGTATGAAATTTCAGCGTTAACAAGGGATTTTAGCATTCATGTAGCATATCGCTTGCTCCCATCCCTGTTGCAGGCACATTCTGTTCCTTTTAAGTTTACTCTGCTGATATCAAGCTACAACAAAGATTTCAATTTCATGGTCGAAAAAACATCTGAATGTCAAATTTTACAGTATCAGAGGTCAATCGATGTCCCGGAGAATGCAAATGAAAGGCGAAATGTCTGCTGCCCTTCACTGGGGTATAATTTGGTTCACTGAAATACCAAATATAAGCGAGAAGTAAGCAATAAAATTCTATGAGATTGAGAATCGTAAAATGACCCGCTGGATTGGAGTATACGCTTTATTCCTAATGACGGGTGTTTCCTGTTCGCCACAGACGCCGCTTACAGCAACCAAGTGCAGAATAACCTGGTCATGATTTAACCAGTGTGCTGCCTAGGCGACTAGTTGGGGTGGCCTTCCGATCCACTTCTGACCACACGAGTTGCATCTCTCCATCCGGATCAAGTCTATATGACGATGTTTATGGTTTCACATGTTTTAGTTTTTAATAAAACATTGAACCCTTATATCAAGCTAAAAGGTGCCTTAATGGAATAAACCAGGTTAAGTGAAAATATCATGCCACAGTTCTAGATTTAGAAAGTAAGGCGGAATGTGAATAGCTGTCCTAGGTATATATTTTATTGTTAATGCCTTAATATTCGAGTAAATAAGCAAATACTGGCAAAATTAAAATTAATGACTTGTCGGAAACGACCCCTGAATATATCACAGTCGTTATTTTCTTCAGTCATTGCTGTGTTCGTCGTCAGTAAATGATCATAGATTTGCCCAATTTTTTATTTCTCTGAGCCTTATCGCCAAAAAATTATTTACAATTCCAATTTTCACTCCTCTTTGGTGGCACTGACTTTATATTACTTGAATCGAGCTATTTTCGTGATCGGAATGTATGCCCTGGTATCTCAATCAAGTTCATCGAGGTACTTCTCTAAACATTCTAAACTTAGTGGCTGCTCAGTGTGATTTACAATCAACCAGTTATTTTTAGTTTTGGTGAGCAACTATCTGTCGAACGATATTGCAAAAAACATGGAAAATTCGTCAATATTGAGGGTGTCAATTTTCAAGTTCATATTTCAACTTTTTAGAAGAGTGAGTGTTGACATTTTTTTGTGGCTTCATTCCAATATATGATTCGATTTCTTAATTTCAAGTCTAATCTATTGCGCTCCCATGGGTTTTCATTTCGCAAGTCGCCACCTGAGGATGCATTGTTGCTTTGTCATCCAACGAACTCCAGGAGTTGCACCTTTTCTCCATGGTACAACAATAGATTACATATTCACACAGCCAGCAAAATGCAAAAAAAACATCGCATTTCGTCTTATAGGTAACAAATCATGATGTAGATCCTAGCAGCAGCAATCCAGCGCGTATCTGAAGGAGGTACATCATCATCAGCGGTTAAGTTCTATAAAAATGTGCTTATCTATTTCTCTGTTTGATACGTTCAGGTTTTGGTTCTTTATCGTTGCAAGTCTTATGTTTTAATTTTTAAACCTCTTAGCCGGTATCAAAAACCTAGGTCAGTTTGGTAGAAAACTAGTCTTCTACAAGCTGTCGGTCCGATTATGTTCCAGCCGGTTGACTTGACCTTTACAATCCTAAGATCCAAACAAGAGATTTAGCTACTTTCGTGCTCAGGATGAACGCTACGTGCACGGTTCACGAAATACTTCGTTCTTGTTTATTCGTCCAACTGTGAAGAGCTAACGGGGTTGTTCTGATGCCATAAACTAGAGTATTATGAATAGCGAAAAAGTCAAACAATGCGGATTTACTTTAGTTTACAATTTAGAAGACATCGTAAGGCAATATCGCGGTGCCTGGAGCATTATTATTGGTTAGCAAAGGATATTATGAAAGTATGAGACGCTAAGAGTTTGCTCCTGGAAGAGAATTGCTTGGAATCATCCTCCTAATGAATGATTGCCTTGATATCTATAACAGCGAAATTCTCCCATCAATCATATCGGTCACCCGGAGCAGAAACTTCCTCAAACACTTTACTAGACTGCAGTCTTTTCAACTCCTTGAACCTTTGCCGATCTTTCAATACTTTTAAAGAAGCAGTTGGAAGCTAACTTTTCCACCGAGTTTATTTCGTGACTGGAGATTAACTCGATGTGAAGTTAGGGGAACAGATTATTTTGATCACTTTTGGTAAGTAGACCAACGAACAATCATGCACACACCACCAGTCGCCCAAGTCTAGGGGCAAGAAGGTGGATGGAAACTTCTGATGGACGACAGCTGCAGGAAAAAACTAAGACTCTGCAAATCGTTGGTGGACCTACGGGGAAAATAATGAGTTCCTAATCTAACTGGTCGATTGAAATTTTTGAACTATAAAATTGTTATCTCTAAAATTCTACCAAATCTGTCACGGGCTCTGATAATAACCTCGGCATTGTTGAAGGAACAAATGTGGCACAGAGACAATCCGATCTCAGATGATAAGGAAGCTGGAAGACCAGTATTATTTCCGTTACATCATGAAGGCCCCATTCATTGTTGAAGTAGCCTACCTTGATACGTTTAACTTAACTCTAGTTATCAGGCAAATAAGAAGTTTTACGAGGTCTAGAAATCTTTTACTCAAATCAATGCGATTCAAAGTGAATCCACTAAATCATACGGTTGATAAGAGTTAATCACCGTTCATGGACTTTTCTTGAAAACCAAGACCAATGACTTTGAATAAAGGTATTTAAGAAGACATGGTGATATGATCTGCGCTTGTAGAATATCATTTGCAAAATTATTTATGTCAAAAGCCTTTTACTGACTTTATTTATGAAACTATTCACTTACAAGTTATACCTCTCCATCATAATTCAGTGGAATCTTTGTAATGTGAAACTGGGGAACTTACCCAGACCTCGATGCAAATTAAGGTAGCAATTTTCAGATTTTTTATTTGTCAATTAAGTTCATGGTCAGAATTCAGACTTCAACTTTTGAAGTGTAACTGTCACAATATTAATATGGCATACTGTTTTAACGAACGGTTGAATCCATGTCATGGCTGGGAGATATCTCAAAATGGATGTCCATCAAACGTTTTAATGTGTTAGACCGTTTATTGAAGTTTACCCCACTCCATACACACAAAAATGGTTGGATACCCCGAAATAAAATTTATAAAAGGGAAATAGACAAGTGGTGGGAGAATCAGGTAGAAACGGCTTTCTGCTCTAATTGAAGTAGACCACTGCCCTATCTGCCAGCGAAATTGCATATAAGGTGCATGCGTTGATGCCCGATGTTGGCGACTCTTCGACATTCAAATGGAGGTGAGGAGGCAATACTCTGTTCATCATGGAGTATCAATCGGGAACCAGACTAAGTTGTCCAACATCCAGATACTACATGAACCACGAGATGAAAGTGCGGTTATCCAGATATGTCCCTATCTATGGAGTGTCCGGCCAAAACCTAAAGCCACAAAGACTGAAAAGTAGCTCAACAAAAGCAGTGACTAATGAATGAGATACTTGTCTGCAGTCGGAACAAGGTAAGATCAAAGAGAGCGTGATTTAGAGAGTTCGAGAACGTGAAGAATACCGGAACCAAATTTTTCGTATTGCGATAGACGAGGGGTGCAGATAGAGATGGGTGGTTCAGATTTTCCTTATCCCTGTTGAAGCCCCAACGGTTTCAATAATTTCTTTGGTGCAAATTTATTTAGGTTCTCATGTGTAATACGATTTTTGTAAAAAATGCTGCTTTAAACTAAAAGTTTGCATTAGCCAAGCTGTTGGTCTGTAACTGGCTTTTCCAAAGTGAGTTTTCCTAAACACGGTTGAGCACGGCGTTTCAAACCCAATTAATAACAATTTTAACCTGGCCAGTATTCATGATATACTGGTTTGATTTCCAGGAATCTGCAGCACAACACAGTTGGCAATGTTGCACATCTATTTATTTGTTAATAGCTGTAAGTAATGGTACGTTTGAAAATGAATAAAAAATTAAATGGTTTGAATGATCCACGAGGAGAATGCTGTCTTGCACTGCCATCAAATCTAAATTTCGAATGAATCTAGTTCTGCCTTCCAAGCCATAGCTCAGCATGTGAGAATGAGTCTCCATCTGTGGAATCCAATTCAGCTAACTCGTGTATGTATGGACTTTGGTCGCAAACCGCGAATAATTTATTAAATAAGTAAGTTTGGCAGTTTTTTTGCTTAGGAATGCAAGCCAATTTAAAAATATGAGTTGAAAAATGCTCAAATTGATCCCAAAGCGCCATACAGCATCGGGATACATTTAAAGTGTCCAATCAAAACCTGGTGGTTTTGGCATGCTCGAAGGTGGTGCTGAAAACCGTTGGCTTCATCCATTTTCGTCTGCGCTCGCTACATTAAGCTTAATTGACCTCCTTTTGATTTTGCGTTTTTTTCTAATTGATGCACTCCCAGCAGCCACTGGCCAAAAGCAAGTCCTATGGGGATCAAGACTAACATTTTAATCGGGGGTCAAAATCCATGATCACAAATACCTGAAATTTCTGAAGGTAGTCAGGCTTAGTAAAAATGCCTTCATCGTTGCGATTCCTCGAAATAATGTCAAGCTACATTTTTTCACCAAGTAGAATATTTATTTCGGAATTTCAGCAACTATTTCTACCTCGATGACACCTAGTTGGGGCCTTACATTCACGAATTTAAAATACTTTATTGCTGCATACGGCATTTTACCTACTTACCAATCGCTAAAATTAAGTTGTATATGCCGAATTTCTGCTCCCTTCTACCTGGTTCCTTTCCGCTTTCTTGAATGCAGACACTTTTGTGCACCCTCGCTTACTTGGAATAACTTTAATGCGCTTGACAACGATAAATGATTTTGAATGTTCTCTGTGGAAGTCATCCAAAAGAAATAAACTTTTCTTTAAAACGGAGTAAAATTTTATCAGCGCTAACAAATACACGTCAAGCACAAGCTGGCTTAAGAAGCAGGAGAGTACGTGCAGCCGATGCAACCATACTTGGGGTTGCACAAAAATCAAGCGCACTAATCTGAAATTTCGGATAGAGGTAAGAAAGACATATTTCGTTGGTTGGACAGGCTATTTTGGCCCTAAGAAAACTTTCTTCAATTATTGGTATTTAGATGCGGAAGTACTAGGACAAGCTATTTCTGTTGTGGTGCTTGTTTCTGTTCACGGGACTCCGTTTGTGTGGTAGAATTTGAAACGGCTCGCTGACAATGCCGTCACCCACCAAAGGAGTGTAAGTTAAACCTTCTACGGATGGAATATGTACTTTCCTTGCTGATTCGTTCTGTGGTAATTCTCTTGCAGTTTCTTCTAGCACTAGGACACCTTCGTTCTATGAAACTAAAGTCTTGGTAGACCTATTTTTTTGATGCGGACCGAGATAGTTCACTGAGACCATAATCAATCGCAAAAGATGTCTTAGCAAAGAACTCTACGGAAGTTGCTTACCTGCTTTCAAGTACTTTGGGCTGAATTGGCCCCCTGAGAATTTCATCAATCAAAAAATTTGTCTTAGCAGAGAATTTTTTGAAAGTTCCCTGCCTACATTCAATTATTTTGGGTCTAAGTGGCTGACTTAGAATATTTTCAATCATAAAAGATCCTTCTGCCCTCTGGTTTAGTCGTATAGAAGACCTTGTAATCTTATTGCCTGCTTGAAGGCCTTCCAAACTGGTGGGTACTTTTGCACCAATATTGGGATTGAAAGCACGGTCCAATTCCGATGACCCTGGCATTCCACCGAAATGTCCAATTACTAAAAAGTCCAATGTGATTAGAAGAATGAACTCGTAAATACCTGCCAAAGGCAGGAAGGTACAACGCTCTGTTTGCCTGGCATTCTCAGCGGACATTTGGTTACAGGCTAAAAAGCAGCAAAATATTCAGTTTTACAAAAAGTTTCATTTAATGAATGGATACGTTAAATAAATGAATACTGGCTTTGCTTGAGTTCTTGCAGAGTGTTTATTTCTATCCACTGGAGTTTTTTTAAAGCGTGAGAGCTAAAAATTGGTCCGGCGTGAGTGCGTCCACCTCTAGCGCGGAAATGGACATGATAAGTAAAGTTTTGTTACTGTTGGTTGACCGGAGTTCCCTTGTTGCCCCTACAGGGAATGTGAAACAGCATCCCGGGACAGCCTAGTGTCGGACACCTTTGACCCAGGAATAATTTATTAAAGAATCCTGTCAAGCAATATGATTGATGGCAGTTAAGGAGCAATGCCAACTTGTCAATTAGCTTTGCGCACTCACTGGCACTAGGGTCAGGTGCATAAAACATCCGTCCCCCATAATAATTACAATTTCTTGTACAAATGAGGACTCCAACGCACTCATTCACTAAGCAGCCATTATTAGTGTGGATCGTATTCATGATCCAGCCTGCCTCATGTCCACCAAGTTCAATTGCATAGTAGGGGTATCTTATGTCTACGTCTCCATCTGGCCACATTTGCACGCTGGCACACCACTCGGCCTGCAGAGAGGGCGAAGTGTTTTCGCAGAATATTTCAAGCATCATTCAGACAACTGACGATGGATAGGAATTCATTTCAGGTTGAACAGGACTTTCAATATCAGAGGCACCGTTGATTTTATTTCCTTTGGTCTAGTCAAAGTCGCCTTACCAGATCGCGATCCTCGGGTTTCAAAGCTCATGGTCCTAAGACAGAGTTTCGTTCAAAATGCAGATCTTATTGGTAGGGTGCCTCAAATCCTATCCAACCTATAATCAAAAATTTAATCATATAACCTCACGCATGTACGATTTTTTCTCATTTTGAATTCGAAAGTTTGAGCAGGCGTCTAACTGTGGCTAACTCAAAATAGAAGATACTTCATATGAATGATCACCCTTTAAAGTCGTTTAATAATTCATGGCAATGAGGGAGCTAACAACCGGCAATAACTGCTGCGACTACCTACGGGCGAACACCAATGGAGCCGAATTATATGATTCGGAAATCACTTGTAAACCGACCAGACAAAACTATGACTTAGCAGGATTTCCAATGATTTATGAAAGTTCACTCTCTGCCGATCCATCTAGGTAAAAAATACATCATCAGCCACCCGTCGGAGCCATTCACTGTCAGAACTTACCGCCGTCATATCAAAACCACTTCAAAAATAACCCTGGACTCAATTTCCAGCAGTTTCACACTGGAGTTGATCTGAATAAATAGCAATCTCCCAGAATCGTGCTATAATTACTGAAATTTGCTCCATGACAGTCGGACTTGAAAAACGTCAGCACAGGAGGGGAATCGGAAAGCTTAACTAGTAGAGCAGTCGAAAACGAACATTTTTCGACGTCTCGAAAAGTCAACTTGATCTTTCATGGTCGAAACGAGACCAAGGCAAGAGCTCAAATGAACGAAGGATGATATCTGCTCAGCAATCAAGGCTTTTGGCTAGAAGGGGTCAAAGGGTCAAATAACACTTCGCTACCTTAATCAAATGTGCTCTTCGTAAACAGTTCACTCCAATTTTATGGCTCTCCCTAGTATACTGCTCGCTGAATTTCACAATCCATTGCTGAAACTGATCCATCTGCAGCAGACAGCCTTTTTCGTCTGACCTCTCTTGCTCATTAATTTGCTCCAATTGACCTTCAACTCTATTTCCCTAAGCAAAGCACATTTATGAGTCTAAGTCCTTGTCGAAAGCCTTCCATTAGTGCAGACTATTAATGCAGGTCACCAGGATTCACTTGAGCAAAGTTAGTTTTAATTGATTACGAGTTTTTTCCTAGACTTTTCGTCCACTCTTCCTCAATTTGTTCAGGCGAGTAGCAAGACGCTACAATCTTCCTTGATGGAAACGAATAACTGTATTGAGTCTTATAAAACGATCTTCTTGTAATGACTTGAAGTTCCACGAATATATGGATGTTTATTAAGTTCAGGAATACTGCTTTTATTGTTGGTTAGTGTTCTTTTCTTCTGCCAAGACTTCTGAAAAATGACCCATGGCATTCGGAGACATTTCAATTAGGAATTGAGTAGATGAATGAGAGATTTACGGAGAGAAGTTTAAACCGATGCATCAGTGAGAAGTGATAACGTATGGGATATTTGGGAGTTCGGATACTTCGAACTGGTGGAAAACTGGGTTGCACGGCTAATCAGAACCAAACCTCAAGTTTGCCCTCGAGTAGTGAGAATTCGTCCAGTGTGGACTATTGCCATCAATTTAACGCGAGACGATGTTATCTTAATGTCCGGACACTCCACATGCCTAGATTTGCCTAAAGCATGCATCGCTCTCCTATTCTGCTAAGGGAAATTTGCGTGTTCACTGACTATCTAATTCACCAGAAAGTAGCATTTCAGACACGTAATTGGAATGAGAACAAACAAGACTTCTCTGCACCTCTTTGTTGAAGTTGACTGCGTTAACCACTGAAGCATGAGGTAATATTAGGACAATCAGGTATGATTCGATGATTTGCGATGCCATTTGATCTGGACTTGCACATTTTCTGAATGCCATGCATTTGGCGGCACTGATTTATAAAATAATAGTAATAATTTGAACGCCCAGTGGAATGAATTGAACAATTGAATGCTAATTGGTATGCATGCAAATGACCACGCAAGTGGAGCTTTGCACCAGTCATTAGGGTTCGGCGGGGTCAATTGATGTATGTGGGATAAGCCTGCCGGAGGAGGTTAAAAGTCATTTATCGTTAATTTAGGACGCATCGACGCAAAGAAATAATTACTTATTGGAAAGCCTACACACTTGTTTGGTCTTCTAAATTTGCGCTTTCAGTTGAACCTGTGAGGAATAAATAAATTTAGTAAAATAAATTAATAAAATTAGATCAACGATAGATTTGCTCTCGTTCAGCTACAAACAGAACCATTATTGGAGAGCCTCGCACGTTAAACTCCCCATGGGTAACTTGTCTAACTTAGTAGATTCGTCGGTCATAATTTAGTCTGGATCATTGAATCGACTAAATAGACATGACCCACCATTTCCTGACCTGCCCAGCATTCATTCATTTGGGAAGCTGAAGATATCAGAAGAAGCTCGAAAAATAAAACAATGTTACTTAACAAGCGTAAGCCGAAATGTCCTGCGCATTCCCCAAACTTGAGTCGCTGCTTACAATCAAATCTCTGTTGGATTAGTCAACTAAATAGGTTAGTCGAGAATCGTAAAACGTTGGGCACCACGAAGCCGTCTTACTTTCCGATACTGATGAAAAAGGTCAAAGTGGGGCTTGTTCCAAGGAGCCGATAGTCTGAGGGGCTTGAATTCAAGGAGTTTTGCCGAAGGTCTTTTAGTCCCACTTGTGAATTACCCCATCAGCGGACTTCTTTAAATCCTTTGCCATTTTGTTTCAGCCCTCACTTCGTTCTTAACTTGCTTATCAGCCTAGAATCTCTCCTTACTACTGTCATTGTAACTTATAGTGACTTGGCTTTGTTTAACCGAGGATAGCGCTGTCCAATTCGACCAGTTGGAAGGAGTATCTAATCGCCTCACTCTCAACACAAAACCTACAATGATGTTCCTACATATTTGAAGATCACATTATCTGTACCACAGATTTTACCAGCATCTAAAGCTTTTCACCATTTCATTAAGCTTTATCTCGAGTTTGGTTCCATCTTCATTCTAAATGGCGACTACAGAGTTCGTTGAAGTCTCGTCTCTCTGTTCTTCAAACACGTAACTTCATGATCTTTAGAGCATTTACCTTCCATTGTCACTGTAATTAGTTACTATCTTTTGGGCGTTTTTTTTCAATTTTTTTTCTCCTAATTTACAGAAACTTGCTTGGGAATACTTAAAAAACAAACCTTTCATAAATCGCTGAATACTTACATCAACATCGTGGCTGCAACAGTGAACTGCAAATACAAGAATGAACAACGATATTAAGTCGCGCTTTTAGTCCCTGTCGAAGTCATTCGGTAGGAGTGTGTATGTTTTTAAGTGGGCACATGGAACTCAAATGCTTCTATTAAGCATACCCTACATTCCATTAAGGTTTCATTGGAGCAATACAAGCGATATGCCGCAAAGGTTCGTGCAATGAATGCTAGACATTCAGTTGCCTAACGTTGAAAATGACCCTACTGGAGGTGATATTTTGTGAATTTTCATATATTTACCTGATTTGAATTTACCTGATGTCACATTTATTGCTGCGCTGTGAAAAACAAACAAGTTTCCTCTAGCTAATTCTCCTAGTGCTGTAAATCCACAGCCAATTTTTTAGAAAGACAAGGTATTTCCTGCCCAATAGTATATTTACCCTTATTTTAGCTGTTTTCGACAGAGTTCAGCTGCCATCGCCGTGGATTAAAAACGTGTCGGCCATACAATGAGTCTCGCCCACGTTATGAAGTTTTCTAACTTCCATGTCGGTCGAATCCTTCGGTAACAGATAAGTGTTGTATGACCGATCAGCGCTGGACAAGGCTCGGTAGCAATAAAATTTCGGCCTTGTTCTTGTCCCGTACATGCATGAAACATTTAGTTTGATCCTCATGTTAGCCAATAAGTGCATTAGTTTTGGGCAAATTTGAGTGAATTTTTCGCGATGGGAGTTCAGTCCGATGAATTATAATAGGAATAGTAAACTGCAATAGTAAAACTGCTGGACTTCTTCATATGCGGCACGGTCGGCAGCTACGATTTGGCTTCATAAAAGGGGCAAATTATACCACCGATTAGCATCGTAATCACAATCCGGCTTGTTAAAAACTGCTGGAATGCAGATTTGGATCAGGGTGTGACCGTTCTGCAGTGAGAGAAGGTCGTAGCCATCTTATGAGGGCAATCGAAATAGGACAGGGTGCATGGGACGATACTTGAGTTCTGATGAATGGTCACATCCCACCCCTCCTCCTTCAACTTGGGACTGACATTCCTCAGCTTTGGTTTCGACTCGCGTCAGACAGAAAACGGAGACGCGGATGAAATTGGGCAGGCCCTGGCCGTTTTACGACTCACGGCAGAGTTCTCAGCAGAGTCGAGCGACGCCTAAACTCACTGAATGGCTGAAAAGTGCATCTTAATATTTTCGATAACTATGTTACACCTCACTTTGCATTTTTAGCTCAGTTGTCCTAAACAGGACTTGTGTATTTCCTGTGTTTCTTCACATAACAATTATTGTTAGAATAAACTTCCTATTTTTATTTCGAATGTACAAGTGGCACACTTCTCTCAATGTTCAGAGGTTGGTTTTGACAATATTTGTAATTGTAAGGGGTCTTTATAGGGATGATGATGGCCTTCAATGTAGTGCAGACGCATCGAATGATTAGAAAATTCCGGAGATAGTCGCCATTTTCCAATTTAAAGCAAGTAAGCCATTTCAATGTGCCCTGGCCTCTGATCCATCGAAATCTGCTGGTTGCGTTTAAAAGCGCACGTCACTCTGTTCAGTCGAGCACGTTTGTCTTGCGAAAAAGTGGAGAGGGGCCCGACAAAGAGGTAAACTTATCTTCACTGCTTAAATTTAAGCCTCTGGGCTTATGCAGGCGAGAGGCAGTTGTACTGATATGGTGAGAAGGTATTTCGGCTGTGAAGATGGTGAGATCAAGATTGTTTTCCATGGATAGTGAACGTTAGACTGGAAGAGATCGCCTCCATTTTTATTTATCTGGCTCCATTGACTTGTTTTCGATTCGTCGCCCTTACCGTTGTGTGTTTTCAACAGGTATTTTGTCTTGGGACTCGGGAGCATTTATGAATCCGACAGTATGACCTAACAGACAACCTTTGAAGATCAGTGGTCGATACGTGGAATGACTTATTTCCACTCAATTTCTTTTGTTCCACTCCGCTTAATTACTGAAAGTGGATGAGGTAAGTGCAAAGTCAGCAAGTCTGATTTTGACCCTTCACCTAGGAATCATCGGCACCGCTTGATAATAATTTTCTTTTAATCTGTTTCTGTTATGTTACCCCCCGGCATTTATTAGACAATCATAGCTAGAAGATGGGCCAGAAGGTAGGAATTCGAATCGCCGGTGTTTAATAGTTTATTCTTATCCAAAGTCACGTTTGTTTCAGAAAGTTTTTACAAAAAAGTTTTGATGATATCAGCTGTCGGTCTTGATTGAATAACGTCCATGTTGGTATAAATTTGACCTCGCAGTTGAGCCAAAGTCTAATTCCACAACACACTGAGAAAAGTAAACGAGCTAACAGAACTGTTAAGACCGCAACATAGACAAAGTACTATTTGCTGTTAATTTTTGTATATTCGATATAAAATTTACTAAACACAACTGATGTCATGGATATTGTGTGTTTCGAAAGACTTCAGGCTTCCTCAATTCCACAATCGTATAGGGCTACTCAATTGAGGGATCGGTAGTGGATCTCTCAGTTGTTTTGCTCTCGAAAGGCACTCTGAGAAGCATCTCGATCATGAAGGTGTGTAAAAGGGTCACTTGACTGCTACTAGCTTGCTGTGGTTTTGATACTACAAAAGGGCTGCTATTTTCATGGTATATTCGTGATATCGAGGAGATGCTGGTTTCAGCGACATCATTCCCACCAGAAAATCTCATTGCTTTTTGTACTTCGCATCCTCCCTGTACTGGTTGGTCCGCATTATCATCGACTGTTTTAGTTGACTCGTTCTGCCTTCTTTTCAATAGACTTTCACTAGAAGCTTCATTACCAAGCCCAGTGGTACTTTTCGAACTCATCAATGGAGTCGAATATTCGTGAATGATTGAATCTTGAAGAGAAGAAGTTCTTGGAAGTTCTCCCACAATTGGCTGAGATAAGGCATTACCGGAACTCTTCGATGCACGGAATGACTCCGGTGTTGATTGAATAATGGGCAGGTTGGTAACATTTGACTGCGGGATCAAGTTAACACCTAATTGCGGAGGGTGAGTTGGGTTACTGCAAAATATAACCGATCGAGGTTGCTGCAGCTGATTTACGATAGCCATAATGCTATTGATATCTCCTGTAACTGCTTGAATGTGCGAAAGACACGGGGAAACTGTAGAAAGTGGTTAAATTTATAAAATGCACCATTGTCATATAGCAAAGTGGACTGCACTCACTTGAAACACTCGGAAGAGGGGAAAGCAGGATCTAGGATGGAAAGACCGTTAACTCAAATTCAGTTCCACAAAGGATAAGCAAAGAGCTCTAAATACCTACCGATGGCTGAGCTCCTACAGACAAGACATCCTTCGACATTGGTGATAATGGAGCTTTGCGTTCTGGTCTTGCATGATTGTGTCGTCCTTTGCTTTGGAAATACACCCTGTTCTTATAATATCGCCAAAGCTGAATAACCGGTGATCCATTGTGTCCCTCACATAGCATGTGAATCAGTTTGCCTTTGCATCCCGGAGTCGAACAATTCATCCCTGCAATGCATCATAAAAATTAGAGCCGAGCTATGGTATTACGCCAATATGTCTAAATGTAAGCTACCTATTTGTCTTTTACGATGTTTATCACAAATGGCAGGTTTGTATACAGTGATACCTTCAGCAGAAATGCAGCTCGCTGAACAGATGAGAACTCCCATGCAGGACTTTGACATTATGTTCGGATTGTCAACAGAGATATCTTGCATAACCCAGCCATTGTCGAAACCTTTGATTCGGATTTCATAGTCTGGATAGATTTTCTGAATATCGCCATCTGGCCATTGTTCAAATTTGTCATACGTTAAAGGCTGCAAAGTAGAATCTGCATTTAGAGGTATAAATGCGGACTTTAAAAGTTGATACAAGAGTTAAGGGTTGCGCTGGTCGCCGTTATATGGTCACCCGGGGAATTTATGATTATGAGAACCTAAGAGAACAGAGAGTAAGGACGTCCCGCGTGAACAGGCAGCTCAAAGACGGCCTGAAGGCCAAACTCTCTGTTCTCCTGGTTAAATCACCAAAATATTAAGTCAAACGGAAGCATTTGGGTAAAGACAAAAAAATATTTTGAATGGAAACTATTAAAAAACCTTACTCACCCAGACAAGTCAAACAAAAATTCAAGCTAAAGCAGGATGATTGCAGAAGGAAATTTAAGATAAGCTTTTAGGGAAGTTGAGTAGACAGTCCCAAGTGAATGTCGTACCTCTGGTAGCTGCTCGTCTTCAATATTCCAGAGACTGCCTGGCGGTGGGTCTTTGGAGTCCACCTCTTTTTTAAGACGCCGCTTCTTCTTCCAGTAGCTGGCTGGCAGATGTGCTCGGAATCGTCGGCAACATCTTCGATAACCAAAGGGTGGCTCTTCGTATTCAGTCGCTAACGCGGATCGGGCGAATGAGTCATTCTCGATTTTCTTTTCCTCGGTGGGGTCAGCAACGGGTTTAAAATCACGCTGATCTGTTGCAGCCGATACACATCTAGCAGCGGCTGGGACTGGATCGTCTACTTCATTCGTGGTTTCCTGTAGCACTTTCGTCTGCTGTCTCTGCGCTTTAGCAGCACTTTGACTGACCCCATTTGATTTATTCGGACTATTTTCGTTACAATTCATCACTCACATTGAGGCGGAACGTCTAACCACGCAGGCTCAGCGATTGTAAAATACTCCGCCAAAAGTTCTGCCCGGTCATTTTAAGCTCTCAATAGCCAATCAGATTCGCTCACTCTCTTGTCAGCACTGAATTCCAATCAACTCATCAATCATCGGCGTTCATTTAAAATGGGTGTTATATATCTGTTGTCTCCTTTATCCAATATGGTGGAGCAGATTGTGCCAAAATGTGGTTGTCTCATGCATTTTTTGTGTTATCCGCAGGATCTAATCCAAAAATCTCGAAATCGTGGGTTAGTAGCTATGCTGAATCAAATTTTCAAATGGCTCTTTGTAGAAAATATCGCATCAATTGGCCGTTTTCCAATAGTGTTTGAGTCTGGGAATCCTATTTTTGAAGTCCACTCTTCAATCGCGTGCCAAGAAAAGCCGAAGTGACAAGGGTTCAACCGATGTTGCCTCGAATGCAACGCAGCATTCAATATTGTCAACGCCTGTGCGGAGTTCGGTCAGCAACGTACAGCCCCAAGGCACTTCTTAAGGAGCTAATTGACCGCAAAAAGGATTTGCAAGTCATATTGGCTGGGCGCTTCTCTCTTCTTCAGTAAGGGCAGTTTATGACTAACGTGCACAAGCATACAGGTCGGCTCCATAAAATGCAGAGCTGGATGGTCTACCGGGCAACTGATATGACTACCCTATTACTTCAAGGAGTAAATTCACTGATGCTATAGTCAGAAAAGGGGAAAATCAGGGCCTGAGAAATACCGTGAGGATTTGAGTTGTCCAATATGCAACGCTTTGTTTTACACATTAATCATGATGCTTTATAGCGGATTCCTACCAGTTTTGCTTTTTTCCTAAAACGAGCACGCTTTATTTTAATCTAACAATGTAATAAAGCTAAGTTTGGTCTAATTATAGCCACGCGGTAATAACTTGCGACCATCGAGCTAAATACCCGAAGGAGCTTTTAGACATCCTGTTCGCTTGCAAATTCAATAGAGTTTGCATCAGTTCATTAATATATACGTTGACTATGTGTGCTTTATGGCTCTGTACTCTGGGATGCTGCTGCGAATTCGCGTGGTACACTAAGGCGAGGGATTTGAGATTGTAAACAGTCACTCCAGTTCTCCAGAATCCATGTCAAATATCGAGTTTCTAGAACTAGTGAAATGATCTGAGACCACCTTTTCCTTTGCGCATCCTTCTCGATTAGCCCTCCCTCCTTATTATGGGGCTTTGGAATCTTGTCTTGAACGAACTATTCAGTGAAACATGCCTAGATGAGCACAATCGTTCGCTCCGTTCTCGAGCTGGTATTCCGCCATCTTGAGTATAACAGCGACTGTCACAACGGTAAAATGCGGTAAAAATCACCTCTCTCTAGACTTATTGCAAATAAGGCTTCTATGCGATTAGCTTCAACTCGTGCATCTCCCATGATGGAAATAGGCCAGTAGAAATGCAATGGATCTCTATCGGGCATTTATTTAATCCATTCGAATCAGTCGGTAGCTGATTCCCGTTAATGTCTCTCGAGCTGTATAGGCCGTCACATGACTTTGCTTAGAACTCGGTGAGTTGTAATACGACCAAGGCTTGCCCCATTCATCGGTGTGTCCGTTGCCAGTCTGACGCGAGTCGAAGCTAAAGCTGAGAAATGTTAATCCCGAGTTGAAGGAAGAGGGATTGGACGTGACCATTAACCGTCCCAGGCGCCCAGTCCCATTTCGGAAGAAAATAAATGCTCATGATCATCGCTTAAGTGAGCGTTTATATTGCCCTCATCAGAGGGCAACGACATTCTGCCACTGCAGAACGGTCAAACCCTGATCCCAGCGCTGTACTCCTAATTGATTTTGTGAGTTACATCTTTTGAGAAACGAAAGCGGAACCCTTGGCCAAGCCGCACATAATGGAGATCAGCAGTCCTTCTGGAGCAGTTGAATGTCCCTATTCCAATTCATCGACCCGAGCTTCCTCTGAAAAATTTTAACCGATTTCACGGAAGACTAACTCACTTGTTTGATAACTCGGAAATCTAACCAAAAAATTTCATTGATGGTTGGCCGACTTGGACCAGTCGTACAGCATATTTCTACTTTTATTGCCAAATCTACACTGCGACGTCTAATTTCGTTTCTCCCCATTGGCCAGTAACACATTCATGGAAAAACGAGAAAAGCTAATTGAAACTTCCAAAAATCATAAAATAGCAAACGGTAAGTAGAAAATATGGCAACTACAACGAGAGGCATCAATCATTGGGTAACGCCGAGGGTTCCAAAGATTCTATGGGTTGAGCCTGTTCATTTTCACCTTCTGCGGTCTGGAAGGCTACCGTTCGGATTGCAAGTGGTATCGTCCTGTTCGCTAAACGCGGAAAGGCCAATTTACGGAGCAACTCAATGAAGAGTAGCAGACAATTCCCAAGAACAGTGACAACAACAACGAAGATTATTCCAGTAGTTCATCGATAGTGGTAAGCGCTGCACTGTACTACAACAAACCGTTGGTATCTATGACCAACTGTTCTGAACCAGTAGGATATTCCTGTAAAAAGAACCATACATGTAGGACATCGGTTACAAAAATTAGGTGTCTGAACTTGTTTACCCAGGCCAATTATTACAAATTGACTGATTCACTTGCGACGGGTGATAAACAGATTAGAGTATGGCTGGTGGTCAATCCTACTCTCTACCTCTCCGTGATGACCACCCGTAACCTGAGGGCTAAAGAGAGATGTGGTCGGATAGGACTAATCACCCACCAGCAGAAATGCAGTCTGAGTCCACCAAGAGCCTCTTAATCAATGTACGACATAATACCTGGATTCATGGTCTTATACTTGGGTTGTGGTACGTACGTGCGTGCATGTAGCAATGAATGGAAACTCCGCCAGATAGTTGGAGAGATCTATAGTGGGAGTATGAAGATTGTTGCCCCAACGGGAACTCGAAGAAATTCTGCTCCTGAAATATAGATATCTGAGCTTTCTTTAAGTCTGGACAGAGTGAAAGCTATAAACCGAATGATAGAGTCGCCTTTCTGGTCAAAAAGAGCATAGAATCTGAATTCAATCCTGTCTCAAATAGACTTGCCACACTAATTCTCCAAATTGGAGGAGTACAAGTTGGACTGATGGGATGTCATGCTTCGATCGAATCCACAGAGGATACAGTGGCTAAAGGATCCTTCTACAAACTAGTTGCCAAAACCTATAGAGTACTTCTCTCTAAATGTACACAAATAATTATCCTTGGCCATTTCAATTTCAGATTGGGCTCTGATGCTCGTAACATTGGCGCCGAACTAGTCTGTCCGTTTACCGATCGAGAGGTCATCACAAAGAACGGACTTAGGCTACTAGGCCTATGACAAGAGTTCAATTTAAACGTGATGAATACTTTCTTTCGGAAAACAACTTCTCGAAGATTGACTTAGTACCATCCTACAGGGAAAGGTGCTATTCCCGACTTTGTTCTGGTGAAAAGGTCAAACCTATTCTTAATGAGTGATAAACGAGCTTCTAGAAAGGCAGATGCAATTTCTGATTACTGCCTACAAACAATTATCCTCAAGCTCAAGTCCCACAGTGGAAAGCGCTTAGGAAAACGCAAGAATAGAACTTTGATGGAGAGCATAAACAGTCAAAAGCAAATGCGGAAATTGCCTAAAGGCCTCGAACAAATTAGAGTATCGAAGGGAAATTACCAGGAATACCTCAAAAGGGAATTCCCTCAGGACCCTATGACAACTACACATAAAGATATCCTGAAATCTATAGAAAGGGCTGCTGCCAAAACTGCGGCTCAAAAAGCTGAGAGAAGGAAAAACGGATGGTATACAGCTCTACGCGATAAGGGAAACAGAGAACTCCCTTCTACAAAAGTATTCGAAAACAAATTGGCTCTCAAATCCCACTCAAGAAACGCTCTTGAAGTACAAAGAGCAGAGAAACGGAGTGAATAACCTGATTCGAAAATGGAAATAAGCAATTCATGAAGAAAGAATCATCTGCTTTCCAGTATACCTTGCAGAGAGAGAACATCAGAAAGCCTTCATACAGTTGAATGATGTAATGAAGGCAAACTCCTCATGGAAAACACCAAGTGCAAGGATACTGGTCAAACCGAAAGATCTGGCCATACATTACCAGGAACTGTTTAAATTCAGAACCACCGAAGATACTAAAAATTATGATCTTCTACCAAGAGACTTCCCAATTTCAATGGATGAGATAAAGACAGCTAAAAGTAGATTAAATTACACAAAAGTCCCAACGACAATGGAATTAGGTCCGAGTCACTGAAATGGGACGCTCAGTATCCTGAATGCCTACCTTCCTATACCTTGAGACTGGATTGATGCTGAATTTGTAAGTATCTACAAGCGTAAAGGTGTGCAGACAGATCCTGCATTAGGCAAGCTATATGTATCGATTCTATGCCAACGTCTAAGGCGCAACCTTGCTGAAATACACTCAAGAATTCAATTTGGATTCTCCGAAGGAAGATTCACGGAACAGGCTATATGTGAAGTAAGAACCATTATACAGATAGCCGTGGACCAGAGGCAGAAAATAGTGTCAGTGTTTGTTGACTTGAAAAAGGCCTTTGACTCGCTGCCCAAAGCTGCAATAATCAACCGAATGATAGCTCTGGGCTTCCCTTTGCAAATGATCCATTCGGCAAAGTCCTTGATGGAAGAGACAAAATTGTGGAGGAACTCCGAAAGGACTTGCCAATGCATAATTTAGCAATTCGTTTACAGGCAAAGAGGTTGAATATATGGAAGAGTTTGAAAATGGTCAGAAATAGCCTGATACTCTCCATACTTGAGAGTAACTAAGACAGCCTCACATACAGGGAAGTGGATGGTTCCATTAATTGAAGACGCGGAAAAAAATATGGGAAGAGAGCTCCGAATCATATCTACCTGATCCAAGGGAAAGTCCTGAAGGTCGAGATGACAATTTTACACTTAGACTGATAAGAGAAAGGCTAACTACCACAGATGTTTCACCACAACAGAAGAAATGCGAAGACACATAAAACAAGACCATGGAGAAGAAGGATAAAGAACTGAAACAGATACTGGACTCTAGACCAAAGTGTCCCTTTTAAAGACTACCTTAAGAGATACGAGACTCAAGGTGGCTAAAGATACATATTAGGGACTGAAGCCTTTCAGTTGCAATCGCTGAAAGTGAAAAGCCAACAGAAGAAAAGGAAAGGACCAAACGACGCAGCAGAAAAAGTAGAAGAATTGAACACGATAGGGGAAAAAGGTAGAGTTGAAGGCACAATAAAGGATAGCCAGCAGGATGAGCTGCTTAACTGCTCTGTCTCGGCTGCGAACAACGTTTACCCACACAAATGGTCGCCTACTGGATAAGGACAAACAGACGAGGACAATAAAGGCCCATCGGCCATAAACGAAACCAAAAAGTGTCGAGAATGGACGAGGTGCCGCGAAGAAGTGTAACTGAAGAATGAACTGTTACCGCGCGACGAAACCGTGCCGAGGAGGGATCAGGGAGCCGAACACGTCAATTTAACGACCAAGTTTTCCCCCTTGGTCAAAATCCCCCTTTCAAAAAGCATGAAATACTCTGAATTTGAAACCTTCAATATCCATGTTGACAAGTCCTGAGATCCGAGGAAGTGGGAAATTCCTCCAGGACTATGGAATTCCCTAGTCTCTAATGATGAACTAGACTAATTGAACGTTGCCCAACGGTTTTGACTCGTAGATTCCACTTTGTAGATTTGCTCTGGTTGCGGCTTTGCTTTTTCTTAAAAAAATGGGTTAAGAAACGCCTATTGGATAGCCACCGAAGGCTATGGAGAATGAGATACAGTGTGGACAAATGAACCTCGTTTTGGAAATAAAAAGTCTGCTTATGGTACTATCATCACGATGGGATTGGAGCTTGGCTACAACTTTTTTCACAAATGAAAGTACTATGAAAGTAGAACCAACAAAGACTCGGCAAATCTCAATGGTATTGATGTGATACCACGGCAGGTAAGGTGAACCGTGGCTCTAGAGCCCAAGCTTTTATGCTACAATATCACCAGCCGTTTCTAACTTTTATCGATCTGATAGTTAATGGAACTTCTGGGGTCTAAGAGCTACATCTCGGATTGAGAAAGGGAATGGTTATTAGAACACACAATCTCATTCAATGCACTCTTCCCTCGACTCATTCCTTGCAATGTTCTTCTCGTAATACGTGATTTTCTCATTAACCTAAACGAGGCAGTGTTCAAGCCTATTAAACAGTTTATCAGCTGGCAAAGAACGACCTGGCCCACTCTAACACACTGGCCTCGTGAACTAATAGTCCCCCTTCACCTTTGAACTTGACTCTATCGCCGCAGAACAGAAAAGAACTGAAGAATGGAATTCGATTGTTAGTTGAACAACAGTAATGATTGGATGCTATGGTACGGATCCTAGACCATTCTCGAAACTAAAGGATTAGAGGCGGTTAAATAGAGTTTAAATGCTATGTTGTAGAGGATGACGGAAACCGCATAAGCAGTTGCTACTTATCCAAGTCACTAAATCATTTGAGATTCTATCTAGAGGCGCACGTGTTCGGGCTTCCTGAATTATTGGGTGCCACCAAACATTAAGAATGAAGCTATTCCTGGCTAATCGAATATTTCAGAACTCCTCAGGTATACGCATCTGACTTTCGTGGAACTCTATCTGATAAATGCTAACTGAATTTTTCGAGGAGTTCAGATTTGAAAATCTTTGATCCGAAATTATTAAGCCGGGAGCAGTCGTCTCTGAGTGATCACCCACTGAAACCCTTTACAGACAAAGCAGACTTGAAATATGTTGAGTTGATAATGTGCTCCTTAATATTTCGAATGGTGAGGGCATGCACTAAGATTCCGCAAGTTATCGGAACATCTTTCTCGAAAATACCTTACATTGCAGCGGAGATCACTTGACAAGCACCCTTATAAGAAAATAAGTTTAGCTATGTGCCTTCCCTTTGTGACCATTCCAACTGCATGACTCTAACCACCCAATCACCTTAATGCAAACAATACCGAAAAGTTTACGATATATTTTTTAGAAGGAAGGACAGTTAGGAAGGTAGCGATGTTTGCGAGACCGACAATTTCTAGTGAGTGCGCTTAATTGGGTAGTTGAAAACTGACTTCGTTTTTTTTTCCTGTCTCCGACGATGTCTAGTTCTCGCCCATCCTCATCTAAGACTCAAAGCGATGAAAGGAGGGTGGTAGGTGGTGGTGGCAATGAGTTATTATGTTTCGAATCCGCCATTTTAATATTCTAAACGGTCTCTTATTCGACTTTTATTTGGGGCCAAATACAACCAATGCTCTACTGATGGTGACCGCTATGCTTCAAAAGTTAGTAACTAAAAATCTGACTTCTGATATGAAGCTTTAGTACCTGCTAAATGATGAAGTCTAGAGAGGGGTGTTGCTATCGAATACTCTGAGTCCTGATTGTTCCAATTAATAAAATTTGTGGCTTTTGCATACATTGAATTTCTGCCGCTATACAATGTCGTGCATAAAAAGAAAAGGCAACATAAAGTGCCCAAGCAAACTCTCGCACATAGAAGCAGATATTTGATAATGCGGCTAAATGAATTTCTAAATTTTATCTAGTTTTAGCGTTTAACATGAGTACGTGGTATACAAACCAAGCAAAAGACATATAGTCAATACTGCATTGGAAAACGTACTATGCCGGTAGCAACATGGTACTGACTGATACCGCCAAATGCTGCAAAGTGAACTTTCTGGCGAATCTCCTAGAAAATCACGAACGCTGCAATAAAAACATCGTAGTAAACTTGGGAAGATGGAATCTTTCGTGGATACAAAAGTTATTATAATTTCAGTACAGTCAGGAATCAGTTCTCAAAATTCATTAGTCTTCGTTCACATTTTCCAAAGTCCTCATAAAGGTTTTTTCAGATTTATAGCCATACAATCCTTTGTACCTACAATTGTGATTTGTCAGTTTGTTCAAAATGCATTCTCAAATAAAGTAATATTGAAACATTTGCTCCTGAACAATCAGTATGTACATATAGTCATATAAGACGTGTTCTTGATTAGGATCAAGATAAAAACCTGTCCGAGTGACACCCGAGAACTTACTAGCAGTTACGCAGAGACGGCCAAGGTACGCTTTTACTTAATAATCAACTCTACGTTTTCAATAAAGCAGCCAAAACGTATGTAAACTTCAGTCTCTGTCGGTGTTTAATGAGTTAACAGCAAAATTCATTTTTCTCCAACTGTCAAGGCATTTTAAGTTGAACCAATTGGCCTAATCTATGCTTGTTGATTAATATCATAAGGCAATGAAAGCCTTAGCTTGAAGTTGAAATAATTCAAGGTGATCAATAAAATTAAGTGGCTGAATTAAATACTTAAATATGCCGTGGCTGTTTATATGAATGAATACGGGAATTTCATTGGTCCGATTATATGAATATTATCAACTGAGAACAAATTCAATAGTTTTTCATCTATTCGTGTTGATGAGGTAGGTTGGGTGGGCATATTATGCCTACCTTTTATTTTTATCGCGCTGCGATTACTTGTGATAGGTCATTGATATATTATCCTTAGGTGTTCTTGGTCTGATTTTTTTATATCGATGCATTATTGTGCACATTATGTTGAATGCAGTTATTTTGTGTTATCACATTTTGCATTATTGAGGTAACTAGAAAATCCTTTGAAAAATTTCAGTTCGCGCTCGTGGGGGTTAGAGTAATGTCACACGCATCACTTCCGGCTGAACTTTATGAAGCTGATCGAGAACGGTGGCGCAATCCCAAAGTTAACCCACCGGATCAGTCAGACACTCCCGCTAGTGTCTACCTTAAATCTCAAGGTTAGCAACAGTCCTCGTTGATTTATGCCTCCTGGCAAACACTCACTGAAGGTGCATTTTTAACGCAAATGCGAATACTTTTTTGGTTCTCATTTTGGAATTCAAAATTTACGGACCTGCTAGTTGCCTAATGCAACTACGTAGAGACATTAATTGTTCTACCAGCCTTGTGTTGCGGAAAAAGTATATTATTGCAAAAGTTCAACTCGGTATTTGTACTTTAAATTAAGGTTATTTTCTTGACCTTGGACAGACCTTTTCGTAAGTTGAATGGTTCCAATAACCTAAGTTTGCATTGATGTATTTTCTTCTTGTTTCAGTAGTTCATGAGGACCGAATACCAGGAAATAAATTACATCGAACTGGGTCATCCTCTTCCTCTGCATCATCCAATGATGAGGTTAGTAACGGCGCAACGGAAGGGAGAGTTTTACGAATGGACGCAGAGGGCTTCCCTAGTGAACCACCATCTCCACTGGATTCAGCTAACCAGGATGTTCCATCTTCCCAAAAGATTTACTGGAATGCTGCCAACTCAGCCGTCAGTGGCCTTGAGTGAGTTATCACCTCTCGCGCTCTTTGATGTTCCGTATTTCATGCGTGCGCTCACCCTCCTCTGTGCGTACGTACAGACTCGAGTGAACGTATGCACTCACGCCTTCCGCTGCTTTCTTCTCTCTTCTGCCTTCTGTGCGGATGTATGTGCAAGTGTCCCAATCACATTTCACCTTGGATGGCGGTTGTGCCTTGCCAACCACTTTTTCAACCGCGATTGGTGTGTGCCTGTCTCGACCAATTGAATTCCACCGTGGTGGTGATGGCGATACTATTGGTATTAGTGTGTGTGGGTGGGTTGTTGTTGTGGCTGAGTGACATATTTGATATGCTCCTATTGTTGTCGGCGCTCGTGCTATCGCTGCTGCTGATGTCGACGTCGTCGCAGCTCGTTTCAATAGAAAAACATGCGGTGTGACTCTCATCTCCTCTCTTTTGCTTATCCTCTCACCATCATGCCGTTTCCTCTTGATCTCGGATGGTAGGGCAATGCGCACTTACACTAATTTATCTTCTTTTAGTTCAATCAATCCCCAAAGTACTGTGAAACAAGAGAACTGGACCACCCAGACGTCAGGTTCTTCATCGTCAACCTCCATACCTGTTGCCTCAACCGTGGCGTCCGCATTCAACGGTCCACCATCACTGCGGCCTTACATGTCATCGGCAGGAGGAACCCCTAATTCCGGTAGCCACCACGCCACATACACTCCCTGCTCTTCCAACTCCTCGGTCTCAGGCGTCTATGAGGGCTCAACTCTCCCCCTAACGAAGAAAGAAGTGGTACCTCTTTCGTCAAGTGATAACGGCGGATCCTACCTTGCTCCAACCAATACTGCTGAGGTACCAGGCGACTTGACTCTCCTCAGAGTGTCTCAGGCCAACGAGGCTCAACCAACTGTTCCTTCTGATAGAATTCAGGTTAGTATTTTTTTCGAAAATGAGGTGCTGATTTCTCTAAGTACTCTTTAATGAAATGCTTGCAGGAGCCTGTAAAGTGGGCCGGTTATAATTTTGCTGCTCTTTACCACCTAGTTTATCTCTATTTAATAGGACAAATTTGCCTTTTATTTAGTATACCTATCCGCCAAATACTTCTGATTCAAGTATCGATTCGCAGACCATACCCGGCCCTATGTGGTCCGCGCAAGTCACTTCCCGTCAAGCAGATTATTACCCCTCGCAGGCGCCCCTAAAGGGCAGTGTGCGCTTCGATGGATTGGATACGCGAGGTAACTTCTACCTTCAAGAAAGCATTCCTCAGGGTTCGGAGGACTTGGCGGAGACGGTGATGGAGATAATCGAACTTGAGGGATCTCTTGGTCCCGAAGATGAAGAGCTCACGGAGGAGTTTGTTGATTTTGGCAATGGTATCAAGGTTCCTACCTCTAGTGACACCTTCGATGGCATCAATTTTCCTCAACTCTTTGCAGCTTCCAACGATCACTCAGAAAAAATCATCGATCTGGCTAGGCAATTTTATCCCGTGCGTTTTACCACAATTTTTTTTGTATACGTGATTTTGCTAGAAGTATTTGACTCCCTTTACTAATTCCAGAAATTACGGGACTTGATCCGCGGTAACACGCAGGCTGAGGTTGGAATGGCGTCGGGTGTTGAGGTAGGATATATGTCTTCGGAGAATGGAAGCGGACCCGACGGGGTTGGATTTTCTACATTCGGCTATGAAAGCACAATGGACAGTGTCTTATGCAAACTCACCAGTATGTTAGAGGAGTGTCTCTTTCACATGGTGGACTGGGTCAATCGGACGGAGATTTTCAGTATTATTCGGGTGAGTTTAAACTATGTATATCGCCTATCTCGGCTTCTAGTCCGTTGCACTTTCTAGCGCAGTGGAAATAAATATATCTCCCTCCAACATAGTTATGCGCTCGTACTAGAGCCTGTAAATCTTCCAACCCTACCCCCTCGCTTGCCCTCTTCTACGATCGCGCGCCCATAATCATAAAATCGCATACCTTAATGCGCCTACGCTCTTTTCCTAACTATCTCCCTAAGTTATCACTGCAAGTTCAGCCCTAATCCTAGCCATTCAGTTCCTTTCTCTACTTGTTGCGTGCATAAGTGCATTGTGGTTCTGCTCCTTCTGTTAATCTATCGTTGCTTCGAAGCTGTCACCTATCACCTTTCTCATTATTATTATGTAATTAACAGCTAGAGCTACTTCTACCAGAATGGACCCTGGGTGTGGTCAGTTGAAAGTGTTGAAAAAGAGTGAGGAAGAGCACTCAGTGTTTAATGTTTGGGCGTTTTTGTTGTTTTCTTCTTTTCATTTCCTTTCAGTAAGGATGAATTGAAATACGCAGTAGGAGGGAGAGAGGAAGAGAGAAGGCGAGTTGAGTCTTCTCAATAGTCAGATCAAGAAGAATGTTTCATGGCTGATGGAAAGGGATGTTTTGTGTTTATAAGCGTTGCGCAGTTCTGTAGGGCATCTCCATCTGCAAAAACGCATTTTATGGCTCTCTAAGCTCACATATACACAAATACACAGCAGATAGAGGCGTGTGCACGAAAGGCTATCATTGTACACACACAGATGTGCGATGCTTTCAAGCTGACGTCAAAAGCTCTCTCTGCTACAACAATAACAATGTCGTAGTACCGCTGCTCCTTCACGTGGTAAGCTAGTACATACATTGTTTCTATGTGGACCCTTTCAGTGTGGAATGTTGTGCTGAATTCCCTCGTGTCTACGTCGGTTTAAAGTTCGAAGAGATTCGTAATGATAATGGCTTTGTGCTTGTCTTGTTCCTTGCCCTCGTTTCATTTGCAATTCTAATTACACACCCTTCCTTTTAACAACTGAGTTGTAAGTTCTTCATTATGAATTGAAAATGGTATGAAAGACCGTTGCTGCCGCTCAGCGCTTCTCTTTTTCTTTCAGGTTGAAGACAAAATGCAACTGCTAAATAGCAGTTGGAGTGAGGTTATCGTTATTGAATTCCTTCAATGCGTAATTCTGAATCTTCGCTATGATGATAGGGTAAGTGCTTTCCCTCACCTTGCATGTTTTTAACTACTGTGATTCCTAATAAAGTACTTCTTGGATTGGTGTCAAGTTGGGGGCAAGTAGTCCATCGGCACCTTCTAATGGGGAATTGTACCACTTCGTTATGGTCTTAATGGACTACCTTCTACCTGAAATGGATGACAATCAACGAGTCCGTGACCTGCTTGCTCGTTTCGACTCGCTCAACCTCACTAGCCATGAGTTTACTTGCCTCAAATTTCTGGCTATATTCAACTGCTTCAAACATGGTAAGTCGCCCTCGACTTTTTATTTTTGATTTGACATCACAGGAAATCCCCTACCTCCTTTCCTTCCATTAGTGGATATAGTTACTCTTATTATTTGTCTGCGCATAGCCTTGTGCGAGCGTTCATTTAGTGTGTAGTGGCCTGTGTGAGGACATAGGGCCATCGTCGATCTGATGACATTACTGACTTATCCTGTCATGAGGTTATTTTTTTATTTACTCCCCCACCCATTTGGGCAAGTCTCAAAGACAGAAGGCAGAAGTAAAAATAGCTTTTTCAACAAGTAGCACATAACAGTTAACAAAGAAGACAGTAAAAGCGTTTATCGACGTCTTCGGTTCCCTGGTCACTCTCTGGCTTGGTTTCATCGTACAGGTAGCAGTTTAACTTCTTAGTGGCACCTCCTCCGGAAGTTTTTTCAACTTTCTTGCGGAGGTTCCATTCACTGCTACATGCAAGCACTTTCCACAATCCAGTTTGAGACCATGAATCCAGGCATTTGCGTCGTACTTTGTTTACCAGGCTGTACGATGTTGTACTTCTGCTGGCACAATCTAATGTTATACGTCCGGTGGGTGATTAGTCCTATCCGGTCGCCCCTCTCATTAGCCCCCAGAGTTGTCGCTGAGGCTACCGGTGGTCGCCACGTGGAGGTTGAGGGTAGGATTGACTACCTTGAGGTTAGCATGAATCTTGTATACCCAATATACTTTCTTCATCATAGAGTTGTTGGACGTGCACGAACTCTGCCAATTATTGAATTCATTCGAGGCGAAAAAGGGCTGTATTTTGCATGTGCGGGTTGATAGGCATGTCTGCGAACTAGAAAAAGGTCCTCGCACCCGAGTTTTTACTATCAGTGAGTTTTTTTTCAATGAGATTTGTCATTGGGGCTGTGAATCACTGTTGTTTTCGTCGTCACCGTTCCATCGTTTACTGTGTGCTCGCTTGTGACGTGCATCCGCCAGAGCGCAGACATTCAATTAAGGGATAATTTAATTTTCTGCCTCTCTCAAGGCGCACCTGGGAACTAACACCCTCTGTTGAAAAGTCAAACAAATTATATCTTTCTGATGAAGTTATTGCCATTAACTTCTATTTATGGTAACTTGGAAATTGGAAAAGAGGACAATGATTGTTTCATTCTCTACTAAAAACAACAGCCATTCACAGTAACTGAGACAGTGAAATCCAGTCTTGCAGATATCATATTGTGCTTTTCAAGGCTACCCTATGCTAACCAGAACCAACCCGCCTTATCAGATGATGTATGGGTGTACTCCCCTCGCCTGTCTCTCTCCTTTTCCTTATTCTTGTCTAGACGCACTGAGGTTTTCGTTTTTTTGGCCTGTATTTGCTTTCTCCGCAAAACCGTGCTTGTCTGGCGAGGAGATATCGGCGGTCCATTTATTATTAGCGCGCTTAATGGCCGTCGCGCACACAGCCAGTCCACGTGACTGGTCGTCCGATTTCTTGGCTAACCCATTTCTCATCATGTTTAGTCACAGCCTTACCCTTCAAATCGTCGCAGCTGTCTAGCCTCTTAGCGCATCGAAGGTATCGGTTATATTCGTGTTTACCGGTGGGCAAAATATCTCGATTTTGGACTCTAGCAAGGTCTGCAGGAAATATATGTATCGTCATAACCCACTCCTCCCAACTTATGGTAGTTGAATACATTTTTCGTCCACTTTACTCCTTAAAAATGATTTAAAGTTCAATCTTCTGCCACTGTTAACGTCCTGCGATGTACTCGAATGTTTAGTATTATGTGAATAATGGTTCTCCTGCGTTTATAAAGTTGCCGTAAGAGGATTTTCTGCGATTCTGCTGCTGTTGCCGCTTGTAGCAAGATTCATCTTCGCCTCTATCTTGTGTGTCACTGCGGCCGCTTGTGTGTGTATCTGCGCCTGACCTGCTAAGGTCATACGTTTCTCCGTCGCACATTACTGCACTGTGTCGCTATGGGGTCATCTATGCTCGTGAGGAATCAAATATCCAACCTCTAATTCACTCTCTTGAAACCGCATGCACGTAACTCTTTAGTTCTTTTCTCCTGAACTTCTTTGCTTATTAGGGACTTTTAAGAGTACTGTCATCCGGTATCTAGAGTATCGAACCTACTAACAGGCTCGATCTGGTTGAATTAATGCTCTTTTCTGTTAACATCGTTCTTACTGGAACCTATTTTTGTAGTTATTAACTACCCTTTTCTCCGTATTCAGTGGGAGATCGTTTGCTTGCGTTAAGCTCCAGTTTCATTCCTGGAACTATTCATGTTGATAAAATCAATGTGTAACTATTTTTAAAAACTTTATTCTAGACGTACATCTGACCTCAAGCCTGAAATACGTGCAGCAAGTCCAATCTGAGCTGTGCCATTTCCTTCTTCGTGCCGCACGACGAATGATAAGGCGACAGGCTCATATTCCGCCACTTCCGGATTTTCTATCTTTTTCTCCCACTGTACTTACTTCCCCCGCTATGCTGGCAACAATCGCGGCTTCTGAGCGTCTGAGTCTCCTGATTAATCGTCTAACAGAAGTGAAGCACGTAGCCTTTCTCTTGGAGAGCTTCTTGGTCGGGCGTTATTATGCTTGCTGCATTCCAAACGAGAGTCTTCTCACCGAAATGCTTCTCACCAAGCGCGGTGCACGAAATCGCGTGCCATCGCAACATGCCCCAGTGGCCTATGAATATAACTACGTATCTCCTCCTACCCAAGCCACTCTGAAGCGGGATCCGAATGTATATAATCCCCTGCCTACCTCTACGACACCTTGGCGACCGCTAAGCGCCGGTGGTGTGGCCACCGGCGGCGGCAGCGGGGTTGGTGATACCGCACCGTTCTCTGCAGGCACGCCGCATTATTATCCGCCTGCGCATCCATCCCACCAACCGACGTCCGATTTCCCGACTTCACAGGCACCTGCACAGGCCCAAGACCAAAGCTTTTTTATGCCCCAAACTGTGGCTACCTCTCAGTCCACTCAACAATAGCAGCATTCATTATAACCGAACTCCCATTCTTCGTCGGTTTTCTAGAGCTCTTGTCTGCCGATCGCCCTCTCTTGCCCTCAACAACTGACTTACTAGTCTCTTCCCTTCTTGCCAGTTTTCTCTGTCTCAGGAATGTTTGACCCTCCCCCTTCCCAAAATTTTTTTCTTTAAACACCGTCGTGTGGGGCATTTATTTTCTAGCAATCCCCCTGCCTTTCCCGCTGTCTTCCCGTTCACATGTCCCACTGATCCTCTATTTTCGAAGGACTCCTCTTGAGCTTGTTCTTACTCTCTTACTCCTTGCTGCCAATCTCTGAAACCCTCCTCTACTGCTTTCCTAACCAACTTTACTGTCGATAGGGCTGATGATGTCCCTACTGATATTGGTGATAAGATAAACAATAAACTAAGCTACGTTTTTACGAAAATGTAATCGCTCAGCGCTTGTATTTTCATTGCTGTTGTTGAAACTATATTTGATTGGGTCTAACGCTATGTCTCATTCTATGCATATCTTTGAAAATGGTTGTCAGATGGATAGGAGGTACAAAGGTCGTTTAAAGGATTCTAGTTCACCTGATATTATTAGCTAACATTAGACTAGGGAAGATTCTTGCTGAATTGCTGTACTGTTTTGGTTTGAGATGGCCTAATCTGCTCTTCTTGAAATGTTTGATTATTGTAGACTGGGGCAGAAAAGGACAGTCTCAAGAGCAAACTCTTCCGATTGGTTCGAAATGGTCGTTTGGGGCGTTTACAGAGTCTTTTGAATCAATCCTTCGCCTCCAGTGATGGTACCTCGGGAATATCAACCAACACTGCCACTGTGTATCTTCTTGCTTCCATAGCGGATTCGCGCGGAAGGCGCCTTCTCCACACAGCTTGCGAATGCGGACATCTGAGAATGGTCAGGTTGGTTCTTCGCTTATATCAAATGGGCTAGCACCTTTGGTTTCATTTAGAGCTTTTTGGTACTAAGTCATGCTACCCGAAACGTGGATTAGCATCTGAGTAGATAAATCTAGTTTTAAGTGGATTGGGGATTTTTACTTTAATTCAGGTTTATGCATGTACGAATTAATTGGAGTCTGTGTTGACCAAAGCTGACCTCTTGCCAATGTTAAAATAAATTCCACAAAAGTCAAGCCCTATTCCTACGCAGAATCGTAGTCGTGTTATTTTTGTCGTTGTTTTCCATATAACTAGAAAAACCCCACGAAAATGTGCGCAAATTAGTTAACGACGTAAATTATCACATCTGTTATGCCATTGGAGCAGACAGTAATAATAATTGTGTTTTTGGCTGATTCAAATTAGTGCTCTTCCGCTAAAGTCAGTTGTTCATCCACGATAAGTGTCAAAATAGGAAGTTATCTCAACAGAAGTAGCCTTTTTACGTTAATTGAAATTATAATTTAGACAAAATCCTGAAACGAAAGCGTATTTTGACGGTATCCTTCACAGTTTTGGCTAATTAGCTCAGTTCTTTGCCTCACTTGACAAGATCTAGAGCACCAAAATAACGATCCATAGTTATAGTTGCCCTCTAACAAATGGAATAAGTCGTCGCTGCTAACCTTGGATGCTGGCAGAACTCGAAGAAGAATAATATTTATTATAATATATATATATACATTTGCCTTGTTGCTAATGGATTTAGTTGTCATCCTAGAAGATACAAGTTAACCCCATTTCTTTTTCAGATATTTAGTCGGCCTTGGGCTTCCAATCGAGACTTGTGACCTGAAAGGAAACACTCCAGTTCATTCCTGTATCAAGTACGGTCTTAAACGCAAACGGTTTTCTAAGTGTGAGTTCTCGTTTTCCGAAACTGGGATAACTCCAAAGACTGAAATGGCAGCTCAGCCGTGTGAAGCGCAACTAAAGTACATGCGTATGGGGTCTAGGGCTCGTTGTACTTCTTATGGCGCTTAGCTTATTCACTAAAAGTACACCGATTCATGTAGCACAAATCTCGATTTTCTATGTTACACAGCAGGTTATGTGGATAAACGCATTTTAAAATGTTTGTGTGTAGAAATTCTTGGCCAAAGTAAAGCGATATTCTTAATTACTTGAATTCCTTCTTATTAGGTTGCAAACTTTTAACCTGTTTGATTGAGTCGAATATGGAGCTTCTTTACGTCCGGAATAATGAAGGAATAGCTCCGTCGTGTCTCCTGGAGAAACTGTGGCAAGAGTCAACACCTCAGGAACGCTCCAAAGGAGACTCAGTATGTTGACCTCCTAAGTATTTCATGATATATTTTACCATAATATGTCATTTTTATAGAGGAGCTGAATTCGGAGTGCCATAGGTTCTTATTAGATGGCACTCAAAATTATTCAAACTCTTTCGTTTATGCTTTGGAGATTTCCTGATATCCTATCCGATATTGAGCTCAAGATCGCATTTCATTGCACTGCTATATCCATTAAATTTCCATATGAGCAATAATGCAACAATTAATTTCACTCTATTAATTCTGTTAGGTTAAATAACGTGTTTAAGGAGTTTGTGCTATGTATACATCAGCTAATTTCAATCACCCCGCCCCTAAGTATTGGCTCGCTATGTAAATCCTGTGGTATCCCACGTGATTTGGTCTAGCTGGAATTCGAGGTCCTGTCACGATTTCTTTATTTATAACCCCAGTGTGATTAGTCCGCGCCTGTTTTTACTGATCCCAATAGCTAGGTGTTTGCTGTCACAGAGAGGCGAATGAAAGCAATGTCTGCCGAGGTTGTAGACAGCTTGAAATATAGAAATCTTGCCTTAATACAGTAAGATAATATTTAATAACTTTTATTAGAGGACTTTTCGTGACGCTTATTGAGCTTTCGAGCCTTTGATGTAGTTAGTGATATAAGCAGTGACATTAGTGAATGAAACTTGGAAACATTTGAAAGTTATTCGGCCGACTGCTGGCAGTACTCGATCAATGTAAAATAGCACATTCCCCTCATTTGCCGCGACATGACAAAGAACAGCCTCGAATGTAACAATCTGTGGTTGTTACTTTTTTGAAAACCATATTCCTCTCTTGTTCTAGCACTTCATTGGATTAAATAGTTATATTTGCTTGAAGAAAAGAGGCCTATTCATGTTGCTGTGAGCTGAACTTTTAATTAAGCAGTATCTAGTTAGGGCAGTATTTGTCAGAAAACGGCATTGTTACATTACCTGGGCACTCATCTGCTCCTGAAATTCATTTTAATGTTTCAATTGATCAGTAAATGTCCAGATGCTGTGTCTGTAGCTCCAATCATCTAAGAATTATATTGCCCTTTGACCCTTTTTAATAACTTTCCACCGTTACTCTAGTTCCGCTCAAAAGACTGCAAAATCTTAATATTCTTTTGAATTTGAAGTGGCATTCTAGAGAATATTCAATAATGCAGCCTCACTTTATGATGATTTTCCGAAATTAGGCGCTAAAGTGGCTGGCCAAATACGTGAAAGCTTGTCTGGTTAATGACTGTAAACGTCTAGAATATGCTTTCAGACGGCCCTATGTGTTTTGGGTCTGATATTCTTTCATTCAAATCAGTTAGAACGGTGAGGTCCGATATCAGCGTACTGATAAATGACAGTGTTTTTATTCTCTCGTTACTTCTCTTATTCAGTAAAGCTAAACTGTTTTTGCTTCAGCAACTTATCCTTGAATATGTGGGATGACCTTTAGCTTAGCGCCTCAAGCTGTTGACTGACATTTTAAGACTAATTTGGTCTGCTTACTATTCATTAAAGGTACTTCATGCCAACCGTTAAAACGTGTCTTCCCTTGGTCATAAATGCGTTTTCACTCGATCAAATCATAATATATTTACGATATTATCCATCCCCATAATCCGGTTCATTCTCTGGAGGAGCTGCAGATTCTTGATCATATCTGTTGGTTGAAAGAAAAACCCTTTAACTAAATGCGGTTTCTCTGACGTAGAATTCCGGTTTCTAGACTGTGTTATTTGATACAGCTATGATTTCATGCCAAGAGCCTTATCTGACGGCACGAAATTTTAATCTGACCAAAAATTTGTCGGTATTAGCGATTTAAGCACCACTGAGTGTATTTAAGTTAGCAGTGACTAAGGGTCAGCTTGTGAATTTAGGAGAGCGTAGGGCTGATTTTTTTTTAATTTCCAATTATTTTCATTAATTTATCCTATTCTTTATTTCAAAAAAGATTTATATGCTTAAATTAGCAAAAGGAAAATTTCTGGCAATTTTTCTTAGGATTTCAAATGGAGGAAAAGAACACAGAAGAATAAGGCAGCGTCTCTATTTCTTTCTGATCAGAAATACATAGTATTACTAAAGGCGTTTAAGCTGTCCTTGAACCTTGTAGAACTTGTAACGATCATCCGCTTAACAGATGAGGGATTTCAATTTTCGAAAATCATCCGTTTGGAATAGGTTCTCATTTCATTTCTTCTATGGTAATAAAAGATCTTACAGAGTTTGGGTCTTCGGGGATGACGTCTCTTCCACTTTAACTTTTCAGGTCTTGTCGATACCAGTCACTTTGAAGTGAGAAAATTCCAGGAACATGATTTTTTTGTTTCAAACCGTTAGGTGTTTCCAAGTATTGATCCCGAAGGCATCGTTAACCCTGGATTTCCCCAGCAAATCCGTAGGCCGCATCCACTAGGGTTATGGAGTCTTCTCACTTGGAAAAAGACCAGCCGGTCTTAGCTACATCAGAGTGGGCGACGTAATAATGCGATTTGTCGGGATAAATTTCTAATGTAGATTTAAGTTCTACCTCCATTAAAAAGACCACTCTCAATATTGTTAACACTTGCCTATTAGCCACATTTGGAAAGTACGTTGGCACGCGTTCACCTGGCGCAAAAGATTGAAATTCTTTCATCTATTTGCTATTTTGTTTTAATATATTCACTACCTATAAGCTCTAGTCATTTAGAAAGATATCCTATCATAAAATTACTTGCGAAATCATAAGATCCTATCATTTTTCTATCTTTTCCAACATTCCTCGATGGGCTGGTAGAAAATTGCATGCCATGATTTTTCTTCGAAATCGCTAATCCTACCCTTACTGACCTTTTAATGGCCTTGCAATTTGGATACTATTTGCTCATAGAAACGATTTGGATTGAAATCGCACCATTAAACTAATCTGGATTAATTTTTTTTAGGAGTCAATCAAGTAGTCTACTCGGAGTGTTTTATTGAATTTTTTATTACCAAATAATTAAATTCATTTACATTGCCAGGTCGAGATGTGACCTCATTGCTTAATCAGTTGTCAACACCGATAGCATAAACAAAATTTACGTACGCAGGATCCATTCTAAGTGGTACACCATCTCCTTGATATTCACTTATGAAATACGCCTGTTGATCGACTCCAACCCAGATTTATCACCACCTGATCCCATTTGGATAGAATCATGGAGATTCCATGGTTTCTGGTTGAGTAGACTGTCTTAGAAAATGCCCATACCAATTTGGAACCAGCCCATTCCTTATATTTAGGAATTTGGTAACCTGTTGAGATGATTTACTGAGTTTTATATTGGGGAATGAAAAGCAAAAGAAGGCCTTTTTTATGCTGCATGCCTATATGGTGCTCCTTCTTTTATCTATTCATCAGCTTTTCTTCGGTTGGCTGAAGACCTCCCAACTTTTCTATCTAATTTAAAACTACTTCCTATATTCTCGAGATGATTAGTTGCAGGTTCTCATGCACTTCCTATTTAAATTATTGCAACGATGTGGAAACTCGACTTCTGTCCTAAACCATCTTTGACCAATAATACAGAGTGTTGCATTTCTTCATGCATGACCATTTGATCCCATTGTTTTTCTCTGGAATCGCGAAGACATGGATTTGCTTAAAGTGTAGTGTTTTCAGTTTAACTTCATCTGGTATGTTCGTATTCGTAACGGTTCACCCTGAACTGTACTATCAACTTTCTCAGGGTCGTTACTCTTTGTGCACCATCCAGTTGCGTTCAGTTGAAGGCTTGAGAACGCATACGGTCTTCTCAAATGGGACATTTAATATGACCACACGATGATTCTCACTGTTACAATGCTTGCTTAATCGTTATTTAACCCCAATTTCTTTTAGTCAATACTTCCAGAATAGTATTTGACCGTTGATGGTCTTGGTTTCAGAGAGTATGGAGTAATATTCCAAGACTCGCTCGAAAAACTGTATAGTTGCTATTGCCAACAGATGGTCTCGTTAACGGAACTAAACACGGGTATAGTTTCATTTGAAGTGATGGATCTACAAGAATGGCCAGCTTTGAATACAGTATCGAGATTGATGTTCGAAGCATCCTTCATGGGTGTTTTGAAGGTAGTCCATCTCCACACAATTCTAATTGAATTTTTTAAGGGAAAAATTCTTAATTCATATGACTAGATCACATTAAGCGGCAGTGTGAATTGATATTCCAGCGCCTGATTGTATCATACGACTTCAGGGATGGCTTTCTACCACACTACCAAAATCACTGAGTCCCTTTGATAGCGAAAGAGATGGTTATTGTCTCCCTGTTACTAATTTGACCGTTCCTCCGACTTTTAACCTACCCAATTGGGTTCTCGATCGTGCCACTATTGCATCTAATGCAATAACTAGGCGGTAATTTGCGGAAAAGGTATTGAGCTTATGCTTTCCTTTAACATACGTAAAGTAGTAAAACGTGCTTCGAAGTCTTCTGTTTAAAAGGTGCCTTCTGTTTGGAAATGAAATCTGACTACAAATCGAAGGAAGTCGAATACCCACTCTTACGTGACCAAGCCCTCAGAAATAATACTATTTCAGGAAAGTCAAGATTTGCCTAATTTGTCAACCTCTTTGCCTTTTTCAATACTTCACTTCGATCTGCCAAGAAAAGTCGCAGAATTTTCCGAACTCTAATTATCATGGAAATAAACTCGAACCATTACTTTACTTCACTTTTGCTCTGTCCAAAAATGTGACGGTATTATGAGTTTTGACCTCTTTTACCTTCTTTTCTGCTCCAGGAGCCTTGTCTGGGTCGTGCTTTGTTGCGTGTCGCCCACTTGTGCTCGAATAAATAGCGAAAAGTGCAAAGTTCCGCACCAAATAGCACTCTCTGCTCTATTGAGAATGAGCTACCCTATTTAGTGGTCCGGATTCATGCTGAAAGGTCCCGAAAATGGGGTTAACCAGGAAGAATATGCACTTAAAAATCCCATCACTAGTACTGCACCTAATCCAATGTAAACCCGGACCATTGATCTGCGTTTGCAGTGACTCATTTTCCTCTGGCTGGTTATCTAAAGCTAAATAAGTACCTTGTAGATGTCTTGACGACAGCATACAAGAATACTGGTTATTTGTCGCTCACCTAGGAGCAATAAATGTTAGAAATAAAATCTTTGACTCGAATGCAAAGATTGTAAACATTGGAACTAAAGAATTTCCACCAGAACAGATATTGATGAGCTCGGTCTGAGAAGTTTTGTGATCTATAAGATAAATTTTTTTATTGAACCGAATCTGTTACCATAGTGGCTGGTTGATAATAATAGATGAAAATAGTCTACACCTAGTAGCTCTAAAGCAACTACCGATTGAGTTAACAGTAGTATCAACTTCTCCACGGGTATTTTAAATTTCATTTAAGGAAAGGAACAATTTGGATCTTTTTCGGACCAATGTTTGATTAGAAAGTTTGAGATTGGACACTGTTGGGCATTAAACTCTAGATTCAATTGGAGTTGTCTGATTTAACTAAACAGATTATGCCGAATACCGAAGAGATCGAGTGTCTACTTATGCAGGACGAGTAGCCTTCTGAGACATTGTGAGGCGTGGAGTCAACAGGAAGCGTGTATGGATACCCTTAGTTTCTGAGTACCATTGTCTTCCGCCAATGGTAGTGGGTTCATCATGCTTGCTTAGAGGTGTGTCTTGAGTCAATTGGATTAGAATACCCATGTACTGAATCGGGGAAGTCGAATGTGGTCCTTTAGGCTCTATCTTATATTCATTGGTTTTGCTTTTTGTGCGGCCATCGTTAATGTATATTTGCCTCTGCTCGTGTTCAACAAAAAGTAGCCATCTCTTTCGCTACTGCGTAAAAAAATTTAATCCTACAGCGTTGGGTTCAATGAATTGTTTCAGGTTAGAAATAGCCTTATCCAGCAGTGGAGCGAGTAGTATCAAAGCCTATATTGATACGATACGTCTTTAACACCTAATCAAATTAACCGCTCCGGCGCTTGTGGAATTATTCGATTCGCCCCAATAGGCTTCCGACCCATGTCATCTGATTGGTCAACCGCATACGCGACTACCACACCACCGTTGTACTGTTCAAATATTCTTTTGTTTTATTGACTCTTTTTTTGCCCTAATGTTTCTTTACCAGTCTTTTTGTTCTAAGACTTTCAAGTGGAGTTGTTTATCTTTCAGCCTGCCAAGTATTTATTTTCGAAAGTAGGTGAGCAGAAGAGTGGAGAAATGAAAGTCAATTTTTAAAACTCAATGGTTTTTTCGGTGCCTAGACTCGCTCTATACGAAGACGATATCTATTGTAATTTAAAGTTAGATCCCTACTTTGTGTTCTGGTGCTTCTTCGTACCGGCTAAATTTCACTTCACAGTAATAGGCAAACTTTTGATCTGCTTTATGACCTCAAAAGCTGCTGCTACAAACCTTTGAAAGATTAGGAAGAACTGTGTTCACTACTATCTCTAACTTTTTTCAAACTTGCTTGCTTTTGTCATTAGCATCCAAATCCATTGCTTTCGGTGCAACAGACAAGGGCATGACTTGCGAAATTTCGACTATTTTCTTTCAGTTCAGTATTTAACATTGTTTACAGTAGTATCAAGTGCTTTTTCTACTAACCGAAAAGTATGTACCGTTTTCAGACGTTTTTTTTTCTAAGAGAATGCCCAAACAACGTCCATAAACACGATCTTTCTAAATGCTTTCGAAATGCCTTTATATCAACCTTATTACAACAAAAAAGCAGCTGTGCCAGCGCGCGAATATAAAGATAAGCACGATTTCCGCGATTTCAAGTATTTCTGGTGATTGGTATTTAAGATTATATTTAAATAGACCATGTACTTTTATTACAGTCGAAATACCAAGGTGTGCATTTGTCCTCAATTTTCGTTTATCGGAAAAAGGGGTAAATCCATGAGTTGCACTGTTAATGTTTTCGAACGAAAGTGAGAACCTTCCTTGGTTCTTCTGATGTTCCTAAGTCTAAAGGCTATCTGCTGGCTATCCAGGGCTGGGAAGAGCATTACTATTCGACTTCTCCGGTAATCGCCTATCATATCAGGGCTCGAGTTAATGTCCTTCATTCGATCGGAAGTCACTTCGACTGAAGGGTTTCAATCACAAATTAACCGAACTGTTCAAATGATCGCTCTAAACTCGCCATTGTGTGGTTATGGTTACTTCTACGCAAATAGAGAGGGTGAACGAATTGGAAGGTGGTAGTTGTGGCGTTTTGGGGAGGGGGGAGGTGAAATAAAGCGGCTGACACGTGCGCACGCTATGCGGCATCATAAATCCGCGTCCTTTAATCTCCTCTCCCTGGCTGTTCTGCGCTACGTTTGGCTGTACAAAACTTCCTACGCTCCAAAGCGTGCTCGGACCCACATCACTCAACCGAATCTCTTCTCTCCCTCTCGCCCGCTCCAAACGTACTAAGCGCGAATCCATTCAACGGTTGATTTGTACGCTGAGGATCGGCCTAGCCTAACCGGGAGTTTCACATGCCTGCTAGTTGTTGGGCCTGATTGAAGACATCGGTTTAAGGCACTGGTATATGGAAAGCTCATTAGTATCACGCGCTCTCTTCCTTCTTCCATCATTCTACGAGCATCCGAGCAGGGTCGGATGTCGCTTCTAAATGTGCCTAATCGTCGTAGTTTTAATTTCTGTTTTTGTATTTTTTTTTCTTTTTGAGTCACTTTTTCTTCAGACTAATACGCTTGTCGCTTCAAAACAACTTATTGCTAGTGAGTGAGGATGAAGAAAATCTGCTCCCTTAAATGATTCACCCGGGGTCAAGGAACACTTTGAAACTCAAGAAATTAGGTTAGGAGTGAATCTATGGCTACTAACTTTTCTCATCCGACCTTAAAAGTCTTAAGCTCACGTACGCAGATATCCACAGCACTCCGACGACTATGAGACCTGGGTTTTAGATGCGGATATTTACTAAACCTAATCTATTCAATTAAAGCTGTAGACCTTTAATCGAACAGCTGCGCCTGTATGAGGATTTCAAAGATGATCGAGAGAAGGCGTTAATTTTGTATTCTTTATAATATGTCTTCGTTTACTGTGTTTTATTTCCGTATGGCCCATTAAATGATAATCAGCTTTAATCTCTTTGTTTGAGAGAGCGTAGGTGACTTTCCAACGCGGAGATTATTTAGATCTCGAGGTAGACTCCTCCAAGTTGGTGAAAATATTCGGTTTTTCTAGGGTTCGGTTCTCGACTGATCACCCTCATGGTGTGGCTGATGGCGATAGTCTCAAGATTTTTCACTCCATGGACGCCGTTCCGCATCAGTTGGGTCCTTCTGCTTCAGCGTGCATCTGTCCAAACAAATTCGGGTGCTCAGGCTTCAAGTTGCCTCTCACACGCGTTCATTACTACTAATAGGAAAATAATCAACACTTAAACGAATGGCAGTGTAGTTCTTGTGGGTTTCGACTTGTTTGACTAAAAGATCGTAGGTTACTTAAGTATCACCATTCCAGTTCTAGTGCTTTTGCATGAGGAAATGGATTACCACTTGGAAATATCCTTTTAGTTCTTTTTTCCCAGTTTGGCGGTTGCGAGTCATCAATTGGAACTAGGATAGTCCCGAATTCGAATGAGAGGGGCAGATATTAAGCGCTCAAGTTTCATGCTGCTTTTACCATCGACCGTCTAATGAGATAAGCATGTTTTTTTACTGTTTTAGATTTTGATGCGGTGTAGCTTGCGAGAGGATCTAGCCTCGGGATTCACTCATCAGGAAGGGACGAAAAACGAAGATGCTATCTCTGAGGAGGCTTGGCAACAACGTCTTCTCGAGGAATTGAACGCCGATGTACCTCGCCATGAAGGCTATTTCGAAGGTGCGTTATTTTTTATACACGTTGGTTATTTGACCTATTATCGGGTTACCAAGGCTTTTGTTTGACTTGATTAGAAGGTTGAGTTGTTTTATTTAAACACTCGATTCAATATTACAATAAAAGGAACAGGAGCCAACAAGAAAGCTGGTAAACTCCCGGACTTTGCTTAGTTCACAAGTAAATTGTGCCTTAACGGTTCTCTAGTGTTTTACAAGAAGAAACAAACAGGTCTATTTAACATATTTTATCGGTGCATAAAAACCTTCCAAATCACAGCGTTAAATAAAAAAAAACAGGTTTCTCTAGCTTACAGACAATCGCTTTTACCATTGAGGAGGCCGCGGATAGATTTCAACATATGATCTTTAGGATAAAGTGTGATGCCTGAGCATGTTCTATGCCAGTTTGTAGAGCACATGCTCCACCAAAATGTGCGACTCCGTCTACATCACAGCGTAACTAATTCTTTTTTTCTAGTTTCTCTTCCTTATTTTCTTAATGCTTTTGCTTTAAGAGCAGGCTCCCAATCTCCTAGTTCAATGGGGTTGGTGGTGGATAGTATCTCTCTTCATTTTTCTTATTACAGGAAAGGCTTTCACACGCCAAATAAGCTCAGTAAATTTTCCTCAGGACTGTAAAATTTGTTTTTTTCAAGTTAGTAAATGTTGTAATCAATAATAATGAAAATGGGAAGAGTCAGCAAGAGCGGGTGGACTCCATATGTGCCTTCATCCTTTTCAAACCGCAGGGCCCGTGCGAATCACACTGCTGTTAAATTAAATTTGTTTATTGCCCTTTATACTATGGACTTAATCATATGAAAAATTGAGCAATGCAGTTCTTGCGCAATTCTTCGACAGGATGCTATTGTTTCGGCTGACACCTGATAAATTCTTCTTCGTTCGTCCAAAATGTCGAGATTTCTTAGCCTTTGACACCAATCTCTTGAGTCTCCTCTAACAATTTCAAAACTTCCGATAGACCTAAACAAGTGCTTGATTTAATCAAGACGACTTAACCGGCTGACGTGTTCTTATAAATTCGAATATTTTTATCAATGTAACCTAAAGCTTGATCGCTCGGCTTCTCGCCATGCTTTCGCCAAATGTTGGATTAGGCAGACAAGCCAACGATCGCGAAGAACGTTGTTGAGACTGTTTCGGAGATGATTTTTCAAGGCTATGTTTGTACATTTTGCTCCAGTAAATGCTCAATCGAATCAATGGATGACAGTGCGTTTAATGGGGCGGAAACGCAGCTAACGGCGTTATTGATCGGACTGCGTGCCACGTAGAGCAACACAGGTTCGGATTCAGATTGAAAACATTGACGAGCTTTGGATTAGGAGTTGCGTTTTAGCGGCTGTGCACCAAAAGGCTTTAAGTTTTGTAAAAATGTATTTTAAATCGCGAAGTTCCTTTGTTTACGGAATTCGCAGATGCACAATTTTGATATCAGTCAAAACGTTCAGCGGTTTATTCGATAGCTGTGGCACCTTCAATCTGTATTTTGTTATTTTGGATACCAAAAGACAGGCATGGCTGTTTTCTTCTTGCAGTCATTGATCTACAGACGCCAAAAATCACTAATAGAAGTACTTTCAGCATTCTCAATACGTAAATTATTAATTTTTTGTGATATTCAAGTGTTTTTTTTCACCTGGCTGTTGAAAAATTTGCTTAGGCTGCAAATTCTTGGACTTTTCATTAAGAAACGATCTGGAAGAGTTATCCTACCTATGTGGCTATTTAACTCATTCGTTCAAATCTATCTTTGATAGAAGAACGAAAATGCCTTTACTTATTCTAGGGGCAAGACAATCCCTGAACACCTAACAAGCGGTCGAAAGAGGAACGTTCTACTTCTTAGTAGTCTTCTCATCTGACCTTGCCGATTGGCAGCCAAATAAAAATATGGGATAACACCTTTTAGTGCCATCTTAATTAAATTGGGAGTAAAGCGGGTTCTAACTTACATTTGAGTGAATTTTTGTCTTGAGAGCCTTCACTCTGATGACCATTTCCGTACTGTATTAAAAAGCCTGATAGAATTTGGATCTTGACGATCCAAATCCCCTTTCTGACTTCAAATAGAATTAACGTAAAGTACTTGTTTTTGGGGTAAAAAAAAAACTCGTATAAACCTCTTGCTCAATAACCTTAGATTTCTCGAGCCCTAGCGTCTGGTTCGAAAATACTGAGCAGCTATTATGAATCGACATTACCAGCCTTACTTCCGTCGCCAAGGCTGTAACGATAGCCACTCTCACCGGTAGTTGTTAAAGTTGGATACCAAGTCTGGAGCTGGTTCGGTGTTGATCCCAAGCCGAGGCAAGGCAGCATTAATATGCAATTCTATTATCAAATACTGCTACTGGTCAAATCAGCGGCGTCCGCATTGCGGCTGTGTATTGCCGTTCGCACCACTGCATTTGCGTCCACGTTTAATGTTGTTGCCCTCTCTTAATACTTGGAACTTTTTTGCATCTGGCTGATAACTCTTAGGAGCACTATTGTGCTTGCCTTTTAAGTGGGTTCCTCGTTTTTAGACACTCGTTGCCTACGTTTTCTTTTTTTGAAGCCAAGAAAGTACCGCATTTTAAATTTTCTTTTTGTTTCTTTGAGTATGAACTGCTTACTTAGTCGAGATTATAGTTGGGGAGGAACCTAGATTCCAGAAGGTTACCTTCACTGTGGCAGTTTCAAGCAACGCCCAATTTTAGACTGATGTAATGAAGACCAGGCTCAGAGACTGAAAAGTTGGGTTATTCTTGAATTGGGACAGTTTGTCAGCACCATATTTGCATCGCGGTTGCACTCCGCTGTTCTTGTCTCCGTACTAGCGTGCCCGACTTTGAACGCCCTCCTTATCGCTCCAAATTGATTCTTGCGCACGCGCTTCATCGACCAGCTTTGTAGCGTCCTATAGTGATTACACTGCAATGACCTTAAGTAATTTGCGCCATTCTTTCAACGTCTCTTACCTCTAGATCGGGGTATCGAAAGAGAACTTTGCTTTTTAAAAACTAGTCCCTCCTCAAATTAAGGACTCTGGAGATACTCCCAGCCCTCGAAAAAAGTTTGAAGAGTGGATACAAGATATCCTTGCAAAGGCAATTAACACCTCTCTTTTAGTGACAAGAACTGGGACTGCACTAAGAATTTCGCTTGTGAGATAAAGTAGGTTATCTGTCAACACCAGTGTGCTAAAGGAAGCTATCCTGAGACGATTCTCCATAGGTCTGATCGACTTTTTCCTCTTTCAAATCCGAACAATGTATTTCAGAATTTCGGTCACGTCTTTTGTCATTATGCGCCAAAATTCTCTCTTCTTTTTTCCTAAGTGGGGTGTAATTCCGTGACCACGATCTCGTGAGTCATAAAACCCTTCCTGAATTGTTTGAATTTATGTTCCTCTGGAGGTTTTATTTATTCGCTTCCGTTGGGCGCCTCATCGAGTCGCAAATTCCTTTCTCCCGTCCCCTCCCAACCACGTCTATGGCGTCGTAAATCCTCTTCCATTTCAGAATGTTTGAGCTGTCATATCCCACTCATGACAACAAGGAAAGCGATATTGTGATTGCCCTATATCTTCCAGTTGTAACAGCAGTGATTCAGTACAAGAACCAATTCCAGAATTTCACACTGCCTGACCCCAATGACCACACACTAAGGTAGAGAAATCCACCAATCGAATCTGTGTTCGCACACGCACGTATGCATTTGACCCGGCACATCTGTAGTGGTCGATGTTTGTCTTTTGCAATTGCTTAAAGATTGATTTAGCTACCTTTCTGGGATACCTTGAGGTGGTTATGTGCTTTAGGGTATAAACAAGGCGTCGCAATAGCGTCTGGAGTGAAAGCTTGAGGTCCCGCCATTACGATCAGACAAGTTAATTTTTTTTGAAACAAAGAAACTCGTGTCTCTAGTACAAGTACCTTTTTGCTAACTTCAATTTGTATATTTTGCAATTACTTATAAATTGTCTCACCTATGAATTTATGAAAAGTAACTCCTAAGCTGGAAAATACTGGAAATTTCCGCTAAAACCGGCACTTTCCTGGGAAAAACGTTCCCTTTTAATGTCTCTGTGCGCAAGAACTCAGGTCTCAAGGATCTTGGAGCTTCGTTTTTATGGACCAGTACTAAAATAAACATAAAATGTTAATGCTTCTCCACTTCACTATACACGTTTAAAAGTAAATCAGACAAAATCATTCCTACTGACAATTTGTAAGTATAACTGAATTCTAGGATTTCACGATGCTGGAACTTCATCGGGTGACTTCTTTGAAGATATCCGCAAGGAGTATGAGCGAAGGCGAAGAGAACAGACGAGGCGCAACACATATCGACCTTCTGCTAGAAATGAAGCGGAGGACACATCGGCTAAAGCTGGAAATTTTCGACGGCGACATACGGAAGGTCTCAGGAAAAGAGGAATCGCGCCTTCAGTATCTGTAATTCGTGCCCCTTCAACGTCATATGAACAGTACTCGGAGCAGTGGAAGGCATTTCTGTACAGTGGGGCAAGTCAAGAGATTCCGTGGCCACCGATCAAAGTTGGTGACATGGATGTTCTGTTGCATTTTGTTGGGAGAAGTATGGTTCGTCTGAGACAACTGCAGGTGGACTGGCATCCGGATCGATTTTTTGCGCGTCTACCTTCAAGCATCCAGTACACTGATGAAATGAGAGGGCGCGTGACCGCTCTCTCACAGTTTTTTAACAACGCTGTTACGGAATACAGGGGAACTATGAAAAAAATGAAGTTGAAGTGATGAATTACTGCTGTTTTGACGATTGTATTTTGTAGTCTTACGTTGTTTGTATCCTCAAATGCGTATTTATAGGCAAAAGAAATATTTAAGTTTCTGGGATATGCTCATTACTCATTCATTGAATAAATACATTCCCTAGGTAAGTAAGTGGTCTTAGCTGTATCTCGACTTGGTCTTATGTTTGCGCTTTTGTTCACTGCTGAAACGAATATTTTCACTCGCCAGGGTACCATGTTGATGTGTTAAAGGCCATCTCATACAGTATTTTTTAAATTGTGTATGTGATTCGTCTACTCGTGGGCACCGTTGGGCGGAGGTCTCTATTAGTTAATCGTGTTCAAAGAAAATGCTTCTTATTTTCGCTTGTGCCAATATTCAAAAGAAGAGCTTTTCGAGTCTTACTGCGGTCACATAAGTTGTAACTTAGAGGCTCTCGATTCGAGGAACTCGTAGTTGGCCACTCCTCGGTAGACTTGCATTAATCAATATGATTAGTCTATTTAAGCGCCAGATGCTCATGTGCGAGTTTCAAGCCCACTCTTATGAGCTTACCTTTTAAAGTAACTTGCCCCAAGCTGCCATTCAGTTTCGGACCTAAAAGCCCCATTACTCTGACATATTCCGATTATGATTCAACAGATGGCTATATCGCAAGAATACGAAGAATCCGTTTCAAATATATGCATTTAAAAATTATGCCTGGATTTGTGATCGACTGCTGGGTGCGTAGCAATATGTTGTCATTTGTAAAAACGTTTGTTATTCCCGAAAAATCCGTTAACATTTATTTGAAATGAACTTAATGTTTTCCTGGTAATATCTGATCGATCATCATGAAGGTATTTCTGTGCAGAAAAAGGAAGAAGACATTACCTGGATCTGAGCATCGTATCAGCTCCTTGAACTCATTAAATCGACACTGCACATACTTTCAAATTCTTCTGGTCAGTGAAGCACACAAGTAGAAGGCGAATTATGGCTGTTGGTTTCGAGGTCTTGCTCATATGTGGGTTCGGTCAGCATAAAATGAATCACTCGATGAACTGTTTTTTCAGAGCAGTGTTTTGTCAGGGCCTCACGATTTTATCCAAGAAACTCGTTCGAGTCTATTTCGGCCTCGTTAGCCAACTCTCAAGGGAACACGCAAAAGGACCGTGTAATACACAAGAGCGACTGCATGCGAACGTTATCGAACGGTGTTGATTCAGTTAGTACAGATGTATTTATCACATCCTGCACGAGATGGCATAAACTGCAAGGACAGGCATCACCAATGGCTGCCCAGGGAGTCGCGGGTTTTAAGGGGAAGCAAGCACATGAGTAGAAAAAATGGAAGTTTATAACGAGGGTATAGTTCTACCCACCTCTCTCTCTCAAATCCAAAATCACTTATAACGTTTGATACTCGAGCTCTACTTTCAGAATGGCCTAATAAACGGATGTTAACCTACTAAAGGTCTTCTCTGGATAGTAGACCTTGATTTAAGTAGAATTGTTTCAAAAAAAGGTGGGACGGCAAGATTCATCCAAAACTATAGGTTTTGAAGTAGTGTCCATGAATTATAATAACGGATATGAGTATGAATAAAACCAAAATTTGGGAATGCTTGCTCGACATTTCAATGATGGAAAAGGGTTTTTCATATTTCAGATAATAAAGACTATTAGATATGCATAAAATAATCGTATCAGTTCGACTGGTGTGAAGACAAGGCGAAGTAATTGAAACAATAAAGCCGACACTTATTTCCACTTAGCAACGAAGAGTTGAAAACTATCAACTGGTGTAGTCTTTTGACTCTGTTTTGTCACAAATGTTGACTCTTGATGAGTTAATTACATCCGAAGTGGGTGCAAGTGAAGGTACGTTACAGGCACATAACAATGAATATGTGAAAAACCAAAAACGTCACCACAACATGGGCAGATTGGAAACAGGCCTCCAATACTGGCACACATGAGAGGATTTTCACATCTATTCAGTCAACCAGGAAACTTAAAGAACATTGTGGAATAGGAAAGCAGCAATATCTTGAGGAACTTAAATCAGTTCCTTATTTACATAGTGAACGCTATGAAAACGATTGCAGTTACCAACTGCAATGGAAGCGTTTACTTTTCCGACGATTTAGTTCAACCTTTCTAAGGGACATCATTTAGTGAAAAAGCAGAAGAATGAAAATCCGAAGTGATTAATTGATGAAGCTTCGGTCGTTTAGGTCGGTAGTTTCTGCTGCAAATATTCAACGCCAATAATAGCAAGAGAGGATAATAAATATGCTAGCACAATTTAGCCAGGAAAACGAAAGAACATCACTTTGACCATGTTCAAGTTTCTTTTGCCTTCAAATTTGCACCATATTTTTTTCCAGCAGGTAACTTATTTTAAACAACTCCAGCAAATTCATTTAAATGACAATAACAGTAAAAATGCGTTGTATTTACGAGGAAGTCTATGTAGGCTTTGAACTTTTTTAATTTTCATATTTTTAAAAAGTTTTAGAAGCATGATTCCTTTTTAAATTAAACTATAACGTTCGTATACACTTTCTCAAAACAATATAAGAAAAATTAATGTATAACTATTTTTGTTACCTTCTTGAGTGGTTGTTCATTTAAATCGCAGCCTTTTGTCCAATCGGGTATTGACTGCTCCCTAACCTATATTACGATGCTCACAGAGTCCCTTGATAATTGGATCGAAACAATCCGGCAATGTAAGTACCTTCCCGAGCCAGAGCTTCGAAAATTGTGTGACTACGTCAGCGATCTGCTTATGGAGGAATGCAATGTTCAGCCTGTCTCGACGCCAGTCACAGTTTGCGGTGACATTCATGGACAATTTTATGATTTGCTGAAACTTTTCAAAGTAGGAGGAGAACTTCCGTCCACGAATTATATATTTATGGGAGACTTCGTAGATCGCGGTTATTATAGCCTTGAAACTTTCACACTTCTTATGGCACTGAAGGCGAGGTATCCAGATAAGATCACTCTTCTGCGTGGTAATCATGAAAGTCGCCAGATAACTCAGGTATTATTCAAGACTATTTTTACTTTTGTCAGGAATCTGGTTCATAGCATTTTTTCGAACAGGTTTATGGTTTCTACGACGAGTGTGTAACCAAGTATGGCAATGCTAATCCATGGAAGAATTGCTGTAAAGTTTTTGATCTCCTAACAATCGCGGCTCTCATTGATGAAACTATACTCTGCGTTCATGGAGGACTTTCTCCGGAAACCAAAACCATCGATCAAATTAGAATCATTGACCGAAACGTGGAAGTCCCTCACAGCGGTCCATTGTGCGATCTTCTCTGGTCTGATCCCGAGAACGTTTCCACCTGGACTGTTAGTCCTCGTGGTGCTGGTTTTTTGTTTGGAGAAGAAGTATGTACTTATTTTTATTGCTCTTGCATGTCACTATTGGTATTTGTTTTATTTAGCTATTACAAGTGATTTATGTGCTAAATTCATCGAGTGAATATATTTTTCATGTAGAAATGTCATTTTAGCCCTGAAATAGGTAATATTCAATAGATTACGGGGTAAAGTTTTAATTTATCACATAGGTGACGGAAAAGTTCGTAACCCTGAATGGGTTGGATTTCATATGTCGCGCCCATCAGCTGGTGATGGAAGGTCACAGATCCATGTTCGATGGCAAGTTGGTGACGGTTTGGTCGGCGCCGAACTATTGCTACCGTTGTGGAAATGTGGCCTCCATCCTGGATATTCAGACGCCAAAGGAGTTTGAATTCAAAGTGTTCGATGCCGTTCCCGATGGAGAACGCGTTGTTCCGCCGGCTCGCATTACTCCTTATTTTCTCTGAATACGCCCTCTCCTCCTTCCGTTTGACTCTCTCTTTCGTCCAAGTTGTATAAAAAGTCTTCAATTTTGCAGTGGTCTTTACTTGTTTTCTTCGCCACCCATACCCTCCTCTCCGTCTCTTTTTCTCCTCTTGTACTTCTTTCTGCTGAGGTTGTCTAACCTTGCACACGATGCTATTTTCTAAGTTAGTTTGGGGACATTGTTTTCCTCGTGAGTGGAACTGTAATATCATAGTAACCAGGGTATATGAGAACCGTTGAACCTGCTCTATTTTACTCCTGCGAGGCACTTACTTTCCTTCTTACTGCTAACGAGATCCCTGGGTTATTATTTGTACTTATTTTATTGGCACACTGTTAGAGGAGTTTCTTTAGAGTCCGGCACTCTCAATTCCTTATGACAATCTTTGTGTTCACTCGGGGTTTTCACCGAAGTTTCGATATCAAACCACCGCCAGTTCCGCATCTTCCATGTTGTGTTTGCGTAAAGCCTTGCTCAACTCTAAAACGAAACGGAGAAATATTTCTTTGTCGCTTGTTCTTCAAATGAACGATCTCTAAAGCGACGCAGGTAGTCAGATTGAAGACCGGATTTAATGGACCAGATCAACTTTGCTGCTCAGAGTTTTCTTAGCTGAGTGCCTACGATATGTCACGAGAAATGGCGTTGCATTTGATTCGGTCTACTGTAAGATGTGTCATCGGTGACAAATATTACAAGGAGAAATTACTGAATATTGAGATATTCGGTCCTTTTCGAGCAGGTTTTGGTCAGTCTTTTCTCACACGAATCAGATACGGATTTCAGCTAACAACCGAAAACTAACGTGGCGCTAGCATCTGAATTTATGGGCTCTGAGGTATCGTTTTGCCTGTACCTTTCACCTATCAAATAATCGTGGTATTTCAGCGACTTTATCTGTAGTTGTGCATGCAGTGATTTGAAAGATCGCCCACTGGTTAATGTTGTGGCCAAGTGGGGATCCTTAGTTAGAAAGGCTCGGGGGCACTGCTATCTCAAAATAAAATTCGGGCGGCTCCTTCGTTCAAAGTAGGTTTGGTTGGTGTATCTGTGCAATCTAAACTGTTTTTCACGAGGGGAAAAGGATGGGAAAGAGGGTATTGAAAATATTTTGTGCCAACTTCGAACCTATTTTTAAGCGCCTCTACCGATTCAGTGTTGAGCATGAGATAGCAGCGTACTGGGGATTACTTGCTGTTTAGACCAACAGCGATGATACTTTTACAAAGGTCTTTTCAAGACGTATTTCTTATTGGGTTTACATTGGGTCGAGGAGGCAGCAGTATAAGGTTTCACCTCAATGACTGTCGTTTATCTACATCAAGCCCTTTCAATAAAAGATGAAGTCAATACCAAAAGGATATTTCACCGGGAGTATGACAAGTCAATATGAGCATGATAAAACGGCCGATTCATTACTTGATACAAGTTTAAACCATCAAGGTACTTTAAGGATAGGGCTCCAACACGAAACATTCTATTTTGTGATTGGAAGGGGAATGTGGGGCGATTGCTCCGATTGTGTTAACAAGGTCAATAGTTATAAATGCTCCACAGTTTGCACTCATCTAGCCTGAAGTATACCGCGTTAATGCCCCTAATTGGGACCTTCCATTTGGCCATTTCCCATTAGACCAGCAGTCTATAGATTGGATGGTCAGACCCACGCAAAACTGATCTAACGTCGGAGCACTTGTTAGAAAGTACACTTACAATAAATCAGTACATTCAGCGTTCTTCTAGAATAAGTAGGGCAGTAGAAAATCATAATTATTTTTAGTAAACAGAAATTCAGAGCGGACACCCCATTCGTTGCTGTAACATCAATGGCTTTTTTGTAAACACATGGATTTGGCAACCCTTGGGGAGAGGTAGAACCATTATATCTATATCATATTGATCTGCATTTGGAATATGATGTCCTGAACCGTTCCTCTACCATCAAAAACTGTCACTCTTAAAGGCAGCCCTGACCTGGCCTAGCTCATCGTGGATCTGGTCTAATCGGTGTGTTCCCTCGTCAACAAAACTCAACGCATGCAAACATTTTGCTAGGTCCGCTAGGGGATTGACGTACGTCTAGCACCATTTAAATTCGTGCTTCAATTACGCCACAATTAATTGCTCACTCGCTTAATGAACTGATAAGCAGCTATAAGCATCGAAGAGAGAAACACTTAATGGTATTTGATTTGGCATTTTATTTGTTATTTTAGTGCTCGCAGAGCTCACCCATTTCCGAACTTATAGTTGTACGACTTTACAATACAGATAGCCAAAAGCGGTTGAAAAATGCAGTTTTGAATGTAATTAAATGTACTGGTGAGTTCAGATAAAGCAATTAGAGCGGATTCAGCTGCAATAATGGAAAAGCCATTGAATGTGAACGAATAGGGACTGAGCATAAACTGTTTTGACCAAAGTTTTTACATAGATAGCATTGGTTAAGTTCGATTTATCTTGTATTAAGGACACTGAGAAAGGACGTTTTGTAAACTAATACGAACTAAGAGATATTTCAACAATCCGATATCCCTCAAGGATGCACGATAATTGAATCACTGAGTAAAAAAGACTAGATTAGATGATGGAACTTCCGGCGCTAGCGATAATAAGCACACAATTCAAAAACTTGTAGGCGCGATTCATATAACCTGCATAACTTTGTCATCGATTCAACGAAAAAATTCTGCACGTTTAGCCTCTCGTTTTCTAGACCAAATGTCTATTATACGTATATGCGAAATATAAGTTCTGGTAATGTGTTTATATACTGGATTTTGATTGCAGGCCCATTCTATCGAGTGATGTCGAAATATTTCACCCCATCCAATATATATGTGAAGATGAATTTGAAAAAAAATAATTTCTTCTTGAAAATGTGATTATGAATGATAACTATTCAGTTAGAGGTAAATTTATTAGTCTTGTTTTATAGAACGAATAGCAAATCTGGAATTGACCTTAATTTGCCGAAATCTCAAGTGACAGGATGTGGGCTCCGTGTAAGTACAACTTGTCTCAAAAATTTGTAAAACGAAGAAAGTCATTTTAATAAACTTAGGCAAAATCAATATTTCGTTTCATTGACATTGTAAATCTTTTATTGTACTGATCCATGGTGTATGTACTTTTGTACGCTAATTAAATTTTGCATTTTAATTTGTTGGATGTTAAATAAGACATTTTACAGGCTTGAAGCTTGATCGTATCGTGTCTTTAAAGCTACGGAGAGTGCTTGGCGTTATCTTTGGTGTTGCGGAGATGTTGTTCTTTGGAGGTATCTTTTATGGTATGAACGCACTGATGCCAGTCCTCCAAAAGGAGTTAATTTTCTCAGATCTTTGTTCTAATAAAACCGATCCAAATGGATGTCCAGAACAAGTTAATATGTATGCCAATGCCTTAACAACTTACTCTGTTGTCATGATGGTCATGCTTCTCGTTATTGGCGTCCTCATAGATTACATCGGCCTTCGGGTTATCAAGCTAATAGCTGCCTTCGTCTACTTCATTGGAATGCTTATATTTGCCTTTGTAACTCCTTCCACTTCCTTTTTGATCTTTGTTGGAGGAGCTCTGGCTGCCGTTGGCGGTATGGCTACGTTTGTCTGCTTGCTCAGTATAAGCCAACTCTTTACCGACACTGCTGTAATAATTCTTGCCTTTATTACGGGTTCATACGATGCCTCTTCATCAGTGTTTGCCGTTATTCAACTCACCTACAACGCTGGTGTCTCTTTCAAGGCTTCATTCTTAATCCTTGCTTGCTGTGGACTTGCTTTGGGTTTATTTAGTGCCTGTTTCATTCTTTCCTACTGGTTGCCTGAGATGGCAAAGTACAAAAACGATAGCAGTTACAATGTGGATTTATTTGAAGAGGCTAACGACAACGACGTTTATTCTGCCACAAAAGAAGCAAAGGTACCCATTCTATTTAATGCTCACTCACGTTCTCATATTTTCTGGTGAATTCTTATATTTTTATTTAGAAGGAAATTTTTGAGGAGACAGTGGCAGAAGTGGTAGCACTGGAAGGTGAAGACACACCTGTGGATGCAGCTGTGAATGCCACTTTGACTGAACTTTTTCCAACTCGTGGAAAATCTCTCAAATCCGTACCATTTATAGTTGCCACCTTCTACTTCTCATGTGGCCTTCTGAGGTTTACCTTCTTTTTGGCTGAACTTACTCCCGCCGCATCTGACCATTTCAAGGATAATAATATCGTATCCCGCATTAGCAGTGTCCTATCCTACTGCTTTGTGGGCGGCATAATTGCCGGTCTGCTCTGTGGAACGGTAATAGATAAACTGCGCGCTCTCTTCAAGCCCAAAATCGCCTACATTATGAATTTTGAACCCTCAGAAGAGCGTAACCATGCACTTATATGGCTTAGGCTTCGCCCAATGGCTATCTCCATGTACATAGTAGCCATCTTAGCCTTGATTGTTAGCTGTCTGGCCTTCATTGCAAATGAGGTAGTCTACTATGTAAACTTCGTCTTTCTTGTTCTGATGCGCGGTTTTATATTCAGCACATTCTCCTCATCTCTTATGGCCGCATTCCCGATTCCCCAGTTTGGAACACTATACGGTGTCGGAGGTGCAATTGCTGGTGCCTTTTCTTGTCTTCAATACGCTCTACTTATTCCACCTCCAATGACTGGAAATATCATTGCTCTCGTATTTGCAATCTTGCTTTTCCTTCCGCCGACCTTTATATTATTTAGGTCTTTAATCACCATGAAGCACCTTTGCCAAAGCTGACTGTTTCCATGGCAGTTAATGCCACCTGCACTAAACTTTTGCCTCCTTGACCTACTCAAAATCTGCAATTATTCCTCCCTTAATTTGTAATTTTTATTTTATTTCAATATTTTTCCTGCCTTTTAAACGCATCTTTGCTGGAGAAGATGTGTTTGCTGTGGCTGCTTCTAGCATATATTGTACGAAAGGGTACAAATTTAGATCAACATTTACCCATGTCTTATAGATTGAATCTCGAGTAAATCGGAACGTTTCCTCTCTTCAAAATAAATATATGTTCCTCGGATATTCCGACGATGAAGTCGGTATGGATGGTCTCTCCAATTTTTATGAGGCGAATAGGTTAGCAGAACTTACCGTTCTCAGTAATACAAGGGATGCCTTTGTCTTTTGTTAACTATATTATTGGCACAAAAAGCTATCTCATAGTCATTCGAGACTTAATACTATCTGCACAGAAGTTCAGCCGTTTGAATCCGTTTGACGAGCAGTTGAGTCTTCAATCCATTATTTTCATCATCGCACTTGCAATTAGCTCTCATGATGTACAGATCGATGCGACATTTGAAGAGTTCAGAACTTCAAGTGGTAATGAAAGCGAAGGATTCAAGCTTCCATAACTCATCCAATAATGGGCTAAGCAAATATTCGGACTAAAATAAGGCGAGCTTGAAGAATGAAGAGAAGTCATTCAAACGATAAAATTGTGTTAAATTAGTAAGAAAACCGTGGAAACCGCGTTGGGACTTTAAGGCAGAATATTTGAACTGTTTTATTTACTCAAATAAGTAAATTTGAAAATATCAGAGTGCCATTTTATACTATATAAATTCATGCCTGGTCGTCTATTGACTCCGGCTAGCGTCAGAAATTGCCAAACCCATCATTAGTGAGTTTAAGTCATTTACAGAAAAGAACTATCCTAGATAAGGATTTTCACTTAATTTCGCTCTTATGATTTTCAGCACAATCCTTCTTTTGTAGATTTTCAATCAATCGTATTGTTTTAGGATAAATTTCGATGCACCCAACCTCTTCAATCTTCATTAGCATAATCCATTTTAAATGCTAGCAGTGCTCATGTAAAGAACTCCAGTCTCACGTTGTCTCTTATCATTTCGTTTTTTTTTTCTTTGAAGCAGTAAATCGTGTGTAGATGACTTTCGGGTGGTACCTCTTAGATGTGCGTCGTTGGACCTCTTGCGTGAATCTTGCCATTTTGTGTCGTAATGGTTTATGCTTCAATCTCTCTGATTTCCATACCCACTTTGATTTACTATGAGACAGTCATCTCTAGACTGAGGTTAATGAAATTAAAGTTCACATGAAGCACTTTCTTTTCCCCAACAGTATTAGAATTGTTGAAGTTGTGATATTTTTCTATCTAAGAGTTTGTTTCCCCATGTTGAATATATTTTTTTTACGGACAAGGGACATATAAGGTTGTTTATATCTATGAGTGATTGTATATATAAGTATTCTGACTCTTAGAAATTGAAGTTTTGCAATGCCTGATTCTAACAGCTACAACTGCAACTCGAAATTCGCTCACAAATTTCCTGTCATTAAGGCGACTAAGTTTAAAAGATACTTAAAATAGGCTGCATAGGTGACGAAACCTATATGTTATACACAGTGCAAAAACCGCCAAATTTTCTGTCACTAGAAGAGGTTATAAGCGGCCGTTTTCATTCCTAACAACGACGTCTACAACTTCCTTGGTTCTAAAAGAATTGTTGTGCGGTTGTATATTGGTAACGTTTTATCATTGCGATATGAGGATCATACCAGCCAGGCCTTATTGCTCTGAGTTGACAACCTGTGGTTGTTGTAATTGTGCCATATTGGCTGACCCCATAAAACTTACGACTCACTTAACATTAGTTCTCCAAGTTGAGTGAAGACGGTGTTTTTCTCTGGGGGTTGACTGGGTCGTTCCTGATTGTCAATGGTGATTTTTGAAGAGACCTTGATTGCCAATCGAATTTTGGATAGGGATAAATATTTAAAAATGGCACTGGTTTCTGTTCACGGATGGAGTCGATAGGAATCTAGCTTCCTATTGACCTTGAGGAAGACTGAAGTTCGAGTTGGTGCACTGCCATAAACGTCTGATTTAAGACTTACAAAACTTGAAGCTAGTCAGGAAAGGGCTTGAATAAGCTGCCTGTGGTGGCCATTCATGAGTTTGAAGGCAGCTGCATCGCTACCGATGTAAAGTAAATCCAAGTGACAATATTGGGCTCGAGTGTATTCAAACTCATCCTTTTTACTCGGAGAAGAGCTTGATAAGTAAATGCCTCATTTATTTTTCAATAAGTATCTGATATAGAAGTCTCTGGTTAAATGACCGTAATAAATGATAAATGGGTACGTGGCCGTAGGGTTACTATTTGAACTTGCGTCCACTCTAAATCCATCAGAAATCCATCGAATGAGAATATAAATTAGTAATAAATAATTAAATGAGCTTTTAAGAAAACTCAATTTGCTATGGAGGTGGAATAGAAGCAATATTCGACTGAGACTTAATATGTATTTAGCTTCCGAAAAAAGATATTTTCAATTATGTCGCACACTTTATATAATTGAGTCCGCCTCGTTCTATTGCTCAATGAGCTTTTTCATTGCAAAAACAGTGCGATCCTTCATTTTAAACTCATCCTCCTTGAAAATCTAAAATCCAAAGTGGGGACATCACTCCGAATAAGATACATCTTAACAGATACACAAGATATACAAATTGGGCAATACTGTCGATGAGGGAGATGCTAAAAAATTTCAATATCAACAGAGGCACCAATAGGGTTAATAGAAGTGATTGCTCTACAATAGATACGCCCCACTTTCCGTAACCCAAATGGTAGAGGCAACTCTGGGGGCCAATGAGAGGGGCGGCCGGATAGGACTAATCACCCACCGGACGTACAGATATATTATTATGCCAGCAGAAGTACAACTTCGTACAGACTGGTAAACGAGGCACGACGTAAATACTTGGATTCATGGTCTCAAACTGGACTGTGGAAACTCGCGTGCATGTAGCAATGGATGGAATCTCCGCCAGAAGGTTGGAAAGACTTCTGGAAGCGGCATGAAGCTTGTCTGCCTTAGCAATGTCGAGGACGGACGAGGTACCACTGCGAAGTTGAACTGCTACCTGTACGATTAAACCATGCCAGAGAAGTGACCAGAAAACCGAAGTCATCGATAACCGCTGTTACTGTCTTCTGTGTTAACAATAGTGCGCTACTTGTTGTAAAAGCTATTTGTACTTCTGTTGTACCCTCAATAAGTCCTTTGGACTTGCCCTAATGGGTGGGGAGTAAATAAAAAACATGCTTTTTGTAGAGCTTTATCAGGATCATCTGAGTGAGGCTAAATCATCATCGTCTGCGCCCATGTGGGGAAGCGGTAGTATGTGTCTGTAGTACGGTGCGAACGAATGTTGTTTAAACAGCGCATCATATCCATTCATTATAAAACGAAACAGCACACAAAATGATGTATTTTCATTCTAAAGACTGATAACCTCCTGCCTTCTCAGGTTAAGAGGGGCGAGACATAATTAATGTCTGCGTCCTGTTGCAAAGACTCATTCAGCCACGTCGTAGTAAGAATTCATTAAGATTGTGTTGTCTTGGGAGAAAAACTTTGTCCCTCTAAGGCAGCTCACAGAATAAGTAAAAGAGAGAGAGAGCAGTTGACCATCTTTGAACAACACTGGTATGAGCTCCACACGGCAGGCTTTTAAATTCAGATAAATTAATGTTTCACTGTTCCAGTGCCGAATGCTGGTTCGATTTATTAAAAAATTCATTTAAAATTACTATTAGTCCACAACTCAAATGATTTGAATTTCCCATTATTGTTAAATCCTAGAATAATCGAACAGATATGCCAGGCTCCAGAGCTAACCTTTAAAATTGCTTCGTCAAAGGTGTGAGATCCAGGTACAATGACGTTCACCGCCGCCCCCATTATATTGTTACTGACCCGTTAGTCAAAATATGAGAAGCGTTTGCCAACATGTTTTGAGCATCCATTCGTGTCAAACTTCTTACCCTACCTGTCACGCTACTACGTCGTGAGAAGAGCTGATATGATTGAACCGATGTTGTCTAGGAGTGTAGAATGATAATAATAATGATAATATATTCCAGATGACTGTTTTTCATAAATATCTATAGCATATTTGTAAATAATTAGCCCATACTGTAGATGTTTTATGACCGAGAGTAGAAAATAACTGACATCCATCAAATAATGCCTGTTTTGTTTATTGTCAAGCCCGAGCTATAGGAGCTCCCTTATGTCTCTATCACTGAAGGTGTACTTATATTGAGTAAGTATCAATTAAAATAATTACAATTTAAACAGAACTTGTAGGTCCTGTTTCACCTATTACTTTTCATTTGTATGATATAGCATTGTGGTTTAAAACGATACAAAATTTCCTTCCATCCCACTTGCAAGCAAGCTAATCTGCAGACAGATTGTATAGCCATAATAAAAAGACTAGATATCTGATTAGACTAATGATAGGACGAATCAGTGGTACTGCAACGAAGGTACAATTGAGTGGGGCTTTGACCTTATTATTATCAGCCTACGACAGCAAGAACTTTAACGAAAGAACGCTTATTGAAACAAAATACTTACAGTTTTGCCGGTGATCACAGAGCTAAGGAAACCTTTATTTAAACTTAATGCTGCTTATGCTACCCCTTTTTTTGTGCGGCAATCTAAAATTGAAAATTCAGCACCTATCCCAATTTATGTTTCTAAATAAACGGCTCTTGTATAAAATTTAAATAATTTGAGATTTATACTAGTGTTGGTGTTGGGTGAGTTGATCTTATAATCCTCTGGCTGGCCAGGATTACCGCAGGCTAGATCAGTAGAGCGGCCTTCCATTTTAAAGTCTTATAAGAAATTACGTCGTTCATTATACATGAAAAATAAAAAATGATATACATATTACACTGAAAAGTGGTACCGCTATTATAACAAGTCAAATGACACAAAAGAATGGCACACACCTAGTCATTGTTTCATTTGAGTTACATTAAACTTCTCGAAGACTCAAGTGCATAATTACTAATGGAGTCGCTTCCTGGTAGTCAGAAGGTGGCGATCTCCGCTTCCACCCACATCGGTCAAATACTTGGTTTGCAAAGAGATGTCCAAATGAAATATTCTCAACCAGGAAGGCACCAAGATAATTCATGGTAAATTATTTGTTCGAAACGCCTTTGGCTTCCTATGGCTTCTTGACCCTTTCGAATGGTCCATTCAGGTGTCCAGAGACCTAATTCAAATGATTATTTCTTCTCGCTCTTCAATAATAACACCGGCGAAGAGGCTTAATGGATGAATTCAGTGAGTCGGTTCTTGGATGCCTAACGCACTATCGCAATCCTATTAATCTTATGACATCTAATTCAGACATTAGACTACAGAGTCAGTTCCAAATATCAACCCGAAACAGAATGTGATTGCCTCTACTGAAAGCTGTCAAGAACTGCTGCTTGAACCTACATAGAGCAGTCAATCACGGGAGACGAAATTCCGACTGTCTCTAAGAGGTAGCCTTCTTATTCAGCTTTCGTGTGTAGAGGCTACAACTTTGCACTTCGATCCTGCTCATCAGAATCCGTACATGAGAGACTATCAAAATGTGGGAGCAAAGCATGGCCAACTTTCTAACGAATTTGAAAACCCTAGGCCTGTTACAGTTTAATTTCATACTTCTGGATTCTCTCGGTTGGGAAAGGTCAGGGGCCGAAAAGAACATTTCATAATAATGTTCAGTTAAAAAATCATACTATGTATCCGAAAAGTAGTATTAAATTAGCTCCAAAAAGGAATCTGCTTTTGTTAGGATTTTAAACCACGTGTTGGGCTCTTTTGAGGGTAAAAACGGATTCAATAAGTCATCAGGGAGTAAATTTCTGAATTCATTTTTCATCATTGACAGGTTTCGTACTTTCAAATAGAACTTCAGGTCTTGAGTGTGTCCCTCTATTCATATTAATGGTAGAAAATTCAAGCGAATTTCGATGAGATGAGATAGCTGCAATTATTCCTATCCTCGACGAAGTTAGAAGAATTTCAACAATTCTGGTAAGTCGTGGTATATTTTAGATATTCTATTGCTCGTTCAGAAACGCAAGAAGCACTCAAGATCTCTTGAAAATCGCATTAGTTGACTCTCTTGGATTCAGCTACTTCTGGATAAAGCGATAATGTATTGAAAAAAAAAAAACTGAATTAGTTTCAACGTGTTTCACAACCCAAGACGAAAGATATTAAATGCTTCGAATGGATGGTGTGCTCATGTGCGTATTTGTCCATTAGAAAGTGTAAAAGAGCTCATATTTGAACTCATGTGAGCGTCTATGTAGTGTGTTTTAAAATTACCCTACTTCACTCAGAAGTTTAACTCATCTTCTGATGCTAGCTCTACGCCAGATTGTAGTAAACAAAAATGGCAAACTGAAATGGCTTCAATCGTCAAGAGCCTAAAGAATGGACCACTAATTGGAAGCAATGAGCTTTATTTGTTGGTCTCACGTCTTGGTTACCGCCGGGCGATTCCGCTGAACTTTCGTCCTCGAATAAACACTTCAGCTTTGGTCTCTTCAGGCACCATTTTAACGCCCCTATCGAATAGATCTTAGACCTAATGCAGCAGTCGCATCGAACGTTTGATCCGATTGAACTTTGTGTTTCATAAGTTTTGCGGAATTATAATTGCTATTGTTATAAACAACAACAAATTAGAATGCTTGCAGTTATTTTAGCACTAGCCACATCAACTAGACCAAAAAATTTTCATTTAGTCACAGTGATGCAATTTAAAAGAGGCAAATTTTTTTCTCACTCCCATTTTTTTAATTAGAGAACAATTTTCTCGATATGCACCTAAACAGACGTCCCAAATAGTCGCCATACTCCTTAAAATAACTGACAATGGCTAATTGACAGTAACTGCCAATAAAATCAAGCTGATGAATATTTCGCTGGGCATACTTGGTAAATACTTCTGTTTAAATTAGCTATTGTGTAAGAATAATCATGCTGAAGAGCCACATCATCTTCATCATCCTGTAGGCTTGCTTTTCATCCAGACTTACCATTATGTTAAATCATTGCAAATGTTCGTCAATAATTAAAGATTAAACACTGGATGCCAATGTGATTGATGCAACAACCTTGAATTCACATGATACAATAGTGCTGATGATTTATATACTAATGCTAGTAGATTTCTAGAGTAATTTAGCAATCGGAGGAAACCAAGGTCATACTAGTGATGATAAAGGCTAAGGAAAACTCATATTCAACAGTTACGAGATTTTATTTGTTTAAAGTATCTGTAAATTTTCATGAATGTTTAGCCTGAGTAAACATATCTGGTGCAAATCTCTCAGACCATCTGCTTATATAATGCGTTTTATTATTAACTTATTCGATTGGGTATGCTGCATATGTCTCGCATAAATCCGAATATTCACTTGCCGTTGTCTTCTTGCCGTTGAGCTCACATTACCAAAATTTACTAAATAGCCTATCGATATACAGAAGTAACTTTCATGAATCTAACGAGAAGAATTTCAGTATCAATGAAATAGTGTTTGGCATTCCCCGAACAATACATGGTGGCAGAGTTTATCTAGGAAGTCAGCTCGGAGACCATTCTCTCCTCAAGTATATTCAAATGAACAATTATTTAAATCTCGATTCCAACTCTTAGACATTTTAACCTTGAGGATACGAGTTATTTTCCATATGCACACACATATACTTCTCCCCTTTGAATATGCTCTAAAGTGGGTCCCGAAAACTATAAAATGAGTAAAGGTTAGCCATTCTTGCAGTTTAAAAATACACTGAATTTATGTCTTGCGTTAGCCTTTTAACTTGTTGCAACTACGCGGAGGAAAACTTATAAAAAGTAGTATTCTATTTTTTATGCAAAATGGCATTTTATAAGGACGTTTCATAAAAAAAAGCTAACGTGGAGAAGAAACGCTAATGATCAATTTGAATCTGTGGTGAACTTTTTATTCGGTAACATGTAATCTGTAATCTGATAAATATTGATATGTTGATTTCATGCGTTTTATATTCTGATTAGCTACCAAACAGTCCTACTTTGCGCTTAAATAAGCATTATCAATACTTTGTTTAAGCCTTTCAAATGAAGTCATCTTAATTTATGGCGTCTTATGAAATTTCTAACCTTGAGAACTGGTAACGCCGTTCTCCGTTTTATTTCGGCCTCGGGAGCGTGGCGTTTTTCTCACAAGTTCAACTGTGTCGCGAGCTGGTGTATATGTAATGCACTATGTCAACGTCATTACAATTATCTAAAGGCGATAATTTTACGGAAGATACAAAATTAATTTCAAATGAGCAGGAATGTGGTAACTTCAAAGTGGACTTGTTGGCAGGACATGCATCAAATAAAGCTCAAGACTTCGAAAGTGATTCAGAGACGTCAAGTGACGAAGATGAAGAGGATGATACTAGTGATGATGAGCGCAAAATAGCAGACAATCCTATTCTAAAGGAGCGGTTACGACATCTGGATAAGTATGCCTCTTCCTTCCGTTATGATGCCGAACCTCCACCCGATGATTCCGGTAGGATTTTGTTTTCATTCGTTTATATTACTGCATCTAGGTGTTTCTAATTATAATGAGGATGTAGCCGTAGACTACAGACGTGTTGCATCAATTGAGAAAAGACCTCATGGTCAGATTATTCCTGAATCCCTCTCTATGCAAAGTTCCCTCGGTACCTCTGTATCAAATGCAATTCCTACTTCGATACCATCGGATAAAAATCCCGTTTCATCATACAATGTCCAGTCAATCGGTGGTGCCATGGACCAGTCTCTTGTCGACAGACAAGACTGCAGATCCATGGGTCTAAATGTAGGGTTTACAGAATCGAACTACGAAAATCATCCCTCCGTCAACTCAAATTGTGATAATTCCCCTGCTGGTGACTCAGAAGAATATGAATGTGAGGTTTGTGGGGCTATCTACACCAACCGCTCCTCACTCCGTAGTCACCTAAAGAAACACTCGGGACAGATTATCAAACGACATCAATGTCAACACTGCCCCTACTCAACGCAGTACGGCAAGAATCTCCTCAAGCACATAGAATCCACGCATACTGGGGCAGGCGACTGCAAGTTTCACTGTGCTTCTTGTAATCTCAGTTTTCCAAACGACTTGTTATTGAGAAATCACGAGCAAACTCATAACACAAATAGCAATTACCAATGTGAGGAGTGTGGACGCTCGTTCAAGACGAAATTACGCCTCAAGTATCACGCTGACATCCACAACCCAAGGAAACCCTATATCTGTGATGTCGATGGATGTGATCGGGCTTTTCGCACTCCAAAATATCTTAAAAACCATCGGGATGAATTTCATCATATGCAACCGAAGCAGTACTTCTGTCCAGTTGAAGGCTGTACCTTGGTGTTTCACCGAAAGACCCATCTCAAACGACACGTCGCAACTCATGATGGTACGTGGTTATTTCATCCCTTTTTCTTTAGTCGATTGTTTAGGTACGTGAGTAGGTCGTTAGTTCACTGTATTTCTCCTCTGATTTTACCTGGTCATTCATGTCAGGTGAATTACTCATCTCTGTTATAATTTGTTAGTCACCACCATATCACAGGGTCACTTCATTTTATGATACTGTTTCGATCCTATCCTGCTTAAGCCGTGCAGTCAGCTCAGCTTAGCCTGAATGTTGGATGCCTCACTGGTTGACTCACTCCATTTAAACAGTCAATCTACCTACTCGAGTAGTTCAGACCCTGCTAACGTCTGGTTTAGAGTTGCATAACACTTTGTTTAGTTTGGCTTTAGCCGCTACACAGTATAGTTGCAGTTATTTGAAGGATTCGATACACTTCGCAATGGCTAAGGCTTTGATATATGAACTCTTATCAATTTGTTAGACTCAGAAAAAAAGTTCCACTGCACTTGGCCTGAATGTCAGCGACGTTTTCGGACGAAAGAATCGCTGGACATGCACTACGACAAGCATACTGGCGAAAATCCATTCCACTGTGATCTCTGTTCCTTCAATAGTCAAGAGAAGACTGTTCTGACCGAGCACTATCGTCAGAAACACTCTAAATCTTCCTCCTCTTCGCTCATGTCACCCGGTTCCAACTCCTACTCCGCCCTTCACCGTCCACTCCCCCCTCCCCCTGTCCTTCAAACCACCGCCGGTGGGGGCATTCTTCCTGCTTCCGGCTCCGACATGAACGGAGACATGGGCTCTCTTGATAAAGACGAACCTCTTGAACTTTTCTCTCCAAACTCCCCATCTGTTGGACAAAACAAAGTTGCTGCCTTCCAAATGACCCGTACCACCTCCTCCACATCTGTACCCCATTCCGTAGCCTCTTCTGCGTCTCCCGGAGGTCTTAGTGACCAGACTACTGCACACATTCTCCCCTCTCTTCTTGCGGTTCTTGAAAAGACTGCTGATATGGATCCCAATGCGCCTGAATCTGAGACAGCTCGGGAGTATGCTCGGTCGCTCCTTCCACCCTTTATAACTGGTGACACATTGAGCGAGCAGATCAATCGAGCTGCTGACGAGGTGATCGCAGGTTTGGAAGACCAACCTATCCATTTAGTGCATGCAGTGTTCGCCTCCAGTCGGGCCCTCAATTCCGATGAACTTCATATGGTGGAGACTTTGGAGAACCAACTGTCGAGCAACTCAGGAGCTCCTCTAGTGGCCCCAGCACCTCCTCGCAAACGAGGACGAAGGCCGAAACTACAACAACTTCTTCAACCTCATTTAGAACGTTTGTACAATCTAGAACCTTGTGCTGCCGAAGCGATGGCTGTCCATCTCGTATCACGACATAATCCTAATACAGGCTATGCAAATAAGGATCCTTCCATGTGTGGAAGGGGCCGAGGAAGAGGCAGAGGACGTGGTCGTGGGCGAGGTCCTGATGGTGTTCATTGGCTTCCTGAAATTAATGAAAGCGGTAACTATGACAACGGATGTGTTTCACCCAGAGGCCAATTCATTGGGGCAATCAGGCGTGGAGGTCCAGGTTCTCGTGGAGGTCGTGGACGTGGTGCCTATCGAATGCAGGTGATGGACTACTCCATGTCTCGAAATTTCGACAATCGAGACGAAGAAAGGGATGAGGGTGAGGAAGGCGATGATAATGGCAGACGCTATATCGAGGCTGTAGACGAGACCGATCCTTCCACTCAGCTTCGTAGAACTCAGAACTATTCACAGCAAAAGATGCTAAATGATTCAGAAGTAGATGATGAACAAGAGTTAGATAATTTAGGAGTAGATGAGGACATGCCTGATCAGGATCAATACGAGCAAGACGCTGTGGATGAACAATCTATGGACCTTAGGAAAACTACAGTATACGCACGAGCTACTGGTAATCCCATGCGTCCCCCTGGTATCTATCCTATGGGGATTCCTTCGAATCATCGTTTTGAAGGCCATATTCGCGATGGTCTTGGGGAGGTCCTTGAGGATCTCGGATGCGTGGCGAGACATGGGGCCATTTCAAAGCGCGAGACGTCCCTCTATCCTCAAGTCGATACCACGGACCAGCGAAATGGTGACGTTGATGTTTGTTCACGGAAAAGTTCGGCAGCGGCGACCCCATCGCATGGCCCTGTTCAATTGCCCTCAATGGCTGCACTGGCTTCCAGTTCAACCTCGCCTGCTGATCTCGCTCCTGGATCTGGAAGAGCTAATCATGGTCAGTTGGGCCCCGCTTCGGCTGCCAGTGCGTCAACAATGTCACCGATTGTTGGTGGATTAACAAATCCCAATCAACGACCTCCTAGTCGACCTCTTGCTCATCAGACTAGCGTTCCAGAGTGTGCTCAAGTTACATCCCCAGCTCTGCATTATCCATCATCCACAGCGGGTACGCACTGCAATCCACCCTCAGTCGGGGGCCTAGGTGGTATGGATCCATGGTCTGAATCTAGCTATGGGTCTTCAAGCCAGGAAGCTTACAAACAGGTCCCTCCAAATGTGTTCCTCCATACTTCGCCCAGTACAGCGTCCCTACAGTATCGTCAACAGCAACAGCAGCAACAAGGCCAACAACACCAAGGTAACGTCTCCCCGGAGTTCCACCACATTCAACGAGAACAGCTCATGCCTTCCACATCACCCTCCCAGCGAATGCTGTCCTCAAATCCCTATCTGGCACATCAGCAACAGCAGCACCATCAACAGGCCCCGCCTGGTGATGCAGTCGATCACTTGAGGTCATTGTCAGCTCTGGGTGCAAAGTATACCCAACCCCCATCAGAGCCGATCGACTTGGGAGATCAAAGAGATTCCCATCAAATACCTCTACCTATGCTGGCTCCAGGTTGTGGTGTGCCTCCTGCCTCTCTGGGCTCTCTTCTCTCCGGTAAGTTACTGACCTAAATATCCATCAGTTGGTTTATCTCACATCCTTCTCCGCTGCATTTTCTACTCCCAAGGAATAACCATTCGAATTTCGTAAAGTCTAGTGCCCATGCAAACCCTTTCTGTTGCAAATACTACTTTCAGATGCTTGCGACAAGCTAGTCTTAGAAAGAGCTACTGTTGCATTGTTAGACAGTATTAGGACCATTAAGGAATATTAGTATACGGTAATACGGAACGGTTAAACGGTAATACTAATTCCTCTATGGCTCTCTCCTGCCTCATCCAAAGGCCGTCTGACTGGATACGTGATGCCAGCCATTTGGTTTTCTCTAATGGTGGGATGAATGTCTAATCTGCCTGCTTACTTTCCGCTAGCCTCTATGAGCTATGCTTATGACCCCTCTCTCGACTTTGAAACCCATTTGGTATCACGTGTATTGGCAGTAGTTCGGAAGAAATTCCTCTTTTTTCTCCACTCTCCCACAGCGTTTTATGTGTGGCATGCGTGTGACATTCTGGCATTGTTTTTCTCAATCACTTTGACAATCTCTCCCTTTGCTCTTCTCCTGTATTTTTATTTTTTTCCCATCGATTTCGTCTCTAAATGTAATTTTCTGCCCTTATATATTAACCTAGATCCTATTTTAAATCATTGAATCTCATTAGTCCCTTGAGTGTTTAGGAACTACAAATGGCCTTTGTGTGTGTATTTAAACAACTCGACTGCGTGGGATGAGTCTTCCTTAAATATTCTCGCGTTCAATTATTAGAGAATCTGGGAGACTACTGCCAATTAACCAAGCGCCGTCCTTCAGCTGGGCCATTGATAATGCTAATCCCTCAGCCTTGAGTGAGAATTGTTTGAGAAGAAGCGTATAACGAATGACTCATGTGTCTGATGAGAGATTGTCGGTAAGTCATTCGGATAGACGAAGCCTAAGCAGCCTAAAGCAATGATTCCACTTAATCCCTTCCAAGTCAACTTCTGTTACCGTGAGATTCGAGCAGGAAAGAAACTGGGACACTCCCCTTCCCACCCTTTCCCCACGCCTTCGTGCTAATTGTCTGACTAGGGAGTACGAACGGTCCGAAGTTACTCTATCTCTCTCTGTCACTAGTGTAGAGCTGCCCCAGCCTCATATTATTGAACCACTTTTCTAGCCTGGGCAATGTGATATGGCTAGCTTTGGCGGAGTAAGAGTAAAACGGGGTGTGTGATGGTGGCGGTGACTGAGTCGGAAGAGGGAGACGGGATAGACATGAAGTCCACTAACTCAATTGCCATTTCTGTCTTCACAACTCACGCCCATGTGCGCGCTGCAGCAAACTAGTCCATTTTCCTCTCACGCACATGTGACGTGGGGTCGTCGGCATCATCGGCACGGCAGTGGTAGCAGAAGCAACACTAGCTTAAACTGCGGCACTCTTTCTGCCTGTATGTGCAGGAGTCACCTCTTCTCTCTTTTTCCCCCTCCCTCCTTGTGCCCTCACATTCACCATACCGCCCTCTTTTCCCTCTATTCCCCCCTGTAGCTCAGTTTATCTCCCCTTGCGGGTGCGTTTGTCCGACCACAGCTGTCTCGGCTAACTAGCACGTACGCTTGCGCCCAGTCGCTCTCATGCACACTACGTTAGTGCCTATCTGCCCACGCACTCACGCACGCGCACTTGCGTGCGCATCCTGCTAGATTTCCGTGTATCATGGCGGTATTTCTGGGTCCTGTACTGTGGAATGCAGCCCTGTATGTCTTATTGGAATGCAAGCTTCAGTTCTCGCTCTCGATTTTAGAATAAGCATCTGCAAACATTGTATGGTTACAATAGTGATTTTTTGGGTCTTGTTTGCATGTGTAATTCACTGATCTGATCTTCTGGAACTGATCCTGTGTCATTCATGACCCAGATTCAGTTGACCAGCACACCCAAATTCAGTTTAGGGTTGTGTATCTTTGGCCAAATTTGTGCAATATTCAGACTGGACTTAACGAGGACAAATCCAGATATCCAATGGAGCGTGCGCGGCAATCAAACTATATGTTTATTTACGATGGTAGTAAATTGAGGCGGGGGTTATCAGCAATAAACACAAGGGGAGAGTCTACCATACTACGGCATTCGTCGTTTAAAGCAACATTTCTTAGAGTTGTGCTGCAGTGATTGTGTGCTGTTAAGGTTCACAGGAATCGGTTCATCTGTATACAAATACACATTAACTTAGCACTGACTATGGGACAAGTGAGGCCAGGAAAAGCAAGAAAGGTCACCAAGATCACCCCAATTTTCACTGCTGTTCTTTGCCTCACAATCATAAAAATGCACTCAATGAAAAGAAGCCTATTTGTTGTAACCAATTGCGCTTATTGCTAGAATATTAGACTCACTTATTAGTCGAGGATGGATTGGGACATTTTATGCGAAAATTATACCACCCCCGGGATTTGGAGAGCAAGAGTGGGGCAGTGCGTATTTGTCTGTGGTGCCCTGAAAACATCCTGTTTCTTCACCCTAGTCGAGAGTTCAGCTAGCTTCAATCGGATGGTCACCTACTCTTTGAATAAACAAAGCTGGACTCCATACTTCTGAGCTGGATTAAAATCTGTTCTGCTTTCTCTTTCGATGGCGTATAGGCAGATACGGAAACCAGTGTGCTTTCCCGTTGCTTATTCCTCTTCTCTTTCATTCTCCGGAAGACTGCGTAAAAGAGGAGGGGTAGAGCGGAGGGAGAGGAGACAGGTGAAGGGTAGAAGAGCCTGTCCTACATAACCTGTGAGCGGCACCCCTTTTATACAAGCCCGTCCAAACTCCATTCACATTTAAACTGGCTGGTTTACTGTCTGAAATTTGTGCCTCCTCCGGACAGAGTGTTTGAGCGAAGAGCTGGCAGCCTACCATTTTAGCAGCCGTTGGACTGTTGGGTGTGTGCGAGGACATGGAGTGGCTAAGTGGAAATGGGCGTTTCTGGGCGTTTTAGCTCGTCTCTCTCCTAAAGCCACCACCCATCTATGTCAACTGTTCACGAAGTATATGGAAGTGGAAATGGTCCCCAATTCTCATTTCGTTTGTCGTCAGTGTTTGCGATATTCGATTTACAGTTGTCTACATTGACTAAATGTTTGTGTTTGCTCATAGTATGTCCACGGAAAGTCAGTGTACTAAACTGTGTGAGGTGGTGAGTTAATCCTCTTCTGACCTCATTGAGTACAACTGCTCCCTGAACATTGTAGGGCTTCTCGTATGTTAGATTTCACTCTTAAATTTTGAGAGGATTTGATTCTAAAGGCCACACTAAAGATAATCAGCTACCTGCACTTTGGCTTCAGACAACCCTGACCTTAAAGGCTACTGCATAAACATGCTGGGCAGGTATCATTTCAACGGAATGTGAGTGAGGTCAATGTAGAATGCCACCACCAAGCATGGAGCTTTCCGGCTACTACTATAGATCTCTTTTATCCTAAATTCTTTCCGCCTATCCTCCACACTGCCTGTATTCTCCTTCTCCGATCGCTAATTAAATTTCCCAGTTTTCTTAGAGCCGACAAAATAGATTTTGACTCAACAATCCTCTCTTCCTCCTGGATTAATCTGCCCCTCAGACCCCTATTTGGTTACTCGTTTGCCGCTATAAAGCCCCATGTTTCGGTTCCTTGCTAACCCGTTTCGAGACCGTTTTCCATCACTAAACAGTCGAGTCGAATTTCCTAATCGTAGTTGCTCTTTCGTCTTTCGTCCCACTAGTCTGTTGCCATGGTTACTGGGGTATGGATTTTTGGTCGCCACAGCCTCTGCACACACATTCGTTCTCCCCGAAAATTACCCCACCGGTTCAGAAAATCACGTAAATATTGGCGTCTATATGCAAATCAATGGTTTAAACTGATTTAGAAGTTGGTAACCGTTGATCGAAAGGGGATATTTGCCGTCCAACAGTGGCGTAATAGTGATTCAGCATAACCTGGACCAGGCCTGCTTGTATCGGCCAACGCACGATTGCTGTTGCCACTGTTCGTGTTTGTGTGCCGATTTTACTGGTACCATCGGTAAAGTAATTTCCGTTTCACTTGAAATCACAGCCCCTCGTATTCGCGATTTTCCCTTTCGATATCCCACTTAATTTCCTGTCATTATCACGTACATCTATTAATGGGCAACTTAGAATGAAACTCGTATTTGCAGGTATACGTGTTGCGTAATTCAACCTTTTTAAATCCACCTCAGTGGCATAAATTGTGCTGATTTATGGTTTATGCGATTGAGTAAAACAAATACATAAACCTGCGGCATCATGTCTGCTGAGTTATGAAGTGCTACGTGTTGGAAAGTTGTGTTACGCCTGTGGTTGCAAGACTAGTTGTATTGCTTACAGGTTGGATCAGCGGCAGTAGCAATGGACACCCGTTATCTCGTCTTTCTCTTCTGGCTCTGCTTCAACAGAACATTGCTGATTTACTACCAAACCGGGCATTTGCAGTCGCACAGACCTACATTCACATAGTATTATTCCGTTTTATGCTAATCATACCCACCAGAAACGCGCATTTACCCTACCCTGGGGAAACCTAGCTTTTATATGCCCTATCTCATGCTTCAGCCGCAATTCGACCCCTATCTTCCTGCAATCCTCTATCCTTTCGTATCTCTGGAAAGCATCTTTTTTACAAGGGGATTTGGTCCACTTTAATATACTTGCTCTTCCGTTCGTTCCATTGATCTTTCACCTCTATCGTCCCCTAATCGGGTTACACTTGACGCTGCACGGTTTAGCAATCAATACAATGCTGGTGTTTACTGGCCCTTATCCCCAATGCTATTTGCGAGAGTTCCATTAATGTGTTCAAACTCTGGGTTGCAAGTTCGATAATCGGGATTTCGAAGCTGACTAACCGAAGTGCGGCCAGCAGCATGGGGCATCTACACATTAATCGTTGATCAATCGGGCCGTTCTTCGTGCGCCTATGATATACCATACAATTTAGATAATCAATATTTTGCGGGTAATTTCTAGTTCTCCTTTCCAAGTTGACTAATCGGTTTTCTGGTGGGCTGTATGAGATCTTCACTCAAATTGCAGCTAACCAGTTCTAAAGCGATCCATCCTAATCGAATTTTCTTACGTGAATGCGTGCTTTCGTGGATGCGTGTGAGCGGGCGTGCGGACGTATAACCAACAGGCGGCAGGCTAGCGCGGAGATCGGCTGTTTTTGATCGTGGACAAGGCTGGGTGTGCTTGGCCTTTTGCACCGAAAAAGGAGGAAGGACTAGAAGGAGGAGGAGGAGTGGAAAGGGGGGGGGGTGTAGAGGAGATGGGAACAGCAGGATGGAAGGGCAGAAGGAGGAGACTTGAGAGAATGGGCTTTTGAAGCACACTCTTCTTCCTCTTCCTATGTGGTCAAAAACGCGCTCGCACACGAATGGACAGTGTGTGCGAGAGTATACACACGTGCAATCTTAGGACTATTCTGTGCGGCTATTTCCATGAAACCCTCCCTATTCTCTCCCGATAAGAACGACTGTCCACCATGTAAACTGGAGAGGGAGGAGGGAAGCTGGTGATCTACTTGGATCTACTCGCATAATTAGAAAGTCTTGCTTTCTCACATCTTTAATTCATATGAAAGGACGTCTGATAACGGTACTCATCTATTTAGAGGCGGAAAGATCGTGGTACGAGTTGAGGGAAAATAAGACTATTTAGTGCTTTCGCCTTATTAACTGCACATGATCCTGAATACCCGCACACACACAAAACCCACATAGAGTCCTAAATGGGCCATAACATTGACGTCGCCCTTGGTGATTAATAGAACGACGCCCCATTATAAGCCATGAAAAACACGACTTCCCGCGGGCAAAAGCTTCTGTTTTCTCTAGTCGAACTGTAGGAATTCATTGGTTAACGTATTAACCACACTCCTCTTCCCCATCCTATTGTCAAAATGTTTGAGAACAAGTGGTTCATGGTGTCATATGACCCTCAAATGCACATCAATCGATCGAAGAACCACTGTTTTATCAGCCGTGTGCCTTTTTATAAGTGGTTCTAGCAGTGTTGAGCTTGTGGTGTGACTTTTCGGTTCATAAATCTCATCTCTTTGTTGACACTCAGAAGAAAGTTACTTCCTTTCAAACTAAGCTCGTAGAATTTGTTTTTTTCTGGACCTCATATAGTGATCTACAGCTAACCAGTTCTTCGTAGTCTTGTTGCTTTAGTTACATCAGGGCCGCTACCGAAGCGGGTTTGGTTCCTATTAAACGCCGACATTTGCACTGAGGGGGAGTACTGATTGTCAACTTTGTTATGAGCATATTCTGCGTACACGCGCATGCACATGCTAGCATTATTTATGCACTTCCAGCGACCAAACAAAATGGAAGAGGTGCTTTGTAACCTGGGGATTTCTCCTCGCTCCCTCTGCTGCTAGTTATCTGGTGAAGGCGGGTTTGGTGACTTGGCGCGGGCTTTATGCTCACGTTGAGACCTTGAATAGACAAGTGAAGACCTTAGGGTTGGGGTCTGAGTAGATTGGCACACGATTTCAGGATAAGAAATATGAGATTGTAATGCCTTGTGTTCCGATGTTGTTGCATGCATGACCCACTTAGAAGAAAAAGCCGAAATTACGACACAGGCTCACATCGCACACATCAGCGATCTCGCGCAGCCACTAGTCTTTTGTATTCGCTCTCTCGTCCTATTGCCTTTGATATCTCCTGATTTGCTCACAAAAAACGCTTTCTTTGTTACTTATCACGGTTCATCTTGTCGGTTTAAGTGGTCTACTTCCAATGCTCCTTCTAGCTTTGCAACTTTATTTCATTACACAGACTCCCCTCTGCCTCTTACTCATATCGGTCATTATTACAGGAAAGTGCGTACCTAACCTACCTGGACACTTTAAAAGGTTAGAAAGGGAACAGAGCGTTAGAATGAATTACATTATTTCCGTTCTTCCGCATCTTGTCGATTTACTGTCTCTTTCGATTCTTCCGATTGAAGAAATGTCTTTCCATCTCTGAACTTCGTTGATCTTGACAAAAACCTCCATATTGACTGCTCCTCTTCTCCAGCGTAACAGTTTCGCAAAGCTTGACACTCCATAATTGGCCGGATAAGGTCCCTGGGTCATCTTTCATGGTCTAATAGTCCTTTTTGGGTTAGCTTGGGTTTGTCAGATCCAACATTTACTATGAGAGTAACGGGGTACTTACTGTTTAAGCCCCATTCTACTTCTCACCATTTTTATTACAAGACGTCTGCGGCTCAATTGTTCTTCATTAAGCTAAGAGGTTAGATTTTCTAGGAGGTATTGTGCCAGAATGTCAGAGTTCGGCTTCACAGTGTTTGATACGCGAATTCGCTTTACTCACCTAGTCGAAGAATGCTTCACTTTCGCATTTTACTCTTCTCTTCGAGCGTATTTTCTTCCTTTACATTAGGTGAGATGAAATCCGATGCCTTTCTCCAATTCTCGGGTGGATTTCGGTCGAACCCTTTCAAGGATCGATCACCGCAATCGCGAGGAGGTGGGAACATGGTTCCAGATCCGAGCGACAATCACGTAAGCACTTTGCCTTGCATATGTACATTTTTGTGCTTTTACCTTCGCAACACCCGCCACCACCTGGTGTTTCGGCGCCGCAGATTTTGCGCATTTATCTCCTCTCTGTGTGTGTGTTCTCGTTCTCTTGTGCGCTCTCACTACGATCGCATGCGTGGCGTGTATTTTGGCGACTGCTTTCTCATGCAATATTTTATGTCCCTGGCTATAGTACCTGCCTAGCTGGACTGGAGGCGAGATAGTATCCAAGCTCAAGTCTACCCCTTTCGACATCACAACTTTCCACCTAATTTCGGTACTCCAATTATGCATTCGAGTCTGTTTCCTCATTCTCTTCGGGCAGGCGAGGATTAGTTCTCAAATGCGCAGTTGATGTAACGTGTTTGATATAATTGTCGCAGTAAGGTCTTTCGACCCTCCTAACCTTGTGTTTACACTGTACTAGATCGTTCCAGAAGTCCATCTGAATGTAATATTGTCGTCTTATCATGGGAGGGTCTGAGTGCTACATTTGTGTGTGCTTTCTCCTACTTGTAGACGGAATAGGTGGTCATTAATCATTCCTTGAAGGGGAGGCAGGAAATGGGGATTGTAACAGCAACCGTAACAGATGCAGAGGTATTAGAAGTAGTGGCGGCAACAGTGGGAGCGCAGGAGTAGGAGCGTTTAGTTTTTGTATACCAACGCCCTTTCCTCCTCTCCTAGTCATATGACAACAGCATCCGACCTTGCTGAAGCAGAATGAAAAGTAGAAGTAACGGCAACAGTAGCGGCACCGACACCAAGGCAGGGCTGCATGATGAATTACAGGCGTGTGAGAGAACCGTAGAGGATAGTGAAGAAGAGGAAAGTAAGTGGATTGAGATGAGAACGCAGTGCTACAAGGCAAGAATCAAATAAAAGTGTGTACAAACTTCCCACTCCCCCCCCTTCCCCAAGAAAAAACGCCGTGGCTTCTGTGTCATGTGTTCTTCATACACAAGCGACACTTCAGAGGAAGGGGATGTACATGTTGGTTCCCAACGATTGATGCGATAATGCATGGAGCTACTGCTGCATCGCTCACTACTTTACATGTTTCTGGCGGTTCTGCCGCTGCAGCGGCGGTGCAGCAGTGCGCCTAGCACGGAAAAAAACCCTTGTGAATTGGTAGCGGCAGTCTGACGTGGTTGCGAAAGCCTTGAAACACTAGGAGGACGAGAATGAAGCAGGAGCAAGCAAACGAGTGAAGAAGAAGAAGAGACGAATGAAATTCAGATTTTTCCCTCTTCTTCCTATCGTCTGACACTGGCGTCTTCTGCTTGAAAAAGCCCTTATCCTCTGAGGGAAATCGGAGTTTTTAAGTTCGATTCCTTCTAGCTAGCCGATTAAATCGATTGTTTAACTATTTGACTATGTGGTTGTAGTGTATGTGATATTTGGTAGGGTACGGAAATAGCAATAGCAGCACTCCTATCAATGACTCAATCACATGAATTTTTTTGTTTTGATGTTGAGAAAGATGAGTGGATTAGAGTGAGAGAGAGGTCTGTACCTCCCTCACGTGAGCGTCCTCTGTGCTCATGGATAACGTGTGCCTGCGTGCTAAGGTGTGCACGTAAAAGACGTGTGGTTTTGTGGCGGGGGAGAGGGGGGGAGAACATGTAGTTGCCTGATGAAGTCCTGTGGGCGCCTTCTAGCTGTGAATAATGTGTGGGAGCCCTCACAGTTTGATTCCTTTCGACACTTCCTTTGTATCTTGCCAACTTGAGTAGGAGTGCCTTCGCACGCCGTGATGGAGTGTTGCTCTAACGGGCTTAGCACCGGATTTAATCTATTTCGATTTGTTGTCTCTTGGTCCTTTAATTCCTTCTCTTCATCTGATTCCGCGGATTCGTATCAAATCATGATAGTGGGAGACCTTATTTGAAAGCTGTAGCTGTGATTTTACCAGGCTTTGTCAAAGGTCTCCTCTCCAGACTTTCAAGTCAGTTCACGAAGTCTGCTCTTTCTGGAATTTCGATTGCCATTCCGCTTTGCTTGGCAACTTGATAATTCTATGCTCTCTATTTCACAATAGGGGAAATTTCATTTTTTTTTCATTTTTATAATCACTACACAGAGTCTTTATAATCACAGAGGGTTCGGCACCCTAGAATTCTAGATGAACCAGATAGTGGTAATTATACCTGGGAATTGGCACCTCCTGGGGGGTGAAATTGAATCGGGATACGAATGTGTGAGAGATGATTACCTTACCAGAGGCGCAGATAGTTCGCGGTTCGGTGCACTTTTCAGAACGCCACAAGTTCTGCCACCTTACACACTTTAAGTCTCAACAGTCTGACAAACTGCTCGTTCCACGTGGAATTCACGCATCATCTGACTACCTTGAGTTCCCGAAAATAGTTCCTCTCCTAGATCGCCGCTAGTCTTGGTCCATCGGAACTCCCGCAGGCTTCAATAAGAGAAGCATGTGCACACGGATTATGTGGGTGTGTTGGATGCAAATGTCGACGTCGACTTTCGTCGACACAGGCTTAAGTGCGTGCCCAAAACATTGAAGCATGTACATGCACGCACTCTTGCGCGTCTGTGTTCTGCCTTTGGGACACGTGCGGTTGTAGTGTTCGTGCAGGCTGTGTTTGAGCCTGCATGCGCGTCTAAGCGATACTCTTGCAAGGACAAGGCATATACGCACGCCCGAGAACGAGGTTTGCTTGTTATCTGGGTCACACCAGCACATCAAGCTGCTGCCTGTTTCATACACTACAATCATCTTACCTTGTCTTCCTCTGTTTCCGTGGTTATTAGCTTTCACTCTGGAATATGCATATTTTCTCTAGGAGTTGAGGTTTCTTATCTCAGAAGGCGTGCCTGCCTCCTTGCCCGCTTTAGTGGTGGTCTGTGAGAGCTTTTGCTCGCTCTTTATGGGATATTATTGGTTGTTGGTCAGTCTATCTTCTCATTCGGGGCTGGTCGAGAGCGAGCAGCAAGGAAAGGAAGTAGACAGGCACGTATAACTCACGGCTGAGTAGATGGCGCAGGAGGCACTGGAGAAGGTGGGGGAGAGATAATAGGGTGACTAATTTCCACAAGCAAGTGGCAGGCAATACCAAGTCCTCATGACTCACCTCTCGCACTGCTTGCCCCATTCTCTTTTTCTCCTCAGGGAATATATACAGTGTTTCAAACTATCCCGCGGGTCATATTATCCCACTTCATTCAGTAACATCTTTCCTCTCTTCATTTTTACTATTTGTTGCTGAATCTAATTCTGGTGGGAAATTGACTCATTCACGATGCCTCCAAATCCCGGATTAGATGCGGTTGAGCTCTGATGCATTTCAAGCCCATGCTCTCCGATGAAGCAGACTTGGCAGCTCTCTTCTAAGCCCAATCACACAGTATTCTAGAAACGTTTTCAGCAGTTTCCCTTCCTGACACAGTTTTCCACAGATTTGACTCGAAACATTGCAATTTTTCGAATGAAATGATGGCCCTATCTTGATGCTCTGATCTCACCACAGTCAGATTGATTGCTCGTGCTCTTAAGTTAAATCACCATCTGAGTGAGAATTTAACACTAGTGCATCGATGATTTTGGTGAATAAGCAACTGTGTAGAACTAGGTAGGTTTACAAAATGGAAACCATAATGAAGTGGAGAAAGAACGATGGAGTGAGAAAGAGGGGAAACTGAACGAGACGTGGAGCAGAAGGGGGCAATCCAATTAGAGAAAAGACGCGTGGCATTCAGCCGTGTGCATGCTCGTGTGTGTGTGTGTGTGTGTGTGTGTGTGTGTGTGTGTGTGTGTGTATGTGTATGCTGTCAGAATGAGAGCCAGCCAGCTAACTAGGGTAAGAAAAAACGTCAGACGCTGGTGGAACGATGGTCGACGAACAAACACATGGTCCCGAGCCTGAGGGGAGGTGGAGTTGAGGGCAAGAGAGGAGGGGGAAGGAATAAACACAAATAAGTCACCAATAGGCCAGTCAGAAGGCCTGAAAAAGCCAGACCCTAGTTCCCCGAAAAAGTTCTGTCAGTAGCAGAAGCAGTTATAACAGCCTAGCTTCTAGTGCGTGTTTGTTCACTCGCGCATTGTAAAAGCACAATTGCAACAGAGACTTGTTGGCTCGCGATTATCCACTTCTACTTGAAGCTCTAGCAACCGGACTAGCTCGGAAAGGCTGGAAAAACAAAGTTCTCATTTTTGCCTTCACCCTACTCAACTTGCAATAATATGACAGATTTTACGTGCCTTGGCGTCCCAGCCACTACTCCTTAGCACCAGTTCGGGATGAATAGAGTATGGGCGCGTGCTAACCGTTTACGGTGACTGACTATTGCCTGTGCAGATTGGAACTGTGGGACAGGCGAGGATCTCAGCGATGGGCACTTCTGTTGGCTGGAAACATGTAGGTGGGTGGGTGGGCGGATGGGCGGATGGGCGGACTTGGGCACTATATATATGCATACACACGCACACACCTGTTTATGTTTTCGGCAAATTGATATCCCAAGCACCTCTTCGAACCCATCTACCTCCTACATTCACTGCTATGTGATCTCAGAAGTGGTACATGATGATATTACCACACTTTTCTCAACCTCCTTAGGTCAGTGATGTGCAGCAAATTGCCTATTTTCGAAGTAGGGCAGGTAGATCGCTACGAGCTACGTAACTAATCAGCGGCTGTCTGTCGTTCCCACAGACCTAGGCTGCCGCATTGTCTCTACAATGTCCATTAAGCTCTGCTACCAGGCTGAGCAGTTTTGACTTCATCTTGACTGCGACCGTCCTCCATCTCCCCTCCGCCACCTCACACCCAGTTTGTCCTTGGCTCGCTCTGCTTTGTCTCAAAAGCTTTGAAGGGACATATAAAGTTACCAGCGTGTGATTCATTGGGATTTTGTTGGCTTAGTTTCGGGTTATTACGGAACGCCAGATAATTTAGGGAAGGGACAGCAGTGCTGGTTAGGAGCCTAGACAGAGTTATTTCTAGTTTTGCCCTGGACACTAACTTTAGTTTCATTTTTATTTTTTCACTTTCTTTTCCGGGAAGCGCTTGCACTGACGAAATCGAAATCTAGGATGAGACGGAAAGAACCGAACAAATTTTGTATTACGCTTTCCTGACTACCTTAGGATATAGTTTTGGAGCTCGAAACCGTCTCGCTCAAATGTTTATGCTTTCGAGTTTAAACACTTCTACATATCCCAGTTTGTTAGCGAAGGAGAGATTAGCATGGCAAATAGTCGTACTGCCAGACCAATAGCCTGTGACATTGCGAATATCTCTTCATGTTTATTTCCACCAACTGATCTACATGCCGCGGTTTGATAATGAGATCAACCGTGTCAACAAAAGCCTTGGATTGTGAGAGCTTAGAAAAGGAGTGTTTATTGAGGTTTGGCTTGTGTGCGTCTGCGGAAATGTGGGTGTCTTCGGGATGCAGGTGAGAATGAGAGGTGGAAGTAGGAAACACGTGTACAGGCGACTTCGTGCTGAGTCACATTCCTCTTCTACCCCTCCCTCCCTGGCCACTTGCCTGTCTCCTTGTTACTTTTTTTCCAAGACTCGGCGCCATTACCTTCTATACCCACCGCTTTGCTACAGCTAGTGGCCTATGCCATACATTGTCGACTTTACCTTGATGATTTACTGACGTGACGAGATTCTGGCCTATTTTCAAGTAAAAATGAAACCGGGCCAGCAGATCTTCACCGCATTAGTGCGATGCCTTATCTCCCTTTAGCCATCACAGTTTGGCTCATAGGTACACGCACCTCTTCGTGATAAGTGGGAAAGACTATTTGGCTTCTGATCTTCATGCTCTTAATTTCCAAACCAACCGCCTCGAACTCAGTGTTTTGGTTCCATCCAATAGCCGATTTTAAGCCGCAAAAATTATCATCCGTTAGCGTACTGACTGATGTGCTGTATAATGACCTCCCTCAACATAATCACTAAAATCATCCTCATATCGTCGTAGCGCTTATGGTGATCGCTGTTGACCTTTTTTCTCTCGTCTTTCTCGTTCACGCCCTTGCACAAGCCCTGGGGGTATTGAGCCAATGGGCGTAAAGTATTGACGTTTCCCCCTCTACCAGTCGTCGTTGTTCGTCCGTCCTGCTCTCTTTGGCTCTCCACCACAAACATCACTGGCCTCCATTTCTCTCACCTCTTTTCGCCGCCCTCTGCCCCTCCCCTCTCTCCGCATGACCACCCACTTGTACACCCATCCAACCACCCAGTTGTAGGCTAATGCGCACACAGGACTGCCTGCGCGCACCCAAGCATAGTGATGGACATAGACGGTGGATGTGTACCCCCACACCCTCTTGCGTGCACATGGGCGGAGCAGAGGGGTGGAGAGATTGAATGCATGCAGGCTTGGCTTCACTTGGTGCGTGTGTGCATCATTCTGCTCCACCTGGGTGGCCTTTTGCACGCACGCTCACACCAGAAGCAGCAGCAACTTGCAGTCTTTTTGGCTGGATGATCGGGAGCAAGCGCTTGCGCATCTTTCCAACGAACATGTACGCACGTACGCACCCAAGAGTACACACGAACATGCATGCACAGACTGTCATACCCAATCGATATTCGAATGGATTGAACCGCGATGACGAAGAGTAGCACGCTGGTGTCCACCAGCCTGATTTTGCTGACGGATATGTGTGCACATGTTTACGCCTCTTTCCTTCTGCCGTCACTTTAAGCTTCAGTATCCACTCCAGCTTGTGTACTGACGTATACAATAGCTCCACACTCATAATGTAATTCTGGTATAGCTAGTTGCATTTTATTGGCCAAAAAGGGGCAGTGTTTATGTTATGAATGTTATACTATTGGGAACGATTTGTGCTCGAAACACATGTCACTTTTATCCCGTTGCCTATTGCTTGTGGACATGGTTACATCTCACATTCATTCTCAATTGCGACATTTTGAAGGGCCTAGACGAGGACTCCTTGGGTGTGGAAATATTTAACTAATTACTTGCGTAACCTTACGGCAGATGCAATACTTTTTAACCACACCAGTTCTGCGGTCAGTTCTGACTTGGATCGTCAGGTCGGCGACATCATTGCTTGTCACCAGACCATTTTTTCCTGTATGTTCCTTCAAGCCACGTAGTCAATGTCTCGTTGATCGACAGGTAATATTGATTCTAGAGCTATCAAGTAGTGCATGTTTATTCAGCAGGTGTCTAAGTAGTTGCCATGCAGCAGACTCCACCTAATTCGCCCATGTCAATCGGCAACGTCACATAGAGGCGCAAGTGACGGGCCGCAAATTCCTCTTCTTGATGATCTGAGACCAGACTAGAGAATTTGTAAGTCTATCGAATCGCAGAAATGAGCATCTCTGCCCAGATTAGAGAGAGCGAGAGAGGTGTTTTATATTGGAGAGCAAGCTTCTGCTTGATCCTCTACCGAAGTTGTTTCTATCAGCCCATTCCTTCCCATCCCATCCTCTTCTCACAGAGCGCGCTCAAGTGACGGGTTGTCTGTCACTCTTTGAAATGAGATACCTTAAACTTCTCGTCCCCCTTCTTTTTCTCTGCCATAGTGAGAATCTAGATCGCTCGCTTTCTCACCCGTACCGGTTACTAACACCACCGCCGCTGCTTTTCTCCTCACCCCATTCTTCTCCCTCAATTGATTGATTGGTCGAGCGGCTATTAGATTTTGTTTAACAGTCTGATATTTGGTGAAAGTGATGTGCTTTTCGTTTTTTTTTTTTTCTATTGGAACGGAATTCTTAGTTTTATAGAAACATCAAAATGTTTCGTCTAATTTATCGAAACAGAGAAGTAGGGATAATTAATGATTGATGGGAAAAAATTTCAGGGTTCATTTTTGAGTGCTCTCGTCTAGAAGTTATTTCGACGTTTTCTCGCTTTCCTTGCTGTGAAAAAGGCTCTTGAGCAGTCTCGACCTTTCGAACACCATTCGAGCCTGGTCTAAACTAAACACTTGAAGGGTTTTCCATCCAGAATCATTCAGAATCGTTCCGCCCATACATTATTTCCAAATCAGCTTGAATCGGGTTCGGAGTAAACATATAGGCGGATTGTTGCTTTTCAAAGCCCTTGCTTCCTCTACCTTGAGTTCTACGGACCGTATTTGAGGTATCGAATAGTACGGTCAACTTTCCTCCCCTTCCATCTTCCGTAATTAGTCACGGTCTCTGTGTGTGTGCGCATCGGGAGGGGTCGTTACACTGTTTCCCTCCTCGCCATCACCATCACCATCACCACCACCATCACCACCACCACCACCTCGGTCTCCCTTTTTGTTCCCTCCATTCCGTCCCCTTCCCCCTCATCAGCTTTTTCGCTCCCATCCACGAACTTTCTGTTTAGACTGCGACGACACTGGCTATTTTTAAATCCCCTGCGAGGGGGAGATAAATAATATGGGATTGTTTATCGGCCGCAAGTCGATTAAGCATGAGGCAAAGTTCATTTAATTTTTGTGTGGCAAACTGATCGCATTAATCGTATACATTTGTATTAAGCAGGACCTGCGAAGCTGCGACTGGTTAATCCAAGGACGAAAATGGAGCGCTTCGAAGACCTTTTGTAATAACTTTGCTTTAGATTCCTCCCCTCTTCTATTGAACAGAGTAGTGTTCTAACGTTAATTGAAAGCCGCCTTCCCTGTGTACTTTTAGGGTCCCAATAGCTCCCCAATGTATCCGACACCCCTGACACATCGTCACACGTCTTATGGCTCGGAATCAGACAGTGTCAGCGGTGGAGGAGGTATATTTGGGAGTCGCGCTGGTCTCAATCCCTCCGCATATGGTTCCAATGGCAGTGAGGGAGAATACTACCAGCAGATACAGGCGCATGCAGCAAACACTCGACAAATCCTCGCTGATGGCGCCTTCAATGCCGCTGCTGTGGCTGCCGCTTACTCTCAGGGTGGCGGTGGCGGCGTTGGTGAGTCAGATACGAGTTTTAATGAAAACACTGAAAATAGCAAACTTTTTAACTGGAAATACGAAACGAGTCCTCCGCGTACAAGAATACATAATGTCTTCGTTGTCCACTGAACGCACTCCTTTGCGGGTACCCAATCTTGGTCATTTGAATAGATCATTGGCGATCTAAGTAATTTAAGAGGTCATTTTGATCTTAGCTGTGACCAATCGAACCTGAAGAGCACTTTATGGTTGGTACACTTGGTTTTCGATTTAATCGAAGACCGATAAAAGCTGTGGTTAGAACAAGACCTAGTGTGTGAGTAAAGCGCCTTGAAATCCTACTTAAGGTTTAGACTTATTAGGTGCTAATAATGTCAATACTCCTAGTTATTAAAGGGAAGGGCATCAAATGCTTTAGCGCTTTATTTTCTCCTTGTTCCGTGTTGCTAAACGCATGATTCACTGAAAATTGAATAAAGTTGACCGATTTTGATAAGTTTTAAGAGTAACTTGGCAAGAAATATTTTCGAAGTCTTGGAAATAAAGGATGTCTTGGAATGTTTAGCAGTGTTAACTTCCTCTCAAGTTTAATTATTATTTTCTAATAGTGTTGAGTTAATGACCGCCAATATGTTTGCTTTTGGCTCTCTTCCATGCTCACCCCATTCCTAGTTTTTAATGACCTTTTAAACACGCACCACTGTAGTGATCTTGAGCGCTTGAGTGTCTGATCAACTCTCTTGAGACGTCCTAAATTTGGGACATATCAAGGACAGAAGTTCTTTTGATATTTTCCAATACCTTTAACCCAATAGGATTCGAATCTATGTCGTCAAGACCAGTTAAAGTGCGCTTTCAGTACTTAACAAATTGGTAGGTGGCTTAGTGCTGATCCAACTTTGAACGCAGCTTCTAGAAGTAGTCAGTATCCAAATGCTCCGCTGAGTTCATCTTTCTCATAAAAACAATGCTGGAATTTCGGGGACGTTTTATTAAGAATTGGAATGCTCTTCTACAAGGCCTAAAATCATTGAAATTATGGTTTGGAAATCCTTGTTACTGAGGCTTTAATTACTCGATATTCTATAGAATTGAAAATCGCATTTCTTATCAATGCTCCCGGTGGTTAATGCTAGAAAATGGGTTCTGAGAGTTTGGAGTTAAAAGTTTGGTAGGAACTGGCAAAACATTGGAAATGTACCCCCTATTTTGACGAGGTACTTTCTAGTTGTTTGGCCGTTTTGAAGCGTTGTTTGGGAAATAATTGCTCCCAAGCGGTACACAAATCTCACCTTTCTGAGTTAATTCGGCTTTGAATGTCACATGACTCCATATTCTGTTGAAGCTCTACCCGAAATGGCACAACCATACAAAAGCAGCAGAGGGACACGTCCAAAACATACGCAGGAGGAGAACTGAAGAAAGCCCTTCCTGCCGAGTAAGGTGGGGGGTAACATCCATACATACATTCAGCGACCATGCAATCAGTGTGTCCGTACATGTACGTCACGTGTTCTGTTGCTCTTTCGCCCTCTCCCACCACTTTTCGTCGCTTGCTAACACTCCGAAACGCAGTCTACATCCGGTTTCTTGTATACACATACTCGTATGGACGCGCGCGTTTATGTGGGACTGTCTACTTTTCGCCTGTCTGTACCACCCTAACGTTCGCCTGCGTTCAGCGTAGATAGACGGACCGGTAAACGTGATCCCTGCACCATACTCCATTCAGCAAGTGTGCGCTAGCTTTAGTATGTGTGCGGTTTGCCTATCCTCACAGCCGCATTGGGAGTGTGAGGGAAGGGAGTGGGATCAGGATGGAGTGAAGCTGGTAAAGCAATGCGAAATAGGCAGGCAGTGATAAATCATTCATGCATACTCCACAGCATCAGTAGCGTAGGGGAGTAAGAGGGCGAGGGATGATGTGATGCGTCGCCGTTGTGTCGGTCTAGGCCCACAAATGTGGCGGCGGTGGCGGCGCCTACGAGGGAAGTAGCTGGCTAGCAGTTCCCTTCAGTTCGCCCTGCCCTTCCCTGCCTAGTTTACACATCCACCTTAGTCTCGTCTGAAGAGAAGAAGAGAACAAGCGGTAGAACCAGCATAGGCAGCAGTTACGGTAAAGTAGCGTGTCCAAGAGGTGAATTTTCTTCCTAATGCCCACAGTAATGCATAAATGTTCGCCTTATAGTCACCACCTTGTAATGGAATGCGCGAATATGTACTGTTGCATTCTGACTAGGTTGAAAGAGAAGAAGGAAGGGAAGGGGTCTATCTATTACGCCCTCTCACCCGCCTTCATCCGTCGGTGCCAAATTAGTTTAAATTATTTCCCAGTAGTTTGAGTGGTCGATTTTATGTTGATTGAGGTATTGTGGTTTAATTCGAAAAAAGGGCTTCATAAACTTATCAGCAAACTATGATGGAGCTGACACAAAATGTAGGTCTCTTCCCAGCCCCTAATATTTTTTCATATGAATGCTTGCGGCAATATTACATATTGCTATTATCACTACTAATAATAGTAATGTGGCTTCCCAGGTTTAACAACCAGCCCCACCATTATTACTCGTTCATCTTGACAACGAGAAAATTGGAAACTTGATGAACCCAGAGGCTAGTCAGTTTACAAGACCAGACTAAATTTTTCGATATAAACCAAAATGGGAAGGCATGATGTTACAGGATTCTCAATCAACAATCGCTGGACTAATGTCAATAACTAACACCATCATCCATGAAGGTCACATTTAAGCAAACGATTTTAATCTCAAACTTCCCGCGATCAGTCGCTGGAATGGGTGGAAATAGATTTCCTTTCGTTCTTTTTGACCTTTGTTCGTCACATTGCTATATCTCGTTCGTATGGCGTTGATCCATTTGCCAGTGCCTTAGTGGGCCATCCTTCATCCTGAAAGATGGCAATATACCTTGGTATAAAATGGACTTTTCGGCAGGTGGCTTGTCAAGTTATGTGGCATTAGGATAGTGTTCAGACTTTAGAGTTTCTTAGGAGGAGGATCCTTGATAAACCAACTTTGTGCAGCCGACAAATCGACCAACGGTTTATCAGGTTGTGCTAAAGGGAGATGTTAAGATGGTGAACCCAGCTCATTGAGCTAGTTTGTGTGAAATGACTTCATCGATTAACATCTCGCTAGGTTGTGGAGTAGTGCTTACACTCTGGAAGCTTGAATGTGCACAGATAGGTCAGTTGGAGTATTTGCCACATAGTCAACAGCTAGTTGGGCTGTTAGAAAGGTACGAGAGTGGGCATATAGCTGGCCAGTCAACCAAGATAGGCTAAAAATAGCGACAGCCGCACAGCTCTTACCCTTCAAACTGCCTCTCCTACTTTTTTTTTATCATCACCACCACCACCATTGTCACCGCTGCTGACCCCTCTCTCCCTCTGTGTATATTCGCTCATCTCTCCATCCGTTCGTCTATTTGTCGATTTTCTTTTCTTACCAACCTCATCTTCTTCACCCCTTATGTTTCCCCAACAACAGATGCAGAAGCAATAGCAACCTTTCATATCTTCTCTCCTACTTCTTTTCACTCAGGATTTTTCAGCACGAAGAAGGCAAAGACTTCAAGATTACTAAGTACTCCTATAATCGTGCTTATTAATTAAGTCAGAAATCCCTGGGATTTCGCAGTCATGACAAAGGGCCAATTCGTATTATTGATGACACCAGTTGGAGTCTTAATTTTTGTGAAATAAGATACCAAAATTCCGTTTAATTGAGACATAATCCAGGGGAAGGTTAGACCATTGAATGTTTTCATTGACAGAGGGTCAATGATGCCTAGTAAGTTTTCTCTTTTCAAATCTTTACCTCCTCGCTCGTCCACATCGTTTGGCAACTAGGAGTGGGATGCGAGATAGCGACCCAGATAACCCGCAAGGTTATCGTCACAGATAGGACCAATGCAGTATGCAACGTAAGCATTTATGTACGTGTGTTTTATAGGCTCAAACCTTCACTCCTACAGTGGAGTTGGTGGCGGTGGGCAATTGGATTTGTCCGTTTCAACTGGAAGTCGATCCTTCCAGCAGCATCAAACCACGAATTCCCCCTACGCTCCGGATTCGGGGGCCTCCCGATTCACTTATGAGGAAAGTGACCAGTCCGCCTACTACAATGCCAATGCACGTACTGGGTCGGCGTTTCCCCCACCCCTGGGCATGTATGAGCAAAATTACAGAAATTGCTACCAAAATAACGCTTCTATGACCGCCGCAGCAGTCGCGGCGGCTGCCTACAACTATCACTACCAGCAACAGCAGATACAGCAGCAACAACAGCAACAGGAAGCGGATTCGCACTATGATCGAGCCCCGCCTCCCCCTTACGATTACGCTCGCAATCGTTATTTGTTTTGACAGACCAGCGGTTGCGCCCAGAGGCCGCAAAAGGGATTCAGAGCTACTGCGACTTCGTGTACATTATGCTTTGGTGTAGTAGTGTTCTCATCCCCCCGAGCTCCCCCAAGCCCCAGATGTGCAATATCCTGGTTGAAGACAAGAATTCTGATCCCTTTTTCCGTGTATCATAGTGCCGCATACTGTTTTAACAGTAGCGCAACAACTACACCGGAGATCCCCATATATCGTGTTTACGCCCCCTTCTGATCCCTTATCTCTCACTGGCTGACTCCCGCTGTCTCTTATGCTGTTGATGTTGGTCGGAGAAATGCTTTCTCTGCCTTCGGTGTTTGTCTGTATGCATGTGGGTGTACGTTTGTTTGATCCGAAGTGTGTATAAAGCAAGGAGAAGGCAGGAAGAGGGAACTACTTCCGGCTATACTATTAATATATACTACTAGTAAACGGTCACAGAGGTGGGGTGTTGTGTGCACTTTGATGATTTATATATCCGTACATTGATGAGTTGTTGGTGGCACACACATTTGAAAACCTGAATCCCGCGTTTTTTCGCCTACTCACGAAATAGTGTCGTCTCCGAATACTCAATCACTCACTGAAAGGTTCTCCAATATTTTCTTCGCTTTGTTTGAATTTGCACTTCTCTGTCTCCTACCTCCCTTTCTTGAAATGATGTTCCCTTTTATCACCGGTATCCTATATAAATCTTACTGATCCGCTTGTTTTTCTGCCCTCCGCATCTTCCCTTACGGCCCTTCTATAACTCCATCTCACTACACCATTGCGCATATGTCAAATATAAAAAGGTATTCTCACTATACGTATAAACTACTTATAGATGATTTAAGGCTCCAAGTACTGGATTCCGTGAGTGGTGAGGAAAGTTTGTGACAGTGAAAAGGTAGCAAGGTAAAAATTTATGGAACTTAGAGATACCGCATTATTATGCAAGACAGTGCATAACTTCCTGGATAGGCGATTTGAGTGTGGTATTATAGCATAAATATATCCGCCTAACAGCGGCTGGACGGGGCTCAATGGATGCTATGTTTTAACACGATGGAAGTATGTGCACTGACGAGGTTCGATCAAGTAGTGTATCATGTAGTATCATGTAGTAGTGGATCATGTTAACTGTAATTGGGTTTGCGGCATTGATAATAGCCCGCAAGGAGTTGAGAATCGCATTTACTGCGATGATCTCATCTGGATGCAGCTCCATTTAGAAGACGGGAACAAAGTGAGTATATCCTTTAATCAGCACGTCTCATCTGCCAAGATAAAGTATAACTAGGGGTAGGCGCAGCTAGACGTCTCGGTTTTCGGTAGATTAATATATAATGCAAGTGAAAGGGCTGCCATATTAACTTCGATTTCGGACAACTTATTATCTATGCGGTCAGATGACATAAACTTCTCATCCAGTTTTTCATAAAGAATGGCTAAATATACCAGCATCAATCAACCGCGGATGCCTCTATTGTACTTTTCTCTCTTTTGGTGTCCTCCTTTGAGGTTCAGGTCAGAACCTGATGCTTCGGGCAAAGTACATTTACCTTGCCACCTTGCCACCTAATCTTAACTCTTTTGTTTTCATTGTTGGTGGGTAACATCGGTGGAATAAAGAGATTTACATTCTTGTTCATTAAAAGACCTCTTGGAGTTTATTTCGGTATTAATTGCCCGTACTTTCCAAAGGCTGACTTTCAGTATATCTGATAACTTTTGAAAGCGAATATATCAGTTGTGCCAATTGAAAAGAGTGAGTAGCACCGCCTATCTTTTCTCTTTTAGAAGCAGTTATTTAGTATTTGCCAAATTCTTTACACTTGCGATCAGCACAAGTCAGCTCGACTCAGCAGTGCTTAACTGCTTACTCATTCATGCACTCTAGGCATTAGAAAATATACATAAATCATTCTAGAATAGTTCTGAGAATTTGATTTGGGGAGTCAGTTTCAGCTCTTCTAGCTGAAGGAACAGGTGATACTATTAAATACAAGTGCACCTATCAACGGTTACATTGGTGAGTATTTATTTGGTGCAGCTAATAGCCTTGCGCAGTTTTAGCCTTGCAATCTATTCTTCCGCCTTTCATTTTCATGATGTAATCAGCTACAATATAAAAGCAAAGACACTGTTTAATGCTCAACCGAAGGATAAATCATAAACTTATCGGGGAAAAGGCACGATCTCGTACCTGAGGTACACAAACCCCTATCATGACTGGGTATACGCATGCATGCAGCTTGGCCTTCATTAAAACTACGCCGCATCATTATTTCAGGGGGATCTTTGTACTACATTGACCTCCGTGAGGGCCCATTTATACACCCTTCAGAACTCTACGTGCTTATACCCAGAGAACAAAAAGCAGCAAAACCTGAGTCAGAGGACTGATCGATGAATGCAGAATGCGGAAATTAGTCTCAAAAATATTGAAAACCTGGCGAAGTATCTGAAGACACTGAGAGAAAAGAGAAAGGAATGAATGAACGATACCAAACGAGATTCGATGCTACGAAGAATCACTTTCTAAGTCTCACTAGCCACCTTTATCCTTTATAAGTAGTTGAGGCTTATTACGGAATACCTAATCGGTTAGAGCTCCGCACTCTCCTAATGGTATCTGCCATTAAACGACTCATTTCGAGTAAAATAATCAAACCAACCGCGGTATTCTCCGAGGCGAATCGAAATCAAGCATCCTCCCTGTTTTTCTCCAAACACCGAATTTCGTGGCATAAACTTCCATCAACTACCCAGATTCATTCACGAGGAAAAAGCGGTGTGAAGAATCTGGCTTCGACTCTCTATTTCTATTAGTAAAGTTACTGAAAACGGTTGAATATATACTCTAATAACCAGAAGTCAGACGGCGCTAATGATGATGACCAACTCGCGATTTCATGCCTCTTTAAATATAGTTTTACTCAACAAACAATAGAAATATGCAATAATTTTTTCAGTTAATCCAATTTCGTAACTGTAAACAGATGATACAAAGCCTTTCCTGAAAGTGAGGTAGTCCCAGAATCCCCCGTCCAGAAGCGTCGTCCTTCGTCAATTAAGCGCTAAATTACCTCAGGTTGTGAGAAAAATAGACAAGAGCTGATTCTTCATACAGCTTCTCACTACTTCGCTTTTAAGAGAATTCATAACCCCGGGTTTATTGTCTTATCGAGTCGGCTGAAGTTTAACTATGGTAGGTCTGCTCCACGAGTTTTAAATCAGTTTTACCACAGGCTAGTTGCAGTTAAAGCATCAACCACTCAGGCTTTGCTTTCATGCCAATACTAATAGGTAATTCACATAACAAAATAATTAGCTGACTTTTGGAAAACCGAAATAATAAGTTGAAAAAGTGACATCCATAAGGCATTTATATATATGAATTATTCAGTACATACATATTTGAAAAAAACATCGAGATGCGGGAAACCTAAGTAACAGGGAATCTTTCCTCGCAGTAGGCATGGCCGTTCTCCTCGTACTCCTTTCGCGACACTAGGTATTGGTTATACGCTTCACGATTTGAAGCCAAGAGAGCTTCACCTTGCCAAGCATAGGTTTGGGGGCTACGAATAAGGAAATGTGTTTATAATTAATGACTGAAACATCTGCTAAATTAGATAACCTTCTTTGAAGAAAGATGGCGAGCTCGAGCTCATGCGAAGTGCTGAGTCAGATAGGTAGGAGGTAGGCACGTGATATACCGAGTAGAGCCCACAAGAGTGAATCCAACCCTTACTTCTTCGTGATTTCGCGGTATTAACTTCAGCCTTCAAAGTGAATGGGAACTTGTCGGTAAAGAGAACACTAGAGAGGGCCGAAAACCACCAGCCATTCCTTACTAGATGGTCACTACGGCAGTTCAGTAGGTCTAACCAAATTTGGAACTTGAAGTCCTTCGGTTAAGGAGGAGCTGGGTCCTCGAGTTTGATGGAGACCTGCGCATGTCTCCTCCTTTTAACCAATCATATTAGTGTCTCATGTACTTGACTTAATTACCGCTAATATCCACAAAATTTGAGCGTCTTCACGAGTTAAGTGAGATGGCTTCAAGATTTGCAATAACGATGAATTGATTAGAAGCGGCATTAATTACTTCAATCAGGAAGGAAAGTTACGGCCTATCAACGAACTAGAATGGAAACGGCATTCAAAAAGTGGAAGAAGAACACAATATGTGTACATAATTGGAAATGAAACCTAACTTGAAATCTCATGTGGTGCTTAAAATCTCTCCCAAATGTTTTCGGAATTCACCGAAGGCTGGCTTGATTGAAAGAATGAAAATGAGAAAAAATAACGCCAAAGTGAAGTCTCATCTCATGCCGAATTGGGGAACACCTTGATATAAGCGAAATATCATTGGTTCCTTCGACTATGAAAATGGACTGATTTCAAATGGAAAAGATAACAATGAGCAGGAAAGAAATGAGTAAGCGCTTGAGTTGAGTTCAGAGGATAATTACTTTAGCGCTTAATCTACCATCAAATGGCTTCATGAATACGGGTAAACCGATTTTAGCACTAAGCAGGTAGTAATATTGCCGCTGCAATTGGTCCAAGTTGCCTAAACCGCTGACAGCCCATTTAGAAAGAGTGGGGTAAGTGATGAAAGACATATAGACAGTCCATAGAGCGGGTAATTAGAGAGGCAGAGAGACAGCTGCGCCTGCCTATCGATTGACAGCCGATGAAAAGCCGGGGTTGGGATTAGGGAGGGCGATATTATCCCCACTCCCTCAGTACCCCACCGCGGTAACACCCGGTCATCGTAAGTTAATGACAGACTGTGGGAAAGCCTACAACCTACCCAGGAGACGTAAGGTGACAGACGTGTGCCGCTGCAGCGCGTGGTCTCGTTAGGTCGGTCTTTCGAGGTGATGCGAGGTGTACTGATGATGATGCTGATGCTGATGAGGGCAGTGACTCATCAGCCTAGAGAGAGAGAGAGAATACATCCGTATGTTTGTGTCCTGAAAGAGGTGGGGAGGAAAGGAGGACGGATACATTTCTGTTGCTGCTGGCGCTAGTACTACTCCTTCGGTGAGTGAGTCAACAACAGTCCCTCGGGTATACATTCATGTCTCCACAACCAGATTTTGCGCACGCAAGCAAGAAAGCAAGCAATCTCGCATTGAGTCGTTTTAACTCACCAGACAGGAGTAACAGTAAGATTAGTCAAGTGGAAGGGGCGTTCGGTTTGAGCAGTGTGTAGCCAAAAGAGTCAGTACAGAGAGGCGAGGGGGATGGGGCTATTAAGGCTGGGGATGAGTGGGGAGTGAACGAACGAACGAGAGGAGAGGAATAATGGCTTTGTCATTACCGCGAACGAATGTTGTTCGGAGCACTTGAATACACACACAAGCTGTCTACGACTGCATGGCTTAACAAAAGCTAACCAGAAAGGGAGCGAGGAAGGGACACGAAAAACCAATCGATAGTGGAGAAAGAGATGACAGAAGAGAACAAGGAACAATGTAATTAACATTGATGATTCAAAAGCCAAGTTATTATTCATGCCTAATACACAGAAGCGATTCTCACCATAGAAGGCCAGCTCAGTGAGCGTAAAGACAAATGACAAAGTGAGAGCACTTTTAAACGCTCACGAGTTCCGCTCAGTTCACATATCTGAAGCTCTAAGAAACTATACAGAGGCTGCCTTGGTGATGGAGTATTCCAGCCTTGTTTTACTAGTTCACTTTCAGAGGCCTTAATTGGAGTGTTTACATTTAGCAACATAGAGGTCAAGAAAAGTGAATGTATGTTTATATATAAGGGTAAACAGTCTCCGCTTGGTCACAGATGGACATAATCTCTTTATGTTAAGGTGTTTGAATCCAGCCACACTACTATGAAAAAGAAGACTCTATCCGTGGGTATGAATAATTAGGGGAAACACAGCACATGAACAATTGGTTAAGACAAAACCTCATGGAAATAGACTGAAGCAGATTTCTTTTCTTCAGAATATTGCCGGCGTTCCCGATTCTAAACTTCATTATAAGTGTGTTAAAAGGGGAGTACATTACTTCCAGCTACTAGCTGAAGGCCTACAATGGTTTAGGCCCATCCCGAGCAGTCGGTACCTTAGGTACCGAATGTGGGACTGCGTGTAAACAATGTAAAGTGGGAGCACTGTGCAGGACTTCTGTCCAAACACTATTTCACAGGTTTGGGTGGAGCTAGAATCACCAAGTAGAAAATGTTGAGGGTGCCTAGCCGGCAACAGACGGCCAAAAACCGGATGAGTGTTGGCGACCTTATTACCGAGAAGGGCGCATGAGAGAAGTTTGCTATGAAAACCCAAAAGATTTTAGAGTTGATTATCCTGGTGTAGACGAAGAAACCCGCAACTGGCAGTGGAGCAGTTCCACGATATCCAGTTCTGATTATCCCAACTTTTAAATACGTAAACATCTAGAATCTGGTCATCCCGATGTAATCCAAATTAAGGTACCTGATAGTCTATAGCCAGAAAAGACCTGCAGGAATTCGGTAACTGTAGACGTTTGACCGGACAGTGAGATTAAGAATATACCTCGAGAACAATTAATCGTGAACGAGCAAGGTGAATTTTGGAGAAGTACTTCGAAATAAATAGCATTAACTTCAACGCTACAAAAAAGAACAAAAAAAAACTAATTTTAATCGGCTCCTTCAACCTCTTCCCAGTAGTTTTTGAGAACTTTACATAAGCTGTCCAAGCATGCCCTGCTAAAAGATGAAATATGTAACTGCTTAACAGGGAGGAAAATTAGCCTCTCGTCAAGACGACCTACAACGTTTCCTCTCACTGAGAATATCCGAGATTCACTGATACAATCTGTTATGAAAAGCATTGCATTTTATTTTTCCATATGAAACAAGGGACCTAGACACTTATTTCCCGTATTTCTCAACCGATAGTAAGTTCAAATTAACTCTATTGTTGTAGACATAGTTTTCAGGACCTCAAAGATTTTTATTAAAAATCTGGATTCAGGAAGAAACTACTTTTATCAGCACCATGACCGCTGTCAGAAATACTGCTCCCAAGTGAGAAAAAAGCAACACAATATGGGGGTAGAAATCAACCTGCCATACCGAAGGTTGAAAAGCACCGAATAGGCAGACAGACACAGACATGTGGATGGATAAGCAAGTTAGTTAATGCGAGTGGTAGACTCAGAGGTATGCAAATTGCAGCCAAACACACCATCCTACCTAGGCACGTGCCACCATGTTGCTGTTGTTATCGTCGGTGGCGGCAGTAGTAGCAGCAGACGCAACAACACTATGTCTACGCACATACAGACGGATAGGCAAGAGACCATCATAGGCCTATGCGACCAACATATGTCTGGTAGCAACACAGGTCAGAGAGGCAGCAATTAAGGCAACCTACCGAATGACTGGTTTGCCTGCTAAGTAAACACCAGCACCACTGCTTCCGCTACTACAGCTGCTGTGACGCCGAGGGCCACTTAAAACCGAGGGAGGGCGAGAGAGGATTAGGCCAGCTGTTTCTCTGGGCTTGCTCGCTCGCAGGGAGTGGGAGTGAGGTGCTTGAAATTTACGATTGCCTCTTGGGCACACGTGCATACATGCATTCAGACACCGAGCGAACCGTGGGACACAACTACCATCGCTTCCTCCTCTACCTTTGGATTACCGTCTTGATACCTGGAGCAATCAACAACTTGGTCTCTATTCACGAGTGTATTTAGAACTGAAGACGCAGTCAATCAATTTAAGACTAGTTTAGAGAAAGCGGTTAATCAACTCCATCAGGGACCTACTCCAGGACATAAATAAAGGCTATTGGTTTGAACTTTGCTCACACATTTTTAGACATTTTCCCCTAATAGAGGTATTAATATCTTTCACAAACCGTGCCTACTAGACCGCCTGCACCATCCGTAGCACTCACGTATGCTTTTTTTTTAAAACTCAGTCCTTGCGTTCAAAAGGCGTTTGGAAACTAGAAGTGTTTGGCTTAAAGGTACTCAAACAACAAATAACTATAATCTGGGTGAATCTGAGCCATGACTGCTGTTGTGCTAATTGGCAAAACGGACATTAAGCTGGTCTTTTGAAGAGGATGCAATGAGGAAAATTTCCTGGTTGAATGGTTTACGAATACGGACTTTGTGTTGATAAACAATATCTGCGATCAATCCCTTGAAATTTGAGAGGCTTAAAGCATCAGTCTGAACCAGAAACCTGCGACCAGGGCAAATGCTAACCTGATGATTTTGATGGAATTCTACGATAAATTCGTAAACATTGACGTTAAAGTTCTACAATTTGGTAGACCAGTTAATTGCAGCAGTTGAAACAGCGCCATGATCTCATAACACAGACAAAAATTAGAGTACGAAATTTCCCGTTCAGAGTCTAACGGGCCTCAATAGAATACATTAAATGAGTGCGCTTGAAACTAATGGCCAATGGTGTTTTATTCTAACAAGTTTCGATTCTAGATAACCCCAAAATGAAATCACAGATGTTCTTGATGGAGCTTTTTTGGCGCTAATAAGGACCATACTAATCAGGCAACGAAGTTAAAGGTATATTGGTCACCTACAGTCCCGTACATACGGGAGTATGTACGCTTTAATGACATTTTATCAACCTTACCGTTCAACCTTAAACTAAGATTTATAGGCAGCTTTAGTACGGAGTTTCTCAACTAATGACTAGCAGGTTGGATTCATCGATGTTATTTTAGAGGTCGGACAGGTGGTGTGTGAGACCTCTCCCGCATAACCGCACAAATCCCCGGAATTGAGAGAAAAATGAAACCAATTAATAACACGCAGGGATGAGTAAGGAAGAGGGAGAGATAAATAGTTCAAAATAACAATTAAAAGCAGCAGCAAGCTAATGCTGAAGCTACTCCTAAAACTTTAATTTTATCCCTTCTTACTGTAACTGGGTCTCAGGTTGACTTAGAGCAATCAGATACATTATGGACTAGCTCTCAGGAGGAGTTGTACAACAGTGGGAAACGGAAGAGAAAGAGTCTGAAAGGTTACCTCGAAGTATCTGATAGGAGAGGGAGATAGAGTGAGAAAAGGGAGTAAATGCACAGACCAAGTCTCCTCTCCTCGTTTGTCCATGAAAAAAAGGGGGAAATATAAGTATGCAGAGTGAATGCAGTCGGCGAGGCGCGCCTATCATGACAACATAATAATTACAAGGAAGAATGCACCTCAAGACTGGAGGTGGAAGCGCAAAGGTTAAATCTTTCTCAGAATTCTTCTTTTCGCGGTTGCCTTTTTTTGAAGGACTGTTGGTGTTAATGCCAAGCCAAACCCCCAACATTGCACACTCACACACATACGGACGTCATGTTGTCAGCGAGGCAGTCCGCAGGCGTCTATCTGGTTAAGGTAAGACCCAGAATTCGAAATAGAGATTTGTAGACAGGCAAGTAGGGTAGCTGGCAAAGGCGGATGCGGTTAAATAATCACTTCGAGCCCTTCTAATGGCAGCAAACAACTCGAGATTGGTGAGGGATAACGAGGTTTGCAAGTAACCTTCTACTAGATGGTCCATGGAGATACGCATGCAAAAGCAGACCGAGGGAAGATCAACAATGTACCGAAGAGAGACTGCTAAATGAGCCTCTCATTCTGATTATAAAGTAGAATACAGTGGCTTGAAAAATTTCTCTACCTTTAGTGGTACCCAAAGAGCCAAGTCGTTATAGACAGACATGGTGAAGCAATGAATTGTACATCTGGAATCCTATCAGCCTAATTAACGACACCTAGAAAAACAATTAATGAGGCGAAGTGCGAGGGTGCTGGGACTTAAAACTGAAAGGCTGAGATAAAATCGGAAAGGATGGATCTCGAAATGAAGCAACAGATAAAACAAACTCAACTGATTGTTCCTTCCTACTCATAACATCCCAAAATATTTTTTCCGCATATTGAAATGAAAAACTTAAAAGCAAGCTAAAACCTAGAACTATTATCTAGAGCTATTCAGCTGCGAAATAACCCATTCCTGATTTATGAGTTACCAACACTAATATTCCATTCGTCCCAGCCCATATTGGGGAAAGGACCTCGCTGACCTAGCTGGGAATTTTAGATTATCAGCAGGAGAATAAAGCACAAAAAATAAGAGACCTCGGCGAAAGCGACTTCTACCCACATTCCAGCGAGGGATCATATATGTGGCAAGCTGCTGGCCAGCTGAACTGCACAGCCATACAGTTTTTATACATCACACCAGGGGAACGTAACCCAAAGTCCTCGTTTGCGGATAAATCTCGAATTCTTCAGAGCTTCTGCTAAAGTTAGTAGCTGTTGAAAGAACGATAAGTTATTCTAATGCCTGTAATTAGAAGTTAGAGGATCTATTTCAATCAAAATTAAGACAGCATTAACAGTACAGGACACTAGGCACCAAGTGATTTATGAACTCGAGATGAGACGATTCAACCAAGGATTGATCAAAAACTACCGATTAGTACAAGAACTAAATTAGACCGCGATTACAGCTCAAAGAGCAAGTCATTTACTCAACGAAAGCCTTTCCTTAGAAACGAACAACACAGACCTAAATTAAAAGCGGTGAAATTCTTGGAGACTTGGTAATTCAGAACAATTGAAGGAAAATCGAATCACAAAAGAATGACCTTCCTCTTTGAATGATAGCCTGAGACGGTTTCACAAATCTTGAAACATCCTACCAACCGAGAAGATATTCATTTCCCTAGTTTTCCTGGCAACCATTTTCAAATGTTTGCTCTACCACCGTTTAGGCCTCAACAGATAAGGTAGAACCGATGAAAGATCTTCATAGGAACCGAGCTAGTCTAAGCACCTTTTACCCATGGACCTTATTCCATGTAATCTTTACTTGCTTTGGCATCAGCTTGGGCTCATCGAGAGTCATCGACTGCGGAGAAGTCTGTTTGAAAAAAACTCTCTTCTTATTAGCTCCTGAATCCTTTAGGACAAGTAAGTACCTACCTACTGTTAGAATTCGAGAATCAACCCCACTGCTGAACATTACCTAGTTTCAGAGGAAGGATTCATCAAAATGCATTAATAGCAATATCACCAGAAGGATTCTCAGGTGATTATTATTCTCGCTTCTGTCACATATGGACACATCAACTTTCCCTGACACCAGTCAACAGCTCAATTAACTTAAGACTAAGAATACACCACTAAGTCAAACTCAATGTATATGCACTTTTCCAAAGGAGAACATAAAATACAGTAATAAGAAACCTCCATCTGCTTGAAAGAAAGTTAAATCTGAAAGTCAGGAACCCCAATATCTCAATGTAATCAGTCTTCATCAAGAGCTGGCTGGGTGATTGACCTTGCAGCATCGAGGTAACCTTGTGCCTTTGAACTTATGCTGGAAAATTGTAAAGGCTCACGGTCACTTAGGTGACAATCTTATAATTCTCAAGGCCCCGACACCTCGATCCCTTAGACAAATTTGAAAGGACAGACCAAGCAAGGCTTTTGCTACAGCAAGGGAAGCAAACGGATATTGACAACACGATCACTGGAAGAAATTTAAAGGAAAGAAGCATTTGAATGCCAAATAGAAGATTCATAGATGCCCTACAAAGCTTTAGCATGGCTAAAAGGATATTTAAGAGAATCAACCATTCCCTAATCAAACTAATAGAAACTGAGAGTCACTATCATTTAAGTCTCTCAGTACCTACCCTGCATCAGGTTAGCCGTCTATAGACAAACCTTCACCCTTTTACTATCCTATGGTGATGACATAATTCTCCAGCTATTTCCTGCCAGTCGGTCAATGTGGCCGTTCGATAGGCAAAATAAATCTCTTTTTCATATCCGCGACGCCTGATTTGTTAGTGAGAGAACAAGTTTGGGAGACCTAAAGGGATGCCGGGTATTTGAACTTGGTGGCCATCTGCACACAGAGAGAAGCTGAAAAGGATACATGACGAAGATAAGATGGCTGACTATGAGGTCTCTCAAAGATAAAGCTTAAGAGAGGTCTTTGAACTACGATTGAGGAAGTCATATACTGCAAGAGGAACGCTGGTCAGTGCCGATCAAAAAAAAGAGCAGCGGGGACCCCGTGTGCTAATGACTGTCTCAATGAATTATTTCCCTACTCGCATTACTGCATACTATGCCATGATTTCAATAATTGCATTAACTAATACACACTAAAAGATAAGCTAATTGGGTTCCTTCTCGCTGGACTAGGAGACAGAATTCCTCCGTGGTGCATATACAAATGGATTTTCCCAGTATCCGCAATGCATTTTAGGTCCCTGCGTTACCGCTAAACCGCCACCACGCAAGCTGTACCAATTCAGTAGCGGATGTCCTCAAAACGAGATAATCCATTCGGACGAAGTTTATCATTCACATCTTTGGAAACTTTAGTTAAAATGACTTGAACCTGCCCTATCGGCGAGTGAAAATAAAACCTAACACAGGAAGTAATGAATCAAGGGGACAATAGATACAATATGGAATCTTTCATAATCTTTATGGCCTGAGTGATGGTTAATTGTTAATTAAATGTCCCGTTAGAAAAAAATCTGCAAAGTTCAAAGAATGAACAGACGAGAACGAAGAGAACAATAGATCGTGCATACAAGAGACAGCCAGTCCTCGAAATAGGAATCAACGATATTCGTTTGAGAAACAAAAAACAGGAATAATGGGGACACAACTCTGTTTTACAAAAGCACAATCAAAAGCGAACTTCCTCCCATTAGATATTTTAAAAGAAGAGAATTTGAGGCAAAAATAGTGACTGTGATTGAAGATAAATTTGTAATACCTTCGCTCTCAACTGCTACTGAATCCACCAGGTAAGTTGAGTAAACGAGAACTGTCCGACTCGAGATGACTTTAATGTAAAACCATCTTGGAAATATCCAGGCATCACCTATTAGACGATCAAAAAAGGCTAGAATTAATAAAATTGTAGAGTATGACCTTTGCTTGAGTGCCACCACAATCTCTAATGTGAGAGACTAATCTGTCGATAGTCATAGGTGCCCTGGATTACCCCTACAGGGGGAAAATACTCTAATAAAAGCCTTTCTCTGAGTGAATCAAAGATGACGATCTTACATGGCCAAAATTCATTCAGAACGCGTACTGTTATTCGGTCCAGTTGACTCTAAATACTGTTGCCCAGAAAAACAAATCTGTCTTCGAAGCTGAAAGGATAAAAGGTTGAGCATCCTGCTGTCCTTCCTAGATAACCAAAGAAGACCCCACTAACGAAAAGCGCATCACAAAATTGAGAATCAACATGAAATTAAAAAAAATGAGAGGCAATTAGACTGAACGTCCTTTAATTCGTCAGGTATTGAATCAGAGAACACAAAAAATTTCAAAAGAGACCACTTTGGCCGATGAGTGGGTCTCTGAATGACCAGATATTATTAATATTTCACTTTCGATAAATAAACTGCATCAACCGCACTTGAAAGATTTGCGTATGTGATGTGAACGATTGAAAAATATCAACTAGGGCCAAGTTCAGGACTGACCCAATTTCTCAACCTTGGAGCCAACTCTCAAAGGAATGCGAAGTGCAAATATGCTAAAATCGAAGAAACGCTCCGACATTATGGATAAGATCCAAAAATTGCAATTGTCCCACCTCCAGAACCTTCCAAACTTGAAAGAAACTAGCGCAGTCGCAGCGAGGCTTCAATAGACTCCTACTGCTACTTATATCGAGCTTGGGGAAGGCAGAGGACGAGAAAAGCAACACTAATCATTATTATAAGAAGCAAAAGGCCTCCAAACTTGAAGAGCAAAAAGGACGAAAGCATTCAAATTCTCTTGATACCCCGCACCCCTCGCAAAACCTAGATGACTATACCCTCCTCTGTCCACTTAGTAGCCATATATACAGGTTGTCGGTGGTAGTACGGAATCGATGAATAGTTGACCAACTGATTAAATACCCGACCAATGTAGGGCTGTTCGCTAAACGAAGAAGATCCCTGAAGTAAAGTCTTTCGAATTCAATGTGGAAGGCTGCTTTGAGCCAGCATTGAATTCAAAGTGGGTATTTGAAAATTTACAACAATAAAATACGCACTGTTCCGGGTAGTAATAAACTAAAATATTGTCACGAATTCCAAAGCAAGAAATAGCATGAGACTATCGATAGAGTTTAGTAGGTTTAAATTTCAGAGAATCGCTAGGTAAACGTAAGAAAAATGAATTTAGGGATAATCTAATTGAAATACACAGTTTCAAATTCAGATTATTCCGAAAATGATGAAATTTAAAATTGGTGCAGACGAAAGTTAGGCGCTTTCATCAAAATTTCAGGAAATTGGGGCACTGAAGCAACGGGGAAGACAGACAACATGAGGTCGACATAAGAGAATTTGCCATCACTGGCGCCTGCCAACTGGATGCGAGACAGTTGGAAGTTATCAAATAAATAAAGACCACCTAACTACTAATTAAATTTACAGTCGATTACATGAACATGAATAAAATGAATTCCCAAGTAAGTGACTCACCTACCGATACCCCTATCGTCCATGAGAAGTAAAGTGAGGTGGAGTTTTCCAATTAAAACAGATAGATAGAGGTTGACATTTTGTGAGTAAAACGTCGAAGAGGATGCAGCGGACGAAGAGGAAACTAACTGCGAATTAAATGAACTGGCTGGAACGAATTTCGTTGTTATAATGACTAACCAGTTTCTAATCGGTTCCCAAATAGCTCGCCTATGTGAACCTATCTGACGTTGGCAAATGCGTTTGAAATAGAACTCGAAAGAAAAATTCGGCTTGTTTTGCTTCACAGTAGGATCAAACAAACTCACAGAATCATCTAATGTCTACACTCTCATTGAAACATTCGGAAATCAAGACGTGCTATGGAGCCGGCCGACATGATACATTCACGAATTATTAAGGCATCGGCCAATGACTCACGTCTTGACAATGTCCAAAGTTGAAAAGGTGCATGCAGTGGTGTGGATAGCATCGTATAATTACAATATGCACACCACCGATTAGATAGAAGTTGTAGGGTTATGGCGAAAGAGTTGCGTATAAATGGTTTGTTATGTCGATGGTAAATTTTGAGTGGCCTCGGGACCACCACCTAAATGTCTCAACACAAGAGTGACCTGATCGTTCAACCGCCGATGAAAGTCAGATCAGCTAGCCCAACCAATATCGAGATGCAAAAAAGGAATCATACTTTCGGCTAGTGCGCAATCTGGACATTATAATAGCGTAATCAGGATACACACGGATTACCAGAAGTCTAAATTACCATCACCTCCAAATCCTCGTGCGCCTGCGGGCTCTGAACCTAATAGCGTGTTTAGGACATTTCGGAGTCGTAACGGTGTTTTGTCAAGTAGATGAGAGAAAAAACTATCCCTAAAACGTATTTTCGCAGGTCTAGCATCCCTGCAGCTTGCGTTATTTGTGGAGGGATGTTATTTTGAGACTCGAATTTACTATGAGTTTGCTTGTATGACAGGGATCATTGGCAGAAAAGATTGGGGCTTGGTTTTCAATTTAGACGCTAAAATGAAGTTGACAACATTGCACAACTCGCTCGTTAGAATTTTACAACAACGTTTGGCAGCGTGCTACAGCAGACACTAATCAAGAGGGTTGGATGAAGAAGGGCGTATCCTCTACCAGAAGTAAGAGACTAACACACCAATGTCAACCATATAAGTTACTGAGTTCGCATGACATTCCATGACCATTCATGATAAGGTTTCAGTTGTTTCCGAGAAAAAGATGCACCGCTGCCAAGAGTCGCATCAGACAAGGCGGGATTAAGGCCATCTTGATAGAATCTGAAATGAGAGTAGGGCTCAGAGAAGAACTGAGTCAAACTTCGGTTAAAAGTTCAGGGAGCAGAGAGCCAAATGTGGATATACTAGGCTGAACTGGTGTGCGTGGTAGGTTGCCATATCAACAGAGTTGGGAAATTCGAACTGATATGGGAGGTAGTGTGAGATTGGAACATTCTTTTATACCAGCCAAGCGACGGAAGTAAGACTAATTGGCAACTCTAATTAAGAGTATTGTTAGCATAGCAGCGAAGATGGAGTTATTAGCTAGAGTCCTACGAGATAAGTCGACAAGAGATAAGCGAATCCGACGTTAGAGAAAACCCAACCGAATGCGTGGATTCAGTGCTCATGGATACTCGACGAAAAAAAACCATTGGTGAATTTTTATTTCGAAAACCGGGAAACATATCCACCAATTTTACATTAACGAATCAAAGAAGAAGCAGTTCTGCCTGCTTTGGAATAATGTTTTGCAAGTGAAGATAGGCAAAATCATGACCTACGTTCGAGTGAGAGAAGAAACTTGCGTAACAAATGTGATTTCACACGTGAAGAAATGACCGAGGCGCGGGCCACCACTATGCAGACTGAATGTTCGTTAAACAAAACCGGGGGTGTAAGTGGAGCACATGCTCACAGATGCAATAGCACGAGTCTCACGAGAGGTGAACTAAAATGGTCTGGATTTGCGTCATTTGGCTGCGTAGTAATAAAAATAGGGAAGTAGAGGAGTATGAAAGCAAAGAGACTCGGCTCCTAGGTGAAGCAAACGGATTCTAGTTAGTGAAGCCAAAACTGAAGTTACAAGTGATAAAGCGCAGACGTTTTAGAACAGTTTAACAGGAATCATAGGTATTATCACGACGATACCCGAACATTCGAAGTTTTAATAAATTATGATTGAGCTGAATTTGAGAGATGACTTACTCAGGGGGAGAGAAGACATTCACAGGAAGGTCACCAGGTACGCAGCTGCGAAGATCATTCAGTCTAGAGACGAAAACAAAGCAGTGAGAGGCGTTTTTTCTAGTATGAATGTATTAATTCAGCAACGAAGAATAGTGCAACCAGCAGAAGCAATCACACCGTTACAAAATACATACTATTGAATAATTTAAAGTAGAAATAAAAAATTGGATTTGAGAGACCGTATAACAAAGAAATCAGAGAATTTCCTGTACTAGTTAAGATTTCTCGGAAACAAGCCAAGTTACAAAATTAATAGTACTGTCATTCTTAAATTATCAGTAGAATAAATAGGAAAATGATAAGTGCATTTCTGTTCTGCGTTAATCAATGTCACAGAGCAGACATTCCGCTTTCCTTGAATGAGAGTACACCTTATTGTATAGAAGGTTTACTGTTGTAAGAGCACGAAAATTGAATCAAAAGCGAGACAGGTAGCAAGAATGGAAGACTAAAGATACTAATAATGAGCAGAGACAGAGTAGACACTGATACGATTGGACATAAAATTAAATGGTAAGAAATTGAGGGAAAACCGAAAGATCAGGGCGTCAGAACAAAGAAACGGAGAAAAAACAACATAATCACTCAGCTTAAGGAAGACGAAAGTAGCCTACGAATCTGCCCTTCAACAGTTACAAACTTGAACAAAACCTAGAAAACCTCAATAAAGTGCATGATGGTGCAATTCAACTGGCTATTTGTCTGCACTTTATTTCTTGACTAAATTTTGAAGTCTCTTAATATTCGTTTGAACGTATTAATTCCCCTTCATTGAAAGTTGGGATGGATGAGTGATCTAGGACCTCACATACTTCTTTTGATTTCTCTTGACCATCTGTTTCTTATTCTAAAGCTAAACGCTGACGTGAATTCTATACTATTTATAGTGACTGAGACAGAAAATAAATTTAAATCAATTTTTTACGTACATCCTATCCCTGTATCCAGGGAACTTCGAGTTACCACCAATGAGGAGGATATTGGCCATAGCACCTGGTCGAACAGCGGATGGAAGACGTTCAGTGAGAAGGTACTTTGAAGCCTCCGATATGCCCATCTCGGAGTAGCCCACATCGGAAGGATGGAAGAGCAATTCGGGTACAGTGAAACGCTCGTTATTGAGTCGAAGTGTGTAGCCCTGAAGTTTGGCGCGTTCTACGGCGTCTTTGGGCCGTTCGGAGGGAGGCAGAAGATATCCACGATGCACGTCAATGTAGTCAGGCAAGACATAATTTCGAGCTATGGTATTCTGTGAAATTTCCCGCGATCTTTGGGAAAAATCGAATTATTAGACAGTACTATACCCTGACTTTTGGTTTTGAACTGATGGTATACTTCGGACTTTGAAAAGTTTTATTACGGTAATATGAATCTCGGTAGTGTTTCGTACAGCATCGAAAATCAGTGTAGCTTTACAGTAGAAAGCTGTAAGGTGTACAATGTAGTAACTAGGAATGGAGGAATTGAAGGCAAATAGACGGAACGTATGTTACAGAAATCCAGAAGTGTAAGGTGGTAGAAATTAATGATTTCATAATTCGTTTGGAGACCGTTCATTGAAGTTTGCTCAGCGTCTGGCTAGCTTGTACTACATTCTCAAAGCAAAATGATTATTTCATGACATATTTAATTCGAAGATCCTCGTTGAAGCCTAATTAATATAAATACTAGCTGTGTGCATTAGAAAATGCTAGCGATTAAAATGTACTGTTTTGTGCTTGCATTTTCTAGGCTCTAGTGGAATAAAGAATACTAGCAACCCATTAGGAGAGTCAAAAATAAAAAAGACACTAATATATGCATTTACGACAGAACAAAACAAGGACTATCAATTACATAAGGTCGAAAATCAGACTAAAACGTCGAACAGATTAAATAAACTAATTAACCGAAGTAGACAAATAACTCACTTAGCAAGAGCAAGGTCTTTCCAGAAATCCTTCGAGACGAAGCAAGCATCTTCTTTACACTGGTTCATAATGTAAATCTCACTACGAACATCAAGCTGTCGATACGACGTGATTTCAATCAAGCGATTTGTCAAAATTTTGCCTCCCACACAGAGTCTAATAAATTAAAGGTACAACAATCTGCGCTACCTGAGAGCAAAATCCTTCATAATTTTCCCATCAGCCATAGGAAGAATATGGGTGAAAGAATATCCACTGTCAATTATAAATGAATAACGTGAGAGACGTTGAGGGGTCTCCATACGATACTTGTAAGCAGCGTAAAATGAAGCTAACATTAAACATTAATGTTAAGAAATGACAGTCACGATTAGCTCGAACAAGCCCAGCCACATGATATTCTTCAAAGAAGAGCTCATTCAACGTTTCTTTCGTAGAAGAGAAGTTAAAGTAAGGTTCCGTAATAAAGAGATTAAGAGAGGAAAAATCTAATGATTTCTGGTTATGGATTACAAAAAAAATAAACGCGTACGGAATTTAGGTAGCTCCCTAGGACGCTATCAAGTATTTGCTTTTGTGCATCCCAATTATTGATATAACCCTAGCAAATGTGATGATCAGGATACAGTACCTTTTTAAAGGGGTATGTACCAAATAAACCAGATGGATTTTTGCAATCCTCCACCTCATTTCCAATAAAATTCCGACCGGAAATATTCTTCGCCCTGTAAATACAATTATCAGCGCAACTAAAACGCGTAAGAATAAAGATAGATGATACTTTGGCTCCCTTTCCGAAGATAATCCAAATTTGATAGAACCACCGCCCAAATCAACAACAAAGGACAGCAGTGACATTAAAGCATCCACAGATAAGATAAGGTGAAATCTGATTGGTGCATTTAAAAATATTGGTCAGGGTCAAGCTTTGCAGCGAACTGCAAGGTTATCATGATATATTCATGGTTTTCAATAAATAATGTCCACGGCTCGACTAAAAATAATTATTAATGACAGACATATGAATAGGAGATCCAAAAGTTAGCCAACAATTTATGCATCGACCATGAACAAATGATGACTTTATATCATATACGCTTCTATCAAGTTAAACTCTTCCTATGTAACGCTTTCAAATAGGTGTTTTTGTCATCTTGCAGTACTTCACTCATCCGCTCATCCACCTTTGAATTTCTAAGCAAAAACTTAAATTGCTGTGGTCCATGACCGAATGTTGTACCTCAAATTTTAATTTGTGTGCAAAGAAAGCTTTTAGTTTATTCGTTTCTCTTTTTGCCTTTTTGAGAGGCTTTTAACGACTTGCTTAATCGTGGTGTCCAAGCAGTTGAAACAGGCAGTGGAGCATCTGTCATCTAGGGGATTTCCCCTAAAATAAGTGGGGTTAGAATGAGGAAATATTGATGACTAGTTAAATTAATTGTCACATTTATCTCTCATTATCAAATAAGTGCCTTACATCGGTGAAAAATAACCATCGGATGGACCTTCTTGAATAACCAACAAATAATTCCACACAGTTTTGATGGTAGCTAGAGTTATTTACGGCACTGAGGATAGGAAAATAAAGCCAATTATTTAAGTTTTTGCATTCTGTCACTTAGATTTATTATTAAATGCTCAAAAATTACAACTTCAGTACCTTTGATTTTTTGAACTACACCAATGCATTTATCGACATCCTTGAAGTTAATAGCGCACTTTTTTGATATCCGATTTTGTCAAAAAAGGGAAAATGGGAACTCGCGAGGAGAGGCAGCCTGCAAAATGCTCTGACTTACTTACAGTTTTCAATTTGGTATTATAGGGATAACATGAATTAACGTTTAAGTTTGATCGAAACCAAAATGGTTATTTGAACGAAACAGCAGTTTTGGCAGCGCTGAAATCTTTGGGATTCAACAGAACTCATGGCGAATTGCGTCTTGCATTAGAACAATGTTCAATTGATTTTTCGGACAAAAAAATAGATTTCCCACAGTTTAAACGAGTGAGTTTGCGTTATTTCTTACTTTCTAGGTCTATCAAGTATTTTGTAAACAAGAGGCATCAGGATCCGTTGACTCTCAATCAGTTAGAACCACTATTTATCAGTATGGGTCTTCCGTTTCTCCGAACGGTGACGATACCCTCCACAGCGTTAGCGAGGATGAGCAGGTTGCCTTTTGTGGTTGGTTAGAAAGGTACTATGTTATATATTTCTCGAATTTCTTTAGAAATCTGCGGGATGACGAAACCTGCAGAGCATATTTTCCTTTCAAGGAAAACGGTGATGATCTATATGAAAAGTGCAACGATGGATTTTTATTATGGTATTCAATACTCGCCTTGTTCCGCACTCATGCCACGTCAGGTTCACTCCCTGCATGTTTGATTTTATAGTAAAATCATTAATTGTTCTGCCCCTCAAACAATCGATCTTCGAGCTCTTCACCGAGGACAGCGATTGACAACTTACCAGGTGATGGAGAATATAACCCTGGCTTTGAACAGTGCTCGAGCGATAGGGTGTAATGTAGTGAACATTGGAGCAGCGGATATTATGGATGGAACACGGCATTTGCTACTTGGACTCCTCTGGCAAATCATCAAGGTCTCTTTTGTGATTTTCAGGACCATACTTAAGAAAAAACATATCAACCACAGTTATTTTACATTTTAATTATCACCTAGCGAATAACTAATCTTTCCTTTTGATTGAAAGATTGGTCTACTACGCCAGATTAACGTAGTAGCACACAGTGAGCTAGTAGCTCTTCTAGACCAAGACGAGACAATTACTGAATTCGCAAAGCTGTCTCCTGAACAAATTTTAATGAGATGGGTCAACTATCATCTGAAACGCGCTAAATGTGATGCTCGAATGGAGAATTTTACTCTGGATGTAAAAGTATGTGAAGCAATGAATTACTTTCAATAAATCGAAACTAGAAAACTCACAGTGAATGTTTTTATCCGCTTGATTCTTTTATTTAATATAGTTCATCTTTTTTTAATATTTCAATACTTTTTCAAATCATGTTAATAAAGTCAACCTACCACATATATTTACGATATGCAATCAAACTAATTTTACTTTTTAGTTTTTATTAACAGAATAAATTCCACACTGGCTGTGAATAAACGGGAACATAAAAAAAGCTCAAATACATCTTAGAAGTGTTTTGAGAATATCTATGCTAAGACAGCATGCAATTGTTATTCGCTAGTAAAAGATATTTATCTGCACTTGCTAAATATGCCGGATTTGTTGAAGATCATTTTTGGTAGATCAAATGTGGACGACATCACTAGCGAACCGTTTTCCTGAGCCTACTAATTAGCATGAAAATAAGCTACTGTAGCCCTGGAATGGCCATTTCTGCAGCTCCATGTCTTCGTTCTCTCGTTCTGTCCGTCTGCAAAAAAATGTGGTAGATCGAGATCCCTTTGCACCACCCTAATATTGTTTGCATCACATTAGGTACTAGGAGGCATTAGCATAATCGCCCTTCTACATAGGCATCATTGTGGTAATATGCTTATATATCTTGGTGCATGACTGAAACTATAAGCATGTGGGCCTGAGATGTACGCACTAAGTGGACTTAAGATGAAAGTATGCATGTGTGAGACCTCGTTTTTGCATTTTCATCGATCACTTAGTCATTTGTCAGATATAAAAGAGGAACAGTTTGGATCGCTAAGAACAATATTAAAGGTCGGATAGTTAACCGAGCATACAAGTTTACACTACGTTAGCACTAGAGGAACCAAAATCTCAGCTGACCGAAAATTTCATCGTTATTCTTGGTAACATTTGCTCTTGTTATGATATATTAGTCGCTCAAACAAAAGGGAAAGGCAAAGAAGTGCTACAGTTTTTTTAGAATATTTCACACGATTACTGAAAGCATTGGACTTATCTATAGACGCGAAAGATCCAGTGAAATAAAACAAGTTCTCAAAAAACATATAGTTTAATAAAGTAACCATCTAATATATAGAGGTTTGGACTGCATTACATTTGAATATTAGATTACAAGGGAGACTGAAAACATGGTCATCAACCTGATCTATCAAACAAATATTGTTTCTAGGTGTCTGTAATCTTCACACCCTCTTATTTTGGTGTGATGTCTTCACAAATCTCATTTAGCATCGGCTTTTTGGGTTAAAAAAAGAGGATGAACGCAATTTCAGTTTACTCTGTACATCAAAGAGCTACGTAAACCTCGAGTTAGCCCTCCACATGACACGTGAAAGATATTCTAGCACTAGAATCTCCAAGCCGGTGGTGATATTCTCCATTATAACACTGAGATCTACGAAGTTTAGGTTTCAATAGACCATATTTTTTATAGTTGACCTTTTGACGTTTAAAATCACTGCTTGTAAAAGTAAAATAGCATTTAAGAACCCCATTTAGAATTAGTTAGTGCAAACGGAACTAGTAGTCAGGCGCCCATATATCAGACTGCGTTTAAATTTCTTTATGTAAATTGTCCAGTTCATAACTTCATAACCATTTCGGCCGTTTAATGTTTTCATAGAAGTCAAGCCGGAGTGGTATTATGCATTTGTGTATCACGCCTATTTGATGAAAGTAAACAATGACTGCGAATGCCTTGCTTCTCTTATAAATGCATGATGAAGCCTGTTTTTTATACTTAGGACTGTGAAGTCTACGCATACCTTTTGGAGCAAATCTGTCCTCCCGAAAAAAAGCCATTCTTACATTCAGCTCAGGTAAATATGCTCCTAAGTTGTATGATTTCAAAATACAATGAATGCATTAAAAAGTATAATTAAAGCGTGTGCGTCAAAGAATTAGCTGTAAATTCCGTCAAGGGCTTTTCTATTCTAATTTTGTGTGTTAAGCTTTCAAAATAAAGAAGTAAATAAGCTACTAACATATCATAAGTATCAATTTTGTTGTAATAAGCACTTTATCTCGATTCTTACTTAAGGCAATTCTAAAAGCTGCTGATTTGGACCAACGCGCAGAGATGGTGCTACAAAATGCCGAGAAGCTTGACTGTAGGGTGTTTGTTCAACCAAAGGATATCGTAAATGGCTCCATGAAATTGAACTTGGCCTTCCTGGCGAATCTCTTCAATGCCAATCCCGCCTTGGGTCCCGTATCGCCTTCACCCCCGCCAGTCGTTGAGGAGACCCGGGAAGAGCGAAGTAAGTCCCAAAATTTTTAAATTCTCCTCCTCTCTCCTCCTATGGCTTTCTCGGCTTTTAAAAAGCCAAACTGATCAAACTGATAAACCAGTTTCGACATAGTTGTTTAATACTGAATGGAGTAGAATTAAAGGCAAGTGGCTGTTTTACTGAAAGGGCGTTAATAAACTTCTGGCAAAACCCTCAGCACACTTTTTCCCCCGTTAGAACTCTCGATACAAGTGGAAACTCTTTTGAAAGCCGTCAGTATCGATAGAATTCCATGCCCAATTAAGCCATGAATGAATTTAAAATTGTGATAAAAAGTTGAAATATTAATAGTTGACAGATCAATAATAAAATTTGAATTATGCACCATTAAAAAATATTTAATAAGGGGAGGAATCGAATTTTACACTTACTACTAATAAATAATTAAATAGAAATAAATATTTGCCAGTTGCTTATCTTCTTAGTCACAAAAGTTTTAGCTCATATACATCGGTCTGTTAAATAAAACAAAACTTATACAGTACTGAATTTTTTCCTTTGTTTATCTGCCAGCCGAAATTCCCAGCATATTCTTAAGCTAATAGTTAGAGATAAAATAATCAAATAATCTCGATCATGGAAGACTTCATCTAGGAATTTTGTTTATGAAGGAAGATAGCCATTAAAATTTTGAAAAGAATCTGGAAAACTAGCTGAGTGGAAAGAATTGAGAGTAACCACTTACGTTATTTGCAGAGTTGACCCTGACTGAACCCCGCTATCTCAAATAAAATTTCAAATAGCATCGAACAGTTTCGGAAGGTTTCCTTAAGTAATTGTTCAACAATTGGATTATACTTCCTTGCATTATACAAGGGGGATTCGATGTAAGCTGAATTCTTGTAACGAATGCTGAGCATCACCAGTAATTTAAGTTGCCTTTTAAATGAAGAACTGAACAATATATTTTCTGGGAGTGATATCACAGCGACATTGCGGTGATGAGTAACCATGCCCGTTACACGGAAGACCGAGTTCAGTTAATAATGGCTGAGCTGGTTCGTACTGCGAATGGAATGACTAACCACTTTGGCTAATGCTGAATTGCAGAAGGGCGATTGTAGGGGAATTCTACAAACAGAGCTACCAAGGTACACTTCCTCTGCACTAAAATGCCTAAGTGTGTGTCTTTATCGGTGAGTAGTCATCTAGATAAGAGGCAGTTTTCACCTACTTTGAGGGTTCATCTCACAAATAGGTGCTAATAAATTTGATTTCATCACATTCTATTGGCTAAAAAATGAAATCTACAGTAAAAGTATAACAGAACTCCCTAATAGTTAGAGTTTACCATTATTCACCCTCCTTCAAATGCTAAAAGGTGATTTCATTATGAGTGTTGGTTCACAACCACACAAAGAATTGAAAACTGAATTTACACAGCGATCTTACCAGACACCGCAGTTTGAACCACTGAACAAATACAGACACACAGAAAGGCAACAAGAACCGAGAATCATATTTTTGTCAGTTATTAATGAATTTCTTGCTAAGGTATTCTAAATTATGCTGAAATGGTCAGTCCTCGTGCATTTATCATTATTCTAAGAAGGAATTCAAAAATGCCCCTGAAACAGGCCTTAGTCATATTGACTCCTCCGAATTCTATTGAATATGCATTACTTGGACAATGACAATTTTATATTGAATAAATCCACTAATATAAAAGCGACGTTTGGTTGTTATTAGAGTACTCTTTCACAAATTAGCATCATTATGTTTAACCCCTTATAAAAAGCATTTTAAAGTCAAAGCAAACATGTTCGAAAGATTTATATTTTTCTAACAAGAATGCTGAATGAGTTGCACCGTGTACAAGAAATCAGCGAACTTATATTATCAGAAATTCGTCGTTTTGGCAAAAATGAGTATACTTAAACGCATTGTTTATTTTGTGCCAAAATCGGGAAATTCGCCTAAATTCCCTGTTTTAAATGAGGCAGAGGAGGCTAAAGGGAGGAGGAGGGATTTAGTCTTAGTTGTTACCAATAGTAACGCAGTTTTGTCTGGTTTTTGGTAGGCCCCACACCTCCTCCATCCCCTCCACCAAATCCACCTTCCCCGACACCCCCACTGCCAAAGCCCCCTAGTCGATGGGAGTGTCTGTTGGCATGGTTCCGAGCCCTCCTGCCACAGGCCTCCACCTCAGGTGGCATACGGCTGCCCCATGCTTGGTACCGGGCTAACTATGACCTTGTTGAGGGAAAAGATGCCAAACTAACCGGCAAATACCTCGCCGAGTAATTTGGCCATCAACTCTCACGCCCACATTCTGTTACTTATTATAACTACATCACTGGTTGTGCAACTGAATTTCGATTGTGTCTATATACCCGATCAAGCTTTTCTCATCTTTTTGTGAGAGGTGATTCCTTGACAGAAATAGCCATTGGCCATTTGCATGCGTACGACAGAAATGTAAGTGTCAGTGACAAACTCATTACCATTTATTTCAGGTTGTGTTAAATTTCAATGTTTATTAGCAAGAAGCTTGTTGTTTTCATTCTAATAAACAGACCGCATTTGAACGGAGAAATAACGTCTCTTTTTACGCTACAACCCTTTCAACTATAAGCCTTTTTTTAAAGTTTTCTTATGATGGAGATCACTTTGTCAGAAAATTGAAAAATAAATACCAATAATAGCCGAAGGCGATTCAACAAAGTAACTTCTTGACAGTCATTTATTTATAAATTCTGACAAATTGCAGTTTCTTCGTAGCTGGAATGTTCATGATCAGCTTAAAAGTAGAGCATCTGATCTATCATAAGTGAAATATTCTGCCTCAACTGCGTTTGCCAAAGTTTAAACAGACTGCAATAGCCTCTGCCACTGGATTATTAAAATAACGGGCACGTTGCATAGGACAGGTTGCCAATGTGGAAGGTAAACAAACCAAAATAGAGCGAAATCATGGCCAGTTTTTCGGTTTGTTTTGTTTCAAACTTAGTAGAATATAGGGTTTCTGTTTTCAAAAATGTCATAAGATATTGTAAAGTCCGCGTTTGTCTAAATGCTTTGATTTTGTGAGCTTAACAGACTAAGGAAGCGAACTAAATCAGAAAGTTTTTTAAATCCCTTGCAGTTGTAAATTTCCTTAGACAATTTGAAGATTATAGAAGAAATCTTTTTGTAACTTTTGACCTGCAGAATCGACAACTTTTCACATTATCATTGGCGTTCAGAATAGGGATTATGAAACTGGTTTGTTTAATGATCAGTTAAGATGCTGAAATACTTAAGCAGTCTCACAGCACTTGAATAATTTAACATAGATTAAGCCTCTATATTTCATGCTTATTCAGATATGCCAGAAGGCTCCAATGGCATCTAGAATCAGAAATATGTTATTGCTAGTAGGTGGAAATAAAATTAAGGCCCTGATGCGGCTGATGACCAAGACAATGTGGGAGGATACTTGTGAAAAGTACGAACACTTCTTTGGAGCAGTTGTACATGACAAATCATAGGCCGATCCCAATAGAGAAGTCCTTAATCTAGCGACTAAATATAAATTCTATCCTCTTTTATTTAGTCCGGCGTTAACATTAGCCTCTTTGCAGACAAGCAGCAAAAGGAGAATTCAGGAGAAATATCGTATTAATCAGTGCTTTGATAGCCAATTATCGTCGACAGATATAGCGACCAGATAACTTCCAATTAAATGAAAAACTGTTTGCACCTTCTGTCTGGAGATTAGACTTTTCCTCCTTTGTCGAGGATAGTTTGACGGCAATAGCAAACCTTTATCCAGATAGGTAAACTTATCTTGAAGACTGATTTGTTTAAAAATTCTCACGAAGTTTATTTTGACCACCTCAAACATGAGCGGAAAAGATAAAATCAGCAAAAATACGAGTCTTAAAATATCACCGAGACTTTCCTAATGGCCAAACTATTAGGGTTTTTAAGCTATGGAAAATGACTTATCCATACCAGAATAACAAAATGTCCAGAAAATAAAAAAAAAATTCGTAATTTTCTCACGCAATTAAAGGGAAATTAAAAATGAACAAACAGACTATCAAGTTGCAAAGAAAAAGAGGTATTTTAACAGTTGATTAAAACACTACTGATCCATGAATGCAATTTTATTTAAAAGTTAGTGAAAAGTGAATAATGAATGACAAAGGGGTGATACTAATACCAACCAAAGTTGTTTGCATTTCACCGTCCATGATGTGTTAGAAACCATTGATTCGCTGCTCAATAAACTAGTGTCACATCATTGTGTTTGACTTGAGAAATAAAGCGACAAGAGGCACAAGCCATAGCTAACTTAATAACACGGGCATAAGCAGAAAAAAAAACATTTTCAAGCTTTGCAGAAACTCGAAAGGGCGCTCATAAACCGGTCGGATCTGCCTGCATCTGCAGGAAGATAAAGCACGCAAAGCGTTAATTATTTACATCTTCAGATAAAAATGAGACTTTTATGTGGTCCCCGAAGGTTGGCATGCCTGTGCGTGCAGTCGAAGCCATTATTTCTTCACTTTATTTTGGGCTAATTCGTAGGACGGAAGTTATTACGCACAAAATGTGCATAAAAGCGGTGTTCATCGTAGGCCAAGAGCAATTATATTCCATCCATTTTTCTTATTATGAATTGTACCAACGTGGAGTACAGTCAGCAAAATAGATAACCAATTTGATGGATCTTAGAAATAGGATCTGACACAGGCCAATCATGTTCTAAAGTCAATCAATTTTTCCTAGTTCAATGCACCAATCTATTGAAGACTAATCAATTACCAATCAGATCAATTTAATTGAAATTATCAAATGAAATAGAAACGTCAATGGAAGTATATTAAGCGCTTTAAAGTTAACTGCGTCTTGATACAAAACGAGTCAATCTAGAAACAATATGCTGTTAGGGTTAAATTGAACTGATGGGAAAAGCTAAACAATTTTATTACAGGAAAAGAACTGGGCTATTAAAAGTCGCTGACTAGTAAGTCTGGTTCAAGTCACAACACCGAGTAATTATTTATATGGACAAATGTCTGGTCTATAAAGTTAACGCTGCTGTCTACTACCCCACTAAACAGTTATGATTACATTAATTTACTACATTTCTACCGATAAAAATGATAGAAATAATCACTTTTTCAATGCAGGCGAAAAAGACCTGCGGCATTCCATTATTGAAGAATTTGCCTTAAAGGAGTTTTCTGTTGCCTAAAATAATTTACGTAGGTTAATGGATGAACCTCTGCTAACTTCAAAAATACTGATTCCAGGTATTAATAAAATCTCACTTCAAACTATCAAGAACTCTTAACCTTTTTATAGCAGTAGCAATTCTTATTCATGAGAGAAAGGGTAATTAGCTGACTTTGAATATACCTTGATTTCTTTCATTTTGTGCAGATGTGAAAATGGTGGCTTGCTATTTAAAGTTGTACCAAACGTTATCTGAAAGTCTCATTTTCATGGTATAATTATGTCTTTGAAGGCTCAGAATGATTGCTTCATTTTTCTTTTGAGTCAAAAGCGATTCAGGTAATATTCTTATACCTCAATGGCCTTGATTTGACTTTTTAAAAGCTAATGATTAATACTGGTGTCATAACTAAAATCTCCAGGAAACTTGTTTAACTAATAAAAATTTTGGATTCAAGATCCTCAATGGGAATGTGAGACGCGTAAATGAAACTGATTGATGACTTTTCACTTGACATTGCTTGGAACAAAACCTGCCCCAGTCTTTTTCTACTCAACAGTTAGATTAATATAGTCTTTCACAGCAAGGGAATATTTAAGACACCTCTCTACAGAACACTAATAGCAATTTGGAAACAGTTTGTTCTTTGGCGAAGTCAGCCAAAATCTTAATTCCATTGGTTTTTCGAAATCTGCTGAAGCATTTTACTTAACTAGCCTTGTTGACTGGTTTCTGAAGTTTGTTCCTCGTAATATGCATGCTGAATCTGTGAGAACATTTCTTCTAATGACAGCGTTTCCCAGTTGCAGTAAAGACTCTCGAATAATGTCTGGGATGGGATAAATTACCCAACTTGTCATTCACAGTTCTTGATTCAACTTGGACCGTTTCGATTCACCGCTTAGTCTAAGCACAAGTTTCAGCAAAGTAGTCCGACAAATTTACAAAAGGAAATTTCATTGCATGAATTTCAGACTTCGATATATTTCGGGCTGGCAAGCCTAGAATAAATCCCATTGTTCTGCCACGGTCGGCAACAAAACGCTCTAATTCCATGAGATGTAAAATAAGGTTTTAACAAGAGCCAATTGCAAGTAAGTGGCAAAAATCCCTTTGGTGAGACATCGAAATGATCATACTGTTGGTACTAGAGTTCAATGCAGTAGCTGTAAGAAATGTTCCCTTGCACCGTCCCTAAAGTTATCTCTCTATACAGTTTACACTTATCACAATTCACTCTTGGCGTATTTTGGTCTTATTTAAAATAATAAAAATAATAATAAATAACTTTTCAGTCTATCGATCCTAAAATCGCTATGTTACCACTACCCTTCCCCTCAACGCAAATAAGCTCGCTGATTCGCTAGACGATTAGTTCGCACGCGCACGCAGAAATAGTAGGTCTTATCAGATGAACGCAGTGCCGAGGAGAGATAATAAAACCTTGTTAGCTCACATCTGTTCATTTATGCGGCGAAGACATACGATCGCATAAACAACCATACTTATACGCACACAAAGTATTCAAACGATTTTTGCTCTCTCTCTGAACCATGTTTGGCTTTCTAGCTCATTTTTATGTAAAACCTGTCTGGACCTACCTACAGCCTGTTTCTATAAGGTAGCACTAAACGGTTGAACCGAAGCTAGGGCTAAACACAGCTGTTGTAAAACAAGCTGAATTCTGAGTTCTCGAATATTTTCCGGCTTTCTTAGGCCTCCGGTGCATCGAGAACTAAGTAAATATGCTCATTTGTACTTAATAATACGTTTGTGACTGAACTGTCTGCTTATAAACGTCGAACAAAAGACAATTGAGGAGCTTAAATCAAAAGTAGAGCTCGAGCACAAAGTCCACAGTGTGAGATGTCATAGAGGCAGTTTATAAATAGACTGGCAGTCCTCAGCTACTATCTTAAACCCAATAGAGAGGAAAAGATCTAAAAAACAGTGCAATGATAGTGCACGGGCTTGAACGCAGTGATGCTGTATTGGTTACACCAGCTAATACAATTGGTAGCGGGACTGTTCAAATAAAGATTCCTTTGATAAAGATTCTACAAAGGCTCTGAAAAAGTGGCACGTGAATTCGTGCCAGGCAAAAGCAGTCAGTACAACGACCCCAAACTTTTGAAGCAAAGAAAACACAAGATTCAGAGTTATTCTGCTGAAATTCCATAGAGGAAAGCTGATCTTTCTGGTTCACTGAAGAAAACGTAAGATCTGAGAATCTAAATGGATTATGAAATTCCCTGAACCGAAATGTCTTTTGGATGACTGAAAAGCTTAGTTAGATGGGTCGAAATTGAAGCGAAGGTAGCACTTCATCTTCACGGAATGAGTTACATCAGACGAAAACAGAGGTCACAGCAAGAAAAACGCAAATTTTCAAGATCCAGACACTGGCAAAATTATCGTCAAACTACTTCTATGAAGGACCTCGAAGAACGTAAAACAAAGCTTTAAAAAAGTGCATGGACATAACCGCAATTTATTTAAATTTTTTGTATTCCAGTCATGTCCCACTGCCTTTGAGTCCACAGACTATTGCCATTAGATTCGAAATCTACACATATTGTCGAAATAATTGATTGGAAATTTTTAAATCAAACTATTTACTACTTAGAAATGTAATAATGACTAAAATTTGTAATTTTTTTTTAATTAATTTAGCCACTAAAGCCTGGTTGGGTCGCTTTTGTGCTGAAGCAATCAACCAAAGCGTTCATCTTTTTCATTGAAAGTGTAAATCTCAGATTACAAAGAAGACGCAGGACTTAAGTCAGTTAAGGGAGACTTTTTGGAAAAAATATCAATTTTTTTCAAAGCAACACTCTAATCCCAAAAAAATGTTTGCCTCATAGTCAAAAATACAAACAAAAATGAACAGAAGTAGTTATTATTTTGAACAACTAAACTCAAACGCGAATAGGATCATTGATACAATTATTTTCATGTATTTAAGTGATCATTAAATCAGGATAATCTTGTCTGCTTATGTTGTAGTGTTCAAGTAATTCTTGATTCAACAGTAAATGTAGATATGAATGTTATCTATAGCACTATGCAGTAGACGATATTATCACTTGTGTTAGTTAAACGTTGCTCGGAGTACGAACGGACTTTTCCTGCCTTGAAAGGCACTTCCAAGCGAATTGGGATTGGGTTTATATTTGGGCTCTAGGTTCAAAACGAATGTGATTTTTCGGAATCGAAACCGCGAAAAGTTCTTTGATGCTATTGAACATATGAATAAAAATTTGAAAAAATTTTCAAAACAGGAAGGGTTCCATAAAGACCTTTGTACAACCAGTTCTTTTCGTCAAGCGCTAGGGACTGAAAGAGAAATAAAGAGGTTGCGATTGTGTAATCGTATCTCGAGGAAATTGAAAATGAAAGCAGAATAATAAGAACCTGGATTTTATTTAGAGTCTTTCGTGTTAGGGTTAATACCCTCATGTAATGTTCTATTTGCCTTAAATTCCGCGGATAAAATCTCCAAATCTTACGTACTATTAGATTTTGCCCTACACATTTAAAGGCCGGTGAAACACATTTTACGTTTTAATTGGAGCACATCTTCGGCAACAAAAGGCACTTTTTTGAATCTTTGTTTTACTTTTGATTTCTTTGATTACAATCAGCAACTTAATTTTAAGTAAATAGTAGTAGTCTTGATGGCAGGTAATCGATTTCAATGCCGAAATGTCACTCATTGACCCAACGTAAATTTGGTCAAATTTAAAATCAAATTTAATCACAAATCTGTACCTAACACCGACGTTTATTTCACATAATTTAGCCCCAATTTATGGCAATGTCTAAATTAATATCCCTACAATGTTTTTTTTCCAGATAACATATTTCTGCAGCGTAATAAAAAACGAAGAGGTTCGAGCCTATGGTAGACGCAAACTCTAAACCTGAAATGCAAGTGAAAACTATTAGGAACTGATTCAGACTGTACACAAAAAAATTGACACATAAAAGGACTAGACAGAATAATATTCGCTATAAAAGTAAGCTACTTTCACTAGAGATGGGGGAAGACTTATTACAGATATGTATCATGACAATAGTACATTTGTATAGTATCTTGATAGGTCAATGGCTAGGTGATACATATTTAAATCTTATTTATCAAAGATTTGTGTTAGGAAGCAGAGGAAAAATTGAATTGCGAATAAATGAAGTAGATTGTCATTCTGCCAAGAAGCTCACGCGAAAATGATTAATTTTTTAAACCCATTTTTTCCTCAAAAAATTCTGCAAAATGGCAAAGTTGATGATAAAAAGTTCTACCTTACGGAATTCAGGTACAAGCAGAGGAATGCGAGAAAAAAAGCTTTTCGATAGTTCCCATTAAAATCGACAACTATTTAGATTGTCAAATGAAAAAATCCACTGTTCTTAAAATTGTCTCCGCATAATCGTAAATTTAAGTTCTTGCCAGTTGTTTTGAAGAGATCGCCGTGACCGGATCATATTTTTTGCACTAAATAGGACGTACTAATTAATATTTCGACTATTAGACTTGAGATTTCAGATATGACCGATTAGATTAACTAATAATATATTATTACTTGTCCCCTTACCTTTCAAAGCCTATCGAAACTGGATTAACTCAATGGGTCTGCGTACTGTGGTTCACAGTCTCTATGGAGATCTGTTCTGCGGAACTGTTATTTTCAAACTCTACGATCTCATTAAATCAGGGTGTGTGGATTGGACTCGGATCAACGGTCTCTCCTCTACCACTCCAGCAAAAGCGAATTTTCAACTTCTTGGTGAGTTACATAAATGCAATTTTCCCAAATCCTCATTATTGACCAGCTGCAAGCTTCAAAAGCCATCGAGGATTCTAAATACTTCATTAATAATTAGTTCTAAAAATTCAACAGAACTAATATTTCTGTTGAAAAAAAGCTTGCAAAGTAAGTTAAAACGATTTAGTCACCTAATTAAAGCGGCTGAAAGGCATTTGAAGAAAAGCAGTGGGTTTATATGTTTTCACTTTATTTATTCAGATAAGTTTAGGAAAGAGAAGTTTTAATGCCTAAAAAGACTAGGAAATAGTTTTATTTCTTCTTCTGCATGTACACCGATGAAAAGTTAGGCCAGAGCAAGTTTAACGGCGCTTCTTCAAAAGACGATTTTAGGGCACTGACTGGCTTATCAGATCAGCCCCTACATAGGAGTATCACGTACCGACTGGCACACCCCGACATCAAAGTGGCGGTCATGTTCCATCCAGCTAACCAGCCGACACGGAGTGATAATGATAATGATAGGACTTCTGCTCCACCTCCTCCTGCTGGTACAACATGCGTGCGTGTGTGTGTGTGTGTTTGCAAGCATTGTGTGTGCGATTCTATTTATGTCTTAGAAGCGTCTCACCGACTACGAGCAGGAGTCAGAAAAAAAGGGGTAGAAAGCCAGTTATGTGCAGACGGCACATAAAGCTTCCGTGTCCATATGGAGGCTGCTTATTTGACTTCCTCAATGAATTTACAAAAGAAATATTCTTAATGAGACTTGAGGTTCTTGCGTAAATATTTGTGCATAATGATCCAGAACTCAGCAAATGTTCTTGATTGAAAAAAGCAAAATTATCCGTTCGTCCACTTAATCTAGCTTCTATTAATAAATAAACATATACACTTAATTCAATAGCAAGAGGATTTCCGAGGATATATCAGGCGATTGTTATTATCTTCATTCTCCGTTCACCTTCCTTATCTCCTTTTACTATTCCGGCTATAAATGGTAATGAGCTTTCGGATGTCTTTAGGGTATCTTTGACTCTAGAATACCTCAAATTTGGCATTAGCGATGGCCGCAATCCTGCGATTCTCTCCTCTGATGCTCGCTTCTTCAGAGTCATCTCGCTTTATCCATGTAAATAGTGAGTCCTCTTCTAGCCTTCATATACGGCAAATGAGAGTATTTTTTGAAAGAAGGCGATCGTCGGGTTCACTTTTAGTGGCCAAGACCTCATTTATATTAGTCTAGACCTGTCTCTTTGTCTGTCTGGCTGTCTGTCCAGGCATAGGGTGATGAAAACCGACGAAGAGGTGCTCATGTCTCATTGACACCGGACTAATTACAAGCCATCTCACATATTTTTAACTCGACTCTTCGTAGTGGAGCCAGAACGTTTGGTTTCTTAGGGTCATTTCTATCGTTTAGGCCCCGAGCTGTGCGTCCTTGCCACTTGGTAGGTCTGAGGTCATTGCTTTTCTCAATTTCCGCACTGCAGTAAGATGTCTAGTGTGCAAGATCGCAGAGTTGAATGATTTTCAAAAAATTGTAGAACTTGTGCCTTGGAAGTCAATGGACCTTAGAATTGACCCTGAAGTTGAATGCACGCCATTGTAAATTCGCGGTAAAGGCATAATTTAGGTACCGATCTGATATTATTCACTTAATCTCATCAGTTAGTAGTCTTTATTTCATTTTTTATCAAAGAAGGTAGAAGCAACATGCCCTTGTTTGTTAGCTATCCAATCTCCGAAATTAAAAGCCATTTGTGGAATCATTTATTTATTATCGAAGTAGGAAACTCTTTGAATTGCGCGCATACAGCAGGGTTGTATTTTGTTGTCTGTGACTGCCAAGTAAAACCAAGTCGAAGATTATATCACTATCTTGAGCACATAAATTTTTGTATGCAATTTGTTCCAAAAGGTTGCAAGTATTTAATTTTCACCTCAGTCATCGTGAGAAAAGGGGCAATTTCTCAGAGAAAATTATTAATTTGGGCAAATATGAAGAAGTGAGGGCATGAACATCAGTAATGATATTATCTGACGACTTTCACCTTTACATTACAAATACAGATACACGAGGTCACCTTGAATATGGCTTGAAAACCGATCTAGACGAATATTTCCAAAGTTCACATTAAAATTAGTAGCTGTCATTCGCTCTGAAATCACTAATGGTCACTCTACTTATAATTACTTCGGATCAGTGTGTTTGTATCAGTATTATATTTTACTTGGAAAATTTGGGTCAAATTCCCTATACTCATTTGCATATGAACCTTCCACCGCCTACGTAGGGTTCAGTCGCTGTGCAGCTTATGCCTTAATATATATTTTAACTGCCTTACTTGCGCTGCTTTTTTCAACGAAAAACCACCAAAGGAGTACTGCTATCATGATAATGTTCAACAAGCTTTAAAATCCAATTCAACTTCCTTTCTTGTATATTGGCTTAAGTGATTTTGCTGCGATTCTACCTCGGCAAATTTTCAGCTCATTTTGACCCACTATTGAGAGATAATTAAGACCGAATTTCCGTTGATTAAAGCAAAAACTAGCCTTATTTTATCACATATTGTCTCTTACTTTATATCATTCCAGTAAATTGCTTCAAGTCGATTTTTTTATGACACGTCCGAAGAGTAGTACCTCCAAGTCGTCCTACTTAATTTGGATCTGGCTTCACCCATATTTTCTGGCCGAAATAGTGAGAAACCTACGATTTTACCGCAATAATGCAAATTCATGAGGAGTGTAGCTAGGTTAAAGTGCAATTGTATTTTGGGAAAGAAAAATTCACTAAAAGTAGCCTTTACTCGACTTACCCCAATCAACTGTTCCTTTAGAAAATCCACTTTGTTCATTTTTGCTGCAATCCATTCGACTCTCGCCAACTTTTTGACTTGGTACCGCTTTCTCCATGTGGCGACCGATGAGACAATTGAATGATGAATTCGTTTAAAGAGACTAGTCAAATCAGCTAATCCTAACAGCAAGGTTAGCAAAGATGTCTGATCTCAGAATATTCCATGCTGTTATTATGAGGTGGATTTCAGCCAATTAATTGAGACCTTAATGTAAATTTGACTGAAGTTTTTCTAGATTGATAATTTCGTTTTCTCAGTCCATTTCATAAAAAGCTGAGAGAAGCAGTCTTTAGACATAAATTTTACTTAAAATCAAAATATAACTGACATTAAGTACCTTCTTTAAATAATATGAGCACAGTACTCAACAAGTTTCTATCAAAAGACGGGTAAGACCTATAAGAATATTGTCCTCTTGAGAGTGAATTTTATACTGCTGTACAAACTTCATCGCCTTTTCAGAAAACTGTAACTACATGGTGGAATTGGGTCAAAGGGCAGGATTCAGTCTCGTCGGAGTAGCAGGATCTGATCTCAAGGAGCGTCAAACGACACCGGTCCTAGCATTACTTTGGCAACTGATGCGTGCTTATACACTCTCTCTATTAGTAAAATTGGCTGAGGAGACGGAAGAAGATACGGTGGGATGCCATCGGGCACGTTCGCCAATTTCAGGCAAGCCAATAATCTCTGAGCGGGGTATTATCGACTGGGTGAACGGAAGACTGGCTGAAGCCAACAAATCTCGCCGAATCTCAGTAACTGCAGGATTCTCAGATTTTGAACTAAGAAATGGACTTCTTATTATCGACTTGTTGGAAGCAATTCAGCCAGGCTGTGTGGATTTTAGCGTCGTCAATTTGGGTCTCAGTCCTGAGGTAAGCACCTTTAAGAACAAGGGCAGCCTGTAACTTAAAATAAACAATTATTACCTACTTCAATTAGGAGAGCTTTACATGAAAAATTAGTATAGCACCTTGAACAGGCAACCTGAAAGTATTCTACCTTGTTGAGCAGGTGCAACTATGTTTTTTATTTAATCATCCAGTTCAAAATGCCTTTGAAAATAAACTATGTAAATGTACAAGTAGTGTGACGGTAGCATAAGATGATGTGGTTTTGAAATATTTCATTGTGGAGGAACGAGAAGTCCTCAAGATAATATAGCAGGCGAAGCACTAAATAATTTCTAATGGAATGTAACAAACAAAAAAGAATCTAATATGATCATATTTGCAATATTTGAGATTTATTTTAGTGCTGGAACATTTTAACTAACGTATTAAGAACCTGTAGATTTTGTCAATCTTAAAGCAGCCTCTTAGGAAATGAGTGGTTCCTTGACTTCCACTTCTAACGATTAATTTTCCAATGTTTACTCATGTTTTTCTTCATCTTGAAGAGTTTGAGCTTCCATAGACCGTATCCCTTTTGCGAGGGGTCTTCGTTTATCTTTTAAAAATCTTCTATTATACGGAATCGATGCTGCAGGCCAAATTACTTTTACTAAGCCAGATTAGTAAAGGAAAATCCAAAGAATGTTATTTGTATTAACTCAAAAAACACCGTGGAGTCATGTTATCCTATCCATTATAAATTACCGATAAACACAACTTTAAAAAACTAAAAAAAATACCATTCCGAAAATTTGTCCAAAATGTGAACTCCGAGGTGTAGTGATTAGAATGAGTGAGCCAACTTGCAAAGCCTATGGTATTATTTAAATATAAAGCGATCCTTTTGGATTGGCGAAAAAAAACGTGAATGAAGTGGACGATTGGTCAAAATATCTTTGTCCTCAGAGCGCTTTACGTTTAATTAGCTCACACAGACCGCAAACTCTCTGATAAAAGCAGTTTCAACCTAGTGAAATTTGGTTGATAGTCGTTATAGAGTCATCATGGCCAAAAATTTAATCAGTTAATTGAAATGCGAAAAACCGGTAAATAAGATAGATATTTCTCCCGAAAATACAACCTTATTTAAGCAGACGAAATAGTTTTTGAACTGAAGATATAATCTTCGTCAACGAGGTTGTAAAGCGAAAAACTTTCTGCCCTGATTCGAGCCAGTAATTATTCGATTTGCCACTCGATATTTGCACCAACTTCGTTCAAACAAATAGAAATTGAAAAAATAAGTAACATGTAACCTCATAGAAAACTTTATAAATATATATCAGAAAAAAATTTAAAGATATCAAAACTCTTGACGAAAAATTACGTTATTTCTTTCAAAAGGTGAACTACAAAATCACCTAACGAAAGCAAAATTTTATTCAAAGCTACCAATAAAACTATTTGCATGTAGCACTTATCTCAAGAGACTTTTAGGCATGAAAATTAGATTTTCACAAATGTAATTGCTTTCTGAAAGTGGCGCGAATGAAAAACTAGTGATTGAAAAAAAGTTCTTTCCTCGAGAAGTATAATCATTAATTAAAATGGAATCGTTTTCATTTAAAAAGATATCGAATTCGAGGATAATATTTTTGCAAAATATATAGTCTTAGTCGATTTGTGCAACATCTTGAAATGTGGAAATGAATTTTCTTGCGCAATATTGGGCATACCAATATTATCTGCATCAAAGTGGACAGTGTTCATGAAAAACAGCGAAACAATGCCTTCCCTACAAAGTAGTTGGGGACATTTACCCTAAAAATGATAATTTTTTAGCAGCTAGCCAGATCATCGCTATGGGATTTCAGTGAAAGAAATCACACATACTTCAGGTAATAAATGTTCAAGTAGCTACAATGAGTGACAACATGGCATTTAGGGGATCCCGCGACAGTAGCAACCCAAGTTGTCCCCCAGTATTAAATGGGTTTTTAAATCCAACATAAAGCAGATGATTGCATGAAATTCAGTTAACGACTACTAGATCTCTCAAAATGACATCCAGGAACCAAACAAACCAAGTTTGTTAATATTTTTTGGTTAACTGACAGGGCATTACAGATAAATCAAAAAGACATTAGGCTGTTGTGCTCATTCGTAAAGACTTCTGACTCAGTTCTTTCAAAAATTTTATTTGTTTCTCAAATGTTTTTGACAGAGTACCGAAAAATTGCAGCGGTTGGGGTCAGTTAGCACCGTTTGCAATCATCAATTAAAAAAAGTATCCGCTGGCTATCTGTAGATACCATGCGCTTCAGTATCGTCATGCAGTGAATTCAAATTTGACTCACAATATCGGCATCTCATTTAGGTTCTGCTGTCTCAAACATCAATCCACCAGGCTAAGATGTTTAAAACACATTTCAGGATATTTATTCAGTGAGATCTTCAGAGAATACGTGATTGATGTGAGTACTTACACTTACTCAGGATTATGGGGATATCTCTGGATGGAAGGCTGGTCAGAGGAGGTTTTAGACAAAAGACAAAGCAGAGCAGAGTGAATGCCATTTTTAAATACGGTGAGGAGCATTCAAGATTTGTAGACTTGAGCGGTTATGTAAAATGTGTGAATGTAAGCAGTATACTTCTTGCCATGAGAGTAAGTTCAATCAAAGAAGCCCCATATTCTGTCCGCATAGGTTTACTGAATCATTGGTTTCTAAGTACAGGGTAGTCTTTCTATGCTAGAGCCATGAGTTTATGAACTAGAAGTCTTATCTTCCATATTCTACAAAATTTATTGCACATCCGGAGTGTCTAACAGTGTCAACTTGGCGTCTGCTTGTTTTTTTGCAAGTCGAATTCAAACTTGATCAAACTTCATTGAGTCCCACTAATTTTTAGTTAACAAAAGCAAGAAGGCGACCGCTAGAAAAAAAGAAAAGAGGAACTCATTGAAACATCAGGATGGAGAGGTGGGGAGAGAAAAGATGATTAAAAGGCCAAGTTCTAGACTCACTTGACTCATTGACTGTTTCGTAAATAAGTAAAGAGCTTTCTGAGTAGTTAGGAAGGAGGTTTATCAATCAAAATTTCATGCATTATTGATTAGACAAGTTTTATTAGAGCTAATCATAATTGAATCATTCAATATTTACCAGTTTGCATAATTACTTCCCATTAGGGTACTACTGCTACCTCTTAAGACAATGCTCACTTATTCTGGCTCTAATTATAACCTTCCACTTTCAGTAAGAGACACAAATCTGAAGAAGTGTAAAGATTAAAAAAAAGAATGTTTGTAAGAGACCACTCCATATTTTTCTAAATTATAAGTTGACCAAATGCGGAGTCAGTAAACTTGGTGCTCTTCCAAGCTGAGAAATCCGCAATCACCCTCTTCTGTAGTAAGCTGACTGAGCACGCATTCCAGGAAATCATTTTTTGAGACCTGGTGCCCGATACAATGACCAGACATGAAAGTGTAAGCAGATTCAGTTCACTAACAGCTGTGTTTTGTACTTTAATCATAGCTGTCAAATTTTGTCGGAAAATATTTATTCGATCATCATGCATAGAGCACTTTTGAGCCTAAGCAGTGTAGATAAGGGGCGTTCTAGAGGTGGACTGGTAAATGGGCAAAGTCTTAGCAAATGAAATCTCCTATACATAGCTCGGATATAGAATACTTCGCGTGAGCACTTTCAACTTTTCCAAGGGAATGTTTTGCGATTTTCAGTTGCTATAGGCGTTTCCGTTAACTGGACCAGTAATTATTTGAATCGAAACATTTTTTAAATAAGCAGTAACATTAAACCGTTGCTGTCAAGAATTACTTAAAAAAGTTTTTTTTTTTAAATCCACAATGGAGAACGCAAATGGTTACGGTGTTAAGACAAACACATGGAGTGAGGATTAACTATTGGACTTCATTTAGCTGTCTTTTTTTTAAAATTATATAGAATTTGGGAACTTTGTATTTTTTATCCATGACAATAAGTACCTGCGATCTAGCACAAGTTGTGGGACCAAAATTCTACTACACAGTGGCAGGAGATAATAGAAATTCTAACAGAAGCTAAGGAACGAGGACGATAAGCAGTTGCAATGAAATGAATATGATTTAAATGGTGGTATACAGTATCTTTTAATCTACTGACGTTAGATATCACACCAGGCAGGTTGGATTAGCTCTTGAGGCATTCAGAAGCCCCCTTACTTGAGAACTCACTGGGTTACTGAAAGAGAAGATTTTCCTCGAGTGGATACTCTTTTGTGTAAGCAGCTCTCAAGTATACAGTACCCTCTGAATTTGAAAGCACGACTTAGTCATATGCTTATTAGAAGAAACTTAAATTATTTACTTCGAAAGGTAAACCAGTGTATGGCGGGTTCAGCGCTTCATAGCTATCAGGTCTCCCCTCAATAAAGGCGATGCTTCACAAATTCAGGTGTCTTTCACATACAAGTATGCGCCCGTTGACTTTAGCGAAAAAAAACAGTTACTGGTACATTAATGACTTTACCACAATATTTTTAATGAATCAAGTAAATGAGGAAAGGAATCAGTGGAAGGTGGTGATATATACATTGTTAATACCGTCTAATTGATCTTATTAAATGATATGTTGATATAAATGTTAGTCGCGCAGGTAAATTATTCGTCCATAATTCTCATGAATTAGATTTGACTAACTTCATGTATATATATATATATATTGTGAAATCATAGAAAAGTGTGTTTGATGTACCTTATTTCCCCAGTACCTCATATAAGCACAAATACTCTTAATGATATTTAAACTTTTTGCCAATTTCTTCCCTGAGAGAGACTGTAAAGGTGGTTACAGATGGTGACGGAGCTCTAGACTGAATAATCCTTCTTAACCTAATGCATTTTTGGAAATATAGTTTGATAAAATGCAAGACTGAATAGTTTGAGCTAAAGAGGTTGAATAATAACTTGCTATCTAATATTTAATAGTTTCATAGAGTGCAAAAAATCAAAATACTCAAACATCTCAATAAAAATCGATTGTTATTATTCATGAAATCACGACTGGGTTTGTAAATGGTTGAATTTTTTGAAACAAACCAAAAAGTTAACCAAATGAAAGCTAATAGTAACCATTTAGTAATAACTTCACAATTGCTGTGCAAAAATTTCAATACTACGCAGTTTTAAGAATGCAACAAAAGCTTTCCATGAAACTTTTAAAAACCTTTACAAAATGTCAAGACGCTGTACAATAAAAAAACAATATAAATCATATCGAAAAATTTGGCAGAACTTCTGAGGAACTCTTTATCAAGAAATACGTTTGAAATGCCTTATTCACTTAAAGCATGGCCTTAAAAAACTAACTCAGTATTTATCAGTAGTTTATTTCGCTTAGGAAAAAAAAGTAAAATTTTGTGATCAGAACTACTTTTGTAACTAATTTACACAACAACTCAATTCATTTTTGCGTGTTAATAGTGATTTTAAGATGTATAATTACAATAAAACACATAATAAGAGGAGGCTTCTCAAAGACTCTAATTGGATCTTCAACTTGAAAATAATCGAAAATGGTCTTTATTGATCTTGGACATTTTCTCCTTATTATCAATAGAAAGGAATTTAATTTGCAACAGTATAAACTTATAAAATTTAAAAAAAGGAGCAAGAAAATTATTTGATCAATCTGTATGGACGTATCAAAACACTTAGGTGATGAAAGAGATCACCATTGGATGACGAATTCCCGGAAATATCACTGCCGAGAGATTAGCTGCACCAGCCATGCTTGAAATGTTAATCAGGACGAAATGTAATCTGTTGAGATCTCAAAGTACAGGACTTTTCTCTGTAGTTCATAAAAAGATCATCATAAAAGAATCGCTTACTCCGGTGATGTTTCTAAAGCTATAAATCCCTACGTTTATTAAAATTAATGACACATAAAATGCTGTAATGATTAAAAAACCCCTTAAAAGGACCATTTGTCTCCCCAATTAATCATTTAATTATGAAGTGAACACTACATAAAAAGTAAAACAATGACTAAAGACTAAACGATACATAAATTATGCTTTATACCTGAAGCCAAATTGTCATTAAAGGTCCTATTTTCTCTTCAATAATAAATGAATGAACTGCCTTATTTAAGTGTGGTTCCAATAACTTTGGCCGTCTTGATTTCTCGCCACTGCCGCAATTGCAGCAGTCAAGCTCTCAGTGATGAAATCAAATTCTCAAATACAAATTCGTTTAGGTCAGATCTTTCAAGTGAAGTGGCATTTTAACTGCTGGGGTTGAGGACCTGTTTGTAACTATCATAAGAGAAATCGTGCGTATGGCATTTAATTCTGGCTTATACGTCTTCGGTGGATTAGGGAACCAACCCGTTTGTAAATGCCCATTTTCCGCCAGGAACAATGCATGGAAACGGGGGAGTTGTTTCTAGGTATCCAGTCTTATTCGGTTGAAATTTGGTCAGCAAGCACACTCAAATGTCGAATTAATGAGCAGCAATATGGTTGCTTACTGAGTGGCCCCATGTAAAGGTAGTGATGCACCACTATGCTTCATGTGAACAGAATCAAAGCCCATTCACTCTGTACTCAGTGTCGGGAACTGAAAATCTCTTAGTTAGGCAAAAATATTTCATATTCACTATTTAAGATTACAGGAATTGGATTTGATTTTCTGTATTTTGATTAATGAATGAATAATTTATTTTTAGCAACGTCTCTCCAACGCTCAGTACGCCATTACAGTGGCAAGAAGAATCGGTGCAAAGATCTACGCAGTACCAGAGGACATAACTGAGGTTAAGCCACGAATGTTAATGACCGTCTTTGCCTGTCTAATGGCGATCGACCTTGAAAAACACCACGTTGGAAGTCTTCCTCCACTGACATCGCCATCACCAACTCGCATAAGCTCGGTGACCTGCAACGATCGCACTAGATCCCCTTCAACAAGTCGAGATGACCAGAGTAGCTCCAAAAGTCTCTCACCCTATCGCACATCCAATTTAACAATAAGCAGATCACAAATTCGTCCACAAGATACTTATCAACGCTTTGTTGACGAAACTACTCTTGCTGAACGTCGAGCAACAATGAACCAGGTTTCCACTCAAATTTCAACTTACAGGGCGGAGAGCTTCATGGTGAAAAGCAATCCAATAACTGTGGATATTGGAAAGATCCGATGTGCAGAAAAAGGAACCCACTATGATCCCCCGCAACGGCGATTTTTCGGATCACCGCCTCCACCGAGATCTCGTTATGCTCAGCTTTTTTCATCACCTCGACTCTATCGTGGCGAAACAGCCAAATCTGTAACAGCGCTGGACCAGATCGGCAAATTTGGCTACAAAGGAAGTAACAGTGCTCCCCAAGAGTATAAACTTGTGGAAAAAACTACCGGAAGGAAAACAGCTGATAAGGAGGTCCAATGTGAGGCGACTACATGGAGATCAGCTGTCCCCGCAAATTGGAGCCGAGATTCTAAAGAAAGCGACATATTTGCGGCCTCTGTTAGAGGGAGTATTCGAACAGCTCCAAATGGAATAGGCAGATATTCCCGTATGGATGGAGCGTCTTCACCTAAAAGAAGAGGATTTGCAGCCGCCTATGGCGAATATGCAAGCAAGACTGTTCAAGCGAATCGTTACGGAGGTTCAGGAGTTCGCCGAGGAGGAGGAGGAAGAATCTTCATGGCTGCTGACATTCATCGCAATTGGTGAAATAAAATTTTTACCAAATACGTTGCTTCATCGAGTCCTCCGTTTTCTCGTTTTCAATTACTTGACTATCACTTTCCAAATCTATTTGAGTGATTTTGTGATTCGTGTATTTCTCGAATTTGCCTATACTGATTCTAGAGATTGAGATGTTGCTAAATGAAATAAGAACGTGCTAATCTGACACTGCAATTAATAAATAGTTTTCAAATAAATGATTAAATCAATGGTCTCTTTCCCAAATACTTCAAAAATGCAGTCGGAAGAACGAAATTAAGGCGTCGATAATGGTTTGTAGATTTCAATATTTTCAGAATTTTGTTGGCCATCATTAAAATTGAATGAAACAGACAAAAGATACGCTGCCTAATTTTACAATAAAAACATACTACTGGTTACAAAGTCCCCCTTCGACAAGCTTTTTCATCCTTGCTTCGATGACTTGCTACCGACTCAGCCTTTTGAGCCAAAGCATTCCTTCAAAGATCAAATAACTTCTCCCTGATGCTTAAGGACTAAATAAAAAGAGGCAGTTTATCTCTGCGATCAAATGCTCAGATCTATCAAGCTCACAGATTTCGAAAATGATAATGTTTTTTCACAGTATAACATGAAAATGACTGCTGAGGGCAAGAAAGCTGTTGTAAAACCGATTTTTTCAGTGTGGTTTACAATAACAAAGCATCACTTGTAAATATCAACTAGGGATCAGTTAATGAACTGTCTATCTAAAGAAGAAGGAATCGTTAATCACATGAGTATTCAGGAGTCTCAATGTCTTTAAAGTTAAAAAAAAATTAATTATTCTACTAAGACCCAGAGGGATATTGGAGATACCATCACTTGCGGCGCGTACACATAAGACAGTGTATAGCAGGCTATTTGTATAAGCCAAGTTCAGCCAGTCAGTATTCCTGAATTCCAATCTAGTCGAACAAGATCCTTTTAGTTAGTTAGGAACTTGGTTCTAGGTTCATTTACCCGTTAGACCTGGTCTTACAGAGTGGCTCGGTTTAAGAATAGGGCAGCGTTTTATTATGCTTGTCATGAAAACTTATTAAATCAAAAGTGCCAGGACTTAGGGACTGCATTCCTTACAAACCAAAAACGAGTACGGTTATTTAAGTAGCATATAATCCAGGGCATAAAATATGGCGCTAATAAGTTGTCTTATAGGGATCAAACCTTAATAAAATAATGGCCATCAGGTCGCTGTAAGCAGCAGTTCGTTCCAATTTCCAAACAATGTAGGTAAGAATCCGTATTTAAACTTTCTCATAAAGTGCCATCAAGTAATTGAAAAAAACATCACCTTGAGAACACTAAGCACTCTTACATCCTCGGTGAGCCCTACTGAGGCGTTTAACCCCAGAAGAGGTGGGATTTGATTAAACAGTCAAGCTTAGACTGTCGTGCTTCCAGTGCGCATGCTATGTGAAGCTGAGGTTAATGTTAAAGTCTCATACAGACTGGATGTGATTTCTGAAAATCTCCTCCGATTCTAGCGGCGCAAATTTAATATCTAAAACAATGTTTGACCATACGAGCAGAGAAGAATTCCTATTTCCAAATTCTGTCTTTAAATGAAGGCCAGCAAAATTCTATTAACTGTCTTCTAAGTGGAGAAATGTCCATCAAGCTTAATAATTGCATGGTTTTCGTATGACTTTATGACATTGTCGGGAAAAACAAAGACCATTCGTTGCTCTATATACCAGGACCTTCTTAACAAACCCTATGTGAGACATAAATTTGATGAGGTTAGCGGACCATCACTACAAGTTATGTAAATAATTGAACAATTATGGAAGTTAAATTCCTGATTCGACCAGAGGAATAAAATTTTCTGTCTAGAAAAGCATGCGGCTACAGATGGCGAAAATCTAGATCCAGTTTTGACCGAGCCGACTAAAAGCCATGCTAACCAGGCAAATTTAGCCAACATAGATTCCCTCGGTCATGACAGCATCCTAAGATGTGCAGAAAAGTAAAGAAGGAGTCAGAAATTATGGATGGGAAAGGAGCAAAAATTGACGTTAACAGACTGCTTAATGAAGTATTAAGCCAATAGAAGCAGGCAGTAGGGAAAGAAAAGCCACCCTTCTTCAGCACAGAAGTGTTGGATTTGCAGCGCTATCGAAGGTTAAATGTGATGGTTTAGATTACCCTCCCCCCCTCTACTCCTAGATCTAAAAATCTGAAACCAGGTTATTCATTCATTCAGTTATTTACTTATATAGCTGATAATTTGTTTGTTCATTCTTTTCTCCCAGTCTTTATAATGCACAAACGTGTGTTGTACGTTCTTAATAAAGCATTGAAAAGAACCTTGCCTGTTTATCTGGTGACTTCGTACTGTTAAAAGAGATGTAGTTTGAAGAGCAAAAAGAGGTCTCCTTAAAAGCAGCATTCAGATGTATTGCCTGCCAGTCGAATTTGCCTGCGCAGTCATATGATTTCTATGCATCGTCCTGCAATCTTTTGTCTGCACTGAAGTTAACAACACCGAAGACTGGGTGAAAAATCATTTAAACAATGCCAGACCCTCCTAGAGAGTTTGATTTTAGCTGAGGTGTTTGCTTGATGGAAGACGATGATCAAGAATTCGCTTGCTCAACCTTGCTAGACTGAGCAAAATCCTGTTGAGTCATGACAGAGACCTAATTTTCACAGGAATTTCATGGAGGTAGAAGATTCAAACCACCTACACTTTGGATTTATTTAAACCGGGCAAAGTTAAATGTTTGAGAGTTGAAGTAATTTTTATTTTTGAATTTGTGATTGTGTGGTTATTTACCTAAGTCGAAAAATTTCATTGCTTGTAAGAAGCAGAGATAGCTGGAATTCTTGGAATCGAGCCACTAAATTGATGCTAAGTTGATGGCGCAAACTTGTTGCCTCAAAGACTTTCGATAACTTCTCATACGAAAGTTAAGGTGCCAGCCCATACTTTATATCATTTTATGATTAAGAATAATTCCATGCTTATACCAGGAAAGAAGAAACGATCTGTTTATTTATAAGCAGCGAAAGTGGGAGGTTTCTTAAAGTTAAATCTTTATTTGTATAACAGGAAGTGGTTGCTCTCTGATACAGCTATCAAACTTTTAGTGTCTATACTGTTAATAGGTTATCTGTAGAACATTACATTATCGGTGGGATTGATCATTCAGCTCACCGATGCTCAAGTAATGAATCAGTCTTCACTACCCTCAGGTCCTGATACACCTCCAAGACAGCACTAAGTTTGACGTGTCACCAAATTAAACAGTCGCACTGCATTTTGAACGCAGGGGATTTTGTAGCTATTTAAATAATACCGACAGTTTAACAGAATTAGTAACTGCATAGGATTCCTCCACCGGATCTACCAGCTAGTTTTTTTCAAATTGAGCAGCAAATTGTGCGTAAATCCCGACTTATTCGGCTCATTAAATTCAGCTTCTAACTAATTGTATCCTCCATTCATTCCAACCGTCATTGGTCCCGATTCTGATTTGAGCAGGGAGTGGCTATTAGGGAATACCACGAAAGTGACGATATTTATAATGCATGAAACGTGGCAGAAGACTCGCGTGCAGCTTCTGGTTAGTCCCCTTATTCCCTTTTCAATTTCCGTTCCTCACTTTCCGCTAACTTACACCAGCGGCTCCTTTTCCCCCCATTCAAACCCCTCCACCCCTCTCGCATCTGGAATTCGTGCTCGGACAAAATTGGGACTAATTTCGGGGATTTGTGAAAGATATTGGCTCTACGAGCCCGGGTTGAGTATAATAAGGCCGAACGGCGTGAATCATTCAATTCAGAGAATGGACATTGAAAAAAACACATAAACGGATGCTGTCGGGTAAGAGCCCCTTTTTGTTCTCTGCCATTGCACTTAGTCAACCTGAAGTGTGCATTGTGCGTCTGTAGAAATTCATGTTGCACTCGCACCATCAAATCATGTGATGTCGATTATCCGATTTGCCTGTATTTTTCACGATAATAAATTTTGAAGCTCTATACAGAGGATCTATTCATCAGCTAGATAGCAGCAGCCTGTCAGTACGAGTGTCATTCAAACTAAAGAAACGTGATTTCAGTGATTTTGAGAAAAAAAGTGGATTGGTCTTTCTTCAGGTTTAAGTACATTTGATAGGAATACCAATCAAAAAAGATGATTTTAAAATGAGAATGAATAAGAAATCTGGATATAGAGATATTCTTCGGGAATACTCTTAGAAACTCAAGGGTTTTAAATGTTATGGATGACTTATTGTTTGGTAGACTCGAGGAGCGAAACATTGAAGAAAGCGGTAGTCTTGTAACCACCTTTATTGAAAAAAGATCTTAATACTGGTTAAAGAATGTTTGATCAAATACTTTTGCTTCTAGCTAATCTGCATTTTGGTTGAACTTTAATACCCCAACAGCCGCATTCTATGAATGGATTCAGTAAGACAAGTTAGTGGTGAACTTTTCTCTGCGCCAAAAACTCGTGATTGACAAGCGTGAATCATGATGGTTGGTTCAACATCAGAGGGAAGTGAGAATCTTTGAATGTCAAGCAGAATATTAGGTCAAGGCCTATGAAGACCATAGAAGGCCGAGAGCGTCATTAAGTGTGTCATTCATGTCAACTAAAAGATGTGGAACAAAATGCTACTCAACAAAACCACAATGAGTCCATTAGACAATGAGCCAGGTTAAATTGATGTGCAAGTTTATGCATTATTCCCTCTGGATGCTTGAAATAATCAGATGGGTTGTCGAGCTAGAGTATTCATGACGGCTCGTACAAATGAATCAGAAATGATTGGACGGTCAAATTAGAGACGTCCAGTCCATTGCCTTCAAAATGCACCATCTTTGAGAATGAAGTCAGAAGAACAAAATACGAGAAAAGGTTATTTTAAAAACGAAAAATAGAATAGTTTATTGACAGGGGAGGTATTTCAGTAATATACCAGTTCTGACAGTCTTGACTATTATCTTAGTGATGATGGATATTTTTGATGAATCTGGAAGCCATGAACTGAGATGGAATAAACTAAGGTAAACGCTAAGGGAAATTTAAAACACTGAATTGTTTACTTTTCAGGATAGTTTGTTCTGGTATCAAAATTTGCTCACCTACCTTTTCTGAAGGACTAAAAAGCTCTATTAATAGTTAAAAAGTGGGAAAGTGTTTTAATGCATCTCTAGGCAGCACAACTGTAGCCAATGACTTCCAGGTAGGTTTGGAATGATCGCTTTTAAAATTGATTGAGTATTATGTAATTTTTTTGGAAAAATCCACCGTTTCAACTTAAATATCATCGAAGGTTTTTATTTAACCACCAAATTATAACTTCTCTCGGCTTTCAATAGGGGTGAAAATACTGCCCTCTCATGACACCTTCGCCTTATATTAATTACTTATCTTCGGGTCATTAATTTAATTGTACACACAAAATGGCTATCTCGCTTTTGATTTAGATATAATTACAGGTATTCTTCCGGAAAACTCCGTTCTCCCTATGTATTTATTCTGTTTGGCGTTCTTTTCAGTCCTTTCACTCTAGATCGGAGCCTTATCTGGAGGCTATTCGGGTAACTGAAGCCATAATCTAATTAACCAATCCATGTAGAGAAAGACGAAGAATAGATTTTGGACATTTGGTGCGTCCAAGAAATGACTGATTAGCTAAAATTTCTTGGGAGTCTTGACCAGAACAATTTTTCGCTACTACTGATGTTATTTTCACGAATTGTCCTGAAGCACGTTGCACTTTTTAAATGGTAAATCATTTTTTGGACATGTTAGCCCAGGCCTTGTAAAATGAATGATAAATGTTCTAGTAAGGAAATCTAGCCCAATGTTATTTTTCTTTCTGCTAATTAAGCATCTATTTAAGATTAATGATTCTGTTTCAGATCAAATCAAAGTGAAGTAGTATAGCTTCTGAAATATGTTTTGGAAAGGAGAAAGGAATATGGGTTGGGTTCAATTTGACCACCCTTTGTAAGGTGATTATTCCAATCCCTAGATGCGATTCTATGTCTTCAGTTGAATTAAATGCATGAGCACTCGCTGACTAAAGTGAGCGGTTCATTGACATTGATGTAGAAAAGTGCATCCTTAACAAAGCAAGTTAAGTTCATGGAAAGCTCATAGGGCTTCTTGACTGTTTCCTTTCTAATGAATGAGTGCGATGTTGTTAAGATTGCTAAATTATGTATGACAGCTTGGCTGGATGGGTAAGACTGACTAATTGGAACATGCTTCGTTATCAGCTTTGGGACAATGAAATAATGGCATTTCCTCGTATTGTCATAAAATGCATGTCAGGATAGATACAGCTCTATGGTTCTATCCAGTATTAATACAGATGATACGGACGTGTTTCTGTGTCACTGAATTGCGAAGTTTTATTATCATCAACGAAAATTGAGAACATGTTTCGCCTATATCTTAGCTGGTCAGTGAACACGATCAATGTAACTCAATCCTTATTTGGCAGTTAGTCTTACCTTAACTCTCCTCAAGAAGCCTCTGCAGACTTTTTTAGACCAATAATTCGTATAATTTTTAGCTTTCAGCAGCTGTAACCAAAGATAAAACATTTCTGAGAAGACTCCACTTGAACCACGTTATATCGTTGCAGCCACTCCTCCCCGTAAGGCAACAAATAAGCAACCTAAAAATTTCAAAAACTGAAAAATTGAGGCTTCTTGACTCATTTTACTCTCAACTGATGCCCTGTTTCTAATTTTTCATAATTTCGACAACAGTCGACTGCATAAACGGGTTATTAAGCAAAAATGATTAGTCTGGAATGAATTTAATGGGATTTGCAAAGCACTCAAGGCTATGAAAAATTCATGGTAAAAAATAAAATGAGCCATTTAGTCAACACTGGACTCCAATCTTTGTGTTCCGGAGTAGAAATGAGAATCACTTTTGGTACAGTTATGGCGTTTATTTAATGAAATGATCCCCTAGTGAGCATTATCGACAAATCGATAAAACAATTATTGCCCATTGGTGCTGGCAGAAATTCCTCTAGCAATGTTTGGCCTTCTCGGCGAGCATTCTGAAGCACTATATAGTCAGCCACTTCATCTTAGACCGGGTTCCTCCTACGCCTCTGCTTATACCACTCAGCTCGAAGATACACTGCTTATGTAACTGAGCTCGTTAGTATTAGAAGCTTGTGGGGTTTATTTGATCTATTGAATAGCCACCAGCTTCCAGCCATGAAATTATTAGGAAGAAGGAATTGAAAGATAATCAGCCTAGAACATCCATTCTTGGCACCTTGATACGGTGGTCATTCGGACTTCTATTCACAACTATCAAAAGAAATTCTGCAAACTTTTAGCACTCATCTGGAGTTTCCTGAGTCTCCATTACTAAAAGGTCAAAAGGGAAATAAAAGTGAGACTAGATGCGCCACCTCTGTGTGGGCCTGCCTGTAGGACTTTAGCTAGCCCTGAGTTTTGGGGACCATGAGCTAGGGGTAGCCGAGATCATAAGATTGTGCAAAGAGATCTAAACAACGGTCAGGAAAAGAAGGCTTTTAGGGAAGTACTGATTTGGTGATAAACCGAGTCCAACCAGACTTGCTCTTGAATATGACGATTTTCAGCAATCCGTCCTAGTAGGTTGGTTAGTTCTACTGTCAAGAGACTATTTTACTGTCTCAGCATATACGATCAGGTTCACCTTGGACTAAGGATTTCCCACTTGACCTTTCCCATTTGTTGGTTCAAACATGACTGTGATCTTTTTCCATTGGTGTAGCCGTATGCGAGTTCAATTTTAGGTTTTTCGTTATCTGAAGTGTTCAGCTTGCCTCGCCCCGTTCTGCACAAACTTCGCATTTTGGTTGAGACCATCACCCATTCAAGTATTATTTTTGGACACTTCTGGTCTTCGGGCGTCTTAAAAAATGCAACTGACCCATGAATTGTATCTTCAGTTAGTCTCACACCTACCTATAAAGTGAATTCGGAACTTATAAAACCTTATACCTTTCAAATTTTACAGATAAGAGCTATTGTACAAGTCGTTACGAACAATTTCATGAGTCAGGTCAACCATTTTATAACAAATTTGAATCAGCTTACCAAAAAACAACACATGGTCATTACTTAAAATAAGACTAATTAACTTCTGCTTCAAAGGCCACAGTAAAAAGCTTTTTTTTAACAGAAAGGAATTTCACGTTGACCTTTCAGTTTCGACATGATTTCCATCATCATTAGATAGAGTTGAGATAATTTGGTGAAGGCTAGAAGAAGTAATTAGATCATTTTCGATAAGCTCTTAGCCTAAAAATTTGATGATACCTTACCGTGCCAAGACGCAGACGCAGACGCAGACGCATATGATAAGGTCCTTTTGAGATGATTCAACAAGTTCCTATGCCGTCAATGCCGACCGGGGATTAATTGGCCCAGTCGACTTTGCATGATCGGCAATGTAAATAAATAAGAAGGCTGGGTTTTTCAATAAGGTTCGACCAAATGCCAAAGAAGTTTGGTTTATTGATGGAGTTTGACAAGAAATTTGACACATCCGACCACTCTTAAAAGCGTGAAAGTACACTTTGATAAATAAATTATAAGTGAAATGTAATTAACTCTCCAGTATGTGGGACAGTGGTTTAATTAAATTAAAAAATTTATGCCTTGAGCTTTGGCTCAAGAGGCACTTTAGTGTCGAGGCAAGCAAATCAGCATACCGTTTGGAAATCTGATTATTTTGGTTGAATATATTAAGGCGCAAACAAAATGTTTTCTCGATTCTCCATTTTATAAAAAGATAATCTATAGTAGTTCGTTAGATGCAGCCCATCCTAAAGTGGATCTCTCTGAGAAATTTTCCAGTAACTTCAAGCATTATCGGGCATTTTGTGTAGTTTGATCTTGCATGGTGTACATCGAGCGGCCAAACTGTACTGCAAGTGAAAACTCTTTGAAAAAGCACATAAAAGGTGCAACAGCCAACAGATATTTCAGGGATGATAACACGCCTGAAAGATGCTTTCAAACTGACAAGACTATGGTGTCTTCAAACGTTCAGAAAGGAATGATACGCTAAAATTCAAAGCAGACGAAAACTGTTAATAGAAAGTCTGGCAGAAGACGTGATCATTCACAACTATCGCTATCTTCGAATGACCTTTTTTTGTCCTTCTTTTGTGGCATTTCATTAACTACTCAATAGACTGCGGTGTTCCTGAAAGTGAAGTTCCCTCTCCTCCTGATTAAGTGTTCGATCAACGGATCAGTTTAGTTTGAGGCAAGTAAAGTAAACAACGCAAAGCGAAACGTCATGAAAAGAGCCCTTCACTGTTGTAAAGCGTTCCAGACCGGCCAGTGGTATTCAAAGCCACGAAATCGTCACGGCCAGGCATGTTTAGAAGGCTATGTTGAGTTAATGGATAAATGGCAGCACCAAACCCATATAATATCGGCAATCTTTACGCAACCGCATGGAAAATTTTTCTCTTCCTCAATGCAACCAGCAAATCTCCCTCTTGTTCAGTGGCAGATGGACAATCCAGTATGGTTGACCATCCAAATAATGAGTCCATCCGGTTGAGATCTGCTTTATCTTCAACGCAACCAGAGCGATATTAGCTACACAAGCGCGATAAAATGACGACAGAACTTCCAATGCCATGCAAGTGCGAGTTAATATTTTACAAGTTCATCTTCTTAACAATGAAAAGGATTGATTTAGCTAAAGTCGAAATTCAAGTGCCACTTCTTGAAATGAATGATACTTTGCCAAGAAGACTGGAGATTCAGTGGTGGTTAGAAACTGAATTTGGTTCAGAAGTTCATTTAATTTGAGGCAAATGGCCGTACATTTAGGTTTTGAAATGTAAATAGTGATGAAAAATGCTGCTTCCTCATCTCCGAGTGCATGGGCTTGGTTCATGGCGTCAGGTTGGATACCTTGGTTCTAGGCTGAAAAATCAAAGGAGCGCACGATCAATTTTTCTTATTATCGGGAGGAAATTCGTCTGAAAACTTTTTGGCAAAAGAACCCTTCTTACCTTCGATAAAGGTAATCGTCTAACTCTTTCGAGGAGACATAAGTCTCCTGTTATGTTGTTGGGGAAGCATATGGCACTATTTTGATGTCAATTCAACCAATCCATATTTTATACGCGTCGGATCTTCCATTAACTTGCAAAGGATCGTTAACTTCATGACAAACATTTTGCTTTGTTGGTGGGTTCTGCCAGTAGTGAGTCTTGATTTAAGGTCTCAACACTTAGTATGCCGCACTTGCTAACATTTTAATGTTTTAAGTAAATTTTTGGGACAAGGCGATTCATCTCAAAAATTCTTTTTAACTGTTTCCCCTATTTAACCATATTTCCCATGGTCGAACCTTTATATTGGGAACTAAGGAGATCCCTGCTATCCGGCTAACTTTTAAACAGAATAATGCGCTCTTGAATAGCTAAATCAAAGGTTGCTTGGGAGCATTAATTACATTGATACGGTGAAGAAATAAATCAGGTTCCAAACTGAAAAATCAAATGCGGTTACCTTTGAGAGGGTCAAGACGAACTGAAGAACAGAAGACGAATTTAGGGGCAAAATTTTTGGCATTCAGAACCTAATCCCAAGGGAACCTCATGTCTCATTGTCTTGCTACAAGAATCTAGTCATACTACTATTAAGTTGAGGGAAGGTACTATATTCAGAAATTAAATAAACCACACCTGCTTTTATGGAAGGCCTTTGGATCCCAGTGCGACATTTGTGTTTGAATTGGGCGACTTTTACACCAATGGCTTGATAAAAATCGCAGTTAAGTGTTTGTTGACATTTAAAAGCTTAATGATAATGTGAAAAAGCTTCTAAGTAAGCATAAACAAAGCCAGAGCCATACCCACTGCAGGATTTATCAAAATGACTATCAAGACTGCTATGTGATTGAATTAGCCTGGCATTTGCAATTGACCTTAACATTCAGGATCTGTGCCAAATAGATTTGGCCTGGAAGCACTAAATTTTCAGTTATTAGAGCTATCCGAATTTCGGTAAATCAACTCGAATTAACCGATTGAAGCCCTTTCGATCCATTCTGAAATACTACAGACTTCTGCTAGAGGTCTGACTAAAATTGCCCTAAAACCGGAAATACGGTAAACATGGAGGGGGATTAAACGTGCTTTCAGACTAAATGAATCATAATGCAAATGAAAGACGATGCGTCTGACTGGCCAAATACCCATTCCCCGCCGTCTCTCCTCCTGCAAAACAAGGATTGAAAAAAAATCCGTTTTCTCGCAGCAACTTGGACCCACCTTTCTAAATGATACTTTTTGAGGCCCCAAGCACGATGTCCTGCAGTAGCATTAATCAAGGGCTCTTAGTGGCCGACTAGCACACACGTTCGGAATATTCTTGTAAGATAATTACTATTTTGAAAAGGCATATCCCTTGCAAATGTCGGCTGTCAAGTATCTCCGTAAAGTGTTTTATTTTTTTTTCAAATTTTTTTTATAAGATAATAGAAAATGATTGTCTACCTTGAAAAGGTTGTTTCATCTTTCGTTCATTCGATTTTGCACTTACCAGATCGTCGTGATGAATAAAGAAGGAAATGTTGCTTCAGAGCGATTTACTGTTATCATTTTAATTGACAATGATCGGATAAAGGGACAGACACACCCCAAAGGGTGACCTCAGTTGTTTTGGAGTTAACTGACCGAATTGGTAACGCTCAAGACCATACTTAAGAGCGAAATCGCATTATTAATATTACATATCACCGAAGACTTTGGCATCCGAGTTAGTTGGTAAGTTCAGAGGTCAATGCTTTTTGTGATGGTTACAGAAGGAATGAATATAATGTGTAATACAATGGGTCCAAATACTTGTTTCTATTGGCAGTGGCCAAGCTAGGATGTGATCACCTGGAAGGCAAGTTGTCTAAAACTAACTTACCTGATAATAACTACGCTAAATCTGCTTGCGTTCATTTTTTAATGGATCTAAATTTCCATCAGTAGTCAAATAAGTGTATTTCCGATATAAACGCACTGTGCCTGAAGAAGTTACTAATTGGAACCAAACATAAAGCTCTTAGTTCGCCAACATATTTATTTCCTGCAGGAAATGCTTTAAACGGCAAACTAATCTTTTTTCTCACCGAGTGTTGCCGAACGGTTTATATTACCTTAACAACTGTTTCTAGCAGGTATTCACGGTCTTGCTGGTCCAACTCTAACAAGTTATGACATGGTAAAGAACGATATTTTAATTGGAAATGGCAAGTTACACAGCAGCGTGATTTAAGGAGAGTAGACAAGAATACTGAAGTTATTGCAATTGGTGAGATTATTAACAGAAAATACGTGATTACTGAACAATTAAATATTCTTTTTTTTGTAATGCTATCGAATTTATGAAACTAACTAGTTTCTTGGGGTTACATGATGTATTAAAATTATTTGCTAAAACACGATCCACAGTACAATATTTTCAGTGGAAACATTTGAAATAACTTCATTTAAAGAAACAAAAATCCCCTTTATCCATTTTACTTTGATTGGTTTTTTAAAGGATAGAATCCGATAGTCAAGATCGGTCAAAAAATGGCAGCTTTGGATGCAAATTGTAATGACAGGTGGGTATGTTAGTCTTCTGAATTAATTAAGGATTCATCCGAACCGGCTAAAAATAAGGCTCTTCCTCTTCACTGGGTTTGGATTCACACATTTCAATTTTTAAAAATAACAATGAAAATTTCTTGTTTGCGGGTGAGCAGATCCATCTATAGCTCTAAATGAACAACTCCTGCTAAATGAACGCCACCGGGAGGACCCCTTTTTTAAGGACCGTAGGATCGACAATTTCGTTCATAGCCATTGAAAGAAAACGCCAAGAAGCAGCCAAGAACGCGGACGTCAAAAGGAGACGAGAGAAGTGGTCAACGCGGAAAGTGGTCGGGACGACACCGATGTCTGGCTTCTCCTCCCATCATATAGTACAGAAATTTATTTGCTTTAAATAGAATTCTTAGTTGTTGATAGGCTTTTGCTAATTGAAATGAAATTTCAAATTTTTTCCAATCGTCAATAAAATTTGCCATTTGTTGAATACCTTTATCGATTTTAAAATTCACTTCAAATTAAATCTCCGAACGCTGGTATGAAAGATTCTGATATTGCAAGCAAATGGGAGGGATGAAAAGATAACTTTTGTTAAAAATATGCGTTTATTTCATGCTTGATACGTTTGTTTTCCACATTTTCTGCTGCAGTGAGATTTATTCACTTGGAAATTGAAATTCTCACAAAAGCATAACTTTAGTGTCCACAAAGTCTCCCAAAGCTCGAACAGCAGGGTTGCAGGTATGATGAGAATTTTAATCCCGCACGATTTTTAATGCCGAGAAGTCCTTGCAATAGGTGCTGTTACCATCATCCCACAATAACGGCAGTTGGTCGGTGAAAAATTGTCTCAATTTTGTCATTTTTCGAGAACCCGCGCTATGACTCTGCAATTCCTCTCTTCTCCTCTCTTTTTCAGACAGCAAGTGTTTGTGGTATCAAAAATTGTGGACTAAGATGAATTACCGAACATAGCCCCATGTTGCATGTACAAAACAGACGTATCTGATTTCTCCCTCTCTTGTCTTCTCCTCGGGATCCATGGCTTCTGATTAGAGTTAAAAGCTGTTAGCTGTACTGCAATTGGATGCATTTATCTTCGCAAATATAACTGAATCGGTTTGAATGACTATATATCGTTTTACATCTACAATCCATGTTCAACTTGTTCTCAGCTGCTTTTGTCTATTGGAAGTTGGTTAAATAAAAGGACGGATACTATCTCGTCTCAATTATCAGAATGTGGCCTTTAGTAAGTGGCATTTACATTCTGTAGTATATTGATTAGAACAATCCAAGAGGAACCAGATTTTGTCTCAGTTTCGTCGCTTCGAAGTCTTCTTCCACCTACTCGTCCATCTACATTGTTTTGTTGATCCTCTATTACTATCTTTCATCGTTTGCCTTCGGGTATAGTCGTATTTGAGGTTCTTCCTTTTAAATTCTGCAGTAAATAAACTTATAAATTCAGTGATATGCTGCTGCAAAGGCTGCAAACTTACCGTCTGGAGCGATAAGGACCTTACCAATATGGAATCAGCGGACACTAAATATTGCATTAGAGTTCTAAAGTATTAATTATAGGCTTGTGCTTTGTTATTTCGACAACGATTTTGCCATTGTCTTTTAGCCACCTATAAACCGCTTCAATGGACTATTGGCCTGTGTTTTCCACTCCTAATCAAGTTGATATCAAGTGCACTGGCAGCGGTCATGAAATGAGCTCCTTTCATATCAAATGCTAAAAAAACAAGGTCAGTAAGGTCATCAGTGATACTATGTCGGTTGGGATAATTTCAAAACAACATCACGTTACCATCTGACTAACATGCTAGCACTCTCAGTATTTAGAAATGGATCCTCATCCTAAATATCCGACGTAGAAGTGGGTCCAAATATTTAGCGCTGGTCTAGACTTGGCAATTTCTCTCATATCTTCAGTACCACCGACTGGGATGATCTAGCTAAACTTTGATTGTCTAGAATAGGGATAACGTTATAATATATTGATGTTGGACTAGTGACACGAGCAGAACTAGCTATCATTAGAAGGACCATGTGCATCCATAACGAATAGTTGGGCAAACCCAGATGAATTACCTGCAAAAGTCAAGCTCATGGAGAGGAATTGAAGTGTAAGTGAAGCAGTGAAAAGCCAAGGCATTTCGATGGGAAGTATGATCTGAAATTTCCTGTTGGCCAGGTTCCATGGGAAGTCATGCAGTTTCAGCACAACACAACAGAAACACACGTCTGGAGCTCAAGTTTGACTATAATCAATGAAGTTTGTAACCATTACAGAGATTATTTCAATCTCTAATGTTTCATGCTAACATACCCATCCCGACTAGGTTGACAGAATAGCACAGGTCTATTTCAGTGCTGTGGAATGTTAGCGGACTCAATTTGCGGCTCAGGAGAATCGAAGGGATCGCTTTTCTTTTGACTTCCATCGAATTTCATTCCACCTTTCTGAGCTTAAATCATTGTCCAAATATCTACAATTGATATAGCTTATCCTTGATTAGTTGTTATAGTTGCTTATGGTTTTCGGTATTAAGACACTAGATGACTTGATTGCAAACTCCTGCCCATTCTCCATGCTCTCTTTTGGGAACTTATTCTACACCCCTTCACCAAATGGCGAGGGTATTAAGATAAGTTCTTTTGGTAATACTGATCCTTGCGGTTCAAAGACCTGAAAACCTTCGCAGTCGTATCTACAAAAGAAAATAGTAGAGAGAATGAATCACATTCTTTCTACCTGGCATAGCTTTAGATGTTGACTTTCGAACGTTATTACCGATCCACAAAATCAGTGTGAAAGACATGGAAATATTTATAAAGATCGTGATGCGATTCAGAAGAGCAAATGTTCCTTCATTTCATGGACCTCTCCTTTCGAAATAAAACATTAGAAGGTGTACATTTCACCCATGTAGTATACAAATATGCTAGCTTTAACCAGTACTATGGTCAACTAGGGACTTGCTAACCTAAACTAAACACAACGGCTATTAGCACTGGTAACTCTAGGATACCCTTGGTTAAGGCCTATGGTCGAAGTTAGAAAACCACTTCTCGTTCGCCCACCTTAACAACACATATTGAAAAATTCAAACTAAGACCTTAAGTTGCTCTTTCCCTTTATAATCTGCGGAAAATACATATCTGTGTGATTTAACCGTCTAACAGAAGAGTATATGCCTCAGTTCTTAATGCAATCTCATCGTATTCAACAATATCATTTCACTTCTGATTGCTAGAAGTCCCTAGGGCTTGGATAAATAAAATTAAAGAAGGCTTTACACTTTCAATGCATCACGTAATACAAAAGTATTGTTAATCACTTTAAAATATAGATGGCCATTCAATTTTAAGTTGTTAATGATATCAAGGTCATGGCAGAAAATATATTCATAAATGAAATCCGAATGATTACGAGTATCTTTTCATGCTCTATGCCATAAAATTAACAGGATCGCATAGAGATTTTATGTGATTACATTGATTGAAGCTACTTCTTGAATCTCTAACTTTATTTTTGGCGGTCTTGAAGTGATTTTTCTTCCTTTTGAACATCATTGTGCCACAAAGATAGTTATTCAATGGACTAAAAAATTAAGATGAGCAACGTTGAAGAGCCACTCTTCTAAGAAGTATTGAAAAATTGATGCCTATTTTTAAATGGAAAAAATCAAATTTCAGAAGTTGTATATCTTTTTGTAAATAAGCAACTATGAGGACTGAGATCATGATTTAGGTGCCTAATGGTCAAACAACTGAAACGAAGGATATTTATGCTTTGCCTTACAGTTTAGAGACTAGTATGTGATAGTAGCCTTGGGAAGGAGGTCGAATCTAACATCAAGTTGTTTCTGTTAAAGTATTGTGGATTGTATGTCGCAATCATAAATGTCTGAAGTACCAATCTGAATTGTTGCAGAGGTAAAAGTTATTCTTCTCTACGGTCTGTCACTTGCATCCTTCAGGAGCTCAGATTAAAAAATAGAACGGGTGCTCAAAAATTGGCACCGAGAATAGAACACAACCGTGCTTTTATAGAATGTTTCAGTAAGAAATTAAAACTCAAAATTTTGCCTCTGAAACGTGACAAAGATCATGCATGGAAAGCTCAACTCTAGTGGCGGAGAGTAAAATCTAAGTTCAAGAGATATATTTACTGACAATACCATAATCTCAGAAACAGAACTTTCACATGAAAAACGTCATGTGACTCTTGGAAACGACAAGAGAATTTTCACATTGTGAGAGGATATAGGGATCCCTTTAAGGGAAATAACTATTGACACAAGCATATTAAATTTTGTCATCATGCTGAAAGTACAGTTTTGGCCTCTGTCCTCAATGAATGTATAAATGTTTTATAGTCTGACTGTATAAAACAGACATTTTGGGTGATTAAACGAATAAAGAACCTCAACACGTATTGGTAGAAAAATGGTCACAAACCAGTTTATGCAAGAGTTCAAGGAGTAAAATCTTCGAATGCTTTGGGTTTGATAAAGACATTAGTAAACGAATTTGAAAAGCTGCAATAGAATGTGATGAAAAATAGACGTTCTGAAAAAGGGATTATGAATATATGGCCCCAATCTCATGTCTGCTGATGTAAATGCATGCACTTTTAATGACACTTATGGTTTGATAAGTGTGCTGTCTTCTAAAAAAATAAAAATTTATTAGGACCAAAAGCTTAGGCTAATTTTCGGAATTTTCAGCAGCTCTCCAAGACACCAAGCAATCCCGAAAAACCTTTTGTTTTAGGTATTCAAAATCGCTTTTAAAATTATAGCGTTAGTTAACAAAAAAATCATAATTTAAAAATGAAATTTAGAGGCTATTGTCATTGTCTTTAGATTCAACTAAGCTTCTAATCAGTGGTTTCTTCCTTTTCAGTACCCCATTCTGCTCTTACGCATGCGTAGATAATCGTTCAGGTCATTTGTATAATCTCCATTAAGATAAACCAAGCTTTCTAAACTGGTGGTTTTGAAAATTTTTAGACCACATTGATGGACTGACAGAGAATGGCAAGTCATTCGCATCCTTTCTTAGATATCAAGCTTCAATATAACTTACAACGGTGGGGGAATAACCGCAAGATCTCGAAAAGATGACCACAAAGTTTGTGGTGACTATCGCATTTCATTCGCCAGAAAAAATGCTGTCGGTCAGGTTTAAAAATTGGATGAAAATTAAACGAGCTGAAATCAAACTAGGTGTATATACAAGTATATAAATTTACTCGTTTTGATTCAAATAGTCAGATAAAGTGGGTCATTAGATTAAACATTTTATCGAATGACGATCTGAAATAAACCGCCTTTAAATTGACTGATGAGGTCCAAACCGAATAAATGTCGTTTAGCCTAATATAAAGCACCATTGGCACTTCAGTTAAAGTTTTGCCCAAATTCTGACTGGTAAAGAGATGGACATGAAGTTTTTAAATAAAGATTAATTAGTTAAAGCAGTCACCACACACAAATCCCATTTTCCAAACTGTTGGTGTATTGTTTTCACGCATTCAAGCAAATCATCAACCTCTCCACCTCACAATTTTAGTTGAAACAGTGCTTCCTTCTTTCCCGAATATGAAATTGAGTAGTAAAAGAATAAAAATGTATCGGTTTATTTAATTATTTGTTTGGGAAAAAGTTTGCTTTCATGTCATGTATTTGGTGTATTTTTTGGCCTCGAGAAACCAGACTTTTGTCTCAAATGCTGGCACCGAAGGTAGGAGACATTTTCAATTCGACGATTCCCTGCTCTGACACCCAGCAACAGCAGCCAAACACATAGAAGCGCATACTTTGATGCTCTCGTTAAATGTCGCCTTCTGGCAATTGAATTATGGGCGGAAGGGGGCCAAAGCAGGTATTGGCGAGGCATGAAGAGGAGGCGAGTGGGGAGGAAGGCGGCAGAGGAGAAGGAAAGATGGAAAGTAATTGAAAAGTGGCAGAATGTGGGCAAATCAAACGCATCTCCATTCACTTTGCTACTCTTTCCCAATGTAGGCTTAATGCTCCTCTGTTAATGCAATTTGAATGCGGGAGCAATCGAGCAAAAGAGCCAACATTTGACTTGAATCTTCGGACTTGTACCCTTTATACAAAGATTTTTAACTAAAAAAATGACCTTTGAATCATTAGGTTGGACGCAGTCATGTAAAACTGATGATGTTATGCGGCATTTCCACTCTTGATTGCAAAATCTATTCCATAAGATATCAGGAAGTAGCAGGAAATTTAAACCTTTTTGGGGTAGGAAATTTTTACTTGCATACGAGATTTACAAGGTTTAAATTAAATATGAACAAAAAATTTACAGTAAAGGAAACTGAAGAGTTGGAAAAGTGAAGATTCCTCTTTTTTTGAACAAAGACTGTAGAATGCATAATTTAAGTCGGCTTGCGCTTCGAATTTTCGGTCCAGTGAGTTCATTTCGGACTCATTAAACTTTCGCATCATTTGAAGTCGAAGACTCTGTGATCACTGAAGCGAATAGTGAGGAAATGAGCTCTTGGTTACTCACAATTAAGTTAGAAATGTAGCCATCAAGCATAAGTGATGCAGAAATCGCCTCCAGTGCTTCACACCAAATAGCATTGAACACAAGATTGGATCGGCAATCAACAAGTCGGCATCTTCAGCGCTGTCAAAAACAGGTAAAATAAGTTGGTTAGCGGTTTTGTTTTCCATTTATTACTGAATAAAAATGCTTACATTGAATACGGTACCAAAGATCATTTGAAATTCGGCTCACCGCCCCTCTGAAGGAATTAAATCGAATGTAAACCCCAAACACAAGACTTTTCAGTGTTTTCATCGTGCTATATGCAGATAATCATTTAACGGACATGTTAACGATAGAGTCAAAAGCTGTATGAATTCAGAAATATTTGAAACATATCATTTTAATTAGCTTATAATCGTCCTTCTACCTTGGAGTTCAATTTTGAAAGTTAAGGCAAAGTCAACTGGCGAAGAAGGATGTTAGCAAATCGAAATAGTTAGCAAACTAATCTGGACAAAACATCGAGTACTATACGACCCCCATCTCAGAAAATCCAAATCTCATTTCTTTTCTCTCATCCGTTTTTAGGTTATAATGGATAAAGAAAGGAGGTAAATTCTACCATTTGTACCAAATTTGCTTCGAGATTTAATTTCCTAAGCAAGCAACTTTATTTCACATCCCTTTCTATGAGAGTCTAAGCGTTTTATCCATATCAAAGCACTAAAAAAGCATTTAAATGTTACGTTGATCCAAGAATGATCTAAATATGAAGTTAGATTTCCCAAAGAAGAAATTATTTAACCTGAATAGTCTACAATGTTCAGGACTTGAGAAAAATTTGACAATATTTCTTGGCTCAGTTAAATCCAATTTCGTCCATACTTTTAGATCAAAACCCATTCAGTGCACATACAAATGACTTTTGACATCAAAAAGTTTGATATTGTTTTTATGACTCGCTTGCCTATTGTGTCTAAGAGCCAACGATGCTGTACAAGGAGTAGGGAGTGCTCACACAAAGCTCTTCTTATTATGCAATAAATTCAACCTTCACCTTCCATTGATTCTGTGGAACAGTAAATAACCTGCTACTATTCAAGAATTAAGGCTCAAGAAGACTCCAAAGACGAAAAATAATTTTTACTGTTGCCTTCGTTTGCTTAACTACTCTCATATACAGCTAGGCTGTTGGTAGAGAGGCTAAGGAGATGCCATTTTCAAAAAGACAGAAGAGTGAGGTCAGGGTGATAATCATGATCTTAATTAAGCACCTGGATAATCTACTAGGAAGCTGATCCGATGGAAACCTTTGAACATCAGTTCATATCTTATCTGCATTTCGTTCTCCGTACACTAACAGTGCTAACTCATCGCAATTTTATCGTAAGTAAACGTAAACAGTAAGGAGTAAGATTAGAATAGCAAAGCGTTACAATGAACATTTAAATTAGTTGCATTACCTTAAATATAAAAACCAGAGCAGCTCTATTCTAATAAGAACGGAAACACACTTAACGCGCCTTCTATTGATGCATAATGCCAAAATAATCCGTCTGCATATGCAGCAACTAATCTAATCTCACATTACGCAGTCAGTATGTCAGTGAGATCTTCCATCGACTGAAGGCAAGTTCCGCAGTATTTTTTATCAAAAGACAAATTAGTCGACCCACGTTGGAAATAAAAAGTTTCGATCTGTCAGAGTTGGAAAAAGTGATTTCCTAACTGTTCGTAAAACTTGGCAAATTAGGGACTCGGTTTTTAAGAGATAGCAATGCGTACAAAGACAGATAAGCTTTCACTTCATTCAACATTTTAAATATATATCAGCGAGATTTGAGTATATTTATCTGCTTGGCTGTCGCTTTTAATGACTTTCCAAACGCCTGCAGTTAAGAGAGGAGAATTTAGGAAATGCTAAATTACTGTGAGTTATTTAGACATCATTACGTGTTAATACTTAGATTTGATGTAGTGCAACTATTGTGTCTGAGGGGTATTTAAAAGGAACTGTATTTTTCGATAATATACCCCCGATTCCATGGCGACTGTGATCCAGCCAGTGTGCATCCTACCGACTTTGCATATGGAAGTTTGGGCGTGAGAACTCGACGTCCAAACACAGAACGACAATATCGAAACAATGATAGAAGTAGGCAGTTCTAGAAGCTTAGCTTGTCTTTACATCAGTTCATACATTCATAGCATTTGCGTCAAGGCTTTCTTTGTATCGATAGAAAGTTCTTTCCCATCATTCGGAATTATTGGCTAATACAACTCTTAACTATTTATTTGTACGAGAGCGACACTGGCTAAATCGACCTGGATGACTGAGACAATACAAACCGTCTTCGGCAGGCGCAATAGGTGGACGCCAAGGTGGAAAAGAGATCTTGCTATTATCGAGTGTGAAAAACCTCCTCGGGTCACTTTAAGCTTTTTTTTAGTAATTCCCATAAGTACTGTTTTTATTCAGACTCTCTTCAACAAAGTGTAATGATGCAATATGAGCCAAAACAAATTAAACTGTAAAGAATTCAAGTTTTTTTTAAAATGAACAAGTTGAAATTTTGAATTAATAAACAAACGCAGACCCTCACGAAAACTGTTTGCACCTATTAGAGTGGCGGTTCAACAAAATTTTCAATTTTTCTGTAACCTTAGAAAATGAATAAGCGAAAACACCAGCGGATTTAATTTCTGAGCCTTATTTAAAAAGAGAAAATGTAACTTACCTCCTCTAGTAAAACATTAATAGATCGTAAATATTGATAATAGTATGTGTGCATGAATTCTTGGATTCAGTAGGTCAAATAAATTTAAACATAAATTACGAAGGACACGATATCCAGCGCTACTCGGGCCAAGTTAAATAAGCAAAGTTAATTAATAGGTTGGGACTTGAAAAAAACACAAAAACTTATAAAAATAGCGCGATCGGTGACGATTTAACCAAAAGTGTCTTTAGCTTTAGAGATTTTCGAAGTTCTCAGTCCCCGGTTTATTTGAATCTCTCTTTCGATTTCTGCAAGGTTGATTCATTTGGTTAAAATTATTAATCTCCAAAAATGCGTATTGAAACAAATGCATTAAAAACGGCCATTCATTGTAAATACAGTGGCTTCTCAATTGACTGATTCTGAATCAAATAGGTCATTTTGATTAAAATGGTAGGAAATCTTAAATATTAGGGTCTCGATTTGTTAATTCAATCATTTTGAAATAGACCAGACACGATGAAAAGAATCAAGTCACTCGCTCTACCTGAACGGTTTGTAATGTATGTTATTATCGAAATCATTTTAAACTGACGGATAACCTTTTAATCGAACATTGTCTCTCCTCTGAATCTGGAATGGTTTCAATGTGTCCTGTGAGTAATCACTAATAACTGAACACCTCACCCATATCCTTGAATTTGGACAACAGCATGATGTCAAGGTTTGGGAGAGTATTTGCAGGATCATTTTAAACAACCGGCTTAGGTTGTCCGACGCTACAACGGAAATCAGTACGAACCGGGAATCTATTCTACGGCTTAATTACTCAAAAATTCTGATGTAATGCTTATTACCTAAATACTTAGATCGCGCAGACTCTTAACTGATTCCCTTTCAATAATTTTTTTCCGCAGATATGCGAAAATGGCACAGGCGATGGGATTAGATAAGCAGGTTCGCTTTTAAGCGATCAATCAAGGTTGCATTACTCGCACAATATTTGAATGGAAGTGAAAAGGAGGATGTGGTTTGTAGGTATATCAGTTTGAGAGTTAAGCTCCAAATCAGGTGAAGATGTAGCTTCAAGGATATCGCAATGGTAGAAATGGTAGGAGAAAATTTGTTTGGAAACGTAGATTTGTGAAGGAGAACGGATTAGGGAAATCATTTGGACCGGAATATGGGAAAAGACTCCGGATTTTTAATGCTGAATTTTAATTTACTCCCTTGTTATTTACAAAGTGAATAGAATTATAGCTACTCGAACCGTTATCCAACTCCCCTGGCAACTTCAGGAGTAATATTAAAGAAGCACTTCGAACTGGTTGATCACAACACAAGAATTGAAGATGAGCTTCTTAGAATTATTATTCTTTTAGATCAGCTGCTCTCCGGCTATTTGAAGAGCCTAATCTTGGATAAGTTGTCGCATACTTAAAACGAGTACAAGTTAACCGGTAAACAGGCATGTGAACACACAAATTCATCTCTCCAAAAATAAATGACTTTATACACGTAAAGTAATTTCATGAGATTATGAACACTGAATGGGCAACTTGAGCAAGTGGTTTGATGAATATCACTCAATTCTTCCAAACACGTGGGGAGAGGTGTCGATGATTGGCACACCCTCGTATCTGATTGGTCTAAAGCCCAATTTGTGGAATGCGGCCTTGTCGTTTACAATTGCTGGTCGCTACGGACCGACGGAGATATATCAAGAATGCATTACATTCAAGTCACAAAACCGATTAACTGTTCCAATATCTGTTCCTAACCTTTTTCTCTCGTCGATAGAACTGCTTCCATCACTCATGTCACATTCAACTGCTTCTTGAACAGCGAATAAATTCTCTGCCCTCATGTAAGGTTATTACTTTTGCCATATATTTAAAAAGCGATTGCTATCATAGTCAGTTATGAGCTCTCTAATTTTAACAAATTTGATGATGATCTGAAAAATCATATTCAGCTTTCAATCTAGTTTGTACAGATAAATATATTTTTCTAGTAGAAAATGCTGATAAACTATAAATGCGGATAAATTCAGACATGCATTCATTAAATTTAATTTGCGTGAACTGCAAACATAGGCAACTTAAATACTTTTTCACTGAATACATATTTTTATGAAGAAATTTTTTATTTTCCCATAAATGAAATTAAAATGAAACGTCGTGCAAAGTAATAAATAAAGCTAAAATACAAATAGGCCATCAAAGCAACTACGTTCGAGGATAGTTATCGCAAAACTAATAAAATTTACTATTTGTATATTGTATATTAATCACTCATTTTGTCAGACGTTGTCCAAAAATATCAATGAGTACAGTAAAGAAAAAGGTGTTTAGCAACACACTTAAAGTAGAATGTTGCGGGAAACTTAGTAGACAGAGGCTAAGGTTATTGCAGAATACCAATAAAAATACTAAATTAGCATATCATGCGGGATAGAAAGATTTTTCAAAGCCGCTGGCAAGCGTAGCCTACCTTACTGTCTTCTTTCGACAGAAAACCTTCTTTACCTTCAGTAGTCTTTTCAAAAGCTCTCAGTATTAATATGTAGCCGTGGGTTCGCTGCTTTAGAGAAAACCTGGTGTGAATGAGATTTGAGAGTAGTTATTAATCAAAAACGTTTTTGAAGATCGTTCTATCGTTTAATGATAGCCTTTTGTTGGTGGGGCTTTCGATTCGTAATTATCTGTTTCATATCAATTAGCATGCCAATGGGAATACCTTCACTACTCTATCTCCTCTCTTATTGCTGCATTCCTTCCCTACATCGCACCTTAGTCAGGCCTCCAGGACTTTTCATATCGCCGAGAAATCTCCTGAGGGAACAGTTGTTGTATGACTTACGCCAACTTTTGGAGGTCGTCAATGCAAATGATGGCAGCAACCATTTGGCTATTAGCAATGCTGCTTCCAGGGCCCTTTTCTTTCAAAATTGACCAAACAGAGGAAGTTTGGTGGTTGCTTCACCGCCTGATAGAGATGCACTTTGTCCCTCGAATCCCCGTGGAAGTTTGGACTTTGTCAGCGTTGAAAATGTGGTGATCGACGTGATTCCTATCATGGAGGTGATAGTCACATTACCCATTTAGTGGCCTCATTCACCCTGTGTGATCCAACGACCATTGTTCACGGCTCTTCGAGTGATCCTTCCTTTGACACCGTTGCAATAATTCTCGACGATCTTAACGATCACGCACCAACATGCGAGAAGGAAGAGGAATATGTCATTCGAATAATGGAAACCGCAAGTACGAATCTTCAGTCAGCTCCACTTTATGCGGGCAAATTAAAGCCCCAGAAAGTTCGAATTCCAATTCCGGAAGCAGTCGACCTAGATGCACCCGAAAACGGCGTTCGTCACTATCGGTTAGAGGGTGAAGATGCCTACCTCTTTACCTTGAAATAGGCCGTGGAGAAGAGAGTGTAATGGCTGCAGAGGCAGATCCTCGGCAAATCATGCCATCCCCAGAAAAACGACTATGGCTGTCCTTCTAGAACTTCTGGAGATACACCCTCAGGTTTGGACTATGAATATCGAAAGGAATATCGACTTGTGTAGTTGCGGTGGATGGAGGTATGCCGCCTAGGTCTGGACGGCTGCCAATTCGATGATGTCGAAGATGCTAATGATCACGTTCCCACGTTCAGTGAATCACAATACAAGGTGTTATGGCTGAAGATGACCTTCCCGGAAATGTGATCCTTCAGTACATGCAACAGATAGTGACGGAAAATACGAAAACCATCGTAAAATTTTCGAATCCCTGGAAAGACGATCACTCAACAGGTCTTCCCTATTCTGAGGCTCAGGCAGCAGCAGCCAACCTATTTGAAATTGAACTCATTAACTCATATGACTATAATTTAGAATCCACCGGTGATTCCAGAAGAAATGCCACAATAGGGCAGCTGATGTTCAGCGAAAATCGGAAAGCTACCTCAGGCAGGCTGCGAAACGCGCTCTAGAAGCGGCAAAAAAGTACAGATTAATAGTGTTGAAATATCGGACTCAAGGCTAAGATACCGTCAACTGAATATCCGATCCTATCTCCTCCGATTTGTTGTAGAGGCCTACGATTTTGGAAAACCTTCTTTCATCAAGTCCCAGTTATATTGAAATGTTGACGTGAACGACGAGGCCCCAGAAATATTTATTGATTACATTTCTGCAATGCCCCACCACTTGGAAAAAAGAGCTACTGCGGTAGCCTTCTCGAAGGTCAAGGCCGCTTCTCATTGCTCAAGTTACAGTGATGATAATGATGCTATCTCAATAGTACTGAGTTGTCTGTGGCCTCAACGACACACGTTTTACCTTGGGAGCCTATTTCCACCATGAACAACGCCCGTTGGCCAGGAACGGTATTGGTAACCAAGATGGTAAGGGGAACCAAGCCATGCTAATGTACAAATTGATGTCAAATGTGCTGTTGATCGAGAAAGCTCCATTGGAAGTTCTATTTCAGTCCAAATCACCTGCATAGACAGTCAAAATGTAGAAGTTAAGTCAAAAAGGCTTACCTCAGTGCGGACATATGCATCAAATTGAAGATATCAACGATAACCCGCCACAGTTTTCCTCAAATATATACATTCAAAGTGGCAGAAAATCTACCAAAAATAGAAGCCAGTACTTTTCCACTAATAGGAATGGACAGTTCATAGGAAAGGTTCGCGCTACAGATCGGGGACTGGCCCGAATGCAAAAATTCAGTATCATCTCTCAAGAACACCAAAGGCATTGTAGAAATAGATTCTGAAAATGGAAGTCTATCTTATCAGCCCTTTTGATCGAGAAAAGACCAAACAGTTTGTGTTCACGGTTATCGCAAAAGACCAAGTGGTGGGCAATCAAACTACCTACGGTAAATATCAAGTCTGCTGAGGTGAGGATAATAGTGACAGATGTGAACGACTGCCAGCCAGAGTTTGAATCCACAAACTACACATTTTGAGGTCGAAGAAAATATTGAACTTGCCGAAGTGGGGAGGTCAAAGCCACAGAGCTGACACAGGAGACTATGGTCGAGTTAAATACAGTCTTTAGTGATGACAGTCAGTCAGGAGGATCAAATCATGCTAATAAACAGAGTAATAATGCTTTAATAACAAGCTTATTTCAAATAGACCCTCGCTCAGGAATCATCCGACTGAGAGGTCATTTGGACAGGGAAAAGCGCGTTCTATGAATTTCTCGTACTTGCAGTCGATAATGTGCCCATGAGTGGAGATAACACCCCGAGTCATTCAAATGTTCATTTCACAGCAACTGCTACGGTGCTTGTCATGGTATTAGATCAAAATGACAATCCACCACAAATATTGTCCCCAAGAAATTTGGCTGAATTTATGCTCAGCCCGGATCAAATGGTAGCTGGAACAACGATTTTTACAATTGATGCCAGTGATGTTGTCAAGGCGAAAATGCCACTAAGAATATGAGCTGATAATTCCAGAAGGCCTTCCAGATAATTCATCCGACGTAGCCATAGCTGGAATGACCAAGAATTTTCCGTTTGCCCTCGACCAAACAGCGGGTGTATGTTACCTTAAGCAGAATTTTTCCCCACTGGGCAGTGATGGATCCAATCTGTTTACCTTTCGAGTGAGAGCCTACGATTTGGGAACCCCTAACAGTCTTAACTCGACCGTCACCGTAAGGATACTACGCGGACATAAGGTCCTCTCTGGAAGTACGCGGATTCACTTCTTGTGCACAATAGATATGGAAATGAAGGACTGCACAAAGGCGTTGGTGATGGAGGACACTATTCAGGAGGAGAATGGTTGAGTGAATGGGGGCTGAAACTGGTGGAATTCCGAATAAGACCCTGGCCATCATAGGCGCTTCAATTTGCGGTTATCATCTCCTGGCTATTCTAATAGCGTCTATTCCGATATCAGAGGTCCTTCAATGCCCGAACGATTGTTAATAGAGTATTGGGCAACCAGCCTACCAGCAAATATCGGAAGGATACGTCGCAGGTATGTTGGAATCCCTCTATTCATATTTTTGTTTTCCATGTCATAAATATAGCCTTGTGAACTTCGTATGTTAATTTTGATACATTCGATGATGATGACCTTCAGTATGGTAGAATATAGGCTTGTGATAACTTCTTTAATTTTTAATTCATTGAATACCAGCAGTCCTGTAAACTGAGCCCACATTTAAAGAAAATTTTAAGAAGAAAATATTTTATCTTAACGGTGCTCAAAAGAAAGCGCGATTAACCTGAGTCCAAATAAACACTGGCTGGACTAGTGTTTCAGCAATGGCTGACGAACTTTTAACTTAATAGCACTATTTTGCTTTGCAATTTTAACAAAGTTTGATGTTATTACCTCTACTCTTAAACTAACTCAATGTTTGAATACTTTTGAAAATTTTTCCACCCGGCGAAACTCACTGCCTCTTTCAAAGGAATTTTTTCTATCCTTGTTTATCTCGTAGTATTTAGGATATAAACCAAATGCCTTCATTAATAATTTCAAAACCAATGGTTCTACGGAGTGATTTCGTCGTTGCTCTCCACATCACACCATAACGAATAAAAAGATATCAAGACAGGACGTGAAGGACAACGATCAGCCATTTAAGGACGTAGCAAATTACCCTCCTTAGGTACAATCCTAAGCCAAATACTGGGCCGTTTATACTTGAGAAGCCTTAAATACCAGTGGATATGATTCAGAGGGCGGTGAAAGGAGCCTTCAGAAACATGAGATCGTTTAATTGCCTGACAAATATACCTTTCATATATTCGCGGGCAGCATCTTAGTTCAAGTTGAATCGCAAACCTGGCAGTAATTCAACATCCTGATTACCATTTTGCATAAATCTAAAATGATTGTGTTAGGGATCAATTATTTAAGCTCATTTTAAACCCTTTGCACATCATATTTACGATGTGAAATAGATTATAAATCCATTGATAACCGGCCACTAAGTATCTTCTTGAAGCTAAAGGGCATCATGGGTTCAGTTAGAAGTGAATTAAAGAAATAGTGAAAGGTTCCGAACAAAAACACTCCCAATGCGTACTTTCATGTATGTTTCGTGGTTGCTGTGTTAAGAGAGCAAGTTCGTCGCTTGTTCACTGGTCAGTGTTGGTCTGATTACCGCGAACAGGCGGTAGGCGTTTCAGGACATCGTGGGGGAAAAACGTGGCGAACGAGGGAAAGTGGTGTAGTTAAGGCCCCGAGGAGGGGGGTGATGAAAGTGCAAGAAAAAATATCCTAAGGGCGATCTGTTGACTTGCATTAGTAGATTTTTCAGTGCACTGTAAAATGTCACTATAAAATGGGAGTTTGATATTCATCTTTTGCAAATCAAGATAGGCTTCCGGGAGTTTTTAAGAGGAAAACGCATTTTTTCACCGAATAAACTAAAAGTAGATGTTTGAAACGATATACACACTCATGGAAAATATTAGCAGGGCAAAAGTTAGGGTTATAAAGGAAGGGTTGTGTTTCCTAGGGTAGAATTTTCGAAAATTTAATTCAAAGTATATGGATCGGGTTCCAGAACAGAAAAATTCACACTATTGACCCCTTAAATTTAATGCAATAAAAAATTTGGGTTTATGCCTACGATAGACCTTACGTTTTGACAATTTCAACCTTTGTAGCTACTTACCTTTGTTTAAATAGCTTATTTTACAAATCACTTCATGATATAAATTTCCTTTGTTTTTCCGACAATTGGAATTCATCGGGTCATTCTGTTTTCGAAAATTACCACTGAATCCGAAATCAAAAAATAAAGAATTATATGTAAAGGCACTTTAATGATGGTCGAATCGGACTTATAATTCACCGCTCTATACTGGTCGAGAAATCTGTTTAGACGGGTAACCATCAGCACAATTTGCTTCGATTCTAGTGGATAAGTGAATTCGCACATATCTGTACTTACAAACACCTACACGAGTCTTTGTTAAAGGGTTCTCGTAATTTGATGGCTCATATTCACGCTCAAATGTCAAAAACTTCAACTAGCCAATTTGGCAATTCTAAAGGCCTGATCTTCCGAAATCAGTACGCTGAATTCTTCTGCGTGCTTCTGCCGAAGAAAAAGGTCCTGCAATTAGACGTTGACTTCTCGCATAAGTCGGCTGTGAAGCGTTCGGCGATGTAGAGTATTTGAGGCTTACGAATTAGTTCAAGTATTTTTTTATCTTTTTAATGCATCGAGGAATGTTGATTCAGTTTGTTTTAATAAATAACTAATTGCCGAGAACTGAATGTGAGGCGTCAGGAAGATTCTATCTGCATCTGTTTGGATACGATGTCGTGGGATGTAGAATTCCTTTAGCTTGAGAGCTCCGATGACTGTATTGAAAATTGATCATTGAAAAGTTCAGCTACTTAGCCAGCATGCTTCACCTTCTCTACCAGTGATTGCGTGCAGTCGGTCATTGTACTCCGCCGCGGGATCGATCATCGGTCATGCTCAAATAGAAGTCATCCAACTTAAAAAGGTACGCTAGCGTACAGTGCCACTCGGTCGCCCACAGCAAAATTTCATGTTCGTATCCCTGCGAGTTTATGACTTCTTTAATGACCATTTTTAAGTCGCATTAACCTTGAAGAAAAAATAAACGATATAACAGTTATTGGGATCACAATATCAAGCAGTTCTATTAACACCTCTGAGTAATTTGCTCAGCGGCTGCCGGGCATGGAATAGTGAGTGACTTCATCCTCAGATCTGTGTATTGCTGGAACATGCGTAGACGTTAAATACTATGCTAGACAATTTAATCTGTATCAACAGGCCTTTTAGACAAAGACTTGTTTGGCTACATAGCCGTCACTCTGCGGCAATGAACATGTCATAATGCTGTGAATGGCATATTTTCGACACGCTCGTTTTCTTATAAGCATCATTTGCTATTATAGTTATAACTGTAAAAATAACGTGCTTGGTGTTGTCTTCGTGCGTTAGTTGTTGCCTGCTTTTCAAGGGAGGTATATAGAAGTTGCTTCAGGCAAATTAAAGCTGCATTTCATCCCATTCCGTCTTAATAACTTTCGCAAATCAGACTGCAATTGTTTGGTCTCTATTAGAGTTCAAAAGAAGTGTTATTGTCCATGAATCTCTTGACGCATGTATGCTCCTCCCAGTGCGGTTAAAATTGCACTTATACGTAGATACGCTAAGTTAATAAAAATTTAAACAGGGTGTGGTGCTTTGATAGGATTTCGCAGGCGAGGTATCAGTTATAATGGATTTACCTCCGCGTTTTGTGAAATATGCTTTTATCTGTGAATTGTACAAATTCATGCACGCATGTGTTTTACGAATGATAGTCTTCCAGAGGTAGAGCAGCGAACGAATTGGACTAATCATTCATAGAAACAAAGAAGAGATGATACCTATCCTAGCTAGGAAAATTGTTTACGAGAATTCTACCCGAATGACTGCTCACCTATTTTCTTCAGTTTTCTTCTCCATTTCAATTTTCATCAACCTCGATACATGTGTGATGAGATTATCTCTTAAATTTCGACTACATTCATCACGTTTAGCTAATACTGATGATGCTCATTTTTTCCACAGATTAAGCAAAGTGACCCAACAAAGTCTGATTTGACAACACGGACTGATATTGTTGGCAGTTTTGTCAAATTTATTCACACCTACTTGAATCGACATACAGTCAGTAGGCGTATCCAACTGTGGTTTTGTACTACTCATTATAAATAAGCATTCAACACCACGCTTCTCCAAGACCGTCGTCTAAATAGCTGTTAGATTTGAGGCCCAACTCATGCGGCTGCATCTGTTGAGGAACAGTTAAAATCACTTCTAACATGTTAAGGGCATTCAAGGTGTCATTTCGTTTGTCATGGATCAAGTGGAACAAGGCTAGTCTCCAAATACCAGCTACTTTTTTGCTCTGTCAATTACAACACCATTTCAACAATAAATTTATATTTAAAAGTAGTAATATTGAATTTATTTTTGAGGAAAATGTTGACCTACATTTCGATTGTATTCTTTAACATTATGAATAATTTCAAGCCATTATTTAGCTATTAGATAGTAAAAAATACTTCAGTTGTCAGAAACAGCATAAATTAGGCCACTTTTAAAAAGAGAAACACATTGAAGAGCGGAAAATATACATAACTAACTTTATTAAAAATAACAAATTTACGAGTTGTCTCCAACACTTTCGGTGAAGATTTTAAGGTGTTGTAGGACTCTTTAATTCAGTCACCACTAATGAGAGCTTTATTGCTGTCTTGGCCTATCTCTCACAGTACGATTTGGAGGCAGTGCTCCAGCTTTCCGCCAAGGAATTCGCAAAATATCATACCTACTTTGATCAAATTAAATCGGCTGCCTTTAACATCTTGCGCACTTAGTTTCAAACTAAAGCGCATATTAGCTGGTAACCAAAAGCTAGAATTTCTGAACATGGGTTAGAAGGAGCGATGGAATCCTAAACAAGGTCAAAATACCAATTGTTTACTTATAGAAGGTAGCAGAGACATTTTGTCAATCTGAGGCCTTCTGTCAAAGAAATAAGCTCTCATTAAGGTTAGGTGAGAGAGGAAACCGATTGGTTTAGTCAACTATAGAAACAAAGAGTCTCACTTGAAATCATCCCTGTGCGACCGTCAGTCCAAGTATACGCAGTAACGTGCACCTTCAATCACCTTCTCATGTATCCTACTTGCCTATCTGCCCCAACGATACTATCAAAAATACCCAGTACCTAAATAGCCAACTAATCTAGAAACCGACATTTCCCTTTGCTCTCGAATTTATCCACATCATGTTAACTTGAAATGCATGTGATCATTGCCTTAAGTTTCGTGCCAGCCACTTGAATCCTAGAGGGTCTAGTGGGAACAATTCATTTCTGGTTCATCATGGATCACATACATACCAATCCTGGTATTCCTCGTACTAATTTTCCTGCTTACTGGTGCACACTCCTGTTTGCCGAGACTTCGGAAAGAGTCTAAATACAAAAACTCTAAACCAATGCACAACCGAACAGTTTTAATTTACAATCCTGAAATGCTCCTGTTTTAAGTTATGCACAAAAGTTTTAGTTACAAGCCTAGAACGAATAAGGAAACGCCATCGAAAAATGACTCTAAGAGTGGTAACTTGCATTATATAAAATCTCGAAATAACCTTTTTTTAGTAACATGTTTGAAAGCTTGATTGTGTAACAAGAGGCTTGCGAATTAATTTATGGGTGGCTTTTTCGTCAGCGCCAGTTCATTTTTCTCATTCTGTACTTTGATCATGACAAGTAGCAGTCGATGGCGGCTAAATTTCTTAGGCAAGTTCTTCGTTTTTAAAGCAATTTAGACTTGAGTATTGAGAACTTTGAATATATCGTTGGTGGAGTTGATTAGACTAGCGTAGCTGGCAACTTATTGGGAAGTGAGACAAATTGTCATTATTTTTAACCAATTTCAAATCGCATAAGCAAGATGGGAAATAGTGGATGGAAGTCGACCAAACCGAATCACGATGCTTGGAGCTCTTTAGAAAGAATAGCGAGAGCCATTTTTTAGTAAAAGTCTTCAAAAAATAAACCACTGACTTTTGGCGGCATCCAAGTTCCAAGTTTGGCGGCTTAAGTCCAATCTAATTGATCGTCTTCCTCAGATTACTCAACTTGGCTGTGAAAAATCAAGGCTGATATTCCTAAAGTAAGGTTGCCGACGCAAATCATTAGATCGTTTCCATTTTGAATTTCATAAAAAGAAGAACCCGACTACGCATCTTCAAAAAAAAGGTTCATCCTGTGTAAGTTAATTTGCAAACTCTCCTTCTCATGCAAACTAACTTGAATGGAGTGATAGTGGGTGCAGAATTACAACTGGCTGATCTCTTGCTAGATGGCGGGGATCACTACTTTGATTACGGGCCGATGGTTTTCATGACAGCAGTGCACATGCTGTCTTCTGACATGCTTATTAATCGTCATCTGTTACTCTCTTAATCGTTTAGTTTGTTTAATTATCTACACCCTACCCGTTAGGGCAAGTCTCAAGGACTTTTTGGGGATACAATAGAAGTACAAACAGCCCTTACAAACAGATTGCACACAACAATCAATATAGAAGATAGTAAAAGTTTTCATCGAGTCTTCGGGTCTCTGGTCACTTCTGGCATGGTTCATAGTATAGGTAACAATTCAACTTCGTAGTGCACCCGTCCGTCCTCGACAATGTTAAGGCAGACAATCTTCAAATTCTTCCAGAAGTCTTTTCAACTTTATGGCGGAGACTCCATCATCGTTACATGCAAGCACTTTACACAGTCCAGTTGTAGACCATGAAACCAGATATTTACGTCGTGCCTCGTTTACTCTGCTGCCACAATCTAATTTTATACGTCCGGTAGGTGATTAGTCCTCTCCGATCGCCCATCTTATTAGTCCCCAGAGTTGCCCCTGGGATTAGCAATGAGGTCGAGAGTAGATTTGACACCACATAACCATGATTAGAGCCAGAATCACAACATTAGGCATTTTCACTTGTGAGGTGCAAACATTATGCTATAAAAGACTTCATCTGGCAAAGTGTGCCTCAACGAGAAATGCCACAATAGCGTTAACACATGAATAAAAGACGTATCTAAAGGCTAAAAATTCCACTCTTAATTGAATAACCTCATTTTATAATTGGGTCATTGTTATTAAATCCATTATTAGAGATTTGCGAAAAAATAGTTTTTTTCCTTCCTAAACTATAGCAACGCATCTTTTCAACTTAGTTAAGCTAGTTCAAGACATCTGAAATAGTCGAACAGGGTGAATTGATACTTTCAGTTCGCAAACACCTGCTCACTCTTGCTCAGACGATCAGCTTAATTCAGATGAATGTCTGTGAAGGCTCGCA